>CM030359.1:267103042-268380884 GCA_017893485.1 Hemerocallis citrina
AGTATTGTGCTCCGCACATCGCTTGAGCTCCTCCAACTGCTCGTTGACTCCACACAATGAGTTCGGTGCTCCGCTCACCGCTCGATCTCCTCCAACAACTGACTGACTCCATACAATGAGTTCGGTGCTCTGCTTGCTGCTAAAACTCCTCCAACAACTCATTAACTTCATACAATGAGTTTGGTGCTCCGCTCATTGCTCGAGCTCCTTCAACAACTTATTTACTCCACATAATGAGTTCGTGGCTCCACTCGTCGCTTAAGCACCTCGAACAACTCATTGACAAAGAATTCGATGCTCCACTCCTCTTCTAAGCTACAGCCACAACTCACTAACTCAATTAAATAAATGGCAATGCAATGAGGGTAGGAGTCCAGACAAAAAGACAAAGGAAGATCTTCATTTCATATCAACTCTTATTACAAGCTCAAGAATGCATGAGATATCTTTTGTTCATTATGGCCCAAGTCGAAGGGCTAAAGTACCTCAGATCATTCACAAAACTCCTCGGTAGAAAAGCTCTTCAGTGGTAAAGCTCATGTTCTAAGCTCCTCAGCCCCACAAAGCTCCTCTGCGTCGCCACTAAGTTCCTTATCTTAGCTCCTCGGTGGAAGAGTTCCTTGGTGACAAAACTCCTTTTCATAGCACTTCGGTGCCATCAGGCCAAGGAAGCTTCAATCCGAGTAGCTCGGCATTTTTGATGCATCAAGACCGCCCGAGGGGATCAAATTGTCTCCCAATCGTTCAGGGCCGTCCGTCAGCTTCAATCTTAGCGCCCACCAAAATCAGATGCTGACATCAGCGTGCTCCATGGAGATCCATCACGCTAAGGAAGACCCAATCCGGGCTTATCTGCATTTTTTAAGCATTATTACTGCCCGATCGCCTCAACTTTCATGCCAATCAATTAGGACCGCTCGATTTACTTCAAAATCCGTGCCCACCTCCTAAAGCACAAGAAGAAGAAGAACACACGCACACATACACACGCACACACAAAAATTATGACATCAGCAAGTCGAGGAGGCTTCTACTTGAGTTGGAATATATATTTCCGTTGTGCACTCAACCTTCAGGAATTCGTAACGACGATCCGAACCGTTCACATTGATCTACATGTTTAAATTAGTCTAAATATGTCAAATCAAGACATTTGATATTCATTAGTCCATGCATAGAAGTGTTACAAAATTGTGTGGCTGAATATCCTTTTTTATATAATGACATGCTGGATGGGCAAATGAATTTTAAATGACTTGATTTTACATATTTAGACCGTAGATCAATGTAAATGGTTCGGATCCTCGATACGAAGGCCCGAAGGCCGAGTGCGGAGTGCACACCATGGCTAGTGCACAACGGAAGGGGACTATGTATACATATATATAGGGGAGCCTTCAGCTGTGCACTCTTCTTTGCGCATTCTCCCTCCACTGTTTGATCTCCATAAATCGGGTGGCTCCACTTCCTCCTGCTCTCTCACTTATGTGATAGGGGTAAATCAGTAATTTTCCCCCCATTATCTATGTCAATGAGTTGGTCACAGCAAGACAAGGTAACAAATGCCCATAGACGGTACAATTATGTCAAAATTAGATTCCTAATCTTCGTTTTGATAGGAAATTTAAAATTTAAAATTAAGACTGAATGTTGCTGATCCGAAATATTTTACATATACAAAAATGTATCAAATACAAAAATCAACAAAAGAAGGCGATTTGAAAAGCGATTTGTAAGCGACAGTTACTATTCACTCTTCTCCATCATTCGTCCCCTAGATCCGGCCGCTTCTCCCTTCCTTCCCCCTCCCTTCCTTCATTAAGTTTGTTCAGTTCTTCCTCCTTTACAAACCCATATCCCCCGTTTCCCACCCCGCCCAGTTTTCGCGTGCTGCTCTCCCCCTCCCGGTTTCGGTCGAGCTCTCCGACGGCTCTTGGGAGCAACGTCTCTCCTTTCAGCTCTCTGCTCCCTCTTCCAAAAGAGCTACCTTTCCTTGGTGATGCCCAGGTTCTCCCAGGTGCTGCCTTTCTCGGCTCGGTGAGGTTCTATTCCACAGTCGCGCCCCCTTTCCGCGGTTTCGTCAGATTTTCCACTGTTTCCTTCGCCTGTGAGTTCGCCGGAGCACTGTAAGACCACCTGAGCTTCTAGTTTACTTCTTGTCTTGTTATATTTATTTTGGGAGTAGTGTTTGGGGTTGCTTTTGTGCGACGCTGTGTCTTTTGAGAGTAGTATCGGTCCCATAGCTGAGGTTTCGTCCAGCTTGACCGATCTTGTCCAGCTCGGATTTTTTTTTCGGTGCTGGGTTTCCCCTAGGGGATTTTTACTGTCGGTGGCTTGCACAGCACCGAGTTGTTAGCACTGGAGAAACTTTGATTGCTCTGTTCTTCCCCTCTTCATCCAAATCATCATCTTTCTTTCTCTTCCTATTGGTGGGTGCGATTGCCCGTTGTGGTCTGTGTTGTTTTCTTCTGGCTGTGTTGTTTTGGTAGGTGTGGCTGTTCTTGATTGGGATCCATTTCCCTGTTCTATTCCTCTTTTAGGATTTAGATTTGAGCCTATCTAGGGCTGGGGTACTCATTGGCCCTCTCGAAGCCTGTATCATGCTCTCCCAGTTAGTTTCTGTTCTGGTTTCAATGGGGGATTCATCTCAACATCCTTTGGCTGACTTAGTAGTTCATCGTAGCTCTCCCATCTCCTCTATCTTCCGTTCTCCGCATTGTTCTGACCCTCATCTGGTCTGCTTCAGATGCCTTCTTCCTGGGCATTTTAAACGTGAGTGTGTTAACGAACTGAAGTGCTTCTTCTGCGATAAGTTTGGTCACTCTCGTAGTCGTTGTTTCTCTCTTCAGAAACTCCTAGGTCTTCCCAGAGGCCACCCCATTCCGACTAAACTCCTAGCCTTCCTTAATTATCCCCTCCTTAAACGCATGCTTCTCGCCCGATTGGCTAGTAATCTCTCTATTGTTAAAGCAAAGGATCTCGTCTCCTCTGCTGTTGATTCTCGGCCAACTAAGAATATCACTTTTTCCTTCTCTTCCGCTTGTGGTCTTCCTGCTTCTCTGCGACCTTCTAATATTGCTAATCTTTTGATGGAGCGTAGGGTTTATCCGAAACTGGTATCCTTCCCTCGATCATATTTTCTTAAGGTTCATCCTCGATCCAACCTTGGGGTCCTTTCGTTGAGTGGGAAATCAGGTAAACATCCTAGATTGTTTTCTTCATACTTCTCTTCTCCTTATCGGTCTCTTTGTGAGAGGGGGTTCTCTCGGCAATACCGAGCGTCGGTTCCCCAAGTGCTCCCCAGCAAGACTTATGTTTCTGTTGAGGTCCCCTCTTTAGTGTTTAAAACTCCTAGCGCTTTCGGGATATCTTATCCCAAAAGGTCTAAGTTTTCTTTTCTTTTTCCGGGATGTTTACTGTCTTTATACCAATTTTTAGGAGTTACTTTGTGGCTCTATAAACTCCTGATGGATATTAAACCCTTCTTGTACTCTATCCCCCATAAGTCTCCTCCGGTCACGGATGACTCTTCTCGCCTCTGTCGTTCCTTTATTATTAACGCCACCCCTATAGCCTCATCGGTTGCCCCTAGTTGCTTCTTGACCCCATCTCGCCGCATCAAAGCTAGTTCTTCGGACCTCCAGTCTACTTCGCCCCCTTCAGCATTGGTAGCGAACTCTCCTGTGAAGCGAAAATACAATAAGAAAGTCTATAACACCTCGCAGATTCGCGTGAGTGCCCGTATTCAGGTGCGGAATGCAGCGTCTGCGTCTGGTCATCTCCTGGTGCGCAGATGAGCCTTGTTCATGCTGTGCCATTCGTGGTTTTGGGAGTCTATTTTGGCCTCCTTTGAGCTGCTAGAGTTCCCAGGGACTGCTAGTGGAGTTGGTGGCTTTCGTGCGAGGTGGTTTTGGCCCCATGGCTCTTGCCACTTACCTGCCGTCCTCATCTTCGTTCGGTTTCTAGTTGCCAGGTTGGCTCCATCAGTAGCTTTGATGATCCCAGACGATGGCTCCGCCCCCGTCCTTTTTTTTCGGTGTGGCGCTTCGTTTTGTTATCGCACCCTCCATTTGAGTGTTTTGCAGCCATTATTGTTCTATTTGTGTATTATTGTTTCTGTTTTACTCCTTGTAAAACCCCTGATTAATGTCTGTAATTTAACTATTATTATTGATTTATATATATTGTGATGGCTGGAGCCGTTTGGCTCTATCCGATTCATCAAAAAAAAATGTATCAAATATACAGCCATATGCTTGCTATCTAGTATGGACAACTAGATTCACTTTATTAGAACTCAAGAAACAAACAACAACAAAGCCTCCATTCCAAATCTTTACTACTACAATTATTTTTATTTCCAACAAAAATACATCCAAATACAAACCATACATACATTCAAAATACAACCAAATACATTCAAAATACTACTACAAACTCATCTGCCTGAAGGGATTTCTAAAAAGGAAAATTTTGATGGAATTCAAAATTTAAGGAATGTGGAGATTGAGAGGTAGCTCTATGGTGCTCGGGAGGTGTTCGCTTGATAAAGGCGTCGACGAGGGGCATCGGTGTCTACGAATGTTGGGTGGTTTGGAGGTGGAGATGGACCGTCGTGGGCGTCGAGACATGAGAGAGGGGCATTGGGGGCATCGAAGAAGCTAGGGTTTGTGGGGATATGGGGGGATTTCAAAAGCGGTAGAAGAGAGAAAGAGAGAACTGAGCAAGAACTGGGAGAGAAGGATACAGACAATTGGGGGAAAATTACTGATTTACCCTCTCACATAAGTGAGACATAGGGAGGAAGTGGAGCCACCCGATCTTCATCAAGATCATGATTTTATATATATATATATATATATATATATATATATATATATATATATATATATAGGAAAAGGCTCCATTGCACACTACTATTGGTGCTCACGGCGTGAACACTACTAGTTCGGGCGTTCAAATCGAAAATCCGAACCGTTCACATTGATCTACACATCTAAATTAGTCTAAATATGTAAAATCAAATCATTTGAAATTCATTTGCCCATTCATTGAAGTGTTACAAAATTGTATGGCTGAAATTCATTGTTTTTATAGTCGCGTGATGGATGGGCAAATGAATTTCAAATGATTTGATTTTACATATTTAGACTAATTTAGATGTGTAGATCAATGTGAACGGTTCGGATTTTCGATTTGAACGCCCGAACTAGTAGTGTTCACGCCGTGAGCACCAAGGTAGTGTGCAACGGAGCCTTTCCCTATATATATATATATATATATATATATATATATATATATATATATATATATATATATATAGGTAAAGCTTCGGTTGAGCACTACTCTAATGCTCACCGCGTGAACACGAGGCCTTCGGGCATTCATATCGAAAATCCGAACCGTTCACATTGATCTACACATCTAAATTAGTCTAAATATGTAAAATCAAATCATTTGAAATTTATTTGCCCATCCATCATGTGACTATAAAAATAATGATTTTCAGCCATACAATTTTGTAACACTTCAATGGATGGATAAATGAATTTCAAATAATTTGATTTTACATATTTAGACTAATTTAGATGTGTAGATCAATGTGAACGGTTCGGATTTTCGATGTAAACGCCCAAAGGCCTAGTGTTCACGCGGTGAGCACTAGAGTAGTGCTCAACCGAAGCTTTCCCTATATATATATATATATATATATATATATATATATATATATATATATATATATATATATATATATATATATATGATTTCAGCATGATGTCAGCGCCACTTAGGAGGTCATATGTGATACACGACACTTTCAATGCATCTCGATCATCTGATCACCTCATGGTTAGCGCATGTTGTCCTCAACCATTCGATCAGCTCTAAAATTCAGGCTCACCACCTAGTAGAAATTCAGATCATATATATATATATATATATATATATATATATATATATATATATATATATATATATATATATGTGTGTGTGTGTGTGTGTGTGTGTGTGTGTGTGTGTGTGTGTGTGTGTGATGTTAACCTGACGTCAACGGCACCGAGGAGGTCATATGTGATGCACAACACTTTCAATGCATCTCGATCGTCTGATCGCCTCATGCTTAGTGCATGTTGTCCTCAACCATTCGATCAGCTCCAAAATTCAGGCTCACCACTTTAGTAGAAAAGATAAAATTGATGTGTCATGTTGGCTGCAACTGATCTAGTTGTCCGATCTCCTCTGATTCTGCGCTTACTTTAGATATTGTTAATTAAAATTCCTTTTAATAATTATAAATACATAAAAATTAGTTAAAAACTCATTAAAAAGTAATTAAAAAATTTTTTAAAAAAATAGTTAATTAAAAATTATACGAACTAACCTTGAATTAATAATATTTAATTAAAAATCCAAAAATTAATTATACATTTTTTTAAAAAAATACTTGAAAATTTCAAAATAATTATAAATTGGGAAAAAATAATTATAAATTCCAGAAAATCAAGAAAAATTGTTGGAAGCTCTATAAAATTGCTATTACCCAGAGAAGCTCCGAACAAGATTTCTTGTAAGCCTGAGGCTTTAGTATGTTCTCTTGATCACCCGAAAAATAGCAAACTACTCATCGAATGCTATGATACCCAAACTCCGGGAGTGGGGGATTTATGATATGGGTAAAATTAGAGTGACATGATCCTAGGACACATCTTAAAGTTTCTCAAGTGTAGAACGATAATTTTACAGCAACTACGGGCCTGTAAGAAAAACATTGGCCATCTCCAAACCAATCAATTCAACCAGACTCACAATTAGGGCTTGCTTACAGCCTAAGAAAAAGGGGTTTTCAACTAATTAAAGCTGGAATAAAATCTCTTAATTATCTCAATCATGATTATTAACTAATAATAGCCTTATTCGTGGGAATCTGAAGTTTAAACTCACAAAAAAAAAAAAAAAAAAAAAAAGGTCCATCTTTTGTAACTAAGTCCAAGCCTATAAATACTGTCACCCCTTAATCAGTAACAGATAATCAACCTTTTGGCACTAAAATTCTAATCTCTTTTCTGAGTTACTGACTTCAACATCCGAGGGTCTTTTGCTGGGGCCAACATCGGTATTCAGGCTTTGTGCAAGTTTGTCGAACGTTTTCAGCCGTTCAGATCTTGCTCTAGACGTTCTGAACCATTTAGATTAATATCAAGGAGCCTTTAACCATCGCAATTCATATATGATTGACGGTTCAGATTATAAGTTCCTCTCTAAACTCATTATCTGATTGTTCACGTACCCAAAAAAAAAAAAAAAAACAGCAACAGGTGGCCTTCAGATTACTTTTTCGTGAGTAATTTTTAATTTTTATAGCCCAAAAATATTTCCTCCATTTCTTTTAATGTGGTCCTTTGGTCATTTCTTAATGTGGTCCTTTGGTGTTGCTGTAAATGGCAGCAAGATTTTTGGTGAGCGGTGATTTGTTATTTTTAATGACTTTTTTCAAAATGATTTGTTCAATCAATTAGTAGGCCTGTTTGATGTGGTTTAAATTTTATAGTTGTGTTGAGAACTGCAACCACTCCACTCTCAAGAGTGTGTGTTTTATTTTCAACAGTGTGTGTTTTATTTGTGCCCACTTCAATCTTTAATTAGATTTATTAAAGGATTATTCCAGTTTAAAGAGTATCATTAAGTATTTGAATGTGACTTACAGCCAAGCTTCGGAATTCATGCACTCGTTTTCATTTAAAAGCTTTTTTTATAGAAGATTGAGAAACTCTTCCCCTTGCAACAACGTCCTAGACTATATTATGTTATCTACCATCGAAAAAGGTGCTTGACGTCAAGGACCTAAATCAATACAAATAATATATGCCTTCTCTTATGAACGTATTTGAATAGAAGAACTATTTGTGGTCGATCCGTTACGAATAAAATTTCGAGATACCATTGCTGACACGTGTATAAGATGTCTTAGTTTTCTTTTTTTTTTGAAGAAAAATATGGAGTATGGCCACCCTGTTTCATTAATAAGGAGTTAATAAAACAAACTCAGAGTACTGAGCAAGTACAAAGCCTACAATACATAAAAGAAAACATAAATCCTCCCTAGCATGAGGGGGTGGGACAACAGGATGGTTCATATATGCTTTACAAAGTATATCAAAGCATCTAACTCTTCTCAACAAAAGTACAACAAAAACAACAAACCCCCCAACAAAATCCTGGGGTGGTGGGGATCAATCACCAGTACATGTCTGACAGGCAGGGCACCTCCCTCAGTCTAGCGTCGGCCCCATCTCGACGTCCTCATCATCATACTCCTCCACCTGGAAGACGCTCGCGATCCTTCCCCTAGGACCTGCTGCGGCAACAATTGCCCAACATGAAATAAGATGCATAATGTGAGTCAAATTACTAGAAATACTATTACATATCCCACGGAAGTAATAATTATTCCTGTCTAGTCAAAGTCCCCAGGTCGTAGCGGCGATAGCAATAAACTAAGTTTCTCTCATCGTTCGTCTCTCAGTAGCGAACTTTGGTCCTACCCACAAATCCTCATACTTACAAGGGTACTCATTCGTTCCCAGGGGGCGAAGTACCTCTACAAGGACTGCTTTGCTCCTGGGGCACTCTAGAAAAAGGTGGTCTCTAGTTTTCAAGACCGCATTGCAGGTAGAGCCCAAATTCGGTTGGCATTTAGAAAGGTTCTCTCTAGTCAATATTGCATCCTTTAGCACCAGCCAGAGGAACACTTTAACTTTCAGCGGTGTTTTCGCCTTCCAAACCACGTTCGACCAACTCGGGCTACATCCCCTAAAGTGCATGCAGTTGTAAAGGGAGCGAACAATGAATGTGCCATTCTTTTCCAGTCCGCAAGATTTTCTATCGGGACCCTGTGAGCATATAATTCTGTTGCTGGCAATATAGTTCTGAAGCTCCATGAGCCTATTCTGGGAGCCCGGGTCAAGGGGATGTTTAAAAGCTGCTTTCCAGGAACTTCTTATCTGGGTTGCGGCCACCGTACAGTGCGAATGTGTTGCCTGGTCATACAAATCAGGGAACATGGCTCTAAGTGTCTGCCCATCACACCACTTATCCCACCAGAATCTGGTGAGTCTGCCAATTCCTATAGACGACATCATACAGCTAATGAATGAATCGTAGGCCTTAACCATACCTCTCCAGAACCAGGAAATGCGTGGGCCTATCCTGTAACCCAGATTTCTCGTCCCATTCCCATGCAGGTATGATTGAACAAAATCCTGCCATCCTTCTCCATTAGGGTGGAAGACTTTCCACCACTATTTCCCCAAGAGAGCCAGATTCATATCTCGCAGGTCAATGATACCTAATCCTCCGTGTATCTTTTTATGCAAACTTTTTCCCATCTAATGAGGCTATATCCGCCTCTATCAGGGCTAGCACCCTTCCAAAGAAACCGTTTACGAGTGCAGTCAATTCTCAGGATAATCCAACGTGGCATTTCAAAAAAGGACAGATAATAGGTAGGAAGATTTGAGAGAACTGCATTGATAAGCGTGACTCTTCCTCCCAAGGATAAAGTTTTACCTTTCCAACCAGCCAGACGGTTTTCTACACGATCAATGATAGGTAACCAGTTCGCCTTCTTTAGTTTCCCCGGTCTCAACGGTAACCCCAGGTATTTAATGGGAAAACTCTCGATGGCACAATTGAGAATCGTGGCATGCTCTTGTGCATCCTCTGTTGTCAGTGCGATGGGAATAAGAGCACTATTGTGAAAATTGACCCTGAGTCTAGACCAAACTTTAAAACTATAAAGGAATCCTTTGAACACAGTGGTTTCCCCGAGGTTTCCATTTCCAAATAGGAGAGTATCGTCTGCATATTGGAGGATAGTGCAACCTTGGCGATTGACTCCGCTGGCCACTGGCGATATCCAGCCGACCCTACTGCAGTTAGCCATCATGGACCGCAATACGTCTTCCATAATGGTGAAGAGGAGGGGGCAGAAGGGGTCTCCTTGTCTAAGGCCTCGTTTACACGAAAAAGATTGGCCCGCAACCCCATTCACTATAATAGCAGTTCTACTGGTGGTGAGACAAGTGTGGATCCATCTGATCCATCGATCCCCAGATCCTCTACCAGCCAGTGCTTCCAGGAGACATTCCCATTCCACCAGTCATAAGCTTTCTCAAAGTCCAATTTCAAGAGATAGCTCTTAGCATTTGACGTGTGACAGTGATATATAGTTTCTTCAGCCGTGGCCATACTATCCTGAATATACCGTCCTTTAATGAACCTTGTTTGCTCATTACTAATGAGTCCGTCCATCACCTTTCCCAACCTATTAGCCAGGGTCTTGGTGATGATCTTAACTGAACAGTTAAGGAGACTAATAGGTCAAAAATCTCCCACCCGCAGGTAGTCTTCTTTCTTGGGAATCAATACCACCTCAGCAAAATTAAGTCTACCTAGTTTAAACTTATGGTCGTATAGATCAGTGAACAGCTTAAATAGATCGTCCTTAATTTTTTCCTAGAACACCTGGTAGAAAACAACTGGAAAATCATCTGGGCCTGGGGCTTTGTCCTTTCTGAGTTGCTGTATTGTCTCCCGAATTTCCTTTTCCGTAAAAGGATCTTCAAAGGGTTGAAGCATGGGGATAGATTCGTCTGCGTAACCTTTCCAGAATTCTTGGTGAAGTGGGACTCTCAGATCCGCCTTCTATCCAAAGAACCGTTTGAAATGTTACCCTAATATCCTCGTCCCCTTGAATCTCTCCAGACTCCAAGTGAATCGAATGGATGAGATTAGATCTACAACGGGCACTGGCAACACGGTGGAAGAATGCAGTATTCGCGTCTCCTTTCTTAAGCCACGAAATTCTGGATCGTTGTTGCCATTTGAGTTCTTCAAGTCTATAAAGTTGGTGAATGGCTTCTCGGAGTTGAAGCAACCTATTCCTCTCCTCCTGTGCCAATATCCTAGTTTCCCCCGTCTTTTCCAGCTCCTCAATACCTTCGAGGAGGGAATCTTTTGCTCTCCAGATCCATGCAAAATTGGTCCGATTCCATTTCCTGAGTTTGGTCCGCAGTCTTCTGATTTTTTCGCACCAGATTGCGGCTGCTTCAGTCCCTCTAGTGGGGCGGGACCAATTCTCATTTACCATGTGGTGGAACCCTTGGATTTGCAACCACGCTTTCTCAAATCTAAACTTGGAGGATTTTCTGGGATGCCCTTCTCCAGAAGAGAGAATAATATGGACATGATCCAAGGTTGGTTTAAGGAGTGACTTGTCCCACGTCAAAGGAAATTTGGCCTCCTAATCCGCGGAGACCAAGATCCTATCAAGCTTAGCTAGGATGGGCATCGCTTGCATGTTTGACCAGGTGGTAGAGCCTACTAGTGATGGGAATGTCCACCAGCTCCAGGTCCGCGATAACTTCGTTAAAAGATTTCCTATCAGAGTCACTAGCTCCTCTGCCCCTGTGTTCTGAGGCAAACCTGGTGATGTTAAAATCTCTCCCCACGACCCAAGGGTGCGGCCATCGTTCATGAATCGCTCATAGTTCGTTCCAGAATACCACCCTAGCTGCAGTAGTATGCGAACCATAAACCACCGTAACAGACTGTGTCCACAAGTCTGATTTACGTTGGAAAAGGACCGACAATGAGTATTGCCCGTGGACCTCGTCTAGGCATGAAAACAACCCGGGATTAAAACCTACTGCAATACCCCCGGAGACCCCAATTGACAGGAAAATTTTCCATTCTGAAATGCGGTACCCCACCAGTCTACTAAGTCTAGCAATATGGGACAATTTGGTCTCCTGCAAGCCAACAATGCTAACTTTCGGTTTAGCGAAGACATCTCTAACCATTTTTCGTTTGCCCCGCCTACCCAGGCCCATAACGTTCCAGAAAAGAGCCTCCATTAACTACACTTTAAAGGGGACCATCACTCGCCTTGGCAGACGAGTTCGACATGATATTAACCTTATCACTCTCCTACCCCCTAATCTTATTTAGAAGGAAGGTGTTCCTATCAGTATCACTCACTGCCAGACCACAGGTTTTGCTAGACTAAAAATCTCAGAATCAGTCATGAAATTAAAAATAGAAGCTAGGAAAAAATGCATACCTCCGTGCAGACGTCTGCGAAGTAGGAAAAGTGGAAGGAAAAAACTCAGGGGAAATACCCGGGGACTCCTCCGCCAGCCCCTCAAAATCCAAAGATTCTCCTTCAGAGTAAACATAATCGTCTTGGAGATTTAGCCTATCTTCACAATCATTTTCATCGATATGGCTCCCGCCCACAAAGGCCGGTGCCCCAATATTATAAGATATCATATTACTTGGATTGTTGTTCATGACCCATTGCTCTTTGTGCAACTCCACCCCAATGGGCCCCTCTTTAGGCCCGGAGATAATAAAAGGCATCGTGGGCCCCTCTTTGGGCCCATAAACGCTCCCTCTTCCGCGCTAAACTCAGCGTTTCCTTTTAACTCCCCCTCTCCCTTGCGATGCAACGTATCCCCCTCTCTATCATCTTCGTCCGTTAGTGGGCCACGTGCCTTCTCCTTATTGGTTGGCGTTACGTTCGATGAAGAGGGTATGGGAAACGAAGCAGCGCTCTCTTCCTCCCATGACTCCTTTACCCAAATGCCTCTTTCCCAAATCGCCATTTCTGTACCCCTCTTTCTCTTCCATTGTGTTTTTATTTTTCTCTTTTGGGGTCAGATCTCTGACTTTGACAAGGTCCTTGCTCAATTTACTCCCTAAAATGGCACCTTCCATCAGTAGCACTCGTCCCCAAGCTTCCAGCTTTTTCCCAAGCATCGCACTTTCATCGATTGGAACCTGCTCCTTGGACCGTTCATCTTCTTCCCCAAAAAATCTATCCTCTTTTCACGCTCTTTGCCCAAAGGCATCACCTTTTTCTTTTTAGGCGAGTTGCTAAGCCCGTTGAACAAAAAGGGGGTATTTATACTTTCAGCTCTTGCTCTTTCTGCCTCCTTCTGCTCCTCCTCTCTAGATGTCTCATCTCTATCCTGTAGGGTTTGACTTCTATTTTGAGCTTTCTACATGGCTAAGTTTCCAAGGGATGGTACTGGGTCTGTACAACTTGCCATTCATGGCTCTGGTTGCAGATCCACCATGTGCATGCCCTCTTGACCGTTGAGTTTTTTGGTCAAGCCTTTCCCTTCTTCGGCGATGAGCGGTTGGCCTTGGACCACCTCCTTTTCTCTTGCAGCTTTGATGAGTTCATGGTGCGCTCTCTCAATTTCGTGCGCACCATCCAAAGTGAGGTCCCATTCCGGCAAGACCACATGACGATAGGAGCGCCCATCTCTGAGTGCGGAGGGGGTGAGAGAGTCTGGAGCTCCTTCGTCTCCAGCTCCGCTTGCTTATCAAGGATGAATCTAACGAGGTATGACTCCTCGAAAGAGAAGACCTTTGCAAAGCATGGCGTGAGGGTGATGTCTGGGCTTCGGATTAAGACTCTAGTAGAGACGATCTCCAATTGTCAAACCGTCTTTCTGTCTATATCTTCTATTGTACCAAATTCGGAGATGATCTCTTGCAATACTTCTTTCTTCCAGAAATGCAAAGGCACGTTATGGATCCAAATCCAGAAGCGCTCCCCTTGAGGCAGCTCTGCTCCGAAGCTTGGTGACCAAAGGAAGAACTCCAGTTTGAAATGGCCAAAATCCACTATTCCCATAGCAGACACCTCCGTCATCTTCTCCGGCGAGGGGAAAGATACCAAGAATTAGAGGTGGCACATCTTTTTTGCTACCCAGTCTCTGTGTGCTGCCATCGGCCATTTGACTTTCAAAGCTTGGATGAGGTGGTTCTCCGATGGGCACCCTTCTCTCACTTTACCAATGGCACACCATTGGCATAACCACTTCTCTTCGTGTTTGATCGTCTCTAAGCTGTTGGCCAGGCAGATGAGAGTGGGCTTATCTGGCGACCTACCTCTTCTTAATGGTCTCTCATCATCATTTTTGGATGAGATAACATTTATGCACACGTACGACATACGCCCCCCATTTCATGCATTTCAGACATCGCACCTCCTTCGTGCAATCATGTTGATAGTGCCCCAGGTCGCCGCAGTTGAAACATGGTGTTGGTTTGCATTTTTCTTTGCTTTGCTTCTTTCTGAGTTCTGTATGAGGTGGGGGGAGATATTATGTGATTTCTTTTTTCCTTTACTGCGAACTTCAACCCATGAATCCTCCTCGATCATCTCCTCTATCGGCCCAGGTACATCCTCCCTTCTAGCCTTAGTTTGTGGACCCACCTCTTGGGCCCGCTCAACGATGGACTTTTGTGGAGGCTGCACCCCCCAATCTTGCTGTGGAGGTGGCTGGGGATGGTTGGAAGCAAGGGAATGGGGGTTGTGGGGAAAGGGAGGGGGTTGGTGAATAGGTTTAGTCAGGGTTTTAGCCTCCCATTTCAGAGGAGGAGGATAGCGGAGGGAGTGTGATGAGTGCTGGGGTTTGTGGTTGAATGTGGAGATCATGGTTGTGGTGGAGTAATGTGGCGGTGGATGGCCTTTGTGTGAGGAGTGGTGATGGGAGGAGTGGTGTTTCTAATGAAAGTTTGGGAGTCTCTGATGTCGCTCATAGTGTCCATGTTGCCTCTAATCCCCCTTCTCCCCATAGGAGTGACGATGGCCTCTGGCAGGGTCTCTATTATGCTCGAAAGAGCCTATAGTAGGTCCCCCTCTATGGGCCCATTCTCTGTGGGGTGGCAATGCGAGGCGATGATGACTATGCTCTCGCCCAATCCGCTGTTGATGCGCACTACGGTGTGCACGCACGGGGGAACGAGACCATCTGAGCCTCCGGCTAGCCTCATCGAGGGGGTTGATCAGTACTGTAGGGTGGACAGAAGGGTGGGTCATAGTTGCCTGTAGCCACTCATCTCGAGCTCTGACAACTCCATCGGCATCTCCGACAGTAGTGCCTGCTAAATTTGCAATAGTTATAACCCCATAAGAAGATGATTACTTGATAAGAAGCCTTAACTTGAAATTGAAAAGAGAGAGAGAACAGAAGGTTTTTTTACAGAGATACAACTTACCTCAACTAATATCTACTTACCTTTTTAATATCTATATTCAAATGATATCTTAATTTTCTAGTAACAAAAAATAAAATAAAAATTTACATCTCATTGTAGATTCCTTTTCTACTATAAGATGTCTTAGTTGAGATTGGAAAACTACAAATAAGGACGTAAGTACTACATACATATTTAGATGAGCAAATATGACTGTTTATCAAATAAAAATGGTATGTAACTGTTTAGAATTATTCTGTGTATGTTGTAATACTCATAATTCTCTATATTCTGATTTTTTTCTTCCAGGCATCCTATCATATGATTTTTTTTTTAAGAAAAGGTGGAATATGGCCCCCCTGTTTCATTAATACGAACTTAACGAAACAAGCCCAGAGAACTGGGCCAGATTACAAACTACAAATATGAAATAAAACATACATGAAGCAACATGACCGATATAAACGACATATCCCTCCAACAACCCGGGAGGGTGGGCCGACAAACAAGCTCGGTCCAGTAAAATTATATGTACGTCAATTTAGCTTCGTACACTACCTCTACGGCACATGCACACCCACCTGCAACTAATCTGGCAGGATTTTATCACCCTCCATTTCCTGCCTTCTCCTTACTGGGGGACCCCATCTTTGGGTCCAAGCCCCGCATGCAGAGTTTTAACAACTGTCAAGTTCTGTCTACACCTCCTAACCTCCCACAAACATGCAATAGTCACTTCCTCACCAAAAAATCGTAGTCAAGAGAAAAGCCGTGAAGAGGATACCTTCACCTCACTCATGTCCTTGCTATCACCAGTGATTTCTCACATACCAACATAGAGTAGTGAGGAGCAATATCTTCACTCACCCACTTTCTCACTCTTACTCTCAATCAGAAAACCAAAACAAGACCCAGCTGATAGAAGTATCACCTTCTCCTCCCGCCACAACGGGCGCTGGTGTTGGGCGTCAGCTTCCAATATGAGGGCATGGTGGTGGTGATGCCCCGTCGACTGTGGTCATCAGGTGAAACACCCGGATGCGGCCTCCTGCAGTCTCCTCCACCCACCTACAAACACGCCAATAACTCCCACAGCCGCTATCAAAGAGAGAGTCGTGCAGAGGATGCCTTCACCTCTCTCACGTCTGTACTTTCTCAGGCAATTTCTCACCAAAAAACTATCTCGCTCCCCCCACCCAAAAACCCCGCTCCAAGAGAGAGCCGTGAAGATGATACCTTCACCTCTCTCACGCTCTTGCTCTCTCAGGCGATTTCTCACCACACAGACACACACTGTAAGAGTCAGTGGCCTAAGCTGGAGGAAGCTCAATAGCATGACAGTAGACGCTGTGAAGACTGCACCCGCGACATCGTTGGACACCCCGAAAGATGAGACAAATGAGCGCACATCATGGAGGGACCCCATCTTGGGCCCAAGCTCCACAATCGTGCAAAACAACAAACTACACCCTCCACACCACCCCCACTTTCGCACTTCCTGTACCACAACATAACCCCTCTCCAAACTCTTCCACAAATCCTAATCCCCTCCAAAACTCATACCCCACCGTACCCACCCGCTTCTCCAATCCCTCACCAGTAGGACACCACCTCCGCCATGAGAACTGGAGGCTCGTTCCTCCACCGTCGTCGAGCAGAAGAGATCTTCGTTTCTCCCCCAAAGTTGATCGGCTGGAGAACGGGCGGTAAAAACGACTAGGGTTGCCGACAAGAGCTTTCGTTCCTCCACCGTCGTCGAGCACCGGAGGTGGCGGCATCTAAGAGGTCGGAGGAGATCCGTAAAGTCAAGCGCCGGAGGGGGGCTTGGTCGTTAGAGCAGCAGGATGGAGGATGAAAGTGGAGGTGGTGAAGGGCGACCGGGTGTGGGGGCATCGAACGGCAACCCGGGGGGGGGGGGGGGGGGGGGGGAGATTTGGATTTTTGGTTTTCTAATTTTTTTTATGGAAGAGTTTCTCTCTCTAGATTTTCTAGAGAGAGAAGCTTATTGTATGCCTCCTGTCATATGTTATCATTGTTCACAATTGGCCCAAAGTAATTGATTCCTCTTTATAAAATGCTGCAATATTATACAGTGCACTGTAACATTCTTTTCTAAAGCTATAACACTAGTTTAATCAAAAGGATGTAGGGTGAATTATAGCACATCATGTGGCCCCCAAGGACCCAAGGATATCTTATTGACTCCTAATTTGACTCCTAATTTGTATGGCCTAATTTGACTCCTAATTTGTATGGGTGACCAACTAATATAATACAAGTAGCATTGGTATCGGATCGGGTCAGGTCGGATCGGGTCGGGTCAGGTCCTTCACTATCCAGATCCGGACACGGTCCCCTACGGATCCAAAAATTAGACCCGGGCCTGTGAGGACCGGGTCCAGTTTCCAGTCCGGGTCCTATTAAAATATTCTTACCCGTTCGAGTAGGAGTGAGAGTGTGAGCGGCGAGCGGAGGCGGCGAGTGGAGAATTTAGAGAGAAGAAAAAGACAAGTGTTTTGAGTTTAGAAGAGGAAGATTTATAATTGAGGAGGAAGGAGGTAAGGGATGAGGATAGAATATTTATTTTTATGTTGATTTTTTGGATTTTTTTTAACTGGTCCGGGTTCGGGTCCGGTCTCTTTTGAGTGGATCCGGAACCGGACCTGAAAGTCCAACGGGTCCCATTTTAGGATCCGGACCTGGATCCAGATAAGCCAAATTGGTTCCGATTCAATGTCGGATCTGGTCGGATCTGGATTTTGGGTATTTATAGCAATGCTAAATACAAGACCCTAATATAATAATATAGTCATATAAAATATAGCTGATGGGATCCCTATCCGATTCCAACATATCTCTCAGTTCAAAGTTTTTATAAAATTTAAGTATAGAAAATCTTATAACCTTTGACTTTAAGTAATCTCACTTTCTCAATGTGCAATTAACCTACTGTGTTAATCTTAATTAACTGGTCGCTGAGAAAAGATGTTAATTCTTACCCAGTTTTGTTGTGGGCCCCACTTCTCGTTCACCAACAACGACTAATTGTATGTTAAAAGCCGTCACTGTAGTTTGCAGCATTAGGAATTCACTGCATAGTTTACGGCAACCCGATCACTACAAATAAACTACCATGCAATGGTAAAACAAATCAACCAACAAAACACAGAATATTTATCCTGATTTGGATGAACTCTAATTCATGGGAGAAAAAAAGAAGATATTATTCAATTAGGAAAGATACAAGAGATACAACACTCTCACCAAAAATCTATGTATTTTTTCAAACCTCGCTGGAAGATAATTTGCTGTTTACAATGGAGAGTTCTCAATCTCTCTACAATGAAGTACTTTCTCTTATCTCTCAAAGCAGACGTTACAATAATATTTATACAGTTCAGGATAAATCCTAGGTTTAGTCTTGATACAATTACCGTCTGATATATCCTGGGGAGAAAGCTACACGATAGGAGATGTATGATCTAACCTAAAGAGAAAGTTGGGCTCAAAACAGGTCACCCAGACCCGACCTATATGCTGCTTCCATTCGCAGTCGGTCGACTACCCAAAGTGGCAGTCGACTGCAATGCCTCAACCCCAAGTTAGAGAGTTATGGCAGTCGACTGTCAATTTCTACTGTTGTTACTGCAAGTTCTTGCTTTTGTTGCGACGGTTCGACATCTTCTTGCTTCATCAGCTTCTCTTCACATCGAACCGTAATATGCAACACACACTCCTAACAATTTCCACATTATATTGCTTACTCATGAATCCATGCATGTGTGACTAATCGCCTCTAGACTCGATCATTCTCCTCTTATAAACGAATACGGTTCAGTGGCTTATTCTGCTAGTTGAACTTATCTCCACCTTTATTTCTACAATTGGTATACCCTTCAAATGCACACTCCAGTAGGCGTTAACACAAAATCACCTCCCTCTGCACGAACTCCACCTACCCTGAGGCACTCTCCACCTCTCGACGATATTCGAACCTTGCATCTTCTGTGATTATAGTGACGACGAACGAGATAATGCTTAATGGACTTCCAAACACTCGACCGAGTTTTCTGTTCCCCCAAAGCTGGAAGAGGTTGTGTTGTCTCTACCCAATTCTCCTCTTACCTTTCATCACCTTATGACGACTTTCCCAAACTGATAAAACTCAACCTCGAGTTGTGCACCTGCAAGCTCGTGCTTTCAAAGTTTCTCGGATATCAGATTCTGTTTCATCAAAAAAATATGCATGACCTTCTCTAGTGTGTAGAGCTGTTACTTTGACCCGATACCTGGACCCGACCCGGACCCGATCCGGACCCTGCATTGGACCGGAACCAACTCGATCTATACAGGTCCAGGTCCGGGTCCTAAAATAAGACCTGATGCACTACCGAGTCCGGGTCCGGGTCCGGGTCCAGTTAAATAGACTCGACCCAGACCCAGACCTGGACCCGTTAAAAAATACTCTCAAATATTTGGAATTTGAATAATAGAGTTATAGGATATACATATAAATAGTAATTGTTGAAGATAGATGTGTAAATATAATATTTATTCATGTACTTAAGTGCAAAAAATTGTTGGAACCATAGGGTATGTGGTGAAAAAATACTTAAGTGCATATATTTATTCCCTGCTATCGGACCCGACGGGTATATTTTTTAAGGAGGATCCGGACCCGAACCCGGACCCAGACTCAATTCTTACAAGTCCAGGTCTGGGTCCAATTTTTGGACCCGTAAGGTAGTGAGTCCGAGTCAGGTAGTGGGGGACCCGAACCGATAGGACCCAATACCAGCGCTACTAGTGTGTATCGCTTTACGTTTGATATCTCTAGCTCAACTGTTCTCTTACACATTACTTCACAATCTCACCAATTATCATTCCTCTTGGAGCAAATATGAGAAGAACTACCCGAATAAAAAATTGAATTAGAATCCACATCTAAAGAACTTGAAACAAGAAGATAGTATAAATTATCACCTGATTCAACAGCGCTGACTATGTTGACATCCCTCTGATTCAACCACTTGCAACAGTTTCTCTTGATCTTCGTGAATTGATTTGTCATCTCCAAGGAACTCAACCAACCCCTTTCTGCAACATGACACTTTGATATGAATTCTTAGGAATTCACTACTGAGTATGCGACAGCCTATCTGTACAAACAAACCACCAAGCAATAGTAGATCAAACCAAACACACAAAGCACACGATATATGTCATGGTTTGGGCAAATCTTAATCCAGGGAAGAAATAACTAAGATATTATTCAACTAGAGACGATACAAAAGATACAACACTCTCACCAAGAATCTATCTATCTCTCAATCCTAACTGGAATATAATCTGTTGTTTACAATGGAGAACTCTAAATTTATCTACAATGAATTACTCTCTCTTACCTCTCAAAAGAGGCTTTAATAATATATATAGATTGATCTAGATAAATCTTAGGTTTAGTCTTAATACAATAACTGTCTTTTATATTCTAAAAAGAAAGCTATACGATAGGAGACGTACGATCTAACTAGCACTAGTAACAGGTCCTATCGGTCCGGGTATTTCACTACCCGGATCTGGACCCGAACCCGAACCTGTTAGGGTACAAGTCCAAATGTTGGACCCGGTCCCGGACCCATTAGAACCGGGTTGGGTCTGGGAAATAACTTGAGATCCAATTAATTTCATATCCATCACCATCATCATCCCCCATCTCCTAATCAGCCTGCGAAAAAGAGAATTAAGGAAAAGGTTAGGGGTTTTTTTCCAAAAATGGAAGGAACTTGGGGTATTTATATATTGTTTTTTATTCTTTTTTGGTTTGGATCCAGGTCCGGGTGTGGCCATTTTAAGATGACCCGGACTAGACCCGAAATTCCAATGGGTCCTAAAGTAGGACACGGACTTGAACTAGAATAGAACGGGTCGGTTCCGGTCCAATGTCGGGTCCGAGTATCAGGTTTCTGTACCAGTGCTATAGAGGAAGTTGAGCTCAAAACAGATCACCCAAACTCGACTCATATGCTGCTTCCAGCCACTATCGGTCAACTGCAATGCCTCAACCCAAAATTAGAAAGTATGGTAGTCGACTGTCAATTGTTGTTGCTGCTGGTTGCTGCTTGTTCTTGTTCTCGCTATGATGCTTAGATATCTTCTCGTCGTTTTTTCTTTACATCAATTTATAGAATGCAAGACACAATTCAAACATGCAGTACTGAGTTTTTAAATTTTTAATTACTTAGGTTATTACGAAGAGCAGCTGGTTCACAATTTGATGTTTAAGTTCGATGGAGGAATATTCCAGTTGTTCTCCTTTTTCTGATGTCATCCACCCTTCTTTCTTTAGCTTAAACTATAGGGAGACGGTATATTTTCTTTATAATTTTGTTTCACTACTTTTGGATCTTCCAGTTGGCTTATGTCAGAAGTCAAAAAATGGAATACTGGGTTGGTTCAACCTGGGCCCAGCCTGTGCCCAACCCGGGCCAACCCCGACCCAGACCTCCTCTAGGCCGGTCCCCACTCTCCCCTTCTTGAACATTTAGTGATATATACTTGCAATTGTTACTATGATGATCACAATTAAAGATTTGGTAAGCGACCATCATATTGGAATAATGGTTTATGTCGGTTTTTAAATTGTTAATTACTTAGGTTATTACGAAGAGCAACTGGTTGACAATTTGATGTTTAAGTTCGATGGAGGAATATTCCAGTTGTTCTCTTTTTGCTGATGTCATCCGCTCTTCTTTCTTTAGCTTAAACTATAGGGAGACTGTATATTTTCTTTATAATTTTGTTTCACTACTTTTGGATCTGCCAGTTGGCTTATGTCAGAAGTCAAAAAAAGTAATACCAGGTTGGTTCAGCCTGGGCCCAGCCTGTGCCCAACCCGGGCCAACCCCAACCCGGACCCCCTCCAGGCCGGTCCCCCACTCTCCCCCTCTTGAACATTTAGTGATATTTTACTTGCAATTGTTACTATGATGATCACAATTAAAGATTCGGTAAGCGACAATCATATTAGAACAATGGTTTATGCCGCTTATCTAAAATTTGTAAAATATTTTCATCAACTTCATATGTTATATTGTGTTGTTAGTGTAATGAATCTAATAATTAAGTTAGCGGGAAAAAAGAATTTAATTTAGATTTTTTATTCATATACTCCACACGATGAAATACTAGATTTTGATCTTTTTTTTTACTACACAATTTAAGCATATTTTGAATAATTTATATGATAGTTATGATAGGCTTTTTACATCTAATACTACACAAACACAAAATGTTAGTTCTTCTTCTTCTATATCAAAGGAAAGAGTCTTGCAACTAATGGTATATTAAATCTCATTAAATAAAAGAAAACAAGAACTAATTCACCAAATGAGTTGAATTGGTATAATGCACACCCTCCCATCGATGATATAGTTGATGTGTTAAATTTTGGAAAAACAATACAAATATTTTTTAAATTTTTTCTTGTATGGCAAAAGATTTGTTAACTACATTGGTGCCAACTGTTGCATCGGAAAGTAATTTTTCTCTTGGTGGCATGATAATGAGCATGAACATGAATCGCTTGACATCGAAGAATTTAGAAATGCTAGTATGCGTATAAGATTGGATGAAAGCGGAAGAGATGACCCAAAATTTACTACAACAAGCACAAAACGGCTTAACAAGTAGCGATGATTGAAGTTCTATTAGAAGTGCATTACAGATCATGTATTGTAAATAATTGGACAATTTAAAGGGATGAGATTTTACATTTAGGTTAAGTAGAAGTGCACGACAGTCCAATGTTTTCTCTTCAATCTAAATAGAAATCATCTCGATCTCTAAATACAAATATTCGCCTCATATTGTAATTTGATTTATATAAAATGTTATTTATCGATTTGATTATATTTAAAATTTTGGAATTCATTAAAATAATTTAATTTATGAATCTGTCTTTAATCGATATGTTCTTACAATTGTTGTCCCCCTAACCAGCTAATCCGAACAAGCCTGACCCGACCCCCGAGCCAGAAGCCGGGGGCCGGGGTCTAGGTCCGGGCCCCCGCTTCCGCTTCACATGCCCAGCCTGGCCCGCATCTCCCCTCGACCCGGCCCACCCTAGTCCGAGACTGGGTCAAACCCGTAGGTTTGCGACCCAGCCCGGTCCGGGTGAACCGGATGCCACCCCTGGGAATAATAATAATAATAATAATAATAAGTTTATATGTTGCATTCGTATAACCGGTCTCGAATTTACTTGAAGTGTTGTTTAAGTTTGTGAGATTTAAATTTTAGACTCCTTTTCCAACAACAATGCACTTTTTATACTAGAGTGTGTTTAATTTGAGCCTGTATTTTACATCTTGCTTGATATTAGATAATAGGTATTGCTTGTGGATTTGAAATTCTGTTGGAATATTTTGAAAAATATGAGATTAATAATATTTTGTTGTCTAATTTTTTTTATAAATTAGACAAATAAAAAAGCTGCAATTAGTGTGTTTGCATGTACTTGGTGTGTGTGCGCGCCTGCGCCGGGGGGAGGGGGGGGGGGGGTTGTAAAATATTTTTAAACTATAAAGATTACTGTAGAGAAAAAAAAACTGCGAAAATGTGTTTTAAAAAAATAATTTGTTTAAATATAGTTTTATTGCAGAATAGGATAGCGATGAGAAACAAAGAAATTTAATGTACAGCATTAGGTGGTGTTTTATTGAATAGAGAAAAAAAATAGGAGAGAAATAATATTAAAACAGCTACAGTTGCACTATAATAGCTTTCTGCTGAGTCCAGAGAGTTTTTTCGAATTTTTTCGAATTTCCGCTATTGTAGCTTTTGGCGCTACAGTGAACATTGCGAATCCAAATCCGTGAACAGTGCTTCTCTTTGGATTTCTTTTTCTACATTATTTGTACTGCCAACTAAAGAACCGCTTAATGTCACATGGTGGTGAAGCTCAATATTTCTAGGGAGTTAAATAACACCTCCCTTAGATTCAATCGAGTTGGGAAATATTTTACTACAGAAATGCATGCCGACCTAATTAGTTAGGGGAAGTTTTGGCATATTTGTCAACCACGCACAAAAGTGTGTTTGGCGCTAATGATGCTGATGATGCTGATGATACTGAATCTAGCTACGAGAACATTTACATGGTAGGATACTTAAAAGATTATGTCAATTTACAGTTCTTGAATGTTCACCAAAAAGATATCTCGGTTGTGCGTTATTATGTGTATTTTATAAAGTACCTAACAATATTATAGTTAACGAGTTGGACTTATTGATAAGAAAGTTCCATAGATTGAACTAGCTTTTATATATATCAATAAGAAAGTTCCATAGATTGAACTAGCTTTTATATATATATATATATATATAGAACTAGCTTTATATATAGCTAGTATATATATATATAAAAGATATATATATATATATATCTATCTATATATATATATATATATATATATATATATAGGGATGGCATTTGGGATGTGCGGATATATATAGGGATGGCATTCAGGATGTGCGGGCCATGCCGGGCCCCAACCCCTTCTGGTTGAACCGAGCCGGTCGGGCCGCGGGTTGGCACGAGTTTTAATTATTTTTCCTGCTTTTGTTAACTCCAAAAAAAAAAAATTTTAAAAATGTGCAATAAGTAAAAAAGTGAAACAAAATTATATATATTATTCATTTCAACTTGTAATAAGTTTTTACAACATTTTTATATACAAATACATGTAATAAAAATCTTAAATGCCATACAATTTATTGAATTACAAGTTTAAGAGCATAACATAGAGCTCGAGATAGCCAAGAGTTAGATTGAACAGAGGGCATTGGATTACTGTCGTACACCTCTACTTAACCTAAACCTAGGATCTCATCGCCCTAAATTCCCTACTCAGCTTGTTGATCTTTATGCGAATTGCTTCCACCTGTTGAGGTGTCGACCGCTTTTTCTTGAGTCATGTATTCAGCTTTCATCCAATCTTCGGTGCACATCAGCATCCCTAATGAATCTGACTTCAAGTGATTCTTGTAATCGGTTAAAACTCTGCAACTTGTAGAAAAAAGTACTTTCTGATGCAACTGTAGATACAGGAGGGGTTAGTCTCTGGCCATATTTGAAAGAATTGGAAAAAGAGTTTCATGTTTATTCCACCATAGCAACACTTCAATCTTAAAACTAGAACTCTCACTATCTTGTTGATTATACCAGTTTAATTCATTAGGTGCATTAGTCCTATATTTTTTTTGATTGAATATGAACAAGTAAATTAGCAATGACATATACTAATGTACTCTTACCCTTACCTCTAGAAGTGGAAGAAGAAGTTGATATACTAATTTGGCGTGTTGTACTACTAAATGCATAAGTTCTATCATAAAAATTATACAAGTTAGTCATTGTCGACTCAAAGCTAGCTAAATATTGACTACAATCATATTCAGATTCTTCAAGTAAAGTAAAAAAATATTTCAATCAAACTCCTCGTACCTGCTAATTTGATACAGGATGCATAACAGTAGTAATACAATACAACATAGGAGAATGATTAAAATACTTCAAAATTTATTATAAGTGAGAATAACAATATCGCTAATGTAAGAGTTCGAAATCATGTCTTGAAAATTTTGCATCATCGATATTATTGAAATAAAAATAATACTAGAAGTGAAATCATAAGATTTTGAAAACTTCACAGCTGTGGTTTTAGAAGGTTCCAAAAATTTTAACAAAGATTCGAAAAAATATCTTGGTTTGGGAGTCATTTGAAAATTTTCCGTGTTTTTGGCATACAAAAAGCATTTATAACCACTCTGTATTGAGTAACAGCATTTAATAAGTTTAAAATAGATCTAGTTCCATCAGTGTTTAACATTTCTAGAAATTTTCTAAATTGTACTCCCTAAATATTACATCATTCTTTAAATTGTTGAAGCATAATTCCACTTAAAGCGATGAAATATACACAATTTCTAATTACATTCCCATATGGATCGGCTACTTTCAAAGCATCTTGTACACATAAATTTAAAATATGATATGCACCTCTAACATGAAAAATTTTAAGACATGGAGGAACTAATTGTTGTTTTAATATACTAATCGAACTATTGTTGTTGGAGGCATTATCAAAACTAATCGTAAAAATTTTATCGTGAATTTGAAATAAATCACAAACTTCTAAAATACGTGTTGCGATAACCATACCATTATGGGGGTACGGTACAGCAGCAAGTGATATGATTCTCTTTTGAATAAGTCAATCACTATCAATTCAATGACAAATTATGCCCATCATCGGAATATCGTTACAACATTTTCAACAATCGAAAGTTAACGATACTCTACATGTTAAAGAATACAAAAGTGTAATTAAAGGGTCTCTCATTTTGGAATGAAGTTTAAAATAATCGACCTTAAGTGTGTTTCTAGGAATTCTTTTGAAATATGGATTTAGTGCATTTTGGCTAAAGGCCTCTAGGTTCCTACTATTGGAATATGAAAAATGTAATTGTTATCGCTGATTCTGGTGTGGGGATAAACAGATGAGATTTGTGAGTTCGTAGAAAACCTGAATAGCGGATCCAAGCCTTCTGGTTCCTGCTGCTACCTGCAAGGAAGTGCGAAGCACCGGGGTTGATCCCGGCGACACACCCTCCGACGCTCTTGTCAGTAACCAGTGATGATTAAGAAAGAGCTTAAGTTGGCAAAAGAGTCATTACCTGGTCACAGTGGTAGGTGGGGGGTATTTATAGTCGCCATGGGTGTGATTAGGGACCTGATTTCCTGTGTAACTGTCAGGAGTAAAATCCTCACAATCTGTTTAGGAAACTGACCCCTGATTCCCGGTGAGAGCAAATCAGGCCCGTTGGTTTCGACTCCGAGGCCGTAGCCTTCGAGTTACTCACGGGTGACAAGGGAACCGACCGAGACCTGGGGCTTGGGGACTCACCGAGGGCGGTGCCTTAAAACTTTAAACACAAACTTTATCTTGCTTCTTCGGGCAGATGCGGAGTGTCTGGGTCCGAAGTGCTTCGTCCGGGCCACCTGGCGTGATCTGAACCGTTGGATGGTGGTACGAATCTCGAGACGGACCCAGTTCCCAAGAAAATGCTATCTTGTCGTTTAGCATCGCTGGCAAGATCTGGGCCGTCTGATCGAGATCTTACACGAAGGTTGAAGAGAAAGTGAATTTTCTCCGTTTTGACGCTCGGATGGGGACTCGCTCGGTTAGCCGACCGGGCCCTTCGATGTAGGGTTCGGATCGCACGTTGCTCGGATTTCAAGCCTGTTGTGCCGAGCCGCTTGACTTGGTGAAAAGACAAAGCTGTTTTGGGCCTCCGTGACGTTTCGAGAGCGGCCCAAAAGTCGCGCCTTTACGTTTGGAAGCCCAAGGGACTTTTCTTTTTACTATAAATCTTCAACCCCCCCCCCCACCCCAAGTCTCATTATTCACTTTCACTTTCTCTCTCAAGTTTTTACTTTTTACCATCGAAGTTTTTAGCTCCTGGGTGGTGCTGCTAGCTGTCGCGACGAGGCATTCCTTTGCTCCAGCGAACTTTTCCGACCGTAGCAGTCACTTCAAGGTCAGTTTCTCTCCTTTCTATTTAGAAAAATGGTTAAGATTACTCCTTCGGATGAGACCCCCGCCTCGGACCAAGTCGTCGGCCGAGCGGGTAAAGGAAAGGAGGTGATGGAGTCGACCGAGCAGACCGTTGTTCGGCCGAGCAAGAGTGGCGAAGTTGCCGAGCCACACCAGGAGGTTGTGGCGAAGTCTCAGAAGGGCAAAGGAGTGGTCACAATAATTGAGCAGCCGAAGACGGCAGGGGCGTTCGGTCGGCAGCCTATCGTTCTGTCGAGTGTGGGGGGTGTTCGGAGCTACTCCGAAGAGATGTTGGAGAAGGTGACTCAGGGCACCACCAAGTCTGTAGAGGAGAATGAGCCGAGAGAATTGTCCGAGGTGGATCATACCATTTCGTCTCTTACCGAGGCTGATCTGCATCGGATCCGAGCCGGATTCCAGATCCCAGCCGAGTACGGCTACTTCTCCCCGGACCGGGATTTCGAGCTTCCACGTCGTCTTCGCCTGACGCGTGTGTTTTTCCCCTCGACTCCTTGCATGCCGAGCTTCGTTTTCCGCTTCATCCATTCATTGTTGAGGTCCTAAACTGGTACGGTTTGTGCCCCGCCCAGTTGATGCCGAATACTTGGAGGCACGTTTTGGCGTTTATTCTCCGGTGTCAAGAGATCGGAGCTGAGCTAAGCTTGTTCCTCCTTCGGAGCCTCTACCGCCCCTACCAGCCGAACAGGAATGAGCAGAGGTTCTACCTTTCGCTGCGGACGGGCGTGAAGTTGATCGAGAACCCGGACTCGATCAAACATTGGAAGGAGAAGTATTTCATTGTCCGAGCTCCCGCACCCTGGGCAATTCCGATAGCTTGGTCGAGGGAGGGCCTGCCCAAGCAAGCGAAGAAGGAGCCGGTACTGAGTGACGAGGAGGCGGAAGTCCTCAAGAAGCTCCTCGCCTTGCCGACGCTAAGTTGGAAAGACATTACCGAGGAGGCTTTGTTCCGGGGGGGGGGGGGTCTCAGTTCGATCGACCCTAGTACGCTTCTGGTATTTTTACTCTTTGCATAAAGTTCTTGAAAAATTTATCTAAGTTTTTTCATTCGGCTTGTGCAGAGTCTTCTAAGATGGACTACAGGGCGTTGATGGCGAAGGCCAAGGCGAAGGAGCAGGAGACGAGGAAGAAGAGACCCTCAACAGGGCCCCAGGGCGGCCGAGCGCCGAAGATACCTTCGGTCCCGAAGACCGCTGACCTACAGAAGGTCGTTGTTCCGGAGGCCGGTCCTGAGCAGGAGAAGGCCGCGGCCTCCGATCCTCCTGTTTCAGATCGCCGACACCAACGGCAAAGGGGGATGGTCCCGGCTCGTCGAGCGGCGTGAACGAGGTGCTATCCCTCCAAGTTCCGTCCCTCACTGCCGATGCGGAGAAAATCTTGACCGAGGGGCACAAGCAGATCTTCGTCCCCGACTGGCAAGTGATGAAAGTCGACAGTTTTTTGGGCGACGGCAACATTTGCATGCAGGCGGTGAAGCACCTGCCGACCCCAAAGGACCAAGCGGCCCTTAAGTCTGGGCAAGTTGGGGACGCCACAATGCAGATTGCTCGGAACACAATGTCGGTGAGTGGACCGAACACTTTCTTACTGAAGTATTTTTCTGAAATTTTCTAAGTTCCTGGGTTCGGGCTCTAACGGTTTGTTCTCTTTTCAGACCCTCTGCCACTTCAACTTCTTGGTCGAGGGGTTTGCAAGCAAGGAACAGAAGCTGACGGCGCAGTATGACCGGGAGAGGTCGGAGCGCGTCAAAGCTACGAAGCTGCTCGATGCTGAGCAACTCCTCTCGGTAAAACGGGGTGCCGAAGTGTCAGGGTTGGAGGCGAAGCTGACCGACGCCATTCAGCAGTCGAAGGACATGACCGCCAAGCTCGAGGCCTCAGAGAAGGAGAATGGCGAGCTGAAGGAGGAGTTGGCCAATGCCCGGTCGGAGGCGGAGAGGGCTCGGAAGAGGGCCAAGAAGATCATGGCCAAGCACCGGTCTAAGGTGGCGAAGGCGAAGAAGGCTGTGCAGGACGAGGCCGAGCATCACATGTTCAAGAACATGGAGGACGCGTACGGCCGAGCCCTTCTTCACATCGCCGCTCAGAATCCGGGGTTCGACACGTCTTCCTACCACTTCTACGACCCTGTGGAGGGGGAGGAGGAGCTTCCCCCGGCGATGCTCGGCCCCGAGGGACAGACCGACGGTGTCGAAGGTCCGGGCGAGACTGAGGCCGAGGGTGAGGAGGAGAACGACTCTGAGGAGGAGAGCGAGAGCGGGGACGAAGACGAGGACGAGGTCGAGGGCGAGGACGAGGCCGAGGGGTCCACAGACCCGAACGACAAAAAGGTCGACCCCTGACTTGGTTGCGTCTTTTAGTCTTTTGTTTTTTTTTTGTAAGCCTAACTGCGGACTGGCCACCGCTCTTGTAACACTTTTCTTGATTAGTTTGGCCAAAAATTCTCTAAGTGTTTGTCCCCGAATTTTGTGTCTGATTAGTCGTAAAATTCTCCAAGTGTTGGCCGTCGGATTTATTTCTGCTTTTCAGGTGAAGTTTGGTCCGATCACGGAGGTTTCGTACCTTCGTAAGGAGCTGACCAAAACAAAACGAGAGCTTTCACTTAGCCGAGAGAAGTGGTTTTATATGTTCTTGAAGCTGGAGGAGATAAAGGCAGCTGCGAGGGGGTATTGTCGCGAGCTGAAGCAGCTACGGAAGCAACCCCAAGCCCCTTGCCCCGAAGGCGAGATCGAGCGGCTTTGTAGAGAGCTTTCCGTCGTTGAGCAGAAGAATGACGAGCTCTTGGCCGAGATCCAACACTTGGAGTTAGCGGAGAAAGATCGTTCGGCGGAAGAAGAGAAGCTAGCTTCCGAGCTGGAGAAGGTGTCGACCGAGCGCAAAAAGTTGTTGGCCGAGGTCGACAAGCTTAGGAGGATCACGATAGATAGGAGGATCGAGGTCACCCACTACCGACGGCTTGCGATCGATAGCGCCAATGCCTCGGGCTCGTCAAGACCACCTCATTTGAAGATGTTGGCGAAGGACGATGCTCTGAGAGACAGGATTATTCAGCTGGAGGAAGAGGTCGCGTCGCTCAAGCCTCTGTCTGAGAGGGCCAACGTTCGCAGTATGTCGTGTACTCGCGAAGAGAGCGAGAGAGGGATTACCTTCTACGAACTTGCGACTCGTTTGCCTGTGGCTAGGCGGAGTCCTGCTGACGCTCAGAGTAGTGTAGCCATCTCGTCTAGCGGTGCCTCGGTTGGCGCCACAGTTGGGATTAGTGGCGAAGGGGGATCTCGCTTTGCTGGTTTGGAATCGAGCTCGGAGGCTAGGCGTCGCCGCCCCCGCGTTTCCTTGAACCGAAACGTACCCCTTCCGAAGAGGCACTGAACATGTCGTCTTGTATTGTAAAATTCTTGTTGTAGCGTCAGTCTTGTTGTATGTAGAGTTATTTGATGGGAATAAAAACTTGATAGTTTGTTTTGAAAAATTCTTTAAGTGTTGGACTCCGGCAATTCTTCAAGGGTTTGAAATTTTGTTGTTCGTCTCTTCCTCTTTTCAGCTCGTGGTAGTAGCTCGTGATGCCGACCCCAATCGCTCGGATAACATCGCTCGAACTGAGGCTGGCTTGGGGACGACGAGGTTGTGCTCGGCGGGGTGCCGATAGCGGCTATATGAAGTCGAGTTGGAATTACGCCGAGCCGAGAGCGAGCGGGGCCACCTTCAGCTCGTCCTGGGTCAGCGAGACGCCGAGATCAGGCGCTTGGAGAGCAGGATCGCCGAGATGACCCCTGCGGGAGAGGACAGAGGTTCGCCGACCGCCTTTAGCAACGCCCTTCGGGTCCAGTGCATTCAGCACAATTTATCGAAAATAACAGCCGAGAGGGACGATCTGCTCTCCGAGATCTGTCACTTGCAGACCATAGAGGCGGGGCTTCAGAAAGAAGGAGAAGAACTGGCGGCCGAGGTTGCCAAAATGACGACCGAACGGGACGGTGATGATTTTTTATTAAAAACCCAAGTGTAGTGGGTCGGCATTGTAACTTTTGTTCTTTAAGGCTTTGTGGCCTCTTTGTATAGAAGAGTTGTTTTGTACTGTGTCCCAATTATTAATAATATTCCTTTCACGAACTAGCACGTCCTTTGTAGCTCTGCGTAGTTATTTCGGTTCTGACTGTGTTCGTCGTGCCGAGGTCTCCGATCCGGCTCCTCCCTCGTTCGTGGTTCGGCGTCGTAGCGCAATCTGAACCGTTGGATGGGGGCACGGATCTCAAGACGGACCCAATTCTCAAGAAAATGCTATCTTGTCGTTTAGCATCGCTGGCAAGATCTGGGCCGTCTGATCGAGATCTTACGCGAAAGTTGAGGAGAAAGTGAGTTTTCTCCATTTTGACGCTCGGATGGGCACTTGCTCGGTCAGCCGACCGGAGGTCTAAGAGTTCGAACGACGTGGTGCGCTCCGAGCATACTTCTCGCTCGTTCGTGGTTTGGCGACAAGAGCGTTCGGCCGGGGGTGCCGAACGGCGCTTCTGTCTCCTTTTATCGCGAAGTTGCGAGGCGAGTCGAGCCTTACCCAATGGCGGGCTCGTCGATCCTCGTGAGAGTTCGACAGTCGTGGGAGCAATTCCGAATGGCGACCCACTCCTAGCCCGCTGAGAAGCGAGCTTGCGGAGTAGAATCGAACCAAGTGTTGGACTCCGGAACCATCGTTAGAGTTCAACGGTTGTGGGAGCAGTTCCGAACGGCGATCTACCTCTGGCTCGCCTAAAGGCGAGCCGGGGAAGTAAAGTCGAGTCGGACATTGGACTCCGAACCATTGGTTGAAACAAAAAATAAAAGCAGGGAGATGCAAGCAATTTTTATAAGAATGAGAGAACATTCTTCATTGATAATTGACGGCGAGCCGTTTTTACATATAACAATTTAAAAAATGAATTACAAGTTAGAGGAGAGGAATGGTTCGACACCCTGTAATACTTAGAGAGGCGCCGGGGCGCTTTCTTGGTATTTTAACAGGTGGTCGGCATTCCAGGTCCTCGGAATCTCTCTGCCCTCTAGGTCTTCCAGACGATAAGCTCCGGGCCGAACTACCCTTGTGATCTTGTAGGGTCCTTCCCAATTCGGAGCTAGTTTTCTCCTCTGATTTGGGAAGGAGATGGCTAGCTTTCTGAGGACCAAGTTCCCTTCCTTGAGATCGGTGGGTCGGACTTTCTTGTTGTACGCCAATTCGACCCTCCTCCGGTAGTTCTGTTGGCGAATTGATGCTCTTTCCCTCAGCTCGTCCACCAGGTCTAAGTTCGCCCGGAGGTCTCTGGCATTCTGTTCCTCATTGTAGGCTGCGAGACGAGGAGAGGGTATTCCGACTTCGAGTGGTATTACTGCCTCGGACCCATAGATGAGGTTGAACGGGGATTCTCCTGTGGGGGTCCGCTTGTTGGTGCGATAGTTCCACAGCATAATAGGGAGTTGGTCGACCCATAGGCCTTTGGAACATTTGTCCAATCTCTTCTTGATACCAGAGAGGATTTGCCGATTAGCGTTCTCCGCCTGTCCGTTCGACTAAGGGTGTGAGACAGAGGAGAAGCGCAGTTGGATGGCAAGGTCTTCGCACAGGGCTCGGAATGCGGCACCGGTGAACTGAGTCCCGTTGTCCGTTACTAGGACACGGGGGACGCCGAATCTGCAGATGATGCTCTTCCAGAAGAATTGAAGCACCTTGTTCTCGGTTATAGTGGCGAGGGGCTCGGCCTCAATCCACTTCGAGAAGTAGTCGATGGCTACGACCAAGAATTTGAACTGGCCCGGAGCTGGAGGGAAAGGCCCTAGTAAATCCATCCCCCACATTGCGAAGGGGATAGGACTTGATAGGGAGGCGAGGTTGGCTTGAGGGAGGCGACGAACGTTGGAATGTCTTTGACAAGAGCCACATTGCCGTACGTGTCGCTCGGCATCTTGGAGAAGAGTCGGCCAGAAGTATCCGTAATTCAGAGCTTTCCGAGCCAAAGACCTAGACCTTGAATGTGCTCCGCCGATGCCTTCGTGGAGCTCCTGCAAGGCATAGTTGGCCTGTTCCGGGGAAAGGCACCTCAGGTACGGTCGGCCGTCAATCTGCGAGGAGGAGCGCTTGTACAAGATTCCCTCGATCAAGACATACCGCTCGGCCCGGGTTCTGACTCGGCGTGCTTCTTTGGGGTCCTCGGGGAGGAGTCCGTCCCTTAGGAATTCCACTAAGGGTTTCATCCAATTATCTTGTAGCAGGACCGGTAAAGACTCCACTGAGTCGAGGGTCTCGTCTTCTATGCTCGGCTTCATGAGGACCTCGATCAAGATGGTCTACTCGAGACCTTGGAGGGAGGATGAGGCCAACTTGGAGAGGGCGTCGACTTGCGAATTCTCTTCCTGAGGGACTCGTTGGATGAGTGCCTCTTCGAAACGGCTCATGAGGGTTCGGACCTTGGCGAGGTACTTCGCCATCTGTTCGTCTCGCACCTCGTACTCGCCCAAAACTTGGTTCACAACCAGCTGAGAGTCACTATGGATTCGGAGGCGCTGCGCCCCGGCACTTCGGGCAAGTCTGAGGCCCGCAATTAGTGCCTCATACTCTGCCTCATTATTTGAGGCCTTGAAATTCATGCAGAGTGCATACTGGAGGACGAAGTCATCAGGGCCATTCAGGATGATATCGGCGCCGCTTCCCTCGTTGCAGGAGGAGCCGTCCACAAAAACCGTCCAAATGGGGGGACCGTTCGGGACATGGCTGACCTCGAGAATGGTGGATTCGACGATGAAGTCAGCGAGGGCCTGAGCTTTGATCGCAGTCCGGGGCTGGTAGGAGATATCGTGTTGGCTCAGCTCGATGGACCACTTCATAAGCCGGCCTGAGGTTTCCGGTTTGTGGAGGATCTGCTTCAGCAGTTGGTCGGTGAGGACCACAACCAAATGGGACTGGAAGTATGGGCGGAGCTTCCTTGCCGCCATGATCAAGGCATAGGCCATCTTTTCTATCTTCGGATAACGGAGCTCGGCATCCCGAAGCACCTTGCTCACGTAGTAGATGGGCCTCTGAGCCCGGTCTTCTTCCCTCACCAAAACAGTACTTAGCATCTGCTCGGAAGCAGCTAAGTAGATGAAGAGGGTTTCCCCCGGAACGGGCTTGCTGAGCAGGGGAGGGTTCACCAAGTAGGCTTTCAGCTGTTCGAACAACTCCTGTTGCAACTCGCCCCACTCGAAACCCTTGGCCCCCCTGAGAGCCTTGAAGAAGGGGAGACACCTTTCCCCAAACTTTGAAAGGAATCGGCCAATAGCGGCGAGGCGCCCCGTAAGCTTCTGCACTTCCTTGACGTTCCGGGGCGGAGCCATGTCCAGCATAGCCTTGATTTTCTCAGGATTTGCTTCGATCCCTCGCTGGCTCACCATGAAGCCGAGGAACTTTTCTGAAGAGACTCCGAACGCACATTTGTTCGGATTTAGTCTCATGTTGTGCCTTCTCAATACACCGAATGCCTCCTGGAGGTCGGCCACGTGGTCGGTACCTTGGATGCTCTTCACGAGCATGTCGTCGACATATACTTCCATGTTGCGGCCTATTTGGCTTTGGAAGACTTTGTTGACGAGGCGCTGGTAGGTGGCTCCAGCGTTCTTCAACCCGAACAGCATGACTCTATAGCAGTAGAGGCCCTGGTTGGTAATGAAGGAAGTCTTCGGAATGTCCGGGAGGAACATTCGGATCTGATTATAGCCGGAGAAGGCATCCATGAAGCTGAGGAGCTCATGGCCCGAGGTGGCGTCGATGAGGGTGTCGATATTTGGGAGAGGGAATGGATCCTTCGGACACGCCTTATTCAGGTCGGTGAAGTCGATGCATATCCTCCAAGAACCATTGGACTTCTTAACCATGACCACATTGGAGAGCCACTCGGAATAGTTCACCTCCTGTATGAACCGAGCTCTTAAGAGCTTGTCCACCTCCTCCTTGATGGCCTGTTGTCGCTCGGGGGCGAACTTACGCCTCTTCTGCTGAACCGGTCTGCACCCCGGTTCGATGCTGAGGCGGTGCACTAGAAGGTCCCCGGAAATCCCGGGCATATCCGCGGCAGACCAAGCAAATAGGTCGCGGTTCTCCCGGATGCATTGCACCAAGTCGGAGCATAGGACAGTCGGCAAGGACTTGCTGATGAGGAACTTTCGGCTCGGGTCCTCGTCCGAGAAGAGTACTTCTTCCAATTCGTCCGCCGGCTCGGACGTGGGTCGGACATTCGGCTCGGGGAATTCTAGAGTCTCGAGGGAGAGCACCGGACCCCCAGTGGAAGTCATATAGCACTTCCGAGCCGTCTCTTGGCTGCCCCTGACTTCTCCCACTCCCGACCGGGTGGGGAACTTCATTTTAAGGTGGTACGCTGAAGGAACAGCTTCCAGGGCAGCTAGGCCAGGTCGGCCTAAGATGACATTATATGCGGCCGGGACGTCGACGATCATAAAATCTATCGGCTCGGTCCGGGTAGTAGGGGTCTTCCCAGCAGTTACGTCCAGGGTAATAACCCCTTCGACAGTTACTGGTACCCCCGTGAACCCATGGAGCGTGTAACCGGCCGGTTTGAGGCGATCCCGAGACAGCTGCAACCTTCGGAAGGCCGAGAGGAAGAGGATGTTCACTGAGCTCTCGTTGTCTACCAGGACCCTCTGCACTTTGAAGTTCGCCATGCGGAGGTCGATAACGAGTGCGTCGCAGTGGGGAGTTCGGACCCCCTCGAGGTCTTCATCAGAGAAGGTCACTGGGACGCCGAGGCCTTTGGGGGGAGGGGCGCTGTGAACTGAGTTGACCTCTCGGATGAAGGCCTTCCGAGAGGAGTTGGAGGAGCCCCCCATGGGGCCTCCGTGAATAAGGTGCAGAACCCGCTCTTCCTCGAACTCAGGGCTTTGATCGCGTCGCTCGGAGCGCTTGTTAGCCCCCCGAGGAGGAGGACTGGTGCGATCCGCCCGATTGTTTGCCTTCACAAATTTGGCCAACTGCCCCTCTGGATGAGGGCTTCTATCTCATTTTTCAACGCCCGGCAGTCGTTGGTGTCGTGGCCGTGGTCCCGGTGGTAACGGCACCATTTCTCTTTGTTTCTCCTCTTGGCCGGGGTGTTCATCCTCGGAGCGGGCGGTATCACCCCTTCCTTCTCCACTTCCATCAGGATGGTGGAGACATTGGTGGTGAGAGGAGTGAACTTCTCAAACCTGGGGGAAGGACGGCGCTGACCGCTGTTGTCCTTCTGTAGCTTTTTGGACCTCTCCTCCTCTGTCGTCTTCCTCTTCGATCCGGAGGCGGATCTTCCGAAATTCGGGAGGCACTCGGCATCTTCCGCCCGAATATATTTCTCGCACCTTAGGAGAAGATCGGCAAAGTTGTGCGGGGACTTCTTGGCGAGGGACGACCGGAGGTTGGAGTTGAGGATGTTCAACTGGAACGCGACGGTCGCCACTGACTGGTCGAGGGAGGCGATCGACCTGACCTCCGCGGTAAATCTCCTCACGTAGTCCCTCAACTTTTCTCCCCTCTCCTGTCGGAGGTGGAGTAGGGAGATGCTAGTCTTCTCCGTTCGCCTGCTACTCATAATGTGAGTTATGAAGAGCGTTTCGAACTGCTCGAACGAGAAGATGGAAGAGGGAGCGAGCCTGGAGTACCATTCCCGTGCCGACCCCTTGAGAGTGGCGGGGAAGGTCTTGCAGAGCATGGCATCGGAAGCTTGATGGATCAGCATTAAGATCTTGAAGCTTTCGACATGATCAACAAGGTCTGACTCCCCTGAGTACGTTTCAAACTGCGGAGGTTTGAAACCCCTCGAGATGGGAGCCTCCATGATTGTCCGAGAGAAGGGGGGTCTGCTGGGGCGGACAGTCCCTGCTCTCGACTCCTCCTCTTTGTCCATGCGACCGATGCTCCTCTCCATCTCGTGGAGACGACGGTAGAGGGCATCGTCCCTCCGTTGGTAATCAAACGATCCCCTGAACTCTTCTTCATAGGAAGGGGAGTGGAGACTGCGGCGTCGATAGTCATGGGATCAACGAGGACTATAATGGTGTTGCTGGCGACTGAGAGCCGGGAGGGGACTTCTGGATCGGTGGCGATGACTTGGAACCCGTGGGGGTGTTGGAACCCTCTGGGCATTATGGTTGTTGGGGCGAAGGTTGAGGGCCTGCAACACAGTCTCCTGGAATTGTAGGAACTCGGCACGAGTGATAGGTGCCTCATCGTTCCTCGGATGATGTCGATCCGTGGGGGAATGTGGCCTCCTCCTATGATGCACGGGAGATTCCCTCCGGCCCCTCCGGTCCGGAGACCTCCTACCGTCTCGGTGATGAGGAGATCGCTCACTTTGATGCTGGCGGGAGGCTCCCTCTCGGGCCCGCCTCTCATCTAGATGGTTGTGAAGGTCCTCATCCTTTTGGCGATTCAGTACGGTGTTGCGGAGATCAGAGGCTCGGGGGTTGTGGGAAGCCATAGAGTCCGAGGAGGTATTGTGAATTGAGACATGGTCTGGGTGGAGAGGTTGCTTTTGCCTCCGCTGGTTCTGACCAGCAGGATCATTTGGGGGTTGTTGGTTCGGAAGAGGAGGCTGGCCCTGTTGGACCGGGGGAGGAATATGTTCGGGCTACGGAGCAGGATGGACGGGGACTTCCTCTGGCTGATCGGCGGGATTGGGTCCGCGGTTGGACCCCCTAGACCTGACCTTCTTGGGAGGCATGGTTGGAGAAGGTTGGAGAAGGGCTAGTCGACGAGGAAGAGGCGGAGGCTATTCGTGTGGTTTTCCCACAGACGGCGCCAATCTGTTACCGCTGATTCTGGTGTGGGGGTAAACAGATGAGATTTGTGAGTTCGTAGAAAACCTGAATAGCCGATCCAAGCCTTCTGGTTCCTGCTGCTACCTGCAAGGAAGTGCGAAGCACCGGGGTTGATCCCGGCGACGCACCCTCCGACGCTCTTGTCAGTAACCAGTGATGATTAAGAAAGAGCTTAAGTTAGCAAAAGAGTCATTACCTGGTCACAGTGGTAGGTGGGGGGGTATTTATAGTCGCCATGGGAATGATTAGGGACCTGATTTTCTGTGTAACTGTCAGGAGTAAAATCCTCACAATCTGTTTAGGAAACCGACCCCTGATTCCCGGTGAGAGCAAATCAGGCCCATTGATTCGGTCAAATCAGTGATCCTGATTTTTCTCTTGCTGGTCTGGGTTTGTTTCGGGTCGGGACCCGTACCAAGTTGGAGCAGATCCGTTTGTGGGTTATTGGATCTGTGAGAAGGAGACCCAGTACCCATTTCGGACCCATTTGTATGTGAAATTACTGTTTTACCCCTGAGCTTCAAGATTCGTGCCCAATCTGGACGGTTCCGATTTAACCCCATTTTTAGCCATATCAGTAATATTCCTTAATAATTAATTTGCTCATTTTCTGACGAACAATTTTGGGATCATAGCTATGGCTATCTATTTTCCCAGTTCTAGGGTTGATCTTTTGTTGTGTCTGTTGGTCTTGTACTAGTTCGGGGTGTATAGAGGTAATGTGTCGATGAATTGTACCCATCCCCTCACCCTTCTTTCATGTGTAACTTTTGTTATATGTTTTACAAATTTTATGTCTTATACTAGGATTCTCCTCGTCCGGAATATAGTCATAATATTTGTGTCAATCACTAGTTTCACCTCTATGTTTTCTACTAGAAGTCGGTTGTTTGGATTCAGTTTTATGTGTTTGTGTGTCACTAGTATGCATTTCTTGTTGTGTTTCGGGATCATAATTGTGTGGAGGAACACCTTCATAACATATGTTAAGGTAAGAGTTATATTCGGTCTCTAAATGTGGGATTATTAGAGGCCAACGAGATGAACTAGTGGAATCTTGTCCACTTTGGGGCAACGGTCGTTACCTCGTGACCGTAACATGATAAATGTAGTGTAGTAGTAGTGTATATTAAAAAAAGAATTTCTAGTATTTTTGTAGTGTATGTGAAAAAACAAAAAATAATATAGGAGGGTTAAGAGAGTTGAGGTAGTAGTATATGTGAAAAAAAATCTAAAAACCGATAGAAGGGTTGAGAGAGAGAGAGAGAGTAACGAAAAACCAAAAAACAAGTTTAACAAAAAAAAAAAATTAAAGCTACAACAATAATAAAGAGTTCAGAGAGTTGTGAAATTTTGATACCGTACTTCACAAATAATCGAATATAGAGTTGAGAGATAAAATAATAAAGATAGTTGAGTAGGCAATTTATAATCAAATGATTGAGCATCTTCCCTTGAGAAAATATGTAGTAGAGTCGTAGAGAGAGAGAGTGAGCTTCGACAAGAATTTGAGTAGTAGAGAGAGTTGATAGTAGACATAGTCGCTTGGATACGAATTCAATATGATCGAACTTGTTCAGTTCTTTGTTACTTCTTTATTGAAGTAGATTGAGTGTAGTAGTAAAGAGTTATTAGATAGAGAGTAGAGTGAAGGTGTAAAAAAAGAGTGAAATTATGGATTTTTTATAGGCAAAAAATCTCCAAAAATTCCACACACACACACACACACACAAACAGCAAGAACAACAAGCCAACGACTGCTTTTTTGCTCGAACATTCAACCCGACAGGTTGACCCCCGGGGTCGAACATTCGCAACCCAGCGGGTTGCGGGTCAGGTATTGTCAGGTTGTGGGTTAGGCAGGCTGGGTCAAGCGTGTTTTTGGGTCGGGAGCGGGCAGTTATGGGCGGGTTGCGTGTCGACCCGACCCAAATTGCCACCCCTACTTATTTCTATTCTTAATTAGCTAGTTATACCTAAGGTTGTGTCCGCGTATGATTAGTGCTAATTTTACTCAAATTCAAAGTTTGAAAACATTTTTCTTTCCACATAAAAACTTAACATACAAATTAAAATGTAGTACCGACCACATTACTCTTGAAGAGTTCTTAGCATATTCCTTCTATTTTACAATAGCTCTCACCTTGAATACTCTCATACTAGAAAATCTACTTGCAATACACATAATTTACTGCTACCATTTTTTTTTTTAGTTAAAAGATGGCCAAATGGCCACTCGAATTCATTAATAAAATATTAAAAAAACAATAACCATGAAAATAGAGCAAAGAGGGAGAAGAAAAAAATGAAAAGAACAACACTGTACAAGTCGAGAAAAAAGACAGCAATAACATGCATGAAAGACCCAGCTAAAGGTGCGAGATCCCAAAATAAGAATGACGGCAAGTCCATCCCTGGATTTGAAGCTTAAGCAGCAGCTCGGTTAGAGAAAATAACTCAAGTAGTAGCAGAAATCAAACTTAAAATTCAGTAAACACGAAGCTCACACAATCTCGGTGGGTATATCTTGCATGCTTGGGTTCGATGTGAAGAGAAGACGGTGAATCGAAAAAGGTCGAAGCATCGATAGGAGACGAAGCAACAATAGCAACGCACTTGAATTGATAGTCGATTGCCCTTGAGGGCAGTCGACCTCCCAAACCTATTGTTTTGAAATAAGAAAATTGTGGTCGACTACTCATAGGGACAATCAACTGCCAATGGCGGGCTAACTGTTATTCGGCCTATATTTAGGTAATCGTTTGAGCCCATCTTCTACTCCAAGTTAGATTATACAACTCCTATCGTGTGGCTTATTCTTCAGGATATATCAAACGATTATTGTATCAAGACTAAACATAAGATTTCTCTAAATCTTTATATATTGTACTCTAAATCTCTATATATTGTAATAGCCTCTATTGAGAGAGGAAGACTTCAATGAGATTTCTTCATTGTAAGTGAGAATCGAGAGATAGTTCTTGGTAAGTGGGTTTGTAACTCCTGTAATCTTCTTGATATGGCTAAAAATAGGGTTAAATCGGAACCGTCCAAATTGGGCACGAATCTTAAAGCTTAGGGATAAAATGGTAATTTTACCTACAAGCGGATCCAAGATGGGTTCTGGATCTTTTCTACAAAGGCCCAATAACCCACGAATAGATCCGCGTCAACTGGGTGCGGGTCCCAACCCACAAGAAACCCAGTCCAGCTGGATAGAATTAGGGTTTCTGATTGTATTTAATCAACGGTCCTGAGTCACTCTATCCTTTTACTAGGAATTAGGGATTTCATTTCTAAACTGGTCCCAAAGGTGGCTATAAATACCCTCCATCTACCACCATTAAGAGGTAATCAATCTTTTGCCAATAAAAGCTCATTCATAATCTTTCTGATTACTAACTTGAGCGTCAGAGAGTGCGTCGCCGGGATCAACCCTGGTGTTTCGCACTTTTTGCAGGTGAACGGCGAGAGTCAACGGTCAAACTCCGGCGGAAAGGTTTCAGGTTTGGATATTCGGTTTCCCTAAGAATCCACAAATTCTTTATGTTTGTCCCCACACCAGATTTAGCGGTAACAGATTGGCGCTGTCTGTGGGAACCCACGAATAGTAATCCTTCCTCTTTCCTTGGTTAAGATCACCTCCATCCATGCCTCCCCGAAAACTGAGATCCAAAGGGTCCAACCGTGGACCCACTCCTCCTCAACCACAACAGGAGATCTCCCTCTAAACCGTCCAGCCACAGGGGCAACTCCCACTACAACCTGATCAGCCCCCGCAGCAGGACCAACCTCCTCTTCAGAACCTTCAATCCCAAAGGGCTCCGCTCAGGTCCCAGAATGCCGGCGCAGGGGCCTCTCATCCCAACCCTCAGAAGCAACCTCCTTATCGAGACCGCATCTCCGTACACAACCCTTCTACCGATTCAACGACATCTCACAATCCCCGGCCTTCCGAAGACCTCCACAATACCCTGCTCAACTGGCAGAAAGAGGAGGACCTTCGCCACCATTTGGATGAAAGGCGGGCCCGTGAGGGAGCCTCCCGCCCAGAACGTCCAAATGAGCGATCTCCTCGTCGCCGCGACCACAGAAGGTTCCCTCCTCGCAGGGGGCGGAGAAAGTCCTCTGAGTACCATAGAAGCAGACACCGTTCTCCTGCTGGTCGGCAGCCCCCGAGGGGCGATAACGGACCTATCCCCGAGCCGAATTCCAAGAGTTCCAGGCTACAATCCTGCAGGCCCTCAACCTCCGACCGAACAACAACAATGCTCAGAGGGTCCCACTCCTCCTCCGGTCCAAAGTTCTCGCCATCGGTCCTTAACCCCTCCTCAAGCTCTGAGTCACTGCTATCACAGTCCTCGTCATTCCCCTAGCTATCATCGCCGAACTCCGTGCTCTCCTTCTTACGAAGACGAGTCCAGAGGCTCGTTTGGCTACCGTCGAAGAGATGATGCAGTCTACCGCCGTCTCCACGAGATGGAGAGGTGCCTCGGCCAACTGGATAAAGAAGAGGAGCTGAGAGGAAGGACTCTCCGTCCAAGCCGACCTCCATTCTCTCGAACCATTCTGGAGGCGCCCGTTCTGATAGGCTTCAAGCCCCACAGTTTGAGACTTACTCTGGGGAGTCAGACCCTGTAGACCACATAGAAAGCTTCAAGACCCTCATGTTGATCCACCAAGCTTCCGATGCTCTACTGTGCAAGACCTTCCTAGCTACTCTAAAAGGTCCGGCCCGGGAATGGTACTCTCGCCTTGCCCCATCCTCCATATTTTCCTTTGAACAATTCGAGACCCTCTTCGTCACCCACTTCGTAAGTAGCCGTCGCACTGAGAAGACTAGCATTTCACTACTCTATCTCACTCAGAAGAAAGGTGAGAAGCTGGGAGATTATGTGAAGCGGTTTACCGCGGAAGCTAGGTCCATTGCCTCCCTCGACCAATCGATCGCCGATGTAGCCTTCCAGTCGAACGTCCTCAACTCAAGCCTTTTATCCTCCCTAGCCAAGAAGCCCCCGTAAAACTTCTCCGACCTTCTTCTCAGAAGCAAGAAGTATATCCGGGCCGAGGAAGCTGAACATCGCCCCACTTTTGAGGGGTCTTCCTCCGGGACCAAGAGGAAGACAGCTGAAGAAGAGGGAGCTAAGAAGCTCCTGAAAGACAACGGGGGCCAGCACGGCCCGCCCCCAGATTTAAGAAGTTTACCCCTCTTAACGCCAACATTTCTACCGTTCTCATGGAGGTCGAGAAGGAAGGAGTTCTACCTCCTGCCCGGAAGATGAATACCCCCAGCAAGAAGAGAGACAAAGAGAAGTGGTGTCGATATTACCAGGACCACAGCCACGACACCAATGATTGTCGGGCCCTGAAGAATGAAATTGAGGCCCTCAGCCAGAGGGGGAAGCTGTCTAAATTTGTGAGGAATGACCAAATTGATCTCCCCCCTCTCGTTAGGGGGGCTAACAAGCATCCCGAAAGGCACGACGAGACTCCCGAGTTTGAAGAAGAGCGTGTCTTGCATCTCATTCATGGAGTGTTAGGGTTATATACTGAAAGCATCACTTTTGTATTAACTTTATTTCCTTATTTTTTTGAATGAGAATCATATGAGCATATGTTTGCATATTGTGTTTATTATAATATTAATGCAAGTGTCTGATATTTTATAAGGTTGATAATATGGTGTGAGGTGACACACAGAAGATCATATTATCAGTTCCCTATGGAATATATAAATAGTTCACAACCTAGACGGACTTGGACAATCCATTGAAAAGGTTGTAGTGTAATCTGGTATTAGTCTGTCTTGACTATAGGTTTATACTAGTACACTTTGTGTGTATTGAACAGGACCACTTGAGGTTGTTCTCTTTGTACTGACTACAAAAGAGAACAAACACCTCTGTTATTATGGATGCTTATGCTCTTAATCCAGATATAATAACAAACATATATATGCAGTGTGCATTACTTTGACTCATAAAAGAGTGAGATTCATTATGGATCAACAACCTCTATGAATTGGGTAATAGCATTGTATGTATGATGGACTGTTGATTGTAAAAGGAATCCATGTCCCGATACGTCGGGTTGATGATGTCCCCTTAAGGAGCTCATAAGGATTGTTATGTAAACCCTGCAGGTGGATTACATCCGACATGACAAATAAAGTTGAGTGGTACTACTTAAGGATAAAAGATGTTGATCAATATAGTTGTCAGTAACTTAATTTGATCGACGGACATTCGATATCTTAACATGGGGAGTTGAACGAGCATATAATAAAAGGAGCCCATAAATATAATTTGGGATTAGGAAGGTAGTGCAACAATAGCTCCTTAGTGGACCGAGCTATTGTTAATGGGCCTGGGTTGTGTGTTCGGGCTGAACACGGGATACCCAGATTCGTTAGGAGACCTAACCCTAATTTCTCCTCATGGTCTCTGCCGTAGCCTTATATATATCCTCTATTCTCTGGCCGTCATTGACAATCTGAAATATAAGATTTTTTTTCTCAAAACTCGTGATACACGTAAGGAGAGAAAGAGAAGTCAGCCAAGGAGAAGAAAGGTTGGGAGATCGTCGCCCACACGACGTCCAACCCGAGGAAGGAATACGTGCAGAAGATCTTGGGGTCGCTGTCGTCTTCTTCTCACCGCAAGTATAATTTGTGAACCCTAGATTCCGCTATATAGGGTTAGATCACATTTTAATCTGCTAAATTTTTAACGATCGATACGCACACCAATCCGTAGTCCTGAGAAGTTTACCCCTCTTAACGCCAACATTTCTACCGTTCTCATGGAGGTCAAGAAGGAAGGAGTTCTACCTCCTGCCCGGAAGATGAATACCCCCAGCAAGAAGAGAGACAAAGAGAAGTGGTGCCGATATTACCAGGACCACAGCCACGACACCAATGATTGTCGGGCCCTGAAGAATGAAATTGAGGCCCTCAGCCAGAGGGGGAAGCTGTCTAAATTTGTGAGGAATGACCAAATTGATCTCCCTCCTCTCGTTAGGGGGGCTAACAAGCATCCCGAAAGGCACGATGAGACTCCCGAGTTTGAAGAAGAGCGTGTCTTGCATCTCATTCATGGAGGTCCAATAGGAGGAACCTCTAACTCTTCCCGGAAGGCCTTTATATGAGAAGTCAATTCAGTCATGGCATACCACCTCCCACAGGCCTCGGAGTCCCGATCACTTTCTCAGAGGAAGACCTGGAGGGAGTCCGAACCCCCATTGTGATGCACTAGTCATCAACCTCCATATGAAAAATTTTAAAGTGGAAAGGATTCTGGTGGACAACGGTAGCTCCGTTAACATCCTCTTCTTGGTGGCTTTTCGAGGGCTCAAGTTATTGCGGGACAGGCTCAAGCCCGCCGGCTACACGCTCCATGGGTTCACGGGAGTGCCAGTGACTATCGAAGGGGTGATCACGCTCGACGTAACCGCAGGCAAAACCCCTACTACCCGAACAGAGCTGATGGACTTCTTGGTCGTCGATGTCCCAGCTGCTTACAATATGATTCTAGGCCGACCTAGCCCAGCTGCTTTAGAAGCCGTCCCGTCGCCTTATCATCTCACGATGAAGTTCCCCACCAAGTCAGGAGTAGGGGAAGTAAGAGGTAGTCAAGAGATGGCCCGCAAGTGTTACATAACCTCCACCGGGGGTCCTGTCCTCTCCCTCGAGACCCTCGAGATTCCCCAAGGGAATGCCCAACCGGTGTCCGAACCGGTGGATGAGCTGGAGGAAGTGCTCTTTTTCGAGCAAGATCCGAACCGCAAGTTTCTTATCAGCAAGACCCTCCCATCTGCCTTATGTTCCGACATAGTCCAGTGCATCAGAAAGAACCATGACCTCTTCGCATGGTCGGCTGCCGACATGCCAGGAATCTCTGAGGAACTCCTCGTCCACCACCTAAGCGTTGCTCTGAGTTCCAAATCGGTCCAACAGAAAATGCGCAAATTTGCTCCTGAGCGCCAACAAGTCATAAAGGAAGAAGTGGACAAGCTCCTGAAGGCCCGATTCATACAAGAGGTTAACTATCCCGAATAGCTCTCTAATGTTGTTATGGTTAAGAAGGCCAACGGAACTTGGAGAATTTGTATCGACTTCACGGACCTAAACAAAGCATGTCCTAAAGATCCATTCCCTCTCCCAAGCATCGACACCTTGACCGACGCTACTGCGGGCCATGAGCTGCTCAACTTCATGGATGCCTTCTCCGGGTATAACCAAATCCGAATGTTCCCTCCGGATATCCCGAAGACCTCCTTCGTCACCGATCAAGGGCTCCATTGCTACATGATAATGCCCTTCGGGTTGAAGAATGCAGGTGCCACCTACCATCGCCTAGTTAATAAAGTCTTCCAGAATCAGATCGGCCGAAACATGAAAGTGTATGTCGATGATATGCTCGTTAAAAGCGTCCATGGGGCCGACCATGTTGCTGATCTCCAAGAAGCATTTGATGTGTTGAGGAAGCAAGATATGAGGCTCAACCCGAACAAGTATGCATTCGAAGTCTCGTCGGGAAAGTTCCTAGGCTTCAAGGTCAGCCAAAGAGGAATCGAAGCCAACCCCGAGAAGATCAAAGCCATACAGGACATGGCCCCTCCCAAAAGTGTGAAAGAGGTTCAGAAGCTCACTGGTCGCATCGCAGCCATAGGGTACTTCCTGTCTAAGTCAGGGGAGAAGTGTCTTCCTTTTTTCAAAGCCCTCAGGGGGGCTAAGGGCTTCGAGTGGGGTCAGCAGCAGCAAGAATCGTTCGATCAGCTAAAGGTCTATCTAGTCAATCCCCCTCTTCTCAGCAAGCCTATCCCCGGAGAAGCACTCTACCTCTACTTAGCTGCCTCCGAGCAAACCCTCAGTGCTGTCCTAATAAGGGAAGAAGACAAGGCCCAGAAGTCCATCTATTACGTGAGCAAAGTACTTCGGGATGCCGAGCTCCGGTACCCAAGATTGGAGAAGATGGCGTATGCCTTGGTTATGGCAGCTAGGAAGCTCCGCCCTTATTTTCAGTCCCACTCGGTGGTCGTTCTTACCGACTAGCTGCTTAAGCAAGTTCTACACAAACCCAAGAACTCCGGCCGTCTGATAAAGTGGTCGATCGAGCTGAGTCAGCATGACATATCATATCAGCCTCGGACCACAATCAAGGCTCAAGCCTTAGCTGAATTTATTATTGAAAGCACCATACCAAAGGTCAGTCAAGCAGCAAACGGGCCTCTTATCTGGACAGTGTATGTAGACGGGTCCTCTTGCACCAAAGGGAGCGGAGCCGGGGTCATTCTGGCAGGTCCAGATGACTTCGTTCTCCAGTACTCCCTCCGCATCAATTTTAAGGCCTCCAATAACGAAGCGGAGTATGAAGCCCTTATAGCCAGCCTCGGCATGGCTCGCAAGGCAGGGGCGCAACGTCTCCGGGTATTCAGTGACTCGCAGCTGGTTGTGAACCAAATCTTAGGGGAGTATGAAGCACGAGACGACCGAATGGCTAAGTACCTAGCCAAGGTCCGAAGTCTCATGGCTTCATTCGAAGAGGCCCAAATCCAGTGGATCCCCAGACAAGAAAATTCCCAAGCATATGCCCTCTCCAAATTGGCCTCCTCCTCCCTTTAAGGTCCCGAGCAGACCATCCTGATTGAAGTGCTCCTAAGACCGAGTATAGAAGAAGAAACCCCCGACTCAATGGAGTCGCTGCTCGTCCAACTTCAGGACAACTGGATGAAACCTTTGATAGAATTCCTTAAGGATGGACTCCTCCCCGAAGACCCTAAAGAAGCCCGTTGAGTCCGAACAAGAGCAAAGTGGTACACCCTTGTTGAAGGAGTCTTATACAAATGCTCCTACACCCAAGTTGACGGCAGACCCTACTTGAGATGCCTCTCTTCGGAAGAAGCCTCATATGCCTTGCAAGAACTCCACAAAGGTATAGGCGGAGCCCATTTAGGGTCGAGGTCCCTTGCCAGGAAAGTGTTAAACTACGGGTACTTCTGATCTACTCTCCTACAGGATGCCGAACGACATGTCCGGCAATGCAGCTCCTGTCAGCAGTACTCCAACATTCGTCGCCTACCCCAAGATCAACTCACGTCTCTCTCAAGCCCGATTCCCTTTGCAAAGTGGGGGATGGATTTACTAGGCCCATTTCCACCAGCTCCTAGTCAACTCAAGTTTCTAGTCGTGGCAATCGACTACTTCTCTAAGTGGATAGAGGTTGAGCCATTGGCTACGATCACTGAGAACAAGGTGCTGCAGTTCTTTTGAAAAAATGTTATCTGTAGGTTCGGCGTGCCTCGGGTCCTAATAACAGATAATGGAACACAATTTACGGGGACTGCATTCCGATCTTTGTGTGAAGACCTCGCCATTCAGCAATGCTTCTCCTCTGTCTCCCATCCTCAATCAAATGGCCAAGTGGAGAATGCCAACCGGCAGATCCTCTCCTGTATCAAGAAGAGGCTAGCTAAGGCGGCCAAAGGCTTATGGGTGGAATAGCTTCCCAACGTACTGTGGAACTACCGCACTACGAAACGGACCCCCACAGGTGAGTCGCCTTCAATCTTACCTATGGGTCCGAAGCTGTGATCTCCTTGGAAGTCGGTCTACCATCTCCTCGCCTTATGGCCTATGAAGAAGAGCAGAATGCCAGAGAGCTTCGGGCGAATTTGGACCTAGTTGATGAGCTCCATGAAAGAGCTTCAATCCGCTGGAAAAACTACTGAAGAAGAATTGAGCGGGCCTACAACAAAAGGGTCCGTCCCACCACTATCAAGGAAGGAAACTTGGTCATCAGAAAACTAGCTATCTCCTTCCCCAGCCAAAAGAGTAAGCTAGCCCCTAATTGGGAAGGACCCTACATGATCACCATGGTAGTTCGGCCCGGGACGTACCGTCTTGAAGACCTTGAAGGCAGAGAGATACCCGGGACTTGGAATGCCGACCACCTATTGAAGTACCAAGAGAGCGCCTTAATGCCTCTCTGAGTAACTTCAAGTGTCGAGTCATTCCCATCTTTTCACTTGTATTTTGCTTCTTTATTTTTGTCATTGTAATAATGGCTTGCAACTTAGAAGCAGCCGATTAGCAGTTATCAATAAAGATCTTCTTTTCCCCATATTTTCCTTGTAAATTATTTTTATCGTTCTGTCTAAGGCCTTTAATCAAACTTACTCAAACGACGTGTTCGGAGTCTAAAACTTGGCTCGATTCCGCTTCGCAAGCTCGCCCTTAAGCGAGCTAGAAGTGGTTCGCCATTCGGAACTGCTCCCAAAACCGTTGAAACTTACTCAAATGACGTGTTCGGAGTCCAAAACTTGGCTCGATTCCACTTTGCAAGCTCGCCCTTAAGCGAGCCAGAAGTGGTTCGCCATTCGGAACTACTCACACAACTGTTGAAACTTACTCAAACGACGTGTTCGGAGTCCAAAACTTGGCTCGATTCCGCTCCGCAAGCTCGCCCTTAAGCGAGCTAGAAGTGGTTCGCCATTCGGAACTACTCCCACAACCGTTGAAACTTACTCAAATGACGTGTTTGGAGTCCAAAACTTAGCTCGAATCTGCTTCGCAAGCTCGCCCTTAAGCGAGCTAGAAGTGGTTCGCCATTCGGAACTGCTCCCACAACCGTTGAAACTTACTCAAACGACGTGTTCGGAGTCCAAAACTTGGCTCGATTCTGCTTCGCAAGCTCGCCCTTAAGTGAGTTAGAAGTGGTTCGCCATTCGGAACTGCTCCCACAATCGTTGAAACTTACTCAAATGACGTGTTCGGAGTCCAAAACTTGGCTCGATTCCGCTTTGTGGGCTCGCTCTTAAGCGAGCTAGAAGTGGTTTGCCATTCGGAATTGCTCCCACAACCGTTGAAATTCACTCAAACAACGAGTTCGGAGTCCAACACTTGGCTCGATTCCGCTTCGCAAGCTTGCTCTTAAGCGAGCTAGAAGTAGTTCGTCATTCGGAATTGCTCCCATGATTGTTGAAGCTTAAACGACACGCACGAAGTGTCTATAACTATACTAGACATGGGAGAAGAGTACTTGGAGGTGCTAAACCTTTGGTTCCTATGGTTCGTTTAAAAGACGAAATTAGACATCCCGTCCCTATAAAAAGAAAGATTTGCTTCTGATTTTGAGTAGTTGTTAAGAGTTGGAGGAGTTGTACTTGAATAGATGCCTACCAACAAAGCACACAAACACAGAAGAGAAACAAGCTTTCACTTATATGAAATTTTAGCGTGCAAGAGCATTCGAGTTACAAGACCAAGTTGTTACTATGAGGTGCTACAAAAAGTCGAAGAAACATAATTACAACAACTTATTCAACGCTTCTTCGGAATGGGGACGTTTCGGTTCAGGGACACCCGCGGACGGCGTCGCCTAACCTCTGAGCTCGTCTCTAAACCAACGTACCGGGATGCCTCTTCACCACTGCCTCTGACCGTGGCCCCAACCGAAGTGCTACTAGATGAAGCAGCCACCCCACTCTGAGCGTCAGCCGGACTCCGCCTAACGGCAGGCTCACGAGTCGCGAGCTCATAAAACGAGATTCCCCTCTCGCTCTCTGCACGAGTACATGATGTACTTCTGACATTAGGCCGCACGGGTTGGGGTTTAAGTCGAGCAACTTCCTTCTCGAGTTCGACGATCCGATCGTTCAAAAAGTTGTCTGTCATGGATATCTTGAAGCGAGAAAGCCGAGCAGAGCCTGCCTTACCAGAGCTATCGGCGATGATTCGACAAAGATGGGTGACTTCGATGCTCTTGTCAACTGTAACCTTCTTCAACCTGTCGACCTCCCCCGTCAGCTCGTCGCGCTCGACCATCAACTTACTCACGATCGCCGTTAATTCTTCCTCCTCTACCGAAAGCTTTTCTTCTACTATCTTCAGGTGGTGCACTTCCACCAGTAGTTCGCCTTTCTCTGTCTCAGCATCGAACAGTGCCTTTCGGAGCAATTCCACCTTGCCTTCAAGATGAACCTTGCGAGATCGCTTCCGTGGTTGTTTCAGCTCGGAGAAATACCCTCTCGCCGTTGCCTTAAGATCCTCAAGGTCCAACTCACTCTTGAAGAAACACTCTCGGCTACGAGAGAGGGCCCGCTTCACTGCTTTCAAGTCAGCACGAAGACGAGCGACTTCGGCTACTGAACTCGAATCGACTACCTGAAAAACGAGAGCATATCAACATGAAGTACAAGAGGCAATACCCAACACTTAGCCAAATTTCGAAAAAACTTCAGGTCAAAACACTCCAACACTTAGCCAAATTTCGAAGAAACTTCAAAGAGAAAATCAAGTTAGAAAAAAAAATGTACAAGGCATTAAAGAAAAGAAAATCACAAAAGTGAGATGTCAGAAGCATACTCAGATCGATCGGACTAAGGCCCGACCCGTGCAGCACCTCCTCGGTCATCTCCCTCCAACTCAACATCAGGAGACTGATCAACTTCGCCACCACCTCAGCCTCGGTCGGAGTCAACACTGGCTCGGCCTTCGCATGATTTGACACTTCGCCTTTCCACCGGGTCGGGAAGTCCCATGCCGAGGGCCCCTTTATTAGGAAAAACTTTCCCTTCCACGACTTTATTGAGTCCAGATTCTCGATCAACTTAACTCCCTTCCGAGGCGACAGGTAGTAGCGAGGCTCGAGCTTGCTCATCCTGTTGATTCAGTATAAACTTCGGAGGATGATGAGCTCCGGCTCCACTTTGGCAGTCCGGCATTGGAGCAGAAAGCCGAGCACGTGGCGCCAAGTGTTTGGCATGAACTGTATCGGAGCCAGACCGAACCACCGAAGGACTACGGTCATGACGGGATGAAGGGAGAAGTGCAGACCATTGTTCAACGTGTCTAGGTGAAGACGCAGGTGTCCGGTGGGAAGTCGGTGTTCGCTCGCACTCCGGGGCCGGGGAGAACCAGCGTGTACTCCTTGGGGATGGTAAAACCCTTCCTAGTCCGGAGTAGATCCCACTCGGTTAGGACCGAGGTGAGGTCGTCCACCTCGGAGATCTCCCTCGGGTCATTCTCCTCATAGGTCTCCGCGCGACCAACGACAACCTTAGTCAGTAGCTCGCCGCTGTACTGCCTTATCCCGGCATGACCGGACAACACGGTCGGTATCCGACCCAGCTCGCCCGCCTGCTTCACTGTCTCCACCACATCCTCAACTACCGAAGACCTAACAACTCTCTTCGGTAGTGGACGACCCCACTATCTCCTTCCCCTTCCTCCGGCTTACCACCTTTCTTCCTCCATCAGCATTCTGACCCCCTGAGGATGATGCCTCACTACCCGAGCATACTCGTGACATCTCGAATAAATATCTAAGGCAAAAAAAATGACCTTGATGTGATGTTCACGGTCGGAAAGAGTTTGCCAGAAATTGCCTGGCCTTCTCGACAGCTAGCGCAACCGCCCTTGAGCTCAGATCTCCGCTAGCAGAGCAACTCAAGAGCAAAAGTAAAAACTTTGAAGTAAAAGTGAAAGAATGAGCTAAGGGGTGGGGATGTGAGAACTTATAGCCAGAGAAAGGCAACGATTGGGTTTTTGTAAACGTTTGGGGGCCCATTAAGGGAGATGAAATGACAGAATACAGAAAGCTGGGATGGTTCAGAGGAAGGTCACGTCGGTTCACTTCGCATCGCAACTCAACGACTCGTAACTTGCCGAGCCACCGAGGCACTCTGCCGAGCTACCGAGGCACCGACCTCCACATATGGAGAAAAATGCCACCGAGCCACTTTCACCGTCAGATTGCCTTAATATTCGTGCCCAAATCTGATGAACGGATCAGATCATGCTACACCCACAAAATGACAAGATAACGTTTTCTCGTGATCTGAACCCACAATTTCGAGATCTGCGCCATGATGAGCGCTCCAGATCCAACCACGTGGCTCGATGACTCGTAACTTGCCGAGCCACCGAGGCACTCTGCCGAGCTACCGGGACACCGACCTCCACATATGGAGAAAAATGTCGCTGAGCCACTTTCACCATCAGATTGCAATAATATTCGTGCCCAAATCTGATGAATGGCTCAGATCACGCCATGCCCAAAAAATGACAAGATAACGTTTTCTCATTATCTGAACCCACAATTTCGAGATCCATGCCATGATGAGCGCTCCAGATCCGACCACGTGGCTCGACGACTCGTAACTTGTCGAGCCATCGAGGCACTCTGCCGAGCTACCAGGGCACCGACCTCCACATATGGAGAAAAATGCCACCGAGCCACTTTCACCGTCAGATTGCCTCAATATTCGTGCCTAAATTTGATGAACGGCTCAGATCACGCCACGCCCACAAAAGGACAAGATAACGTTTTCTCGTGATCTGAACCCACAATTTCGAGATCCGCGCCATGATGAGCGCTCCAGATCAAGCCACGTGGCCCAACGGCTCGACCCGAACTGCCGAGCTACCGAGGTGACCTGCCGAGCTACCGAGGTGACCAGCCGAGCTACCGAACAGCTTAGCCCAGCCACCGAGGTGCTGTGTAGAAGAGGACGAACTGTCAAGCCACCGGAGTGTTCAGCCGAGCTACCGAACAACTTAGCCGAACCACTGAGCTACCGAAGCCCTCTGACCGAAGTGCCAAAGTACCAACCTCCACATATGGAGAAAAATGACGCAGACATACCCCAGCAGTTGGATCGTATCAAAAAACATGCCAGAACATGATAAACGGCTCAGATCATGCCACGCCCACAAAACGACAAGATAGCGTTTTCTTGTGATTTGAGCCGCCCTCCTTGTGATTCGCACCATGATGAACGCTCCAGATCTTGCCACGTAGCTCGGCAGCTCGTTAGGTGTCAAGCTACCGAGCTACCGAGGACGGGGTGTCGAAGTGCCAAGGCACCGACCTCCGCATACGGAGAAAAAGCCTGCCGAGCTACTCCGGCCGTTCGATCCTCCAGAGAGTCGCGCCGCAGGCTGATGAAAGGTCCAGATTGTGCCACGTCATAAATCAGATTAAAAAATTAATTTTTATTTATTAAAATAGATTTATTTATTTTAAAAAATTGTGAAAATGATTTAAAATTCAGGACAATTAATTAAAAATTCTAAAAAATAATTATAAATTCGGGAAAATGCTTTTGAACCCCTGGGTAAATAATTATTGCCTAGAACAATTAATTAAGGCCCCCGAACAATAAATCATCACTTCGCAAAATTAAATAAATGGTCCGAAAAATAGATAAAAATTAAGAAAAATTACCAGAAGTCCAAGAGAGCTCAAGAACAACCTTGAGCGTGCAAATAGCTTCGAAAATCACCATAAAAGCTCATACAAAGATTCAATACCCCTCGTTTGAACTCCGATACAACTCTGAAAGCCATTAAAACAGTAAAACTACTCCTCAAAGACTGACCAAACTCAGTCTTCAGGAGTGGGGGGCTCGTGATATGGCTAAAAATATGATTAAATCGGAACCGTCCAAATCGGGCATGAATCTTAAAGCTTAGGGGTAAAAAGGTAATTTCACCTACAAGCGGGTCCGAGATGGGTTCTGGGTCTTTTCTACAAAGGCCCAATAACCCATGAACAGATCTACCTCAACTGGGTGCGGGTCCCAACCTGCAAGAAATCCAGTCCAGCTGGATAGAATTAGGGTTTCTGATTGTATTTAATCAACGGCCCTGATTTACTCTATCCTTTCATTGGGAATTAGGGATTTCATTCCTAAACTGGTCTCAAAGGCGGCTATAAATATCCCCCATCCACCACCATTAAGAGGTAATCAACCTTTTGCCAATAAAAGCTCATTCATAATCTTTCTGATTACTAACTTGAGCGTTGGAGGGTGCGTCGCCGGGATCAACCCCGGTGTTTTGCACTTTTTGCAGGTGAACAGCGGGAGTCAACGGTCAAACTCCGGTGGAAATGTTTTAGGTTTGGCTATTCGGTTTCCCTAAGAATTCACAAATTCTATCTGTTTGCCCCCACACCAGATTTAGCGGTAACACTTCTCTAGTTGAATAACACCTCCCTATATTTTATACCGGATTATGGTTCGCCCAAACTAGAACAAATCTTTGTGTGATTTGTGTGATCTACTTTCTTGATTGTTTATTAGATCTATTTTGCCCCTTACTACCTTACTCAACAACTCCGCTGCACTACATGAAGAAGAAGCAGTTCAACAGTAATATCAACATAAATCTTTGGAAGGTGGACATGTATGATATACTGGTTAAAGAATGTCTACATCTCGCCCTAGATGGAGATAAAAGAAAGCCATCCGACATGAAGAAGAAGGAGTTGGATGAGATTTTTCTACGAGCCCTAAGTTTAATCTGATTGTCATTGGCGAGCGAGGTCGAGTACAACTTCCTTGAGGAGCAAAGTGCGGAGAGTCGGTGAACGAGACTCATAATTGACTACTCAGAATCATCGTTATTGGATCGGATGTATTAGAAGAGTACAGTGTTTCGTAGGAAGGTATTGCTCTTCAAGATCATATTACAGAATTGAATCATGTATTATCTGAACTAAGGGCGATAAACAAAAATGATCTAAGTAAAGAGGATAAAAATTTCTACTTGATATATATTCATTACTAGATTCATATGAGCATTTGATAACTATCATACTACACAAAAATTCTTTCAGGGAGAATCTTTCAGTGGTTGAGGTGGTAGAAGGAATATCAACTTACGAAGAAGACTCAAAATTAATTGTCTACCTCCACAAGTTTCCTAGTAGTGGAAGATCCTTCAATTGAAAGAAAAAATGCGCAGTGATCCATTGCTAATATTGCAAGAAGGCTGGACAATGCAAGAAGGATTGTCGTAAATTGCTTAATCAGAATAGCACCAATATTGTAAGTGATTATGAGTCAGGTGATAATTTCAATTGTCTTCTTGTTTCGAATTATTTAGATGTGGGTTCTGGTTGGTTTCATTGATTTGAGTGGCTCTACCCACATTTTCTCTGAGAATGAGAAGTTTTCTACTTATAAGTCAACAACGGGATGTTGTGTGAGAACGGGTACATGTGAGGTATGTGACGGAACAATTAAGTTGAATATGCTAGATGGAAACATGTATACTCTAAGGGAAGTCATGTATATACCTCTACTGAAATGAAATCTGGTTTTCTTGGGAACTCTGGAAGCATGCGGTTGTAAGTACACAACTCATGGTGGAGTTTTGTCTATTTGGGAAGGTCATCATAAGATGATGTTCACAAAGAGGGGTGTTGGACCAGGCCAGCACAACCACCACAAGCTTCGTGGGAATCAAAAATCTTGTGCAAGTATTTCTATACTCGTTATTTCAGAAGCATCATCTAGGTTGCCGTCATTAGAATCATTGAAGCGAGACCACGATGTTCGAATATCATCGAGAGGTGGAGAGTGCCTCGGGGTAGGTGGAGTTCTTGTGATAGTGGATCCTTCCTGTTAATGCCTACGGAGGTGTGCCCTTGAGGGAGATACTGATTAGTGAAATAAGGTAGAAGATAGATTCAACTAGCTAAAGAAACTACTGAACCGAGTCATTTATAGGTGGAAAACAAAAGAGTTTAGAGTGATTAATCACATGGTGTTGATAGCATGCGTATGCAATCCAATGTGGAGATTGTTGGGTGTATGTATTGGATGCTTGGGTACGATGTGAAGAGATGACGTTGAAGCGAAGGAGGTTGAAGCGTCAACAGGAGATGGAACAACAACACCAGCACCAGCACTAGCACACTTGAATTAACAGTCGACCACCCAAACCTACTGTTTTGAAATCAGAGAATTGCGGTCGACTATGCATTGGGACAGTCAACCGCCAATGGCGTGCTGACTATTATTGGACCTATATCTAGGTGATCGTTTGAGCTCATCTTCTACTCTAAGTTAGATCGTACAGATCCTATTGTGTGGTTTCTTCTTTATAATATATCAGATGGTTATTGTATCAAGATTAGGGTTTCTCTAGATCTCTATACATTATAATAGCATCTATTGAGAGACGAAGTACTTCATTGAAATTTCTCCATTGTAAGTGAGGCTCGAGAGATAGTTTTTTATAAGTAAGTTTGTAACTCCTGTAATTTTCTTTGGTTGAATAATATTTCCCTATATTTTGTCCCGGATTATGGCTTGCCAAAACCGGGGCAAATATTTGTATGATTGGTGTAATCTACTTGCTTAGTTGTTCATCAGATCTGTTTGTGCTCCTCGCTACCTTGCTCCATAACTCCACTGTGCTACAATTTCCTAACAAATCATCATGTGGCTTCTTCTTCATGATATATCGGACGGTTATTATATCAAGACTAAACCTAGGGTTTCTCTTGATCTCTATATATTGTAACAGCCTCTATTGAGAGAGAAAGTACTTCATTGACATTTCTCCATTGTAAGTGAAGCTTGAGAGATAGTTCTTGGTGAGTGAGCTTGTAATTCCTTCTGTAATCTTCTCTAGTTGAATAATATCTCCCTATATTTTTTCCTGAATTAGGGTTCGCCCAAACCGAGATAAATATTTGTGTGATTGGTGTGATATGTTTGCTTGATGGTTCATTAGATCTGTTTGTGCTCATCGCCATCTTACTCAACAACTCCAATGCTCCACAATTCCCTAACAACCAGTATCAGAGCTACGGTTGACGAAGATGACATGTCATAGCTACACGAGGAAGTAGGTCGACGGTAAGATCAACTTGAATCTTTGGAAGGGGACATCTATGATGTACTATTTTAAGAACATCTACATCTAGCCCCAGATAGAGAAAAATGTCATCCGACATGAAGAAGGAGAGTGTGATAAGATTTCTCTAAGAGCCCTAAGTTTAATCCAATTTTTATTGGCGTGCGAGGTCAAGTGCAACTTTCTTAAGGAGAAAAGTATGGCGAGTCTATGGGCAAGACTCATAATTGACTACTCGAGATCGTCGTTATTTGATCGAATGTATTGAAAGAGTAAACTGTTTTATTTCTCAATGAAGGGAGGTACCGCTCTTCATCATATTACGGAGTTCAATCAGATATTATCTGAACTGATGGCGGTAAATGTAGATGATCTAAGAAAAAATGATAAAGCTTTCAACTTGATATATATTCACTTCTAGATTCATATGAGCATTTGATAATTATCATGCTACATTGGAAGTCTTTTATGGAGAAACTTTCGGTGGCTGAGGTGTTCAAGGGCTTGAAGGAATATCAACGTAGGAAGGATCCTGCAATTGAAAGGAAAAGTGTGCACAAAGGTGTGATCCATTGCCTATATTGTAAGAAGGATGGACATTACAAGAAGGATTATTGCAAGTTGTTGAATCAGAAGAGAGCAAATTTTGTAACCACTTATGAGTCAGGTGATAATTTCGATTGTATTCTTCTTTCAAATTATTTAGATGTGGATTCTGGTTGGTTTCTTGATTTGGGTGGTTCTACTCACATTTGCTCCGCGAGGGAGAATTTTTCTACTTACAAGTCAACAATATGCCATTGTATGAGAACAGGTACAGGTGAGGTTTGTGATGTAGTTGGTAAGGGAACAATTGAGTTGAAGATGTCAGATGAAAACATGTACACTCTAAGGGAAGTCATGCATATACCTTTGTTGAAATGGAATCTGATATCCTTAGAAACTCTGGAAGTACTCGTTTGCAAGCACACAACTCGATGTGTGGTTCTGTCTATTTGGGAAGGTCATCGTAATATGATGTTCGCAAAGAGGGGTGTTGGACCAGGCCAGCATAACCACTGCAAGTTTTGTGGTAATCAGAAATCTTCCACAAGTGTTTTTATGCCCGTTATTCCTAAAGCGTCATCTAGTCTTCTGCCACTAGAATCATCGAAGCAAGATCACGATGTTCAAATATCGTCGAGAGGTGAAGAGTGCCTCGGGGTAGGTGGAGTTCGTGTGGAGGGTGGATTCTCCATGTTAATGCCTACTAGAGTGTGCCATTGAAAGGGATAATTATTGGTGAAATAAGCTGGAAGATAAATTCAACTAACTGAGAAAATTACTTAACCAAGTTCGTTTATAGGTGGAAAAACAAAAGAGTCTAGAGTGATTAATCACACAGTGTTGATAGCATGCGTATGCATTTTAAATTGGAGATTGTTGGGTGTATATTTTGCATACTTAGCTTCGGTGTGAGGACAAGACAATGAAGCGAAGGAGGTCGATGCATCCATAGGAGATAAGCAACATCAGTAGCACAAACATAGGCAGTAACAACACACTTGAATTGACAGTCGACTGCCCTACCGCCCAAACCTAATATTTTGGAATCAGAGAATTGTGGTCGACTACGCATTGGGACAGTCTACCGCCAACTACAGGCTGGCTATTATTGGACATATATCTAGGTAATCGTTTGAATCCATCTTCTACTCCAAGTTAGATCGTACGGCTTCAATCGTGTGGCTATTTCTTTAGAATATATCGGACAGTTATTGTATCAAGATTAAACCTACGTTTTCTATATATTATAATAGCCTTTATTGAGAGGAAGTATTTTATTGAGATTTCTCCATTGTAAGTGAGGCTCGAGAGATAGTTCTCGGTGAGTAGGTTTGTAATTTCTGTATTCTTCTCTAGTTGGATAATACCTCCCTATATTTTATTCCAGATTAGAGCATCCACAGTCGTTTGCTTATTTGCCATTTTTTCTATTTTTTTACTGTAGCTCACACAGTCGTTCACTATTTTGCCATTTTTTGGCACAATCGCTACAGTAGAAAGGGGCGAATAGCATTCCATATAGCAAAATGCATATTATAGCAGACGAATTATTTAATTATTATTTTAATTGATCGGACAAAACATGATGTTTCATCCGAAGTAAAAAAAAAAAAAAAAAAAAAAAAAAAAAAAAAAAACAAAACGTTAAACGTGGGAATGAACATAATGTTTCGTCCCGTGAGACGAAACATCATGCTTCGTCCCAATCCAATTTTAAAAAAAATTTGTAAATTTTAAATTTTTTCTGCAATTATCTAAATTGATTTTGCAAATTTTAAATTGTTTTTGCAAAAAAAATTTACAATTTTTAAAAAAAATTCTTTCTGCAATTTTTTTTTTACAAAAAAAACTTCCCGAAAATCCAGACGAAGCACCATGCTTCCTCCAGCTACAGTGAATTTTTTGGAACTTTTTGTAATGTTTTTAATTGTTTTTGCAAATTTTAAAATTTATTTTGCAAATTTTTAAATTGTTTTTGCAAATATTATTTACAAACTATTTTTAAAATTTGTTTTTGCAAATTTTTTTTGCGAAAAAAAACTTCCTTTTTTTCCCTTTTTTTGGGACGAAACATGTTTCGTCTGTTTTTTTTAAACGAACTTATGCATTTTTTTGCCATTCGACGACTGCAGCGTTTCGTCGAATTGAATGGGCAAAAAATGCATTTTGCTATTTTTCACATTCAACGACTGTGGATGCTCGTAGGGCTCGTCCAAATCAGAGCATATATGTGTGTGATTGGTGTGATCTATTTGCATGGTCATTCATTAGATCTGTTTGTGTTTCTCGCTGTCTTACTCAACAACTTCGCTGCGCTACAGTTTTCTGACAAATCATTACGATCAGAAGTCCACATAACACAAGTTCACACAAAATATCACAGTTCAAATACCATCACCATTCCAAAAAGAGAGATCATGTATCAGCCGCTTACTTTCAGTCTACAACCAAAACGAACTGGCAGCCTGTCACCACCAAGATATGGATTTCTTCGCGGGCCACTGATCTGATCTGAGCACACAGCTGAGCTGTCCCTCCTCCAATTTACAAATATATCGACTATTAAAGATTAATGAGTATCATTATATATTATATTATCGGTAAAATCTCACGTGCATAAAACATGTGCTCAAAAGTCAAATTGGGTATATGTCTTCGAAAATAGTAGGTAAGATATCCAAACAGAGCCTGGATGTCATGTCAGCTTCATCTTCAAAGGTCATACTAGAAACAACCCTAGGTATCCTTTGGGTCCCACCCTCTGTCAGATCCCCGAGAATGACCAAAAGCAAAACAAATTGAAAAAAAAAAGAAAAAGAAAAGAAAGGAAGAAATAAATGTTTCGCAATATGAGAGACAGCTAAGTTCATTAGAGCATATATAGTCGTTCGGAATCAAATTTTAAGTATTTGATATATAAAAATTTTAAAAATAAATTTTAGCGGTAGTCGTTTGAACCTAATTTTTGAATTTTAATTTTAAAAAATAAACAGACGAGTAATGATTTTCCGTCCATTAATTTTTTAAAATATTTTTTAAATAAAAAATAACGGACGGAAAATTATTTTCGTCCGTTGTATTTTTTTTTAAAAAATAACCTTAATTAATTCCCGTCCTAAAAAAATACAACGGACGAAATTCCTAAATTACTGTTAAATTAATCCTAATTATATCATACTAAAACTTAAATAAATCTTAATTCTTAATTAATTTCAATTAAAATCTAATTTGTACCCATAGAAATTTCTATAGGATGTATTTTATAGAAATTTTTCCAAATGAATGAGAGGAAATGGTTGGGACGGTACTTCATTTCCCGTCCTTGCTCATTTCTTTTTCTTTTTTTTAATCAAACAGATGGGAAATCCGTCGATTTTTTTATTTTTTATTTTAAATGGAACCGTCCGTCAATTTTTTAAAATAAAAAATAAAAAATTCGAACATACGGGAAATCATTTCCCGTCTAATATTAAAAAAAAGAGGAAAAAAACCATCTTTCATCCGTTTGAACGGACTAAAATTCATTTTTCGTCGGCTATTTTTTCCAAAATCCTATATCCTCTCCCGAATATAGCCGACCACTGTTCACCCAAAACCCAAAATTTGGGTATATAGCCAACGACTGCAGCTCCTTTTTTCTAAATTTTTTTCCAAAAAATGAGTAAACAGCCAACGACTACAGATGCTCTTATGTGTCCAAATTTTAGAGCTCGAATTTTACAGCGCCTTCTTTGCTTGGTGAGCCAGTTGAGCTGGGCTCGCATTTTTTGCATATGTTGTCATGTCCACACTGCTCATGATTCTCTCTCTTTAATATTTTATTGTCTCTGTGGACATCAATAATACACGGATGTTCTCGGTAAGAATATTTCCGTTCCGATCTGTATCCGAATCTGAAATTATTGCAAATATAGATATAAAAAATTTCTATTCGGGCGGATACAGATACATATTCGGATATCCAAATCGTAAAGATTTAGGATCAGATATCCTTAAAAAAAGCAAATTGAATATGGATATCCTTTTAATTTTTAATATATTTGTTTAACAACTATTTATTTTATACGTATATAGTTACTTGTATACATATACTAAAACTATCCTTAAACTAAATCCCCAAATCACAAACCCCAAATTGGAAAAACCCCAACCCGATTCTCATCTTCTCTGTTGAAGTCTGTCCTCTTCGATGTCAAGATCTCCAACCAACCTCGTCTCCTACCTTCTCCTCCACCCATCCTCATCGTCTACAAGACTAAATCTCCTTGTTGCTGCCTCAAATTGGAAACCCTATATCTTAAATTGGAAAAACCCCAAACCCAGTCCCATCTTCTCTGTCTCCGACCTCCTCACCGTCGGGATCTCCGATTAATCTCCTATCCTACCTTCTCCTCCACCCATCCTCATCGTCTGCAAGACTACATCTCCTTGCTGCTGCACCAAATTGGAAATCCTATATCCCAAATTGGAAAAACACCAAACCCGGTCTCATCTTCTATGTCTCCGACCTCCTTGCCATCTGGATCTCTGACCAACTTCCTCTCCTACCTTCTCCTCAACCCATCCCCATCATCGACATCTCCTTCATATTTCTCCAAATCAGAAACCCTATATCCAAATTGGAAAAAACCCAAACAGGTTCTCATCTTCTTCGTCTTCAACCTCCTCGCCGTTGGGATCTCTGGCCAACATCCTCTCCTACCCTTTCCTCCACCCATCCTCGTCGGCTACATCTCCTTGCTGTTGTACCGACCTTCGACCACCATCCACCAAACTCCTCTCTCTCTCTCTCTCTCTCTCTCTCTCTCTCTCTCTCTCTCTTTCTCTCTCTCTCTCTAACTTTGAATCTATTCTTCATCATATTTTGCAATTTTTAGTGGTTAATTATAAGATATATTTAGTAATATTTTTAACAAAAATTAGGGTTCATCATGTCTTCTCCTAATGATCAATCTATCACTCAACCCATTAATACTGAATCGTTAAGTATCTCAAATATTCAAGCACAAAAACCACCAAGAAATAGTTTCTTTGCTTCCTTGTCTCAGGTTTGTGGGATGCACGCAAAGTCACCCAAGGTTGTAGTTGTAGGGAAGGAGCAAAGGTTTTGTCAACATTGCAGTAGTCAGCAGGTTCTCCTTCTAGTTCTATCTTTGGTTGATGTACTTGGTTTTGCTTAGATTATAATAGTAAAAAAAGAATAGTCAGTTCAATAGTTTTACTTGTTTTGTTGGTATGGGTTCAACATTGATGGTGCTTGTTTTCTGGGTGTGGGAGTAACAGATAATGTGAGTTCTTTCTAGGAAGAGGAAACTCAGATCTCGGCCACCGATCTGACTCTACTGTGAGGCTGATGTGGTTGGATCTGTAGGATTTGGGAGTAATCGATAATCGTCGAAGACATGTGAAAAATCCTGAAACACCGGGAGGACTCCTGGCGAAAGACCCTCTAACGCTCAAGTCAATAACCAGAGGATTAAGAGAGACTTAAGTGGTGAAATAGCAATTACATGGTTACTTTAGAGGTTGAGCTGTATTTATAGGCATAAGAGCCTGATTAGGAAAGATTCCCTGATTCCCTGATAAGGGGATGCGACCCGATTCACATTGGGCTAGATTAGGGTGATGGGAATATAGTCAGCCCACATGATGCTATGGGATCTCCACGAGGTTCGTGCCAGGATCGAGCGATGTAGATCGTCCTCAATTTTTACCCTCATCAAAGGCCCTCCACTTACTGAGTAGTTGATTAATTGAGGGTGTCATGTAGACAATGGTGATCTGCAAGCATCAAAATTGGGAGTGTCCCACTACGATATGAATCTACGGGAATGATAGGGTCAACTTTCAAGTTAAGGTCAGGAGTGAGTTTCCTCTGCTCAAGATCCCCATGAGGGCGGATGCCACGTCGATGGCGTAGCATTCGGGATGCTTTGAGAACTGAAGGTCAGCCTCGGACGCCATGCTGAGGGCGCAACGAATTGGATGCCACGCTGAAGATGTAGCGAATTGATGCCATGTGAGAGCTCCTCATGAGGATCGGCCTCGGATGTCACGTCGAGGGCAGAGCGAATTGAAGTCTTGCGAGAGCTCCTCATGAGGGTTGGCCTCAGATGTCACGCAGAGGACGCAGTGAATTGAAACCTTGTGAGAGAACCTCATGTGGGTCGGCCTCAGATGCCACACCGAGGATGCAGCAAATTGAGGTCTTGAGAGAGCTACTCATGACGGTCGACCTCGGATACTTCACCGAGGGTGCAGCGAATTGAGGTCTTGCAAAAGCTCCTCATAAGGGTCAATCTCGAACGTCATGCCGAGGGTGCATCAAATTGAGGCCTTGCTAGCACTCCTTATGAGGGTTGGCCTCGGATGTCATGTCAAGGGCACAGCGAATTGAGGCCTTGTCAGAGCTCCTCATAAGGATCGGCCTTGGGTGTCACGCCGAAGGTGCATAAAATTGAAGCTTTGTGAGAGCTCCTCATGAAGGTCAGCCACAGATGTCACACTAAGGACACAGCAAATTGAAACCATGTAAAAGATCCTCAAAAGGGTCAACCTCAGATGCCACGCTGGGGGCACGGCGAATTGAGACCTTGTGAGAGCTCCTCATAAGAATCAACCTCGGGTGCCACTCAGAAGGTGCAGCACATTGAAGCCTTGCGAAAGCTCCTCATGAGGGTCAGCCTCGAATGTCACAGTGAGGATGCAGCGAATTGAAGCCTTGTGAAAGCTCCTTATGAGGGTCGGCCTCAGATGCCACACCGAGGGCACAACGGATTAATGTCTTGTGAGAGCTCCTCATGAGGATCGGATTCAGATGCCATGCCGAGGGCACAGAAAATTGAGGCCTTCCGAAAGCTCTGCATGAGTGTCGGCCTCAGATGCCACATCTATGGCACAGCGAATTGAGGTCTGGCAAAATCTCGAGTCTAGTCATCACGTGACACTGGTCTCCCAGGTGGCGGTTCATGTTCGCTTCACGGTTATCGAGGGGGCATCACGTGACCTGTTGAACGAGAAGCTGCTCTTTGCTCTATAAGTCTTTCTCCCCACTCTTTCTAGGACCACTTTTTCTTCCCTCAATCAAAGTTTTCTGAGTTTAATCAAATATGTCTGTGTGCTAATCTAACAGCTTGGCTTCATCTTTGTCTTCGAGAGGCAATGGGTCCTCCTCTTGGGATCTCCTCAATCATCATTGAGGGCAAACGAGGCCGAACAATAACTCTCGCTGGCCCACGTATCAGAGGAGGTCGATATCAAGGGGGTGAGCACAAAAGTTGTCGATCCCGAGTTGCAAAAGGAGGGGACCGCGATAAAGGTGATGACTAGTGGCCCGAAATTTGTGGAGATCGGGACCTAGGAGGGGAGTCTCATGTTGCCGGTGAAGACAGAAGAAGAATGGGAGGAGAGTTACAATATTGAGAGCCAGGGTCAGAGCGAGGCTGTAGGGACCTCTTCCGCACGAGGAGCGGGAGCTGCAGATTTGGACAATATTATAGGCATCCCGCTCCCTCGCGGTCGCCACCCCACCAATAGCAAGAAGAAAAACCTTTCTCCTTACAAAGAGCGCGTGCCGATGGCCTATCGGGACGATCCCGCAAGCTGTATGTCTTCTCAGGTGTATCTCGAAAACTTGCAGGATCTGGTTCAGTTCGGTGTACCCCCGTCTTCACCGAATAGACTTAAGACAGAGGCTAATGAGAAGAATACCCTGTCAGAAAGCGACCTTGCTGCATCCAGGATAAGTTCTACATATCTAAAGAGTACATTCTGATACTTCTGAAACCGGGCATTTGTCGACCGATAAGCTGAGGGAGAAATTTTGTATGTTCCCTTAGGATGCTTTTGTTTTGGTCCTGCGTCTCCCCCTCCACCCGTTCATCAAGCAAGTCCTGAACTAGGTAGGTATGAGTCTGATGCAATATGCGCCGAACTTGTGAAATCAGTTGACGAGTTTCATCATGTCCAGCCAAAGGAAGGGCGTCCGTCTGAGGTTCAGGTACTTCTGAGCGAGTTTAGGTTTGAGCGTGCTTCCAAAAAGTTCTCACCGGTGGTATATTGCCCCCCCCCCCCCCGGTCCAAGCTATGTGTGGTGCACAACCATCCGGACTCCATAAAAAGATGTAGTACTTTTTCATCTACAGTCATGAGCCCTGGGACATACCAACCTCATCATTATACAGGCCCATTCCGAAGGATCCCTTGAAGAGCACTCTAAAGAGGAGCGGGTGGAGTTCAATAAGCTGTTTGACGATCAGCTGAGTAGTGATTGGTCTAGGGTGACGGGGATGTCGCTCGCAGTTAGTGGGTTGATTCCTTACATCCCCGGTGAGTTTTCTTCCCTTGTAATGCTTGTTGTTATTTGCCTAATTGCCAATTTGGATCTGATGTGTTTCTTTTGCAGCCTCGAGAGATGATGATGTCGAAGCCCTTTTGGCTGCTTCAGCAGCTCAATGAGCCGCTAAGGATAAGGGGATGAAGAGGGAGATGATGCTGAATGCTTGAGGGTCCCCGGAGGGGCAACCAAAAAGGATGAGGGGGGCTAGGGCCTTGACCATCATGGATCTGGAGGAATCTTCCCACACGGAGCTGAGCGAGAGATCTATCCAAGCTTAAGAACTGATAGAGTCTCCGGTGCCACCGATTCACATTCCTGGAGGAGGTCATCCTGATAAGGCCTGAAAGACCTCATGCCCGACTAGCCGGTCAAGGTTACCGACTTCATCATGGACTCCCGGATGGTCGTCGAGGTGATAAATAATTTTGCACCTCCGAGAGATAGGAAAGCCCTTGCTAAGAAGACGTTCATCTCGAAATACCTTCGGTATGCACAGCACTCAGTGACGGTAAGTGCTCGTTCTGGAGTGACTGTATCCCTTTGTTGGTATCTTTCTCATTGCTTTTCTTTTTGCTACAGGCCATGCTCTATGGGGGGGAAGCTCATGAGGTAATAAGATTATGACTTGGAGTCTACCACAAGCAAGAGACGAAATGGCAGAAGGAGAAGACTCGGGCTGATGGGTTAGAGAAGAGGATGAAGCTGTTGGAGGTAGAGATCAACGATGCGACAGGACAGATCGCACAGGGTCAGGAGGAGGGCTACCAGCGGGCCCTTCAACATGTTCGGGCCCTTCAACATGGCAACCATCTCGAATTCCGAGACCAGATGGTTACCATCAGTATCTGAAGGCTGGGACCGAATATCCACCATTCATAGTAGGCTCAAGGGCTTGTTTGAGAGATGAGGATGGCGATCTAGTGCTTGTTCATCGCTTGGGCATCTTTGGTGTAGCTCCCCGAAATCATCTCCCGAGGAAACCTCAAAGTGGAACTTTTTTGGGGTGCCCATGTTCGGCCTGTGCGGTTGGATCGAAATAGTTTTGCAAATATTCTTGCTGAGGTTTCGCTGCTGAGGCGCATTTGGTTTGGCGTGTCGATGTTGACAGGGCTTCCGGGAGCCGCTTCAAGAGGTTAATTGCATGAGCGTTTAGCTGTAACTTTGTTATAACTTTGTTTGATTTTCCAACTGCAGACTGGCCACCGCCTTTGTAATTCTTTCGCTTAATAGAAATCATGTTGTCTGTGTAAGCCTTGAATTGGTTGAGTCGATTTTTTGAAGCGTCGGCCCAAGGTGTGGTGTTCGAGACAACTGAGTTGGGGTGGGTCGGCCTCAGATGCCACACAGAGGGCACAGCAAGGTGAGGCCTAGTTAGTGCTCATGAGGGTCAGCCACAGTTGCCACGCCGAGGGCGCATTAAGTTATGGCCTGTGATAGCTCCCCTTGAGGGTTTGACTCGGATACCACGCCGAAAGTGGGGTGAATTGAGACCTCGTGAATGCTCATCACCCAAGGTGTTGAAGCGTCAACCCAAGGTGTGGTGTTCGAGAAAACTGAGTTGTAGTCGGTCGGCCTCAGATGCCATGCCGAGAGTGCAGCGAGGTGAGGCCTAGTGAGTGCTCATGAGGGTCAGCCATGGATGCCATGCCGAGGGCGCATTGAGTTATGGCCTGTGATAGCTCCCCCGGAGGGTTGGTCTCGGATACCACACCGAAAGTGGGGTGAATTGAGACCTTGTGAACGCTCATCGCCGAGGCTCGGCCTTGGATACCATGCTGGGGCATAATTTGATATAGGAACGTCCAGAGATTTGGTAGAGGGGATCAGATACCATTCCAAGAGTGTAGTGTCGAGGGGGGATCGTCAGGCTTTTATCGCAAGAGCTCGGCCTCAGACATCACGCCGAGGAGCTAATCCAGGCTTCGTCAGTCATGTGACATGGCACGTGTTTTCTTACGTCACTTGTTGATGCATTCAAGGTGCCTAGGGGTTGTAGCGTTGCCCACAATAAATTCGGGAAGTTAGGAGTTCTCCATGGTGTCTATAAAATCCTTGTCGCTGGGTGGTCGACTTACATCTTTCATAAACTCCATCTTCATCTTGTGATGTCTTAGTGCTCAGCGGGGCTTATGTTGAGTGGCTCACGGGATGAAGACGGTGGGAAAATGTCTTGAGGAACTGGGCTCAACCCCACCGAGATTGGTATTCGGTTGGGCAACCCATCCTTGTCCCGGATTTCGAGATCTTATGTTCCGCCCACTGGGTCCCGAAGGGTAATAATGTTTCTCTATTCATTCCCTTCGGTACTTGGTGGGACCTTCCCTGCTAGGACCTCTCATGCAGATGTGGCTACTTCACCGAGGCTCGGAGCGGATAGGGGTACTCCTTCTTGGGTTCAGCATGGATATCTCGAATTTTGGGATCTGATATCCCTAGCCAGAGCTAAGGTCAGAGAGTTCCCATCATCAGAGAACTCTTTCCAAATGAAGGACTCGCTATTCGTTTGGGGGCACATGTATGATGCCACTTCTACACAGTGAGTTAATCCCTTATATGGATCGTTGCCCTGCTCGGCTGGCCCGGTGCTCATCATCATCATCATTTTTCGTCTCTGTGATGTATCTTCTGCACTTGAGGCATTGGAGATAGTGATGAGCCGAGGTGCGATACGGTCACGAGCCGATGCTGAAGTGCGAGATGACCACTTGGCATCCGACTGGTGGTGATAGCTAGTGCTGAAGTGCGCGACGTTCATAAAAGGGTTTAGGTGGTAGTTTACTTGTTTTGTTGTAATTTCCCATTGCGGAATGGCCACCGCCCCCTTTGTAACTGTCCCATTTTTAATGAAAAGTATTTTGCCATAACTTTTTGTTTACACGAGTGTTGCTTGCACATTATTTTTTCAAAGCGTTCACCCTCGATGTCGAATGCCATCCCGGGGAGATGGGTTGGATGGGGCATCAATGATTTTTGCGTTGAGGTGCTTCAGTTTTGGATGCCCTCCCAAAGGGGTGGGTCTGAGGATTTCAGCATTGAAGACTTCGGCACCTTATGCCATGTCTAAAGAGATCCTTCAAAGATTTTGGCATTAAAACCTTTTTGGCATTGAAGACTTCTGCATCGGATGCCACCCCGAGGGGGATATCTTTCAGGGATTTTGGCGTTGAAGCCTTCGGCATCGGATGCCACCCCAAGGGAGATATCCTTTAGTGATTTTTGGCATTGAATCCTTCGGCATCCGATGCCACCCCGAGGGAGATATCCTTCAGGGATTTTTGGTGTTGAAGCCTTCGACATCGGATGCCACCCTGAGGGAGATATCCGCTAGGGATTTTTGGCATTGAAGCCTTCGGCATCGGATGCGACCCCGGGGAAGATATCCTCCAGGGATTTTTGCATTGAAGCATTTGGCATCGGATGCGACGCTGAGGGGGATATCCTATGAGGATTTCGTAGTCACCCAATAAGTTGAATTTAGAATGAAAATTGATCTTACATTCATTGGATGTCGAAGGACGAAGTACATGCGTAGGCTTTTTGGCCCCTTATTACAAGTGCAGACCCCTAGGGGCCTTCGTAGAATTTCATCAAGTGCTCAATATTTCAGGTCCTCTTGACTACCTGTCCCCCGGGTCTTCAAGTCGGTATGTGCCTGGATGTATCACTTTGGAGACCCTATACGGGCCCTCCCAGTTGGGCGCAAGTTTCCCTTTTTTGCTCGGTTCAGATATCTCGAGTCGCTGGAGCACAAGATCACTTTCTTTGATATTGGCGGGTCGGATCTTTTGATTGTAGAATCATTCTATCCTCTTTTGGTATACATTTAATCCGATGGTCGCCTTATCGTGAACTTCAACGAGGAGGTCTAGGTTGGCCCTAAGGTCGTATGCATTTGAAACCTCGTCAAAGCTCAGGACTCGTGGCGATGGAAACCTGATTTCCAGGAGGATTGCTGCATCGTTGCCAAAGGTCAAATTGATGGGGGGCTCGCCCGTAGGGATCCTCTTTCGTGCTATAAGACCACAGTACACTGGGCAGTTCGTCAACCCACAGTGCTTTGGGGAATTTGTCTAATCTCCTCTGGAGGCCAACGAGAATTTGTCGATTGGCATTCTTAGTCTGTCCATTCGACTAGGGTGTGAGATGGAGGAGAACCTCTGCTGGATCCCTAAGTCTTCACCAAATTTGCATAAGCCCTTTCCTGCTAACTGGGTACCATTGTTGGTGAAGAGGATCCAAGGAATCCCGAATTGGCAGATGATGTGCTTCTAGAAGAATTGTTGGGACTGATGCTCAATGATAGTGGCCAGGGGCTCTGCCTCGACCCATTTCGTGAAATAGTTGACAGCCATAATGAGAAAGTGCATTTGACCCGTATCTTTGGGAAACGGTCCAACCAAGTCCATTCCCCACATGGCAAAGGGAGTTGGGCTAGTGAGTGACTTGAGATTGGCCTGGGGTAAATGTCAGAGCGAAGAGAACCTCTGGCATGGCCACGCCTTTTTACCAGGTCCTGAGCATTTTGCAAGAGGGTCGGCCAGCAGTACCCATGGTTGAGTACTTTCCTCGCGAGAGATCTACTGCCCATGTGGCAGCTGCTGGTTCCCGCGTGCATTTCCTAAAGCGCATACATGGCCTCCTCCGGTGACAAGCATCCAAGGTAGGGTCTGTCATCGGTCTTTGTATAGGACTACTTTAAGAGCATGCCATTGATAAGCACAAACCCCCCAGCCCTGACCCTGATCCTCCTAGCCTCGGAGGCATCTTGGGGAAGTTCCACATTTCTTAGGTAGTTCAGGATCTGATCCATCCAGGTTAGGGTGGGCAGGTCGAGACAGAGGACTTCATAGTTTTCTTTGTCGATGCTTGGCTGACCATGGACCTCCACCAAGACTGTACGATACAGACCTTCGAATAAGGAGGATGCTAGTTTGGATAAGACATATGTTTGACTGTTCATTTCTTGAGGGATCCTGACGATGGAAGCGTCCTTAAAGTCGGCCAAGAGGAGCATGACCTGGGCCAGATACTTGACTATCTAGGTGTCGTGAGCTTCATATTATCCACGCACTTTATTGACAATGAGTTGGGAGTTGCTGAAGGCTTTGACCGGTTTGGCCCACGCTTTTCAGACTAGGAGGAGTCCAACTACCAGGGCCTCATACTTCGCCTCGTTGTTGGATGCCGTGAAGCTGAAGCACAGAGAGTATTGGAGGAAATCTGTCTGGACCGTTCAAAATGACTCCGGCCCCGCTTCCCTCTTCAAAGGATGATCCGTCCATATAGAGTTCCAAGATGAGCTCATCTTTTGGAGTTTCGGTAACCTCCGGGATGGCACATTCGGTTATGAATTCGGTGAGTGCATGTCCCATGATGGCCATCCTCGGCCTATAGCTTATGTCATGCTGGCTCAGCTCGATGGACCATTTGATTAGGCGGCCAGAGGTCTTGGGTTTATGGAGGACTTGCTTCAGCGGCTTATTCGTAAGGACCTGAATGAAGTGAGCTTGAAAGTACAGATGAAGCTTTGGAGCGGCCATGACCAAGGTGTAGGCGACCTTTTCCATTTTTGTGTATCAGAGTTCAGTGTCGCGGAGGATTTTGCTGACATGGTAGATGGGATTTTAGGCTCTGTCTTCTTCCTTGATCAGGAACACACTGAGGGCCTGCTCCGAAGCTGCCAAGTAGAGGTATAGCACCTCGCCTGGCTCCGGCTTTCTAATGAGAGGGTGATTGGAGAAGTACTCTTTGAGCTGATCGAAAGCATGTTGTTGATGCTCCCCCCATTCAAAATTCTTCATCCCCCGAGGGCTTTGATGAAAGAGAGGGAATTCTCCCCCAACCTCGAAAGGAAACGACCAATGGCAGCAAGACGGCCGATAAGCCGTTGCACTTTCCTTGACATTCCTGGGAAAGGCCAGGTCCAGGATGGCCAAAATTTTCTCAGGGTTTGCTTCTATCCCTCGTTGCTGACTATAAAGCCAAGGAACTTTCATGCGGTGATGCCAAAGGAACACTTAGAGGGGTTGAGCCTCATATTATGCATCCTTAGGACCCCGAAGGCCTCTTGCAGGTTACTTACGTGGTCTCTGCCTCGGAGGCTTTTGACGAGCATGTCATCGACATAGATTTCTATGTTTCGACCGATCTATTCTTTGAAGATGCGGTTAACGAGCCTCTAGTAAGTGGTGCCTGCATTTTTCAACCTTAAGGATATGACCATGTAGCAGTAAAGCCCCCGATCAGTGATAAAAGACGTCTTCGGGATGTCTGAGGGGTACATCTGAATCTTGTTGTAACCGGAGTAAGCGCCCATGAAGCTCAACAACTCATGTCCGAATATAGCATGATCAGGGCATCGATGCTGGGAAGAGGGAAATGATCTTTCGGGCAGGCCATGTTGAGATCAATAAAAGTCGATGCACATCCTCCATTTGCCGTTGGACTTTTTTACCAGCACGACGTTAGCCAACCACTCTGGGTAGCTAACTTCTTGGATGAACCGAGCAAAGAGAAGTTTTTTGACCTCCTCCTTCATCGCTTATTGCCTTTCAGGGGTGAATTTTTGGCACCTCTATTGTACCAGATAGGAGTTCGGGTGGACACTCAGTCTATGCATGATGAGGTCCTCAAATATTCCTGGCATATCTGAGGGTGTCCAAGTGAATAGGTCTCGATTCCAGAGGTTACAACGGATAATTTCCACCTTGAGGGCAGGGGGAGACTTGCTCATTTTGAAGCATTTGACAAGTTCAACCTCGGAGAATAGGATTTCCTCTAGCTCGTTCACCGGCTCAGAACCTATTGAACTTCAGTCTGACGGGAGCTCGACCACTTCGAGAGGAAGGGCAGTGCCCCCCCCCCCCCCCCCGCCCCACCGTGGCAGTGTAAAAGGCCCGAGCTGCTTCCTAATTTCCTTTGATGACCCCGACCCTAGACTTGGTTGGGAACTTCATGCACATGTGGTAGGCCGAGGGTACCGCCTGGAGGGAAGAGAGGCTAGGTTGGCCCAGGATGGTGTTATAGGTGGCCTTGACAACGACCACCATAAAGTCCATCGCCTCCATTTGGAAGTTCAGGGATTTCCTGTGGTGACATCCAGGGTAATGATTCCCTCGATCTAGAATGGGGCGCCGGAGAAGCCGTGGATGGTGTACCCTTATTGTTTTAGTCTTTCCCGAGAGAGCATTAAGGCTTTGAATGTTTCTAGGAACAGGATGTTCATCGAACTTCTGTTGTCGATGAGGATACGGCAGACCTTATGATTGGCGAGCGCAAGGCTTATGACCAGGGAAACATAGTGCGGGATCCGAACACCTTCGAGATCTTTGTCCGAGAAAGAGACCACTAACCCGAGACCCCGGGGAAGGGGCAATTTTGAATGGAGTTTACCTCCCGGATGAAGGCCTTGTGGGAGGAGCTAAACTCTCCCCCAATGGGTCCACCATGGACACAGTGGTGGATGGTCAGATTCTCGGTATCCTAACGCTCGGGCTCTGGCTCTGAACGTTTGTTGACTCCCCGAGGGGGCGAAGATCTCTCGAGCCATTCTGAGAGAATTTGGCAAGGTACCCTCTCCAGATGAGGGCCTCGATTTCGTCCTTCAGAGCTCGGCAGTTATCGATGTCATGGCCATGGTCCTGATGGAAATGGTAGTAGAACCTTCAATCTCTCTTCTTGTTGGGATTGTTGGACCGAGGAGGGTATTGGAATATGTCATCACCTTCTATTTTCATCGGGATAGCCGACACGCTCGTGTTGAGCGAAATGAACTCAACGAACTACGGGGCCTTCTTGGAAGGCTCGGAGTTGTCCGCATTCCTCTTTCCTTTAGTGGGGAACCCTTCCGAACCCCGGGGTGGAGGGCCTCTTCGGCCCAGATGTACTTCTCACTCCTATGGAGAAGGTCGATGAAGTCGATGGGTGGCTTTTTGGCCAGGGAGGCTTTCAAAGAGTCATGACAGACATTGTGCCAAAAGGCCACTGCTGCACCTCGACGTCGAGGAAGGAGATCAACCGTGTGTCAGCCGTAAACCTCTGGATGAAATCTCTGAGGGATTCTCCATCCTTCTATTTGAGGTTCAGTAAGGAGGCACTCGTCTTCTCAGCCTTTTAGCTGGTCATGAAGTGAGCAAGAAAATTCTCCTCAAGCTGTCAAAGGAGTAAATTGAACCAGGGGTGAATTTGGTGAACCATTCTTGTGTAGGGCCTCTCAAGGTGGCTGAGAATGCACAACAGAGAAGAGGATCCAAGGTGTTTTGAATCGTCATGATGGTTTTGAAGCCCTCAATGTGATCAGCCGGATCTGTTTCTCCATTATAGGTTTCAAAGGCTAGAGGTTTGAAAGTCCTCGGGACAGGTGCACGAGACAGGTGCATCGAGGATGTGGAAGGAGAATGGTGGCTTGTTCGGCCGATATCTCTTTTCAGACTGCCTCCCACCTTCGGCAATCCGAGCAAGGCGGTCTTCCATTTCTTGCAGTCACTTAAGGATTGGGTCTTCTCGTCCCTCGAATCGGGTCAACCCGTGGTACTCATCGTTTCCGTGCTCTGGTCTTCTACTCGGCCAGTGCATTGCTCAGTCCAGGTCCCACCTCAGAGGGCCCAGGGGATTTCATCCCGAAATTCATGGAACTCCGTCCTCATCACGTGACCTCCATCTCCATAGTTGTTCGAGGGTCAGCGGTCCCTCGAGGAGAGGCTATGCTCTCGGTCTCGACCATGAGAGGAGTGGTGGCTTCAACTCAGATTGTCGTTTGAGGGCTCCCCACCGTTCCATGATTAGTTAAAACGATTTTGAAGATCGTCCTCATTCTGTCGGTTGTTGATGACATTTCTTAGGTCAGACATTACCGGATGGGCGACCTTACGTGATATCGAGCTGGATGTGCTCGGGGCGGGTTTCTGCAACCATTGGTCTTGCGGCTGTTGGGATCCTTGAATGGTCGCAGGACTTCGCGTCGGGCGTGGAGGAGGAAGTTAAAGGTCGGATTGATGCACCCCTAGTGGAGTCTTCTTGGCTTTGGGAGCCATAGGAAGTGTTGATCACTGAGCAAAGTCTGAAGAAGAGACTCGGATTGGATCTCGGCCACCGATCTAACTCTACTATGATGCTGATGTGATTGGATTTGGGGGATCTAGGAGGAATCGACCATCATGGAACACCTGCAAAAAAAGCCGGAAACACCGGAAGGACTCTCGGCGACAGACCCTCCGACACTCAAGTCAATAACCAAAGGATTAAGAGAGGCTTAAGTGGTGAAATAGCGATTTCCTGGTTATTATAGAGGTATGGCTGTATTTATAGGCGTGAGAGCCTGATTAGGAAATATTCTCCGATTACCTGATTAGGGGATGCAACCCGGATCACGTTCGGCTGGATACAGGTGATGGGCCTATAGTTGGGCCACAAGCTGTTATGGTATTTCCTCAAGGTTCGTGCTAGGATCGAGCGACGTAGATCGTCTGCAATTTTTTCCATCATCAATTGACATAGTCACTTTTGTGTTGTGGTTAATTCTATTTTATCATGTGGTACTTTAAATTTGTGATAGATTTCATATTCCCTTGTTTGCGTGTTGATGCTATATATGAAAGAAAGTATTTGCTAAGGACATTAATGGCCTGTCCTATTATTACAAAAGGTGATGTTATGCATCTCCATGTCGGTATCATTTATTCTTATTTTTTTTAGAAAGTTTTAATTCAAAGCGATGCCTACCATTTTAATTTATTTTTCTAAGCTTGCTCTTGTTTGAAATTGAGTGCATTGTTTGGATAAAAGTCAAAATAATTATGTGGCACAAAATTCTATTATTGATTAGGGAAGTCAGAGAAGAATGAACAAAATATGTTCTCAATAAGAGCATAAAATGAAAACCAAAATTGGTGCAAAAAAATAATTGTTAACTTTGTCAACCTGTCGGAATGAAATTTTACTTTGTATTCAGTACATTGTTAACTTTTCTCCATTTTTTAAAGAATGAAGAAAGCATTTATACATTGTCATTTTAAACTTTTTTCCATTACTACAGTCATTCCTAAGTGTTATCTTTTTCGGTGACGTCATCTCGTCCTGGTAAAAAAGTTTTCAAACCATATGCAAAATAGACAGGTAAGTGTGTATTATGTTCATTTTTATAAGAGTTGTACATATATGAAACAAATTGTCCTTGCCTTATTTTGTTGTGTTGATTTCTATTGTGATTAGATATAAAAATTGATTTATGCAATTCAGTGATACACATATTTAAGTACTAGTTAAGGAGAAAAATATAGCAATGACTATATGTTTGATATCCGAATTTGTATCCGTTTGGCAGACCGTATCCAATTTGCATCTGTATCTGAAATTTGCGAACACGGATATGATTTATTTTTCCCGAGTCATATTTGTATCTATATTTGTATTCGAATCCATTTTTGAAATGCTGTAACGCCCCGAATCCCAGATTACTGAATTCGAGATGTTCTACAGGATCTTTTCGCCTTCCTTCACATACAATTTTACAAGGAATTTTAAATCTTTTCTTTTACATCAGAGTTTACAACACATTACATTTGAATTTACACAGCGGAAGCAAAATATACAACATTTACATAAATGAATAACAACATAATGAGATCTTTATGCATCCATTCCTCTTTACATGTAATTTATCCTGCATACAAAACTGTGGGTACGTCAGTTTATTCAACCGACGATAATTATACATGGCCATCCTCTCTATGCCAGAAACAGTATAATGAATCTCATTTCTTACAAATCACAAACTTGTTCATAATAAGCATGTAAAATCAAGGGGAACTTTTAGAGATGTCGTGTCGTGATTGTGCACTTAATCCTTAATGCAATTTATTTAGTTAACACATGACACTAATGCACACTTGTTCGAATTCTATGCATCCCATACTACATAGGTTCGAGGGCAAGCCTCTTAATCGTTCTTCATTTTTGTAGGGTTCAATCCCCCGCCATGCCTTACTCTACTTCTGTAATTCCAATGAGTATCTTAGATGATTCTATGAGTACAAGCATGTATCCTGGCCCCTGGAGTAGAATTTCGCGCCATGTCTTGACTCGTCAAGCATGCATTCTGCGACAATTCAGCCTCCTCCCTGAACACACTCCTCTTGCAGTCACCAAAACATCCCACAAGCGTGACTAGAGTTCGATCATTACTGAGTTGTGCCCGCGCCATGTCTTGACGCATCAAGCATGCATTCTGCGGCTCACACACCCGCACCGTACCCTAGCTCTCATACTCATGTTTTTCTCTCACCTTCATCACCTCCACACTATGTATTTAAAGTTACATTAGAATCATGAATAAAAATCAAGCTCTAGAGTTAGCCTCTCCATCAACCGGACTTATCATTTCATTTCACTTGACCAACCTGATCTATTTCTCAATATCATTTCATTCACTGCCGGGGAGACTTAGCTACTCTTTGTTCAATTTCAGATTCACAATATCCAATGGAGCATCATCAGCTCATAATTCATTTTAGAGTCTCACCGACTTCCTCATCATGATTAGCCTTTCATAATTATTCATTTAGTTCTCAATTCTCAATTTATGATTCCTTTCACATAATTCATACAGCCATAACCAGAATCCATCGATAAAAGCATAAAGTTCATTATTACCAACAGTAAATAACATGAATCAAATTATCAAAAGTCCACTCTGTACAGTCGACTTGGAAAAGTACCAGTCGACTTATACAGTCACATACAAATTCCTCATAAAAGCTCGGGATAGTCGACTGTTGCACTCAACCAGTCGCCTGTCCCGCAACCGTTCATATTCACAATATTATCCACATAACAGTCGACTGTTCAGTAATCAGTCGTCTGTCCTGGAGATTTCAACAGCATAATTTCTATGTCCAGATCAGTCGACTTGCTACACGCATTCGGTCGACTGGGCAGATCCATTTTCGATTAGGGAATTTATTTACAGTTCTTACGCGCACTTGCATCATGATATTAATTAACCATATACATCAATTCATATTCCGTAACATTCACAGCATAATCTTTCTAGTTATTAACATGCTCTTTAGGGAAAACTACTCTAAACATGCATTCACATATGCTCATAATTTCTTACGACAATAAAGATGTAAGTCCCAAGTCATCAAACTGGGTCCACATGATGAAATACCTCAATTCATGAAACTACCCAATAATCACAATCAGATTGAAGCACCAGTCGACTTAGCACAACATCAGTCGGCTGCTTCGACAACTCTAATTTATTAATCACCATTAGTTCTTTTCATTCATTCACTTTCCCTCCATCATATGTGTCATAGGAAAATTATATAATAGTAATCACACCATCATGTTCATTTATACACATGTTTATCATCACAATCATGCAAATTAATGTCTCGTACCAGTCGACTGGCTCACATGGCAGTCGACTGCATCGACAGGCTAGTTTTCACAATAACAGCATGTCCAGCAATTTCTATTGCGTTTAATTCAATTCCGTAGCACGGTATCAATCATCACAATTATAGTAACATTCCTAAAATAGAAGTCCTGAGAAACACCCACCTTATATGAAGAAAATAACGAAATCCCGCAAAGTCCTTCAATATCACGCTGCACTTCTTGTTCCTTTGTTCCACGCCGAGCTCCTCACCAATGCTGCTCGCCTCCACAGAAAGCTCTCACACAACTCACAGATACTCTCTTGAAACTTAGGAAATTTTTAGTGTAAAAGAGATAGGGAATAGGAGGGGGTATTTATACTAGAAAATAGATAGAATAGATGGCTAGGATTAATAGGGGAGTTGGAGCTCAAAGGCTGAGATCTAATCGGAAGTTAGAAAACTACCCACACCTCAAGATGTAACCGCCCATGATCCTAGCCACTTCTCCACCAATCCGGCCAAGCTTAAGTGTCTTGTGCACGTGTACATGAAGTGCACGTGTACACACACAAAACTCCAAAGAGTACATCTAAACCGGAAAAAATAAGAGGAAAACTACATATATACAAGTTGTGAAAATAAAAGGTTAAGTTTTATGGGTTTGAATACATTTGGGCCAAAATATGCATTTTTATAAAGGAAAATAAACAAGTCACATTTGGGCTTTGAGAAGAATGTTTTATAGGAAATACTACACTTTATTTATCATGGAGAAAAGTAATGATAATAGACTATCATAAGAAAAATAATTATCCTTTCATATATTAGGAAAAATCGGGGTATTACAAATGCAGATACGGGTATTGGTATAGCCAATATCCGATCCGTATCAAATTCGAAAGCATCCTTAATAATACATCCTTAATGTACAATCATGTTAATAGGTTTTTGGATTAGAAAAGAAATCTTGGAGATCTCCGAGGTGACGAAATATGCATAATTTCAACCACCGGAGGGAGGAGATAGAAATGCATGATTGTGAGCCGCTACATAACGATCTAATGAATGAATTATCTCCAGTTTGCTTGAGAGCAGACAAATTGTCAAAGTGGTCTTTTGGATCATCAATTTAACAAAGAGAAGGAGAATGATGAGAAATTAATATGATTAGTATATAACACTAACACGTGTGATGCACGTTTTAATCAATATCTCTATCTTTACTATTTTAATGGGAGAGTTGAGGTTTGTAACAAACAAACTCTAACCTTGTAACTATATAAACACGTATAATACACGTCTAAACTATATTCAACAAATAAAAATGTGCACCGCACGTGTAGCCCAAATCAAAACATTCAAATATAAACTATTTTTTTTCTTATTCGATATATATTCATTTAATTTGATGACTTTACTTTTTTAGACGTGCATCGCACGTACATTATACTAGTATAGTTTTTAAAGTAATATAATATAGCATGTGTTAATAAATATATATTTTTAAAGTAATATAAAAAGTATAATGAGAGAGTTTGAGTTATACGTGTAATACACGTAAATTGGTAAATTTAAATAAAGTATATAATGGAAGAGTTGGAGTTGCACGTGCAATGCAAGTAAAATAGTAGATTTACAAATGACACTAAGGCCTTCTCCCATTATAATATTAGAGATTAGAGATTAGTCTTTGTTAATGGCTCCGCTTCGCTATTTATGGGTGAGAGATGCAAAAATACATCAAATTATTGATTCCGAAGACTTTCTATTTGAGCTACAAGAAGCTACAAGAATCTAAGTTGATATGGGCCGGATGACGTGGCCCCTTCTGGGCCACAGGATCCCCTCAGGAAACGTGCATCGCCGGATCATCCGGATCCGCCACGTCAGCATCAGGAAACCGCCCGGGCCTCTGCCACATCAGTCCTATACCGCTCAGGCTTCCACCGCTTCAGGCCCACGGGCAACCGGGTCCAGACCCAGACCCGGTTGGCTTCTCCTATAAATACCAGACCCCCTACCTTTTATCCAGGTAATCAATCTTTCCCACTCAAAACTCTAGTTACTGTTACTCTCTCTCATTAGCTGACTAGATCGTCGGAGGATTTACCACTGGGACCAACCCCGGTGTTCCTAGACCGTCTATAGGTACACGAGACCTCGGATCCGAGCCGAGCATCCAGCCTCCACCTCACTACCGCCTACTTCCGTACCGTTCGCCCGGCTGAGGGTCGTCCGCACCGGAGCTTCCTCCACCAATACAAATCGAGTAAGAACTCACACCTGGTGCATCCACACGCCTCCCAAAAACAAACCGCATCAGGTTGGTGCCATCTGTGGGAAACGCCTAGTGCGTACGCTGATCCGAGTCCAACCATCAACGGTACTCCGTCTGCCCGACCTCGCATGGCACCCAAGGCCAAGAAAACTGTTACCTCTGTGCGTTGGCAGGACGCGCCCCCTCAGGGTGCCGACGCCGACACCCATGGATCCAACAGCCTCGGATCTAGTCACGAACACCAACCGGGTGCCTCCTGACCAATCCAGCCCGACCTACGAGGGGTAATCCTGAACCGGCAGGCCAGCCGGTCTAGGGAAGGGGCCGCTTCCAAATCAGCCCCGAACCATCCCAAGGGCGAGGGCCAACACTTAGCCGCATCGGCCAGCACCCACCAGCTCAAAAAAATCGGGCTGAGCGAGCCCCGGTCACCCACCAGGAGTTCCAAGACTTCCAAAAAGAAATCATGGAGGCCATCTGGGGACCCCCCGTCGATAACAGCGTCTGTCGCTCTCACTCCTACTCAGATGCCGAGGCCAACATGTCTCGCGTCCCGACCGTCCAGCCGGAGTATGACGATGACATCTTGAAATGCCTCCAAGAAATGGAAGACCACCTCGACCACTTCGGCGAAGGCGGCCCTAGGTCGGCCCACGGATACAGGCCCGTCCGACCTCCGTTCTCCGCCACCATCTTGCTGGCAGAAATACCCCAGAACTTCTGCCCACCTCAATTCGAGACTTATGACGGAGAGGGCGATCCGGCTGATCACATGGACGGCTTCAAAACCCTCATGATGATTCACAGCGCATCGGATGCCCTCCTGTGCCGTGCCTTCTCCGTCACCCTCCAGGGTCTAGCTCGGGAATGGTTTCGAGGTATTGAGCACCTCATCAAGTTCCTAGGGGGAGAGGACTAGCCTCCATCTCATGTAAATTATGAAGAATGTAATCGGCACGTCGTGCCTCGTTTTGTGTAAAGTTCAAATTTGTTGTAAATATGCCAGCTTTCTTAAAACAAGTTTGTGACTTCGTATTGATTCCCAGTAAAAAACAAGTTTCGGGCTTAGCACTCGGATAGCACCTCGAGCCAGAAAAGCTTCTCTTACAAGCTTACGGCTCGGCGCTAGGATAACATCGCGAGTCAGAAAAGATTTTCTTACAAGCTTACGATTAGGCGCTCGGATAGCACCACGAGCCAGAAAAGCTTCTCTTACAAGCTTACGGCTCGGTGCTCGGATAACACCGCGAGCCAGAAAAGCTTCTCTTACAAGATTACGGCTCGGCGCTCGGATAACACCGCAAGCCAGAAAAGCTTCTCTTATAAGCTTACGGCTCGGAGCTCGGATAACACCGCGAGCCAGAAAAGCTTCTCTTACAAGCTTACGGCTCGGCGTTCGGATAGCACCGCGAGCCAGAAAAGCTTCTCTTACAAGCTTACGGCTCGGCACTCGGATAACACCGCGAGCCAGAAAAGTTTCTCTTACAAGCTTACGGCTCGGCGCTCGGATAACACTGCGAGCCAGAAATGCTTCTCTTACAAGCTTACGGCTCGGAGCTCGGATAACACCGCGAGCTAGAAATGCTTCTCTTACAAGCTTACGGCTTGGCGCTCGGATAGCACCGCGAGCCAGAAAAGCTTCTTATACAAGCTTACGGCTCGGCGCTCGGATAGCTCGGCATTACTGGCTTTCTCCCCGGTGTGGGGGCTCGGCATCTGCCCCTGGCATAGGTTTGGGCTTCTTCAAGCTGATCAACTCATGCGCATGGTAGCAACCGCCAGCCACGCCCATACCGTCAACCTGAGAACAAGTGTGGGGACTCGACGTCAACCCTGAGCATGGCCGAGGCTTTCTTCAAAGCACCTCGACCATCACGCTCGGCGGAGACCTTCAGCCATGCCCATTACTGGCTTTCTCCCCGGTGTGGGGGCTCGGCATCTGCCCCTAGCATAGGTTGGGGCTTCTTCAAGCTGATCAACCCATGCGCACAGTGGCAACTGCCAGCCATGTCCGTACCGTCTTCCTGAGAACAAGTGTGGGAGCTCGACGTCGACCCCGAGCACGACCGAGGCTTTCTTCAAAGCACCTCGACCATCATGCTTGGCGGTGACCTTCAGCCACGCCCATTACTGGCTTTCTCCCCAGTGTGGGGACTCGGCATCTGCCCCTGGCATAGGTTGGGAGTTCTTCATGCTGATCAACCCATGTGCACGGCGGCAACCGCCAGCTACGCCCATACCGTCTTTCTGAGAATAAGTGTGGGGACTCGTCGTCGACCCCGAGCAAGGCCGAGGCTTTCTTCAAAGTACCTCGACCACTACGCTCGGCAATGACCTTCAGCCACGCCCATTACCGGCTTTCTCCCCAGTGTGGGGGCTCGGCATCTGCCCCTGGCATAGGTTGGGGCTTCTTCAAGCTGATCAACCCATGCCCATGGTGGCAACTGCCAGCCATGCCCGTACCGTCTTTCTGAGAACAAGTGTGGGGGCTCGTCGTTGACCCCGAGCAAGGCCAAGACTTTCTTCAAAGCACCTCGACCATTATGCTCAGCGACGACCTTCAGCCATGCCCATTACCGGCTTTCTTCCCGGTGTGGGGGCTCGGTATCTGCCTCTGGCATAGGTTGGGGCTTCTTCAAGCTGATCAACCCATGCGCACGGCGGCAACCGCCAGCCACGCCCGTACCTTCTTCCTGAGAACAAGCGTGGGGGCTCGTCGTTGATCCCGAGCAAGGCCGATGCTTTCTTCAAAGTACATCGACCATTATGCTCGGCGACAACCTTCAGCCACGACTACTTTAGCAACATTTTCATTAAGGTTTAGAGCGTTCGCCTTCGGCAGATGCCCCGAGCCTCAGGTCGATTGGTTGACCCTCCTCTCGCCCGCGAACAACTCGAGGTTTGCAGCTTTGGCGAGCCAAAACCCCGAACTGTTCAAGGACGGCAGGGGAGCACCGACCCTCGGCTCTCTCCTACCCTCCAAACCAATTGGTCGGCCCACTACTCACCAACGAACAACCCGGGGTCTTACGGCCCTCAAGACCAAAACCCCGAAGTGTTCGAGGGTGATTGGTGAACCTCCAATCTGGAGCCCCCAGAGAAATTTTAGTTTTGGGGCGCCCACCTTTGGCAAGCACCCTAGTTGAGTGAGATCAGACACACTCACTTCTTGACAACCAGCAAGGGGGAGTGGGGGTTATATAGCCTCCTGAGGCACGCAGTTATTGTGTCTGGAAATGCTAAATGGTGGAAGGTGAAACGTCACCATAAAGACTCACGAGGAGGCGAAACATCGCCATTAATGACTTATCGAAAGACAAAATGCTGCTGCGTATGCGCCCCTTGCAACAAGTCACCTAGGCGGCAACCTCCAGCGTGCCGAGCTCGGCAATCGTTCTCGCCCAATAAGACTCAAGGTTCAAGAAATCGAATGCTCTTATTATTTCTCATTTCTTACAACTCAATGAACGTCGGTACAAAGACAATGCACAGCTTACAACTTACTCACATCCAGCTTAAAATTCGAATTCGGCGCTCCCTTCAGGGCTCCTCTCACGCTCGGCCGAACAGACCAGGGAAGAGACCCCTGCCACCGAGCTTCCCGCATCTTCTGGCTGGGCGCCCTCCAATAAAAATGTCGGAGACCGCCCCGGAGTCGAGTTGCTTGCCTCCTCGATCAAACCCGTGCCCAACACCAACTTCAGCCTGCGGATCTCCAACTCCTTCTCAACAACGGCCTCGCGAAGGAAAGACTCCGAAGCCGACCGCCCACTCGAAGCATCCGAGATGGACCAGTCTGTCTCGATCACCCACCAGTCCCGGTCGGCTATGGCTTTCTTCAGACGAGCCACCTCCAGACCGAGCTCCCTAGACTTGTTCATGAAATAGTTCACTGCAGCGGCTCGGTCCCGAGCCTGTTTTCACTGGCGAGCCAGAGCTGCCTCCATTGCCTCCTTCCCTGCTCGGACCAGGGATCCCTCAGCAGAAACAGGGTCGGCGTCCAAGACCTCATGCATCTATCAAAAGACGAGAACAAACATCACAAAGAAAAGCTAGAAAATATGCAAGTTATGAAGCCTCGGCCAAAAAAGTATATTTTCATTACTTTTAAAAATAGGGATACAAAACTGCGGTGGCCAGTCCGCACGAGGCATGTACATTCAAAAAAAAGAAAGCCTATTCTATGCTTGAGGGGGGTGGCACCTCATCGTCAGCATGGGCGCCCCCCATCTCTTCGCCACCGGGAGTCGGCGGAAGGTCCGGCTGCCAATCGTAGTGGAGGTGATCCACGTTCTGCTCCGGGTAGATCCTCCGGAAGTGCTCCTTGGCCTGGTCGTATGCCTCGTCTTGCGCCATGATCAGGGCCTCCGCCGATGCAGCCTCCATCCTCGCCAAGGCCTTCCACCCCTTCTTCGCCTCCTCTTCGATCTTTTTCTTAATGCGATCAACGTCCTTCTGGTGATGCTCGAAGATCGAGGCCATCTGGGCCTCGTGGACGACCGCCATGCTCTGAGCCTCCTTCAGCTCGTCGGTCACCTTGTTAAACTCGAGGAGATACTTCTCTGCATTCCTCCTCTCCATAATGATCTCCCTCTCCAAGCACTTTTGGAAGTGCTGCCCGTGGAGCATCGCCTGTCCCAAAGAGAAAAGGTCAGAAAAAATTTCCACCAGGATCAAACTATATACAAATACAAAGTCTCAAGCACTTACCGAGACCAACGCCTGAGACCAGCGCATGAAGGCCTGGTCAGCCGTCTGCGATGCCAGCGCCATCCGATTCCTCTCGGTGGCTGCTTTCGTGACGAACTCAACGGCCACGGGATCCTCGAGCAGAGTGTCCCCCTGTACGATCGACCAGTCGGGAGCGTAGGGCTGCAGCCTCTGTTGCCCTACCATCTGCTCGGTAGAGGGACGAGGTGGGGGAAGCCTCTTCCTGGGGGCTTCGACAGTTTTGCCCGAACTGCCCCTCGCATCCCGAGGAGCCCTCAGCGTATGGGAGTGATCCTTCTTGGCCTTCTTCGCGGGAGAAGGCCCCTCGGCTACCGAGGCTGGTCCCTTGCTGGACCCCCCAGCTTGGGCGGCCAACTTCTCCTGCTCTGCCTTCTTCCTCTTCTCCGCTCTCGCCTTCTTGACAACTGCTAGCAAGGCACACCTGTCATCCACCTGCTTGGAAGTCATCTCTGCAAAAATAAAAGAAGAGAGGCTAACGTTAACACGAAGGCAGAAAGATGCAAAAATTCAGAACGAAACATACTAGGATTGGCTGGGCTCAGTCCAGCCCAGGCCAGGTATAGCTCCGTCACTCGAGGCCACGCTATGCTGTGCCCCCCAACGATCTTCTCAACCCTCTTCCACTCCTTTGCCGTCAAGTCACTGCGCTTCGGAGGTTTGTGGTTCGACTTGAAGAAATTCCACGAGATCGGAATCCCCCAAGACTTCTCGCTCCGGACCATGGAATATTTCTCTTTCCACCCTATGATGGAATCCGGATGGTCGTGCATCACTTTTTTGTGCGGCCTAGGCGAGAAGTAAAATATCCCTTCCGCGTCGCCAAGCGAGCTGATCCCCAAGATGGCTCGGAAGTAGGTCAACCTCGGTGCCACACCCTTCTCTTGGCACTTTAGAATGAAACAAATCAGGTGCTTCCAAGAGTTTGGGTCATACTGCATCGGGCATAGCTTCGCCCAATTTAAGACCCTCTTGACGAAGGGATGCAACGGCAGCCTCAGTCCCGAGGCAAAGGCATCCTCGGGAAAGATACAATAGCCCGGTGCAAGAGTTGTGGTGGGTCGAATACCGGGGCTCGGAATGAAGACTTCAAACTCCCGAGGAATGAAGTAGGCAGCCCTCAGGATATGAAGATAGTGCGCCCTCAAGATGCACGGAATGTTGTCCATCCGAATCTTCACGCGGCTCTCCTCGCCCGGTACGGGAGGAACAAGGTCGATGTCCTTGATATCGTCGGAGTACATCCTGATTGACCCCAAATTTTTAAAGGAGACCGGGGGAAATTCCAACCCCGGTCTAGGGGCATATTTATCCGGAGGAGGGGGACTGTCCGGAAGGCTCAACTTCCTCTTCTTCCGACGAGGGCGAGCCTTCCTCTCGGGAGACGGCGTCGACAAAGGTGGCAAAGGTGGAAGGTCATCTCCAACCTCGACTGCCCCTCCTGCTGAGCCTTTGCCAGCACCTTCTTGAGCGCCCTCCCCTTCTCCCTCATCCTCCTCATCACCCTTGACATCCTCGGCATCCTGATCCTCCTCATCACCTTCGGCATCCCGCTCATCCTCATCCTCCTCGTCCTCGTCATCCTCGACATCCCCCTCTTCCTCTTCCACCTCCTCGCCCTCGTCCACGGGCTCCTTCCCTGGTCTTCGGGATCTCAGCGGCGACACTATGAAGACTACATCATCACCACCGTCCGACCCTGGGTCTGTCAGGACTTCCTCCTTAACCTTATATTTACTAAGGGGCAAAGACGTCTCTGACTCGGTTTCCTTTGCGGAGCGGCCCGACGAGCTAGCCTCGGATCCGGATTGAGAGCTCGACATTACTAGATAGAAATACTAACCTGAGATATATACCACGCGATCACCGGAAAATCTCGCCGACGGCAAGTGAGACCCTGTTCTTATGAAATTGGAAAGTGTGAGTAAAGAAATGAAGAAAAGAAAAATGGGGAGGGGGAGATTTATAGCGGAGAAAGCAACTCCTCGATTTTCGCAATCATATCTGGCCGTTGGATCTTAAATCATCAAGATCTAACGACCGCTAAGATTTGGCGTCACTTCGATTCTTACGCTCATGACATCAGCAGTGGGCACGAAATTACCCAACTACCCCCCAGGCATTTTTCCAACAAACAGACTTTTTCGACAAGTCAAGAGGGATTGACGCTCGGATGACATCGCGAGCCACAACTTTCTCTTCTATTTAACAGAAGGGTCGACACTCGGATGGCATCGCGAGCCACAACCTCCCTCCCTATTATGCATGAAGCTCGGAGCTCGGATGACATCGCGAGCCACAACTTCCTCTTCTATTTTGACGGAAGGGTCGGAGCTCGGATAACATTGCGAGCCCCAACTTCCTCTTCTATTTTTTAAGAAGGTTCGACGCTCGGATGGCATCACGAGCCACAAACTCTCCCTATTATGCGTGATGCTCGGAGCTCGGATGACATTGCGAGCCACAACTTTCTCTTCTATTTTACGGAAGAGTCAACGCTCGGATGGCATCGCGAGCCTCAAACTCCTCCCTATTATGCATGAAGCTCGTGGCTCGGATGACATCGCGAGCCACAACTTCCTCTTCTATTTGACAGAAGGGTCGGAGCTCGGATGACACCGCGAGCCACAACTTCCTCTTCTATTTAACGGAAGGGTCGAAACTCGGATGGCATCGCGAGCCATAACTTCCTCTTCTATTTTACGGTAGGGTCGGAGCGCAGATGGCATCGCGAGCCACGAACTCTTCCCTATTATGCATGAAGCTCGGAGCTCGGATGACATCGCAAGCCACAACTTCCTCTTCTATTTTGATAGAAGGGTCGGAGCTCGGATAATATCGCGAGCCACAACTTTCTCATCTATTCTGACGGAAGGCTCGGAGCTCGGATAACACCACGAGCAACAGATGCCCTCCTCTATCCAAGGGGGCTCGGAGCTCGGATAACACCACGAGCCCCAAGCGCTCTCCTCTATTCAAGGGGGCTCGGAGCTCGGATGACACCACGAGCACCAGAAGGTCTCCCCTATTCACAGGAGGCTCGGAGCTCGGGTGAAATCACGAGCCCCAAAACCCTCTGCTATCCCGCAAGGCGAGGGGCTCGTCTGCCGACCCCAATGCTCGACAAACTGAGCTCCAACCTGATAGACCCCGACGTCCCCTCGCTCTTCCAACTAGCGAGAGAATCGTCTGCTGACCCTCGGAGCTCGTCTACCGACTCCAGACGCTCAGCAAACTGAGCTCCAACCCAACAGACCTCGACGTCCCCTCGCTCTTCCAACTAGCGAGAGGATCATCTGCCGACCCTCGGAGCTCATCTACCGATCCCAGATGCTCGGCAAACCGAGCTCCAACCCAACAGACCTCGACGTCCCCTCGCTCTTCCATCTAGCAAGAGGATCGTCTGTCGATCCTCAGAGCTCGTCTACCGACCCCAGACGCTCGGCAAACCGAGCTCCAACCCAACAGACCTCGACGTCCCCTCGCTCTTCCAACTAGCGAGAGGATCGTCTGCCGACCCTAAGGCTCCAATAGGGGATCCCTTCCTCCTACCCCTGGCCTCTCATGGAAGTAACAGATCCTATTTTTCTCGCCCACACACCACCCAGCTCTTCCTACAGAGGCGAAGAACCACTACTACACGGCTGGATCACCCAGCCCTTCACGAGTGGGGGGCTTGTGATATGGGCCGGATGACGTGGCCCCTTCTAGGCCACAAGATTCCCTCAGAAAAACGTGCGTTGCCGGATCATCCGGATCAGCCACGTCAGCATCAGAAAATTGTCCGGACCTCTGCCACATCAGCCTGGAAACCGCCCAGGCCTCTGCCACGTCAGCCTGAAAACCGTCCAGGTCTCTGCCACGTCAGCCCTATACCGCTCGGGCTTTTACCGCTTCATGCCCATGGGAAACTGGGTCCAGACCCGGCCCCAAACGTGTCCAGACCCGGTTGGCTTCTCCTATAAATACCAGACCCCCTACCCTTTATCCAGGTAATCAATCTTTCCCACTCAAAACCCTAGTTACTGTTACTCTCTTTCAGTAGCTGACTAGATCGTCGGAGGGTCTGCCACCGGGACCAACCCCGGCGTTCCTAGACCGTCTGCAGGTACACGAGACCTCGGACCCGAGCCTCCTGATCCGAGCCGAGCATCCAACCTCCACCTCACTACCGTCTACTTCCGCACCGTTCGCCGGCTGAGAGTCGTCCGCACCGGAGCTTCCTCCACCAATACAAATCGAGTAAGATCATCTCCAACCACGCTAGCTATTTTGGCTAGCTAGAATAGCCAAAATAGATAACAAATGGATAATTTGGCTAGCGAAAAAAGCTTACACTCCAACCATGCTATCTATTTTGGCTAGCCATAAATGTTTTAATTTTTATTTACTAAAATAATTAGTTACAATAATATATTTTTAAAATGACAGTTTCATCTGCATCAGGTTGAGCACTCTCTTCAATAAGTCCAGATTCATCAGTATCAATACTACTCTCCTTCGAAGGAACCATGTTCTTAGGGTTCTAATATAAAAATGCTTTAGCCACCACATCTTCCCTTTCCCATGTCGACTCTTCATGAAGCAACATCAAAACACTCCATCCAATTATATGTGCATGTTCCTGATCATCTGAATCTCTCTTCACTTATATGTGACCATGTTATCATCTGGCCTTCCAATATATATGAGCATTCAATACAACTCTATCCCAAATCTAGAATTGATTTGGCACCAAAACTCCCTGATCCCCTGAAGCGCTTTTAACAAGTAAGGTGATGATGCAAGGTACTACAAGCATAAAGACTGAACTAGTTGATAACCAAGAAGAAGTTGGTGGAGGCCGGCAATTTAAGACCTCAAAGAAATGTCCTACTGAACCAGCACCACTGCTTGCAATCACAGGTTATCATAACAACATTAGATATAAGCTTAATCAAGTCTATATAAAATCACTATCAAGTCTATCTTCTACGGTTTGATGTGTCAACACTATTCTTGCTTTAACCATGATTTGAAATCCATTATTTTCTTTTCTTCCAATTCAATGTTTACTCTCAAGCTCATCTCTTTCCTTGCTAAACTCAGAAATCTCATGAATGGCCAAAAGAGGCCAAGAGTTGCTTCCACCAGGATCAAAATTGAACCCAATTCTCTGAGCTAATCTAATCGTTTCCATGTATAAATTCTTACTGCCAACTGATATTCCTATAATTACTGACTTTGCACCCTTCAACATTAGAGATAAAAGCTTTATATCATTCTTTGAAACCCATAAGTGTACATGATAATTTCATTATCAAAGCTGAAATCTCCATCTACACCACTAACTGAGTTATTCAAAGGCAACAGAGTAGAAGAAAACAACCATTTAGCTTCTTCTCCACTAATACTGATTGCAACTATACTATGTTTCTCATCAAAAACTTTAGGATTTGTCTTATAATCTTCTCGTAGTAGTGATTCATCAATTTTCATTACTGAGTTTTTGCTATGCAGGATGACCTCTTAAACATCAAAATCAGATTGCCTTAATTCTTCTATATCCAGTACTTCACTTCCAGAAATTGAATTGTTGGAAATCACTTTGAAATTTTCACAAACAGACCCAAAGCATTCCTATCTTGTACAAACACATACACAATCAAAAAAATTAACTCTACCTCTCCCCATTGAAGATGCACACATGAGCATCACAAACTCAACATACTACCCCAACTCTCAAGATTCATCTTCAATCCCATATACACTAATACAAAACCCAATACACTATCTAATCAAAAAAACAAAAAACCTAAAATCTGAAGAGCGTGGAACAAATTGAACAAATTGAACAAATCTGAAGACCAGCAGCAAGAACCTGATTCATTTCAAGAAGCTGAAGAAGTAGAACAGCACATCCCAGCTTCGACGACGATAGGGCTTCGGCTTCGTTGAGGGCTTCGACGCCACAGAGCTGCTTCGATGAGGGCGTTCGACGACGACAGGGACGACAGGGCTTCGACGAAGATAGGGCTTCGGCTTCGATGAGGGCTTCGATGAGGGCTTCGCCGCCACATAGCTGCTTCGATGAGGGCTTCGATGAAGGCTTCGATGGAGGGGTGGGAAGTGGTAACGCGGGAGATGAAGGGGCCGGTGGAGGGCTTCGATGGCAAGTGGATCCCGCTCGCCAGATTTGGCGAGCGGATCGCAAGCGAAATTTTTTTTGCCAGAGTAGCGAACGAGATAGCGAGTCCGTTGGAGAAGATTTGGGGGATTTAATCGCTATTTTGGCTAATTGAAAGGAATAGCGATTAGCGTTGGAGATGGTCTAAGAACTCACACCTAGTGCATCCACACGCCTCCCAAAAACAAACTGCATTATAAGTATTATTTGTAACCTCTTATCCCGGAACTTTACTTAAACCTAATGTTGAATCCCACTTGACGCCCAAAATGATTTTCATTAGAACGTACAAAGTGTTGAGTAATTTCTAGTCAAGAGAAATTCTTAAATTGTGAAAAGACTCTCAAGAGAAGTGATGTTCGCATTTGCGGAAGGAATACATACATATTGGAACTTTTTTAGGTTTTTGGAGGATTAATTTGGAACCAACGTCGAGCTCCCCTAACAAAAGTGTGTTTCCATGAATAATTGAATTCGTACCTCCACCATATAGATGTCAATTCGAATACAGCTTCCTCATGCCAAATTTTACCACTTTAAATGAAGTGAGGACCAGTTTCCCACTTGGTTACATGATTATTCCTGTCACCAACCCCAAAATCTAACACCAAAATTTTTCCAAAATTCAACGTTCTTCGCCCCAAGCGTGTGTTTTAATATTAAACAAGGTCGGTAGCGTCCGTCTACCGTAAACCCACACAGCTCTGGACAACTATAAACAACTAGTAATTTACACGTGCAATACACGTTTTAATAAAAATAATTTTTTCAAAGTAAAAACTTAGATGGCAGGACGAAAAAAGGTGCATGGATTTTGAAAAAGAGAAAGAGAAACAGTTGTCTTGTTTTTTGAGAGAGAGCGGGAGTTTGTATGGGTAGTTTACGTGTTTGATGAATTTATATAAAGAATTTTGATTGTATGTACGTTGAACGGGTTGGTAGGTTGACAAATTACACTAAAGCTTTCTCCCATTATAGTAGTAGAGATGGTGATTCAAATTTATTTACTACAGTAAAACAAAAATATTCCCGTGCTGTTAATAAGTAGGCGGCCACCTTTTACAACCTCGGTTAGAATAAGATATAAATTATATAGTATCTATATAATAAAACACAAAGAAAGCTATCAAGTGGCTCTAATTCAATCTCTTCAAAATCAAAGGTCCAGATTTAGCCTCACAAAACACAGTTTTCCTCCCCATAAAGTTTTTCCCCAAAACTCAAATTCAAATCCCCAAACAACTCATTTATTTATTTAATTATCTCTTTTATATATATATATATATATATATATATATATATACTGATGGAAATATGAATTTTTATATTCCAATTTATAATTATTTTTCAACATATACTATTGGAAACATGAACTTTTATTTACAACTAACTATTGTCATACTATTCAAACTTAAGCTACATAATTGTTAATTTACTGTGTACAAGACTTTTCATATGCTATATCATTTTGAAGACATACAGTAGGCACCTGCCCACGGTCAAATTTAGTATATATATATTTCTCAAAATCCAAAGTACATAGTAGACCACCCCCTTTAAATACTCCTCACTTCCACCATCCTCACTTCTGCCCCCCAACCAAAATGTCCGCTTCCATCATCCTCTTCCTGCTCGTCCTCTACTTCATCCGCCACTCCCACTCCCACTCCCTCCTCCTCCCGCTCACAACACAAAAAATCCAATCCATTTCCCCAAACAAACTCCGTTTCCACCACAACGTCTCCCTAACAGTGACCCTCGCCGTCGGTTCCCCTCCCCAAAACGTCTCCATGGTCCTCGACACTGGCTCTGAGCTCACTTGGCTCAATTGCAACAACAACAACACTTTTTCATCTTACTCATTCCGCCCCAACTCCTCCACCTCCTACTCCCCCATCCCCTGCTCCTCTCCCACCTGCACTTCCCAGTCGCGTGACCTCCCCACCCCCGGCACGTGCGGCGACCCCTCCTCCCCCTCCCCGTCCCTCTGCCACGTCTCCGTCTCCTACGCCGACGGCTCCTCATCCGATGGCACCCTCGCCTTCGACAACTTCCAAATCGAAACCAACTCCCCTCCCTTACGCACCGCCTTCGGCTGCATGTCCACCGCCTCCGCCCCCGCCTCGCCCGATGACCCCGTCACCGTCGGCCTCCTCGGCATGAACCGAGGCGCCCTAAGCTTCGTCACCCAGACAGCCACCCGCCGCTTCGCCTACTGCATCTCCGACCGCGACGCCTCCGGTTTTCTCCTCATCGGCGAGTCGCCCAACCTGACATACTCAGTCCCGTTAAACTACACGCCGTTAATCCAAATGTCGATGCCACTCCCGTACTTCGACCGGGTGGCGTACTCTGTCCAGCTGGAAGGGATCAAAGTGTCGGAAAAGTTACTCCCGATTCCGAAATCGGTGCTGGTTCCGGACCACACGGGAGCTGGACAGACGATGGTGGACTCGGGTACGCAGTTTACGTTTCTACTGGGGCCTGCATACGATGCTTTAAAAACGGAGTTTTTGAGACAGACAAAAGGGGTTTTGAATAGGGTGGACGATCCGGACTATGTCTTCCAAGGGGCGTTCGACACGTGCTTTAAAATTGGTGATGATGAAGATGTTGTTAGGGGTTTGAGGGGGGTGCCCGATGTGGTGGTGGTGTTGAGAGGGGCGGAGGTGAGGTTGAGTAAGGAGAGGCTACTGTACAGGGTTGGGGGTAGTGGTGGGGTCTGGTGCTTGACGTTTGGGAACTCGGATTTGATTGGGATAGAGGCGTATATAATTGGGCATCACCATCAGGTGAATGTGTGGGTGGAGTATGATTTGGAGAGGGGGAGGGTTGGGTTCGCCCCGGTGCAGTGCGATGTCGCTAGTCAGAGGTTGGGTCTCGGCAAGCTTTGAGATGCGCGCTGTGGGGTGAAGATTGTGTTTTTTTTTTTCTTGTTTTTTTTCCTCGCTGTAAATAGGTAGGTACTACAGTTTTGTGACGCTAATTAAGTTAAGGTTTTTTTTTTTTTTTTGGGGGGGGCCTGGATAGTTTTGTCTTGTAAACTTGTGTGTTTTGTTAGTGGGGAATTGTTAGCGTGATATATATACATATTATATATAGTAGAGTTTAGAAGGAAACTGGAAACATAGTGGTTTTGTTTTGACTTTGTTTATGCGTTAGTCATGTGTGAACACCCTGTACTGTCTTCTACTAATGGGGATGCAACTTTTAACTTGGTTTGTACTTTCACGTAGACGACATCTACAAACCTTTTCTTTTTTCTTTTTATCTTTTTATCTTTTTTTTACCCCTTATTCTTTCTTCTGGCCAATAAGCCAGTAACTTTCCAGTTTCCTCGGTGGTGGTGTCTTGATCCGTTGGAATTATCTGTCTGTCCTCAAATCATTGATAAAAAGCAAGAGGTGGATCTTTGTATCAGAGGTGAACCTGAAGTATCTCTTCGTTAAAGCTGAATCTATTATATCAAAATTTTACAAAAAAAGAAAAAAATAATATTCGACAGTATGTGCTCACTCTGTTTTTGGGACTTTGATGGAAGGAACAACACAAGTAATGAATTTTAAAAAAAAACAACTTGCCGGGTTTTCGCGCAATTTAACATTTGTTCCAAGGAAAAACTGCTTAAAGGTTTTGAGTTTGCTCTCTGGATAATGCTACACCTACTACCAAATCTACTACCTTTCTCTTTACTACCTTAGGTGGTACACCATTATTGGATGTTTCTACCACCTACTCTACAATAACCTCTACTAATAGTGTGCCACCTAAGATAGTAAAGAGAAAGGTAGTAGATTTGGTAGTAGGTGTAGCATTACCCTTGCTGTTTTTGTTCTTTTCCAATTGAAGGCAGCAAGATCTTCAACAAAATCTAGGATAAATTGCAAAAAAACCCTTCGCCAGTATGCTCAAATCGAATTTGACAAATACTCCATAATTTATGTTGTATTGAAGGAATGTTAACAACCATATTTCACCACTTGAATAATACAGAACTTATAGTCAAAACAATGTTCTACTATTGCAAATTAGACATGCTCGAACAGCCAACTTGAATGCACCCCAGTTTAAGGATTTCTTAGGCTCTAGTTTGAGCTTTCGTCTTGTTTGTTACTTCCACTCTGTTTGGGTTTGAATTCCAAAAATAAATCAAAAAAACGAAACTTGAATGCGCTGCTCTCAAACAAAGTTATCTTGTTCCTCTTAATAAAGTATCAACATATTCTTCTTTACTCATCAGTATAATATGTAACTTGATACATGACATATAATTTAAATCACCAAATGATTTACATGTGTGGAGAATACTGAAGGATTACTTGATCTGAAGAAAAGGCTACATGGCACAAATGTTAGCCCCCCATAACCAATATCGTTCATGAAAATTGTACAATGTATAGGGAGCGTTGAACATAAAGGTTTTCAGCTTGGATTTTGTATATTGAATTATGCAACGAAAAATAGAAAAATCATAAGGAAGACCATGAGTACAAAGAATATCTTGATCATCAGCCACCGGTTGGAAGATATGCCATTCAGGTACTTGAGAAGTTGACCCTGGGCACCCTCTACATTCGCCAACGTATCTTCCATGTTCTCATCAATCCTGTTAAAATATGTATCATATATATCACAATTAGCAAGGTTAATTCTTCAAGCAAGTCATTCATTTTATGTACAAGCCAGATTATGGCATGAAAAAAAAGAACATCAAGAAAGAGAATTCAAAATGAGGATTCCAAATTTTTGTGGATTTTAATTAATGATTTTTATAAACTATTCTATGCTTGTGAACAAACTACTATATTTCCAGAATTTCATGTTGTTCAGTAAAGAAACATAATTTCAAGCTAGTTCCAGTCGCTGTTGATTAAATCTTGTAAATATAAAATTTATCCTTTTGTATCAATTTTACAACCCTTTTGACGGATTTGAATTTCGAGTTACACTTCGTAATCTATCATTGTTGTAGTACTGCTGTGTTTAAGGTTTCAGAATTGCAAACTTGTTTTATCTTGCTGTTTCCCGAATTTGTTTAACTATACTATCTGAGTTGGAATATTATGAAATTTTATTTGCTAATACTAGACATACTATGGTATACCCCAGATTTTTCTTGTATTTAATCAGTGAGTTTTTATGCCATTTTCATGCTTATGAATATAACCTTGTAATTTCTGGCTGAACACAATTTCTGTATATAATTTTGTTTTAAGCCATGTTTCTGTCACAATTGCAACAGAAACTGGAAGTTTTTTATTTTTATTTTTCCTGCAAAAAAAGTAGAGTACACCCACTTGTTCCATTGACGACATAATAACAAAACTAAGAGAATATAACATAAATTGTAGTTTATAACGGCTAATTGCAACTTGAGAATTATTCATCATTAGGCCAAGATACAAAATAGCATTCCAATTAATCTAAGAAAGCATAAATATCAGCCCGATACTGGAAAATAACGGCAATTTGGTTCTGTGTTTGAATCCAAGTATGAATCTAAACCTGATTATTCAAAACCGTCCAATTAAAATAATAATTTAAAATAATAATAATAATCAAAACCTACTCTCCAATTTTCCTCATCTTATCTCCACAAGCATAATTTTGTTGCCTCTCATAAACGCTTTGTCGGCATCTTCTCACTTCGGCGTTGTTTCCCCAGGCTCCATTTTTCTTCTCGATTTGAAGCTTCCATAAATTTGAACAGTAAATCCCTCTATCTCTCTTTCTTTCTTTTTTCCATTCTTTCTCACTAGTCTTAACATGGATCAAGCCCAATTAGGTAACTTGTTAATTCTTATGTTGTCTACTTATTATGTTTAATCTTTAATATGCAGATTTTCTCTATTATGTATTATATTGTAAGTTCATGTAGGCATTTATATTGTATGGTTGTAAATATAAAATATTATATGCTTGCATTAGGTTTGTGTTTGTGTTATAAAAACATAATGTATATAAAAGGTGCTCACATCACATTTAGAATAAATATATCTTCATCTGTTATGGTAACCCAATTTCTTTTGGATATCACCGTTATACCGCTGATATCTGATATGAAAATTTCTCATCTAATATGATATCTATATTGGAGATATAAAACCTTCATCTGACTCCTTCCATCTTAGAGTCAAAATAAGGTGGCTAACAAGTGTGTTAGTTACTGTGTGATTGTGAAATACGGCATGAACAAAGTAAAAGTTTCATAAGGAAACTATACAGTTTGTGTTTTATGGTTCCCAAAGTTGGACCACTAATAAATATACAAGAAAAGGAAAAAAAGGGTGGAATACTAGAGTGACCCTTAACAGAAATGAGGATGTACCATGGATGAATCTACAAGATGATCAACTAGGAAGAGCAAGGGAGGTGATATAATTTAACAAAGGATATGAGCATTAACTGAATGGAGGAAAATGAATAATGGGTGATGCCAATTTGGATAAAGGCATCTTTTTTATAGAATACTAGATCACAAAACCCCTCATACAAACTGAGAACTAACTACTGAAGGCAGTAGCAATTATCTATTTTATAGAGTAGCTGAAAAGTGTCCAATACAAGTTCACAGTGTGTAAACAGGACCACACATCTACCTAGGGGTGGCAACAGGTCAGACCCTATAAGATCCACTTGCAGATCAATTAAGATTTTGTAATGTTCACTCGGTGACCCAAACCCTCTAATCTTGAACACAAAAGACTTCTTTAAGGATCCTACAAGATCCACTAAAAGGTCCAGTTTGTTTTTTCGGATTTAAACCTTAAAATTCAAGTCAAATTTGAATATGGTATTATGGTATTATGGTTAGTGGTTACATTTTAAAATGGATCATTATCTTAAGAATAGCAGGATCACCAATGGTAACTTTCATGAGATAAGATTCTGTTGATAGGATTCCAGGTGAGAAATAGAAATACAAGAGAAAATTTAAGCAACTTTGGCTTTTAATGGGAAAAGAACAGAACCTGATGGCAACCTCGCCTTGCTGGGAAACCATGGTAGCTAATTGTGTGAAGATGTTGCCGAGCTCATGAATGGTTGATTCAACATTTTGAAGTGCTTCCGCTCTGCTCTGCATGTAAGTATCCTGTACTGGAACCATTTGCTGCTGCTGTTGCTGCTGCTGAAGCAAAGGTTGTGTGGATGAGGATGGATCACCATTCATCTTTTTCCTGGCAGTTGTAAAATTAAAAAAAAATGACCTCATATTAATGAACACTTCGAACTTCATGCTAGTGAAGTTTTTTCAGAATAGAGTCAGGCAGTAAATTTGTAATAAATAGTGGTTTATGATTAACCTAATTGGTGGAATCACAAAATCAAAGCAAGGAAATAAGACAATATGAGACAATCTAGTGACTAAAGACATTGTCCCATAAAATGAAGCCAAAGATAGAGCAGAATAAAGTCAAAACTACATATTCCTCAAAAAGAATAGAAAAAAGATTAAGAGATTCCTTGGAGTGACATTTGATACTTCAATAATTTACCAAAAAAATGGTAATTGTGCATGAACATGCTAATGTGTGTATGCTTGTATGTGTTCGACAGGGGAAGCCACATTTTCAGGAAGAGCGTGCAAACTACGAATTCGGAAGCCCAAATCAGATTTTTCATACAAAGGCTTATGAACCCTTATGCTCTTATATTAGACTAGATTTGTTTGCACATGCACTGCACACAGTTACTTAATACCTGTTCCCAGTTCCCCAAATATAAGAAAATAATTAACTCTAATAAGCATGCAACGTTTTATACTAGTTTCTAATATGTGCCTATGAAGGGGAAAGCAATTTCAAGCACACATGAATCAACATATTAATTAGAAACATTTGGCAATACTGCAAAAAGTATAAGAAAAAAGGAATCCTTGTCAGCACATGATAAAAAAACATATATACAATAAACAGGGACACCAAAAAATTAATTATGTTAACAGTTATGCACATTCCCTTTGAACTTATAGAAATACAAATAGATGAAAATCAGTTCAAATTTCAACAAAAGTAGAAGTTTTCAAACATCACCAGTTTACCTAGGTGGAAACAACTGAGACGAGGAAGATGAGTCATTTGCCCACGGTGCTGGCGGTACAGTTGAGTCCGAAGATCCTCTTGAAACCAAAGGGCGCTGTCTAATAAAAGGATTGGTTGCGTCTTTGGATGCCGAAGCAGAGAACAGCTGCCTTCTATTCTCATGAACCTTCAAGTTCTGTAAATTTAGCATAGGCCTAGATCAGATAAATAGTTCATGACTCATATTTTTATTTATTTTTTAAATTTTTGTATAGCTCTACAAAGTTTTCGTTGCAACTTAAATGCAAACTACAGTTAAAGTCGAAGGGCATCTTACCTCTGTTCGCATGGTAAGGACTTCTTTGAACTCTTTCGTCGCGCCCATCAATCGGTTCTTCAAATTATCAACCACTGTAGTTGAATGGCTGGTTGAGTCCCTAGATATAGTGCCACTTTCATTCTGGGAATTGCACAGTAGTTGCAGGTCAACCACTGCTGAATTAAGAGCGGTGATGTCCTGCTTAATAACTGCTGTTAACTCTTGTATCTCCACAGTGGGGTCATCAAATACTGATGTTCTCTTTGCCACTGCATAGAGAAGAGACAAAGAAGACTTGTATCTCAAAAGGCGTCTCAAACATTATCAGTTCCGCAAAAATAAAAGGTACAACAACAACAACAAAGCATTTTTCCCAACTAGTTCGGGTCGACTATATGAATTCTGGTTTTCCATTCTGCTCGGTTTAATGCAATATTTTCTGCAAGGTCACAAGGTATCATATATTTTCTCACCGTTTTGCACCCAATTAAGTTTAGGTCTTCCCCTACCCCTAACTCTACCCTCAATACTTATCAAATCACTCTTTCTAATGGGGGCACTACTAAGTCTACGTGTGACATGTTCAAACCACTTAAGACGATTCTCTCTTAGCTTATCATGGATAGGGACTACCTTTAGCATATCTCGTATATGCTCGTTTCTAATTCTATCCTTCCTGGTTTTACCACACATCTATCTTAGCATCCTTATCTCTACTACACTCATTTTTTGGACATGTTTCTTTGTTGCCCAACACTCTGTTCCATTCATCATCTAGGCAGTTAAAATCGGTTTTTGGAACTAATCAGTGTAGGAGCGATTAGTGATTAATCGGGGATTAAATCGGAAAAATCGTTATATATATAATTTAAAAAAGATATATCCTCATTATGTAACAACCCTAAATCCTAACATAAAACTATTATGAAATTATCAATATGAACATATAGTTATAGAAAAAATAAAGAAAATACTTGGTTTGAGCTGAGTTTGGGTTGGGTCGGGTTTGCTGGTTAGTTCCATCGAACAAAAACAATCGGGAAGGAAGAGCAGTGCGAGCAATAAGAGAAGGAGGTGTAGATGCGGGCCGAGTCAAGTATGATGGTACAGGGGGAGCGACAACGGGTCGGGTTTAGGTTTGCTTAAGGAAGAAGAAGAGAATCAGTTTGGGTTTGGGTTTGCACGAGGAAGAAGAGATCGGCAATATGTCGGATTTGAGTTTGCGCAATGACTAGAAGGGGTTTGAATTTTGAATTTGGGACGAATTGAGCCCAAATAATGCAAACGATCATGAAAATTATAGGAGATTTAATCGGTTAATCGGCCACTTAAAATCGGCCGATTAGCCACTAATCGGCTGATTATTCCCGATTAAATCGCTAACTATTGAAATATTATAAATCGCTAAAAAAATAATCGCTTAGTCTCCGATTAACGATTAATCGGGGATTAATCGGGGATTTTAACTGCTTAGTTCATCATTGATGGTCTAACAGCCATCCTATAAAATTTTTCCTTCAACTTCAAAAGTATATGTTTATCACACAAAACAGCACTGGCACTTCTCCACTTAAGCCACTCTGCTTGGATCCTATGTATAACATATTCACAAATCTCCCCATCTCTTTGTATAATCGAGCCTAAATATCGGAAACGGTCTCCCTTAGAGCATCCACAGTCGTTGATGGTAAAAATATGCATAAATGGATAAATGCATATAGCAATCTCTCGTTTTGCTGCAATCGTAGAATGCTATATTTTACCTTTTTAAATTAAAATAATAACAGACGGTGCTTCATGTTCCGTCGGAGAGGAAAAAAAGTAAAAAAACATTTAAAAGGTGGGACGGCATATCATGTTCCGTCGGGGAGAGAAAAAAATATATATATAAAAAGGTGTGACGGCACTTCAAGTGCCGTCCGAGGGAAAAAATCATCCTCGAAGTGCAAAAAAATTAGAAAAAAATTATAAAAATTTACAAAAAATTACAGAAATTACAAAAAAAATTACAAAAATTACAAAAAAATTACAAAAAATTAGAAAAACTACAGAGAGGGGTGGGACGGCACTTCAAGTGCCGTCCGAGAGAAGTGGAAAAAATCGTCCTCCAAGTGCAAAAAAAAAATTATAAAAATTTACAAAAAAAATTATAGAAATTACAAAAAAATTACAAAAAATTACAAAAAAATTACAAAAAATTTACAAAAAATTACTAAAACTACATAGAGGGGTGTGACGGTACTTCAAGTGCCGTCCGAGAGAAGTGGGTTTTTTTTATTTTTTTTATTACGAAATTAATTTTTTTTGGAGGGACGGTACTTCAAGAACCGTTCGACCATTAAAAAAAATCATTTTTTTTGCGACGGCACTTCAAGCTACGTCATTTATATATGCATATTTCTCATTTCGATTCTCATTTATAGCAATCTACTATAGCGATTTATGCATAATACGCATATTTGGCCAACGACTGCAACGCTCTTTTTGACCATTATGCATATTTAGCAAACGACTACAGATGCTCTTAGATATCTCTTGACCATCAAGCTTCACTACTTCCTCAGTTGTGTTCCGAATATCACTAAAGTTACACTCCATATACTTTGTTTTAGTTCTGCTTATGCTGAAGCCTCTAGCTTCTAAAGTTTCTCTCCACAATTCTAATTTAGCATTGATTCCTGCCCTAGTCTCGTCCACTAAGACGACGTCATTGACAAAAAGCATACACCAAGGCACCTCATCTTGTATTTCTCGCGTCAATTCATCCATAACCAAAGCAAAGAGGTAGGGGCTTAAAGTCGAACCTTGGTGTAAACCTACTGTAATAGAAAAATCACTGGGTCTCTCCTGTGATTGTTCTAATTGTGGTCTTTGCCCCTTCATACATATCCTTAATTACCTCAAAATACCGAATAGTTACTCTTTTATTATTTAACACCCACCATACTGTCTCTAGAGACTTAAACATATAATTTTTCTAGATCTATAAACACCATATGTAGATTTTTCTTGTAGATTTTTCTTATTCTCCCTATATTTTTTCACAAGTCTCCTTAGTATATAAATTGCTTCTATTGTTGACCTCCCAGGCATAAATCCAAACTGATTCTCAGACACTGTAGTTTCTAATCTCATTCTATGTTTGATCACTCTCCCAAATTTTTTTTCGTATGGCTCATTAATTTAATCCCTTGGTAGTCAGAGCAACTTTGTATCTCTCCTTTATTTTTATATATAGGTACTAAAATACTTTCTCCATTCATCGGACATCTTCTTAGTCCTCAAAGTCCTATTAAATAATCTTGTTTGCCAACTCACTCCTACATTCCCCAGACACTTCCAAACTTCAATGGGTATACCATCCGGTCCTAAAGCTTTTTCTATTTTCATCCTTCATAGAGCATTTTGAACCTCCAATGTCCTAATTCTATGGAAAAATATATGCTCTCGACTCAACCTCGAGTCCTCTAAATTTAGCTTGCACACAACCTTTTCATTTAATAACTTCTCAAAGTAATTTCATCATCTTTCCTTAATTTTCTCATCTTTTAGTATGACTCTTGAATCTTCGCTCTTAATATACCTAATTGTATCCAGATCTTTTGTTTTCCTATTACTTTGTTTAGTAAGCTTATAAATGTTATTTTCTCCTTCTTTTGTTCTTAATTTTGTATATAAATCATCATCACTTTTTTCTTTTGCATTTCTTAACTTATTTTCTAACGATCTTATATCTCTACAAATTCTCTTCATTTCTGCTCTTGACATATTTTGAAGGTTGATCTTTTTTCTCTCACAATATTTTGGACTACTTCTTGCTACCACCATGTTTATTTAGTTATCAGCCCTCTACCTTTAGATTCTCTAAGTACCTCCTCTGAAATTTCTCTTATGTACATAGTCATTTTAGTCCACATCATATTCGTCTCCCCTTCCTAATGTTATGATGCTCCTTTAAAACTTTATCTTTAAAAACCTCTAATTTCTCTCCCTTCAAGTTCCACCACCTAATTCTTGGGTTCCTAGTCTCGTTCCTCGCACATGTGCTAAACAGTTAAAATCGATTTTTGGAACAAATCGGTCTAGAAGTGATCAGTGATTAACGGTTAATCGGAAAATAATCGGGATTAAATTAAAAAAATCGTGAGAGAGAGTCCCCTTCCGTTGTGCACTAGGCCTCCGTGTGCACTCGTGTGCATTCGGCCTTCCTGCCTTCGTATTGACGATCTGAACCGTCACATTGATCTACACATCTAAATTAATCTAAATATATAAAATCAAATCATTTTAAATTCATTTGCCCATCCATCATGTGACCATAAAAAAACGATCTTCAGCCATACAATTTTGTAACACTTCAATGGATGAGCAAATGAATTTCAAATATTTTGATTTTACATATTTAGACTAATTTAGATGTGTAGATCAATGTGAACGGTTCGGATCGTCAATACGACGATGGGAAGGCCGAGTGCACACGAGCGCACACGGAGGCCTAGTGCACAACGGTAGGGGACTATATATATATATATATATATATATATATATATATATATATATATATATATATAAGATATGCTCCATTGAAGACGGGTTTGTTTTCACCGGGTTGGAAAACAGCGATATCAGCCGTTGGATCGCTCTTGATCGTGATCAACGGCTCAGATCGCTGCCGCCCATCACCCAATATCACTTGTGGTGGAAGGTTAATTTGGGATTTCGTCCCAAATAACTCTTCACCTCATTCGCGAAACAACGGTCTAGGTTTTAAAAATTGAGAACATAGGCCGTTGTTTGGAACAACAGCTTTTTATAACCTAGGTCGTTGTTGAGAACAATGCGCGACCATGACAGGACTCGAGGAAGAAGACCCGGCTAACTCCGTGCCAGCAGCCGCGGTAAGATGGGGGGCAAGTGTTCTTCGGAATGACTGTGCGTAAAGGGCACGTAGGCGGTGAATCGGATTGAAAGTGAAAGGCCTAGGCTATAAAATTCCGTTGTTTCAAATAACCTAGGCTATAATTTTATAGCCTAGGCCCTAGGTTATAAAAGGCCGTTGTTCCAAACAACGACCTATGTTCTCAATTTTTATAACCTAGGCCGCTGTTTCAAACAACAGCCTAGGTTCATTCAATTTTTAGAATTCGGGAGGAGAAGAGTTATTTGGGACGGAATTTCCAAATTAACCCTCCGCCACTTAAGTGAGAAGGGTGATGGGCGGCAGCGATCTGATCCGTTGATCACGATAAAAAACGATCCAATGGCTCCGATCGCTGTTTTCCAACCCGTGAAAACAAACCCGTTTTCAATGGAGCCTCTCTCTCTCTCTCTATATATATATATATATATACATACATACTAGTAATATACACGTGTGATGCACGTAGTAATGAAAGAGTTGGAGTTGCACGTAAGTAGGTAAATTTACAACTCAAACTCTTCCATTATAATAGTTATAGTTATTATATATTATATTAGAGAGAGAGATATAGATAGTAATTTACACGTATGATGAATATATTAAAAAAATCAAAGTAAAAAATCTGACGTAGTGAGGACTCGAACCTGAGACATCTTTTATATTAGTTATGCACGTGCAATACACGGGTTGGTAGATTGACAAATGACACTAAGGTCATCTCCCATTATAATATTATATATATATATTATATATATATATATATATATATATTAAAAAAAGATATATCATTATTATGTAGCAATCCTAAATCCTAACATAAAACTATTATGAGATTATCAAATAGGTACATATAGTTGTAAAAAAAATAAGAGAGTACTTGGTTTGAGCTAAGTTTGAATTCTAAATGTGGATCGGGTCGGGTTTGCTGGTCGGTTCAATCAAATAAAAATAATCGGGGAGGAGCAGCGCGAGTAGCATAAGGAGGTGCAGCAGATGCGAGTTGGGTCAAATATGCGACGGAGCAGGGGGAGCGACGGCGGGTCGGGTTTGGATTTACTCGAGAAAAAAGAAAATCAGTTTGGGTTTGAGTTTGTGCGATGAAGAAGATAGCGGTGACATATCAGATTTGGGTTTGCACGAGGACCAAAAGGGGTTTGAATTTTGGATTTGGATTTGAGTTTGGGTCGGATTGAGCCCAAATAATGCAAACGAGCATGAAAATTAGAGCAAATTTAATCGGTTAATCGGCCACTTAAAATCATCGGATTAACCACTAATCGACTAATTATACCCGATTAAATCGTTAACTATTAAAATATTATAAATCGCTAAAAAATAATTGCTTAGCTTCCGATTAGCGATTAATCGGGGATTAATTGGACGTAATGGGAGATTTTAACTGCATAGCACATGTGTTTCCCAATCTTAATATCCAGCACCATGAATTTATGTTATGAGGTTAAACAAACACTCTCCCGGTATAACTTTACAATCTTTATGTCACGCGATCCACATTTCTAGTGATGAAAAAATCAATCTGACTCTTATTTGCCCCCACTTTTAAAGGTTATCAAATGTTCCTCCCTCTTCCTAAAATAAGTATTTACTATTATAAGATCATACAAACCCGAAAAATCTAATCGAGTCTCCACCATCTTCTTATTTCCAAATCCATATCCTCCATGCACCCTCTCATATCCCATGTTATCTTCTTCTACATGTCTATTGAAATCTCCTACTATAAATAATTTCTCACCTAAAGGTTCTCCTTGAATTATCTCATTCGTATCTTTCCAAAATTTATTTTTAGATTTTGCATCTAATCCTACTTGGGGTGCATAAGTACTAATGATATTAATTATGTTACTCCCTAATACAAGCCTAATTTGTATTATTCTATCCTCTTTCCTACTAACACCTACGACATCTCCTTTAAATTCCTACTCCATTTCTATTTTTTATTTTACCTGTATAATATAATTTAAAATCATCTAGTTAGCTTTCTCACCTACCCACTTTGTTTCTTGTGAACAAGCTATATTAATATTCCTTCTAATCATGGGTATCTACTAGTTCTATACATTTTTCTGTCAATATTCATATATTCCAAGTCGCTAACCTAAGTCTATTTTCCTCGACTAGCTTCTTTACCCACACACGTCTAGATTGGTGCAAGAACTCTTGTCCATTTTTACCGTGCACCGGTGCGACGCCCCTTGCACATTTTTCGAAGCACCAGGAGGCAGGCACAACGCATCGCTTCCAGGGAATGTATATTATTCGGATTCATGTTCATAGGATTTGATAAAGTTTTATGCTAGCTGTCAACTGCCTAACGCAACCCTACTCCTTACCCGAGTTTTTTTCCACAAAAATAAAGGGTAAAAAAGAAAAATGAGAACCAATTGCTTACAAGTGCCGAAAGAAAGATACAAGATACAAATGTACCAAAAACCAAAGTAACCATGATTTGCATTTTGCAAAGTGTAATTTAGGTGCACATAAACAATTACACATTGCCACAACCCGTATTTGAGGGGCAGTTTTTACATGCAATAAGAAGAATCGATTTGTTACCAACCCATGAACACACTCGGCTATTGATGGATACTACTTTGAACTGAAATGTGGAGGATGTCTTAATGTCTATAGATAGTGACATTAAAGATATAATAGGCAGATTAAAGGGTCGGTAAAGTGTGGCTGAGTGACCTTACATATGTATTGACAGTGCTTGTGAATCTAGAATTTTTAATACTAAGTAAAGACATCTATATAATAAAACACAAAGAAAGCTATCAAGTGGCTCTCATTCATTTGAAAGAAAATCAACGGTCTAGATTTTTGCTCCCAAAAGACATTCTTCCCCCCCCCCCCAAAAAAAATCAAAATTTTTTCCCCAAAACAAAACAACTCATTCATTTATTACTCTCTCTCTCTTCCCCCTCTTTTCTCCTTTTTCATAATTCTCTCTTTCTTCTTTTTTTTACCCACGTATGTCAAAAAAAAAACTGTGAATGTTTTTTTTGGTTATGCAAATTCGGATTATGCTTTTTCTTATTATTTCAGTTTTTTAATTATGTTTTTTTCGGATTATGCTTTCATAACTCAATAACATTAACTTCCATTTAATTGCTTTTGAATCACCATATTTGATTTGATTGTAGAATACTTCACAGAGTAATTGTTTTAGATTAGAATGCTTCACTGAGTTAATTTTGATTAGAATGTTTTTTTTATTATGCAATTTTGGATTATGCTTTTTTGTATATTTGGGCATTTGCTGCTTTGAAAGATCGTTGCAAATTCTTTAATTGACTCGCTTGATCGTACTTTTATGAACAAATCCATGCTTAATCCCTGTATTTCAGGTTTTTGTAGCTGCAAAATTGTATCTTGATCTGTTTTGCTGCAATTTCACTTCTTGTATATATCACAACAAATTTTTTTGTTTAAATTCATACATGGTTAACTACATAAAAACAAACAAGGGAGAACTAACTCATGCAGTTTGAGGCGTTAACCGTAACTCATGCAGTTAGAAAATGAATTGCTACTTATGTTATACTCCAAATCAAAAAAAAAATCTCTTATGCTTAAGTTACACATAGCAAGGAATTTCCGATTCACTACTGTTGTAGATTCACAATACTATTTTTGAATCCCGAACTGCTGACAAATAATCCTACAATATACAAACTAATAAACATCAAGATCACTTCATAATCCAACTTCAAAGTACATCAATACATCAACGTTTACTAGCAAATAAACATCTATATAAATCATCCCTTACTGTTTACATGATTTTTCATATGTTGTATCGTTCCGAATACTATGTGTTATCTCCTTATTATAGATAAGTATAGAATCTTTGATGCATTTAATTAACAACCTTCTAGAACAGTTAAGGAAAATAGAATGATGCCTAAGGACTAATTTCCGACTGTATGGAAAAAGCATATCAATAGAACACATTTTATTGCAACATGCACACTTTTTCTAACATCGCCTTGAATGTACTAACCACCAAGTACCATGACAATAATCCAGCAGTTGTCAACTACGCAAGATCTATAAGCAGATCTATAAGCTGTAAATGTTTCATTCACTGTATTATAGACAAAAGGAAAAATTCATGTGGCTAGTTTGAAAAACTCAATTGATGGCTTTATGGTGTATAGATCAAAAAAAAAAAGAAAGGAAGGAAGCTCAAGGAATATTATTCAAGTTAGTGAAACAAAACTATTCAAGTTAGCCTTAAACCTACATGATTCAAAATTAAACATTAACAACCCAAACTTGTGACCTGCAAATTAGATTAAAGTGAGGTTAGTGTTTCCATTGAAAATTGGTCAAGAAGACCAGAAAAGTACCCAACTTAATCAGGTCCCATTTGGTGAAACATATCTGCAATTCCATGAATCGAGTTCATAAAATTGTTCCGATCACTTATCTTGGTTACTTTTAAGAGTTGTTCTACACTTCTACTTGAAATATTCCAATTCTAGTTCAGAATTCCAAATTATTTATGGATTGAATTAATGAAAAACTTCCAATTCCTAAATGTGAAAATGGTTGGTCATTTCATCTTAGGTATTAAATACAACGTAACTTCATCTATGACTTAAGGACATTCATAAGCTACAAATTAGAGGAATCAAATGCACCCAACCCAACAAGAGCATTGTCGAGCAGCAAATTCAACCCACCAATTACAATAAACCAAACAACATTATTTGGAATTGCACTCAATATGTTTGTTTCATTATATCTACATAAACATGTAATGCGAACTTGTCAATCAAATGGGTATTAGCATCATATATCACACTATGTACAGCTTAAATGATTACAATAAAACCATTAGAAAGAAAGAAAGAAAACAATTTTACTCCTAAAACAAAATAATAAAAATTACCAGACACAGATAGCTCGTAGCGCTTTCACTTTATGGTTACATGGTAGCTGTTAGAACAACAAAAATAAATCCTTTATGTCGGAGTTTTGAGACCGACTACATGTTTCAATTATCCCTATTACCGGCCTTTCTATTAAATTAACACTTACCCTGTCCTTACACACTATCTTTCTTAAACCAAGTCCACTTCGGTATTCATATAGTCTTCATTCCATTAATTACAATAACATAATTCCTCCTAAACCACAATTTGGTCACTTTATTATACATGGCTAAACCATCTTAACTAGTTCTCCCTAATTATATCCTCAATATAAGACACCTCCAATTTCCTATGAATTGAATCATTCCGTCTCATCTTTAACGTTTCGTCACACAACACAACACTTTAACTCAGCAAGGTCATTTCAGGCACATGTTTTTCTTAACTATGGTATTGCATGACATTTTAAACCATAAAGCACAACTAGTTGAACAACTTTCTTATAACATTCCAATTAACTTTATTGGTGTTTCGCAATCACACAATACCACATAAACACTATATTTTGGTCATCCAACTTCAATTTTCTGGATAACATCCTCATAAATTTTCCAATCAAGTGAATGATCAAACTTAAATAGTAAAAGGTATTTCTTAGTTATCAACATGAACTGTGCATTTAATTCATTATATTTCTATGAGTTTACATACCATATAGTTTGTTTTTAACCCATTAATAGCAAACCCTTTCCTCGAAACTGCCATTTTTCTAATTTAGAAACTTCTTTTCTTGATTCAACATGCACCATGAAACCTCCTCTTAATTATACATATTAAGCTTATCCATAACTAACATAAAGAAATAAGAACTTATTTCTAATTTCTTTAACTAATGAATCCAGAGATCCCAACCACATTCTCCATAGAGACCTCTCATCTCTTCCTTCTCCAAGCTCTTGATATAGAAATTGACATAATATTGCTATAAACATAAATCCAAACAACACTCACTACAACATCAGAGATCTAGTCACTCACTACAACATCAGAGATCTAGTCTATTCACTGGAAGGTATTTTTTTCACATTGTGTCAGAGTTTCCTGGGTTCACTTCCCACGAGGCACTGACCATGTCATCTCTCCACCTCAAGTTCTTAGTCTTCACATTTATTTTCGTCAACTTTTTAACACTAAGTTCTAAACCATCAACCTATACTTCGCGATCAAACTCTCCCCACGCATAACTTCACAATCATTGCATCCAGGCCAATCTAGCCACAACCTTATATAACTTATGTACACCGAATTGATTCAATACCAAATCAATTATTCCAATTCAAGAAACTTTGAGATTTCGACTTACATTTAGCGAGTTTGGCAAGTTTTTGAGAGGTCTGATGGATGCCAAGCCCAATCTTGGAAGCCCTCTTGTTGAATTCTGACTGAATCTTGACGCCAGCGCCGCCGAATCTCGCTTCTTCTTCCTCCTCTTTCCTAACGGAACCCCCGCTGATCTCCGCATTGGCCTGAGAAGAAAACGATTTCTTCAATTTCTCGGCAACCGTGAGAAACTCCTGCGTCCGATCTCTATACGACGACGACTGCGCCGATCTTGAAGGCTTCATCCCCAATTCGAATTTCCTTCTGGGATTGATCAATCGTAAGATCTTGATCGCTTTGAATTTAGGGTGAATAACCCTAGATCTTGGAATTCGAAAGAAATTAGGGTTTCGGGGTTTTATTTTTATTTGAGAAGGAATCAAGGGTTTCCTCCTAAAAATCCAAAATAATAAAAAGAAGAGGAAGAAAAGGAAAAGAATGATCGAATCTGAGAGATCTATTGAGAAAGAGAGACAGAAGAATGGGATGTCGGTGAAATAGTCGAAAGATGATGTTCTATTTAGAAAGCACGTGCAATGTCGTTACTCAGAGCATCCACAGCCGTTTTTCTCATTTGCTATAAAATGGCAGCTACAGTAATAGCAAATGCCATCGATCGCTGCAGTCGTCATTTGCTATATTGTTTCTCATTTTTTAGAAAAAAGCGACCGACGGGTATCATATACCGTCCCATAGTTTACAATAAATTAAAAAAAGATTAATTACTTATTAAATATTAAACTATATTAATTAACTAAATTAAATATTATAATATTTACTAAACCTAATTAATTAACTAATTAAACCTAAAAACTACTCTAAACCTACCCATCTGTATTAATTAACCACAGTAGCATTAAATGCATTCCTTGAAGCATTAAATGCATTCCTCCCTTTATGGCAGAGTTGGCATAGTATGGGACGGGGTTTGATACCCCGGACGGGGTATCATTCCCCGTTTGAACAATTTTTTTTAAAAAAAAAATTCGGTTAATTAGAGAGACGGGGTTTGATACCCCGTCCGGGGTATCATTCCCCGTCCGTCCTCTTTTTTAAAAAAAAAAATTCAAAAATTATTGGGACGATGTATGATACTCCGTTTGATACGATTAAAAAATATTTTTATCGAAGAGACGGGGTATCATACCCCGTCCTTTATAATTTGAGAAAGCTCAGTTCCTTTCTCATATTTGAGAAATGGAAATAGAAACTTTGCCAAAATATGGGGAAATGAGAAACGACTGCAGCCCTACTTTTCTATTCGTTTGCTATAATTTGAAAAAGTGAGAATTATAGCAAACGACTGTGGATGCTCTTAGTGAACAATTTTTTGTCCAAATTGTTATCAGCAATTATGTGACTTTTTTTCGAAATAGGCCATTTTTTAAACTAATTCTCAAAATATGCCATTTTCGAAACTAATTCTCAAAATAGATAGACGTAGTACTGAACTGTGGCCTCTTTGATTTCAAGGCTGCAGTTCACAACTGCTGTTGTAACGCCCCGAATTCCAAAAACAACTGAATTCGAGATTTCCACAGGATCTTTACACTTCTTTCGTACAATTTTACAAGGAATTTAAAACTTTTATTTCAACAATAATTACATCAGAGTCTTTTACATCAATATACAGCGGAATTAATAAAATACAACAATAATGAATGTACAATTGTTACAATTTTAACATTTAAGTAATCAACAGCATCAATTCTCTTTATATCTTCATGTAACTCCAAATCTTGCATATAAAAACTGTGGGCACGTCAGTTGCTTACAACTGACGAAATATTATACACGGCCATCCTCTCTATACCGGAAACAGTATAACGATTCTTAAATACTTTAGCAAACACAAATTTGATCACAAACAATGCTATAAAGGGACTATCCTGTTGATGTCGTGTTGTGCGGTGCACTTAGTCCTTATTGCAGTTATGTATATTACATGACACTAATGCACACTTGTTCGGATTCTATGCATCCCATACTACATAGGTCCGAGGGCAAGCCTCTTATTCGTTCTTTATCTTTGTAGGGTTCAATCCCTCGCCATGACTTAATCTACTACTGTAACCACGGTGAGTATCCTAGATGATCTATGAGTACAAGCACGTGTACTGGACCCTGGAGGGGAACCTCACGCCATGTCTTGACTCATCAAGCATGCATTCTGTGGTAATTCAGCCTCCTCCCTGAACACGATCCTCTTGCAGTCACCAAACATCCCACAAGCGTGGCTAAAGTCCGATCATTACTGAGTTGTGCCCACGCCATGTCTTGACTCATCAAGCATGCATTCTGTGGCTCACACACCCGCACCGTAAACTCTAGTTCTCATACTTATGTTTTTCTCTCACTTTCATCACATCTTCACTATGTATCTATCTGTAATTTCGGTAAGTATCATAGATGTTCTATGATTACAAGCACGTGTACAGAAAACCTGGAGGGGAATCCCGCGCCATGTCTTGACTCATCAAGCATGCATTCTGTAGTAATTCAGCATCCTTCATGGCACACGATCCTCTTGCAGCCACCAAACATCCCACAAGCATTGCTACCAAGATGGTACTCTGGAGTAGTATCCACGTCATATCACGGCGCATCGTGAAGACAGCCTATGCATACCCTCACAACACCCATCCAATGGCCCTCATACCCATGTTTTTCTCTTACTTCCATCACAGCCTTACAAAATTTGTTTTAAAAGAAAATCATCACAACCTAGAGCTAGCTTACCCTACCGGACTTAAATCAAAACAATAGAGACAGTCAGCCTACCTGGCTATTTCTCAAGAGACGCTCAACCCTCAACGGTTAGCTCTCAAAATCATAAATAAAACTGCCGATCACTAGGGTCTCGCCTAGCCTCTAGATTCCAACAACTATCTCTTTCTAGAGATCAACAGTATTTCAAAATTAATCTCAAATAACATTTCCATTTCTTTTGTTCACAAATTCTTTTTCAAAACATTTCATTTATAATCTCATAACATGAGAACCATTCAATTCGATCAATTTCATCTTTCATATCCTGGTGTGCATTTTACAATAAAACTCAATCAAATCTTAATAATCATGAATCTCGTATTCAACTTATTTAACTTTCATTTGTCAAAATCAAATCCAAACTCAAAACCAAAATAAACAGTTCGGTTCAGTCGACTGGTGGCAGTATCAGTCGACTGTTCCGCGAATACTTTGAAAACCCAAACACCAGCAGCAGTCGACTGTGAAAGTGAACAGTCGACTGTCCTGCCGACAAAAAACCAATTCTTATACTTATCAGTCGACTGTGGAAAGTAAACAGTCGACTGTCGATCACACAAATTGCAGCCTGCATATATTTTTCGACCTTTTAATTGATTTGTACTCCCATATAAAAATATAGACCATTTCCAGAATATATTCCTTTTAAAAACAATATCGTATATGTTATCAAATTCACAAGTTTTTCATTTATCAATGAAATCTTTAAAATGCATCAAAACATATATCCAATCGATTTTCCAAATAAACTGTTTTCTTTTATCAAAATTACTTTACAAAAATCTCTATACTCGAATAAATAATAATTTGAGGTTATAATCATACTTCTTTGTCACATTCTCAACAAACAACATATTTGCATTATTCTAATCATGTCTCAACATGCATCAATTTCATGCAATCACTTCAATTCTAGCATTTCAACTAGCAATCATGACAATTTAAGGAATAGCATAGCAATTTGCATTTACCACAATCAATCAAAATTTAACGATTCATTAATGTGCATGTAATCTCATAATACCAATTCAATTTCAACCATATATCATCTATCATGCAATATCTACTCCTAAATTAGAAAGCATTTAAGAAACACCCACCTAAATTGAAGATTTGTACTCAAATGGACTCCTAGAATTAGGAGCTCCTAAAGAAAACTCCAATTGCAACCTCCTCGAAATCCGTGCACCAAAGCTAGCCCCACACTTCATTTCCAATTTCGGCAAGCAACAATCATCAAGAGCATCCCCATCCCCACTCCATTTCGGCAACCTCAAGGACAAGCTCTCATCTTCTTTCATATACACATACTATGTATGTACATGTATATATACATTAGTATATGTATATAGGCAAGTGGAATGGGTGATTAGGTGGAGAAATGGGCAAGGCTTTGCTGCCTTTTGGTGGGTTTCTTTTCGGGAATGGCAGGAGAGAGGGAGGAGAAGAGATGAGAGAATGAGAGACTAAGGGGGCATTTTTATAAGAGAGTAGTAGGATAGTTAGTATAACTACCTCCACATGAACACCACTAACTCCACTTCTAAAATTTTCAACTTGCTTTCCCTCCCTCTTTAAAAAATCAAACTTTCAGATTTTTCCCTCCTCTCTAAAACAGCCCGGTCCCCAAAAAGTGTGCACATCGCACGTGCTTTGTGTACAAAACAATTTATTTATTTACTCCTTTTAAAACAATTTTTTATATATGTAATAAATATATAAAATTAACTTTAAAATTATACTTTTCATGCACTATAAAATAGAAAGAAACATTTCATGAAAATTTATTTTGAAGGGAGATCGCGCTTAAACACGTGCACCAAAACACGTGCGTCGTCCGTAAAATCTCAAAAATACAAAAATTGATTTTATGAACCGAAAAATATTTATAATTAATTGGAATGCAACATAAGAATATACTTAATATACATATATGATAATGTACTCAAACGTACAAAAAAACACGTGTATTGCACGTAGAAAATTTATTTTAATAAAGATAGTCAAAAATTGAATTTTCGTTTAAAAAACAAATGCAAACATGTTTATAAAAATAAATGATTGAAATCCATTGAAAACTTTGCACGTAACGGTGGAATGCCCAAAATCGACACGTGCATCGATAATACGTAAAAAGCACGTAAAAACTCAAGGATGAAAATATAGCAATTGAGTTGTCTCAAATGGAATTTTAAGAATAAGTGATTGCATAAATAATCGGAATTCAAAATACATATAAAAATGTGTTATGGATATCATCAATAACAGTACAAAATGCACGTGCGTAACACCCGAGGGCAAAATTGTCATTTAAATTTTACGGGGTGTTACAGCTGCGGCCTAAGATATATCATACATATTTGGCTAATAGGCTCGAAGACTTGGAAAAAAATTATCCAAGTGTAAAATGTGAAAAATAGGCGGTCGCAGTTGGGTCTCAAAACTACAAAGGCTGCATTACCGAATTGCGCCCTCTTCGATTTTGTGGCTGCAATTCACAACTGCGGCCCAAACATATGTCATATATACGTGAAAAATAGGAGGCCGCAGTCCACAACTGCAGCCTCAGTTATATGGTCGATGAGGTCCAGTTCTTAAAACCTTCTAATACTCATTCAACCACATAAATGAGAGTGCAGTTGTGAATTGCGTCCTCTGTAGTATCGAGGCCGCTACTGCGGCCTCCTATTTTTAACATGGCAATTTTTTTCCAAGTCTCTGAACCTATTAGCCAAATGTGTTTGATATATACTTAGGCCGCAGTTGTGAACTGCGGCCTTGAACTCGAAGAGGCTGCAATTGAGTACTACGTTGATCTATTTTGGAAATTAGTTTCGAAAGTGACCTGTTTGGAGAATTAGTTTTTAAAAGTGGCATATTTCGGGGAAAAGGTCCAATTATGTTGGCCTTCTTGTTCCTGACCATTTAAACTCGAGTTTAACCCTCATACGAGCATCTCCAATGGTGCTCTATAACTCTAAAATAGAGCAAAGTTGAGCTCCAATGGGACTTTAAAACTATACTCTATTTTAGAGCTAGCCTTAAGTGAAATCTCCAAATATAAAGGGGTCTCTATAACACTATTTACACTTTTTTTTTAACCCTCTATTTGCACACAACCTTTTTTAAATACCACTTGTATCCTTTTTTAACTAAACTAGTTAATTAAAATAAACATTAATTAAAAAGTACTAATTATTTTTTAACAAATATTGAATAATTTTAATATTGATTAGTAATTTGTCATTATATTTAATTTTTTATTATTGATTTTGTACTAAAATTTTCAATTTAATATCAGACTCAATCCGATTACCCGATAATAAATAACATTCATTACAAATATTGACAAATTAGTTCCAAAAGGTATTAATATTAGGCTCATTTTAAAGCTCTCGGCGAGACATTTCCAACGGTATAATTTTTTTTTCTCAAATAGATTATTAATATAAACAATTTAATGTAAAATTGTTTACAACAAAACTAATTTTTTTTTAAAAAAATTGTAGAAAAATTATATTATATAAATTATAGATGTGCATGGTTGGAGTGCCCCTTTAATTTTTTTTCATCTCTATTATGGAATATTCCGAGAATATTTTCATTATAGAGATGAGAAATAAAGTCGCCCATTGGAGATGCTCTAAGCATACTTATGGCCTTTTATAAATTTGAGGATAATTGTTTATTGGCTCTCTCAATTGATGTATATTTGCTATTGTCGGTATTGTGTCTCTAAATCACATCGTTTGCTCTTTACTTTAATAGAAATGGTCACCCCAGGATGATCTATAGATATGCAAATAGTGAACAATGAAGAAATTACAATAAATTGTTGGAAAATAATCTATGTGGGCTCACATATGTGACTAAATGTATAATTGTTATCCTAAAGTTTCATCCTAATTAAAATGATTTAGCCAAGGTTAAGTAATGGGTTAAAAGCATATAATAATAAAGTGTGAAATATTATGTGTAGAAACCGGAAAGTGAACTTTTAGTTTTATGATGGGCAAAATTGGAAATCATTTATTATCTGTTAGGGTTGTGGTCCCTTATATATACGTATCATCCTATTCTATCTGTGATCGCATTAACAGAAAAGAAAAGAGAGGCTTTCTTTCATAGAGACGTATCATATAAGAAAATCCAAATCCTCTGCACAATCTCCATCAATGGCATCAAATGGCTTTAGGTTAGTGCTTCCGCTTTTATATTCTTTTTCTTTTGATTTAGCAAAGGATCTATAGAAACATGACTTAGGAAATTTTATTCAAGTACTTTTAGTAACATGATTAAGATCTGGATCTGTAGAAACATGCTATAGAATGACATTAATGTTTTATGAATGTTGCTTAAGTGTTGTATATAAAATTCCATCAATCCATCAATTGGTATCAGAGCCATCTTTGCTGAAATAATTGAAGAAATTCAGGGTTTCTTTTTTGATCTTCCTGTTATAGTATTTGTCTTCTAAAATTCAGATTCAAAATTAATAATAAAGAAATTAATTGAATTTGGATTTGTAAAGGCTAATTGATATGTTAATCTTTTTGGAGGCATCAAAACATCCTTTTGTTGCTTTAATTACCTACTAGTAATTTTCACGTGCGATGCACGTTTTGATAAAAAGTTAGAGCTGAACATGCGATACACGTAAGTCGATAGTAATCAGTACTTGTGATGAATGCCTTAAATTTTAAAAAAATTGGAGTTGAACGGGCGCTGCACGCAATTTTTTTAATTTTTTGAAGGAAAAACCTTGAATTGTACGCGTGTGGTGCATGTGTTACGAAATAAATTAATTTTGACTTTGAACTTCCCAAGAAGATATTTGCACGTGTTTTGTACGTGTAAAAAGGTATTATTTCAGAAAAATGTTTATTAAGTCACCCAAAATCATATTAATTCATTTATTAATCTTAAAAGCATTATTTAAAAATCTGGGGTATTACATCACTCCCTCCTTAGAACAGTTCTGTCCTCAGAACTACTACTAATAGGGTCCAAACCAAAAATAAGCAAAAGGAAATGAAATCTCATAAATGGAAACATAGTTTAAGAAATACAAGTACACAAGAGAATGAAATCTAGCAAAAGAAATACAAATCAACTCACAGAGTACAATCATACAAAAGAATACAATCATACAAAAAGCTCAGGAAAATTCTTCTGCATGCGATCCTCCGGCTCCCAAGTAGCCTCCTCGAACTGATGGTTCCTCCACAACACCTTGACCATAGGTATCACATTGCTCCTCAAAACTTTCTCCCAACAATCAACAATCTCTACAGGCTGCTCCTTGTAACTCAAGTTCACCTGCAAACCTTCAGGCACTTCCACTAGCTGATGACTCTGATTCGGCACATACTTCCTCAATAACGACACATGGAACACATCATGCTTCTGTGCCAACTCCTCTAAAAGCTCCAGTCTATATGCCGTCTTACCAATCCTCCCCAAAATCCTGTATGGCCCAATATACCTTGGCGCCAACTTGCTACCCTTACCAAACCTGATCACTCCTTTGGTCGGAGATACCTTGAGGAAAACTGCATTCCCAACCTCAAACTCCAAGTCTCTCCTTCGAGTGTATGCATCACTCTTCTGCCGACTCTGAGCCTCGTCCAACCTCTTGTGAATAAACTTAATCTTCTCCGATGTTTGCTGCACAATCTCGGGCCCAAATATCTGCCTCTCTCCAACCTCATACCAACAAACAGGTGTCCTGCACTTTCTCCCGTACAGAGCTTCATACGGAGCCATCCCGATACTTGCATGGTAACTATTGTTATAAGCAAACTCAACCAATGCCAAGTACTTCTCCCAACTACCACCGAAATCCATAACACAAGCCCTCAGCATATCTTCCAATACCCGTTCACCCTTTCAGTCTGACCATCTGTCTGTGGATGAAAAGCAGTACTGAAATCGGTTCTGGTACCCAAAGTTGCTTGCATACTCTTCCAAAACCTCGAAGTGAATCTCGCATCCCTGTCAGACACAATCGACACAGGAACTCCACGAAGCCTCACTATCTCATCAACATACAGCTTTGCCAATTTATCCAACGACCAAGTAATCTTCATAGATAGAAAGTGAGCTGACTTGGTCAAACGATCAACAATAACCTAAATTGAGTCATTGCCCTTCGCACTCCTTGGAAAACCTTTAACGAAATCTATGCTGATATTCTCCCACTTCCACTGTGGAATGGTCAAAGGTTGCAATAATCCTCCAGGTTTCTGATTTTCTACTTTGATCTGCTGACAAGTCAGACACCTCGCTACAAAATCTGCCACATCCCTCTTCATATCGGGCCACCAAAAGTGTTATTTGATGTCCTTGTACATCTTTGTGCCTCCAGGATGTACTGACAACAACGTACTGTGTTCCTCCTGCAAGATACTCTCCCTGAAATCTGCATTCTCTGGAACACACAACCTCTCACCCATCCATAGAACTCTATCTTGGACGCGGAACTCTGACAACTTGCAATCGGAAACCTGCAGCAACATCTTCTGGATCTCTGCATCTGATTTCTGACCTTCCTCACTCTGCTCTCTCAAAGAAGGCTGCAGTCTCAACTGAGCCAAAGACACTCCCAAATCCTGCAGTACCACCTCAATACCTGCCTGATCAATCTCTGCTACCAACTCACTCTGAGTAGTGATCAAGCTCGCCAAACTGCTCTTCCGACTAAGCTCATCAGCCGCCATATTCGCCTTGCCCGGATGATACTTGATCTCAGGACGAATATCTTCCAACACTTCCAACCACCTTCTCTGCCGAAGATTTAGATCCTTCTGCTGATAAATGTACTTCAGGCTCTTGTGGTCGGTATACATGTTGACCTTCTCACCATATACATAATGCCTCCACTCCTTCAAAGCAAAGATAATAGCTACTAACTCCAAATCATGCGTCGGATAATTCTTCGCATACGGACGCAACTGCCACGAACCATAGGCAATAACCTTGCCTTCCTACATCAAGACACACCCCAAACCTCTGAGAGATGCATCAGTAAAGATATCATAATCCTTCCTAGCTTGTGGCAAAGCTAAGATAGGCGCAATCGTCAACCTTTCCTTTAGCTCAAGAAAACTTGCCTCACACTTATCAGTCCATGTAAAAGCCACATTCTTCCGAGTCAACCCTGTCAAAAGAACTGCAATCTTTGCATAACCCTGAATGAATCTCTTGTAGTATCCAGCCAAACCCAAGAAACTCCTGACTTCCTTCATGGACATTGGCCTGGGCCAATCATTCAATACTTCAACCTTCTGAGGATCAGTGGCCACTCCCTCCTTAGAAAGCATATGACCAAGAAAAGCTACCTCAAACTTCCAAAACTCACACTTCGACAGCTTGGCATACAAGTTATACTCCTGTAACTTCTGTAACACCTCTGTCAAGTGCATAGAATGCTCTTCCTCTGACTTCAAATACACCAAAATATCATCAATGAAAACCACCACAAAGGAATTAATAAATGTCCGCAAGATCTGATTCATCATATCTATGAATACTACCAGCACATTCGTCACTCCGAATGGCATTACCAAGAACTCCTAGAGGCCATGACAAATCCTAAAAGCTATTTTACTCATATCTTACTCCTTGAATCCAACTTGATGATACCCTGATCTCAAATCAATCTTCGAAAACACAGCTGCTCCTCGAAGCCTATCGAACAGATCATCAATCCGTAGAAGCGGATACTTATTCTGAATAGTCACCCTATTTAACTCTCGATAGTCAATGCACATCCTCGTTGACCCATCCTTCTTCTTGACCAACAACACTGGTGCACCCCACGGTGAAGAACTTGGCCTGATGAAACCCTTACTCAGCAATTCCTCAATTTGCTTCTTGACTTCATCATGCTATACAGGCGCCATCCTGTCGGAGCCTTAGAAATCGGAGTAGTCCCCGGCTGAACACTAATACAAAACTCCACATCTCGCTGCGGCAGCAATCCTGGTAAATCTTCCAACAACACTGTAGGAAAATCCCTGACAATTGGAATGCCTCTGACTTCGTTTGGAATCATCAACTTAGATACCACTGCAGCCACCTTCGGGCCCTTCATCTTTTCCTGAAAAGTCACTGCGGGACCACCTGGTGCCTTCACCAACACCTCTTTCTTCTTGCATTCGATTGTGGCATCATATATTGCCATCCAATCAATGCCCACAATCACATCCACACACAGAACTTGCAGCTCAATGAGATCAATGCCAAATTATCTTCTACCAATCTCGATATCACAGTCCTCGTAATATCGATCAACAACTAATTCTTCTCCTGACGGCGTTGCCACCGACAAGACTCTGCCTGGAAATAACTTAGGTTCCACACCTGAGACTTTTGCAAAAATTGGGCGACACAAATCTATGCAAAGAACTAGTATCAAATAAAACTTTTGCTTTTATTCCATTAACCAAAACAAATCCTGTTACATGAAGATTGATACTCAAATCACCAATTTATTCTCAAACAAAGTTTTGATTAATACATTAAATAAATAAAAAATTCAAAATTCTTGCATACCCTGAATCACATCCTCTGAGTTACGCATCCTCCTCAGTCAATGCGAACACTCGGCCTTGCCTCTGAAACTTGCCTCCGCTTGAACCTTCCTTCTTCAATCGTGGACAGTAAATCTTAGAATGCCCCACTTGCCCACACTGAAAATAAGTCTGCTTTACCAGTTTAGGACACGCTGACCTGCAGTGAACCGCCTCCTTGTAGTAGTAACAAGTCACCTCCTGAGTTGCAGGTACCCTCTACTCTGGCCCATTGAACTTGCCCTGCTTCACTGGGAACTTCTTGCCACTCTGACTAGCTGTTGGCCTCTTGTTCCTGTTCCAGGTCTCTTTCTTCTTCTGAAACTGATCCATATCCTCTTCTGTCATAGCTGCTCTCCTGACTAGCTTATCAAACCTCCTTATGCCCAACGGAATCATCCTCGACCTCAAATTCGGCCTCAAGCCCTGCTCGATCTTCTTGGCCTTCTTCGCTTTATCAACAATTAGCTCCGGTGCATACCTTGATAGCTGAGCAAACTTAGTCTCATATTCACGCACTATCATATTGCCTTGCTGCAGATTCAAGAATTCCGTTGCCTTCTTCTCCTGAATATCCAAAGGGAAGAAATGATCCCTGAATTCATCCATAAAAGCTTCCCAAGTCACTTGCTGATCTCCAAAAGTCCTCTTCCCTGACTGCCACCAGACGCCAGCATCATTCTCTAACTACATAGTAGCCAATTTCACTATATTGACTGCTGGGTTTCCAAGACTTCAAACACTATCTCCATCTATCTAATCCAATCATCAGCCTCATTTGGATCAGACTGCCCCTCAAACACTAGCAGCTTCATCTGCTTGAAGGACTCAACCTGCTTGATTGAATCAGCATTGACAAACACTAGTCCAGCCCCCTGATTTTGATTCTGATTCTATGATATATTAGCTACCATGAATGCATTCAAGGTCTGATACACCCTGACAATCTTAGTTTCAAGATCAAGTCCAGCCCCATGGGAACGTCCAGCCCCATCACCATTAGCACCATTCCTGGTTCTGGGTCCTGCCATTACTGAATACTGCAAAATGAGGGTAAAGTTAGAGCATCACAACACAATTCATATTCGCATCAATACCTCATGGAAAAACCTCAACCGTACCACAAACCAAAACATCATGTTCTAACTCTATAGGATACTCACCCTCTAATGTCCACGCCTGGGACTCATGCTCTAGTGTCCACACCTAGATTTATTTTTTATACCATATTTATTTTTACTATTGAAGCATGCTCTGATACTAATCTCTGTAGCACCCCGAATTTTCAATATGATATCTCAGAAATACGTGGCACAATTTCCAGCATCAACCTCAATTGTAATAGTAAACATAGCTAAAACACATATTTTTTTTTCCAACTTTTATTACATTAATTCATTACAAAGCACAGCGTAAAAACAAACACCTTGAATTACAAATTCTTCCTTTTACAACACATTCTTTTACAATTAACATTAGCCATAACATCAATTCTACCACAACCATCTAAATCCCAAAGCTATAAGCACCCACATGTAAAACATAAGGCTAGAGATAACCTTAACCCCCAAAACTATAGGGGTCAGCCATAACGGTGTGAGTGACATCAAAAGAAAAGCAACATAAATAAAATATAAGGCATAGAGTCATAAACAACATGTATTAACAATAAGAATAAATGAAATAAGAAATAACAATAAATAAAATATGAATACATCAAGTGAAACTAGGCTAAGTGTCAAGTGTAGGAAGACAGAAAACAACATGCATAAAATCAAGTCAATAAAAACATCAATGCTATATGCTGACTCTCTAATGCACACTTGTCGAATTCTATGCATCCCACTCTACATAGGTCCGGTGCAAGCCCTTAACGTTCTAAATTTAATAAAGTTTAATCCCCCGTTATGCAACTAATCCTACTACGATAACTACTACGAGATATAGATAAACTGTGAGTATTAGCCCATGCCCCGATAATTCCGCAGGTCAATCTTTATCTACAGATAATTCAGGAGACTATTTCACTCACATCTGGGAATCTTCGAGAATACCCCACATCGCAAGCTATGGCGCCTCAGCACACGAATACCTCATGAGTGTCACCTCGACCCCGTTAATTCCGGAAATCAATCCCACACCGCAGTTAATTCTGGAGACTATTTCACTCACAATTCAATAATTTCGGGGATTATCTCACACAGCTAGCCATACTGAGGTCCATAACCCATGTTTTCATTTCATCATATTACCATTTAGTATCTGCCCTTATCTTTTTAGGTTATTTAATTACTTTCGAATCTCCTAGAGTTGGTGTACCCTACCGGACTTAACTCGACTGATCAATAACAAAGCCACAACTAGCCAAAACACAAAATCTCAACTGCAGGCATCTAGGGCCCTACACACCCTCTAGAGACTCACAACTCAACCATCAACACAAATCTTTCATTTTAATCACTTCATTTCATTGTTTACTTACTCACAGTGAGAAATGCATTCAATCAACATAAATTCGAATCACATTTGTAATCATCCTATGTCTACATATTTTAGTTAAGAAAATTGGAACCATCACATTGTTTTTAAGGCATTATACATATTCAAAAGGTAGTAGAGAAAGCTTGAAAATGATCCAGTCTAGCAGCTTGTTCCATATCTTGTTTGCATATAGTTGAATATCATCAGGTCAACCACAGCTTCTCTTTACTAAATACTAATATAGACAGGGACCAAACATGCTTATATAATATATGGACTACATAATGCAAACACGGACAAGTATATTCATTCATTTATATTGTTTGTGTATGAATATATATATATATATATATATATATATATATATATATATATATATATATATATATATATATAGAAGATCCTTTTTACTGAAATGAAGTTGTGCGTATGTGTATCTGTAGAAATCCTCTTTGCTGAAATGGAGCTCTTGATTTCTTGCTATTAAACCCACATCTCATGTTGGCTCTACTGTCAATCCTTGCATCTTGTTCATGTGTTCTTGTCCCCATTACTAATCGGGTTCTATTAATGGAAATAATACCAACAGAGTACACACGGGCATGAACAGCAGCCTGTGTGGACCGCTACTAACAATAGGTTCCCTAATACTAATTAACAACAATTACAACTACCCGTAAAACCCATAAGAAGAAGAACCTATATACTCAAAGTCAGAACTTGCATTATCTAGCAACCGACTGAGAAGGAAAATATGTTGATGAAAACATTAATTTGATACAAAAAGAACCACATTTCAAGAAAATAACTAGACAAGAAAGCTCCCCTGCATACACACAGAAACTACCAAACACTATACTTACGACTACTATTTAGACATAGGTACTGGATGTGTATGTAAAGATGAATTCAGCATACACCTATAATGAGTTCCAAAACCATAGTATTTGAATGAGGGATTTAAAAGAAAAGGGGGAACCTAAATCTATACTGTGCACATGCACAAAAGAGTCCAAAATTCTTCTTCATGATGAAAACAGTGTATATATATATTAGATCAATAATACAATGGACACACCTTATCCAGTTTTGCTAGTTCATGTTTCAACCAAAAATCAAATCTTACAAGCTTTCTCTCAAAATTTTAGTTTTGAAATGCTCAACCTGTATATGAAAAATTGAAGAGTTTTTCTTCCAAACCTGATCTTCTTCTCAAAATTCATTATGTGTGATTATCAAATTCAAACACAAGTAATTTTATCACCTCAGTCCTCATAATTGCCAAACCCATCCAAACATGCACAAACACAAACCCGAAATGTGTTAAATTAATTTTTTGCTTAAATCTTGGTTCTTTGTCATCAATTTTGGTTTACTTTCATGCAATCTCATCATACAACTCAACACATATATTTAAATTAGAAACAACTTGATTAAGAACATCCCATTCATACTTTCTATTAGGTTCTTAACACATCTCAAGTCATCAGATTAGGGTTCCAATCATTCATAGTGTAGTTTCAAGAAAAAGATTCAATTTTTAATTCATTTATTCATCAAAACTCATTATATCTTCATACCATCATCTAACATGCTTTCTAATGGATAAGTCATCACATACAACATGCTTAGAACAATGAGAAAACAAACACAAGTCACTCACCTTATTCAAGAATCAACCGAAGATAATAAAGAATAAGGAAAATCCCTCCTTTCGCAAGAAAACCAAGATCCTCACTTTAAAAACTCCAAGAAAATAATAATAAGAAATCCCTTTGTGTTGTGTAGCAAAGAGACGACTGCACTTCACCCTATATAGGCCGGGATTTGATGTATCTAGGGTTTTTGAATAGATTTGTAAAATACATCTTTTAAAATATATCTTTACATATATAGATCCTTTACTTGAAAATTGAATAAAACCAACTTAATTGAGATTTAAAATAAAAAATAGCCTCTCTAGTATCATCCGACGCTGTTTGAAAACCCACGAAAACAAAATTGCACTTTTGCCCCTCTAAGTGACAAATTTGCAAAAAGACCCTTCTTTATCAAAACTTGTAAAATAAACCAAATTTATTAAAACAAAAAGTAAACTCTTTAACTCTAAGTTGACTAGGCATCATGACCAGCCCAAAATCTAAAAATCTAGGGTTTTTACTCTAAGTGGTAATTTTGCACAAAAAGTCATTCTTTTTGTAATATTTGCAAATAGGTCCAATAATCAGAAAAATCCAAAAAATTCACAAATAATATTTAATAATAAATAATGAGTTTTCCCAAAAATAAATTTTGACTTTGAACTTCCCAAGAAGATATTTGCACGTATTTTGTATATGTAAAAAGGTAAATTTCAGAAAAATGTTTATTAAGTCACCAAAAATCATATTAATTCATTTATTAATCTTACAAGCATTTTTTTAAAATTTGGGGTATTACACTTTCTCTCCAGTTTCATCGAAAGACTCCTTTAGGACAATTATGGCACTTGTTGCTCATCTTGACCTTGAGCTACATCAGATAGATTTCATGACGACGTTTCTTAATGGCGACATTGACGAGAAAATTTATGTGGTGCAACCAGAAAACTTTGTGTCGGGAGACCCAAAGAATATGGTTTGCAAATTGACAAAATCCATCTATGGATGTAACCCCTGTTTTCCATTTTCTATATTTTGGATGTATTTTTCTTTTTCTGGGTATTTATTCATTTTGTATTCTTTTATTTCTGCTGAACCATGTATTTGATCTCCATTCTCATTATCAATCTATCTACTTTGACTTTGACCCTATTTTGTGGCCTTGAACATTTCCTTGAATTGATTTAATTTTTCTGCCCCAATTTATTGTCTCCAATATAATTTGTTTTGCTCCAATTAAATTTTTGTTCATGGCCACTTGATTTTTTGTCTAATTAGATGCCCTATTATCTTTTATTGGATCATCCATCTACCCTATTGGATCCTAATAATACCATATTCATTCTATGTGGATCTTCTTAAATTAATCCTATTCAAACCCATTTGTTATCTAATACCTATACCCTAATCCCCTGCAACCCGAAACCCAAATACCCATCTGCACCCTAACCCTAACTTCAAAATTATATATATATATATACTTGCCCTCTGTACATCCCTATACTTCACAAATACCTAGCCGCCTATAATCTTCTAAACCTTAACTAACCCTTCAGCCGTCTTCAACCTCTCCCCTACTACACCACCTGAAACCCTACTACTTCAACCCATCCCCCTCTCACCCTTTCATCTCCCGACTTCACCTTCCCCCAGTGCTTCCCCTCCTTTCGTGATGCCAATGACAGCGACAACTTGTGCGCCTCCCTGCTCTCCCTCTTTCCGCCTCGTCGCTGTGTCGCGTCGCACTAGTAGCCGACACCCGCACCCTCCCGATCTCTCCCTCCTCCTGCTTGCACCCCTGTGCTCCTTCTGCCGTCGCTCCGCCGTCACAACCACAGCAGTGCTGCCCCCTACTCGTCTTCTCCCTACAGTGCAGCTTCCCTGCGCGGCGTCCCTCCATCCGCTCGTGACCCCGACCACAGCACTTGACAGCACCCCTGGTCCCTCCCTACCTCTTGTCGCACGGCCAGACAGCAGTGTCGACAACAGCCAGCACAGCCAGTGCGACAGTGCCTCCCCCAGGTGCTGTCCTCCTGCCACCGGGATGCCTGCATCAGCTGTCACTACCCCGTCTAGTCGCCGTCTGCCATCGAACCAGAGCCGAAGCCAATGGGTTGATCATCATCAAAGCTTCACTAGATTGTAGTCCATCTGATCCTTCATCGTGATTAGGATCATCATCATCATCATCAAGTTCCATCATCAGATCTTGATCTCAGCCGTCCGTTCGTCGATCGATCTTGATCATCATCATCTGTAATACCCTGATTTTTCAATAAGTGAGAAATTATTTATTTTGCACGTGTTGTGCACGTGCAACATTTTATTTGGATTATTTTATCATGATGTGTATATTTAAATATAATTTTCTCAAATTATTTTAGTCCAAAAAGCCTTCTTTAAAAGCCTTATTGATTTAATTAAAAAGCCTTTTCTTAAAAAGCCCAAAAGCATTTTTATTTTTTTTTAATATTATTTTGGCCCAAAAAGAAAGCCCATGAATTAATTTATTTTAATTAAACTTGTCATGTAGAAGATTTTTTTTCCACTAAATTATTTTTGTACAAATTAAGAATGTACAAATTTGGCCTAGTTGCATGCACGTGCACTACACGTACACGTGCATTGCACACTTTATTTTGAGGCCGGTAGCATTCTTTTTGGAGGGAATTTTTGATTTTGGGTGTGGAGAACATGGGAGTTTCAAGGAGGTGGGTAGTTCTTCTAACTCCTACTTTGATCTAAACCCTTCATCCAACAACCACCAAGACAATCTTGGCCCTCCATTCCCCTCATTTTTTAGTATAAATACCCCCCTTCTCATGGCTAATTTTTCATATGCAAAGTATAATCTCTAAGTTATAGTATTATCATTGTGTGAGTTATAAAAGATAAGAGATTGTGTGGGTGTTGTTACTTGGAGTGACCGGCATCACCAAGGAGGGAAGTATTCGGTTTGGAGCTTGAGGAAGCATTCGGCATTGGTTGGAGGCTTGGAGCTTGAGCACTTTTGGCTAGGATGTGGTGCTTTCATCTACAAGGACTTGATTGCTTTTGTTTGTGTTTCTCTCCAATTGAGGTGGGTAAAACATTTTATATTTCTAAAGTAGATCCATGCTAATTTTACACTATTAAAGATGCATGAAAAATATTATAAAGAGCCCACTTAAATTGAGTAGTTAGCATGTGAATTGATTGAAATGTATTGATTAACTTATATGGCTCTAGTGTTAAGATTAAATTGTGTATAGATTGCCCCATGTTTATTAGTGTGAAGTTGTGATAGTGATTAAATTAAATTAAGAGTGTTGTTATTATGATTAGAGACATAATGTACACTTGTTAATTGTGATAGATGGACCTTCATGTTGATATGAATGTGGACTATGGAAATCATATGTGATGGGTGAATTAAGAACTAATATCAGTAAATTATCTCCATGAAATTATTTAATAAAAAGACTAGTAGATTGATTATATGGCAATGTCGAAAATACAATAATGTATTTTAATAAATAATTTTTGGGTCTTTGTATGTGAAATTACATTTCATTAGTACCAAAAAAATTATATTATTTTACTGGTATGAACTTATATGACTGAGGATCTAATCTGGAAGTTTTTAGAAAATTTTATCAAAGCAATAAGCAACTATGGCTATTTGAATGTCGAGTTATTTTCAAAACAGTACGAGTATAACATATAAGAATTTTTATTGGGTTTGTGACAACCCGAGCCAGTGGCTCAGGTGGTCTTGGACGCCGGTTGGCTTCTCTGTGTTGCACAGTTCGAATCCCCAGCAGAACACTTCTTTTTGTTAAATTCCCTAAAACAGTAAACAGCGAACTCAGGGTATAAATAGACCCCAGTCGCTCTTATGACGTGTTCGGCGAACGGCCTAGCGGTCGGAGCTCTGTGCTGTCTTGGTGCGGCGCCTGGTTCGATTCTTGCCTTCGGCATATAGGGAAAAATAATTTTTTTGGGTGTTTTTGAAGTCCAAAAATTATGAAATAAATATGGCAATTCTCATAAAAATACAAGGAATTTTATAAGAGTAATTTGGGTATTTATTGAATAAAAGACAATATGGTTTGTGAATAAAAGGTATAATTCGAGCTTTGGATATAAGATATATACTTATGGAATTTATAACTCATAAAGATTAAGTGAAATAGGCTATTATAAAGTGATGGGAAAAAGTATTTGTGGTGTGACATGATTTTATTATTATTCTCACTCATGAATATTGTGCAAAATGTGGAGTATGGATGTTACTAGTAATATTATGAAGTTGTTGAATTCATGTATGTTTATGAAATTTAAATCATGATTTTTATGAAAGGGAAAAAGAAATTGTTGGCTAATTATGAACTTTGTGAGTTAAAAGTACTCATTGTGAACTTGTGAATGAAGTGAAATCATGAAATGAAAAAGAACATACAAGTGAGTTTGAGAACTCGACATGGAAATTGTTATGAGTTGAAGATTGTGAAATGAAATTTGAAATAGAGTAGCTAAGTCTCCCCGGCATTGAGAAAATAAATTGAGATGAAATTAGACCAAGGTTGGTCATGATGAAACAAATGAATAAGTCCGGTTGATGGAGAGGCTAACTCTAGTGATTATTTTGTTCATGATTTTTAATAAAACTAAGGACTAGTGCATAGTGAAGACGTGATGAAAGTAAGAGAAAAATACTGAGTATGAGGGCCCTGGGTAGCGGCAAGAGCGTATCCCAGGAATTCCCATGACGAGTCTGGGTGAGGATACTGTTCCAGAGTACCGTCCCAGTGGCGACGCTCGTGGGATGTTTGAAGACTACGGGTGGTGTCATGTTTATGGTGAGAGCGTATCCCAGGAATTCCCATGATGCGTCTGGGTGAGGATACTACTCCAGAGTGCCTAAACATGAGTTCGTAGGTCAGATAACATCTAGGATACTTACCGTAATTACAGTAGTAGATTAAATCATAACGGGGGATTGAACCCTATAAAGATGAAGAACGAATAAGGGCTTGCCCTCGGACCTATGTAGTATGGGATGCATAGACTCCGAACAAGTGCGCATTAGTGTCATATAACACAATTAACTGCATTAAGGACTAAGTGCACAATCACAACACGACATCAATAGGGTAGTCCCTTTAGTTTGAAATATGACAAGTTTGTGTTTGCTAAATATGAAATGTTAAGTTATACTATTTCCGGCATAGAGAGGATGACCGTGTATAATGTTCGTCGGTTGAATAAACTGACGTACCCACAGTCTTACATGCAGGTAAATGTTATGTTAAAGATTAAAGAGGATGGATGCTTAAAGATTACATTATGCTGTTGTACTTTTATTCAATTATTGTTGTATTTTACTTCCGCTGTGCAAAAGAAAGATGTAATTATGATGTAATCTCTGATGTATGATGAAAAGTTTTAATTTCCCTGTAAAAGTGTACTAAGAAAGTGAAAAGATCCTGTAGAACATCTCGAATTCAGTGTATTTGGGATTCGGGGCGTTACATCATCATCTTCATCATCAAGGAGATCTGGTCGTCTGATCTGATCCAATCATCTTGATCTTAATCTCTTGGATCTAGCCATTCGATTATGTTCGTGATCTTGTTCGTGTCCGCTTGCTCGTGTTATTGTGTTCATGCCCAGGAATCCATTCCTGTTATTCTTGCTCTTGCATCGTTTTCATCGTCGACTATAAGGTTAGTAATTTGTATTTTTTTGTTGTATAATACAAGTACTAAATATCGCCTGTAGTGTAGTTGCTTCAAGATCTATCCCCATGAATCCCTTGTTTGATCTCGCCTCTAGTTGTTGATCCATCCGTAGTTGTCTCGTTACACACACGACATGAAATAACTTAGAAATGACTACTTCTTGATGTATACGTGCATGTTGTTCGTATGATATCGTATGCTTGATTGTGTTAGTCATAGTACAACTTGTTGTAGACGTGTTAAATACTCTATACCATGTTGCTTGGACATCTAGTTGACTATATTTCGTATTTTGTCATGATTTGGATGTGTTTCACATAAACTGGTTGATTTTATGCATAAAGAGAATTTCTGTTTTTGTTGTGATCTAGTTTTGTTCAGTATTTTAGACCCTATTAAGGTCTGCATATGAAAATTATTTGTGAATATGAATTATAGAGAATTCATTCTACTTTCAAGAATTTCTGACAGATCTCAATTTCAATTTATGAGTTGCAAGTTATGGCTATTTTACTACAGATGTGTAGAAAATTCCAGATCCGGTTTTATATGAATTTTGTATGGTAATCTATTTTTATACTGATGTTAAAGATAATATTTTGATCCAATATTTTGCTGAGTACAACTAGACCTGATGGGGATTAACCCCTAATTTTTGTGGATTTAATTGATGACTTTTACGAACTATTCTATATTTGCAAACAACTACTTTACTGGTAGAATTTTCATACTGTTCATTAAAGAAACATAATTTTGACATGATTCTATTTTTTATCTATAAAAACTTTGTGAATATAAATTGTAGCCTACTATATCTAATTTATCACCCTTTTAACGGATCTGGATTTTGATTTATATTTTATGAGATATTGCTGTTTTAGTACTGCTGTGTTTATGATTTCAGATTTATAAAATTACTGTATCTTGCTGCTTTCTGATTTTACTTGACCATTCTACCTATGTTGGAAAATTATGAAACTTTATTTTCTGATACTAAACATACTAGGAAATACCTCAGATTTTTCGTGAATTTAATTAGTGAGTTTTTATGCTGTTTTCCTTCTTATGAATACAAACTTCTGATTTCTGGCTGAACATGTTTTCTGGGTACAATTATGTTTTGAGTCATGTTTTTGTGAAATACAATATGACTTATATATATTTTCTGAATTTGTCCGGGAGTCTACTTTCTAGATTTTCTAACGGATCCATATTTGTATGTCCGTGGCAACGGAAATCCCAGATTTGGTGCAGTATTGTCGTGCTATCCTAAACTAGAATTTTCGTTGTCTTAGTCTATTTTGAGTCTTTCTTCACCCGTTCATATCCTCTGTTCGACTTGTACTTGTACCTTGTTGTCTCTCCATGTTTCTTGACTTGTTTGTGCATGTCCATGCTTGCTTGAATAATAATAATAAGAAACTAAGCCGGGGTTTAAAGGGAAAGATCTAATGGTGGAAAATACACAAACGTGTACTTGGAAGGGGATCTATATATCCTACGTGATTACTTGATACTTGGTTATTTGGAGCTTGATATTTGGTTATTTGGAGCTTGACACGTGACTACTTGACACTTACACACTTGATATTTGGAGCTTGATACTTAGAGTTTTTCTGAGTACACTGCCCTCTATGATCCACTATGAAATCTAAAATGTAATTGTTTGAATGTAGAAACCATGTGGTAAAAACCTGGGATGCATGAAGTGCTACCTAGTTAGGACTAGATACAAGAATTGAACATGATCACTTGACACTTGCTACTTGTTACTTTTACATGATACTTATTTACTTGACACTTGTTACATGCTACTTGCACTCGTTCATCTTGCCATGCTAGTTGTTCTATTTTGTTGCCATATCTATTCCATGCTATGTTTGCTTCTGCTGTTACTCTATATTTGTTATTCATTTTCTTTCCTTGTTTTCTATACTACAAGCGGTTTGTAACTTGCATTGACGGAAGTTTTGTTTCTCTTCTCTTTTTCCTACAATTTGCTAAATTGTAGATTATGGTGATCAGCTGCCCGATGGAGTAGGTGATCTGGGATTCTAGTTGGCTGGAGCTCCTGCTATATCTATTTATTTCTTATTGCTTATCTTGAATAATTGTACTTGGTTACATGGATTATTTTGTATTGGGATTTGTGTCCCAGACTTGTATTTTGTTCCAGACATGATTATTTAAAATTCAGTATTCTTATTTCTTATTTCAAGTAATCTTGTTGACTATATTGATTCAGTTATGCATGCGTGGTTGACCATTTTTCTTGTATATCTCTTGTTTATACTTGTGCTTGTTGTAAAGATCCTGACAGCTTATGGATGATGAAAATCATTCGCTTGACTTAGTCACGTATCCGTATTCTGTATCTCCTTTTTGGGAAGCTGGGCATGACAATAGACTCAAGCAGGCTTCTCGTCAATGGTACCAAAAGTTACATCAAGTAATTATCTCATTTGGTTTTGAGATGAATATTGTTGATGATTGTGTGTATCACAAGTTTAGTGGGAGTAAGCATATATTCCTAGTTCTGTATGTCGATGGCATATTGCTTGCCACTAATAATATAGACTTGTTGCACGAAACCCAAAAGTTTCTATCCAAGCATTTTGAAATGAAAGATCTTGGGGATGTTTCTTTTTTATTAGGAATTCAGATACACTAAGATCGTTCTCCAGGTATTCTTGGATTATCACAAAAAGGATATATCGATAAAATAAGGTTTGACATGCAAGATTGTAGACCAGGAGATACTCCTGTTGCTGAAGAAAACAAATTTAGTCTTAGTTAGTGCCCTAAAAGTAACCTTGAAATTCAGGAAATGCAAAAGATCCCCTATGCATCACCTGTTGGGAGTCTAATGTATAATCAAATATATACGCATCTGGATATTGTGTACATTGTTGGGAGTATTTAAGCAAACCTGGAATGGACCATTGGATGGCAGCCAAGAGGGTTATGAGGTATCTTCAGAGAACAAAAGATTACATGCTCACATATAGGAAATTAGATCATTTGGAGGTCGTAGGATATTATGATTCTGATTTCGCTGGGTTCCAAGATAGCAGAAAGTCTACATCAGGCTATATTTACCTGTTAACTGGAGGAGCTATATCCTGAAAAAGTGTCAAACATACACTTGTAGCTTCTTCCACTATGGCAGTAAAGTATGTAGCATGCTATGAGGCATCGAATCATGGAATATGGTTGCAGAACTTTGTCACTAGGCTGCGCATTTTGGAAAATATAGAAAGACCACTTATTGTTTTGTGACAATAAGTCAGCAGTGATGTATTCCAACAACAACAGAAGCTCAACAAAGTGAAAGCATATTGACATAAAGTTTCTAGTTGTGAAAGAAAAAGTGCAGAGTGGACAGATATCCATAGAGCACATTGGGACAAACTCTATGATAGTGATCCGCTCACAAAGGGATTACCACCCAAGTTCTTTCATGAGCACACTGCTCAAATGAGTGTTGTATTGTTTAAGGATATCATGATTTAGTGGGAGTTTGTATTTTATTTGTTTTATGCTTATCTGAGACATTTATACAGTTGGTTATTTTCTCATCAGAAATAAAATGTTCAGTTTTCTCACTCTTTTGTCATGTTTGATTCTGACCTCACTTAAGTTTAAGAGGACCAGTTGAAAATAGGCATGTATATAGATCACATTGTATGAAATTTCCATGCTACACATTCACACTTGATCTATGTCATTTGATTATGTTGACATATGTAACCATTGATGAATTTAGTTACAATAAATGTAACGAAAATTACTTGGATCCTATATTTACATGATTAATGGACGAGATTGTTTGGCTATGCTTTTGGTTATGATAGCAATGTTTTGAGCTCATAAAGCATGTACATTTATAAGGAGTAACACATGTGGCCCAAGTAGGAGATTGTTGGAAAATAATTTATGTGGGCTCACATATGTGACTAAATGTATAATTGATATCCTAAAGTTTAACCCTAATTAAAGTGATCTAGCCAAGGTTAAGTAATGGGTTAAGTAATGGGTTAAAAGCATATAATAATAAAGTGTGAAGTATTACCTGTAGAAACCGGAAAGTGAATTTTTAGTTTTGTGATGGATAAAATTGGAAATCGCTAATTATCTGTTAGGGTTGTGGTCCCCTATATGTGATCCCATTAACAGAAAAAAAAGAGATGCTTTCTTTCATAGAGATACGTATCATATAGGAAGATCCAAATCATCTGCACAATCTCCATCAATGACATCAATGGCTTCAGGTTAGTGTTTCCTCTTTTATATTCTTCTTCTTTTGATTTAGCAAAGGATTTATGGAAACATGACTTAGAAAATTTTATTAAAGCACTTTTAGTAATATGATTAAGATCTGGATCTGTAGAAACATGATATAGGATGACATTACTGTTTTATGCATGTTGCTTAAGTGTTGTATATAAAATTCCATCAATCCATCATAAATTACTCTTATCAATGAAATGGAGAACATAGATTATAGGCAGTAGCAATAACCTACGATTAACTCATCCAAACTAGTGCCCTACTAGTATAGTAGTAAACATCTTCACTCGTAAGAAAAAGGTGAGGGATTCAAGGCCCCGCTTGTACGAATTCCTTGTAAATGGAATGGCAATGTGCATATAAGTAAAGGCTTGTTAAAAAATTAAGAAGACTCACCCACAATATTTGTCTATGAAACTTTCACCTTATTTTTCCAAAAAAAAAAGAAAAAAATCCCATCTCGTGTCATCTCTTTGCAATAACATGATCATTAGTAATCTTTTGCTATGAGGATTAGACATACATTTTCCAAATTGGCAACACTTATTCACACAATTACCACCCTTTATGGTGTCTTTAGCAAGTGTGGTATATGGAGGAAAGGTGGGAATTCATGAAATTTCAAATCAAATTTTTATGGAACCTTGGGTCTGAGATTCTATTACTTCATCACTTTCCTCTCCAGTTACATTTTTAGGATCAATGGAGGAGCCACAAAGTCCTTGAGAGCTGCTCCTCTAAAGTGATCTGCCCCTCTTTCTTGCTCACTAATCCCTCAAACTCCTATGAATAATTAGATCCCATTTAGAGGTTTTTATAGGTTTTCCCTCTTACAAAATTATGTTGCCCCTCTTAAGTTTCAAGCCAATCAATGCAAGCCTACTGTAGTAAAAAAACAAGGAAAAAGGTCGAAGAGATTGGTGTAGTTCCAATCCTCCACTGTATACTTCTACGCCTTATGCGGCCTAAAGACAAAGATCAAGAAAGCAACTTGCTGATTACAGCTCTGGCCGATGTTCTGTACAAGGCAGGTTTGTTCTCTGGCCGATGTTTTGTACAAGGCAGATAGTTCTAAGCTATCGTGGAGAGTTCACCACACGGGCGTTAGAGTAGTATACAAGTTTCTTTTCGAGTGGGGTTTGGCTTGCTTCCGCATCTTAAAGCACTTGTTCAGATGATTGAACATGGTCTTGCTAAGGAGGAGGTAGAGGTTATAAGAATCACTGCCTTCTCTCAGCACACCTGCTATTGCAGTCGCCCCACACGATTACCAGACTTTCATTCGTTACTCCTAGGGATGGCTATCGGGTCATTCGGTCCGGGTCGGGTCGAACCCATTCGGGTCAGCCCGATATTCGGGCAGGTTCGGGTCAGGTTGCCCAGCATAACCGGGCCAGTCTGAGCCGGGTTCGAAATCCAAATATTCGACCTGGTCGACCCGTGAACCTATTCGGGTCGAACCCATTTTGGGTTGGGCCGGGTCGCGGGTTAGCCCGGGTTGGGTTTTTTTATTTATAAATAAGTTGGTTAATATTTTAAACTTTATATGTAATGGCGTGAACAACAAAATTAATTGCTCACTACCCACTACACAATTAGCCTATCATATTCTAGTTATTTATAGCCAACTCCACATCCTTTGTTACGCCCCACTTCCCAAAAGGAATACGGAATACGAGCGCATGACAAAGCCCAGCGAATAATTTTCATCATTCATAAGCTATAGGATCGACTCAACATCATAACAGGAATATAACAGAATATACGACCATGCATGCATGAAACAAATTATTAATCTAAAAAAATTATTTGAAACAAATATAAGTTCCTCAAATAAATATAAGATCTAGAACAAAAGTATAACTTCGAGACAACATGCTCATTACAAGTTTAAGTAGCAACACGAAATAAATAAACTCAAAACACAAAACACTAAAGCATGATTTTCCAAGCGAAGCTTAAAATGCTGCTCACCCACTCCTGCAGGTAATTCATCTCCAAAACCTATATATTTATTAATTGACAAAGAAATAGAGATACAGGAAACAGTACGCCTGTTAGTGCAAGTTACGAGCCGCAATTAGTACAAGCAAAAGAGTGGATAATAGGAACATGAAGTAGGGAAACAGGAAACAAGAGTATGGAGAGAAATATATAGTAGGTAAATAGAGTATAATAATTAGCAGACAAGTAACAGGAACAGTAATAGGTGACAGTAGTAAATAACAGTAACATGTAATGGTAAAAGGTAACAGTAACAGTAATAGATAACAGTATCAAGTGGCGGTAACAAGTAGCAGTAACAGGTAACAATATCAGGAAACATGGGTGTGTAAGTGAACATGTTATTCTTAAGTCTATTGTTCAATCCTATCTAAGGTAGCACTTCATGCGTCCCAATTATTTACCACATGGTTGCTACATATAATCAAGTTTGGTTAGATTTCGTAGTAGATTCTATAGGACCGTGTACTCAGGCATCAGGTAAAAAGTAAACAGTAAACAGTGTCATGAATCATGTAATCATGTATCCATGAAAACAGTTGAGACCTATGAGTCCCCTTCCGAGTACACCTTCCTGTGGAGAATTATGTAGTCTGGTAAAACAGTAAACAGTTGGGTAACACGGGCCCCCTTCCAAGTACACCTTCCTATAAGGAAGTATGTAGTCAGGTAAAACAGTAAACAGTGGTGAAACACAGTAAAACAGTAAACAGTTGGAAAACACGAGCCCCCTTCTGAGTACACTTTTCTATATTATCCACTACTAGATCTTTCCCTTAAATCCCGGCTTTTTAATCATCATTATTATTAAAATAGGCATGAAAGTGCACAAACAGGGCAAGCAAACATGATAGGAAACAAGAAACAAGTGTCAACACAATTTATAATAACTAGAAATAACAGGGATTCCAATTCTGGACAGCAGGACGTTGCTGCACAAAAACTGAGATTCCTATTACTACATGAATGCAAATCTGGATCCGTCAGAAGTTCTAGAAACTAAGCTCTCTGCTGGTTCCAGCACATATAAATAAGATACATAAAAGTTTCAGCAACTGGTGTCAACACAGCAATCTACACAGATTTCATGTTCAGCCAGAATTCTTAAAGTTGTGATTATATGCATAAAACAGGACTGGAATCGATAAATAAGTCCAAGAAAATTAGAGAAGATTCTCTAGCATGTCTAGTCTCAGCCTGGTAAATTTCATTTTATTATAATACAGATAGCATGCTCAAATTAAATTGTAAAACATGGTGATACAATGAAACTGCGGATCTGGAAGTCCAGACCCAGCAGCACTTAAACAGCCATAACTCACAAAATATAATTCAGAATTCAATTCTGTCAAGAAGGTTGTAAACTAGACACCTGGGGCCACGATTCATATTTAGAACTAAATTCAATATTCTGTCATTATCAGGGTCGAAAATAACAGGCAAAATCAGGACAGCAGTAAATATGATTTATTTTGCATGAAATGTAATATGATTATTATCTATCATGGATCTAAGTTAATGTGTGATACAAATCAGAGTCTAATGATTATTCAAACAGCACCCATGTCCATTTTCAACTCATAACAAAGAGAAAGCAACATCAACATATACATCATACAACCAACATCTATAATTCATGGTGATCCATAAGTTCATATGATAGAATAATTAGATAAGTATTTAGATCTAAATTGTTGTGTGAGATGAGTTTGATGACGAATGGTTGTGACCCTTATGGCTATGGAGATTGATGGAGACAATAACAAATAGGATCGAGATGCAACAACGGTAATCAACGACGAGTCACAACAAAACTACATGAGGTATTTATGCTTGTACGAGGAACAAGAAAATTCATACAAGTACTTGCCTTGAATGGATGATGAAGTTGATGATGATCGGGATCGGATGGACCAAATATGGCGCGGATCTTGATGATCAAGATCAAGATGACGATCAACGGCCAAGATCGCTAGTGATGAAGATGATCACGATTCTGTCGATCGGACGGCCCAGATTTAAATGATCAAAGATCTCCCCTGGTGTAGGTGATGCACTGGTGGATGGTGGTGGCTTCGACTTCGGTGGCAGGGCTGCGACTGGACGGCAACGCTGATGTCAGGATGGTGCAGGCGAGGCTCGACATTGGTGGGTGCTCTGTTTTCGGGGAGAAACGGAGAAGGAGAGGTGGCTATCGATCAGGGTGATGGCGATGGCGGTGGTTTTTGAGGTCGAAGATGAGGAGGTGCGGCGAGGGGACGAGGGGCAATCAGAGGTGCTGTGGTGGTGCAGTAATGGCGGGATGGGTTCGGAGGTGGTGGGTGAACAGCAAGGGCGAAGACAGGGGATGCGATGGTTTATGGCGGGGAAAATGATAGGGGTGAGGAGTGTCGTCGAGGCTGCGGTGGTCGACGAGCACAGCAAGACGGCAAGGGTTAGGGGTCCAGTGGAGCACGAGGTTGAAGATGAGGGTGAACGGGGATGAGGTGTATGGGTTTCAACAGTAGGTGGCTAAGGTTGTTAGGGGGTGATTTGGATTGTGTTTAGGGTTAGGGTAATTGGGGGTATATATATAGGGTTATTGGGTTAATGGGTAGGGTTGAATAGGATCCAATTGGAGAATAAGTCATATAATAAAATAATTAGGCTATATAAATAGATGAATTGAATTAGTCAATTCAACATGGAGAATAACAATTTAGGGTTGATAGGACCAATGCAAATGAATCAGATTGGGCACAAAATTGAGTCGAAATCAAAAGTAAATTTTATTAGAGATGGAAACAAATACAGGGTTCCGAATTGATAAACAGAGTACAATGAATAAAATAAATAAGAAATACAAATACAGGACAGGGGTTACATCCTTACTTCTCTCATCTCACCAATGTGAGACTAAATATATTTGGATATTAAACTTTCAAAATTTTTAGTCCCACATTGGTGAGATGAGAAAAGTGAGAATATAGAGTTGGTTATAAATAGATATGGTGGAGGTTGTCTAATTGAGTAGTGGGTAGTAATCAATTAATTTTGATATTCACAGTCATTTTTATAAAATTTTGAAATATTTTAGAGTATATCTATATGTATACATATACATACATATATATATTTGTAGTATATATATACACATATATACATATATTTTGTAGCAAAAAAAGAAGATTAAAAAAATAAACAACAAAAAAAATTTAAAAATCCAAACGGGTCAAACCCACAGGTCAAATCAAAAAATTCAACAGATCGACCCGCGAGTCGGCGGGCTGGTTTGACATGGTCAACAGTTTCGTAGATTGGGTCGAGCGGGTTGGGTTTACAAACTTGGCGACCCGCATCGACCCAGATCAACCCGCAGGTTCGACTCGAACTACTTAATTGCGGATCGGGTTAGAACGGGCGGGTCGCAGGAAAACGTGGGCCCATTGCCATCACTAGTTACTCCATGTCCTCTTTGCCAAGAATGGTTGGCCCAAATTTCATTACTGTAGGGGACGTGATCTAATAGCTTTAGTCAAACTGTCTTGTTCAGTTACCGCACTTATCGATCTATACCTCTATCAAACTAATAAGTTATGTCCCCACACAGCAAAACATTACGCATTTTTAACGATATATCATGTGAATGAACTACTAGAGGAAGTTATGCACGACCCAGATGAAGAGAAGACAACAATTGCATTGGAGGCGCTCAAATGTTTGAAACAGATGAAATGACTCCCTGAATTGGATGTGATGTTTAACCATGCTGAAGAGCTTGTTACTTTCAACTGCTATCCTACCGGCATCTTTTGTAGTTTGTGGGGTGGAAGAAGGCAACTGAATAGAAAAAAAAAACTACAAGATGCTGGTGGAATGGGCCATAATATTTGTCAGCTCCTCGTGTAATACCCCAGATTTTTTAAATAATACTTTTAAGATTAATAAATAAATTAATATGATTTTTAGTGATTTAATAAATATTTTTTTGAAATTTACCTTTTTTACACGTGCAAAACACGTGCAAATATTTTCTTGAAAAGTTCAAAGTCAAAAATTATTTTGGGAAAACTCATTATTTATTATTAGATATTATTTGTGAATTTTCTGGATTTTTGACCTATTTGCAAATATTACAAAAAGTGGGATTTTTGTGCAAAATTACCACTTGGAGTGAAAACTCCAGATTTACGAATTTTTGGGCTGGGCTTAATGCCTAGTCAACTCAGAGGTAAAAAGTTTACTTTTTGTTTTAATAAATTTGGTTTATTTTATAAGTTTTGATAAAGAATGATCTTTTTACAAAATTGCCACTTAGTGGGGGAAAAGTGCAATTTCGTTTTTTGGGGTTTTTCAAAAGAGTGTCAGGTGATAATAGAGGGATTATTCTTGTTTTAAATGTCAATTAAGATGGTTTTATTTAATTTTCAAGTATAAGGATCTATATATGTAAAGATATATTTAAAAGAGGTATTTTACAAATCTATTCAAAACCCTAATTACTTAGATTTTCGGCCTATAAAGGGTGGGGTGCAGCCGTCTCTTTACTGCACAACACAAAAGGGATTTCTTATTATTATTTTCTTGGAGTTTAAAGCGAGGATCTTGGTTTTCTTGCGAAAGGAGGGATTTTTCTTATTTCATTATAATCTTCGGTTGATTCTTCAATAAGGTGAGTGACATACGTTTATTTTCTTATTATTCTAAGCATGTTGTATGTGATGATTTATCTATTAGAAAGCATGTTAGATGATGGTATGAAGATATAATGAAAATTGATGAGTAGATGAACAAAAAAGTGAATCTTTTCATGAAACTATACTATTGATGATTAAAACCCTAATTTGATGACTTGAGATTTGTTAAGAACCTAATATAAGTCATGAGTAGGATGTTTTCAATCATATTGTTGCTGATTTGAATATATATATATATATATATATATATATATATATATATTGAATTGTATGATGTTGTTGCATGAAAAGTAAACAAAATTAACTAAAGATGAACTTATTGTGTGTATGCATATGTTGTGTTGTTCCTGAGAATTCAATGGATACAACTTGATTGTTTACATTTTGTAGTTGCATATATATTCGTGGATAAACTGATTGGGTATGTGTATAAAAAGTTGTAGAAGTAGTTATTGGATTAAAAGATCAAGTTTTGAAGTATTAAAAAGGGGAGTTGAGTTTCGGGGCTGCTGCTTTCAGCCGAACTTGAGTTTTGTGACTTTTTATGAAGTTTCGATTTAGATTGATTTGTTTTGATTCTGAGTTTGATTTGAACGTTATACTACTTTTAATTGATGGGATTTCAAAGCTTTAACTGATCTATATACACACATATACACTTTTACTGCTTTTGAATGATTTTGAGAAAGATTTAGTCTTTTGAGATCTTGATATGTTTTGATGTGTTTTATAAACTCCTATATATTATACAAGTTATATTATATCATCTCAGGAAGTTTAATTTTGATTTTACAAAGATTTATCGAAGTATCAGTTTAAAACATGCACAGAATTTTAAAACTGTAACTTGTTATAATTGACAGTGGACCGAACTGAAGTTGACAGTCGACTATCAGTTATTGAATTTCAGATTTTTGTTTGCAATAACAGTCGACTGCTTTTTCTTTGAACTGAAGTCGATAGTCGACTGTCGTTTTCTTGAGTTTCGTATTTTCGCAGGACAGTCGACTGGCCATTTTCGACAGTCGACTGTCACTGCCCTGGCTGATGGTTTTTCTTGAGTTTCGAATTTTTGCAGGACAGTGGACTGGCCATTTTCGACAGTCGACTGTCATTGTTCTGGCTGATGGGTTTTCGAGTTTTCTGATGTTTTCTTTAAACGATTGATTCTTCGATATTGTGGGTTATTAATCTACTATTTTAGATGATGTTTTTACTACAAGAAATTTGCCATATACCAACGACACCTATAGTGACGGATCACTAAAACCGTGGGTATAGACATTATATACCTACAGACGTATAGTAAACTGTGGGTATAGGTATCCTATACCTTTAGACCAATTAATCCGTAACTATAAGTTTTACTAACGGGATAAAAGACTATAGGTATATTCCATAATTTATTTTTCCCCTCAACTTTTTCATTTTCCCCCCAAATCCCAAATTCCCAATTTATACAGTCTCTCTCTCACCCATATCTCTCCTCTCTCTCTCCTCTCTCTCACCTGAATCCCTGACCTGTTCGTTAGCGCCGTCGCCGTCGTCGCCCCCCCTCCCACCATCGTCGTTGCTCGTCCATCGCCACCGACGCCGCCGTATTCCTTTCAACCGTTGCCGTCTTCCTCCGCCGCCACCCACCGCCGTCGCCCACCTCTCACCAAACCCTATCTCCAAATCCCCTAAAAAAGCAAGTGTTTTTGGACTTGAGTTAACCTGGGATTAGCATCTTTGAAGAGAAAGAGAAAGAGAGAGAGAGAGAGAGAGAGAGAGAGAGAGAGAGAGAGAGAGAATGTGGCCATTCAAGAGGAAAGGGAGATCTGGGTTCTCATCACCTTCAATAGCAGAGCAAGTTACAGAAGGGATTGATGGCACTGGCCTCACCGCAGTCATTACAGGTTCTCATCAGAAAAACTTTTCTTGGGTTCCTTTATTTTGGTTTGTTAATCATACTCAATATTTCAAGTTAGGATTTTGGTTGAATCATTGTATTGATTTTCTCGGTTATTCCCAACAGAGGTAGCAAAGAAAAAATGTATCTTGCAAATGGGGGGCCTTATTACTTGATTCTCGAAGGATTTCAATTAAAAAATAGAGAGAAAATGTTTCAGTTCATTGGTAAAGCAGTGGAAATGGATAGAATTATAGAATACAAGTGAACCCTTTTGCTGTAGAAATTGTTAGAATCTACGATTTATATTGGTTGTTGGAATATTACATGTTCATTGGTAAATCAGCAGATGTTTTCATAGTGTAAGTATAAAACCCTCAACCCTTACCACAGTCCACAACTTTGAAATTTTGGTTTAGAATTGGTAGAATCTACAATTTGTTTTGGTTGTTGGAATATCACACATTCATTGGCTAACTAGTAGAGACTGCTAGAATGTAAGTATAAAACCCTCAATCCATACCAACTTTGGAGTTTTGGGGTAGAAATTGTTAGAATCTACAATTTATTTTGGTTGTTGGGAAATTGCATTTTCATTGGTAAACCAGTAGAAATTAGTGGAATGTAAGTATAAAACCCTCAACCCTTACTGCAATTTAGGAGTTTTGGTGTAGGAGCAGGGTCGTTCATGTAACACCCCGAATTTCAAATAAGGATAAATTCGAGATTTCACAGGATCTTTACTTCACTTCGTACAATTTTACAAGGAGTTTAAAACTTTGCATTCACAATACATCAGAGTTCCTTTACACTTGGTTTTTACACAGCGGAAGACTAAAAGATTACAACAATGAAATACAACTTGTATAACTTTAACATCATTTGCAACATCTTTAACTTCTAAACAGCAACAGCATAACCACTTTATAACTCCATGAATAGTCCATTACCTGCATGTCAATCTGTGGGCACGTCAGTTACTTACAACTGACGAAATGTTATACACGGCTATCCTCTCTATGCCGGGAATAGTATAACGATCTCATACTTTAACAAATCACAAAAAGATTGAATGAACAAGTAAAGTGTCAAAGGTGATTATTCTAAACATAAGTGTATGTCATGCCTTAATGCCTAATGCACACAATTCTACACTAGGATGACACTAATGCACACTTGTTCGGATTCTATGCATCCCATACTACATAGGTCTGAGGGCAAGCGCCTACGTTCTTCACAATACAGGGCTCGATGCCTCGCCATGAAAACTACCCGGTAGCAAAACAAAGTTCAGACTATTCCACGAATGTGAATCCCAGCCTTGGAGTCCACCGCCGGCTGTTATAACAGATTCCACATCGTGCGAACCGTCCCGTATGTGACCCTCTAGCCCAGTATATATATATATACATTGGAGACGGTAAACACAAAAATCCATCCGTCCGACACTCAAGATCTTGGAGTCCACCGCCGACCCGTCCTCATAGTCCCGGATTAAAATATAATAATCCGTCTCCCACAGGGCAACCTCAGTCCACCAACTGGGTCTATAGTCTTGGAGTCCACCGCCGACTATATAGAGCACCCCACTTACATTTCACTAAGTTTACTACATCTTCACTTATGTGCCTAAATTTTCTTAAGTTCAAGACATGAATAATTTCCATTCAAAGAATTAGTTTTACCTCCTACCGGACTTAATCAATAACTGCGAGATAGCCCTATGGCCATATCTCCAAATCATATCTCAAATATTTCTTTCAATAATGCCGGTATCGAGGTCTTACTAACTCTAAGTCATAAACTTTCATGTACAAGAAAACATGGGTATTCACACCCTTTCTTAATCATGTCTTAAACTTATATAATTTTCATCTTCTACTTATTCACAATGATTAATGTCTTGTATTAGCACTTATCCATAAAGCAATCATTTCTTAGTCTTTACACTATTCATAATCTAATTATTCACTCATAGTCTTTATAAGCAAAAAGGATTCCCTTTTTAAGAACACAATTTTATCACATGAAATTTTATAACCAATTCAAACTATCACAATATCTCAATTCCCTTTAAAATATTTCTTAAACAAAATCAAAGTATAATTCTCTTAAAAAAATCACTTCACAAAAATAATACTTTGTTTTTGTTCACTACAAAGTTTCATACTCACAATTTCATCTCTCTTATATCTCAAAATATACAAGAAAACAATCTTAATATTTCCCATTTCATTTTCCTCAAAATATGCAATAAAGTTATGATTAACTTTAATATTTATTACTTCATTTTATATGAAGAAAGTATGAGTTTTAATCAAAAGCCCCCTTTTTAAAGTCTCATTTTTACTTTCTTAAAATAGACAATAAAATTTCCATAACAATCTCTAATAGCTTCCATTTTATCTTATAACCATAATAGGAATTTATTCATACTAAAAAAAACATCTTATTCTATTAAAACCAAATCAAAAAAAATAAAAGATGGCTATCAAGATTTGAACCCAAGATCTCTTATAAGAGGTGCTCATTGACTAACCAGTAAGTCCTAGTGTGCTTTTTGTTTAGAAGTTGTATTCATATACTTTTGTTCACAATTTTCTGAAATTATTTCTTTTTAATAAAACTTGTTTACCCAATAATCCAATCCTTTAGGATATTGGAATAAACTTCTCTTTGGACTAAAAGGAAATCTTAAATAGTAATCAACAAGTCCAAACTTATTTTTAGCATATATCTCATTTTAAAAAAAAAATATTTTCCTTTCTTTACAAAATTTACACTTCTTTTCAAACTCGAAAATTAAAATCATGATTTTCTAAAAAAAAACTAGTTTATGCCCAACATCTTACAAATAAAAATTTGTGTTAAGAATCAAACATATTTTTTAATCGATTATGGGTGTCTCAAAGAAATTCCTTTCATACAAAAATTGTATTTTTGATGTCAACATACGTCATAAAAAAGAATTTATTTCCTTCTCTTTTCTTTTTCATCATATCTCTAATCATATGTCGAAATATAGCATTCTTTAACAATTTCTCATACATATCGAGTATTCTAACATTGTTCATAGTAATAATTCTTTAGTTAAACTCTTCTTTTCAATTTACAAATAAACTTGCATTTCTCAAAACTTGAATGAAAAAAAAAAATTGTTTAATTTCTCTTATACAAAATTGAGAATTTATAGCATGCCAACAAGTCTCAAATCATAAGAATTTTACAAAATCTCTTTCATGAACAAATTGTTATTTTCCAAATATAACAATAAAAAATATACATATGTCAATAATAACAAAATTTTACTTTCTTCTTCCTTAGTCAATAAATCATAAAGCATGTTTATCATATGATATTCATCACTAAAATTCCCACATACTCAACAAGTACAAAAATTGTAATCACATTAACATGATTCATGGTATAAAGAAATTCTTCTTTTTAATTAGCATGATATCACAACAAAATCATCCTCATTCAAAACATGATATACTAGCATAAATTTTATCTTATAATTCTCAAACAATATCTTCTTATACTACTCTTTTTTGTATGCATATCCTACACTAGACAATAATGAAATCACCCACTAACACAATTTTAATCTATTTGTCAACATAGCATGATTCACTATTAATCTCACCACAATCATAGTATAGTTATTCTATTTTATCAAAACTACTCATTCACTTTTATTAGCATGTACATTCTAAAAAAATTAGAAAGTAGGAGAACACCCACCTTTTGTGAAGCTTGAAAAGAAAAGAGAACACCACTTCTAGCTCCAAAGATTCCTAGCTCCTAGTAAGACTTCTCCTCCTAGCAATTTCTCATTTCCAAGCAAGAGATCCTCCAAGCACAATAACTTTCTTACTCTCTTTCTTTTTCTTCCATTCTTTCTTTTTCTTACACTTATTTTGATATTGATTTTGGTGCAAGAGAAATGTAGGAAATGGGACTCTATTTATAGGATTTTGGAAGGGTCTAAAGTGTAAAAATCTCACCCTAATAACTCTTCAAATTTATTTTACAACTCTCCACTTTCCTAACTCCTAAAACCTCCATCTCTTCATCTCCCCACTCTCCACTAACTCAACCTACCAACTCTTCTCCTCCCCTTGCCCAAAAAATGGTCCAAATACATTTGTGTATGCATGCACACATGCATAAACAAATATGAACACATTTCTATAACCCTAAATGTGTACTAATATGTGTAACTTGTCATGTATTAGTACATGTTTAACTAAAAATGTGATTTTAATAGTGGGCTTGCTACATGGGCTCATTACTAATTAATTTATTTAGTTATCTAGTGGGCTTGCTACATGGGCTCATTACTAATTAATTTATTTAATTATCTAGTGCGCTCCTCTCCTAATGGGCTACATTTTAGTTTATAGGTCCATGGATCAAAAGAAAGGCTAAATAAAACTAATGCATGCTAAAAAATAGTAAAATGAGAGTAGCAAAATGAGAATAAAAATTTGCACGTGCACCATACGTGCAAAAAATCGAAAAATGCATTTTAATCAAAACAAGGGAAAAATAAATTTTTGTTTTATAAAATAGATTTAAATACATAAAAATAAATAATTTAAACCTATAGAAAATATTATACGTAGTGGTGGAAACACGTGCATCAAAACACGTAAAAAGCACGTAAATCCCAGGGATTGAAATATTATATTTTAGTTGACCGAAATCAATACGGAAAATGTATAAATAGTATGAATCCAAAATATGTAGTGAAACATATTACAAAATATACGTGCGTAACACCCAGGGGCAAAATTGTAATTTCCAATTTTGCGGGGTGTTACACTCTCCCCCCCTTAGAGTAGTTCCGTCCCCGGAACTCGCTAGGGTAAAGATTGTATTTTGTACATGTCACACAAAATATTTGTATTTAGAAAACTGCAACTTTAAGAAAAATAAATGTAGTATACGTAACAAACAAGACAAACTCTTTATAAGAAAACTATGAATATTAAGATGTTACCAGACGGAACAAGAAAATTAGGAAAATGGCATAAGAACTGAAATGTGACACTAGACATAATAGTTTGAGAGAAATTTTCGTACAAAAATAATATTAGGTAAGCTATTGGATAAAAGAGAAAAGTTGATTAAGTTGTTAATTTCGAAGTAGTTCGGAAAACAATGTGGCGAAGAAAGCATAGTCACTCAATTTAATAAACTGTAGAAAATTTGCAAAGTGTATAACGAAATTGAATTAACAATTTAAAATAAGACCATTGAATAAGAGTTTGGAAAAATAAATGGAAATGAGACTTAGTTGAAAGTATTAATAAAATGACTTTGTATATCAATTAATAAAATAGTTTGTAAGGTAACTATAACAATTATACACACAATTTGAAAAAAATAAAAAGCATACGTTGAAATACTTTGTGAATATACAAAATTTTGTAGTGATGAAAATATTATATAACATTAAGACAAAATAGTGTAAAGCACATACACGAGATGGAAACACAATTGAAAACAATAATTATATAGTGTAGCAAATTAGGACAATAGACATAAACAAGTATATGCAAAAATATTAATGTAGTAATTAGATGAGGGTAAAATGATATGTATAATGGGAATATTGAAATATATGATATATATAGAAATCATTGGAAAAATATAAGTAATAACTAAGAATGTAAAGATAGTTAAAATTTGAGAAAGGATATTGTATAAATAGTGAGTATATGCATAAAACTATAAAAGTAATGAATAGCGATTAATAGAAAAATGAATTTATCAAAACAAATATGCAATAATAGTACCGAATGTAAACAAATAAAACAATAGTAGGTCACATTTATATAGGTAGAAAATTTCAATCTTGTTAAGAACATATAGAATAAGATACTATAGTACCATAGAAATCAAAATCATATAAAATGAGTGCTCATAAGAAAATTTCATAAGAAAAATCCAAAATAATAAATGAAGAAAATAATTGTTGAAATATTAATTTAATAAACGGCATCTTGACAAAATACGTAAAGTAAGAGTAGATATAAACGGGTAAACATAAAAGACCAAATTTTAAGTTTGAAAAAAAAAAGTTTAAAATATCAAGACTAAGGAAGATAGATAAATATTCAAATCATAAAAATATTTATTTGAAAAATATTGACTACGGAGAAAGTACCATGATAAAAATCTACAAAAATAATTTGAGAGGGAAGTGTGTAAGGTATCATGAATGACGGTCCAAGCCAACCACGCTTCCACTGCGCCACTCTGATACCCAGTGAAAAATGTGCTCGGATACACTCTCATATTAATGTATACGAGGGGAACATCATGAATGAAATTGAATGCAAGTTCAATAACAACTTCATTCACGACTCCAGCCATCCAAAAGAAAGAGAAAACATCAGTGCATAGAGCAACACAAATGTAAATCACTTACATTTAAATCTCTATAGACTGAAACTCACACTCTAGTGTCCACAAGAATAATATTGTAACTACTCAATAAGGTGTCACGGGTTCTAGACTATAGTCAATGATCTTACTACTCTTTCTAAACAAATCTTTAGTCTATCAAGTTCTGATTTACTTGGGTTAGCCGTAAGAGTCGGTTCCCAGCTAGCGGTGGTCCGAAGACGCTTAAGTACCGTGTCGCTTAGGGTTGTTTACACCCGATTGACAGAAGGACTCTTTTGGTTTGTCCCCAAATTTATCGTCACTTTTTATCGTTCCTTATAAACTTATACTACTTGTGAAGCATGCTCTGATACCATCTATAACACCCCGAATTTCAAATAATGATAAATTCGAGATTTCACAGGATCTTTACTTCACTTCGTACAATTTTACAAGGAGTTTAAAACTTTGCATTCACAATACATCAGAGTTCCTTTACACTTGGTTTTTACACAGCGGAAGACTAAAAGATTACAACAATGAAATACAACTTGTATAACTTTAACATCATTTGCAACATCTTTAACTTCTAAACAGCAACAGCATAACCACTTTATAACTCCATGAATAGTCCATTACCTGCATGTCAATCTGTGGGCACGTCAGTTACTTACAACTGACGAAATGTTATACACGGCTATCCTCTCTATGCCGGGAATAGTATAACGATCTCATACTTTAACAAATCACAAAAAGATTGAATGAACAAGTAAAGTGTCAAAGGTGATTATTCTAAACATAAGTGTATGTCATGCCTTAATGCCTAATGCACACAATTCTACACTAGGATGACACTAATGCACACTTGTTCGGATTCTATGCATCCCATACTACATAGGTCCGAGGGCAAGCGCCTACGTTCTTCACAATACAGGGCTCGATGCCTCGCCATGAAAACTACCCGGTAGCAAAACAAAGTTCAGACTATTCCACGAATGTGAATCCCAGCCTTGGAGTCCACCGCCGGCTGTTATAACAGATTCCACATCGTGCGAACCGTCCCGTATGTGACCCTCTAGCCCAGTATATATATATATACATTGGAGACGGTAAACACAAAAATCCATCCGTCCGACACTCAAGATCTTGGAGTCCACCGCCGACCCGTCCTCATAGTCCCGGATTAAAATATAATAATCCGTCTCCCACAGGGCAACCTCAGTCCACCAACTGGGTCTATAGTCTTGGAGTCCACCGCCGACTATATAGAGCACCCCACTTACATTTCACTAAGTTTACTACATCTTCACTTATGTGCCTAAATTTTCTTAAGTTCAAGACATGAATAATTTCCATTCAAAGAATTAGTTTTACCTCCTACCGGACTTAATCAATAACTGCGAGATAGCCCTATGGCCATATCTCCAAATCATATCTCAAATATTTCTTTCAATAATGCCGGTATCGAGGTCTTACTAACTCTAAGTCATAAACTTTCATGTACAAGAAAACATGGGTATTCACACCCTTTCTTAATCATGTCTTAAACTTATATAATTTTCATCTTCTACTTATTCACAATGATTAATGTCTTGTATTAGCACTTATCCATAAAGCAATCATTTCTTAGTCTTTACACTATTCATAATCTAATTATTCACTCATAGTCTTTATAAGCAAAAAGGATTCCCTTTTTAAGAACACAATTTTATCACATGAAATTTTATAACCAATTCAAACTATCACAATATCTCAATTCCCTTTAAAATATTTCTTAAACAAAATCAAAGTATAATTCTCTTAAAAAATCACTTCACAAAAATAATACTTTGTTTTTGTTCACTACAAAGTTTCATACTCACAATTTCATCTCTCTTATATCTCAAAATATACAAGAAAACAATCTTAATATTTCCCATTTCATTTTCCTCAAAATATGCAATAAAGTTATGATTAACTTTAATATTTATTACTTCATTTTATATGAAGAAAGTATGAGTTTTAATCAAAAGCCCCCTTTTTAAAGTCTCATTTTTACTTTCTTAAAATAGACAATAAAATTTCCATAACAATCTCTAATAGCTTCCATTTTATCTTATAACCATAATAGGAATTTATTCATACTAAAAAAAACATCTTATTCTATTAAAACCAAATCAAAAAAAATAAAAGATGGCTATCAAGATTTGAACCCAAGATCTCTTATAAGAGGTGCTCATTGACTAACCAGTAAGTCCTAGTGTGCTTTTTGTTTAGAAGTTGTATTCATATACTTTTGTTCACAATTTTCTGAAATTATTTCTTTTTAATAAAACTTGTTTACCCAATAATCCAATCCTTTAGGATATTGGAATAAACTTCTCTTTGGACTAAAAGGAAATCTTAAATAGTAATCAACAAGTCCAAACTTATTTTTAGCATATATCTCATTTTAAAAAAAAATATTTTCCTTTCTTTACAAAATTTACACTTCTTTTCAAACTCGAAAATTAAAATCATGATTTTCTAAAAAAAACTAGTTTATGCCCAACATCTTACAAATAAAAATTTGTGTTAAGAATCAAACATATTTTTTAATCGATTATGGGTGTCTCAAAGAAATTCCTTTCATACAAAAATTGTATTTTTGATGTCAACATACGTCATAAAAAAGAATTTATTTCCTTCTCTTTTCTTTTTCATCATATCTCTAATCATATGTCGAAATATAGCATTCTTTAACAATTTCTCATACATATCGAGTATTCTAACATTGTTCATAGTAATAATTCTTTAGTTAAACTCTTCTTTTCAATTTACAAATAAACTTGCATTTCTCAAAACTTGAATGAAAAAAAAAAATTGTTTAATTTCTCTTATACAAAATTGAGAATTTATAGCATGCCAACAAGTCTCAAATCATAAGAATTTTACAAAATCTCTTTCATGAACAAATTGTTATTTTCCAAATATAACAATAAAAAATATACATATGTCAATAATAACAAAATTTTACTTTCTTCTTCCTTAGTCAATAAATCATAAAGCATGTTTATCATATGATATTCATCACTAAAATTCCCACATACTCAACAAGTACAAAAATTGTAATCACATTAACATGATTCATGGTATAAAGAAATTCTTCTTTTTAATTAGCATGATATCACAACAAAATCATCCTCATTCAAAACATGATATACTAGCATAAATTTTATCTTATAATTCTCAAACAATATCTTCTTATACTACTCTTTTTTGTATGCATATCCTACACTAGACAATAATGAAATCACCCACTAACACAATTTTAATCTATTTGTCAACATAGCATGATTCACTATTAATCTCACCACAATCATAGTATAGTTATTCTATTTTATCAAAACTACTCATTCACTTTTATTAGCATGTACATTCTAAAAAAATTAGAAAGTAGGAGAACACCCACCTTTTGTGAAGCTTGAAAAGAAAAGAGAACACCACTTCTAGCTCCAAAGATTCCTAGCTCCTAGTAAGACTTCTCCTCCTAGCAATTTCTCATTTCCAAGCAAGAGATCCTCCAAGCACAATAACTTTCTTACTCTCTTTCTTTTTCTTCCATTCTTTCTTTTTCTTACACTTATTTTGATATTGATTTTGGTGCAAGAGAAATGTAGGAAATGGGACTCTATTTATAGGATTTTGGAAGGGTCTAAAGTGTAAAAATCTCACCCTAATAACTCTTCAAATTTATTTTACAACTCTCCACTTTCCTAACTCCTAAAACCTCCATCTCTTCATCTCCCCACTCTCCACTAACTCAACCTACCAACTCTTCTCCTCCCCTTGCCCAAAAAATGGTCCAAATACATTTGTGTATGCATGCACACATGCATAAACAAATATGAACACATTTCTATAACCCTAAATGTGTACTAATATGTGTAACTTGTCATGTATTAGTACATGTTTAACTAAAAATGTGATTTTAATAGTGGGCTTGCTACATGGGCTCATTACTAATTAATTTATTTAGTTATCTAGTGGGCTTGCTACATGGGCTCATTACTAATTAATTTATTTAATTATCTAGTGGGCTCCTCTCCTAATGGGCTACATTTTAGTTTATAGGTCCATGGATCAAAAGAAAGGCTAAATAAAACTAATGCATGCTAAAAAATAGTAAAATGAGAGTAGCAAAATGAGAATAAAAATTTGCACGTGCACCATACGTGCAAAAAATCGAAAAATGCATTTTAATCAAAACAAGGGAAAAATAAATTTTTGTTTTATAAAATAGATTTAAATACATAAAAATAAATAATTTAAACCTATAGAAAATATTATACGTAGTGGTGGAAACACGTGCATCAAAACACGTAAAAAGCACGTAAATCCCAGGGATTGAAATATTATATTTTAGTTGACCGAAATCAATACGGAAAATGTATAAATAGTATGAATCCAAAATATGTAGTGAAACATATTACAAAATATACGTGCGTAACACCCAGGGGCAAAATTGTAATTTCCAATTTTGCGGGGTGTTACACTCTCCCCCCCTTAGAGTAGTTCCGTCCCCGGAACTCGCTAGGGTAAAGATTGTATTTTGTACATGTCACACAAAATATTTGTATTTAGAAAACTGCAACTTTAAGAAAAATAAATGTAGTATACGTAACAAACAAGACAAACTCTTTATAAGAAAACTATGAATATTAAGATGTTACCAGACGGAACAAGAAAATTAGGAAAATGGCATAAGAACTGAAATGTGACACTAGACATAATAGTTTGAGAGAAATTTTCGTACAAAAATAATATTAGGTAAGCTATTGGATAAAAGAGAAAAGTTGATTAAGTTGTTAATTTCGAAGTAGTTCGGAAAACAATGTGGCGAAGAAAGCATAGTCACTCAATTTAATAAACTGTAGAAAATTTGCAAAGTGTATAACGAAATTGAATTAACAATTTAAAATAAGACCATTGAATAAGAGTTTGGAAAAATAAATGGAAATGAGACTTAGTTGAAAGTATTAATAAAATGACTTTGTATATCAATTAATAAAATAGTTTGTAAGGTAACTATAACAATTATACACACAATTTGAAAAAAATAAAAAGCATACGTTGAAATACTTTGTGAATATACAAAATTTTGTAGTGATGAAAATATTATATAACATTAAGACAAAATAGTGTAAAGCACATACACGAGATGGAAACACAATTGAAAACAATAATTATATAGTGTAGCAAATTAGGACAATAGACATAAACAAGTATATGCAAAAATATTAATGTAGTAATTAGATGAGGGTAAAATGATATGTATAATGGGAATATTGAAATATATGATATATATAGAAATCATTGGAAAAATATAAGTAATAACTAAGAATGTAAAGATAGTTAAAATTTGAGAAAGGATATTGTATAAATAGTGAGTATATGCATAAAACTATAAAAGTAATGAATAGCGATTAATAGAAAAATGAATTTATCAAAACAAATATGCAATAATAGTACCGAATGTAAACAAATAAAACAATAGTAGGTCACATTTATATAGGTAGAAAATTTCAATCTTGTTAAGAACATATAGAATAAGATACTATAGTACCATAGAAATCAAAATCATATAAAATGAGTGCTCATAAGAAAATTTCATAAGAAAAATCCAAAATAATAAATGAAGAAAATAATTGTTGAAATATTAATTTAATAAACGGCATCTTGACAAAATACGTAAAGTAAGAGTAGATATAAACGGGTAAACATAAAAGACCAAATTTTAAGTTTGAAAAAAAAAAGTTTAAAATATCAAGACTAAGGAAGATAGATAAATATTCAAATCATAAAAATATTTATTTGAAAAATATTGACTACGGAGAAAGTACCATGATAAAAATCTACAAAAATAATTTGAGAGGGAAGTGTGTAAGGTATCATGAATGACGGTCCAAGCCAACCACGCTTCCACTGCGCCACTCTGATACCCAGTGAAAAATGTGCTCGGATACACTCTCATATTAATGTATACGAGGGGAACATCATGAATGAAATTGAATGCAAGTTCAATAACAACTTCATTCACGACTCCAGCCATCCAAAAGAAAGAGAAAACATCAGTGCATAGAGCAACACAAATGTAAATCACTTACATTTAAATCTCTATAGACTGAAACTCACACTCTAGTGTCCACAAGAATAATATTGTAACTACTCAATAAGGTGTCACGGGTTCTAGACTATAGTCAATGATCTTACTACTCTTTCTAAACAAATCTTTAGTCTATCAAGTTCTGATTTACTTGGGTTAGCCGTAAGAGTCGGTTCCCAGCTAGCGGTGGTCCGAAGACGCTTAAGTACCGTGTCGCTTAGGGTTGTTTACACCCGATTGACAGAAGGACTCTTTTGGTTTGTCCCCAAATTTATCGTCACTTTTTATCGTTCCTTATAAACTTATACTACTTGTGAAGCATGCTCTGATACCATCTATAACACCCCGAATTTCAAATAATGATAAATTCGAGATTTCACAGGATCTTTACTTCACTTCGTACAATTTTACAAGGAGTTTAAAACTTTGCATTCACAATACATCAGAGTTCCTTTACACTTGGTTTTTACACAGCGGAAGACTAAAAGATTACAACAATGAAATACAACTTGTATAACTTTAACATCATTTGCAACATCTTTAACTTCTAAACAGCAACAGCATAACCACTTTATAACTCCATGAATAGTCCATTACCTGCATGTCAATCTGTGGGCACGTCAGTTACTTACAACTGACGAAATGTTATACACGGCTATCCTCTCTATGCCGGGAATAGTATAACGATCTCATACTTTAACAAATCACAAAAAGATTGAATGAACAAGTAAAGTGTCAAAGGTGATTATTCTAAACATAAGTGTATGTCATGCCTTAATGCCTAATGCACACAATTCTACACTAGGATGACACTAATGCACACTTGTTCGGATTCTATGCATCCCATACTACATAGGTCCGAGGGCAAGCGCCTACGTTCTTCACAATACAGGGCTCGATGCCTCGCCATGAAAACTACCCGGTAGCAAAACAAAGTTCAGACTATTCCACGAATGTGAATCCCAGCCTTGGAGTCCACCGCCGGCTGTTATAACAGATTCCACATCGTGCGAACCGTCCCGTATGTGACCCTCTAGCCCAGTATATATATATATACATTGGAGACGGTAAACACAAAAATCCATCCGTCCGACACTCAAGATCTTGGAGTCCACCGCCGACCCGTCCTCATAGTCCCGGATTAAAATATAATAATCCGTCTCCCACAGGGCAACCTCAGTCCACCAACTGGGTCTATAGTCTTGGAGTCCACCGCCGACTATATAGAGCACCCCACTTACATTTCACTAAGTTTACTACATCTTCACTTATGTGCCTAAATTTTCTTAAGTTCAAGACATGAATAATTTCCATTCAAAGAATTAGTTTTACCTCCTACCGGACTTAATCAATAACTGCGAGATAGCCCTATGGCCATATCTCCAAATCATATCTCAAATATTTCTTTCAATAATGCCGGTATCGAGGTCTTACTAACTCTAAGTCATAAACTTTCATGTACAAGAAAACATGGGTATTCACACCCTTTCTTAATCATGTCTTAAACTTATATAATTTTCATCTTCTACTTATTCACAATGATTAATGTCTTGTATTAGCACTTATCCATAAAGCAATCATTTCTTAGTCTTTACACTATTCATAATCTAATTATTCACTCATAGTCTTTATAAGCAAAAAGGATTCCCTTTTTAAGAACACAATTTTATCACATGAAATTTTATAACCAATTCAAACTATCACAATATCTCAATTCCCTTTAAAATATTTCTTAAACAAAATCAAAGTATAATTCTCTTAAAAAAATCACTTCACAAAAATAATACTTTGTTTTTGTTCACTACAAAGTTTCATACTCACAATTTCATCTCTCTTATATCTCAAAATATACAAGAAAACAATCTTAATATTTCCCATTTCATTTTCCTCAAAATATGCAATAAAGTTATGATTAACTTTAATATTTATTACTTCATTTTATATGAAGAAAGTATGAGTTTTAATCAAAAGCCCCCTTTTTAAAGTCTCATTTTTACTTTCTTAAAATAGACAATAAAATTTCCATAACAATCTCTAATAGCTTCCATTTTATCTTATAACCATAATAGGAATTTATTCATACTAAAAAAAACATCTTATTCTATTAAAACCAAATCAAAAAAAATAAAAGATGGCTATCAAGATTTGAACCCAAGATCTCTTATAAGAGGTGCTCATTGACTAACCAGTAAGTCCTAGTATGCTTTTTGTTTAGAAGTTGTATTCATATACTTTTGTTCACAATTTTCTGAAATTATTTCTTTTTAATAAAACTTGTTTACCCAATAATCCAATCCTTTAGGATATTGGAATAAACTTCTCTTTGGACTAAAAGGAAATCTTAAATAGTAATCAACAAGTCCAAACTTATTTTTAGCATATATCTCATTTAAAAAAAAAATATTTTCCTTTCTTTACAAAATTTACACTTCTTTTCAAACTCGAAAATTAAAATCATGATTTTCTAAAAAAAAACTAGTTTATGCCCAACATCTTACAAATAAAAATTTGTGTTAAGAATCAAACATATTTTTTAATCGATTATGGGTGTCTCAAAGAAATTCCTTTCATACAAAAATTGTATTTTTGATGTCAACATACTTCATAAAAAAGAATTTATTTCCTTCTCTTTTCTTTTTCATCATATCTCTAATCATATGTCGAAATATAGCATTCTTTAACAATTTCTCATACTTATCGAGTATTCTAACATTGTTCATAGTAATAATTCTTCAGTTAAACTCTTCTTTTCAATTTACACATAAACTTGCATTTCTCAAAACTTGAATGAAAAAAAAAATTGTTTAATTTCTCTTATACAAAATTGGGAATTTATAGCATGCCAACAAGTCTCTTTCTTTTTCTTCCTTTCTTTCTTTTTCTTACACTTATTTTGATATTGATTTTGGTGCAAGAGAAATGTAGAAAATGAGACTCTATTTATAGGATTTTGGAAGGGTCTAAAGTGCAAAAATCTCACCCTAATAACTCTTCAAATTTATTTTACAACTCTCCACTTTCCTAACTCCTAAAACCTCCATCTCTTCATCTCCCCACTCTCCACTAACTCAACCTACCAACTCTTCTCCTCCCCTTGCCCAAAAAATGGTCCAAATACATTTGTGTATGCATGCACACATGCATAAACAAATATGAACACATTTCTATAACTCTAAATGTGTACTAATATGTGTAACTTGTCATGTATTAGTACATGTTTACCTAAAAATGTGATTTTAATAGTGGGCTTGCTACATGGGCTCATTACTAATTAATTTATTTAATTATCTAGTGGGCTTGCTACATGGGCTCATTACTAATTAATTTATTTAATTATCTAGTGGGCTCCTCTCCTAATGGGCTACATTTTAGTTTATGGGTCCATGGATCAAAAGAAAGGATAAATAAAACTAATGCATGCTAAAAAATAGTAAAATGAGAGTAGCAAAATGAGAATAAAAATTTGCACGTGCACCATACGTGCAAAAAATCGAAAAATGCATTTTAATCAAAACAAGGGAAAAATAAATTTTTGTTTTATAAAATAGATTTAAATACATAAAAATAAATAATTTAAACCTATAGAAAATATTATACGTAGTGGTGGAAACACGTGCATCAAAATACGTAAAAAGCACGTAAATCCCAGGGATTGAAATATTATATTTTAGTTGACCGAAATCAATACGGAAAATGTATAAATAGTATGAATCCAAAATATGTAGTGAAACACATTACAAAATATACGTGCGTAACACCCAGGGGCAAAATTGTAATTTCCAATTTTGCGGAGTGTTACAGTTCACATGGTATTAGAGCAATCAGGGTTCAAGGTGCACACATTAAATTACTGGTATAAGTACTGTTTTGCAAAGGTCAGGTTTTGATCCAGAAAAAGGGTGCACGACCTATTTTGATGGGTTAGAGACTAATCAACAGACCCCTCTATCAGAATAATATAAGGTTGAGCATTTTATTTTTAAAAAAGGAAGAAAAGAGAAAAAGAAAAGGAAGATAGAATGTAAGTATAAACATGTCGAGCCATATCACAACTTCAAAGTTTTGGTGTATTGGCAGGATGTACAGGAAGTAACTCTTACTTCGCATCAAAATCACCTAGTCCAAGTGTTAATTAAAATAGTTTGGTTAATGATGTTAACAGTGGATGTGTGTTTGTATTTAGTAACCTGAGGAACTTGCATGTAGGTACTTCTACAAGCCTATTAGATGCCAATGCCAATACATGGCCTCTATCTTTGGCTAATATGGACGTGCAAGTTCCCGCTTTGTCATTTATATGATAAGGTTTATGTTGAATTTTGAATTTTTTTATTCTTATTTTTCCTTTCTTTTTCATCTTTCTTTTAGTTCTTGTTGTTTATGTTGTGCCGTAATAGAATGGAAAATTGACCTACCTACCAACATCATCAAAATATAGTATAAACTTGAAGTGCAATAGGCAGTTAATTGTGGTGGCAAGATTGGAAGGAGACGACTACAATGGATAAGAGTGTGAGTTTGATCCCTGATTGACTTTTGTCCAATATTTAAGAGGAACCTATAAAGAGGAGTTTTAAATCTTATGTACTAAGATGTACATTGTTTAGCCAAATCTAGCCTACATCATTGGAGCAAGAGATTTAACATTTAATCTGTAGTAAAAGGGAACACAAAACTCATTCCCTTGAACTTTGTAATACACATTAAAAATGTTTTTCTCGTGGTCAACCATAGAAAAAGAAAGCTCTTATTATAGAGCTTCAGAATGGATAACAAGTAAGAACCTACACCATCTTTTCTGTAGTTTGAGCTCATATTACGGAGGAGCATAATTTATGAGAATTGTAGAAGTTTACAAAATAAGTAGTTAGCAATTGAAAGGAATGATAGCCATCTCCAATGCCCCATACAGAAAAACTTTTAGTTGTTGTTGGATGTGAAAATAGAACAAATTCAAATAGTGCACATCTGCATGTTTAAAAGCTCAATCCGAAGTTTATGTTGGTGACTGAATTGATTGTAGGATTCTATATTCATGAGCTATCTTTCAAGTAGTAGAAGTATGCATGTCAACAACATTTATTTAGGCTAATTAAATTTATTTGCAGGCGCATCTAGTGGCATTGGCTGTGAAACCACTCGAGTTCTTGCATTGCATGGGGTCCATATTGTCATGGGTGTTAGGAATGTGTCTGCTGATATATGGAAGATTTAGATATATCAGTAGTAACACCTGCTGATACCAGTCCTGACTCAGCAATGCCTTAATTTGTAAGATGGTAAATGCGGAACCAAAAAGCTTGTACAAACAATGAGAGAACAAATATGTATTCATGTTTGCTTATATACTGTATCTTGATGTTAGGTGTACATGCACAGAAACATACATTGACCTAGTTTTACTCCTTGATGATATAGATTATAGTATGTACTCCGTGTATTTATTGCTTCCTTTTCTCTTAAAGCAAGCGGACAAGTGGATTTGACATGGCTCCTCCTGGTGCACTAGCATTGTCTGGTGCTGCCACGTCAGGTTAGAATGTTTTCTTTGCCGTCCCTTTAGTTTTTCAGTGAGTATTCTATTGCAGTCATATTGTTAGTTTATCAGCTACTACTTTCACTAGCACTTGTGCTTTAATAGTAGCTTACATCCACTCATGTTTTTCTTTTTATGATTATATTTAATTAAGTAGTTTCATTCTGAAACTGAGGACCATTGTTGTGTTGTTGGCTGTTGTGTGTGGTTGTTTGTTTGTGATTGTGTTATCGCTTGGGTAAAGAAGGCAATATTGGGCTACATGTCCAAGGGTGCTATCCAATGGCGTGTTTTTTTGTAGATTTAGATGTTCAACGAGGAATTACTGCACTTTCTTGCTGGATCTTTCTCGCGATCAACCAGAACTGCCTTTTGGTAGACCTACAAAATTTCCTTTAACAATTGCAATGATGTATTTATATTTTCATTCTTCGTAAATTGTTCAAGCTGTTTTCAATTAATGTAGATACTCTTAAATGAGGAATTCACTAATTCTCATCTGATTCTTGAAGTAGCAAAGTTTTCTGTTTTCCATTTTTTACTTTGTACATAACTTATTCAGGTCAGCTGCCTGGCATTTCTCAACCCACTACTGGAATATTTCCTGGCATGATATCTTTCCAACCACAACAGGTATATTGAGATATGAATACCTACAAGAAGTTTATATCTGATTTCATAATGCTCATATAAAATGGAAACTAACTGCCATTCTCTGTGTCTTTGAATAGTTTGGTTCACTACCACTGATACCAGTCCTGACTCAGCAGGCGTGGGGTCCATTCAAGTTTATATTGTTACTACTGATATATCTAAATCTTCCATAAGTTAGTTGTATATGTTTGAGATTAATTTGTACTTTGTTAACTATAGGTTTGGCGCTTGATTCAGGATGTCTACTCCTCTCTGAGACTGCCCAAATCCAATGCCATCAAAATTATTGATTTTGGCAGCACAACTCGTGAAAGCCAAGACCAGAGTTATGTTATTTCAACGAGGCACTATCGGGCTCCCGAAGTTATTGACACATACTTTTAGTGTGATTAAATGGAACTATTTGATGCATTATTTTTATTTCTAAATAAATTTTGCTCACTTTTTTAAAATCATATCTTGCTATGAAGCTTACATATGTTTCACATGCATCATATGCTAGAATATTGACTACTCCTTGTTATTTGTTAGCTGATATATCGTTTTCTTTGTGTATCTCAGTGTAGAAAGGGGAAAGATCTTTACCTCTGGATGGCTAGGTCGGCTAGTGGACCATCTGTGAAGTTTTTGGTTAATGCTAGTAAGTTTTGTTTTAGTACTCTTCATTTACTTAATGACATGCCAGTTGTAAGTGTTTTAACTGGCAAGCATTGTTGAAAGCTTTCTTAAATAAGTTAGCCAACTTTATGTACAATGGAGTTGCCTTCTTAAGTTGCATTTTGTAGTCATTTTACAAGCTTTTAGTGTTAATTCTATGAGATGCTTTATTTGTTAAGCATTTATAAAATATTCCTTTCATATGGTCGTAGTGTTAATTCTATAACACATTTTGCATGCTATCTGAATATTAACTATTTGTTGATGACCAAAGTTAGTTCTTTTTGCTTTGTTTTGTTTGTGAAGGGCTCTCAACAAGCGAGAAATGATGAAACTCGCTCAAAATGTAGTCGAGTTTGTGTTTGCCGATGATGAAGTGAAGAAGGTTGTAAAGGAGATTTGCAAGATGCTAAAAGAAGATCACTGCAAAGAGAATCGAGATTAATCAAGATCTGGTTGCCGTAAAATAAGAAAATTATTAGTGTCGTATCTCAAGTGAGGAGTCAGTTGAATGTTATCTTACAATGTCATTGAATATGTTGATCGTAGTTTAAAGTATTGATTCTCATGTCTGCACACATGAATTCAATTGTGTATTTGGTTATTAACTATTTTGTAATTTGACATGCTTGTAATACTTCATTAATTTTTAATTTAATTGAAGTTCAATTTTTTTAAATTTTGTTTCATAAACATATTTATCTATTTTATAGTGTATTTAGTTTATAATTGGATTAATATTATAAAAGAAAATATTAAATTATCATACGCGTAATTAATAAGAAAAATTTTTGTATAGAGCGATGGGTATATATTTAAATATTTGGATGCGAAAACCATTACAAAAACCTATAGCAATGGAGTTTCAACCGTGGGTATAGGAAAGCAAGTGGTGTCCTTAAAACCTATACCAATGGATACGAAACCGTGGGTATAACACCGAGGTTTTGTCCAACGGGTAAAAAAACCGTTGCTATAGGCTATAGTGACGGTATTTTGCCGTGGGTATAGCTAATTAAAAACAACGGAAAAATATGTCCGTTGGTATAGGTTTTACGTGCTATACCTACGGTTTTTCGCCTTTTACCCATGGATTTTTGCTGTCACTATATGTCAAATTTCTTGTAGCGTTTTTACTACAGATTACAGTATTTTACAGGGAGTTATAATTTATTTATAATCTAGTTTTAAATGTATTCTTATGACCTTATTAAGTGAGTTACATGTGGTTTCAAAAGAATTGATGTTTGGTGATATTGTACGACTTAAAAATGTGATTTTCTGTTATTTAATGGGTTTAATATTTTATTTGAATTCTGAAATCTCACGAGTACATTTAAATGGATTTGAACTTTTTCGTTTTCTTATGGATTTATGATTTTTATTGAAAGTTTTGGTATTGATGGTCGAGTTATGAGTCCTTAGAGATTGAGTGGGGCCTTAGCTACCGGCAGTTGAGATTTTAGTTGTTGTTCAGTTGAGTTAAGCCCGGTAGAGTACATCAACTCTAAGAGATTCGAAATCTATTAAACAATTAATTAACTTAACAAGATAAGGACATGCACTAGATGATGATATGATAAAATGAGAACATGGGTTATGGACCTCAGTATGGCCTGCGGTGTGAGATAATCCTCAAAATTATCGAGGTGTGAGTGAAATAGTCTCCGGAATTACCTGTAGTGTGGGATTGATCTCCAAAATTATCGGGGTCGAGGCGAAGCTCATGGGGTATTCGTGTGATGAGGCGCCATTGCTTACGGTGTGGGGTATTCTTGAAGTTTCCCAGGTGCGAGTGAAATAGTTTCCAGAATTATTGTGGATAAATATTGACCTCCGGAATTATCGAGGCATGGGCTGATACTCACAGTTTATCTAGATCTCATAGTATTCATCGTAGTAGGATTGGTTACATAATGGGGGATTAAACCCTATCAAGTTGAGAACGTTAAGGGCTTGCACCGAACCTTTGTAGAGTGGGATTCATAGAATCCGACAAGTATGCATTAGAGAGTCAGCATATAGCATTGATGTTTTCTTGACTTATTTTCATGCATGTTATTTCCTGTTTTTCTACACTTGACACTTAGTCTAGTTTTACTTGATGTTTTCATGTTTTATTTATGGTTATTTCTTATTTCATTTACTTCTTACCGTTGATACATGTTGTTTATGACTCTATGCCTTATGTTTTATTTGTGTTGCATTTATTTTTATGTCACTCACATTGTTATGGCTGAACCTTGTAGTTTTGGGTGTTAGGGTTATCTGTAGGCTCATATTTTACAGGTAGGTACCTATAGCTTTGGGATTAGGATGCATGAGGTAGAATGATGTTATGGTTTATGCAAATTGTAAAAGAATGTGTTGTAAAAGAAAGAATTTGTAATTCAAGGTGTTTGTTTTCCTGCTGTGCTTTGTAAAGAATTAATGTAATAAAAGTTGAAAAGTTTTATCTGTGTTTTGGCTGTGTTTTGGCTATGTTTACTATTATAATTGAGGTTGATGCTAGAAACTGTGCCACGTATTTCTCAGATATCATATTGGAAATTGGTAGCGCTACAGAGATTGGTATCAGAGCATGCTTCAATAATAATAATAAACATGGTATAAAAATAAACCTAGGTGTGGACATTAGAGCGTGAGTACCTAGGTGTGGACATTAGAATGTGAGTATCACATAGAGTTAGAACATGATGTTTTGGTTTGGGGTATGGTTGAGGTTTTGCCATAAGGTATTGATGTGGATATAAATTGTGTTGTGATGCTCTAACTTTACCCTCATTTTGCAGTATTCAGTAATGACAGGACCGAGGACTAGGAATTGTGGTAATGGTGATGGGGCGGGAAGTCCCATGGGGCTGGAATTTATCTTGAAACTAAGATTGCCAGGGTGTATCAGATCTTGAATGCATTCATGGCAGCTAATATGACACAGAATCAGAATCAGAATCAGAATCAGGGGCCTGGACCAGTGTTTGTCAATGCTGATCCGATCAAGCAGGTTGAGTCCTTCAAGAGGATGAAGCCGCATGTGTTTGAGCGGCAGTCTGATCCAAATGATGCTGATGATTGGATTAGACAGATGGAGATGGTCTTCGAAGTCTTGAAAACCCTAGCAGTCAATAAGGTAAAATTGGATACTATGCAGTTAGAGAAGGATGCTGGCGTCTGGTGGAAGTTAGTGAAGAGTACTTTTGGAGACCAGCAACTGACTTGGGAGGCTTTTCTGGATGAATTCAGGGATCGTTTCTTTTCTCTGGATATTCAGGAGAAGAAGACAAAAGAGTTCTTAAATCTGCAGCAAAGCAATATGACAGTGCGTGAATATGAGACTAAGTTCGCTCAGCTGTCAAGGTATGCACCAGAGCTGATTATTGATGAAGTAAAGAAGGCCAAGAAATTCGAGCAGGGCTTGAGGCCGAATTTAAGGTCGAGGATGATTCCATTGGGCATAAGGAGGTTTGATAAGCTGGTCAGAAGAGCAGCTATGACAGAAGAGGATATGGACCAGTTCCAGAAGAAGCAAGAGACCTGGAACAGGAGCAAGAAGCCAGCATCTAGTCAGAGTGGGAAGAAGTTCCCAGTGAAGTAGGGCAAATTCAGTAGGCCAGCAGAGGGCAGCTGCAACTCAGGAGGTGACTTGTTACTACTGTAAGGAGGCGGGTCACTTTAGGTCAACACGTCCTAAGCTAGCGAAGCAGGCTTGTTTTCAGTGTGGGCAGGTGGGGCATACTAAGCTTTTCTATCCACAGTTGATGAAGGGTGGTGCAGGTGGAGGCAAATTTCAGAGGCAAGGGCGTGTGTTCACATTGACTGAGGATGATGCGGGTAACTCAGAAGATGTGATCCAGGGTGTGCAAGAATTTGAATTTTTATTTATTCAATGTATTAAGTAAAACTTTGTTTGAGAATAAATTGGATTTTTGAGTATCATTCTTCATATAACATGATTTGTTTTGGTTAATGGAAAAGCAAAAGTTTTATTTGATACTGGTTCTTCGCATAAATTCGTGTCGCCCAATTTTGCAAAAGTCATAGGTGTGGAACCTAAGTTGTTTCCAGGCAGAGTCTTTTCAGTGGAAATGCCGCCAGGAGAAGAATTGGTTGCTGATCGATATTACGAGGACTATGATATCGAGATTGGTGGGAGATTATTTAGCATTGATCTTATTGAGCTGCAAGTTCTGGGTGTGGATGCGATTGTAGGCATTGATTGGATGGCAATATATGATACTACAATTGAATGCAAGAAGAAAGAGATGATGGTGAAGGCCATTTATGATGAATCGGATATTGCGGCCATTTATTGATTCCTTCGTGGTGGTTTTCATTGATGATATTTTAGTGTATTCGAAGTCAGAGGAAGAGCATTCTATGCACTTGACAGAGGTTTTACAGAAGTTCAAGGAGCATAACTCTTGTATGCCAAGTTGTCGAAGTGTGAGTTTTGGAAGTTTGAGGTAGCTTTTCATGGTCATATGCTTTCGAAGTAGTGAAGGATTGGCCTAGGCCAACGTCCATGAAGGAAGTCAGGAGTTTCTTGGGTTTGGCTGGGTACTACAGGAGATTCATTCAGGGTTATGCACAGATTACAGTTCCTTTGACAGGGTTGACTTGGAAGAATGTGGCTTTTACATAGACTGATAAGTGTGAGGCAAGTTTCCTTGAGCTAAAGGAGAGGTTGACGATTGCGCCTATCTTAGCTTTGCCACAAGCTGGGAAGGATTATGATATCTTCAGTGATGCATCTCTCAGAGGTTTGGGGTGTGTCTTGATGTAGGAAGGCAAGGTTATTGCCTATGGTTCGAGGCAGTTGCATCCGCATGCGAAGAATTATTTGACGCATGATTTGGAGTTAGCAGCTATTATCTCTGCCTTGATGTAGTGGAGGCATTATGTATATGGTGAGAAGGTCAACATGTATACTGACCACAAGAGCCAGAAGTACATTTATTAGTAGAAGGATCTAAATCTTCGACAGAGAATATGGTTGGAAGTGTTGGAAGACGTTCGTCCTGAGATCAAGTATCATCCGGGCAAGGCAAATGTGGTAACCGATGGGCTTAGTCGGAAGAGCAGTTTGTCGAGCTTGACCACTACTCAGAGTGAGTTGGCAGCAGAGATTGATCAGGCACGTAATGAGGTGGTACTGCAGGGTTTGGGAGCGTCTTTGGCTCAGTTGAGGCTACAGCCTTCTTTGTGAAAGCAGATTGTAGAAGGTCAGAAATCAGATGAAGAGATTCAGAAGATGTTGCAGCAGGTTTTCGATGGCAAGTTGCCCAAGTTCCGTGTCCAAGATGGAGTTCTATAGATGGGTGAGAGGTTGTGTTCCAGAGAATGCAGATTTGAGGGAGAGTATCTTGCAGGAGGCACACAGTACTTTGTTGTCAGTACATCTTTGAGTCACAAAGATGTATAAGGACATCAAACAACACTTTTGGTGGTCCGGTATGAAGAGGGATGTGGCAGGTTTTGTGGCAAGGTGTCGGACTTGTCAGCAGATTAAAGCAGAGAATCAGAGACCTGGAGGTTTGTTGCAGCCTTTGCCCATTCTAAAATGGAAATGGGAGAATATCAGCATGGATTTCATTACAGGTTTGCCAAGGAGTGCAAAGGGCAATGTCTTAGTTTGGGTTATTGTTGACCGTTTGACCAAGTCAGCTCACTTTTTGTCTATGAAGATTACTTGGTCGTTGGAGAAATTGGCAGAGCTGTACATTGATGAGATTATGAGACTTCATGGAGTTCCTGTGTCGATTGTGTCCGACAGGAATGCGAGGTTTACTTCGAGGTTTTGGAAGAGTTTGCCAGCAGCGTTGGGTACCAAAACCGATTTCAGTACCGCTTTTCATCCGCAGACTGTTGGTCAGACTGAATGGGTGAATCGGGTATTGGAAGATATGCTGAGGGCTTCTGTAATGGATTTCGGTGGTAGTTGGGAGAAGTACTTGGCATTGGAGTTTGCTTATAACAACAGTTACCTGTATCGGGATGGCTCCGTACGAAGCTCTGTACGGGCGGAAGTGCAGGACACCTGTTTGTTGGTATGAGATTGACGAGAGGCAGATGTTTGGGCCCGAGATTGTGCAGCAAACATCGGAGAAGATTGAGTTGATTTGCAAGAGGTTGGTCGAGGCTCAGAGTCGGCAGAAGAGTTATGCAGACACTCGAAGAAGGGACTTGGAGTTTGAAGTTGGGGATGCAGTTTTCCTCAAGGTATCCCCGACCAAAGGAGTGATCAGGTTTGGTAAGGGTAGCAAGTTGGCGCCAAGGTATATTGGGCCATACAGGATTTTGGGGAGGATTGGTAAGACGGCATATAGACTGGAACTTTCGGAGGAGTTGGCACAGAAGCATGATGTGTTCCATGTGTCGTTATTGAGGAAGTATGTGCCGGATCAGAGTCATCAGTTAGTAGAAGTGCCTTAAGGTCTACAGGTGAACTTGAGTTACAAGGAGCATTCTGTAGAGATTGTTGATCGTAGGGAGAAGGTTTTGAGGAGCAAGGTGATACCTATGGTCAAGGTGTTGTAGAGGAACCAGCTGTAATACCCTAATTTTTATTTAGGAGAAATTATTATTTTGTTTTGTATTATTAAATTGTACGTATTGTGCACGTGCAATCTTGTGGTATAAATTTTTATAATTATTTTCATTACATAAGCAAATGAATATATATATATATATATATATATATATATATATATATATATATATATATATATATATATATATATATATATATATATGTCTTTTCTATTATATATATATATGTCTTTTCTATTATTTTTATTAAAGCCTATTTTGACAAGCATAAGTATTTCTTTATTTTGAGCCCAATCTAATCTATTTTAAATATAGACTATTTTGGCCCACTAAATCAAAGCCCATCAATTTATTTTCTCTTTTAATTCTTACAACTTGTAGTGTAGACAATTTTATAGATTTTTTATTAAAAATAAATGTACAACTTTTTAGAATATGGGCTTTAAAGACACGTGCATTGCACTAGCACGTGTCTTTGTGCTTGTTCTTTTGTGGCCGGATAGGAATGGGAGGGAAAAGAGAGAGTCAAGTTGTGGGAGGTGGTTTTGTGGTCATGGTTGGTTACTACAACTTTCCATTGAATCCTAACTCTTGTTTCCTAACTCCTAGATCAATCCTAGCCTTCTATTTGCCCCAAATTTTTGTATAAATACCCCCCCAGCCTAACTATCCTTACACTTCTCATTCATCAAACCTATAGTGAAAGAAAATACATGTTAGTAAGTAGATGTTGTGTTAGAAGAGTGTTAGAATAAAAGATTAAGAGTGTGAGTTGTGTGTGCTTGTGAAGAGGAGGCCGGCAATATCAAGGAGAGGGAGCTCGGTTTGCACTAGGAGCAAGGAGGAGAAGCACTTTTGGGCAAGCTCAAGCTAGAAGGAGAAGGGTTCTTTCATTCTAGGAGTTGTTTTGTGGGTTTCTCTCCAAATTAGGTGGGTGATTTTCCTTACTTCTAATTACCATGCTAGGAATGATGACATAATTAGCATGAAAGAAACTAATAAGAGTACATTTAACTTGAAAAAGGACCTGTTAGATGATTTAATTAATGCTTGGTAAATTGTATGTTAATTTGTTATGAACCTTAATATTGTAGTAAAAATTGCTTTGTAGTCATGGAAATGTTAAATTGGAACCATGATGGTGTAGTGATTGATTATGAATTACTAGTAGATGAAATTATTGATTTATGCGCTAAATGAACAATTGTGATATTGGTTCTAATGAATAAAAATTGTCCTATGCATTGTGTTAATGAAAGAGGGGAAAACAGGAAATTATAATTTTTATGTGGTTTATAAATACCAAATTTTGTTTGAGAATTGTCAAATCGAAATATGGTAAGAGTTATATAGAACTTGAATTATTGCATGAGAAATGTATGTTTTATTAGTGAGAAAATTATTTTAAAAATACTGGAGTGTTAATATAAGATAAAATTAGTATTCTAGAGATTTACATGACATTTTTTGCAAGTAAAATGAAGATAAGAGTTTTTGAACATCGAAATTGTTTAATGAAACAGAGAGTCGAGATGAATAGATTCAAGTTGTATTTGTGACAACCTGAGCTCATAGCTCAAGTGGTCGGTGGGTCGCTCTGGCGCTACTGTAGCGTGGGCGTGTGTCTCTGGGGTTGCTGGTTCGATACCCTGTGTCCACTTTCTTTTATGTGCGGGTTAAAATTAACCCAATACCGAACAGAGAGCATAATACTCTCTTTCTCTTCTTCATATCGCTAGCGCGCATTCGGCCTAGTGATTGGCGCGTGGGGCTGTCTTCTCCAAGGTTGAGGGTTCGATTCTGGTTATAGCCAGAATTTATGTTTTTTTTACAATTTGATTCTTGGGACTTTCTTGATTTATAAAAATTCCGAAAAAAATACCTTTATTATTCTAAAATCATGTACAACCAATGAAATTGGGAGTTACTGGACTGAAATAAAATGTATTTTTGAGGCGAAATCGTATTCGAAACTATTGTTTCTCACCTTTATAATCTCATAAAATCATGTGCTTTCATGAGAAGATTAAGATACGTATTAAAAAGAAAATTTGATGGAAAGGAAATATAAATGTGATTTTGTATGGGTTATTTTGTCAAAAGAGTAGCGTGACAATTGTGATTTTTGTCAATATTCACTTTGACTAGATGTTTTAGTAATATGATCTTAATGTGGAAATAAATGTTGATTATGAAATGCATGATTTATAATTGAAATCCATGTATGAAATTTGATTCATGAAAAGATTGGAAATCGTTTAATTGTAAAAGAGAATTTTTCTTGAGCATGGCACACTCAATTTGTGAATTGTAAATTGAAATTGAGAATTAAGGTGTAGGCAAGACTCACTCCGGCAATTGAATAAAATGAGATGTAATAATTGAATTGAAAAGACCAAGTTTTGGTCATTGTGAGTTGAAAGAAATAAGACCGGTATTAGTGAGAGCGCTGACCCTAAGAGATTGATTTTTTTCATGATTTCATTAAAATTAAGGACTAGTACATAGTGAAGATGTGATGAAAGTGAGAAAAACACAAGTATGAGGGCCTCGAGTCTACGATGTGGGTGTGATTCATAGGTTGTCTTCACGTGCGTCGTGACATGACGTGGGCACTACTCCGAAATTATCGGGATCTTGGCGACGCTTGTGGGGTGTTTGGTAACTGCGAGAGGATCATGTGCCATGACGGAGGCTGAATTGTCCATAGGTTGTCTTCACGATGCGTCGTGACATGACGTGGGATTCCCTTCCAGGTTGTCTGTACATGTGCTCGTTACTCATAGAACATCTAGGATACTTACCGTAGTTACAGTAGTAGATTAAGTCATGGCGAGGGATTGAACCCTACAAGATGAAGAACGATTAAGGGCTTGTCCTTGGACCTATGTAGTATGGAATGCATAGAATCCGAACAAGTGCGCATTAGTGTCATATAATATAAATAACTGCATTAAGGACTAAGTGCACAATCACAACACGACATCAGTAGGATATTCCCCTTAGTTTGATTTGTGAACAAGTTTGTGTTTGTTAAGTATGGAAAATCATTATACTGTTTCCGGCATAGAGAGGATGGCCGTGTATAATTTTCGTTGGTTGAATAAACTGACGTGCCTACAGTTTTATATGCAAGATAAATGGCCTGATAAAGATTAAAGGAGAACTGATGCTTAGAGATTAATCAAATGTCGTTGTAATTTCATTCATATAAATGTTGTAATTTTGCTTCCGCTGTAGAATGTAAAGATTCATTTGTAACTCTGATGTAAAGTAAAAGTTTTAAATTCCTTGTAAAATTATACGAAGTGAAGTAAAGATCCTGTGGAATCTTGAATTCAGTTGTATTTGGAATTCGGGGCGTAACACCAGCAGTTCAATGAGGCTACTTGGGAGCCGGAGGATCGCATGTAGAAGGATTTTCCTGAGCTTTTTTATGATTGTATTCTTTTTGTATGATTGTACTCTTTGAGTTGAGTGGTATTTCTTTTGTTAGATTATATTCTCTTGTGTAATGGTATTTCTTAAACTATGTTTCCATTTATGAGATTTCAATTCCTTTTGCTTATTTTTGGTTGGACCCTATTAGTAGTAGTTTTGAGGAAAGAACTATTCTAAGGAGAGAGTGATGTAATACCCCAGATTTTAAAAATAATGCTTTTAAGATTAATAAATGAATTAATAAGATTTTTGGTGATTTAATAAATATTTTTCTGAAATTTACCTTTTTACATGTGTAAAACACGTGCAAATATTTTCTTGGGAAGTTCAAAGTCAAAAATTATTTTGGGGCACTCATTATTTTTTATTAGATATTATTTGTGAATGTTTTGGATTTTTCTGATAATTATTGGACCTATTTGCAAATATTACAAAAGAGGGACTTGGGCAAAATTACCACTTGGAGTGAAAACTCCAGATTTTCGGATTTCTGGGCTGTTCTTGATGCCTAGTCAACTCAGAGGTAAAGAATTTACTTTTTGTTTTAATAAATTTGGTTTATTTTACAAGTTTTGATAAAGAATTGTCTTTTTGCAAAATTGCCACTTAGAGGGACAAAAGTGCAATTTCATTTTTCTAGGTTTTTCAAAACAGTGCCGGCTGATAATAGAGGGATTATTGTTGTTTTAAATCTCAATTAAGATGGTTTTATTTAATTTTCATGTATAAGGTTCTATATATGTAAAGATATATTTAAAAGAGGTATTTTACAAATCTATTCAAAACCCTAATTACTTGGATTTCCAGCCTATAATGGGTGGGGTGCAGCCGTCTCTTTGCTACACAACAAAAAGGGAATTTCTAATTATTATTTTTGTGGAGTTTAAAGCGAGGATCTTGGTTTTCTTGCGAAATGAGGAATTTTTCTTATTTCATTATAATCTTCGGTTGATTCTTCAATAAGGTGAGTGACATACGTTTGTTTTCTTATTGTTCTAAGCATGTTGTATGTGATGATTTATCTATTAGAAAGCATGTTAGATGATGGTATGAAGATATATTGAAAATTGATGAGTAGATGAACAAAAAAGTGAATCTTTTCATGAAACTATACTATTAATGATTAAAACCCTAATTTGATGACTTGATATTTGTTAAGAACCTAATATAAGTCATGAGTAAGATGTTTTCAATCATATTGTTGCTGATTTGAATATATATATTGAGTTGTATGATGTTGTTACATGAAAAGTAAACAAAATTAACTAAAGATGAACTTACTATCTGTATGCATATGTTGAATTGCTCCTGAGATTTCAATGGATAAAACTTGATTGTTTACATGTTGTAGTTGCATATATATATTCGTGGATAAACTGATTGGGTATGTGTATAAAAAGTTGTAGAATTAGTTATTGGATTAAAAGATCAAGTTTTGAAGTATTAAAAAGGGGAGTTGAGTTTCGGGGCTAATGCTTTCAGCCGAATTTGAGTTTTGTGACTTTTTATGAAGTTTCGATTTAGATTGATTTGTTTTGATTCTTAGTCTGATTTGAACATTATACTACTTTTAATTGATGGAATTTCAAAGCTTTAACTGATCTATATACATACATATACACTTTTACTGCTTTTGAAGGATTTTGAGAAAGATTTACTCTTTTGAGATCTTGATATGTTTTGATGCGTTTTATAAACTCCTATATATTATACAAGTTATATTATATCATCTCAGGAAGTTTAATTTTGATTTTACAAAGATTTATCGACGTATCAGTTTAAAACATGCATAGAATTTCAAAACTGCAACCTGTTATAATTGACAGTCGACCAAACTGAAGTCGAAAGTTGACTGTCAGTTATTGAATTTTAGATTTTTGTTTGTAATAACATTCGACTGCTTTGTCTTTGAACTGAAGTTGACAGTCGAATGTCATTTTCTTGAGTTTCAGATTTTCGCACGACAGTCAACTGGCCATTTTCGACAGTCAACTGTCACTGTCCTGGCTTATGGTTTTTCTTGAGTTTTGAATTTTTGCAGGACGGTCGACTGTCCATTTTCGGCAGTCCACTGTCATTGTTTTGGCTGATGGGTTTTCGAGTTTTCTGATGTTTTCTTTAAACGATTGATTCTTCGATATTGTGGGTTATTAATCTACTGTTTTAGATGATATTTTTTTTACTACAGATTACAGTATTTTACAGGGAGTTATAATTTATTTATAATCGAGTTTTAAATGTATTCTTATGACCTTATTAAGTGGGTTACATGTGGTTTCAAAAGAATTGATATTCTACGACTTAAAAATGTGATTTTCTGTTAATTGATGGGTTTAATATTTTATTTGAATTCTGGAATCTCATGAGTACATTTAAATGGATTTGGAATTTTTCGTTTTCATATGGATTTATGAGTTTTATTGAAAGTTTTGGTATTGATGGTAGAGTTATGAGTCCTTAGAGATTGAGTGGGGCATAAGCTACCGGCGGTTAAGATTTTGGTTGTTGTTCAGTTGAGTTAAGCTCGGTAGGGTACACCAACTCTAAGAAATTCGAAATCTATTAAACAATTAATTAACTTAACAAGATAAGGACAAACACTAGATGGTGATATGATGAAATGGGAACATGGGTTATGGACCTCAGTATGGCCTACGGTGTGAGATAATCCCCAAAATTATCGAGGTGTGAGTGAAAAAGTCTCCGAAATTACCTGTGGAGTGGGATTGATCTCCAAAATTATCGAGGTTGAGGCGACGCTCATGGGGTATTCGTGTGATGAGGCGCCATAGCTTGCGGTGTGGGGTAGTCTTGAAGATTCCCAGGTGGGAGTGAAATAGTCTCCGAAATTATCTGTGGATAGATATTGACCTCCGGAATTATCGAGGCATGGGCCGATACTCACAATTTTTCTAGATCTCATAATGTAATACCCTGATTTTTCAATTAATGGAAAATTATTTATTTTGCACGTAGTGTGCACGTGCAATATTTTGGGTTGAATTATTTTTACTATGATGTGTATAATTATTTAAATATTTGTTCTCAAATTATTTTGTACAAAAAGCCTTTCTTTAAAGCCTTATTTTGATTTAATGAAAAGCCCTTTTCTTAAAAGCTCAAATGTATTTTATTTTATTTATTTTTATAAACTATTTTGGCCCAAAAAGAAAGCCCATGAATTAATCTCTTTTAATTAAACTTGTCATGTAGAAGACCTTTTTTAACTAATTTATTTTTATAAAATTTAAAAATGTACAAATTTGGCCTAGTTGCATGCACGTGCACTACACGTACACGTGCTATGCACACCCTAGAGGAGGCCGGGATTCATTCTTTTTGGAGGGATTTTCAAAATTGATCATGGTGATTATGGTGGTAGTTTCATGGAAGTGGGTAGTTTTTCTAACTCCTACTTTGATCCAAGCCCTTCATTCTACAACCAACCACTCAATCTTGGCCCTCCATCTCACCTCTTCTCTAGTATAAATACCCCCCTCTCATGGCTATTTTTGATATGCAAAATTATATTTCCAAGCTATAGTATTATTGTTGTAATAGTGTGAGTCATAAAAGATAGAGAGTTGTGTGGGTTTTGTTTGCTTGGAGTGGCCGGCATCACAAAGGAGGAGAAGCATTCGGTTGGGCTAGGAAGCATTCGGCTTTGGCTAGGAGGCTTGGAGCTTGTGCGTGCTTTGGCTAGGAGGAAGTGCTTTCATTTGCAAGGCTTGTGTTGTTTAGTTCTCTCCATTCAAGGTGGGTAAACATTTCATATTTCTAATATAGATCCATGCTAGTTTCAACTATCAAAAGAGGCATGAAAAATACTAATAAGAGCCCACTTTAATTGAGTAGTTAGTATATGAATTGTTTGGAATGTGGTGATTAATGTGTATATGGCTCTAGTATTAAAATTAAAATGTGGGTAGAATGCTCCATGATTATTAGTATGAAGTTATGATGGTGATTAAATTTATTTAAGAACGTTGTTAGTATGATTTGAGACATGATGCATGAATAAGAATGCTTGTTAATTGTGAAGTTGAAACATGGAACTTATTAAGAAAGAGTACACCTTATTTTGAAGAAAAATGAATTACTTGTATGGTTGAGATGTGATTTATGCAATTGATAAGTGAGTATTTTTCATTGTGACATAGGTAGATTAAATGAAAGTACTACTCATAAAATTAGTAGTTGAATTGTGATGAATAGACGTTTATGTTGATAGGGATATGGACTATTACAAACATATGTATCGGTTGAATTAAGGATTAATAACAGTAAATTATCACAATGAAATCTTTGAATAAAAAGATTAGTAGATCAATTATTTGGCAATGTCGAAAATACAATATATAGTAGTTTAATAAATAATTCTTGGATTTGTGTGTGAAAAATACATTTTATTAGTATCAAAAATTATATTTTTCTTACTGGTATAAACTTTATATGAATGGGGATTAATCTGGAGATTTTCAGTAATTTTTATAAAAGCAATGAGAAACCAAGCTTAATTGAACATCGAGTATTTTGATAAACAGTGGCTAATCGATTCAAAAAGATTTTAGTACGGACTGTGACAACCGGAGCTAGTAGCTCAGGCGGTCACTGTGGGCGTTGGCTTCTCTGGTCTGAACGGATCGAATCCCTGTGGCTGTAAAAACTTTTCATATTTTTTGTAAGGCCATAACTTACCGAGCCAGAGTAACAAATACTCTGTACACCCCCTCTATATCGTTAACGGCAACTGGCCTAGCGGCCCGTGCTCTGTGCTGTGTCGGTGTTGTGCCTGGTTCGAATCTTGCTATCGGCAAGATGAAAAAAAATATTTTTTTGGGAGTTTTTGATGTCCAAAAAATGTGAAAAAAATATGGTAATTCTCAGAAAAATATAAGGAATTTTATAGGAATGATTTGAGTATTATTTGAATGAATTCAACTATGGTTTGGAGTCAAAATGCATATATAGGCATATGGTTCTATGTGGATGATTAATATGAAACTATAACTTGGAAGAATAATTGATTTAGCACATTAAGTGTTAACTTGGCAAAAAGAAATGTGGTTTGTGACATGATGCAAGTATTTTCTCACTTGTGGAATAACATGAAATGTGTACATTGTTTAGTAATGTAGAATTATCATGATGTGACAATTGATAAGTATATGCAAATTTTGTGTAATGATGGACTAGTGAACAAAGTGAAATCATGAATTGAAAGGGAATGTACATGTGAGTTTGAGAACTCGACATGGAAATTGTATAAATTGAAGATTGTGAAATGAAATTTGAAATAGAGTAGCTAAGTCTCCCCGGCATCGAGAAATGAAATAAAGTGAAATTAGACCAAGGTTGGTCAAGATGAAATGAATGAATAAGTCCGGTTGATGGAGAGGCTAACTCTAGAGATTAATTTTGTTCATGATTTTTAATAAAACTAAGGACTAGTACATAGTGAAGATGTGATGAAAGTAAGAGAAAAACATTGAGTATGAGGGCCCTGGGTAGCGGCGAGAGCGTATCCCAGGAATTCCCATGACGAGTCTGGGTGAGGATACTGTTCCAGAGTACCGTCCCAGTGGCGACGCTCGTGGGATGTTTGAAGACTACGGGTGGTGTCATGTTTATGGTGAGAGCGTATCCCAGGAATTCCCATGATGCGTCTGGATGAGGATACTACTCCAGAGTGCCTAAACATGAGTTCGTAGGTCAGATAACATCTAGGATACTTACCGTAATTACAGTAGTAGATTAAATCATAACGGGGGATTGAACCCTATAAAGATGAAGAACGAATAAGGGCTTGCCCTCGGACCTATGTAGTATGGGATGCATAGAATCCGAACAAGTGCGCATTAGTGTCATGTAACATAAATAAATGCATTAAGGATTAAGTGCACAATCATAACACGACATCAATAGGGTAGTCCCTTTAGTTTGAATGTGACAAGTTTGTGTTTGCTAAATATGAAAAGTTGAGTTATACTATTTCCGGCATAGAGAGGATGGCCGTGTATAATGTTCGTCGGTTGAATAAACTGACGTACCCACAGTCTTATATGCAGGTAAATGACATGTTAAAGATTAAAGAGGAATGGATGCTTAAAGATTATATCATGCTGTTGTACTTGTATTTAATTGTTGTATTTTACTTCCGCTGTGCAAAAGAAAGATGTAATTTGATGTAATCTCTGATGTATGATGAAAAGTTTTAATTTTCCTGTAAAATTGTACTAAAGAAAGTGAAAAGATCCTGTAGAACATCTCGAATTCAGTGTATTTGGGATTCGGGGCGTTACACATAATAGTCATCGTAGTAGGATTAGTTGCATAATGGGGGATCAAACCTATCAAGTGGAGAACGTTAAGGTCTTGCACCGGACCTATGTAGAGTGGGATGCATCATGCATAGAATCCGACAAGTATGCATCAGAGAGTCAGCATATAGCAATGATGTTTTCTTGACTTGTTTTCATGCATGTTGTTTCCTGTTTTTCTACACTTTGACACTTAGTCTAGTTTCACTTGATGTTTTCATGTTTTATTTATGGTTATTTCTTATTTCAATTATTTCTTACTGTTGATACATGTTGTTTATCACTCTATGGCTTATGTTTTATTTGTGTTGCATTTATTTTTATATCACTCACACCGTTGTGGCTGACCCCTGTAGTTTTGGGGGTTAGGATTTTTTCTAGCCTCATATTTTACAGGTAGGTACCTATAACTTTGGGATTTGGATGCATGAGATTGAATGATGTTATGGCTTATGTAAATTGTAAAAGAATGTGTTGTAAAAGAAAGAATTTGTATTTCAAGGTGTTTGTTTATCCGCTGTGCTTTGTAAAGAATTAATGTAATAAAAGTTGAAAATATTATCTGTGTTTTGGCTATGTTTACTTTTATAATTGAGGTTGATGCTGGGAATTGTGTCACGTATTTCTGAGATATCATATTGGAAATTCAGGGCGCTACACCTCGGCTGCATGTTTAAAGTTTCAAGTAGTGTAACATCCCGCAAAATTGAGTTAAGAAATTTTTTCCATGAGTGTTACACACATATATTTTGTACTGTTACGAGCAGTATCCATAACGTATTTTAAAATAAATATTTTCTACATATTTTGTATTTTGATATATATATATATATATATATATGGGTAAAAGGGATGTGAGCAACTTGCTCATTTAGTAAATGAGCAAGTGATTAATATATATATATAAATCCTTAAAAGGGTTAGTTATTTAATGTATCACATGCATGCCACACAATCACTTGCTCGTTTACTAAATGAGCAAGTTGCTCATATCCCTTTTACCCATATATATATATATATATATATATATATATATGAGCAATGCTCTATTGAAAACGCAAATGTTGTGAAAACTCGTGAAAACCACCTAGGCCATTGTTCCCAACAACGGCGTAGGTTGTTTTCACGTTTTCAACGCTACCGTAACGTTTTCAATGGAGCATTGCTCTCTCTCTCTCTCTCTCTCTCTCTCTCTCTCTCTCTCTCTATATATATATATATATATTCCCGAAATCGATTATGTTTTTGAATTTAAATTTTAACTCAAATATTGAATATTCAGTTTTATGTGCATTGCACGTGTTTTCAATAAACGTGTCAATTACGTATATTATACCGTTACGCAAAATATCTGTAACAATATTAATATACATGTTCTACGTATATTGTATTTTAACTGTTTTTTCTTCTCTCAAATTTATTTTGTATTGTACATGCAACACACGTGTTTGTAATGCACATGTTGGTTCTTAAAATGTTCTTGAGTCATGAAAATTTTTTCGCTCATTTTTTTAGTCACAATTGTGTGATTTATTCTAATTAAAATCCACTATGCCTAAATCCTTTTTTGTAGCCCACTAAAACTAATTACAAATTTAAAGCCCATGATTATTTTTGCACTTAAATGTACATTTAAAATATAGTTAGTTTGGTACACTTTGACAAGTGTATAACACATATCTAATTTAATAAAAACTAATAATAAAATTTGTATGAAAGAGCGTGCACACACCTTTGATGCACGTGCACGTGTTTCTCACCCTCTTAAGAAGTGGCCGGCCTACACCATTGAGAAGAGGGAGAGTGGAGTGAGTTTGTGGAGAAGTGGGGAGTCATTTTGACCACTCATTCTTCCTATAAATAGATCACCCCTTTGTCATGAATAGAATGCAAATCAAAACAAAGAAAAAAAAGAAAGAAAGAGAGTGGCTTGCAGGTTTGAGCTAGAAGAAGGCCGGTCAAATTTTTGGGGAGCTTTGGAGCATTTTTGAGGGGTTCTTCTACTAGGAATTATGCATTTGAGGTGGGTGTTTCTCCAACTTTCTAATATAGTTTTATTAGTATAATGCTAGATATGTGTGAATTTTTAGATGCATGATAACTTATATACATTGAGTATTCATGTTTAGATTATTTGTTGTTGATTGAATGTGTAAAATTATGAAATGATTGATTTAGGGCATTTTCATAAGATTCTGTTTTAAGTTTTAGTTATACTTCGGAAATCGTAACTATTAAACTAGATGGAATCTAGAGCTAAAATTTTACAGGCGCATCTTGTATATGTCAAGAACATTTCCTTAAAATTTCATAATATTTGGATAATAAAATCCAAACTTAAGACTGGTTGGTAGTTGGCCAGCTGCCGGAAATTTGTATACATATTGGATTTTGATCATTTCGGCATCTTAGATGCAGTATTTTGAGAAAGGTAAAAACTAAGAACATGAAGTAGACTCGTTAACCTTTCTTTACAGTCTATGAAATCAATTTTCCATGAAGAATTGAATTTATGATGAATTTTACAAGTTTGAGCAGTGTTAGTCTGTATAACATTTTGACCCTACTGTAGATTTCGAAGAATTCAGGGTTATAGACACAATATTTTGGGAAAACTTATAACTACAAAATTATAGTAGACTTCAATACCTTTAATTTGATCTAAAGAACACAATGTTTCATGAAGTATAGTATTTTCTATGATTTTTACAAGTAGCATGAGCTGCAGTTTTCGGATTTTAAACCTAATGTTTTGCAAATGAATTTAGACGAAGTAATTGATGATGATTTTAGATGATCTTAATTGCAAAGTTGTTCATTTATGATTCCTATGAAACTAATAAATCTATTTTTGGAGTAGTACTGAAATTTATATGATTTTTTTCAATACCATTGGGATGATGTCTTAATCTAGTTGTCCTAAAACTTTTACAACGTATAAAATTGGATTTAAAGTTGGAATGTTAGTAAGATGTACCTTGGAGCATCCACAGTCTTTATTGTTTAAAAAATGCATAAATGCATAAATGCCTATAGCATTTGGCCATTTACTGCAGTCGTCGAATGGTATTTTTTTTACCAATTTAATTTAAAATAATAAAAAAACTAAGATCAGACGGAGCTTGAAGTTGCGTCGGAGGAATTTAATTATTTTTTAATTGATAGACGCAACTTCACATTGCGTCGGAAGAGGGAAAAAAGTGATAGACGCAACTTCACATTGCGTCCGGGTGTTTTTTTTTTTTGGGGGGGGGGGGGTCTCGGACGGAATGTGAAGTTGTGTCCGAACACTTTTTTTTGGCTTTATTTACTTTTCCGTTATTTGGGGAGTAAATTTAGGCTTTATTAAAAAATTATTGACCAAATTACCCCTAGTTCTTATTCTATATATTGAAGAAGTTATATTGGAACGAAGCAAACATCAATTTGCTCTCGCCCAACTCTCTATCTCAATCTGATCTCGCCCAACTCTTTATCTCAATTTCATAAGCCCAACTCTCTATATCAATTTCTTAATTAGTCGAGAAAAATGTCTTCGATACGAAGATTTATTATTCGTTTGAAATCAAAGGGGGAACATATGCCAGCTCATGGCAATACAAGCAATGAAGGTAAGAAGAGATTCCAAATGTCGACTTTGCCGATCAGTCCAGTTGGAATCGGGTAATAGACGATTCCAAACAAATAAGTCAATATATTACTGTTACCCCTGAGGGCAGTTTTTGTAAATTCAGGGGAAATTGGAAGGAACCAATCAAGATGTACAATCAGTACTGCTCATGGGTCCTACTTATTAAACAACTAGTAGAGCAGGCGAGATGACACCATTTCATGAAAATCAATACAAACAAGTCGCCGATTCGGCTCGTTGAGGCACTCGTAGAAAGATGGTGGTACACTACCCACACTTTCCACCTACTGTGTGGTGAGTTGGGTTTCACTCCATTGGATTGGTTTATGCTAACGGGGATTCCTATCGGTATCGGCGAGTTGCCTCCATGCGACGATGAGGTCTATACTATTCAAATTGTTCAGACTCGGTTCTTTCTGGAATTAACAGTAGATAATTGGAAATCACAAGGTATACGGTATTCATTTTTCAAAAATTATTTTACCAATACTATGTTTGAAGAAGCTGAAACCGATATGGCACTAGCAACGAGGATTGAACGAGTTTTCTTTACGTACTTTCTCGCACTACAAAAGATACTCGATTTACCGGCGTATATTCCCCGGCGTTTCACCAGTAGCGCCGGGGTAGGGAGCGAATAGGAATGGGGCGCCAGATGGGAAGGTTATACACCGGCGGTCGCTTTAAACCGCCGGGCAATCTTCGTATTCACCGGCGTTTTATTTAAAAACGCCGGTGAAGTGTATTATTCACCGGCGTTTTAATAAGAAACGCCGGTGAATATACCGATACATTCACCGGCGTGTCTAATTGAAATGCCGGTGAATAAGCTGAGATAAATCCCGCGAACCCTAATCTTTCGCTCGCCATTTTCCCAAACCCCAAAAAAAAAAAAGGGGCCGCCTTCGTTTTCCCTCCTTCCTCGCTCTACTTCCCGCGCGTTTGCCTCTGCCGCTTCGTCCTCTTCGACAGCCTTCGACCTTTCGTCATCGTTCCTTCTTCCCTTCGTCATTTTCGATTCCCCTCATCCCTCTCTCTATTTAGAGGTGAATTGGCGATCGGAAACCACCGCTTCACCCCGCTCTCTCTCTATCTCCTATGCCCCCGCGCTCGTCGCCCCGCTCTCTCTCTCTTTTCGGTATCATCTCTTGATTTCCCTTATTTTTCAAACTTAGCATGTTTTTTCAAATTATGCATCTTGATTTCCCTTATTTTTCAAACTTAGCATCGTCAAAGATGCTGAAATCATGCATCTGATTGTCATCTTAGCATGTTTTTTTATCCAAAATGGGTTAACTGTAAACTAAGGATGCTAGCTGTATACCAAAATCCTCCAAAATGGGTACAAGAATTGGGCCGAACGCACCTTGTGCTTGTTTCTATTGGAGCCACAAACATGAATGGTTTAGTTGGGATGAAGAATTAATAGAAAAATATATGCTTAGATACAGGAAATTTTCATTTTCTTTTACTGTTAAAGAAGCTGATTTCATGCATCTGATTGTCATCTTGGCATGTTTTTTTAACCAAAATGGGTTCATTGTGAACTGAGGATGCTATAGCTGTATGCCAAAATCCTCCGGATATGTACAACAATTGGGTTTTAGATTTAGTTGGGCTAAAGAATTAGTAGAGCAACATATATGCTCAAATAATGGATATTTTCATTTTCAGATACTGTTAGAGAACTTGATTGCCATCTTTGGCATGATTTTTTAACAAAAAATGGGTTCACTTCCAAACTAAGTATGCTGCTAGCATCCTCATCTTCTTTTACTGTTAATGAAGCTTATTTCATGCATCTGATTGTCATCTTGGCATGTTTTTTTGACCAAAATGGGTTCACTGTGAACTCAGGATGCTATAGCTGTATGCCAAAAACCTCCGGATATGTACAATAATTGGGTTTTAGATTTAGTTGGGCTAAACAATTAGTAGAGCAACATATATGCTCAGATAATGGAAATTTTCATTTTCAGATAATGTTAGAGAACCTGATTGCCATCTTTGGCATGATTTTTTAACAAAAAATGGGTTCACTTCCAAACTAAGTATGCTGCTAGCATCCTCATCTTCTTTTATTATTAATGAAGCTTATTTCATGCATCTGATTGTCATCTTGGCATTTTTTTTGACCAAAATGGGTTCACTGTGAACTGAGGATGCTATAGCTGTATGCCAAAATCCTCCGAATTTGAACAACAATTGGGTTTTAGATTTAGTTGGGCTAAAGAATTAGTAGAGCAACATATATGCTCAGATAATGGATATTTTCATTTTCAGATACTGTTAGAGAACCTGATTGCCATCTTTGGCATGATTTTTTAACAAAAAATGGGTTCACTTCCAAACTAAGTATGCTGCTAGCATCCTCATCTTCTCTTACTGTTAATGAAGCTTATTTCATGCATCTGATTGTCATCTTGGCATGTTTTTTTGACCAAAATGGGTTCACTGTGAACTGAGGATAATATAGCTGTATGCCAAAATCCTCCGGATATGTACAACAATTGGGTTTTAGATTTAGTTGGGCTAAAGAATTAGTAGAGCAACATATATTCTCAGATAATGGATATTTTCATTTTCAGATACTATTAGAGAACCTGATTGCCATCTTTGGCATGATTTTTTAACAAAAAATGGGTTCACTTCCAAACTAAGTATGCTGCTAGCATCCTCATTTTCTTTTACTGTTAATGAAGCTTATTTCATGCATCTGATTGTCATCTTGGCATGTTTTTTTGACCAAAATGGGTTCACTGTGAACTCAGGATGCTATAGCTGTATGCCAAAATCCTCCGGATATGTACAACAATGGGTTCACTGTGAAAAATATATGCTTACATACTGGAAATTATCATTTTTCTTTTACTGTTAAAGAAGCTGATTTCATGCATCTGATTGGCATCTTGGCATTTTTTTACCAAAATCCTCCAAATCTGTACAAGAATTGGGCTGAACAAACCTTGTGCAGGTTTCTTTTGGCGCTACAAACATCAATGATTTAAGATAAGTAAGTGATTATTAGTAGCCATGAACAGAATAGTTCATGAGTCATCAGATCTTCTTGTTACCGTAGTTACAGCACGACGCGCTCATTATTCGTCCGATTCCTCTTCCTCAGCAAATACCCTTTACCATCATTATCTCCTTGAACGGAAAGCCAAATACAGGGGAGACTATAGTCAAATTGATATTACTCTCGAACACAGGGTGTGCGATAAAATACCACTAAGGTGGTTGTGATAATTTCCACAAAAGGTAGTTTAGGGTTATGTGAATAGAGTAGATTGTGTTAAGATTTAATTTTTTTTTTGTACATTTTTTGGAACCACAATTTCTTTATTTTACAGTTAAAGATTATATCATTTATTTATTTGCAGCTAGGGATGGTTTTGAAAAAGGTGAAATTTAATATACAAAATGCCTTTTACTATTATTACTATTTAATATATCAAATTTTAATTTCAGATTGTGTGCTATTGTTATAATGGATAGAAGTTGGATTAGTAAACTACGATTATCCAAGGAGTACCGTGATGGTATTAAAGATTTTATTATCTTTGCCAAACGACATTCTCGTGATCCCAACCTAATCCTTTGTCCATGCCTCCGGTGTACAAATTGTAATTTGAGGACATGTGACGTAGTACATACACACTTGGTTGTCAACGGTTTTCTTCAAGGGTACACAAGGTGATTTTGTCATGGAGAGGATCATACGTCAGCTCCTGTTCGTTCGGTTGTATTAGAAAATGAAGATGAGCCCTTAGTGAACGAAGACTTAAGCGTTTCCGATGAGATGCATGCTTTGTTACAAGATGCCATGGGGATTCATAATGTTTCTTTCCACACCAATAACCCAACAACCCAAGTTCACAATGAGTCAACAGAAACATCACACATTGGTGGTGGGGTGGACGAGGAAATGCCTGGTCCCACCCCTGAAAATAATAAGCAGCAAGAATCCTTCGCTAAGTTACTTGAAGATGCTAGTACTCCGTTGTACCGTGATTGCACCAAATTCTCTAAATTCTCATTCATTGTCAGACAATTTCAGATTAAATATTTAAACGGGTGGTCTGCTAAGTCCTTCACTGTGCTACTTGAATTGTTGAATGAAGCATTTCCTGAAATCTGTATTCCAAACTCAGCCTATAAAATAAAAAAATTCCTAAGTTCTTTCGATCTAGGGTATGAGAAGATAGCAGCATGTCCAAATGATTGTATGCTTTTCACGAGTGGTAAGGAAAGTCTGGAGAATTGCGAAGTGTGTGGTTCTTCGAAATGGATAGAAAGACCAAATCAAGACGAGGGAGCCAGTGGATCTACTAAGCGAAGTAGGAAAAAGAAGCCTGCCAAAATACTGCGTTACTTTCCTCTGATTCCTAGGCTACAAAGGTTGTTTATGTCTACGAAAACTTCTTCTGATATAAAATGGCATGCTGAAGGTCGCACTAATGATGGGATTCTTAGACATCCTGCTGATTCTCAATCTTGGAAAAAATTTGATGAAAGATATCCTGATTTTGCGGAAGATCCTCGGAATGTGAGACTTGAACTAGCTAGTGATGGTTTCAACCCTTTCAGGCAAATGAGTAGTACATACAGCATATGGCCGGTTGTGTTAATACCATACAATTTGCCGCCTTGGAAATGCATGAAGCAGTCCTCATTTATTTTGTCCATGATAGTTTCTGGACCGAAAGGTCCTGGAAATGATATAGATGTGTACCTACAACCGTTAATAGATGAACTTCAGAAATTGTGGGTGGGTGTTCCAACCTATGATGCTGTGGCTAAAGAAACATTTTCTCTTCGGGCCGTGTTGTCTTGGACAATCAATGATTTTCCAGCATATGCAAATTTATCTGGATATAGTACTAAAGGACGTTATGCATGTCCATGTTGTGCTGACCAAACTAGTTCAGGGTGGTTGTACAATGGCAGAAAGTTTTGCTATATGGGTCATAGGAGATGGTTGCCTGACACACATATATTTCGGGTAGAGACAGCGACATTTGATGGTACCGACGAGTGGGAACATGCTCCTGGATCTTCTTCTGGTTCAGATATTTTGAGGCGGGTAGTTGGTCATCAATTCAAATATGGAAAAGAACCAGAAGTCAGGACAAAGGGCAACAAAAGGGCAAGGCCAGAGCAAGGTGAGGAGACCGATCTATGTGGCGAAGATAAGGATCAAAACATGACGAGTTTAGGTGCATGGAAGAAGAAGAGTATTTTCTTCAAGTTGCCGTATTGGGAATTCAACTTATTGCGACATAATTTAGATGTGATGCATATCGGAAAAAATATTGGTGAAAATTGTATAGGAACAGTTATGGGAGATGACCGGAAGACAAAGGACAATCTCAAGAGCCGACTTGATTTGAAGTCAATGGGCATCCGACATGAGTTGCACCCAGAAGAATTACCGAACGGAAAAGTACTCCTACCTCCTGCAATCTATTCAATGTCAAAATTGGAGTTGGAATTGTTTTGCAAAGTACTACTGGAACTTAAAGTTCCTGATGGCTATTTTTCTAACATAGCAAGATGTGTCAACTTTAAAGAGAAGAGGCTTCAGGGTCTAAAGTCACACGACTACCACATCCTAATGCAGGATCTCCTTCCTGTGGCCCTAAGGTCTTCAATGTGTGAGCAAGTCACTACTGTCCTGAAAGATCTTTGTAGCATATATAAAGGTATTTGCTCAAGAATGCTTCGTGTTGAAGATATTGACCAATTGGAGCAGCAGGCGGCATTGACACTTAGTAAAATGGAGATGATATTTCCTCCATCGTTCTTCACTATAATGATTCACTTGATAATCCACCTTGCTGGTGAAGCCAGAATCGGCGGTCTTGTTCACTATCGGTGGATGTACCCTATTGAGAGGTAAAAGAATTCATTCATCTTACAAAATTGAATTTTCAAAAGCTCATTTCTTTTAATCCCCTAATCCGCTCTAATTCATTAATTGTACATGTTCAGGTACCTATACCGGCTAAAGGGTTATGTTAAAAATAGAGCATATCCTGAAGGGTCAATAGCTCAGGGATATCTATCAGGGGAGTATTCACATTTTTTTTCCAGGTATTTGCCGGGTGTGGAGACATCTTTGAGTAGACCACGTAGAAATCCAGACATTTCCAAGCTTGATGGTGCTCAATATCTTTTTGATACCGCTGGCACTACTGTTGGTAAAGTTGATGCATTTGAGCTAGATAACTTAATGTGGGAACAGACACATCGATATGTGCTAGACCACCATGCATCAGTGGAACCATTTCGAAAGTAAGTTGCTTTTGAATTTAAATTGAATATAGTGAAAACCGCGGAGTTCGATATTAACTTACTTTTGTTATTCCTTATTTCAATTGCATGTTGTTTAGCGAATTTATCAGGGACATCAAACGAAGGGCTAGACCAAGAAGACTACCACCACGTGAACAAAACAAGTTGATGAATGAAAAATTTCATAAGTGGTTTGAATCTCATGTAGGTGAATTACAGTTATGCAAGTTAATCTTCATTATATCTACATTTTCTATGGTACTGATATGATTTGCGCAAAATTAATAGGTACATTCTTTGGGTCCTGAAGGTGTGTCATCTGAAATACAAGTACTTGCCAAAGGTCCCTATAAGATGGTCAAAAGATACGGAGGATACATATTCAATGGTTTTAGATTTCGTACTAAGGATCGTGAATGTAATTTGAAGTCTCAAAATAGTGGAATGGTAGTGACGTCTAGAAGTTATGCTTCCAAATCGGACACGAGGCCTGTAGATGGAGATCTCGACTACTATGGAGTGCTCACGGATATCATTGAGTTGAATTATTTTGGTCATTTCCGTGTTGTCTTATTTCGTGGGGATTGGGCTGAGTTTGATAGGAATTTTGCTAACAACAAAGATAAGTTTGGCTTCACAGTTGTAAACTTCTCAAAATTGATTCACATCGGTACACACATTAGCCATGAGCCATTTGTGTTTCCATCCCAAGTGCAACAAGTGTTCTACATTGAAGATCCAACCCTGCCAAAATCGTATGTGGCTCTCGCTATGCAACCAAGAGATGTATTCCAACTGGGCGATACTTCAGAAGATGAAGACGGTGAAGTCATGAACAGTTACATTGCTTCTGAGTTTCCTATGTTTGATGTAAACACAACCGACGGTGGAATTTGCAGGACTTGGCTCCGCAAGGATGGAGAAGAGGGCGATGTATTGGAAGATGTCGTATTGTAGTTTACTTGATTTTCAATCTCAATATTATATGTCTGTAATTTTCGTGTCTTAAATCTTGTTGTAATATTATGTCTGTAATTCCGAACATGTTGAATGTGAATTTAATACACCGGTTTAATTATCTTTCTATTTTCTACTGCTTGGTGTTATTTACATTAAACTATGCTTAGTGTCATTTGAACCAAACTATCATTGTAATTTAATTTGTTACAAATCTCATTTTTTAAATTTTTTTATAATTATGTTGGTTTGTTAATCCTACTAAAGTACAAATTTTATGATAGTTATTATAAACATGTTATTAATTAAATTTGCATCTCTAAGGAAGTTATTGAATCCTTGACAGGTACAACATGCCGAGGCATGGAAAGAGGATAAATATAAATGATGGCAACGAGAGCCATGGGGATGAGCAGCCACTACATAATAGTGGCAGTCAAACAGATGAGGGTGAGGGTAGCACGCCGCCCACTGTCAAAAAACATCGTGGGCGAACTAAGATGACGAATATTTGGAGGCTTAAGAATGACGAAAGGATTGTGGTGGAGGTAAACGGTGTCGGGCAACCGGTTGGCGATAACGCCAGCAAATTTTCTTCCTTTATTGGGGTTATAGCAAGGAACCCACGGATAGTTCCTTTGTCATACGAGAGTTGGCCGAAGGTGCCAACCACGACAAAGGCCACTGCAATTACGACAATCAAGGTATTTCCCATCTAAAATAAATAATTGGTAGGCGCAAATATATTATTGAAATATGTATTTTTAGTGATGGGTAATAAATTTTGCAGCAATACTTCTCGTTCGCCGACTCCCTTACGCCTTGGGTTGAAAAGTCACTCTCCAAAAAGTGGAGGGACTACAAGAGCGACTTGAAGGCTAGGTATTTTGACAAAGACCTTTCAGAGGCGGAGAATGCAAGGGATGTGCCAAGAAAATGTGGAGCCTTCAGATTGGCAATTCCTTGTGCACTACTGGAGTTCGGCGATCGGTCAGCTATTTACATTAAAGGCACAAAAATCTAATGAGTATGTGGTTGTATGGCTACTCTAATGAATTTTTTTGCTAACTTCATTGTGGCATGTACAGAAAAGGGCGGAGGTGGGTGTTGCCAGTCGGTCAAAGCAGCTAGTGTTGCACACCGCTGGTACACAGAGCTTTGCTCTGGTTCTGAAAGAATTGGTAGGCGCAATCGTATTGAATATTTTTTACTTACAGTTATTTGTTTATAACCATTTCATCTTACTAATATATAGGAAGAAGATTTGGGGGGTCCTACGGAGTTTGGCGACATTGACTTTTTCGATGCCACCCACAAATCGAAGGATGGGATGTATGCGAGCCCTGAGGCAGCACGGATTCTGGTAATTTGTGAACTAATATCTAATGAGTAGTCGAAATCTCATCTGCTTTTAACTCTGATTGTTATATCCTTTTACAGACTAACGCTCGGAGAAGGTATGATGAAATCTCTTCCGCTTCAGATTCTGACCCTACGGCGGCACCCACAGATTTCCGTACCCAGCAGAGAGTTGCCTTGACCAAGGTTAGGGAAAAGGAGAGGCATGGACGTGTCCGTGGTATGGGGCTAGGATCAACCCCCTCGTGGCTATTCGGACGGAGTGAATCTAGTTCAAGTGCCAATCGGGACGAGGAGATGACTTCATTAAAGGCACAAGTTGCACTCCTACAAGAACAAATGGCCCATTTAATAGGGCAGAAATCCCAAGTCCCACCCTCGGTAAGTCTTTAAATTGGTATTTTTAAAGAGATTATGGTCTTGAATGCATGAAAGACACGTATTAGTGTTTGTGAGTCTACATTGTGGCTGTCGTCTATAAGCATTTCGTCTATATTTCTTAAGTGGGTTGTGATTAGAAAGAAATGGCTAGAGTGGAGATCTGGAAACCCAAATAGAGACATCTCGTTTATTATAATCTATACTTATTGTTGGACCAACCCTCTCTTGCTGTTGTTGCTGATGTCTCTTTGTGTGCGTGTGTTGAAGAGAATGAAGGGATGAGAGAGAGTTGAGGAAAATGCCGCTATGTTAGCCTGGTGTATCCTCCTTCTCTACCATTCCTCTTTTTGGCTCCATATATGGCTTCTATATTAAATTGGTTTCCTTCCACGATGACAGTCCGTAATACTACACTTGATATGAGCCCTGTTCATAGCTGCACCCTATTGCATACTCACAAACAACTAATACGTGTCGTTCATGCATTGTATGACCAACCCCACTTTGGCACATAACATGCTTAGATGACATTGTATGACCTGCAAACAAGGTTTGTTCAGCCGTGTTGTTGTACTGATTTGGAGGATTTTGGTATGCTAGCAGCATACTTAGTTTGGAAGTGAACCCATTTTGGTTAAAAAATCATGCCAAAGATGGCAATCAGGTTCTCTAACAGTATCTGAAAATGAAAATATTCATTATCTGAGCATATATGTTGCTCTACTAATTCTTTAGCCCAACTAAATCTAAAACCCATTTGTTGTACATATCCGGAGGATTTTGGCATACAGCTATAGCATCCTCAGTTCACAGTGAACCCATTTTGGTTAAAAAATCATGCCAAAGATGGCAATCAGATGCATGAAATCAGCTTCTTTAACAATATCTGAAAATGAAAATTTCCATTATCTGAGCATATATGTTTCTTTAACAGTGACTGTGAACAATTGTTCTTAATTGGGCTGTGATTAGAAAGAGACGAATTGGAGTGGAGATCTGGAAACCCATATAGAGACATCTTGTTCATAATAATTTATTATTATTGTTGTTCTTGTCGCTCTTGCTGTTGTTGCTGATGTCTCTATGTGTTCGTGTGCTGAAGGGAAAGAAGGGATAAGAGAGAGATGAGGAAAATGCCGCTATGTTAGCCTGGTGTATCCTCATTCTCTACCATTCCTCTTTCTGGCTTCTATATTTGGTTTCCTTCCACGATGACAATTCCTTAAAACTACACTTGATATGAGCCCTATTCGTATTTTTCTTCAATGAAGAATTGATCTATGACTACAATCTCCATTCAAAGCCCAATTAAAATTTGTTTTGGAGCCACAAACATCAATGAAGAATTAATAGAGAAACATAAATGATTATATGCTGGAAATTTTCATTTTCTTTTACTGTTAAAGAAGCTTATTTCATGCATCTTATTGTCTTCTTGGCACATTTTTTTGACCAAAATGGGTTAACTGAATTAGTAGAGCAACATATATGCTCAGATAATGGACATTTTCATTTTCAGATACTGTTAGAGAACCTGATTTTTATCTTTGGCATGATTTTTTAACAAAAAATGGTTTCACTTCCAAACTAAGTATGCTGCTAGCATCCTCATCTTCTTTTACTGTTAATGAAGCTTATTTCATGCATCTGATTGTCATCTTGGCATGTTTTTTTGACCAAAATGGGTTCACTGTGAAATCAGGATGCTATAGCTGTATGCCAAAAACCTCCGGATATGTACAACAATTGGGTTTTAGATTTAGTTGGGCTAAACAATTAGTAGAGCAACATATATGCTCAGATAATGGAAATTTTCATTTTCAGATACTGTTAGAGAACCTGATTAATTGCCATCTTTGGCATGATTTTTTAACAAAAAATGGGTTCACTTCCAAACTAAGTATGCTGCTAGCATCCTCATCTTCTTTTACTGTTAATGAAGCTTATTTCATGCATCTGATTGTCATCTTGGCATGTTTTTTTGACCAAAATGGGTTCACTGTGAACTCAGGATGCTATAGCTGTATGCCAAAAACCTCCGGATATGTACAACAATTGGGTTTTAGATTTAGTTGGGCTAAACAATTAGTAGAGCAACATATATGCTCAGATAATGGAAATTTTCATTTTCAGATACTGTTAGAGAACCTGATTGCCATCTTTGGCATGATTTTTTAACAAAAAATGGGTTCACTTCCAAACTAAGTATGCTGCTAGCATCCTCATCTTCTTTTACTGTTAATGAAGCTTATTTCATGCATCTAATTGTCATCTTGGCATGTTTTTTTGACCAAAATGGGTTCACTGTGAACTCAGGATGCTATAGCTGTATGCCAAAAACCTCCGGATATGGACAACAATTGGGTTTTAGATTTAGTTGGGCTAAACAATTAGTAGAGCAACATATATGCTCAGATAATGGAAATTTTCATTTTCAGATACTGTTAGAGAACCTGATTGCCATCTTTGGCATGATTTTTAACAAAAAATGGGTTCACTTCCAAACTAATTATGCTTCTAACATCCTCATCTTCTTTTACTGTTAATGAAGCTTATTTCATGCATCTGATTGTCATCTTAGCATGTTTTTTTGACCAAAATGTGTTCACTGTGAACTCAGGATGCTATATATAGCTGTATGCCAAAATCCTCCGGATATGTACAACAATTGGGTTTTAGATTTAGTTGGGCTAAAGAATTAGTAGAGCAACATATATGCTCAGATAATGGATATTTTCATTTTCAGATACTGTTAGAGAACCTGATTGCCATCTTTGGCATGATTTTTTAACAAAAAATGGGTTCACTTCCAAACTAAGTATGCTGCTAGCATCCTCATCTTCTTTTACTGTTAATGAAGCTTATTTCATGCATCTGATTGTCATCTTGGCATGTTTTTTTGACCAAAATGGGTTTACTGTGAACTCAGGATGCTATAGCTGTATGCCAAAATCCTCCGGATATGTACAACAATTGGGTTTTAGATTTAGTTGGGCTAAACAATTAGTAGAGCAACATATATGCTCAGATAATGGAAATTTTCATTTTCAGATACTGTTAAAGAACCTGATTGCCATCTTTGGCATGATTTTTTAACAAAAAATGGGTTCACCTCCAAACTAAGTATGCTGCTAGCATCCTCATCTTCTTTTATTATTAATGAAGCTTAGTTTCATGCATCTAATTGTCATCTTGGCATGTTTTTTTGACCAAATGGGTTCACTGTGAACTGAGGATGCTATATATAGCTGTATGCCAAAATCCTCCGGATATGTACAACAATTGGGTTTTAGATTTAGTTGGGCTAAAGAATTAGTAGAGCAACATATATGCTCAGATAATGGATATTTTCATTTTCAGATACTGTTAGAGAACCTGATTGCCATCTTTGGCATGATTTTTTAACAAAAAATGGGTTCACTTCCAAACTAAGTATGCTGCTAGCATCCTCATCTTCTTTTACTGTTAATGAAGCTTATTTCATGCATCTGATTGTCATCTTGGCATGTTTTTTTGACCAAAATGGGTTCACTGTGAACTGAGGATGCTAGCTGTAAGTATGCCAAAATCCTCCGGATATGTACAAGAATTGGGCTGAACAAACCTTGTGGGGGTTTCTTTTCGAGCCACAAATATCAATGATTTAGTTGGGATGAAGAATTAATAGAGAAACATATATGCTTAGATGCCGCTATGTTATCATTTTTTCTTTAACTGTTAAAGAAGCTGAATTCATGCATCTGAAGATTTAAGATCCAGGATGGCAAATTTTGATTGGGCTGTGATTGGATTGTTTAGTGGCTGTTGTCTATGTTCTTAATTGGGCTGTGATTAGAAAGAGAGGGCTCGAGTGGAGATCTGGAAACCCATATAGAGACATCTTGTTCATAATAATTTATTATTATTGTTGTTCTTGTCGCTCTTGCTGTTGTTGCTGATGTCTCTTTGTGTTCGTGCTGAAGGGAAACAAGGGATGAGAGAGAGATGAAGAAAATGCCGCTATGTTAGCCTGGTGTATCCAAAGTCTCTACCATTCCTCTTTCTGTTTCCATTTCTGGCTTCTGTATTTGGTTTCCTTCCACGATGACAGTTCCCCAAAAATACACTTGATATGAGCCCAATCTTATTTTTCTTATTTTTCTTATATTTGGTTTCCTTCCACGATGACAGTTTCATGGATTGTCTGAACAATCCATGAAAGACATGCTTAGATACTGAATTTTCATTTGTTTTACTGTTTTAGATAGTGGATATTCCCAATCAGAGGAGAATATAAAGGTTTCAAGTTAGATACTGAATTTTCATTTGTTTTGTTGTTTTAGATATATTTAAAAACAAAATTAAGTACTAGCTTTTTAGCATTGTAATGTAATTATTTTACCTCTCTATATATCATTAACAATTCCATTTGCAATTGGCACTTTGATCTTATAATCTAAGATACAGGTAGATCTTTTTGCAAGTTCAAAAAATATGTATATTCTGTATTGTGGTCTACTGTTGAATTAAACTATTGTTTTTTTTCACAGAGCGGTCGCTCAGATGAAGGAAATTCTGATGATCAGAACTGAAGCTACTCGAGGGGTATTTATCTGTGGTCGGCCTAGTATGGTTGTTGTTCTTATGTCCTCCTTACTGTTGTTATGTCAGACTGTTTTTTTTATGAGAGTTATGTCAGACTGTTAATTTGGGATATTTGGGATATTTGTCAGACTGGTTTGTTGGGATATTTGGGATGTTCGTCACTATATTAATTTGTTAATTATGACACTGTTAATTTTGTGGTGAATTTGGACGTTGATATGACACATGTGAAACTTTATTATCTTTAATTATTCTTGTGTTTGGTTGTGATTTGCGCATTAATATGCAACGAAATTGGTTGAATCAGTTGTGAATTAGTTTACAGGTTTTGTAAATGAAACTGTGAATTGAAATCGAACGGAAAACCGGAGCATGAAAAACAAACGGGCATAGATAGACCGGCGTTTTATAAAACGCCAGTCTATCTAATGAATTAGTTGCAGTGTGCGATATACCGGCATTCCCACACACGCCGGTGTATGCCGCTAGCTGTAACGGCACCAAGAAACACCGGCGTTTTATAAAACGCCGGTGAACCTAACTACACCGGCATTTTTTGGTCACGCCGGTGCTTGTAAGTAGGGAAAACTGGGCACTCATAAACGCACATACACCGGCGGTATACGGCCGCCGGTATACTTTCATTCTACACCGGCGTTTATAGAAACGCCGGTGAATGGATAAATACCGGCAGTTTATGGCCGTCGGTAAATGTATATTGGGGGTAAAAGAACGACACTCAGAGACCCCCATACACCGGCATTTTCTGACCGCCGGTGTAGTTGTAATATTTACCGGCGTCCAGTAAAATTGCCGGTGTAGACCCCTACCTTTCTGCGACGCTCGCTTCGGCGGCATTTGGACCGGCGCTATTATAAATGCCGGTGAAGGTTTCACCGGCGTAAAAAATGCCGGCAAAGACGTAAAAAAATGCCGGTAAATCGAGTATCTTTTGTAGTGTCGATGCATTTCTTTACCCTAATGGTGCTGGATTAGTAAGGTGTGGTTGGCTAGCCGCAGTTGTAAACCTGAATGCTGTTGCCAAATACGATTGGGGTAGTCATGCACTTGCTCTGCTGTATTTGTCTTTGGACTCATGTAGCAGACTTAAAGTGAAGGGCTTTAATGGGCCGTGACAAGTGTTAGAGGTAATACTTAATCTATTAGCTACTAATTTTAGTCGAATAATGTCATTATGTTATTTCAATTGGTCTCTTCGTAACATATTTTATAATTATGTTTTACAGTATTGGGCTTACGAGTACACAAATTGAGATAGGAATATCCTTATGGAGACTCACATGGCTAATTCTAAGGTATGGCCGAAAATTATTTGATGGAATAAAGAATTCATGGAGTTAGGCCGATCTGATCCTATTAGGTACAATCAATCGATGGCTCGTGATCAGTTGGAGATGCACACTTCTTCCTCCATCATTTGGCAGGCATATAATGGGTCAACAATTAAAGACGTCTATGAAATTGAAGCTACTAAATTCATTTCACGTTATCGACATGTTTTACATACTGCGGCCAGGTATATTAATTTTTGTCATATTTATTTACAATACTTTGATTAAATAGTTTGGTTATGCTAAAATGAACATTTGATTGCAGGGTGTATGGTATCTTGGTGATTATTGTATTCGGCAACTTACTGGAATAATTGCTATCCCAAAAGACCCACCTCCTCTCATGCATTTCATGACATCCAGTACTACACTTACTGAACCTATTGAAGCATCACCTTTCGTACGTCGTGTAGAGCAGATCACTTATGATCAGTATTGGACAAAGGTTTCAATTGGTCCAATAATGCCGACACTCTCCTATGCAGCCAATGTCGATTTCATTGGGCCAGCATCTATTAGAGATACTTCCGCTCAGTTTTCATATGCTGCACCTCCATTTTGGCTACCGACCGAGTATCCATCTCAATCCACTACAGATAATTCATTATTGTTTGGTCAACCTTACGTTGAAGTGTCACTTTTTCAAGGCGGTACTCTTATCAAGAATTTGGACGCTAATATCAATGTCCTGTTTCATCAACGATGGCAACCATCATATGTGAGTTACCAAAATCGTATATACATTTTCGGCTTTAATAACGTTATTATGTTAGAATGTATCTTACGTACTCTCATTATTTTATATATCTTATACCTTTCCACAAGAGGAGTTATACATTCGTTGTCTACAATTGAGCAACACCGAAGCACAACTTCGATGAATAATACTTTCAGAAATGGTATTGAAGGAATCAATTCCTCGTGAATTACCAAATGTTAGGCGATCTGTATCGATGAGCAGATCATCTAATTCCCGACATAGACCATTGAATCCGAATTTAGATGACACCGGAGCATTAACGTCCTCATTTGTGCCTGAAACACAGTATAATTATGAAGAATAGAAAAAATTGTACATCATTTATTATAACCCCTGTTTTTCATTTTGTGTATTTTGGAGTGTACTTTTCGTTTTGGTGTATTTTCTCTCTTGTATTTTTTTCTGAACCGTATATTGGAGTCGTTTTCAATATATATATTCGTTTTATTTCATTTTATGCTCTTTGTGTTTGATTGGTTGTTTCTTTTGTTTCGTTCTTCATTAGTTGTGTTCTTTCTTCATTTTGGTCTCGTTCTCCTCATTTTATTTTTGGGTGTTTGAGGTGGTGGTGTTTGGTTGTGATCCTATTTTCAATCCCATTATTGATCCCTATTTGACAACCAAAGCCAAATTTAAATTTCCAATCCTATTTGTATTCCTAATTGATTGACCCAATGTCCAAAAACCCATTTAGTAAATCCTATTACTAATCTTTATACGCACAACCCAATACCCATAAAACCACAACTAAAACCCTATATATATAAACCTCTCCCTCACAAACCCTAACCCTAATTCCATCTCTCACAAATCCCGGCCTCCCTCTTTCTCTCCCTCTCCTTGCTTGCATCCCGATAAGCACACAACCCCAAGCCAGGCTGACCCTGCCCCAGGCCGACAGCCCCCACTCCTCCCCTTCTCGGCCTGTGTTCAACCCCGGCACACCCCACACCCGAGCCCTACACCGATTGGCATCTCCCCTATCCTTGTCCATCCCGACCATCTCCTACTCCACCTAGGGCTGGTATACCGTACCGTACCGTATTATCATTACTCTACCGTCTACCGTACCGGAATACTTGGTACACAAATTTCTCTACCATTACCGTGCCAAGATTTTGGTATTACCGAGTTCGGTACTATCGGAATATTGGTACGGTATTGGTAATACCATGGTACTACCGGACATCAATTAGCTTAAAAAAATAACATTCATATAAATGCCAAATGAAGGATAAATAAGCTCAACATAAATATATATATGAAGAAGTTCCAACATAAATAATTATATATATATATATATATATATATATATATATATATATATATATATATATATATATATATATATAATTATTTATGTTGGAACTTCTTCATATATATATTTATGTTGAGCTTATTTATCCTTCATTTGGTATATATATATATATATATATATATATATATATATGAAGAAGTTCCTTAATCCTCCCAGGCCAAACAACAAATCAGGGTTGTAGACTTTATTGTTGTACAATTTCAGAGATGTATAAGTTTCAATATAATATATCTTTATTGTATGAAAATTAGTTTCAACATTCTACAATATGATTGATTTAATATGCTACTCTATTAGATTCAATATTCTGCAATATGCTTAATTAGATATAATTGGATAGCTTCAACATACAGAGAAAGAATGACAACAATTCCCGAAGTTAAGAAGATTCATATATAAAGAATGACAACAGTATTGTTATTTTCCGTTCATAACATTCATGATATTTGATGGTTCTTTCATTTCTGTGTATTGTTCTACTCCTTTTTTTTCCAGTATGTATCTCATTTAGAAGATTCATATATAAATCAATTTAAGGATTATGATACAAATATAATACATAAATAAGATTTCACATATATTAACTCCTAAAAAAATACAAAAATTAATTTGATAAATCAAATCAGAAGATCTTTTACATTCTAAATTCCTAATTACTTGTGAATAATAATACCCAAGATCTCAATAAAACCCAACAAGAACAAGAAGAAGATGGATCTTATATTAATACACCAACTAAACTCTAATGTTTCCTAATTTGTCAAAAAAATCTTCCAAAAATACCGTACCGATGGGGCTGAAGAAGGTAGGCGGCGTCGCGACAGTGTGGTGCTTCGGCAGCGTAGTGCGTAGGTCAATCAGTGCGTGTGCCCTAGATTCAAAAAAAAAAAAAGGGAGAAGGAAAAATAGAAGAATATTTGAAGTACTAGTATAACTGGGGTGAAAAGTTGAAAAAGAAAATAAGAAAAATGGGCCTGGAGCTAAGTCTGGGCATGGGTTTTTAAATATAAAAATTAAATTAAATATATATTAATTACTTGGTATGGTACGGTATACCATGGTATCAGTATTGGGTACCAGTACCATACCATATAATTTCGGTATGGTACAATACCGAGATTTCGGTATGGTATTACCAAGATTTCGGTAATATATGGTATGGTAATGGTATGGTACGGTATGGTATGGTAATATGGTATTTTTTGACACCCCTAACTCCACCATCATCAACCCTCTTGCACCATATAATCTCTCTACTCTCTCGTGGTGTTCTCTTGTGGCCGCAAGCCACTTTGATCGTCTCTCGCTTTTGGAAGTCTTGTTCGCGTGGAGGTTTTCGCTCTAGTTGCTTGGATTTGTTGATTAGCGGATTTTCGTTCGTGGGTTGTGCTCCTACTTTTGATTTCATCGTTCTTCATCCCCGATTTAAGGCAAGTAACTTGTACTCCAATTCATTTGTTTGATACAAGTCAAAAAGTTCACCTATAGTGTAGTTGGGTCTAGAGACGACTCTTGTTTGTGTTTTGCTTGATGGATTTTGTCTCTATTGTGAAAACTTGACCATAGATGACTCACGACACAATCTTGACATGAATTAACTTAGGATTTGCCCGTTCTTGATTTTGATCTTGTATGTGAGACTTGCGTAAGAAATTATGTTTTGGTTGAGACCCATGAGATATACTTGGTGTGGACATGTTCGATACCCTAATTCATGATGTTTAGACACTTGGTAGACTCGGTTTCATGTTTGGGTGTGTTTGGACCATTTTTCTTGAATCTATGTCGATTTTGTTTTCAAGGGAAGAATCTGTAGTTTGTCGCTGTTCTGTTTTGGTTACTGTTTTGGACTATTTTAAATCAGTATCTTGATTTCGGTATAAAATATGAGTTGTAGATAATTTCGTCTATTTTCAAAACCCTTTAACCTTGCTTGATTTTAATTTGGTATGACTGAGTTATGACTGTTTTAGTACAGAGGTGTCGATCTTTTCCAGATTCTGTTTTTCAATAATTTTGATGACAAATCATTTTAAAGAACTGTGCTACGTATAATATTTTGATCCAAAACTTTGGTCAGTGTTTCTTTATCTAGTTAGGGATTACCCAGAATTTTGGTGAAATTTATTGATGAGTTTTATGTGTTGTTTCATGCTCGCTAATGAAATCTATACTTGCTGTAATTTGCTCGCTGATCTGTAAAGAACCTTATTTTCACTATGATTCCTCTTACTGTATGGAAAATATTTGTGAAATATGAAAGTTAATATATTTTGTCTATTTTCATATCCCTTTGGTGGATTTGGATTTCGTTTCACTGGTTGCGAGATACTTCAGTTTTCGTACAGCAGTGTTAGGACTTCCTGATTTTCCAAAGCGTCGTTTCTTGATGTTTTCATATTTTTGATGACTAAACTGATTTTTTCTGGAATATTATGAAACTTTATATTTTGATGCTAGACATATAGGGAAATACTCCAGATTTTTCTTGAATTTATTTGAGAGATTTTGATGCAGTTTTCCTGACTGAGAATTCGTTTTCCTGATTTCTGACTGAACATGTTTTCTGTTTTCAAATCTGTTTTGAGTTATGATGTTGTGAATTACTATATGAATTGTTTATATTCGTTGGATTCGTGTGGAATGCTATTTTCTAGATCCTTCGAGGGATCCAGATTTGGGTGTTTGTAGTAGCAGGGATCACTGTTTTTGTACAACACTGTTTTGCTGTCCTGAATTAGAAAACTAGTTGTTTTACCCTGTTATGTGTTATCTTGTACCTGTACTTGTTTGTCTTGCACCTTGAACCTGATACATGTTTATATCCTATTATCCTTGCTTTGTTTTGCAACACATACTTGCATGTCTAATTATAATAATAAATGACCAAGCCGGGGTTATGGGAAAGATCTAGTAGTGGAAAATATCGAAACGTATACTTAGAAGAGGACCCGTGTCCTGCCTGTCTGTTACGTATTCATGACTACATGATTCACGATCCTGTTACCTGTACCTATCTGCATGCTTCCCTATAGGAAGATGTACTCGGAAGATAACCACTAGGTTATAACTGTTTCCTATACCTGACTGCATACTTCCCCTAGGAAGGTGTACTTGGAAGAAAACCACTAGATTCTACCTGTTCCTGTTATTCCTGTTTCCTGTACCTGAGTACATTGCCCTATGGACTCCACTATGAAATCTAAAGCGAAACTGTTTGTTGTAGCAACCATGTAGTAAAAGCTGGGATGCATGAAGTGCTACCTAGTTAGTAATATAACAAGACTTGACATGACATAATCTGATTTCCTGTACTTGATACCTGATTACCTGTTTACATGATTAACTGTACTTGTACCTGTATACCTGATTACCTGATTATGCTGTTACCTATTTACCTGTTTACCTGTTTACTTGACACTTGATACATGTTGCCTGTACTTGTTAGTATACCATACTACTTGTTTCTATTTTCCTAATTCATGTTAGATATTATATTTTTGTTGACACACTTATACCATGCTAGGCCTGTTATTTAGAATTATCTAACCCCTGTACTTGTATCCTACATTATAAGTGGCCCGTAACTTGCAATTGACGGGTACTTGTTTTCTTTTTCATTCTCCTGCAAATTTACTAATTGCAGATCAGGATGGTCGATTTCCAGATGGTATTGGCGAGATGGTGTATTAGTGCTAGATTTTCTGCTTTATTATTATTATTACTTGTTGCTTGAACTTGAATAAAATGTACTTGATGACTTGGATATTTATCTTGTATTTGGGCGATGTGACCCAGAATATTTGACTTGTTCAGAATTTGATTATTTGAGATTATTATATTTGGTTTCAAGTAATTTCTGTTGGTATCTTGTTTCTATATATGCATGTCTGGTTGTATCTTTTGCTTCCGACTCTGATTATTCCTCTGATATGTTGTAAAGATTCCTGAACAGCTTATGGATGATGAAAATTATTCGCTGGGCTTGTCATGCCTAGCTTCCCAAAAATACGGAATACGAGTGCGTGACGAAACCCAGCGAATGATCTTAACATCATTCATAAGCTGTAGGATCGACTCAGCATCACAACAAAAATATAACAAGAGAGATAAAACCAAGCATGCATGAACAATTTATTAGCAACAGAAACAATTGAAAATATAATAATAACATCCAAAGTTTCAATTCTGGATCAAGTTAAAACTCGGGAACATCAGCCCGTTACAAGTTCTTAAGTAGCAAGAAATAGTAATCCAAGAAGAACAAATAATTCAAGAAATAAGTATTCTAATCAAGTCCTTTCTCCACTTTAAGGCTAGAATCTTTGCTCACCAATTCCAGTGGGTAGCTCGTCTCCAAAGTCTGCTTAATAAATATAAAAAGGAAAAACAGGAAAAAACAAGAGAGAATGCCCTTAGTGCAAGCTAGGGCCACAAATAGTAAAAACGAGTACAAGTAATGGGAAACAAGAATTGGAATCAAGAATATAATAGGGTTTACAACAAGTAATGGAGTTCAAGAACTAACTAGTAGGAAGGACAACTCAAGAGACTAGATTGGGTAAACAAACACTAATGGTGGAACAAGTGACAAGTGTACATGTAGGGGTATCTAACCTCAAGTGACAAGCATCTAGTAAGTGTCGGGTGTCAAGTTGTCAAGTCTAGTGTCAAGTTATCAAGTACAAGTATCAAGTGAGCAAGTATCGAGTTCAAGTTTCATGTATCAAGTTTTGAGCATGACTTGCATATATGTACATGTAGGGGTATCTAATAATTCGCTATTTTGACAAACGATTGGGGTAGTCATACATATACTAGTTCATGGATCAATAATATACTAGTCCATGAATCGATTTATAATATACTAGTTCATGAATCAAATAATATACTAGTTCATGAATCGAATAATAATATACTAGTTCATGAGACATGTATCAAGTGGGAAACACGGGCCCCCTTCCGAGTACACTTATCTATATTGTCCACTACTATGGTCTTTCCCTTAAACCCTGGCTTATTACATTTATTAATTTTTATCAAGAAAGCATACATGTGTGCGAAACAAGTCAAGAAATCATGGCCATGGACATGGGACGAGTTTAGGGTAATCATATGGCATATTCGAGGGTCGACGTGAATAAAAATAACACGAACAACGAAAATCCCAAATCTGGACAGCACGACGTTGCTGTACCAAAACAGTGATTCCCGTTGCTACGAAATAGCAAAAGTGGATCCGTCAGGAGATCTAGAAACTAGAATCCTGTCCGGTTCCAAGACATATAATTAAGGTACATGAAAGTGGTGGGAACACGTGTGAAAATAGCGAATTACACAGCTAAAGTGTTCAGGCAGCAATTGTGTATTTGAGTTTATACATGTGAAATAGTATTGAAATAAAGCTAATTAATTCTAAGAAAAATTGGGGACGTCTTATAGGGTGTCCAGCAACCGCATATAAAATTTCAAGTCAAACGCTTGCTGTTAACGTAGTTAAATTAATTCGCAAAGTAAAAGTGTGCAGCAGTTTTGCGAATCTGCGTCTACTGACACAGCTGCAGTTAAACTGCAATAACTCCTAGACCGCAACTCCAAATTCAAAAATTCCGGAGGCTATCGACATCTAGACATCTAGATCTACATTTTCTATTCAGGGCTCGGGTTCATATTCTGATGTTAAAGGGGTCAAAACAGCATAATCAGATTCAGGACAGCAACATGTGGAAATATCTTACGAGTATATGTTACATGAAATTTTGTTATTAGGCGTCTAGGTTAATGTGTGATATAAATACAGGATAATGGTTGTCAAAACAGCAATTAATAATTGTTTTTCAAGCCAAATGGTTGCAAGTTCATCAAATACAAGATATAACATATGTCGACAAATCTAAGGCTCCTTAATTCATGTGTTCATGTGTTCAGGGGATAAGATGAGTCCAAGTAATTGTAATATAACACAATGAAGTTATTGTGACTCTTAAGATTATGAAATTGCAGAGGTTTAATATTTGATCAACAACGACAGTCAAGGAGGAGTCACAATTTCTAACTATTTGTAGTATTTTTCAAGGAATGCTTGTACTAGAACAAAAATATGTACAAGAGGAATACTTGCCTTGATTGACGACGATTAGATCCGATTGTTGAAGGAAATGGAGTCGAAAAATCCAGGGCAAAGTCTCCCAAAAGCACATGTGAAGCACGTGCAGAAATTCAACAGTAGGGCGAATTTCCCCACACCAGATCAGCCCAGAATAGCGGACAGCAACCTCGATCCGGCGCGGCAAAACAGCGAACACCGAACGCAGCAAATCAGATCGCTCCAATGCAGCAGATCTGGCTAGAACATGGAACGGCGTCTTTGGATCTGCTATGGGTGAACACGGGACAACGAACAGACTGGGTTTGATCGCACGGATCTTGATGCGATCCGATGGTTGAGATCGAATCCCGCCAAACGAACTCCTTCTTCTTCTTTCGATCGGCAGAGAGCGAGGGAAAGGGAGGGAGCGGCTGCAACTATGGCGACCAGTGGCGGCAACGTCGAGAGAGACTCAACGCAAGGAGGCGACGGTGGTCACGGGCGGTGCGACGTCGAGAAGCAACGCAGCATTGAGGATAGCACGGCTCTGTTTCTTGGGTTCGAACAGAGGAGCGACGACAGCGGCTGATTGGGGCTTCGACGAGGCTCGGATGACGACGAGGCGGCGTGGGGTTCTCCGAAGGATGAAGGGGGATGCACGGCAAGGGAACGGTGACTGTGAAAGGTGGTCGGAGAAGCTAAAGGGAATGGCAGATTGGGTTTCGAGGTTCGAGTAATGGCGATGGAGATTGGGTGTTGAGTTCGATGGTTGGGTGCTGTGGTGGTGGTGTTGACGAGGAGAGGGTGGCGAGGCGAGTAAGGAGGAAACGGGGATGAAGGGAATTGGGTTCTGGTGTTTGGACGAAGGGTGAAGGAGAACGGGAGCGTGGCGAGGAAGAAGGAGATTAGCGGCGGTTTGTTAGGGTTAAACAGTAGGGTAGGGGTTAGGGTTAGAGTTAGGGTTTATATAGTTAGGGTTTTTGGGTTTTGGGTTTTAGGGTATCCGTTTTGAGTGGGATCCAACTGGAGAATTGGTCAAATTGTATTAAAATGAGGAATAAAGAGATGAATGACATCAAACAACTCATTCTTCATGAAGAATGACATAAGGAATACATACAATTGAATTAGATAAAAGGACTAAAAATTGAGTCGAAACAAATTAGTGATTTTATTCAAATGAAAACAAGATACAGGGTCTCAAATAAATGAAAGAGTACAATGAGGCAAAATACAGTATAAAATACCAATACGAAAAAATAGGAGTTACAGGGCTTTTGTTACGTATCCGTATTCTGTATTCTTTTTAGAAAGCGGTGCGTGACATTTATTTTCTATTTACCTTGATGGTATTAATATCAACTTGTAAATGTCAATCAGAAAATGTCACATGAGGGTATTAATGTCAATTTGAACATTTTCTTTTTCCTCATTTGTAAAACCACATAATTAATGTCAGGGTATTGTATTAACTTACGGATTGTAGACTTGAGGGTATTGTAGTCACAATATTAATGTTACATGGCTAGTAGGTTTATACTTGGATTGTAGTGAAATAGGTTTTTGTATTTATTCAATTTCGTACCCATTATTCACAGTTACTTTCCTATCTACGAAGTGTAGGTTTTGACTTTTTTTACAACTATTTATAAACTTTTAGATTGGACAGGACATTGATGATTCGTGTGCTGCCATCCTGTGTACATTTATTTCTCGACTCCAGATTGTAAACTTCAACTCCAAAAGAACCCACTGCAAATTTACCTTCTAATTAACCATAGCTAATTTATATGTACCTTCTTCCTCGAGTTCATCTTTTGATTCATCAGAGGAGGACAACAATGTTGTTGCTAGGATTATTCATAACCTTTTAGTAAGGATTGGCAAGGAAATCCAAGCTAGTGAACAAATCAATCGTCGCCGTTACATTCATCGGGAAAGAGTAGAAGGTCATAGACAGATGTGGAAAGACTACTTTGCCGAAAATTCAGTTTACCCAGATTCAATTTTCCGTTGTCGATTCCGTATGCACCGAAAACTCTTCAACCGGGTATTGGATGCTGTTGTGGGTTACGATCAGTATTTTCTTCAGTCCCAGGATGCTTGTAAACAACTTGGCTTAACTCATCATCAAAAAATTACGGCAGCACTACGATGTTTGGCGTATGGAGGCGCGGCTGATGCGGTTGACGAATATATACGTATATGTGAAACAACAGTATTGAAAACTCTGCGTCGTTTTTGTTTTGCAATTGTAACTTTATTTAGTACTCAATATATGAGGAAACCAACACCAACTGATGTGGAAAGACTACTCGAAGAGAACAACGCTTGAGGCTTCCCTGGGATGTTGGGTAGTGTAGATTGCATGGATTGGAAGTGGAAAAATTTTCCAGCAGCATGGCAAGGCCAGTACACAGGACATGTTCGGGAACCGACTATTATTCTCGAAGCAGATGCTTCTTATGATCTTTGGTTCTGGCATTCATTCTTCGGAATGTCAGGATGCTATAATGATCTAAATGTGCTGAACCGGTCAACTTTATTTAATGAGATTCTTGATGGTTGTGCACCTCCAGCTAATTTTGTCATCAACAACCACAATTACAATATGGGCTATTATTTAGCAGATGGTATATACCCATCGTTGGTAACCATTGTCAAAACTTACACCGCACCAGATACACTAAAGCAAAAGAAATTCACAGAAATACAAGAGGGTGCAAGAAAAGATGTGGAACGTGCTTTTGGAGTTTTGCAATCACGATTTGCAATAGTGAAAGGTCCAGCACGTATGTGGAATGCAGATAGTCTGTCATATATTATGAAAACATGTATCATTTTACACAACATGATTGTTAAGGATGAACGTGACGAAGGAATTCTTGATTATGATTATGATCAAATTCCTGACTCTATTGGGATCGAACCAAGCACAGGTGGACCAATTGATGAAGAAGGACGAATCGTTCGCAATGTCATTCTACATGATCGGCAAAAACATCATGCACTTCGTCAAGATCTTGTGGAGCATAATTGGAATCAATATGGAGATGAGTAACTGCACTTATCATGTATTACTATGTATTCCCATTTTCTTGTAACTTTTACTTTGATTAAATAATTATAAACGTAGTAAATGTACTACTTTGAACTATGATATAATATTTGAAGCGTATTGTAAGCCGATAATTATGCGTATAAACTACCGTTACCATATTATAAACATAGAATACATTCGCAATTATAATTTAAAATAATAACATAGGGACCATCTAATTAAAATTCAATTTAATCACACAGGATACTATGGAGCCATATTGTGAGAACATGATTCTTCTTAATTTCAAATTAATAACGTATGATATATTCGCAATAAAAATTACATGCTTACATTATATTAAGATAAAATACAAAATTTTGGGCTAATGTTCTTTACCCATCGTTATAACCTCGTTTTTATCCCTAAGAGGATAAAGATAAATTCAGATTCATAATTATCCCTAAAAGGAGGTTTTAACTACTTCTATCCATCCACATCGGTAAGTAGAGATTTTTTCTTATCTCGAAACGGATCCCTAAGGCGACTATAAAAACCCCTCTCCCCCCACCATAAGAAGGTAACAAATCTTTTTCCAGTAAAAGCTCTTTCATAATTTTTCTGATTACTGACAATAGCGTCGGAGGGTGCATCGCTAGGATCCATCCCTGTGTTTCGCACTTTTTGCAGGTTCGCAGCAGCAACAAGAGACCAAGTCAACACGTTGGTGAAGGTCAACAGGTCAACAAGTTGGCCTTGTTCGTTTTCTCAAGAATCCACAAATTCTATCTATTGCCCCCACACCAGATTCAGCGGCAACAGATTGGCACCGTTTGTGAGAACCAAAAAAGCAACCCGACCTAACTTCATCAGCGAGACTAGTTTCAAGCCATTCATCCAAAAGAGAAGGGTAAGGCAGCAGTCTCCAGCCGAAGAACCACTTCTCTTCCTCCTCCCCTTCCTCCAACTCAAGGTGCTCCTTCTCAACAGGCCCCTCCAGGGTCTCCGGGGGCTGCCCAGGGGGCTCTTGTGGGAGTCATCCAAAGCAACATCCTCCTCAGGACCATGTTGCGGTCCACAATCCTCCAGTTGACTTTATGGCTTCTCAAAGTCCTCCTGAGCGGGATCTCTGTCAAGTGATTGCTGACCGCCAAAAGGGGGTCGACCTCCGAACTCGCCTGAATGGATGGTGATCCCTTGGGGGAGTCCATCAACCTGAGCACCCAGGGGTCTCAAGAGTTCGGACCCCCCGCCGACTGAGGACCAGAAGATCTCCTCCCCGAGGAGGCGAAGAGAGTCCCCTCAGCGTCATCGACGGAGAACTCATTCTCCAGTAAGCCGAGTCACACATAGGGACCGCCAAGCTGGAGAGGCACCAGTCACAAGGGAGGAGCTCCAAGATTTTCAAGAGGCCATTCTGCGGGCCCTCAACGCCGCTCCCAACCACGAGCAATGGGCACCTAGTCCTGAACCTGCCCCGAGCCGTCACCAACGCACACCTAGTCCCCTTTCGCAAGGGAAAGAGTCTAGGGGATCGGCAGGATATGACCGAAGGGAATACTCGGTCTACCGCCGTCTCCACGAGATGGAGAGGCGCCTTGGCCGACTTGATAGAGAAGACGAACAACGGGCGAGGAATTTTCGCCCGAGCAGGCCCCCTTTCTCCCGAGCCATTATGGAAGCCTCGGTCGTGCAAAACTTTATGCCCCCTAACTTTGAGTCATACAATGGGGAGTCGGACCCTACCAACCACATTGAGAGTTTTAAAACTCTCATGATGATCCACCAGGCTTCAGATGCGCTCCTTTGCAAGACCTTTCCTGCCACGCTGAAGGGGCCTGCGAGAGAATGGTACTCTTGACTCGCCCCGACCTCCATCTTCTCGTTTGATTAGCTCAAATGGCTCTTCCGTACTCATTTCGTGAGCAGCTACCGGGTCGAGAAAACAAATGTATCTTTGGTGACGCTCAACCAAAGAAAGGGTGAACGCCTAAGAGATTACGTTCGGTGCTTTACCGCTGAAGCCCGGTCTATAGCCTCCCTCAACCAATCAGTAGCCTCTGCGGAATTCGAGTGCAATGTCACCAATGCCGATCTCAAGGCGTCCCTTGCAAAGAACCCTCCTCGAGACTTCTCAGAACTCCTGCTTAGGAGTGAGAAGTACATCATAGTAGAAGAGGCACTTAACCCCCCCCCCCCTCCCCCCCACTCTCGAGGAATCATCTTCTGAGAACAAACGGAAGAATACAAGCGAAGAAGGGTCCCAGAAACTCCAGAGGGATGACAATGGCCAACGCCGCCCAGCTCCTCGTTTTAAGAAGTTCACCCCTTCAATGCTAGTATATCAGCATTTCTTATGAAGGTGGATGAAGAAGGGCTACTCCGCGCTCCCTTTAGAATGAATACCCCCGGCAAGAAGAGAAACAAGGATAAGTGGTGCCGCTTTCATAGGGACCACGACCACGAAACGGATGATTGTTGGGCTATCAAAGAAGAGATCGAAGAGCTCATACAGCAGGGACACTTGGACAAGTTCTTCCGAAGAGACGGGGCCGACCTTCCACCCCGAGGAGCCTACAAGCGAAGAGAAAGGTTCGCCGAGTTCCAAGATTCAGAACCTGGGGCTGTCTTCCACCTCATCCAAGGAGGTCCAATGGGGAGAGAACACAACTCCTCCCAAGAGGCCTTCACCATATCGTAGAAGTAGGATCTCGGTTTTTAATAAGGCTGATGCTTGTAACCCGGCCAACAGCATGTAACAATGGTTCGCCCCATCGAAGCGGCCATTTAGTTTATTTCAATCAAACTTAAATTTTTTTCTATTAGTGCACTTGCTTCATTTCTACTTCTCCGAGTCACTTCCACGACTCGCTAAATGGTAGGTTCGGAGTCCAGCTCGTCCTACAGGGCTGCTCCCACAACTTACTAAGCTCAAAAGATGAGTTCGGAGTCCAACACTTGGTTCGACGTTGCCTTAGCCGCTTGTAAACAAGCAAGTGCGAGGCAGCTCACCATTCGGAATTGCTCCTACAACTCGTCAACCCTCTTAACAACAAGTTCGGAGTCCAACACTTGGTTCGACGTTGCCTTAGCCCCTTGCAAACAAGCAACTGCGGGGCAGCTCACAATTCGGTTCGGAATTTCTCCCATAACTGTTGAACCTTTTCTCAACGAGTTCGGAGCTAAAACTCTCCCCTAGAGTCGTTCCTCAAACTTGTCTCCCAAATGGCTCTCTCCTAGCTCCAAGTTCTTCATCCTACTCGCCTCCCGAGTGGTCCTCTTCTAAGCGAGTTCGGAGCTCAAAACTTTTCCCTAGAGTCGCTTCTCAAACTTGTCTCCCAAATGGCTCTCTCCCAGGGCCAAGCTCTTCATCCTACTCGCCTCCTGAGTGGTCCTCTTCTAAGCGAGTTCGGAGCTCAAAACTCTCCCTTAGAGTTGCTCCTCAAACTCGTCTCCCGAATTGGCCTTGCGATGATCCTCCTAGCTCAACTCCTTAGCCCACAGGAGTGGAGCTCCTCTTCGAAGACTCTGGAGACTGAAGCTCTTCTCAACTTGACAGATCTTCAATCGGACGGTCCAGATTGCGCCACGTCGCTCGGAATCCCAATCTGAGCTACCGACAGAAGCGAAGATATTACGGGCCTATTCTGACCCTCATTACAGGTGATTCTTTAACTCACTCCTAAAGAGACATTGTAGATCTTCGAGTTAGCTTCGAAACGAGGGGTCACATGCCCCGATCGAACCTTCGTAGCACCGGGAAAGTGGATCGCAACACAGCTGCACCGAGTGAGAAAATGGCAAAAACTATCGCCTCGGGATTCGCGCCATGATCGTGATCAACCGTCCAGATCTCGCCACATACTTCGGATCTGCAATCCGAGCAACTTGCATTCAGAGCTGCGTATTGGAGAAAAGCGTCTTTCTCCTTATGATTTGCGCCACGATCTTGATCAGATGGCTCAGATCTCGCCGTGTCGATCAAAATCATGTTTTTTCGTGATCCACGCCTTCGTGCCTTATGATTTGCGCCATGATTATGATCAACCGTCCAGATCTCGCCACGTACTTTGGATCTGCAATCCGAGCAACTTGCATTCCGAGCTGCGTATTGGAGAAAAATGTCTTTCTCTTCGTGATTTGCACCACGGTCTTGATCAGACAGCTCAGATCTCGCCGCATCGATCAAAATCATGTTTTTTCGTGATCCACACCTTCGTGCCTCGTGATTTGCACCATGATCGTGATCGACCGTCCAGATGGAGCCACGTAGCTTGGATCTGAAATCCGAGCTACTGAGCTACCGAGCTACAAAATGGCAAAAAAACTCTGCCTCAAAATTCGTGCTCAATCACGATCAAGCAAAACCCACACTGCATCTAAAGTGAACCAACTCTCCCACCTTGCCTTCGAGTTTTGGTGCCAAAATGAAAGACCACAACATCTCCTGCTCCAATGGCCAACCACAGTCCATAAATTCCTTCCATCAACTTCATTCCTTAACCCACTTTCAGAAGAATTATAAGTTGACTTGTTAATTACTTGGTTCCCATCAGTTATGATTAGGGGCTCGATCATGCCACGTAGCTTGGAATTCCAATCCGAGCTACCGACCTACTGAGCTACAAATTGGAGAAAAATTTCACCTCAAAATTCATGCTCAATCCCACTCGGATTCGCTGAACAAACAACCACCAAAAAAACAAAAGCAAAAGAGGGAAAGAGAAAAAGAGGCTAACAGATCGGGTTCGGATCCATTACCCATAATCTGACCCGTACCCCTTCTTCATCCTTCTTCTCCTTCGAGTTTTGGCGCCAGAAACCAAAAGAACAACAACCCAAACATCCAATGTCAAGCTTCGAGCTCCCATCCATTGTCGGCTCCACTGTGTCGACTTCCAACAATGCTCCGAGCTTGACCTCTCCCTCTCCTCCACATCAACCTCCACGAACGGCACGTCGAGCTCCAAGGTAGAGCTCGAGATCTTTGCCGAGCCACCACTAGCTCCACAGAGCTCTCATCAACCCACCAACTCTTCGACGAAGCTCGAGCAACCACCGAGCTCCCCCCTTCGTCGCCAGCTGCCTCCGCCGCCGAGCCCAAGAGCTCTGTTGCCGAGCTCCCCATGCAGAGCTCTCTCTCTCCGAACTCCGCCACAGAGCTCACAACTCCAACTCCGACGAGCTCCCCTCATCAACGAGCTCCGTCAAGCACCACTCCACTTCCAAACGTCGAGCTCCGCTTTCCACTTCGTCGACTCCACCACCGAGCTCCTTGACGAGCCGCCGCCTTCACCTCTGTCTTCGAGCTCACCCCTTCACTGCTCCTTGCCGAGACCGAAGTATTCGCCCCTCGCCGAGCGCTCATCCCGAGCTTCAGCTATAGCTCCACCCTTTGAGCCACACGGAGGAGTTGGAGATGGAAGTTGAAGACGAAGGAGAAGGAAAGAACAGAGTAGGGGAAAGGAGAAGAAAAAAAATGTAAAGTGCCACGTGGCAGTCAATGCCTGCGTTGACCGCACTACGTGGTGTCTTCTGGTGGGTCGGCATCGGGTGCCGAGCTACCGAGGTTCCGAGCTCGTAATTGGAGAAAATTGCTTCACTTTGTGATGTGCGCCATCTGATCATGATCGACATCCAGAAACGCACCACGTGTCTAGAAAATGCTCCGCTTTGTGATGCGCACCATCTGATCGTGATCAACGTCCAGAAACACACCACGTCTCCAGAAAATGCTCTGCTTTATATTGTGCACCATCTGATCGTGATCAACGCACAGATTGGCACCACGTGTTCAGGTAATATTTAATTAATTAATTAATTAATTTATTTGAATTAATTATTTTAAAAAATCTGAAAAATTAATTAAAAATCGAAAAAAGTAATTTAAAAATTCTAAAAATAATTATTAATTCGGAAAATTATTTTAAAATTCTGAAAATAATAATTATTAAATTAGAATAATTAATTAAAATTTTCGATAATTAATTATTTAATTCAGAAAATGAATAAAAAATTCAAAAAAAATGAGGAAAAATTCAGAAAAATCTGGAAAAATCACAAAAATTTCAGAAAATTCTGAGGATATTTTTGAGCATTTACAAGCTCAGAATAACTCTGTTACACCTCGAGTAAGATCCATACTCCCTTAAGAACTCTGATAAAATCCCGTACGCCATTAGACCAACAAAACTACTCCTTAAAGACTGTAGAACTCAATCTCCAGGAGTGGGGGGCTCGTGATATGGCTAAAAATGTGATTAAATCAGGACCGTTCGAATCGGACACGAATCATAAAGCTCAGGATAAAACGGTAATTTCACCTACAAACGGGTCTGAAATGGGGACTGGGTCTTTCTTCAAAGCCCAATAACCCATAAACGAATCTGTCTTGCTGGGTACGGGTCCCAACCCATTACAAACCAGTTCAGAAGGATAAAGAAGAATTCAGATTCATAATTATCCCTAAGAGGAGGTTTTAACCACTTCTATCCATCCACACCGGGAAGTAGAGATTTGTTCTTTTCTCGAAACGGATCCCTAAGGCGACTATAAAACTCCCTCTCCCCCCACCATAAGAAGGTAATCAATCTTTTTCCAGTAAAAGCTCTTTCATAATCTTTCTGATTACTGACAAGAGCGTTGGAGGATGCGTCGCCAGGATCCATCCCTATGTTTTGCACTTTTTGCAGGTTCGCAGCAGCAACAAGAGACCAAGTCAACAGGTCAACAAGTTGGCCTTGTTCGTTTTCTCAAGAATCCACAAACTCTATCTATTGCCCCCACACTAGATTCAGCGGCAACAGTTATATTTACTTTTCACTATTAATAGATACTTATTAATTTTGTCGCTTTATACTTCTGTAACGTATTATGTACACTCACTATTTATATTTTATAGTCTTGGTTACTACATATACTTTTCACCGATTTCTATATATATATCATGTATTCCAACATACTTACTATACATATCATTTTACACTTATCCAATTACTACATTACTATATATATATATTTTATATAATTTTTTATGTTTATTATCCTAATTTACTGCACTACATAATTATTGTTCTCATTCGCATTTGTATTTATTCTCATGCATATATTTTATTCTATTTTTGTCTTAATGTTATAAATCCTTTTCATTACAACTAATTTTATATGATCGATATTTAAAATCTATACTTTTTATCGTTGTAACTTCCTACTTCATTCCCTACTTTTACTCCTATTTTTATTTCAATTTTTTTTAAAAAAAAAAACATAACATCATACTTAAAATTAAACACCCAATATCTAAGTACATATGGAAGATTACATCATTTGATTCACCGTTTTGGTGCAACTTGATGTCGAGAGGGCAAATATGCAACTAGACATCAATGGAGGTAAACTGCAGTTGGGGGGGGGGGGGGGGGGGAATTTGACACTGGATGTCGTGGAAGCAAATCTGCAACTTGATGTCTTGATGTCAAGGAGGCAAGCTTTCAGTTGGACTCCAACGAGGCGAACGCACAACAAAAGAGAATTTTCTACTTTAGTAACCCCCACTTTTATTTCCATATATATTTACTTACCACTATTTCATTTTGTACTAGTTTATACCATTTTTAATGTTTTAAAATTTAGCCTATATTGCTTCAACCGTACTATTTATAACACATACACATTTTTAATTAATTACCTTATTTTTTATACCTATTTCTATATCTATCGTATATACATTATTTCATTTTTCTATATTATTGATGTTTACTATTAACTGTTTTGCTATCTTCTTATTACTATTTTGTATATATACTATATCTTTACATATGTGAGGATTCTTGTTTTTTATACCACTTCATCTTATTTTATTTTATTTTATTACTAACTCATCTTATATTTGGTGGCTACTCATGTAATATGACTTTTATTATTTGTACTTTTATTTACTATTTACATTTTATTTCTATGAAATTAATATTATATGTTACTTCAATATTGTTTTGTTACGTTTACTTTTTGTTTCTCTAGTTGCTTATAGATTTCATGTTTATAATATTGTTGCCATTACAATTAATTATAATACCATATGCTAGCTTCTTGCTCTATTTGACAATTTGAAAATATTTTGATAAATACCAACCAGTATTCCATATGTTTAATTTTTAAATTGTATATATATAGTTACTGTATTTACTTTACGATTCATTTTATGATATCAACTTGATATACAAAAATTACTTTTATATTATATTTTTTATACTTTTAACTAAATTTCATGCTCGTATATTTTTCAAACATTTTATCCAATAGTCTTCTCTTAAATTGTTACTTCACTTTTTTCTCGTAGTATATACTACTAGTTTAGTTTATACTTTTAATCATTTTATCCTTCTCGTTTTCCTTTAATTAACTTCGCTTTCCGCAATTTTTCAAATTCTTATTAACTACTACTAACTACTTTAAATTTTGATGATCTTCTCAATTATTTATCGGTTTGTTTTATGTCTCGATATTTTGTTATCAAGCTGCTCTCTTTATTATTATTACTTTCAGCTACCTAATATTGTTTTATGCTCTTGATCTATTTTCAAACTTTTCCTATGGCATTATAATTTATCTATATTTTCCCAATGCTTTTATTCTGTACACTTACACTCTTCTTTTCTTTCTTATTTATTTCCATACTTCCATTTTATTTTGTTTTATTTTACTCTTTCTTCATACTACTCCTTACTATTTTTATTATTTTGTTACTATACTTATTTTTAAGCATCTATTTTATTATGCTTCTCTTTTCCCTTTTCAATTTACCCTATTGTTTTTCTAATACTTTCGTGATTCGTTCTTATTCACTTTGATACTCCTTGTTTTCTTACATAAGTCTGCTTTGTTCTCCACATTACGTATTTTTATACTACAATTATTTTCTTAGTATTGACAACTTTTTTATATACAATAATTAATTTTTTCTTGGTGTGTACAAGATATAACTTTTACCCTAGTAAGTTCTGAGGACAGAACTATTCTAAGGAGAGAGGGGGGGGGGGGGGGGGGGGGGGAGACTATAACACCCAGCATAATTGAGTTATGACAATTTTGCCCACGAGTGTTACGCACATGTATTTTGTACTTTTACGAGTAATATCCGTAACTTATTTTAAAATAAATATTTTTTATGTATTTTGTATTTTGATTCTTATATATATATATATATATATATATATATATATATATATATATATATATATATATATATATATATATATATAATTTTATTCTCTCAAATTCGATTATGTATTTGAATTTAAATTTTAACTCAAATATTTAATTATCATGCCCCGCTTTCCAAAAATACGGAATACGAGTACATGACATTGGCCCAGCGAATGACTAACGTCACCCATAAGCTGTTTATTCGATTAACTCAACAATACAAACAATACAGAACAACTGCGCAGGCAATAATAATAATCTCATGAACAATAATACTTGGAATGAAGCAATAAAATATCAAAATACAATAATGATAATCCAACGTCTGGAAATAATAATAAAACTCGGAACATAAGCCCAAACAATAATAATCCATTTCAAAATAATAACAAGTCTCAATACATTAAGTTTATTAAAGCAATAAGCAATTAGAAAGCAGTAGTCTTCAAAATGTTTGTTCTCCAATTCCAGCAGGCAATTCTCCTTCATTACTTGTATACACTTCATCTAAAAAGAGAAAAAAAATTGTCCTTAGAGCAAGTCATGGACAACAAGTAGAGAAAGCAGGGAACAATGAAATAACGGTATAACAATGAAGTCAATGGATCAATAGGAATCAATAATATAGGACAATCATGATAATCGATGCAATTGGTTATAAATAATGGTTCAATAATTGGTAACAATAATCAATAATCAATTCGATATCAATAGGAACAATGAGGAACAATATGCAGTGTCGATATTGTGTGATCCTTAAGTCTATTATTCATTTTTATCCTAACTAATGCATGTACTACTGCATCTCATACTATAGATTCGATGCATACAATCAATGTTGTTTTAGACTTAAGTGGTTTTCTCTATAGTTCATGTAATCTTCAACAATAAACATTATTCACCTTTCGGTGTACGATACGGTTATCGGCAACGATACAATACATGATAGATTGGGTTACGACCATAACTACAATCACCGATAAAACAATAGCTGAAACATTATTTAGGAGAACACGGACCCCTCCTCCGAGTACAGTACCTATATTGTCCATTACTAAAAGTCAGCCCTTAAACCCCGACTTGTTAATTATTTATCAATACAACAATACAATATGCAATTAAGAGACAATAGGTGAACAATAGTATCAATAAGGAAACAATAGGGTGATAAGATGGAATAGGGCAATTAGAATAGTGACAATAACTCATTGGGAACATGCAATGCAACATACATTCATTAATTCACGCAATAGAACGATATAGGAATAATTAATTCATTAAAAAGAGAAATCTAAAATTCTAGACAGCAAGCGCAATCTGTACAAAAATGCAGTTTTCCGTTGACTCAAAAATCAAAAGTTGAATCCGTCGGAAAATCTGGAAACTAGACTTCCACATGGTTTCAATGCATATTTAAAGTTCAAATTCCGACAACAGTAGCTAGGTCAAACACATGGTTCTTTGCAGGTTTTATGTTCAGATAGAAATTCAACATATTGTTAATTTAATTTTAGAAACAACAAACTCGATATTAAATTCAGTAAAATATTTTCTGGACTCCTAAACATATTAAGCAACAATCTGGAAATTTTTTGATTAAAATTTTATCATTTGATCAACATTTTTACTGTTTAAACATGAAAGGTACGAGAATCTGAAAATCTGAAAGTAACAAAACAATGTTGTAGTAAAACGGGCATAACTTTTGCTACAAAACTCGGAATTCAAAGATTCAGGATGTCCTAGAAACTAGAAAGATGCGGCTACAATTCATATTCGGAAAGTATTTCATTTTAAGATCTTTTACTGATTAAAAAATAGCAGTCAATATAAAGGTCAGCAAGCATATAAAGGGTTTTGGGGTAGTTTTCATGAAAATAAATTAATTAAACGAGACAGGTATCAATTCTTTAGTCAATAAATTGTGTAATCAGCATGATGGGTGTCAAAACATGATAAATAAAACAAGAACACGCTCATACATCAATTTATCATCAATCAGTCATCAACCGATTAAACAACATACAACCTAGCAATTGTCTCTACAATAATTTATTTGTGTAATGATTGTATGAACAACCCTATTGTCGATTCTATATACACTCATGAAAGTTCCAAACTTTAGAGTCAAAGTGGCACGATGTCAAGAATATTGGGGTTAGCTCGTGTAAATCCTCAATAGACCCAACGAATAGATGAACAAAGGATAGTATGATAACAAAGATATCTACTTGCAAGAGTTTCAACAAAACATGAATTTGATACAATTAACAATTCAAGGGGACAATGACTTGCCTGGTAGACGGTGAAATGAGTACCAAGAATAACGGGACAAGAATCCCGGAGCAACGAACCCACGAACACATAAAATTGTACGTGCGATATACGTGCACACAAAGAGATAAAGAAGCAACAGCATAAGATCCAAAGATACAGCAACAATGGTAGGGGTGGCCAGCCAAGGGCGGTGATATCGATGGCGAGGGGGCAGGCATCGACGGCTGGGGCTTCGCTGGCGGCGTCGAGCGGGACTGGGGAAGCAGCGGGGCGGCACTATGCTGCTGCGTCGATTAGGAAGAGGAGTAGACAGAGGGGGAGGTCGGGAGTTGCTGAGCTGGTGTTGGGGGCCGACAACAGGGAGGGCAGCACCGGAGGATATGGCGATGGGGGTTGGGAGTCACCGGAGGTGGTGGGGGAACGATGGAGAAGACGACGGTATGGGTTTGGGGGTTTTTGGCAGAAAACAGCAGGGAGAGAGTGTAATACCCCATAAATAGTATAATATATATATATATATATATATATATATATATATATATATATATAATAATTGAAAAGTATAATAATAATTGAAAAAGAATAAGTAAAAAGGATGAGAAGGGTGATTAGGGGTGGGGGCCACGTTGAGGTGAAGAAAGCACAGAACGTGCTTGGTTTGAGAGGTGACATGACGTCACCATTTGGAATGGGCCCCACCCGGAGTGTTTGAAGGTGAAATAGACACGTGTTGTGGTCTTTGGAATATTGGTGACGTGTACAGATGTACACGGAATTTGAGAAGGAATTGGTTTGATAATAGTCTCATATTGGGAGTATACAAAAATTAATTGAGTATAAATAAAAATTGTCTATGATTAAGAGTCACCTAATTGGTAAACCACCTTTTGAGAGGCAGCCTGTGGTGGGCAGTTGTACTACATAGTATCTAATTTGTCTTCTAAAAATAGTAAAAATTGTCTAAGTATTGGGGCGGGGCGTTTCCAAGAAATGGAATGTATTCTCTTGTGCAATTGTATTTCTTAAACTATGTTTCCGTTTATGAGATTTCAATTTCTTTGCTTATTTCTGTTTAGACCCTATTAGTAGTACTTCTGAGGACATAACTATTCTAAAGGAGGGAGTGATGTAATACCCCAAAATTTAAAATAATTTTTTAAAGATTTATAAATGAATTAAAATGATTTTTGGGGATTTAATAAATATAATCTGAAAAATTATGTTTTTACACGTGCAAAACACGCGCAAATGTTTTCTTGGAAAGTTCAAAATCAAAAATTATTTTAGGAAAACTTATTAATTATTATTAGATATTATTTGTGAATTTTTTGGATTTTTCTGATATTTATTGGACCTATTTGCAAATATTACAAAAAGAATGACTTTTGTGCAAAATTACCAATTGGAATGAAAACTTCAGATTTTTGGATTTTTGGGCTTGGCATGATTCCTAGTCAACTTAGAGGTAAAAATTTCAGTTTCTGGATTGATAAATTTTGATTTATTTTACAAGTTTCGATAAAAGAGGAACTTTTTGCAAAATTGTCATTTTGAGAGGTAAAGATGCAAATTTGTTTTCTGGGCCTTTTAAACAGTGCCATCTGTCTTTATGACGGTTTTTTTTGTTTTTATATCTCAAATGAATTGGATTTATCAAGTTTCCAAGTATATGGATCTATATATGTAAAGATGTGTTTTAAAATGAGTATTTTTGCAAATGTATTCAAAACCCTAAAACCTTGGATCCTGGCCTATTTAAGGGTGGAGTGGGGCCGTCTTTCGCTGCACAACACAAGGGATTTCATTATTTTATTTCTTGGAGTTTTAAAGCAAAAGATGTAGGATTTCTTGCGAAGGAGAAATTTTTCGTATTGCTTTATTATCTTCGTTTGATCTCTTTAACAAGGTGAGTGACATGTTTTGTTTTGTTTTGTTTTATGTATATTGTATGTGATGATCTATCTATTATAAAGCATGCTAGGAGTTTGTATGATGATATATGAAGTTTTGATGAATAGATGAATTAAAAGTGAATCCTTTCATGAAACTGTATTATTGATAATTGAAACCCTAATTTGTTGACTGGAGACTGTTAAAGAACTGAATAGAAATCATGAGTAGGTTATTTTTCCTCATATACTTGTTGTTTTAACTTATCATGATGTGTTGTATGATGATATTGCATAAAAGTGGATAAAAAGATTACCTTTACTTGGGTATAAATGCATAACTCTACTTGGGAGTTTTTCGTTGAGTAGAAACTTGATTAGTGATTGTTATGATGCTTATATGCATGGATAATTTATTATGGATGATTGTGGATGAATTTAATGGCTATTGGATCTAAGAATTAAGTCTTGGAGTTTTGAGAAAAAAAGGGTTTAGATTTGGATCTATGCATTATGATCAATTTGGGGATTTCGTGATTTTGTGAAGTTTTGAGAAGTTTTCAATTGGATATGATTGGTTTTAGTACTGAGATTAAATCTAAATATTTTACTATTTCTAACTGATGAGTTTTGAAGTTTTCTTGGCGCACAAACATGTGTACATATATCTTATTTCGTTGTTTTCGAAGAAATTGAGTTTTCGTGTGTTTTGATGGAGTTTTAATTGGATTTCAATTGTTTTGGTTCTGTGATAGTTTTAAAATCTTTACTACTCTTATTGATGGATTTTTGAAGTCTAAACTGATGTTAAAATTCGTATTCGAACATATGTGTATATAAGATGTTTGTTTTGAAAGATTTTTTTGGATAAAACTCCTATTTCAAGATTTTGATATGTTTTAATGTGTTTTAATAACCCCTATATGTTATACAAGTTACAATTACTTATCTTAGGAAATTATTTCTTCAAATTTGTGATTTTTACAAAGTGGAATCGTGTATCGGTTAAAACATGCACAACCTTTAAACTGCAGTCTGGAGGTCTGACAGTCGACCGACCAATATCGACAGTCGACTTCGGGGTCTTCGTGAAGTATTTCTTGAGTATCGAATTTTCCTGCGGGATAGTCGACCGACTACCTTATACAGTCGACCGTCTCTGCTCTGAATTAATTTCTTCTTTAAGTGTTGGATTTTCCTGCGGGATAGTCGACTGTCCAGATTACACAGTCGACTGCTACTGCTCTGATTGTGGTTTTCTAGAGTCTTCGGATTTTTCTGTGGGACAGTCAACTGGCTACAGTATGCGGCTGACTTTCACTACACTGCTTGATATTTTCTTGAGTTTGGATTTCACGCGGGACAGTCGACTGACTACCCTATGAAGTCGACTGCTACCGCTCTGACTGATGTTTTTTTGAGTTTTCGGATGCTTCTTTTGATCGATTGCTCCTTCACTATTATATTTTTTTAAAAGATGTTTTTCTATAGATTAAAAATATTTTACAAAGAATGGTATTAGAGCTGACTTTCAACCCCAGGTGTGGAGAGGTATGCCTAGCTGAGGTCAGTACGCTCCTGGTTGAGGTCAGTATGCTGGTAGAGAAACCAGGGGCATGTACGCTAGCAGGAGGATCGCAGTACGCTGGCAGGATACTCTGCTCCCTATCGGCTAGAAAGGAGGATCCTGCGCTAGATGGCATGCCCTGTACTTAGTGAGGATGCTGATTTCTAAAGGTGGGGTGTACGTAATACCCCGTATTTCTAAAAATAGTATAATATATATATATATATATATATATATATATATATATATATAAATTATAATTATAATTATTGAAAAGTATAATAATAATTGAAAAGGTATAAGTAAAAAGGATGAGAAGGGTGATTAGGGGTGGGGCCATGTTGAGGTGAAGAAAGCACAGAACGTGCTTAGTTTGAGAGGTGACATGACGTCACCATTTGGAATGGGCCCCACCCTGAGTGTTTGAAGGTGAAATAGACACGTGTTGTGGTCTTTGGAATATTTGTGATGTGTATAGATGTACACGGGATTTGAGAAGGAATTGGTTTGATAATAGTCCTATATCGGGAGTATACAAAAATTAATTGAGTATAAATAAAAATTGCCTATGATCAAGAGTCACCTAATTGGTTAACCATCTTTTGAGAGGCAGCCTGTGGTGAGCAGTTGTATTACATGGTATTCTAAATTGTATAAATTGTCCGAGCTCGGGGCGGGGCGTTACAGAAAGAGAACGGAAGGGGAGAGAGAATAGGAGAAAGGATAAGCGGCTCTAGGGTTTCAATTTGTGCAAATTTTTAGGGTTTGCATTAGGACTGTATTTATAGAATACAATTTGGGTACTGGGTTAGTGATTTAAGGTTCAATAATAGTAGATTTGGGCTAAGAATAAATGAAATTGGGTTTTAGGGTACAATTAAGGGATAGATCAAAATCAATAGGGTTCAATTAAAAAATATACAATAACAAAACAGAAAAATAGGATTAACACGAAAATAATTCATCAAGAAAATCAAAGAGTTTCATGAACAAGAATTTAAATCCAAACAAATAAATAAATAATACAAATGAATTGAATATAAACTGGGCTTGAAAATAAATTGGAATTCGCCAAGAAAACCAGGTCTAATACAATAACAAAATAATTCAATAGATGAATTTTAATTAAATAATCAAGAAATGACAATTAATTATTATAATAATAAAATCATACAATAAAATAACATCCGAGTTTAACAATTTTATTAAAATAATCCAATAATGATAATATATTTCATTTAGACTCAAATAAAAATAGTCGATCAATAAGACATAGAAGTAGATTAAAATACACAATTATTCGAAACAAATATAAATATCGATAGAAAAAAAAACTTTAATAGAAAATCCAAAATGATTTTAACAAATAATGAATTTATAAATATCAAAATACAGAAAATATTTAGAAAATACGTATTTGCGGGAATGGGGGTTACATTAATATTCTATTTTTACGTGCATTGCACGTGTTTTCTATATACGTATCGATTACGTATGTTTTACCGTTACGTGAAATATCCGTAACATTATTAATATACATGTTCTACGTATATTGTATTTTGACTGTTTTCCGTTCTCTCGAATTTATTTTGTATTTATACGTGCAACGCACGTGTTTGCAGTGCACATGTTGGTTCCTAAAATTTTCTTCAGTCATGAAAATTTTTCCACTCATTTTTCTAGTCACAATTGTGATTTATTTTAATTAAAATTCACTATGCGTAAATCCATTTTTGTAGCCTACTAAAACTAATTACAAATTTAAAGGTCATGATTATTTTTACACTTAAATGTACATTTAAAATGTAGTTAGTTTGGTAAACTTTGCCATGTGTAGCACACACATCTAACTTAATAAAAACTAATAATAAAATTTGTATGAAAGAGTGTGCACACCCATTTGATGCATGTGCACGTGTTTCTCACCCTCTTGAGAAGTGGCTGGACGACACATTTGAGATGAGGATGAGTGGGGTGAGTTTGTGGAGAAGTAGGGAGTTATTTCGGGAAGTAGGGAGTCATTTTGACCACTCATTCTTCCTATAAATAGGTCACCCCTTTGTCATGAATAGAATGCAAATCAAACCAAAGAAAAAAAAGAGAGAAAGAGAGAGTGGCTTGCGGGTTTGAGCTAGAGGAAGGCCGACCAAATATTTGGGGAGCTTTGGAGTATTTTTTAGGGGTTCTACTACTAGGAATTCTGCATTTGAGGTGACTGTTTCTCCAACTTTCTAATATAGTTTTATTAGTATAATGCCAGATATGTATGAATTGTTAGATGCATGATAACTTATATAGATTGAGTATTCATGTTTAGATTATTTATTGTTGATTGAAGGTGTGAAATTATGATATGATTGATTTGAGGGCATTTTCATAAGTTTCTATTTTAAGTTTTAGTTGCACTTCAAAAAATCGTAACTGTTAAATTAGATGGAATCTAGAGCTAAAATTTTATAGGAGCATCTCGTATATGTTAAGAACAACTCCTTAAAATTTTATAATATTTGGATGTCGTTTACTATTTTAATAAAATCCAAGCTTAGGACTGGTTGGCAGTTGGCTAGCTGATGGAAATTTGTATATATTTTGGATTTTGATAATTTCGACATCTTAGATGCGGTATTTTGAGAAAGGTCAAAACTAAGAACTTGAAGTATACTCGTTAACCTTTTCTTAGAGTCTATGAAATCAATTTTCCATGAAAAATTGAATTTATAATGAATTTTACAAGTTTGAACAGTGGCAGTCTGTATAACATTCTGACCATACTGTAGATTTCGGAGAATTCAGGATTATAGACACAATATTTTGGTAACTATAATGTTATATTAGACTTTTATACCTTTAATTTGATCTAAAGAACACAAAGTTTCATGAAGTATAGTATTTTCTATGATTTTACAAGTAGCATGAGCTGCAGTTTTCGAATTTTGAACCTATTATTTTGCAAATTAATTTAGATAAAGTAATTGAGGATGATTTTAGATGATCTTAACTAAAAAGTTGTAATAGACTCATTTATGATTCCTATGAAACTAATAAATCTATTTTAGGAGCAGTATTGAAATTTATATGATTTCTTTCAATACCATTGGGTTGATGTCTTTTATCTAGTTATCCTAAAACTTTTACAACGTATAAAATTAGATTTAAAATTGGAATGTTAGTAAGGTGTACCTTATGAGGAATTAAGATACATTTAATTATCTTGTCAAGAGTTGTATTTATGAGGTTTAATATGTGAATTGAGGAGAAAATGTGCGGATTGAGTTGAATATAAGAATGGAGTTTGGAACTAAGTAAATACTAATTTACATTTTTGATTAAGGAGAAAGTTTTGATTCTTTTGACTAGAGGTGTTCTAAAATTGTATCCTTTGGATTAAAATCGATTTAAAGTTAATTTGACATTGTTAAAGAACAAAATTGGAAGTTGAATACTATATTGTTTAGAAAAAGAATCTATTGAATGTATTTACAACTTCATTAAGAATCCTATTAGCAGGGGGTGAATAAACCATCTATTTTACATAGAGAATATTGATTTGAAATGGTGGATAAGACTTTGAAACTAGTTATGCAAATAACTGAGTTGTGTTAACAAGGGATTAATTGGATATGTGAATGAATGAAATTCTAAAATGTGAATAAAGAGGGTATGGATAACCCATGATATTGTGAACATGAATTGTATTGATACTAGAGGCTAAGTGAGACCCAGGTACCGGCAAAGTGATGAAAGTGATTATTGAGATTTGAGAAGTGACCAATATGGGCTAATATGGGCTATCATTCTCGGTATATTGTTTAAGACCGGTAGGAGGGTAAGCTAGCTCTAGATGGTATTATTATTCATATTTAAATTTAAGGATAGGCACTAGAAGAAGATGTGATGAAACTTGGGCAAACATAAGTGGTGTTCCTCTATATAGTATGACGGTGAACTCTAGGACTATAGACCCAGTTTGACGGTGAACTCCAGGACTATGGTTGCTTGCAAGGTGAGTGAGCCTCAATTAAATCCGAGACTATGATTGATCTGACGGTGGATTCTAGGGTCATGAATCGTCGGGCGGATGAGAGGCAGATCACCAATATATATGTATATACCGGGACTAGAGCGGCACTTGCGGGATATTCGCACGACAATGATTCTGTATAGTTTGACGGTGGACTCCGGAACTGAAATCCATACTCGTGGAATGTCTAATCCTTACTTTTGTTACCGTAGTAGAATTTTCATAACGAGGCATTGAACCCTATAATGAGGAGTACGATAAGGACATGCCCTCGGACATATGTAGTATGAGATGCATACAATCTTAACAAGTATGCATTAGTGTCCTCGTAGTGTAATGTCTGCATTAGACATTAAGTCATATCATACACTAACATGACTAGGATAGTCACTTTTCCTGTTTGCATTCAAATTTGTGTTTGCTGAAGTAGAAGAATCGCTGTATTATAGCATTGCGTCAGTTTTATGTAACTGACGTGCCCACAGTTTCTTAGTTGCAGGATTGAACTTAGCATGGGCTTGAAGTCACTATGATGAGTTGTTACAAGATTGAAGAATTTTCATTATTGTAGATTGTATTGTATTCATTTAATTCCATTGTGCTTTTGTAAAGAACATGTTGTCACTACTAATCGGAATGGATATAACGACATTTTTTTTTTGTCTATGGCAGCGCTTATAAACGCCGCCATAGATGATAGCGGCGATAATAATAACGCCGTTATATTGAGCATCGGGACAAACCATAGGTCTATCACGGCACTTTTTTAGACCACCGTTATAAGCCATAGGTCTATAACGGCGCTTTTAAAAAGCGCCGTTATAGACCTATGGCTTGTACCGGCGGTCTATAAAAGAGCCATTACAAGTCGTACGTCTATAACGACACTTTTAAAAAGCACCGTTATAGACCTATGGCTTGTAACGACGCTTTTTAAAACTGCCGTTACAAGTCGTAGGTCTATAACGGCGCTTTTAAAAAGCGCCGTTATAGGTTCAATTTTTTTATTAAAAAAAATCGCCACGTTTGGTGGATCGATATGTATCCCGGCATCGGGTTTTTTCCCACTATTTTAAAAATAGGTCACAAATTCAAAATATTTGTAGTCACATCAAATTTGAAAGTTCAAATCTTAAAATCACTAATAGCATAATAAACAACTATATAATCATGGACCACAATAAACAATAATTACTTGTCTAAAAATGACCATACGAAGAGTTAGAAATATACATGTTATACATCAATTTCTTTAACAAAACATAAATTCAGTTTCAACAAAACATAAAAAGACTATAGTCCAAATTAAACTAAACTATGGCAAAGTCTACTGCTGTGGCTTGGCATTGGTTTCATTCCCATTGATATTTCGCCCAGATGTATGTGCGTGACTAGAAGTCGATGGAATTCGCTGGCTCTGTATAATTCACAATAGTGTCATTTATTAGTTTATTCACTACACTAGTCACACACCAGTCAAATGCAATAGTTAAATTTCATACTGATATCGTAAAATGTTGCTGAACGATATATCTTTCATCAAATAAATGCAAGATTTTATGTAAATACCTTAGGATAATCTCTGATTTGGCTTTCCAGCAAAAACTTTTTCTGTGATGTATCGTTCATGTTCACTTTGCAAGTCAGATCCCCATTTAACCTTCTTGCAGAGTGAAAGTTAGCATTATGTCAATATCTGCAGGTCTATGATTTTATTAGAAGGACCTGATCAATTTTTACCATCATCCTGAAAAATCTATCACATAGTACTTAAAATTCACAAAATTTAAACAGTATAATTTTGAACAGTCAATACTGAAACAATTGCTGATCTTTTTCCTACTTACCAGCAAATTATAGATCCAGATATAACTAACAAGTTGAAGGATGTTGGTTCCACTAATAGATGATGAATCCTTCATAAATTTATGATAAAAACGCTAATGATATTAACACCTCAATAGCATAAAAAGGTAAGCTAAAGAGAATTCACTTCTCTGAAATTACACCAGAATTATAACTATCAGAAATGCAGCACATTGGTAAGCAGGAAAAAGAAAGATTTTCGGATATGCATCTTGATTTAATTAGAGAGAAAATATTAGCGCTATTAAAATTTTAATGGCACTAATTTTTTTTATAAAAGTGTTGTTAGTTGTAAATAACGGAATTCAATAGTTGTTATTAAATCAAGACAGATTCCGAAACTTAATATTTTAATAGCGCCAAATTTTAAGTGGTGTTGAGAGAAGATAACTGAATTCTATAGTTTTTGTTATAGAGTTCAGTCTTTATGGAAAGTTTGTAGGGTTCTCGAGCATGAATTATGACATGAATTATTTGAGACAGAAGAAAAGCTAAATGGGTAGGAAATAATTCTAACCTTCAATGCCAGTTCAAGCACCTTCACTGTCGCATTAAGGATCCAGATCTTTTTCTCATGTACCAAAATTAGAGGATTCTCTAGCTCCTGCACGAAACAAAAAACTAAAAATTTAGCAAAAAGAAAAATCAAAACACTAATCTATATCATGTGCTAGCAAAAATTGCCATCGCCGTTTCTTTGGCTAATTATAAGCTAAAGATAAGAATGCTTTGACTTATGTATCTAGTTTGTCATTATCTTTGTCATTATATCTATCTGAATCTAGCCAGAATTTTCAAATTTGTTTTTTTAGCAAACTTGCGACCCATAAGCAGCTTCGAAGCCTTTCAATCAGCTACAAAGTAAGACCATTTACCCATTTTAAAACTTATGTACAATAGTCAATCTTGGTTATTTTCTAATGAAATAAACTCTGTTTTATATACTCCCTACAGACACTTGTCTTTAATAAGGGCTCTTCCTGCAGATTATGTTCGGCTCGATCAGGATATCTTGTCGCCATTGGCAGGGAAGAAAGAGCTCTACACTTATGAGACTGTTGACTTTTGGGAGCAGATTAAAACTCCTGGGTGAGAAGTTGATCTTAACCAAATTCTATCATTTCGTCCACTATTCGATTTTCAGTTAACCAATATAAAATGTAAGTTAATCTAGTTATCAATTCAGAGCTACTAGACAATCACTGGTCTGATTGGATTAATTATGATTCATCCTAGAAAGATTGGCAGATTATGTAAAGAAGCAATCAGGGAATTAGTTCAACTGCAGATGGCACATTCCTTAAAAGAGCTTTACCAATCTCAGTAAAGAAATCCATTAGCTTTACCATTCTCAATAAAGAAATCAACTGCGAGTACATTACGCTCAGAGGACTTGTTATTATTTACTTAATTAATAAAGTAAATCAAATAACAGGATCCACAATCTCTAGTGGAATAAGTAATGAAACAGACAGTAAGGTACCTGCATAGGGCACGGAGGTTATTGTGTTGCATATCGCACAACAAACATTAGTGGCTCCTTTGGGGTAAACAAGTAGATTCCTACATTCATTACACACAGGTTGGTTTTGCATCCTACAACATCAATTAAGATAATCAGAAATTATATATGCTACCATATTTCAGGATGAGTTTCAGCCTGAAATATCAAAAAATGCAGATTAAGAAACTTCTGAGTATGCTAGAAAGTTGACACTGTAGTCAATTGTACACGAGCATTGCATGAAGTGTTTCCTAAATACGTGTGTAGAAAATTAATCAAAAATTCACATTGGATGATTAATCAACAATTTTACAAGAGCATTGCTTGAAGTGTTTCCTAAAATGTCTTTTTTTTTACCTGACCACCATTTGACAAATATACTAGAGAAGTTAAATACAAGATACAAAAATCATTACCTCTTTCTTCACTGGTTCTTCCATCTCAGACAGAATCAGTTCAATATGGCATGGTGATGACATGTAAGCTGGAATGAAAAAATTGTGGATTTAGACTTGTAAAAAATGACAGAAAGGATAGAGTAGAGGTAAAAGAGCAAATAGACATACGATTAAACCATCCATGGACACGGTAAGTTCTATGTCTCTGCTTCTGAGCTTGATTCACCTGGATCTGAGAGACAACAAGTGCATCCACATCTAGATCTTTAACCTACACCATAAGAACCAGGGCAATGATTAGAAACATTCTATTACTAGAAATCCATAGGATACAAGGTAAATAAAGATAACAGGGATGGCTTGTTTGTGAGCTACAACATCCTTAATTGACATGTGGAGAAAATTTCTCGCTTCTTGAAGAAATGTGTGCATTGTCATTTTTTTTTGTTTCCCTTTTTTTTGCGGGGGGGACTTTTTGAATATTGAGATCAAGAACTAAGTTATTTCCTTGTACACATTGGTAAGGTAGTCCTACACACTTCAAATCTCATATGAACCATCACTGCTTATTACCTACTCTGTTTTTTGGCTTGCATATGCACAATCTTTTAAGTGGAATGTTTTCTAATTTTTCTTCCAACTTATTTCAGTGTGAACCTGCATCAGCTCCTTTCCTGATCTTGAGACTTTTCCTCTTTAGCCTTTTGGTAAAGATCAAATTATAAGTCCTAACAAGGAATCTAGTACATATAAGAAGTGATAATTAGCCTTTTGTCTAACATACAATTCAACAGAACATTGATAACACTAAAAGTCTAAAATACTAATAGGTAATGGGTTATTACCCATATTACATATGCCATATGCTTTGATATTCTTCATTGTGCTCATCACTACTAGTTGTGTGTATCATTCTTCACTAACAATAGAATAGAGTTTCCATTACATGGCCAGAAAATAATTTTACCTTTACATATTGCACGTCCATGGAATGCTGCAATAGGAACCAAATCTAAGGAGTCTTCAACAGTGCATAACGTCTTTGTGTCTGACCAGTTGAGGACAAAGTTGGCATAATGAAACACAGAAAACTTGATGAATCAAGTTCAAGGTTTACAGACATAACTAGGAGAATCAAGGTGGGGGGAAAACACAGCACATATCACAAAATAAGAGGAAGTTTAAAGGAATATAAAGAAGAAGCTAGAAAATAAATAAACAAAAAGAAGTAAAGAACTATAGAAAGAAAGACAGAAAGGTAACTAGATTGATAAGAAGAATCTAATTCATGCCAATGGACTTGATAACATTTGCCCATGAATTAACATGAGGTATTCAGGAAGGTTTCACTTTGATAGCTTATTAGCTATAATGATCATCATATTGAAATGTTTGGTATTAACTAAGAAAGCAAAAATGAGAGCTATCAGAGGTTGTGCATACAAGGAGATAAGTGGAGCAAAATATGATACTTGGAAGAGGTAAACTCAAATACGTGTTCATTTGAGTGCACATGTCAACTTCAGTAAATCAAGGGAAGGTTATAACTTATAACTCTAAAAGAACAATGAAATAAAGTTGTTTTTTCTTCTTTTTCATTAGGACAATTACACAGCTACATCATGAAAAACTATTTTCCAGCTCTAAATATCCTCATTAACCTGAAATACCATCCACAAACCTACATCATGAAACTCTGAAAAACATAATTAGTATGATACTTTAGTTGACCATAATCATTGATGCATGTCAGATTTTCATTATCAACAAAATGCGAAGGAAACTATAGCCTTAATTGCATTCTGCAATAGTTACATCATAAAAGTTTTGGTCATGCAAATAGAAACAATTTTCATGATCTTTGTCTAAAAGATTCGTCAATTTTTCATGATAGAAGGCTATTATTATTTATTAAAACCCTGGTTAAGATAGAAGGCATCTTCAAATGCTTCCATTGCAACAGCCATGATAGATAATAGCAATAAAATAATCAATAATTTCTACAAATTATCATTTCTAAGGTAATAGTAGAAAATCTCACCATCCGTTTTGAAGATCTCCTCTGTTTATCCTTCCGTCTGAAACATTTGGTTACATATCAAGATATGGTCTTGTCGGAGCAGTAGGTCAATTTATACATGATCTGAGACAACATAATCTACATAATCAAATGGCATAGAAAGTTTAACCGATGATTATCTCATCAATTAAAGGTCAATAAAAAGTATCATAAAATCACTAGATACAAAAAAGGAGGTTTCAATACCACTAAAATCTTTTATACCTGCTGAGATGTGGATCATCCTTGAAATGGCATCTTCAAATGCTTCCATTGCAAAGCAAAGAGAACGACATTAATGATATAAAATTAAAGAAATACATTGAACAATTAAAGTCTAATCTCAACTATTAAAGTCATTACCACTGAGAAAGACAACTACCTCTTCAACCTCCCACCCGCCGCCTCCCCTTCAAACCCCACCACCACACCATCTCAACCCGAATCCCTCCCCCCACCCAAACTCTCAAAAAATTGTCAACGAAGACCAAATCCAACTAACAAAGCACCCTGTAGAGAGAGAGAGAGAGAGAGAGAGAGAGAGAGAGAGAGAGACCTAGATCGGAGCTAGGGTTTGAGAGGGGGAGGAAGACGATGGGGATCAAGCTAGTGTTTGAGAAATGGCTAGCGGTGGCAGGGAGGGGGGGACGACGGCGGGAGGAGGGGGACGACGACGGCGATAGGAGGGGGATTTGGAGATTGGATTTGGTGAGAGAGGGAAAGAGGAGTTTTAGAGGATAAACGAAATAATTGGGGGTGAGAGAAGAAAACGAAATATTTGGCGAGGGAGGTTTTTTTTTGGGTCCTATATCGGTGGTTTTTGTAAAAACGACGGTATAGGTTGGACATGTACCGACATTTCATACGAGGGCCGGTAAACAACACCGGGATAGAGTGGGCTAAAAATAAGCCTACTCTATCCCGGCGTGTTTTATAAATGCCGGGAAAAAAATGCCAGGATAGACGTTGCAATTTGTAGTGTGTAAATAAAAAGTTTTAAATTCTTTTTAAATTTGTACGAATTTGAAGTAAAAGACCTGTATTTGCTATGAATTACCTGTGTCTGGAATTTGGGCGTTACAAGCAACAACTCACTCCCGAGAGTGGGGAGCTCATGATATGGGTAAAAATCATGGCTGATGTTCGCCGAACGATTCTAGCACGAATTGCAAAGGTACAAACTGGGCTTAACGCCAAACTTATCTATTGGTCTAGGCCAAGTAGCTACACGGACTTTCCGCAAGCCCACTCATGCACCAGATGGATCAACCACCATGTGTGTCAGACGCTCTTTCGGTTACGCCGTAACTGCACCCCTAAAATCAAGGATTTGATCAATTTCATACCCGAGATCGAGGGGATTTTAATACTGCCCACGGATCTCTCCATAACGAGTTTCCCCGGGCCTATAAATAAAGCATCTACTATACTGTAACAAGGTAATCACTCTTTTGGCTACAGAATTCCTTCCACTAAATTGCTGTCTTTTGACTTTAAGTATCGGAGGGTCTGTCGCCCGGGATTACTCCCGTTGTTTCAAGCTTCTTTTTGCAGGTTGGCAAGTCAGCTGCATCCCAACCAATCCACTCAACACCTATTTGGATCCGGAATGAAGGAAATGATCACTGTTGTTTCCTCGAATACAAGAACTCACATTATCTGTTGTCCCCACACTCGAAAAACAACCGCAACAGCCTGCGATATAGCTAGTTTATCAGAGGATGATCCGCGGTTTGAATTTTTTTTCTTCAAGATATTGTTTACTTGTTTCATTCTTCATTTTAGTTTACCATCATTGTTTTTTTTAATAACTTTTATTTAATATGAATTATGAATTATGTATTTTGGGGGGTGCGGGAAGATGAGGGGTTTAATATTTTAAAGTAAATTTTACTTTATATACAAGGATCTGGTTTCTTAAAAATTTTCTTTTTCTTTGTTGAAAAGTCCAATAATTACACCCGAGAAAAATAATTTTAGGATTTTTATTATCCAATGAAGGACAAAAGAATGTTTCTATTCATTACACAAAATATGTTTGTTCTTTACAAATTTCTCGGCTGAACCCTTTTGCCCGATCCCAGCCATACGTATTGATGCGGTTTGTTTTTGGGGAACGTGTGGATGCATCAGGCGTGAGTTCTTACTCGATTTGTATTGAAGGAGGAGACACCTATGCAGACGACCCTTGGCTGGACGAACGGTACTGAGGTAGGCGGTATTGAGGTGGAGGCTGATGCTCGGCTCGGATCTTTAAGGCTTGGATCCGAGGGTCTCGTGTACCTGCAGACAGTCTCGGAACACCGGGGTTGGTCCTGGTGGAAGACCCTCCAACGATCTAGTCAGTCACTAAGTGAAAGTAATAGTAACTAGAGTTTTGGTGGGAAAGGATTGATTACCTGGAGAAGGAGTAGGGGTCTGGTATTTATAGAAGATGGAAACCGGGTCTGGACCCGTTTAGGGCCGGGTCTGGACCCGGTTACTCGTCTGGCTGAAGCAGTGGAAACCCAGGCGGTTTAGGGCTAACGTGGCAGTGGTCCGGGCAGTTTTCCGATGCTGACGTGGCGGATCTGGAGGATCAGGAGGTGCGCGTATCCTGTGGCCCAGGATGGGCCACGTCGTTCCTAACCCATATCACAAGCCCCACACTCCTATAGGACTGGGTGAACCAGCCATGTAGGACTGATTCTTCGCCTCCGTAGGAAGAGTAGGGTGGATGTTGGGGTGAGAAAGTAGGATCTGCTATCTTATAAAGAGGCCAGGGGGTAGGAGGAATGGATCCCTCATTGGAGTTTGCGCGGGAGGCTGTGTAGAGGAGTAGGAAAGCTAGAGCGACGCTCGCCGAGGCTTGGGGGTCAGCAGACAAGCCCATTGGGTTGGCAGACAAGCCCATGGGGTCGGCAGACGAGCCCCAAGGGTCGGCAGATGAACACTTCGCTAGTTGGAAGAGCGAGGGGACGTCGAGGCCTTCCGTTGGGGCTTGATGAGCCCCCAGGATCGGCAGACGAGCCCTAAGGGTCGACAGACGACCACTTCGCTGGCTGGAAGAGCGAGGGGATGTCGAGGCCTTTCGTTGCGGCTTGACGAGCTGCCAGGGTCGGTAGACGAACCTATGGGGTCGGCAGACGAGCCCCAAGGGTCGGCAGACGACCACTTCGCTAGTTGGAAGAGCGAGGGGTCGTCGAGGCCTTCCGTAGGGGCTTGATTTGTCGATCATTAGGGGTCGGTGGACGAGCCCCTGGGGTTGGCAGACGGTCCCTCGCTAGTTGGAAGAGCGAGGGGACGCTGAGGTCGATTTTATAGGAGATTGGTTCTTGTGGGAGGTCGGCTTACCGAGCGCTTGGGGGTCGATCAGACGAGCTCCTTGGGTTGGTGGACGATCTTCTCGCTTAGTTGGAAGACCGAGGAGGAGGCGAGGTTTTCTTCTGGGGCTCGGTTTGTCGAGCACTAGGGGTCGGCAGATGAGCCCCTCTATATCAGAGGAGGGCAGTTGGGGCTCGTGGTGCTATCCGAGCGCCGAGCCCTTCTATATCAAAGGAGGGCAGTTGGGGCTCGTGGTGTTATCCGAGCGCCGAGGCCCTCTGAAACAAAGGAAGGCAGTTGGGGCTCGTGGTGCTATCCGAGCGCCGAGGCCCTCTGAATCAAAGGAGGGCAGTTGGGGATCGCGATTCTATCCGAGTGCCGAGTCCCACTATATCAAAGGAGAGTAGTTGGGGCTCGCGGTGTTATCCGAGCGCCGAGGCCCTCTGAGTCAAAGGAGGGCAGTTGGGGCTTGCGGTGTTATCCGAGCGCCGAGGCCCTCTGAGTCAAAGGAGGGCAGTTGGGGCTCGCGGTGCTATCCAAGCGTCGACCCTTCTGTGAAATAGGATGGTAATTATTGGCTCGCGCTTCTATCCGAGTGTCGACCCTTCTGTGAAATAGAAGGGGAATTATAGGCTCGCGCTTCTATCCGAGCGTCGACCCTTCTGTAAAATAGAAGGGGAATTATTGGCTCGCGCTTCTATCCGAGCGTCGACCCTTCTGTGAAATAGAAGGGGAATTATTGGCTCGCGCTTCTATCCGAGCGTCGACCCTTTTAGGATATAGAGGGGGAATTACTGGCTCGCGCTTCCATCCGAGCGTCGACCCTTCTGTGAAATAGAAGGGGAATTATTGGCTCGTGCTTCCATCCGAGCATCGACCATTCTGACTTGGCATAAAAAGCCTTTTTTGGAGAGAAAAGGTGGAGGGGCAGTGGGGTAATTTCACGCCTATTGCTGACGTCATAGGCGCAAAGATCAAAGCGTTACCAGATCTTGGTGGCCGCTGGATCTTGTCAGTTAAGATCCAACGACCAGATCTTTTTTGCGAGAATCGAGGAGTCGCTTTTCCTCTTTAAAACCCCATCCCCATCCCTCATTTCTTCATCTTCACTTTATTACTCACTTTCTAATTTTTAACAAGAGCAGGAATCTTACTTGCTATTGGCAGATTTTCCGGTGACCGTAACTTTCTACACTCCAGGTTAGTATTTTTCTTTTTAGTAATGTCGCAAACTCAGTCCGGATCTGAGGCTAGTTCGTCAGGCCGTCCGCGTAGGAATCCGAGCAGGAAACGTCCTCGTCTTTAAGCAAGTATAAGGTGAAGGAGGAGGTTTTGACCGACCCTGGATCGGATGATGGGGACGATGTTGTCTTTGTGGTGTCCCCGTTGAGGTCCAGAAGGCCGGGGATGGGGACGATGGATGAGGGTGACGAGGATGAGGGGGACGGTGAGGACGATGAGGAACAGGATCAGGAGGAGGATGATGATGAAGAGGAGGGGGAAGGCACCAAGGTTGAGGAGGAGGACGAAGATGAGCAAGGAGACGAGGGTGACGAGGAAGACGAGGAGGATGAGGTTGACGGACAGGAGGCTGCCCAAGGAGAGGCTGGCCAAAGCACGGCTGGAGGGCCGACTGGGGTCGGAGAAGATCTTCCATCACTTCCCCTTTTGTCGATGCCGTCTCCCGAGCGTAAGGCTTGCCCTCGTCGGAAAAAGAAAGTCATGACCATCCCATACAGTCCTTCCTCACCCGATGAGTATGCACCGAGACTGGGTCTCGAGTTTCCCCGGGTTTCCTTCAAGAATCCAGGGTCGATTCGGATGTATCCCGATGATATTAAGGACATCGAACCGATCCCTCCAGTGCCGGGCGAAGACACTCGGGTGAAGATCCGCGCTGATAGCATCCCGAGCATTCTAAAGGTGGAATACCTTAACATTATTAGGGCCACCTACTATATTCCGTGGGAGTTCGAGATCTTCCTTCCGAGCCCTAATATTCGGCCCACCACGGCTCTGGCACCGGGGTACTGTATGTTTCCTGAGGACGCCTTCCTCTCGAGGCTGAGGCTGCCCCTGCATCCTTTCGTGAAGAGGGTTCTGAACTGGGCAAAGCTGTGTCCCATGCAGTACGGTCCGAACTCCTGGAAGCATTTAGTCTGCTTCATACTGAAGTGTCAAGAGAAGGGAGTGAAGCCGAGGCTGACATTTTTCCGAGCTATTTTTGGGATTGGTTCGCTTGGAGATCAGGAGGGGATTTTTTACTTTTCGCTGAGGCCGCATAAGAAGGTTATGCACGGTCATCCGGACTCTATAAAGGGGTGGAAAGAAAAGTATTTTGTAGTTCAGACTGAGGGGTCTTGGGGAATTCCGACCAGGTGGAACTTTGTCAAGCCGAAGCACAAGCCTCCGAGGAAGAGCGACTTGACTTCCAAGGAGTGGAAGAGGGTGGAGAAGATAGTCGAGGGGCACAACATTGCGTGGCCTCGAGTGACCGAGATACACCTCGCCCGGGCCGGACTGAGTCCTGCCGACCCTAGTATGTCTCTTTCCAAATATGTTCATTTTCCTACCTTCGTGTTAACGTTAGCTTTTCTTCTGTGTTTTTGTAGGGATGCCAACTCAACAGGCGGACGCGAAGAAGTTATTGCTTGCTGTCGCCGAGAAGGCAAGGGTAGAGAAGAGGAAGAAGGCCGAGCAGGAGAGGATAGCGGCCGGAAGCAGAAGCTGGTCGCGCAGACGGGGGCGTCTTCCCAAGTGCCGGCACCGACGGCCGAGGAGCCTTTCCCGGCGAAGAGGGCTAAGAGGAAGCACTCCCAGTCCTCCCATTCGTCGATGGGGGCTCGGGATGCTGCGGGTGGTTCGGGCAAGACCGTGGATGCCCCGGAAAAAGGACTCCCCCCTCTCCGGCCGACCGTCGTGGTGATGGTGAGCAAGCATGGCACGCTACCATTTGCCCCTGATTGGTCGATCGTGCAGGGTGATTCTCTGCTTGATGGGCCTGTGGCGGTCGAGTTCGTCTCGAAGGCCGCCACTGAGCGCGATCGGATGGCCCTGGCGGCGCAGACGGCAGACCAGGCCTACATGCGGTGGTCTCAGGCAACCCTCTCGGTAAGTTGGTTTGGCTCTGTTTTACTCAATGACTTGGAGTTTTTTCTGATCTTTCTCTCTTCGGACAGGCGATGCTCCATGGCCAGCACTTCCATAAGTGCTTGGAAAAGGAGATATACATCGAGAGGCGGAATGCGGAGAAGTACCTTCGCGACCTGAACAAGGCCACGGATGAGCTGAAAGAAGCCTGGGCGATGGTGTCTGTCCACGAGGCCCAGATAGAGTCACTCTGCAAGATCCACAAGCAGGACCGGGAGGACCTTGAGGCGAAGATCGCGGCCGAGGTGGCGAAGGGGAAGAAGGCACTGCAGGAGATGGAGTCGGCCTTGGGGGAGACCATCATGGTGGCGCAGGACGAGGCATACGAACAAGCCAAGTCCCATTTTAAACATATCTACCCCGAGCAGAACGTGGACCATCTCTACTACGGATGGGCGCCGAACCTTCCTCCCACCCCGGGGGGCGACGATGCGGGGGGCAATCAGGTCGATGAAGAGGTGCCAAACCCCCCTCAAAAATAGATCTTTTTCTTTTTTCTTGTTTTGATGTAAATACCTTGGGCGGACTGGCCACCGCGGCTTTTGTATCAAACTTTTTTTGAAAGAAATGAAATTTATTTTTTGGGTCAATCCTTCCAGACTTGTGTTTTTTGTGATGTTTGTTCTCATCTTTTGATAGACGCATGGGACCTGTGTCGCCCTCCCCGTTGTTGCCGAGGTACCTCTAGATCGAGCGGGGGAGGAGGCCACGGAGGCAGCTTTGCTTCGTCAACAGAAGCAAGCTCGGGACCGAGCCGCCGCCGTTAACTATTTTCTGAACAGGTCCAGGGAGCTCGGCTTGGAGTTGGCGCGCCTAAAGAAGGCCGTAGCCGACCGAGACTGGTGGGTTATCGAGACAGGCTGGTCCCTCTCAGATGCTTCGAGCAGGGGGTCGGCTTCGGAGTCTTTTCTTCGTGAGGCCGTAGTCGAGAAGGAGCTGGAGATCCGCAGACTGAAGCTGGTGTTAGGCACTGGTCTAATAGAAGGGGCCAGCAACGCGACCCCGGGGCAGTCTCCAATATTTCTACCGGATGGGGCGCAGCCCGAAGATGCAGGAAGCTCGGTGGCGGGAGTGTCTTCCCGGGCCGGTTCGGCCGAGCGTGATAGGAGCCCTGAATTTGGGTTCCCAGCCGAGTGTGAGTGAGTTGTGAGCTTTTTCCTTGTATTTCTACCGACGTTCATTGAGTTGTAAACAATGAGTAATGAATAAGAACACTTGATTTTCCACGCTCTGATCATCTTGGTTGTACGGGACGGTTGCCAGGCTAGTTGCGTAGGGGTCGGTCCAAAGTGACTTATTGCAACAGGCACGGCGGTCGCGGCGTTTAGCTTTTCGATAAACAATAACTGGCGATGTTTCGCATTCCCATGAGCATTTATGGTGATGTTTTGCCTTCCGTCGTTTTGCATTCCCAGATGCAATAAATGAGGGCCTCAGGGGGCTATATAATCCCCCACTTCCCTTGTTGGTTGTCAGGCAGTGAGCCGTCTGACTCGGGTGCCTACCAAAGGCGGGCGCCCAGAGAATATAATATTTCCGAGTACTCCGGATCGGAGGCACACCGATCACCCTCGGACTATTCGGGGTTCAGGCTGTTAGAGCCGTGAGACCCCGGGTTGTTCGTTGGTGAGCGGTGGGCTGACCGATTGGCTCGGGGGTTCGGAGAGAGCCGAAGCGTGGTGGTTCTTCTGCCGCCCTCGAACAATTCGGGATTTTGGGCTCGTAAGGGCCGTAAACCCTGAGTTGTTCGGGGGCGAGAAAAGGGTCAGTTGAACAGCTCGAAGGCTCGGAGTGTTCGTCCCGGGATGGAGAGAGCAGCGGGTCGATGGCCCCCCTGCCATCTTCGGGGTTTAGGCTGGTAAAAGCCGTAAACCCCGAGTTGTTCGCGGGTGAGAGGGTGGTCAGTGACTTGACTCGAGGCTCGGGGCATCTGCCGAAGGCGGACGCTCTAAACCTTAATAAAATTTTGTTAGCACACGGTTGGGGCTCGTAATCGAGCGTGGTGGCCGAGCGGTTTTGATGAAAGCCGCGGCCTTGCTTCGGTTCGTCGAGTACTTTGTTTGTGAGAGAACCAGTTGCAAGAGTGACGAGGTCGCCACCGAGTGTCAAGGTCGCGGTGCCTTGGAGAAGGCACCCGCCTTGCTCGGGGTCGACACCGAGCTCCTGCACATGTTCTCAGGGAGAGACGGTGCGGACGTAGCTGGCGGATGTCGCCTCGTACATAGGTTGATGAGCTTTAAGAAGCCCAAACCGAGCGAGGGACGGATGTCGAGCCCCCATACCGGTGAGAAAAACAACTGCGGGCGTAGCAGAGGGTCGCCGCCGAGCATTAAGGTCGCAGTGCCTTGGAGAAGGCACCCGCCTTGCTCGGGATCGACGCCGAGCTCCTGCACATGTTCTTAGGGAGAGACGGTGCGGGCGTGGCTGGCGGATGTCGCCTCATACATAGGTTGATGAGCTTCAAGAAGCCCAAACCGAGCGAGGGACGGATGCCGAGCCCCCATACCGGTGAGAAAGACAACTGCGGGCACAGCAGAGGGTCGCCGCTGAGCGTCAAGGTCGCGGTGCCTTGGAGAAGGCACCCGCCTTGCTCGGGGTTGATGCCGAGCTCCTGCACATGTTCTCAAGGAGAGACGGTGCGGGCGTGGCAGGCGGATGTCACCTCGTACATAGGTTAATAAGCTTCAAGAAGCCCAAACCGAGCGAGGGACGGATGCCGAGCCCCCATACCGGTGAGAAAGACAACTGCGGGCGTAGCAGAGGGTCGCCGCCGAGCGTCAAGGTCGTGGTGCCTAGGAGAAGGCACCCGCCTTGCTCGGGGTCGACGCCGAGCTCCTGCACATGTTCTCAGGGAGAGACGGTGCTGTCGTGGGGGTATGGTTTTGTTTGATTGGATGCACGTTACCAAAAAACCAACCAGGCTGAGCCGCCCGAGCACCGAGCCTCAGGCTTGTAAGAGAAGCCTTTTTTCGCGATGTTATCCAAGCGCCGAATCCTAAGCTTGTAAGAGAAGCTTTTTGGGCTCGCGCTGTTATCCGAGCGCCGAATCCTAAGCTTGTAAGAGAAGCTTTTTGGGCTCACGCTGTTATCCGAGCGCCGAGCCCCAAGCTTGTAAGAGAAGCCTTTTGGGCTCGCGCTGTTATCCGAGCGCCGTACCCCCAAGCTTGTAAGAGAAGCTTTTTGGGCTTGCTCTATTATCCGAGCGCCGAGCCCCAAGCTTGTAAGAGAAGCCTTTTGGGCTCGCGCTGTTATCCGAGCACCGAACCCCCAATCTTGTAAAGGAAGCTTTTTGGGCTCGTGCTGTTATCCGAGTGCCGAGCTCGAGATATGTTCTTTATTTGTTACAAAATATGAAGCTGTGGGCTTGTTTTAAGAAAGCTGGCATATTTACAATATATTTGAACCTTACAAAAGACTAAGCACGACGTGCCGATTACAATCATGATAATTTACATGGAGGCTACTCTCCTCCTAAGAACTTGATTAAGTGTTCCGCGTTCCAGGGCCTCTTGACGGGCTTGCCTTTGGCACTGGTCAAGCGGTACGTGCCTGGGCGCACGACTTCGGATACTTTGTACGGGCCCTCCCAATTTGGTGCCAACTTTCTCTTTTGGTCGGGATTGGATACCGCCAGCTTTCGGAGGACATGATCTCCGAGTTTGATGTCAGTTGGGCGCACCTTCTTGTTGTAGAACTTCTCAATTCTTTGCTGGTAGATGCTTCTTCTAAGGGCGGACTTTTCCCTGACCTCGTCTATGAGGTCCAGGTCAGCCCGCAGCTGTTGGGAGTTGGCAGCCTCGTCGAAATCCATGAGTCGGGCTGAAGGGATCCCGATCTCTAAGGGAATGACGGCCTTTGCACCGTATATCAGATTGAAAGGGGATTCCCCCGTGGGGATTCTCTTTGTTGTTCGGTGGGCCCAGAGAACACTGGGTAGCTCGTCGGCTCATAATCCCTTGGAAGAGTTATCGAGTCGTTTCTTGAGGCCGTCAAGGATTTGGCGGTTCGCATTCTCGGCCTGACCGTTAGACTAGGGATGGCACACTGAGGAGAAACGCTGCTGGATCCCGAGGTCTTCACAGAACTTGCCAAAATGCTTGCCTGCGAATTGAGTCCCATTGTCCGTGATGAGTACCTACAGAATCCCGAACTGACAGACGATATGTTTCCAGAAAAACTGCTGAGTCTGTCGTTTGGTGATCGTTGCTAATGGCTCGGCCTCGATCCACTTGGTGAAATAGTCGATCGCCACAATGAGAAACTTTTACTGGCCCGTTGCTTTTGGAAATGGGCCTACCAAATCCATCCCCCACATTGCAAAGGGGGTCGGACTGGCCATGGATCGGAGGTTCGCCTGAGGAGCCCTCTTCACTGGGGAGAACCGTTGGCAGGGGCCACACTTCTTCACTAGGTCGAGGGCGTTTTGCAGCATAGTAGGCTAGTAGTACCCGTGATTTAGCGCCTTCCGTGCTAGTGAACGGCTTCCCATGTGACGTCCACCGATCCCCTCGTGCAGCTCCTTGAGGGCGTACTTGGCTTCGTATGGGCTTAGGCAGCGTTGGTAGGGTCTGCCATCTGTTGTTGTATAGGATCTTTTGAAGAGGGTGGTATTGATGACCACGAACCTTTCAGATCTTACCCTGATCCGCCTTGCTTCAGCTCGGTCTTCGGGGAGCTCTCCCTTGTCTAGGAAATTTTTGATAAGAGTGGTCCAGTCGTCCGGAGGAGCTCCGTCTTCGACGTACAGAACCTTCGGGGTGTCTGTACTTGGCTTTAGCAGGACTTCAATCAGGACCGTGCGGTCGAGGCCTTCAAAGGATGATGAAGCCAATTTTGACAGGGTGTCGGCCTGGGCGTTCAGCTCCCGAGGGATTCTTATGACAGCCGATTCGTCGAAGGACGATAATAGGCATTAGACAATGGCCTGGTACCTGATCATCCGATCGTCACGGGCCTCGTAGTCCCCGGTGATCTGGCTGACCACCAGCTGAGAGTCGCTAAAGGCCTGGATCTGTTTAGCACTGGCTTGATGAGCCAGGTTAAGTCCGGCGATCATCGCCTCGCATTCAGCCTCGTTGTTAGAGGTCGGGAAGTTGAGGCGAAGACAATACTGGAGGAGGAAACCATTCGGACCTCAAAGAATGATGCCTGCACCACTCCTCGTTTCGCAAGAGGAGCCGTCAACGTAAACTTCCCACGTCTGGTCGGCTTCTTTGTTCGCGGGTTGCTCGGAGATGGTGCATTCTGTAATGAATTCGGCGAGGGCCTGCCCTTTGATGGATGTTCTTGGTTGATAGCCGATGTCGTACTGGCTGAGTTCGATCGACCATTTAACTAGTTAACCGGAGCTCTCGGGTTTGTAGAGCACGGCCTTCAAGGGTTGATCAGTGAGTACCTGGATCGAATGCGCCTGGAAGTAAGGACGAAGCTTCCGCGCGGCTATGACCAAGGCATACGCCACTTTCTCCATTCTGGAATACCGGGTCTCGGCGTCGAGCAGGACCTTGCTCACATAGTAGAGGAGCTTTTGAATCCCTTTCTCTTCTCGGACGAGGACAGCGCTGAGCACATTCTCCGAGGCGGATAGGTAGAGCAAGAGTGGCTCCCCTGGTTCGGGCTTGCTAAGGAGAGGAGGGTTGGCGAGGTACTCCTTCAACTGTGCGAAGGCCTCTTGCTGTTGGGTATCCCACTCGAACCTTCCAGTGCCGCGCAGTGCCTTGAAGAACGGGAGTGACTTCTCTCCAGATTTGGAGAGAAAACGGCCGATGGCCGCCAGTCGCCCCGTTAGCCTCTGGACTTCTTTGACATTCCTGGGAGGGGCCATGTCTATTATGGCCTGAATTTTTTTGGGGTTCGCCTCGATGCCGCACTGGCTGACGATGAACCCTAAGAACTTCCCCGAGGAGACGCCAAAGGCGCACTTCGCCGGATTGAGCCTCATGTTGTGGGTTCGAAGGACCCTAAAGGCTTCTTCCAGGTCGGCGACGTGGTGCTTTCCTTGTTGACTTTTGATGAGCATGTCGTTGACGTATACCTCCATGTTACGCCCGATTTGATCTTTAAGGACTCGGTTGATGAGCCTCTGGTAGGTGGCGCCGGCATTCTTAAGCCCGAAGGGTATGATCCGGTAGCAATACAGTCCCTGGTCGGTGACGAATGACGTCTTGGCGATGTCCGGAGGAAACATCCGGATTTGGTTATAGCCTGAGAAGGCATCCATGAAGGAGAGAAGCTCGTGACCCGAGGTAGCATCGATCAGGGCATCAATGCTGGGGAGAGGGAACGGATCCTTGGGGCATGCTTTGTTGAGGTCGGTAAAATCTATGCAGATCCTCCAACTCCCGCTTGCCTTCTTCACCATGACGACATTCGCCAGCCACTCTGGGTAGCTGACTGTGGTAGGGTAAAAATGGCCTGGAGGCCCTACCAGGGCCCAATACAGCTCTCACTCAAGAAAGGTAAAAACATCATTCTGGTTCGGCCTCGAACCACCGCAGGGTCGGCGCCGAACCTCACGTTCACCCCTGTAGAACTGGCCTCCTCGTATCCGACGGGGTTCAGCGGTCCTCGGCCTCCGATCCATGACAGCTCCACGGGCCGTCCCCCCTCTCTGGCGAAGCAGGGGGATGACCTGGCACAGCCTAGGCCCTCCGATTCTCCCAGAAGCACAGAAGACCCACGATCAGCCATGTCAGCTCCAAATACCACCCAGGGTTTTGCCACGTCAGCCCTATACCGCTCCTGGTATGGCCACGTCTGCCCTAAACCCCCTGGGCCCTCTGCCACGTCAGGCCCATGGGCTTTCGGGTCCAGACCCGGCCCCCAAGCAGATCCAAACCCGGTTGGAATTCCCTATAAATACTAGACCCTCACCCACCTTTTCAGGTAATCAATCTTTTTCCACTTAAATTCACCTAGTTATTGCTGCTCTCTTACAGAGACTGACTAGATCGTCGGAGGGTCCGCCACCGGGACAAACCCCGGTGTTTCAGGACCGTCTGCAGGTACACAAGACCTCGGATCCGAATCCTTTGATCCGAGCCCAGATCTCCGAATCACCCCGAGGTCGCCCCAGGTTCCGCCCGGTCAGCCAAGGGTCGTCAGACGAGCAGCATTCTCCTTCAAATACAAATTGAGTCCGAACTCACACCTGGTGCATCCATACGTCTCCCAGAAATAAACCGCATCAGGTTGGCGCCGTCTGTGGGAACACTGCTTCAGAAGCCGACCCGAGCCCGACCATCGAGCGACCACGACAGCCGAACTCCCATGGCCTCCAGAGGCCAGGGGGCCGCGTCCTCCGTCAACCGACGGGACACACCCCCACCAAATACCAATGCTGGGCCACGCGCATCAAGGCACGGAGATTCCCATCAGGGATCCCGGCGAAGCGCCACCCGTACAGTCCAGCCCGACCTACGAGGAATAATCGTCAACCGTCAAATCACCCGCAGAGGGGAAGGGCCGCTTCCAACCCGGCCCCGAACCATCCATGACCACCGCCCGAGAGACGGAGGCCCGCACTCAGCTGCATCGGAAGGCAACCTTCAGGCCAGCCGAACAGGGTCGAGGGAGCCCCCGTCACTCAGAAGGAGTTCCAGGACTTCCGAAGAGAAATTCTTGGGGCTCTCCGACGGGCCCCCAGGGGAGAAACCCTCCATTCCCAAACCAGGTCGGACACCGAGGCCAGCGTGTCCCGACCATCAACAATCCAGCCAGAGGACGATGACGTACTCCTAAGGCGCCTCCAAGAAATGGAAGATCGCCTCGATCACATAGGGGACGGCGGCCAAAGAGCGGCTCAGGGGTACAGGCCTATCCGACCTCCCTTTTCCGCCCCCATCCTCCAGGTAGAAATACCCAGGAACTTCCGACCCCCTCAATTCGAGACCTACGACGGCGAGGGAGATCCTGTTGATCACATGGAGGGCTTCAAAACCCTCATGATGATTCACAGCGCCTCGGACCCCCTGCTGTGCCGAGCCTTCCCGGCCACCCTTCGGGGCCCGGCTCGTGAATGGTTCTCGAAGCTCGCCCCCGGCTCCATTTACTCCTTCGACCAACTAGAGGGCAATTTTCTTGCCCACTTTTTCACTAGCCGGAAGGCCGAAAGGACCAGCGCCTCATTACTGGGGCTCCGATAGATAGAGGGGGAGTCACTCAGAGTGTTCGTACGGAGGTTTACCGCAGAGGCAAGATCGGTCTCCTCCCTCGATCCGGGCGTCGCCTCTGCGGCATTCCGACACAACGTCCGTCATGGACAACTGAAGGCTTCTCTGGCGAAGAAACCCCCCGTCAACTTTCCCGACCTCCTCAACAGGGTCGAGAAATACATTAGGGCAGAAGAGGCCCTTAACCCCGAATATACCAAGGAGGCCATCGGGAAGGGAAAGCGGAAGGTCGAAGAGGTTGAACCATCGAAGAAAGCTCCAAGGGACGCGGGGGCCTTGAAGAAGGTCCCGCCGGTCCCCCGCTTCGAGAAGTACACTCCCTTGACACATAACGTATCCGCCATCCTCTTAGAAATCGAAGACAAAGGCATTGTCCGACTACCCCCCCGATCTAATAACAACAAGAATCGAGATCAACGCTTCTACTGCCGCTTTCACAGAGATCACGGGCACGAGACCGACCAGTGCCGAGCCCTGAAAGACGAAATTGAGGAACTCGACTCACGAGGGTTCCTCTGACAATTCACCCAAGAAGGACGACTGAATCGGCGGGATGATAGGAACCGGAGACTTTCGCCTCCGAACCCTACGTCGACCCACCCCCTTGATCAGGATCTCGGGTCCGAGAGGAACGCAGATACGCCATCCATCTTGCACTGAGTCCACAGGGGGCCGATGGGAGGAGGGTCAAATACACCCCGAAAAACCTTCATCCGCGAGGTGAATGCTGTCCAAAACACCCCCTCATCCTGTTAGTGTAGGTGCCCTAGAGGCAATACAATGATATTATGTAATCAGTATTATTGACATTATGTTCTTTTTGATTATATTAATAATTTATTATGCTTCGTATTTACTGCGTTATAAATATTAGCATGATAAATGTCCTTAGATTATTAATACGAACTATATGAACATGAGATTATATATAGTATAATAATCTTAAATGTCCCTAGTCGAGTATTATTATTATTAGGACAGTAATAATACATTGAGACTAGTATGTTGATTGATTGATGACCACCTCTCATGGGTCATTAGTATAGAGATACTAAAATCAATATATAGGTAAATGTAAGAGTACATTGTACTGGACAGACCCACTGTGAGATTCAACATGGAATGAATAAATAAGTGTCATAAGTAATCTCACTGTGATAATGGTGTAATGGTCCTCTGACCTGAAATCATTATATTTCTACACGAGAATTAATGTACTTTGATTCTATCAAAAGTTATCTTTAATCGGGTAATGATAAAGATAGTATTGGGTTCATTATGAATCGTGTGAGAAATGTGAATGATCTAGAAGGAATTTAACCCTCCTAATTTTAGGAGCGATATTATCGGCCTCTTGTTTGAGTGAGACTATGAAATGCATGGTCATGCTCAAATATTGATTTGTTTGAATAGTCTACTCATCGATCAAGAAAATAAAGATTAAATTATTAAGAGGATGACACGTACCATGCCTCTAGTTTAATCTATAATATCAAGGTTAAAAGGATTATATTACATGGAGACATTAGTCACGAAAGGTTTAATTGAATCACCAATTATTATTATTACTTGGGTAGCAATGATGTATTACTAGATGCCGCTCATTGTTTATAATTTTATTATTAGATAATAAAATTATTGCCAACGTAATAATAACCTAAAGGGTCACACACTTAGAACGTTTAAAAGGAGTATTAATTTAAATTCGGAATTTAAATTAAATGATTCGAAATTAGTTATTTAATTAATTGAGTTGGACTTAATTAATTAAAGGATAATTCGAATTTAAATGATAAAACCAAATCAGATTGGTCTTATCAGAAGCCAAACTGATTATGGTTAAGCCCACCTCATTCTCTCCCTATAAATACATATAGATGTATTGGTTCAGCATATCTTTGACAAATCCGTTTTCCACAAAAACCCTAGCAGCTCAACTGTTGAGAGGCAAAAGAGAGAGAGAGAGAGGCAAGCATCATCGGCTAGTACCGGCTCCCTTGATCGTTGGACGATCGGACGTTCGTGTGGACTGCCTTAGAGACGCGGATCTAGCTACTAGGGCTGCGTGGTGATTGTAACCTCCATCTTTCAGCCTTCGTAAAGCTCCGAAAGGTAAAATTTTATTTCTCCATTATCAGCCATGTCTTGTACACGGATCCTAGGGTTAGGGTTTCGGATCTGTTTTTTCATTTCTTTTCGCTGCGTTTGTGCCCCGAAATCCTACAATGGTATCAGAGCTACGTGTATAAGGGGCTGATTTGGTTACGTGTTTACTGCATTCGATGCATGTATGCATGTTTTATGAATCTGCCTTGATACAGATATATGATATGTCGATTATAATATGTTATGTCGATCATATATGATTCTGTTATGCTATATATTGTGATTTGATGATAAATAGGTATGTTTTACAATCTGCTATCACTGACCAGTAAGCGATTTTGTATGTTATGCATGATGTTTGGTTTATATGGTGATATAAACTGATGGACAGATAGTGTTTGGACACGATCTGTAAACTGGGACATGATATGAATGTATATGATACATGGTTCCGGAACTGTATATGATGCAGTGGCGGCAGAGACTAAAAGACATGATCTGTTGTTCGAAATCGATGATTTCTGAATAGGGATAGTCCTCTGGAATTAAAAAAATTTCTGATTTCGAGCTGACCGGGGCTGCCGCCGCCTGGGGCTGCCGCCCCCGCCTGGGGCTGCCGCCCCCGGACCCCGCCCGGGGGCTGCCGCCCCCGGACCCCTGCTGCATATATATATTTGTGTGTTCTTAATTGTTTACCTGAGCATGGTGCTGGTTATGGCCTTAAGACTCTTAGATTATTGGTTTATGTTTTGGTTTTGTAAATACGACTTGCATGTCGTTCTCTTCATTCTTGTAATTGTATAATCTCGAATGTAACTCGAGTTTTATTATGTAAGTACATAAGTACAAGTTGTTTTTATTTATTCAATGTAATGTAATTGAAGATTGAAGGACGATCCAAGAAATGGAGCAACCAAGGAGAATGAAGACATGTAATTGTATTTATATTTTCCACCATAGATTGACCTCGATCCTTTCATTAGCTTGAAAGGATCATGTAGGATAAAGGCCATAACCAAGCACGTTTACTTACTGCACTTTACATATTGATGTATGAATGTTTGTGTAGAATACATTGTGATGCATACTTCAATTAGATTAATAATGTATTAATGTATGTATTAGATACATCACCCATGCCATGCCTGCTTAAACAAGATAAAATCTGTAACGATTTAAGATGAACATTAAACAAACGATCATGAGATTCTCGTGTTTATGAAACACGGCAATTAAATATGAATTTCATTGATTCAACGATTGAATGATTTTGTCAACAACGGATTACGAATCTGTAAGAAAAGGGGTGCCAATAATGCCGTCTGTGCGTTAACCTCTGATCTGGAAATCATTCATTCAACGAATTTTTGATTTGAAATATTTAGTTCCAAGAATTGGGAATCTCTTTATGATGGGATCATGATCGTTTATAAGTAAACCCCTTAATAAAATATTAAGTTAATTAGATGCTTTCCAATGAATTAACACTCATCAAAGCCTAGATCATAAGGAGTGGGTTTGCCAAAGTAGAGCACTCCTTTTAATCGTGGTTAGGTGCGAAAGAATAAATGTGATATTCGTCATGTTAATCATTGAGTCCAACTTAACTAAGTCGTCACAATAGGATTGTGGATAGTGAACTTAGAAGCATAGAGTTTGGCGAAAAATTTATTAGATAAAATTGAACAATAGTTGTTCACCAAACTATCCAAGAATTATATGTGATATAATTGACAAATGTTGTCTACCTAAATAGTTATGTTTTGGGAGAATTGGCCAACGCTGACTCAAGGCATAATGAAATATGGATCTTGGCTCACTAGAAAATTAGTTTCCGAATTAATAGTAAGGGCTATTAGTTTGAACAAAATAGTGGGAGGTATATTAAGTTGAATGTACCATAATCACTTGAACATAATTATTAATTATTTGACAATCTAACTTATCTTATGCATTTTAAACATTGTAGATATTAAATGGCGCAAAACACAAACAACTCTTTCTCCGTGCGATCAGTCCTTGAGAAGGACAAGCTGACAGGAACAAACTTCCTTGACTGGTCTAGGAATTTGAGGATTGTCCTCAGGCAGGAGCGTAAGCTCCAAGTTGTTGAAATTCCTCCACCGGTCCATCCTGGTGACGGTGCAACTCGTGCTCAACTAAATGCTTACCAGAAGCATATTGATGATGCGACAGATGTTGCCTGTCTCATGCTTGCAACTATGAGTGCTGAGCTTCAGAAGCAGCATGAGCATATGGATGCTTATGCTATGCTTGAGCATCTTCAGACGATGTTTCAAGTACAGGCTCGTCAAGAAAGGTTCAATATGTACAAAGCAATTTTTAACTGCAAGCAAGGAAATAACCCGGTTGGACCGCATGTTCTGAAGATGATTGGGTATTTTGAATACCTAGACCGTTTAGGCTCCGGGCTTTCTCGAGAGGCTCAAATAGATATTATCTTGCAATCTTTGAACAGCAACTATGCCCAGTTTATCATGACTTTCATCATGACCGAGCAAGACAAAACACCCACTGAATTGTTGGCACTGTTAAGAACTACCGAAGCCAACATGCAAAAGGCACCTGAGAATGCTCCCATAATGATGGTGGGCAATAAAGGTGCTAAGGGAAAGGGGAAATGGAAAGGCAAGAAAAAGATTGGATCTAATGCAGTTGCTCCTTCCAAGCCCACTTTCAAGAAAGCTCTCAAGCCTAAAGGTGGTGTTGCTAAACCTGATAAGGGTGATTGTCACTGGTGCAAGAAACCAGGTCATTGGAAGAGAAACTGTCCAGCTTATTTGGAAAGTCTGAAGAACGTGAAATCTCTGAATATTTCTGATTCAGGTATTCATGTTATAGAAGTCAATTTATCTACTTCTACATCTTGGGTATTGGATACTGGATGTGGTTCTCACATTTGTATTAATGTGCAGGGACTTCAAAGGAGTAGATCTTTGGCAAAGGGAGAGATCGACCTACGCGTTGGCAATGGAGCAAAGGTTGCTGCTTTGGCCGTAGGGACTTATTATTTGTCGTTGCCCTCTGGGCTTATTTTAGAACTTGAGAACTGTTATTACGTGCCTGCGATTTGCAGAAACATTATTTCTATTTCTTGTTTGGACAAGAAGGGTTTTTCGTTTATAATAAAAGATAATTGTTGCTCTTTTGCTTTAAATGATTTAACTTATGGTGTAGCGCGTTTATTTAATGGTTTATATGTTCTAGATCTTGATCTTACTCCCGTCTATAATATGAATAAACGTCTTAAAGCGAATGACTCAAATCAAACATACCTTTGGCATTGTCGATTAGGCCATATAAATGAGAATCGCATATCCAAACTACATAAAGATGGATTTTTGGATAAGTTTGATTTTGAATCATACGATGAATGTGATGCTTGTTTACTTGGTAAAATGGCAAAAGCTCCTTTTACTAAACAAGGTGAAAGGGCCAACGAACGATTAGAACTAATACATAGTGATGTATGTGGTCCAATGCGTTCTATGGCTAGAGGTGGCTTTTATTACTTCATAACATTTACTGATGATTTCAGTAGATTCGGATATGTGTATCTTTTGAAACACAAATCTGAATCCTTTGAAAAGTTCAAAGAATTTAAAGCTGAAGTAGAGAAGCAAATAGGCGGAAGTATTAAAACTCTTCGATCTGATCGAGGAGGTGAATACTTAAGCCATGATTTTAAGAATTACTTAAAGGAGTGTGGTATAGTATCACAGCTCACTCCTCCTGGAACACCACAATGGAATGGGGTTTCTGAAAGGAGAAATCGTACCTTGTTGGACATGGTACGATCGATGATGAGTCATGCTGATCTTCCAATAAGTTTCTGGGGTTATGCCCTAGAAACGGCTGCATATACACTAAACCGAGTTCCAACTAAAGCGGTTCAAAAGACTCCATATGAGATATGGACTGAGAAACGTCAAAGCATGTCATTTATGAAAATATGGGGATGTGAAGCGTTTGTGAAACGTATGATCTCTGACAAGCTTGGACCAAAATCAGACAAGTGTTATTTTGTGGGGTACCCGAAGGAAACTAAGGGTTACTTCTTCTATAATCCGACCGAGAACAAAATAGTTGTTTCTCGCACTGCTGTGTTTCTTGAACGAGAGCTAGTCTCCAAAAGAATCAGTGGGAGGAAAATAGAACTCGATGTAGCTCGAGACCCACAAGATAATGTTGAACCCGAATTGGAACTTGAGCAGGATATTCAAGATAATATTCAAGATGACACTGCTCAAGAAACACAGATTGTTCGTAGATCTGGTAGGATTCGCCATAAACCTGAGAGATATTATGGATTTCTCTTAATAGAGAATGGTGATTTGATGCTCATAGATCAAGATGAGCCCCTCACCTACCAAGATGCTATGAACAGTCCTGACTCTGAGAGATGGCTAGAAGCCATGAAATCTGAAATGGATTCCATGTATGATAACCAAGTATGGACTTTGGTTGATCCACCTGAAGGGGTGAAACCTATAGGGTGCAAATGGGTTTTCAAAAAGAAAATCGACATGGAAGGAAATGTTCAGACCTATAAAGCTAGGTTGGTTACAAAAGGTTTCAAACAAATTCATAGTATTGACTATGATAAAACTTTTTCACCTGTAGCTATGGTCAAATCCATTAGGATTTTGCTTGCAATAGCAGCTTATCATCATTATGAGATATGGCAGATGGATGTCAAAACAGCCTTCCTTAATGGGAGCCTTGAAGAGGATGTGTACATGACACAACCTGAAGGTTTTGTCAGTCCAAGGGATGCTAGAAGGATATGTAAGTTGCGTCGATCCATTTATGGACTGAAGCAGGCCTCAAGGAGGTGGAATATTCGTTTTGACCAGACAGTCAAGGAATTTGGCTTTATTCAAAACGAAGATGAATCTTGTGTTTACAAAAGGGTTAGTGGGAGCCACGTGGCATTCATAGTATTATATGTTGATGATATATTACTTATCGGGAATGACATACCTTCTCTACAGGCTGTTAAGACTTGGTTGGAAAAAATTTCTCAATGAAAGATTTAGGCGAGGCGACCTATATATTAGGGATCAGGATCTATAGAGATAGATCCAGAAGATTGATCGGCCTAAATCAGAGTACATATATTGACAAAGTACTGCATCGTTTTGGGATGCAAGATGCTAAAAGGGGATTTGTCCCGATGTCTCATGGGATATCGATCTCGAGTGACAATAGTCCTAAAACATTGGATGAAAAGGACCGCATGAGTAAGATTCCATATGCTTCTGCAATTGGATCTATCATGTATGCAATGATATGTACTCGTCCTGATGTGTCATATGCTTTGAGTATGACGAGCAGGTTCCAGTCTAATTCAGGTGAAGGTCACTGGACAGCTGTCAAGAATATTCTTAAGTACTTGAAGAGGACTAAAGATTCATTCTTGGTATATGGGGGAGAAGAGAGACTAGTGGTAAAAGGTTACACTGATTCTAGTTTCCAAACAGACAAGGATGATTCTATATCCCAGTCTGGTTTCGTGTTTTGTCTCAACGGAGGTACTGTAAGCTGGAAAAGTTCAAAGCAAGAAACAGTAGCTGATTCTACAATGGAGGCTGAGTATATTGCTGCTTGCGAAGCAGCTAAGGAGGCAGTTTGGATCCGAAATTTCATCACAGGGCTTGGTGTGGTTCCATCGATCGAAGACCCTATCGATCTTTATTGCGATAACAATGGAGCCATAGCACAAGCAAAGGAACCAAGATCGCACTCCAGGGCAAAACATATACTTAGAAGATATCACCTTATTCGTGAGATTAATGAACGAGGAGATATACATATATGTAAAGTGCAAACTAATGATAACGTAGCTGACCCACTGACTAAGGCTTTGTCGCAGCAGAAGCACGAGGGTCACACTAGTTCCATTGGTATTCGATACATGAGTGATTGGCTCTAGTGCAAGTGGGAGATTGTTAGTGTAGGTGCCCTAGAGGCAATACAATGATATTATGTAATCAGTATTATTGACATTATGTTCTTTTTGATTATATTAATAATTTATTATGCTTCGTATTTACTGCGTTATAAATATTAGCATGATAAATGTCCTTAGATTATTAATACGAACTATATGAACATGAGATTATATATAGTATAATAATCTTAAATGTCCCTAGTCGAGTATTATTATTATTAGGACAGTAGTAATACATTGAGACTAGTATGTTGATTGATTGATGACCACCTCTCATGGGTCATTAGTATAGAGATACTAAAATCAATACATAGGTAAATGTAAGAGTACATTGTACTGGACAGACCCACTGTGAGATTCAACATGGAATGAATAAATAAGTGTCATAAGTAATCTCACTGTGATAATGGTGTAATGGTCCTCTGACCTGAAATCATTATATTTCTACACGAGAATTAATGTACTTTGATTCTATCAAAAGTTATCTTTAATCGGGTAATGATAAAGATAGTATTGGGTTCATTATGAATCGTGTGAGAAATGTGAATGATCTAGAAGGAATTTAACCCTCCTAATTTTAGGAGCGATATTATCGGCCTCTTGTTTGAGTGAGACTATGAAATGCATGGCCATGCTCAAATATTGATTTGTTTGAATAGTCTACTCATCGATCAAGAAAATAAAGATTAAATTATTAAGAGGATGACACGTACCATGCCTCTAGTTTAATCTATAATATCAAGGTTAAAAGGATTATATTACATGGAGACATTAGTCACAAAAGGTTTAATTGAATCACCAATTATTATTATTACTTGGGTAGCAATGATGTATTACTAGATGCCGCTCATTGTTTATAATTTTATTATTAGATAATAAAATTATTGCCAACGTAATAATAACCTAAAGGGTCACACACTTAGAACGTTTAAAAGGAGTATTAATTTAAATTCGGAATTTAAATTAAATGATTCGAAATTAGTTATTTAATTAATTGAGTTGGACTTAATTAATTAAAGGATAATTCGAATTTAAATGATAAAACCAAATCAGATTGGTCTTATCAGAAGCCAAACTGATTATGGTTAAGCCCACCTCATTCTCTCCCTATAAATACATATAGATGTATTGGTTCAGCATATCTTTGACAAATCCGTTTTCCACAAAAACCCTAGCCGCTCAACTGTTGAGAGGCAAGAGAGAGAGAGAGAGAGGCAAGCATCATCGGCTAGTACCGGCTCCCTTGATCGTTGGACGATCGGACGTTCGTGTGGACTGCCTTAGAGACGCGGATCTAGCTACTAGGGCTGCGTGGTGATTGTAACCTCCATCTTTCAGCCTTCGTAAAGCTCCGAAAGGTAAAATTTTATTTCTCCATTATCAGCCATGTCTTGTACACGGATCCTAGGGTTAGGGTTTCGGATCTGTTTTTTCATTTCTTTTCGCTGCGTTTGTGCCCCAAAACCCTACACGTCCAAGCCGCAACCGGGGCCAGTCACCCTCTCAGGAAAGGACCTCGGAGGCGTTCACCTACCCCACTACGATGCCCTCGGCATCAGCCTCCACATGGCTGACTGTGAGGTTCGCCGAAACCTCGCTAACAACGGTAGCTCAGTTAATATTCTCTTCCTCAAAACCTTCGAGAGCCTCAAGATTACCCGGTGGGAAGCTCAAGCCCACAGGACACACGTTACACGGATTCCCCGACGCCCCTGTCATAACAGAAGGGATCATTACCCCCGATGTCACCGCAGGATCGGTTCCTGTCAAAAGGACCGAATCCATGGATTTCATGATTATCAACGTCAGGGCGGCTTGCAACGCCATTCTCGGCCGATCCGGACAGAACTCCCTCCAAGAAGTACCTTCAACTTACCATCCGAGACTCAAATTTCCCACCCCCCAAGGGGTCGGCATTGTCCGAGGAAACAACGAAGCAGCGCGGCCATGCTATATAACCACCGTCGGAGGGGATGCATCCCCTCTCCACGCCGCTGAACTCGAGCCCAACAGGGAAGGCCCGTACCGTGTAGTCGAGGCTGTACGCCCTGGCACGTACCGACTGGCGGATATAGACGGCCGGCTCATCAGCCGACCCTGGAACGCCGAGCATCTAATGAAGTTCCTGGAGGAGCGAACCTAGGTTTTAACTTGTCTAGTGAGTATAAAACCCTGTTGTAAACTTTCGTGTGTAAAGGGCGGCTTCGGCGACCGCCCCTATCTAGTAGGAGAGAAATCTCTTGTGTGTCAAAACTTCAAATGACTTGGCAGAACGGTATCCGAGTCCTCACTCCGGCATCATTCCCAGCGTCTCGGTAGGCCCAACCCAGGTTCGGACCCGGGGGCTCTTACTAAGGCCCCACGTTGATCCCTCGCGGATCGACGGGGCCGAACCACACCACCGACGTCATTCACCGCACTCCTTAACAGAGCGAAGGAGGGAAAGAATTCTTTATTCATACTCCTTTATTTGATTAGAAAAAACAAACAAAGACCATTACCGGACCACTCCACTCATCTCAAACGGAAGAAAGTCGCCATCTTAGGGCCCCTCGAGTCCAACAAAGGGCGGGACCACTCCGACCGAACGGCTAGGATCCCTCTCCTCATCATGGCGTTCCCTGGGCTCAGCCGCGGTCGACACACCAGCCGCAGAGCTCTGGGCATCCACTGGACGCAGGCGCTCCAGCAGGAGCAGCGCAGGAGGAACCCCCTCCGCTCGCCGATCCACGGAGGAAGATGACGAGACGCCCAACATCGTCCCGTAGCGGTGTATCTCCATCTCCTTCTCCACTATGACATCTCGAAGTAGCCTCTCGGAAGAGGGCCTCTGTACCGAGGCGTTCGACGTGGTATGTCCTAGCCCGACACCTCCGAGATCCCCGTCCGCCATCGCCCTCCTCAGCCGGCTCGCCTCCTCACTTAAGGCCTCAGACTTATTCCGATAATAATTAAAGGCCACATCAGTGTCGTGAGCCCCCTTTCGATAGCGAACTAACGTGGCCTCCAGGGCCTCAACTTTGCTCCGGAGCCACGCCACGTCTTAGCTATGGGGGTCCACCTCGGGAAGAGGAGCCGCAACCTACAAGAAAACCAGCCAACTCAAAACGCATAAGCAAGGAGGACTGGAAACACCCGAAGTCAGAACACTTGGCCGGTCAAAAAATCCATTTCTATAAATCGAGTCGCTTCTTACAAAAAATGCGGTGGCCAGTCCGCGGGAGGCAAATACAATCGGAAGAGGGAAATAGAAAAGCAAAAAGTTATACAACGTGTTTTCCCACCTCGGCATCAGCAGGCGGTTCCGCGAGGGGGTCGACGGGCGGATCGGGAGCAGGCCCTTCTTCGATAGGGGTCTTCGGTGTCCCCTCGACCTCCATGTCATACTCGAAATTGGACAGATCAAGGGTCGGGTAGAAGTGCCTCACGTGGCTGATTGCCCTCGCATAACACGCATCTTGAGCATTGATCACCAGGAGCTGACTCGTCTCTGTCAGTTCTTTCAGCTCCTTGGCGAACTCCTTCTCCTGAGCCGCCGTCTTCTCAGCCCATTCCCCCTTCTCCTTGTCGAAGGCCGTCTTCATCTCTTGCTCCCTCTTCTGAGAGCCTTCGAGCTCTGTCTTCACCTCCTTCGTTTCCTGCTCGGCCTTGTCCGCCCGATCGCGCTCCCACTTCAAAGCAGCCTCTTAAAGGTCCCTCACGTGGGCCCCCTGCACGGTCGCCTGTAGCCACCGAACACAACTAAGGGAACCTCCTCTACAAAGTAATCATGGGACAAAAGAGATTGACAGTCTTACCAGCACATTGGCCTGTGCGAGGCGAGTATAAGCCTCATCCAGGGTCTCGGTCTTCATCTCCGAACGATCCCGGGGGGTCGCCAACTTACTCGCCACCTCGATAGCTTGCCGCCCTCGGGTCAAACAGTCTCCCTCACGGATCGACCAACTCGGCACCCACGGTCGCCGAAGCCTTTCCTCTATCTCCGGATCCGCCAGAGATCCCTTCCCCTTATCAAGATCGGTGACCTTGCCCTAGTTCGGACCACTCTGAACCACCGCGTCCTTGACCATCTCCGAACGAGCCCTTTTGACCCGCGGCTGAACAGGGGCCTCGGAAACCCCCGGGGACGACCCCTTCGTCTTCATCTTCTTCCTGGCCTCCTCCTTCTTCATTTCGAGCCTTTTCGCCTTAATCGACTCAGGATCCATACCTGCAAAAAGATCCAGTAAGGACAATGAGCACAGAGGAACAATGAGGACAAAAAGAAAGAAACAACTACATACGTAGATCGGCCGGGCTCAGTCCGGCATTCACCAAGTGGCCCTCGGTCACCTTCGCCCAGTCGATGCTATATGACAACCGAAGTCGCTCAACAAACCCCCATTCCTCGGCGGTCAGATCCCTCGGCTTCGGCGTTTTATAGCTCGGCTTAGAGTGGTTCCACCGAGTGGGGATGTCCCAGGATTCCTCACTCCGGATCACCAGATACTTCTTCTTCCACTCCTTAATGGAGTCCGGGTGACCGTGGACAACTTTCCCCTTGCCCCGGGGCGAAATGTAGTAGATACCCTCAGCCGACGAGCCGATCATCATCATCGCTCGGAAGACATTCAGCCGTAGAGGTACCCTCCGCTCCTCGCACAGCAACACGAAGCAGATGATCTGCTTCCAAGAATTGGGTCCGTACTGCATTGGCGCCAAGGTCGCCCAATTCAACACCTCGCAGACGAAAGGATGAACAGGTAGCCTCAGACCGGAGATAAAGGCATCCACGGGGAAGACGCAATACCGATCCGGTAGAGGGTCGGTGGGTCGAAGAGTGGAGCTCGGCAGCATGAGCTCGTAGCTGGACCCTATATGGTACGCCAACTGCAAAGCCTCCAAATTACCTGCCTCCAGAACGGTCGGAAGTGCGTCCATTATCACCCTCTTCCGGCTCGGCGACGACGGTTGGACCCCACACGCCTCCTTATCAGAAAGATCGTCGGGGTACCAACGGAACGGTTTTACAGATGACCCTGTCCTTAAGTTAGCAGGCACCTGACTCGAGCCCCCTATCCTCGACCCCTTCTTCCTCGAAGCCCTCTTTTTCTTCTTGGCCCGTTCCGGGGAGGGGGTAGATAATCGCCCCAGACCCGTCGGCATGGAGCTCGAACCCACGCCCTGACCTCCTACCTGAGCCCCTTCGACTCCCCCCTCCTCTCCAGGAACCAGCCCTAGAATCTGAACTTCGGCGGAACTGCCGTCCCCCTCCTCAGAATCACTACTCTCCACAACAAGAAACCTTCGAGACCGCAGCGGCTTCACATCATACACGGGCTGATCGTCGCCTACAGACTCCCCCTCGAGATCAGACTCCTCCCACGAAGTTGGTCTAGAGGCGGGTTTTGCGCTCCCCCCGGACGTCGACGCCGACGAGCCAGACTGAGCCCTATCCATCTGTGCCTAAACTAAAACAAACTTACCAACAAACTGGGGGTCGCTTCGGAGGAACGAGCCTGGTACAGCGAACGGTAGGGACGAAGACTGAGGTGTTGGGAGATTTTTTAGAAAAAGGAAGAGGCGAATAAGAAGAGAACGATAAGGGGAGAGGAGGGAACATTTATAGAGGGGAGAAACGACTCCTCAATTTCTGCAATCACTGTTCACCGATTGACGTGTAGCGGGTGCCTGGAAAACCACGCCACGTCCTCGAAACATGGGCCGCTGACGTCATCCGGTGCCAGGCTGGCGACCAGGCACAGGGGTCGGGCCGGATAAAGTACTCGGCAGAAAATTTTCTCTTTAAAAGATTTAAGGCTACAGGGCTCGGTCAGCTCCCCTCTCGCCTGCGAACAACTTGGGGCTTACAACCTCGGCAGCCGAAAACCCCAAATCGTTCCCGGGTGGCAGGAAAGCCACCACCGCCTGCGCCCTGGCTTTCAGAGATCGGTCGACTCCTCTCTCACCCTCGAACAACTCGGGGCTTAAGGCCTAGTCAGCCGAAACCCCTATCACGGGGTGGGAGGAAAGCCACCATCACCTAGAACCCTAACAAAAAGAAGATCGACCCGCATATCCGAGGCTCTTCACCCCCAGATCCAGGACACGGTGGATACCCCTCCCGTCCTGATCTTTCTCGGGCTAGGCAACCGTATAGGGGTCGTCTGACCCGAAAAAGGATCCGGACAGCAGAGTCGCCACCGAGTCGAGGCCCATTGGCGCTACAAAGTTTATCAGAAGAGAGACGCCCGCCGAAGCAGACACCTCAGATGGCCATTGAACCACCCTTTACTGTGATCAAGCCCGCTAGGGGGGGGAGGTATTTATAGCCTCCCCCAAAGACCAGCCTTTATGACATTGGGAAAGCCAATCGACGGAAGCCCGTGCGCCACCTGCGTTCAGGCTGGCGGCATCATTTAATGCCCCTAGAAAATTGGAACATCACACGAATCCCGGAAGCGCCATCAAGACTCCGCTAAGACGACAGGCCACGGGGCTCAAACCTTCTTCTCAGGAAGAATCACCGGCTCGCCATCACCCTTGCCGACACATAATCCCTCGTCTTCTCGAGGTTCGGTCGAGCACCAGGGTACTCTTCTCAGGAAGAAACAACGGCTCGCCAGCACCCTTGCCGACACATAATCCCTCGTTTTCTCGAGGTTCGGTCGAGCACCAGGGCCTTCTTCTCAGGAAGAATCACCGGCTCGCCATCACCCTTGCCGACACATAATCCCTCGTCTTCTCGAGGTTCGGTCGAGTGTTGTTGGTTTCTAGTTCCCTAAATAAATAGACTAAATTAGACACAAATTATAAAAACCTCGCAAGTGCACGAATCGTTTGACAAAGCGTAGCAATAGCAAGGGTCGATCCCACAGAGATTGTAGACTTTAACTTACTAATCAATAAAAAGACTAAAAATCATAAAGAGTTGTTCTAAAGGTCTAAAAGAAATTAAAAATTTAAAGCTGAATGAAGAAGTGTTGAATCACAAATATTTATGAAGTAGTTGGGTTTAGATTATCACCAATAGTCTGTAATGCTAAGTCACCTTCTGAACTTCTTCTTATTACTCATGTTTGTTCACTTCAAGGGCATGGTATCTACTCCTTGAAGTACTGTTTCCCTAGGCCAAGAATTAGGCATGGTATCTACTCTAATTCGTTTCTTTCATTAAGTGTTTAGCATGGTATCTACTAAGTTGTGCTTAAAGAAAACATAAGAGCAGTGGAAACGAACAAACACTCAAGGTCCTAGAAATTGTTATCAGATCTAGATCCCTTAAGTTGATTGAACCAGGAACCCCTAAAGATTCCTTTGTTACAATTACGGGCACGAGATACGGGTCGTCTCAATATGCTCATATAACAGATTCAGATAGATGATAATGCAAACTTGAAATCTCAAGTTCTGTATGTCAGTCGACTGGCTCTCACCTCAGTCGACTGCTCTCAGACTTCGAGAACAAGTGTGGTTATCACAAACCTATATCAATTCAACTAGATTCAATCAATAAGTAAAATAGAAGAATTCAGAAGAACATAACACTACATAACTACGGCTTCAATCTACCCAACTATGAATTTAGTTCCACATAATAATATTTTTATTAATCAACAAGTTTGAATACATGATAAACATAAAAGAATAGAAAGAGAAGAAATAAACTAATGAACTCCGGCAATAAGGTCGACTGGCTGCCACACAGTCGACTGCCTTCGAATACTGGATCTTCTCTCTTTCTTTGATGCTGATAGAATAAGGCCCTGTTGATGACTTGAATGCGTAGAAACTCTTGTGATTCGGTGGTTTTGGAATGTTTGGAAGAGTGCTCACCAAGAGAGCCCTTTTCTGATATTTATAGAACACCGCTGATGAATTAGGGTTTTCCCTTTTTTAGGGAAGTCATTCTTTAATTGATTTGATGATTTATTTCTTTCTTGTTTCTTCTTCCCTTCCTTATCTGTTAACCACGTGCTCTTGGAATTCATCAGTCTCTAGATTTGATTTGCATAAATCCGGATTCAAATAGATTTGAAATTAGATTTGGATGAATCTTCGAATAGCTTATCTGTTTACTCCGCCGCAGACCAGTCGACTTGTCTTCGAACCAGTCGACTGAGTCGAGACTTCTGAAGATTTCATAATTGATCAGACTAGTCGACTGTCCTTGAGAGTAAGTCGACTGTGACGATACATCTGTGTAAGCTCGAGTTCTCTGTCCAGTCGCCTGTTGTGGAGAACCAGTCGACTGATGCTTTTGTAATCTTCTGAGTTCATCCTTAAGATCCTGAATTTGCTTCGTTTCGCTGTCTTGAGCTGTTTCCTATGGAAAAGAGAAAATAAGAGTTAAATACCACATATAGAGCTTTTAAATGTGCATTTATAATAAGATTATTGCTTCTAAATGTGAATATTCTTGTGTTCATCATCGAGCACCAGGGTACTCTTCTCAGGAAGAAACAACGGCTCGCCATCACCCTTGCCGACACATAATCCCTCGTCTTCTCGAGGTTCGGTCGAGCACCAGGGCCTTCTTCTCAGGAAGAATCACCAGCTCGCCATCACTCTTGCCGACACATAATCCCTCGTCTTCTCGAGGTTCGGTCGAGCACCAGGGTACTCTTCTCAGGAAGAAACAACGGCTCGCCATCACCCTTGCCGACACATAATCCCTCGTCATCTCGAGGTTCGGTCGAGCACCAGGGCCTTCTTCTCAGGAAGAATCACCTGCTCGCCATCACCCTTGCCGACCCGTAATCCCTCGCCAAGCTCGAGGTCAGGTCTGACACCAGGGTGGCCTTCTCAGGAAGGCCAACGGCTCGCCATCACCCTTACCGACCCATAATCCCTCCTCTCGAGGTTCGGTCCGGCACCAGGGTACTCTTCTCAGGAAGAAACAACAGCTCGCATCACCCTTGTCGACACGTAATCCCTCGTCATCTCGAGGTTGGGTCGAGCACCAGGGTACTCTCCTCCGGAAGATTCAACGATTTGCCATCCCATTTTCACGACCATGAACACTCCTCCCCGGCTAGCTCCCGCACCCCCGCAGGAGTGGAGGGCTTGTGTGGTAGGGTAAAAATGGCCTGGAGGCCCTACCAGGGCCCAATACAGCTCTCACTCAAGAAAGGTAAAAACAGCATTCTGGTTCGGCCTCGAACCACCGCAGGGTCGGCGCCGAACCTCACGTTCACCCCTGCAGAACTGGCCTCCTCGTATCCGATGGGCTTCAGCGGTCCTCGGCCTCCGATCCATGACAGCTCCACGGGCCGTCCCCCCTCTCTGGCGAAGCAGGGGGATGACCTGGCACAGCCTAGGCCCTCCGATTCTCCCAGAAGCACAGAAGACCCACGATCAGCCATGTCAGCTCCAAATACCACCCAGGATTTTGCCACGTCAGCCCTATACCGCTCCTGGTATGGCCACGTCTGCCCTAAACCCCCTGGGCCCTCTGCCACGTCAGGCCCATGGGCTTTCGGGTCCAGACCCGGCCGCCAAGCAGATCCAAACCCAGTTGGAATTCCCTATAAATACTAGACCCTCACCCACCTTTTCAGGTAATCGATCTTTTTCCACTTAAATTCACCTAGTTATTGCTACTCTCTCACAGAGACTGACTAGATCGTCGGAGGGTCCGCCACCGGGACAAACCCCGGTGTTTCAGGACCGTCTGCAGGTACACAAGACCTCGGATCCGAATCCTCTGATCCGAGCCCAGATCTCCGAATCACCCCGAGGTCGCCCCAGGTTCCGCCCGGTCAGCCAAGGGTCGTCAGACGAGCAACATTCTCCTTCAAATACAAATTGAGTCCGAACTCACACCTGGTGCATCCACACGTCTCCCAGAAATAAACTGCATCACTGACCTCTTGTACAAAATGCGCGGACAAGCGCTTGTCCACTTCTGCGTTTACTGCCTGTTGTCGCTCAGGAGCGAACTTGCGCCGCTTTTGGACGACTGGCTTCGACCCAGGAATCACGCTGAGCTTGTGCATGATGAGATCTTCGGAGATACCGGGTATGTCAGAGGGCTTCCAGGCAAAGAGGTCGAAATTGCGCCGAATGCAGGCGATTAAGGCGGACTTGAGGTCGGGGGCGAGGGAGCAGCTTACACCAATGTGCTTCGATGCATCCCCTGTCTCGAATGAGACATCTTGCAGCTCGTCCATCGGCTCTGGCTCTGGTTGGGTCCTTTCAGGTGCCAGCTCGACAGCATCGAAGGGAAACACACCGCTTCCGATCGCTGTCATGTAGCACGAACGTGCTGCTTCCTGATTCCCACGTACAACTCCGACGCCAGTATTGGTAGGGAATTTCATCTTCTGATGGTAGGCCGAGGGAACTACCTGGAGGGAGCAGAGCCCCGTGCGGCCGAGGATGGCATTGTAAGCTGCCTTTACATTCACAACCATGAAGTCCATGGACTCGGTCCTTCTGTTGGGCTTTGTGCCTGCCGTGACGTCCAGGGTGACGATCCCCTCTATAGTCACGGGGATGCCGGAGAATCCGTGTAGGGTATACCCGGCTGGCTTTAGTTTCTCACGGGAGAGCTTTAGGTTCTCGAATGCTTCGAGGAACAGAATGTTGACCAAGCTCCCGTTGTCTACGAGGATTCTCTGGGCATCGAAGTTTGCCATGCTGAGGTTGATGAGGAGGGCGTCATAGTGAGGGAGCCGGACCCCTTCCAGATCCTCTCCTGAGAAGGAGACAGGGAGTTGCTGGACCGGGGGGGAGAGGGCCCTGGACGGTATTGACATCTCGGTTGAAGGCCTTGCAGGAAGTGTTGGATTCACCTCCCATAGGTCCTCCATGGACGCAATGCAGGATCGCTTGACCCTCAGGCTCCTCGGGATCCGGATCCCGCTCGGGATGCTGTCGGTGCCCTCGAGGAGGAGGGGAATCCCTCCTGTTCCTGTTGTCCCTCAGTTCCCGGATGCCTTCTCATCTAAACTCTCGGAGGTACCCTCGTTGGATGAGGGCCTCAATTTCGTCCTTCAAGGCGCAGCAATGATCTGTGTCGTACCCGTTGTCCCGGTGAAAACAGCAATAGAACCGCTGATCCCTCTTCTTACTGGTGTTGTTGGACGGTCGAGGGGGGTACTGGACGAGGTCGCTGTCTTCAATCGCTAAGAGAATTGTCGACACGTTCTGCGTCAGTAGGGTGTACCTCTCGAAGCGGGGGATCGGCGGAACCTTCTTTGCGGAGCCCGCGTCTCTTGGAGCATTTTTTGCCGGCTCAATCTCGTCGGCCTTGCGCTTCCCCTTCCCGGGAGCTTCCTTCTGGTCTTCGGGATTGAGGGCCTCCTCGGCTCGGATATATTTTTCGACCCGGTTGAGGAGGTCGGGGAAGTCTATCGGCGGCTTCTTTGCCAGGGAGGCCTTCAGCTGTCCATGTCGGACGTTGTGGCGGAAGGCTACCGAGGCAACGCCGGGGTCGAGGAATGAGACTGACCTCGCCTCGGCGGTGAACCTTCGGACAAACACTCGGAGGAGCTCCCCCTCCTTTTGCCGGAGTCCGAGTAGTGATGCATTCGTTCTTTCGGCCTTTCGGCTGGTTACGAAGTGGGCGAGGAAACTACCCTCTAGCTGGTCGAAAGAATAGATGGAGCCGGGGGTGAGCTTGGAGAACCATTCCCGAGCCGGACCCCGGAGTGTTGCGGGGAAGGCTCGGCACAGGAGGGGATCCGATGCGCTGTGAATCATTATGAGGGTTTTGAAGCCCTCCATGTGATCAGCAGGATCGCCCTCGCCGTCATATGTCTCGAACTGCGGTGGACGGAAATTGCGAGGTATCTCTGCCTGCAGGATGACGGCGAAGAAAGGAGGATGAACTGGCCTGTACCCCTGAGCTGCTCTAGGGTCGCCGTTACCAACGTTGTCGAGGTGCTCCTCCATTTCTTGGAGGCACTTCAAAATGTCACCATCATACTCTGGGGGGATTGTTGAGTGGCGAGACACGGTAGCCTCAGCCTGCGACCGTATGTGGGAACGGCGGGCGTTCTTGTTGACGGGGACTCCTCGGAGGGCACCCAAGATTTCCCTTCAGAAGTCCTGGAATTCCTGGTGGGTAACCGGGGCTCCTTCGGCCCGGTTTAGTTGGGCAGACTGTTGCCGACCGACCCAGCTGAGCGCAGGCTCCCACCCTTGGGACGGGGGTCTGGGATGGTTCGAAGCCCCTTCGGATGGGGGTCTGGGATGGTTCGGAGCCGAGTTGGAAGCGGCTCCTCCCCTGCCACGGCTGGCCTGGCGGTTCGAGATTACCCCCCGTAGGTCACCCTGGACCGGGCGGGAGGCATTCGGCTGGGGCCCGTGGCTGACCCTTTTGTTGTTTGGTCCCTGAGCATCGGCATCGATGCCTTGCGGAGGCACGTCATGTCGGCGTGCGGAGGTAACAGCTTTTGCGGCTTTGGGCGCCATGTGAGCTCGGGTCGACGGGAATGCCGACGGGGGCGGAGCTCGGGTTGGCGTCTACTAGGGTACCGTTGGAAGCGAGGCTCGGATTGGTGTCTACGATATGCAGTTTCCCATAGACGGCGCCATCCTGATGCGGTTTGTTTTGGGGAACGTGTGGATGCACCAGACGTGAGTTCTTACTCGATTTGTATTAAAGAAGGAGACACCTATGCAGACGACCCTTGGCTGGACGAATGGTACTGAGGTAGGCGGTATTGAGGTGGAGGCTGATGCTCGGCTCGGATCTTTGAGGCTCGGATCCGAGGGTCTCGTGTACCTGCAGACGGTATCGGAACACCGGGGTTGGTCCCGGTGGCAGACCCTCCGACGATCTAGTCAGTCACTAAGTGAAAGTAACAGTAACTACGGTTTTGGTAGGAAAGGATTGATTACCTGGAGAAGGAGTAGGGGTATGGTATTTATAGAAGATGGCAACCGGGTCTGGAACTGTTTGGGGCCGGGTCTAGACCCGGTTACCCGTCTGGCTGAAGCGGTGGAAACCCGGGCGGTTTAGGGCTGACGTGGCAGTGGTCCGAGCAGTTTTCCGACGCTGACGTGGCGGATCTGGAGGATCAGGAGGTGCGCGTATCCTGAGGGGATCCTGTGGCCCAGGATGGGCCACGTCGTTCCTAACCCATATCACGTATGTAGAAGTATACCTTCACCAACTGCTAGTACATGCTAAGTGGTTGATGAGAAACCAAACAGAAGCACGGTTAACAGGCCACTTAATTAAGGACAATGGTAGGACCTTGTGAAATTTAATAATTGCAAGTACTGGAACATGCAAATAGAGGAATGCGTGTTCGGTCGTCTATTTAGGACTGTAATGGTGAATGTGATTCAGCGCTCCTCGAGTGATAATAACGGTGACTTTTCCAAAATACATGGACGGTTGATCCACTTTTTCTAACATATTCCTGTAGTGCGGTGGGTGCAAGGCTGGCCCCGAGTTAGAAGCCTGAGAGACAGTCGCCTGGGCCCCCAAATTTTTGTGCATCTAGGGATTCCCAAAAAATTTCCTTATAGTTATATATACATATTTTGCGCATGAAGTCAAATAAAAAATTGTCGAATATTTTTTAGGGGCCCTCAAAATTTATTTTTTTGGTCTTTATTCTTTTAAAAATTACTTGGGTATTTTTGAGCTTTTAATTGATTTATTTCTCCCCAAATCTCCATTCTATTTCTTCCTACCCGAATACTTGAATGCTCGACTCGACACCCAGACCCGAACCCGAACCCGAACCCGAACCTGAACACTCTTACTCCAGGCTCCAACCCAAACCCGATCCCAGATCCTATCTCCATTCTATATCTCCTCATATCTAATCCTCAATTCCTAATTCTAAATTCCAAATCCAATCCATGCTGCCTCCATCTTTGACAGCCCGCCAGTCACTCTGACTCCAAGTCCAACTACCCATCTCCGAGACTCCGAAAACCCTACTACCGACTCCCAACTTCCCAAGTCCCAAGTGCCACTCCCATTCTCCAATCTCCATCCTCCATTACTCCTTTCTCCAATCTTCATACAAACCCAAATAGTCTGAGCCTCGTCGACGTCACCCTGACTCCCGAACTCGACTCCCATCTTGTAGCCACTTGCTGTTACTGTTCTCACTTGCTGTCACTGTTGTAGTGTTGTAGATGCTTGTTGTTGTTGTTGGCATGTTGGCATGTTGCTTGTTGACGGTTGCAGCCGCTTGCTTGATGTTGCATGTTGCTTTGCTTTGTAGTGTTGGCCAGACCACTGAGAATCGACCAACTAATATCTATTCTTTGCGTCTTTTACTTTTCATGATTGACTAATTATTTGATTGTTGTAGATTTGTAGAGTTGTAGTCTTATAGAACAGTAGAACTGTAGAAGCTAGAGTTTCGTCGTTTCCAATTAATGTTTTATTTCATTATTAGTGCTTTTAGGGTTTAATTTGGTAGATTATGGCTTAATTTGATATATTAATACTTTTGTAAGTTGAAATTTTATAGATTATGGCTTAATTAAAAATTATTTTTATTTTTCCAGTTTTATCATGCCTAGAAACTATATATCTGGAGCGTCAAAAAAAAAGAAACCAAACGGAGGTAAATTTATACAATCCAGACTATTTCTCCTTTTTTTTTGGGAGATCGTGTAAATTTATCTCCCTCGTGTTTCTTCTTTCTTTTTGATGCTCCAAATACATAGTTTCTAAGCATGATAAAAATGAAAAAAAGAAACAAAATTTTTAATTAAACCATAATCTATCAAATTTCAACATACAAAAATACTAATCTATCCATTTAAACCATAATCTACCAAATTAAGCCCTAAAAACACTAATAAGGAAATAAAACATTAATTTGAAATGACGAAACCTAGCTTGATACTCGAAACAATTAATCAATCAATCCATTCGAAAATATGAAAGCCTAACATCTACAGGTTTACTATTCTACAAGACTACAACTCTACAAGTTTACAACAATCAAATAATCAATCAATCATGAAAAGTAAAAGAGACAAAGAAAGAGACAAAGAAATAGAATGGAGAGTTGGGTAGAAATAAATAAATCAATAAATCAATCAAAAACCCAAAAACCCCAAGTGATTTTAAAAAGAGTAAAGGCCCAACAAATAAAATTTGGGCCACCTAAAAAATATTCAACAATTTGTAATTTAACTTCACACGTAAAATATGTATATATAGATATAAGAAAAAAAATAAAATTGGAAGTCCCTAAAAATACACAAAAATTCGGGCCAAGGTGGCCGCCTCTCTGGCCTGTACCTCATGGCCAGCCCTGCATGTAAGTTTAGGAAGTTGGTTTGTTTTTTTGTAAGGACTCTGATCGAGCATCTATTGTAATGTATGGTTGTGCACGGTATGTTTTAGTTAGTTTAGCATCTATTAGTTTTTAGCTTAATTAGAGCCACAAGCTATCTTAATGTGTGACCAATTAATTTAGAAATACAATATTCTGTGTATAGGTCCGCAAATCATCTATCTCATTTATGGTTGTGCATCTTATGTTTTCAGACGTCTGCTAAGTGTAGGGACAACCCATCTTAATAAGCTCATTAGAGCACATACAATATTATCTAGCCTTCCTTATATTGTCTTCTTATTGTCTCTTTAATTTCAATATACTGTTTTGTGCGGTTTTTTGTTTACTTTGAGGCTAAAGTAATAACTTACCAGTTTCCATTAGCATGATTGTTCGGGAAATTCGTTAGTGTTCTTACTAGGGAAAAAAAATTCTATAGAATATATTGAGGGCAATAGCCTCATATAAATGGCAAAGTCCATGACAACTGATGTGGTTTGCTTTTGGGAGACATGTAAATGCACCAGGTGTGAGTTCTTACTCGATTTGTATTGATAGAGGAAGCTCCTATGCAGATGACCCTCGGCCGGACGAACGGTGCGGAAGCAGGCGGTAGTGAGGTGGAGGCTGGATGCTCGGCTCGGATCTGAGGTCTCGTTACCTGCAGGCGGTCTAGGAATACCGGGATTGGTCCCGGTGGCAGACCCTCCGACGATCTAGTCAGCTACTGAGAGAGAGTAACAGTAACTAGGGTTTTGGTGGGAAAAGATCGATTACCTGGATCAAGGGGTAGGGCTCTGGTAATTATAGGAGAACCCAACCGGATCTGAACCCGGTTGCCCGTGGGGTTGAAGCGGTAGAAACCCGGGCGGTATAGGGCTGACGTGGCAAGGGCCCGGGCGGTTTCCGGGCTGACGTGGCAGAGGTCCGGGCCGTTTTCCAGTGCTGACGTAGCAGATCTGGATGATCTGGAGGCGCGCGCATTTTGAGGGGATCCTGTGGCCCAGGAGGGGCCACGTCATCCAACCCATATCATAAGCCCCACACTCCTAGAGGACTGGGTGAACCAGCCGTGTAGGAGTGGTTCTTCGCCTCTGTAGGAAGAGCAGGGTGGAGGGTGCGGTGGAAAAGTAGGATCTGCTACTTGCAAAAGAGGCCGGGGGTTAGGAGGAAGGGATCCCTCGTCTGAGTTTGCGCAGGATGCTGGGTAGAGGGGTCGGAGTGACGCTTGCCGAGCCTCAGGGGTCGGCGGACAATCCTCTCGCTAGTTGGAAGAGCGAGGGGACGTCGAGGTCCGTTTGATTGAGGCTCGGTTTGCCGAGTGTCTAGGGTTGGCGGACGAGCTTTGAGGGTCGGCAGACGAGCCCTTGGTCGGCTGACGAGCCTCGGGGGTCGGCGGACGATCCTCTCGCTAGTTGGAAGAGCGAGGGGATGTCGAGGTCCGTTTGATTGAGGCTCGGTTTGCCGAGCGTCTAGGGTTGGCGGACGAGCTTTGAGGATCGGCAGACGACCCCCTCTCTAGTTGGAAAAGCAAGGGGATGCCAACACTTGTTGGGCTGGAGATCGGCTCACCGAGCATAGAGGGTCGATAGGCAAGCATTGAGGGTCGGTGGACGAGCTTCGAGGGTCGGCAGGCGACCCCCCTTGTTAGTTGGAAGAGCAAGGGGATGCCCCCGCCGGTTGGGTTGGAGATCGGCTCGCCGAGCATAGAGGGTCGGTAGGCGAGCGTTGAGGCTCGGTGGACGAGCTTCGAGGGTCGGCAGACGACCCCCTCGCTAGTTGGAAGAGCAAGGGGATGCCAATGCCTGTTGGGTTGGAGATCGGCTCGCCGAGCATAGAGGGTTGGTCAGCGAGCCCCTCGCTTGAGGAGAATTTTTGGGGTTCACGATTTCATCCGAGCTCTGAGCCTCCTGGGAATAGAGTAGGGCTGTAGGGGCTCGCGGTGTCATTCGAGCTCCGAGACCCTACACTTGGTAGTAGCGACTGGATGATTTCATTGTATTTAATGCTTTAGGAGTCCTGATGGCTGGCGTTGGTCGGTCATTATCGAGCGCCTGGGGTCGGCAGATGAGCTCAGAGGGTCGGCAGATGGTCCTCTCGCTAGTTGGAAGAGCGAGATGACGTCGAGGTTAGGTGAGTTGGGGCTCGGTTTGTCGAGCTCTGGGGGTCGGCAGTCGAGCCCCCTGCCTGTGGGATAGAGGGAGACACTGGGTCGGCAGACGGTCCTTTCGCTAGTTGGAAGAGCGAGATGACATCGAGGTTGTCACGCCCCGCTTCCCAAAAACATGGAATACGAGCGCGTGACGAAGTCCAATGAATGATTTTTACATCATCTATAAGCTGTAGGATCAACTCAGCATCATAACAAGAATATAACCAGATTTATATATAACCAAGCATGCATGAATAATTTATTAAGCAACAGAAAACAATTGAAAACAAGTAATAATATCCACATAGTTTTCAAGTCTGGATCAAGTGTAAAACTCGGAAACAAGTCTTATACAGCGGAAGAAATAAATACCTTAAGGAAAGCAATTATTTAAACAAGTCCTTGCTCCAAGCAAAACCTGAAATGTCTGCTCGCCAGTTCCAGCAGGTAGCTCGTCTCCAAAGTCTGCTTAACAAATATAAAAGGAAAAACATAGGGAAAACAAGAGAAAATGCTCTTAGTGCAAGCTAGGCCCACAAATAGTAAAAAACGAGTATAAGTAATGGGGAATTGGAATCAAGAACATAACAGGGATATAACAAGTAGTGGAAAGGACCAAGAACTAGCTAACAAGAAGGATAACTCAAGTAAACAGGCTGGATAGGAAATATTAGTGGTAAAACAAGTGACAAGTGAACACATAGGGGTATCTAAAATCAAGTGACGAGTCTCATGTCTAGTGTCGTGTAACAAGTGCCAAGTCTAGTGTCAAGTGTCAAGTTGTCAAGTCTCAAGTAACAAGTTAAGTATCAAGTAACAAGTTATCAAGTATCAAGTAACATGTATCCAGTTCAAGTTTCATGTATCGGGTTCCATGTGTCAAGTTCCAAGTATCAAGTAGTCAAGAATCGTGTAAGCATGTTTCATGTTCAAGTCTTATAGTTATTACTATCTAGGTAGCACTTCATGCATCCATCTTTTTACTATATGGTTGCTACAGTCAAATCAGTTTCGTTTAGGCCTAGTAATGGAGTCTATAGGGTGGCGTACTTAGGTTTCAAGTATCAAGTATCAGGTATCAGGCAGGTACAGTTCATGAATACGAAATTAAATAACAGGTTCACGAAATGAGTTCGTGAATACTAACAGGTTCAAGGACCACACAGTGGGTCCATGAATACAACAGGTTCATGAGCCAAGTAACTGGCTCCATGAATACATCAAGTGCAATAGGTTCATGAACCGAGTACTGGGAAACACAGGCCCCCTTCTGAGTACACTTACCTATATTGTCCACTACTATGGTCTTTCCCTTAAACCCCGGCTTATTACATTTATTATTTTATCAAGCAAGTATACATGTGTGCGAAACAAGTCAAGAAATCAGGTTCATGTACATGGGATGAGCTTAGGGTAATTATATGGCATAATCGAGGGTCGACATGAATAAATTTCCCAGCTAAAATGTTCAGGCAGAATTTGGGTATTTGTATTTATGCATATGAAATAGTGTTGAAATAATGTAAATTAATTCTAAGAAAAATTGGGGATATCCTATAGGGTGTGCACCAACTACATATAAAATTTTATGTCCAACGCTTGCTGCTTACACAGCTAAATTAATTCGCAAAGTAAATGTGTGCAGCAGTTTTTGTGAATCTGTGCCTACCGATACAGCTGCAGTAAAAATACAATAACTCCTAGACTGTGACTCCGAATTTGAAAGTTTCGGAGTCTAACGATATCTAGACATCCAGGGCTACAATTTCTATTCAGGTCTCGGGTTCAGATTCTAATGTTAAATGGGTCGAACAGCAAAAGGAGATTCAGGATAGCAACATGTGGGAATAACTTACTAGTATAGATTTCATGGAAATTTGTTATTAGGCGTCTAAGTTATTGTGTGATATAAACACAGGATAATGGTTGTCAAAGCAGCAAATAATAATTGTTTTCTAAGTCGTATGGTTGTAAGTTCATCAAATACAAAATATACCATGTGTCTACAAATTTAGGGCTCCTTAATCTCATGTGTTCATGTGTTCAAGGGGTAAAAGAGTCCAAGTAATTATAATTTAATACAATGAAATTATTGTGACTCTTAGAATTGTGAAATTTCGGGGATTAATATTGATCAACAACGATAGTAAAAAAGGAGTCACAATATCGAACTATTTGTAGTATTTTCAAGAGGTGCTTGTACTAGAACAAATAAATTGTACAAGGATACTTGCCTTAATTGACGACGTTTAGATCCACTTGCTGAAGAAAGTTGGATCGAAAAATCCCGGAAGAAGTCTCCTAAAAGCACGTGTGAAGATCCAATAGGAGCGCCCAAAAATTCCCAAACCAGATCGGCCGAACAGCAACTAGCCAATCGGGATTCGCTGCGCCTAGAACACGGGACAGCAACTTCAGCGAATCAAAACGCTCCAAAGCAGCGGATTGCGCCAGAAAGGAAACAGCGGGTGGGGGATTCGCTGTGGGCACAACACGGAACAGCGATCTCGATCGCACGGATCTTGAAGCGATCCGACGGCTGAGACCAAATCCCGCCCATCTGCTTCTATTCCTTCCTTCTTGTTCGTCGAAATAGAGAGCGAGAGGAAAAGAGTGAGACGACGATGACATTGGCGAGCGGCGACGTCGACGGTGGCGACTGGTCTGGAAGCGACGCAGCACGGGGTCGTCGGCGATGACGGGACGGCGCGCGTCGAGGAGCGACGACGCTCTGTTCTGCGTACAAGAACAGGGGAGCAAGGAGAAGTGGGGTGGCTCGGGGGTGTTGTCGGTGTGAAGGCTGCTGCTGGCGAGGTTGCAGATTGTGGAGGCGACAGCGAGGCGACGAGGAGGAGACTGGCGAGGTAATGGCAGTGGGTAGTAGTTGAAGGCGACGGGAGTTTGGGAAATGGATGAGTTGGGTTCGAGGAGGAGACGACGTGGACGATGGGGGTGATGGCGGAGGATTGGTGCGGGGATGAGGATGGGGATTTGAGGCGATGGAGGGTGAGGGAATGGCGAGGCGATGGGGTGGTTGTCGAGATGGCGAGGATGGTAGGGGATTGGGAAATGGCAAAATAATGGGTTACGGAGTTGGGGACGATGGCGGGGAAAGGTGGTTGGTGCTGTGGTGGTGATGGACGACGGAATGGATGATGCTGGGTGTTGGCGATGGTGTTGACGAAGGTGAGGGGATGCTCAGAGGGCGATCGGATTCGGGGAAATGGGTCGTGGAGACGAAGTCTGGAGCGGTTGAGAAGAAACCGGAGGAAGAAACGATGGGAGTGGCGGTGTTTTAACAGTAAATGGGGTAGGGTTAGGGTTAGGGTTAGGGTTAGGAGATAGGGTTTATATAGTGTAGGTTTGGGTTTTGGGTATTAGGGTATCCGAATTGAATAGGATCCAACAGGAGAATTGGTCAAAATGCAATAAAATGGGGAATAAAGAGACAAATGAGAAGAAATAGTCGATTCTTCATGAAGAACGACACAAAGCACATACAATTGAATTAGATAAAAGGACCAAAATTGAGTCGAAAACAAATTTATGATTTTATTCGAATAGAAACAAAATACTGGATCACAAATTGATAAAAGAGTACAATGGGACAAAATACAATATAAAAATACAAATACGGAGAAACAGGAGATATAGAGGTTAGGTGAGTTGGGGCTCGGTTTGTCGAGCTCTGGGGGTCGGCAGTCGAGCCCCCTGCCTGTGGGATAGAGGGAGACACTGGGTCGGCAGACGGTCCTCTCGCTAGTTAGAAGAGCGAGATGACGTCGAGGTTAGGTGAGTTAGGGTTCGGTTTGTCGAGCTTTGGGGGTCGGCAGTCGAGCCCCCTGCCTGTGGGATAAGGGAGACACTGGGGCTCGCGGTGTCATCCGAGCTCCGAGCCTCCTGTAAATAGGGAAGGACTCTGGGGCCCGTGGTGTCATTCGAGCTCCGAGCCCCTGTGAATAGGGGATGCTATTTTGTGGCTCGTGACGTCATTCGAGCTTCGACCCTTCTGTGGAATGGGAGAGGAATTGTGGCTCGCGGTGCCATCCGAGCGTCGACCCTTCTGTAAAATAGAAGAGGAATTGTGGCTCGCGGTGCCATCCGTGCATCAACCATTCTGTAAAAATAGAAGAGGAATTGTGGCTTGCGGTACCATCCGAGCGTCGACCCTTCTGTAAAATAGAAGAGAAATTGTGGCTCGCGGTGCCATCCGAGCGTCGATCCTTCTGTAAAAGTAGAAGAGGAATTGTGGCTCGCGGTGTCATCCGAGCGTTGACCCTTCTGAAAAAATAGAAGAGGAATTGTGGCTCGCGGTGGCATCCGAGCGTCGACCCTTCTGTAAAAATAGAAGAGGAATTGTGGCTCGCGGTGGCATCCGAGCGTCGACCTTTCTGTAAAAATAGAAGAGGAATTGTGGCTTGCGGTGCCATCCGAGCATCGACCCTTCTGTAAAATAGAAGAGAAATTGTGGTTCGCGGTGCCATCCAAGCCCCGAGCTTCATTGACTGTCGAAAAAGTCCGCGGTGTGGGAAAGAAAGGCCTGGGGGTAGTTTGGGTAATTCCACGCCCACTGCTGACGTCAGGAGCGCAAGGATCAAAGTGTCTCCAGATCTTAGCGGCCATTAGATCTTGATGGTTAAGATCCAATGGCTAGATCTTAATTGCGAAAATCGAGGAGTCTCTTTCTCCTTATAAATCCCCTCCCCCCTATTCACTTCTTTTTCTTCATTTCTTTACTCTCACTCTCCACTATTTCAAGAACAGGGTTTTACCTGCCGTCGGCGATTTTTTCCGGTGATCGTTCGGTAAACTCTTCAGGTTAGTATTGTCTGTTTTGTAATGTCGTGTGTTCAGTTCGGATCCGAGGCCATCTCGTCGGGCCGCTCCGCGAAGGAGTCCGAGTCCGAGACGTCCTCGTCTTTTAGCAAATATAAGGTGAAGCAGGAGGTCCTGCCAGACCCTGGGTCGGCTAGTAGTGACGACATAGTCTTCATAGTGTCGCCACTGAGATCCCAAAGGTCGGGGAATGAGCCTGTAGGAGAGGGCGAAGAGGAAGAGGAAGAGGATCAGGGGGATCAGGAGAATCAGGGCACCGAAGGCAAAGAGGAGGAGGGAGAGAACGAGGAGGACCAGGGGAATCAGGGCACCGAGGGCGAAGAGGAGGAGGGAGAGGATGAGGACGAGGACCAGGGCACCGACAGCGAAGAGGAGGGGGAGGATGAGGATCAGGAGGATCTAGATACCGATGATGAGGATGAGGAGAATGAGGGCGCTGTTGATGATGAGGTGCCACCCCCCCCCTCAAGAATAGACTAGTTCTTTCTTTTTGTTTTTGATGTAAATGCCTCGAGCGGACTGGCCACCACGACTTTTGTATCAATTTTTTGAAAGAAACGAAATATACTTTTTTGGGTCGAGGCTTTGTGACTTCTGCATTTTTCTCGCATTCTTTATGATTGTTTGTTTCTTCTTGTCCTTGGATAGACGCACGAGACCTTGGGAGCCGGCCCGGTTTCTGCCGAGGTAATCCCGGGTCCGAGCAGGGAAGGAGGCATTGGAAGATGCTCTGACTCGCCAGTGAAAATAGGCTCGTGATCGAGTGGCCGCTGTAAATTACTTCATGAATAAGTCTAGGGAGCTCAGTCTGGAGGTGGCTCGTCTGAAGAAAGCTATAGCCGACCAGGACTGGTGGGTAATCGAGACAGACTGGTCCATCTCGGATGCCTCGAGCGGGCGGTCGGCTTCGGAGTCTTTCCTTCGCGAGGCTGTGGTTGAGAAAGAACTGGAGATCCAGAGGCTGAAGTTGGTGTTGGGCGCGGTCTGATCGAGGAGGCGAGCAATTCCACGCCGGGGCGGTCTCCGACATTTTTGTTTGAAGCAGCCCAGCCAGATGACGCAGGAAGCTCGGTAGCAGGAGTCTCTACCCAGGTCGGTTCGGCCGAGCGTGAGAGGAGCCCCGATGGAAGTGCCGAGTTTGAGTTTTCAAGCCGAGTGTGAGTGAGCAGCAAGTTGTTCTTTGTATTTGTACCGACTTTCATTGAGTTGTAAGCAATGAGTGGTAATAAGAACATTTGATTTTCTGAACTTTGATTGTCTCGGTCGCCGAAGGTGGTTGCCGTGCTTGTTGCGAAGGGTCGCCGCCGAGGTGACTTGGTACAACGGGCGCATATGCAGTGGTGTATCGCTTGTCGATAAGTCATTAATGGTGACGTTTCGCCTTCCCATGAACATTTATGGCGATGTTTTGCCTTCCGCCATTTTGCATTCCTAGACGCCAAAACTGCACCCTTCAGGGGGCTATATAATCCCCACTCCCCCAAGTTGTTTGTTAAGGAGTGAGTGGCTGATCAGTTGGTTGACTATGGGTGCCTGCCGAGGGCAGGCGCCCCGAATGTAATCTTTTTCCGAGGTCTCCGGATTAGAGGCACACCAATCACCCTCGAACAATTCGGGGTTCGGGCCTTGAGGGCCAGAGGACCCGAGGGGTTCGTTGGTGAGTGGTGGGCCAACCGATCGGTTCGGAGGCTCAGAGAGAACCGTGGTCGGTGGCGCCCCTGTCGTCTTCGAACAATTCAGGGTTTTGGACTCATAAAGAGCTGTGAACCCCGGGTTGTTGGCGGGCGAGAGGAGGGTCAACGAATGGTCTCAGGGCGAGGAGAGCCGAGGGTCGGTGGTTCTCCTGCCGTCCTCGAACAATTCGGGGTTTTGGCTTGTGAAAGCAGTAAACCCCGAGTTGTTCAAGGGCGAGAGGAGGGTCTACCAATCGACTCAAAGTTCGGGGTGTCCGCAGAAGGCAGACGCCTTAAACCTTAATGAAAAATTTTGTTAAAGTATTCGTGGCGGTAGGTCGCTGTCGAGCGTACGGGTCGAGGTGCTTTGAAGAAAGCGCCGGTCATGCTTGGGATCGTCGCCGAGCATTAAGGTCGGGGGGCTTTGAAGAAAGCCCCCACCTTGCTCGAGGTCGACGCCGAGCTCCCGCACTTGTTCTCAGGAGAGACGGCACGGATGTAGCTAGCGGTTGCCGCCTCGTGCTGTGGTTGATGGGCTTGAAGATGCCCAAACAATGCGAGGGACAGGTGCTGAGCCCCCACACCGGGGAGAAAGCTAGTAACGGGCACAGCCACGGGTCTTCGCCGAGCGTTAAGGTCGAGGGGCTTTGAAGAAAGCCTCCGCTTTGCTCGAGGTCGACGCCGAGCTCCCTCACTTGTTCTCAGGAGAGACGGCACGGGTGTAGCGGGCGGTTGCCGCCTCGTGCTATGGTTGATGAGCTTGAAGAAGCCCAAACCATACGAGGGACAAGTGCCAAGCTCCCACATCGGGGAGGAAGCCAGTAACGGGCGTAGCCACGAATCGTCGCCGAGTCTTAAGGTTAGGGGGCTTTGAAGAAAGCCCCCGCCTTGCTCGAGGTCGATGCCGACCTCCCACACTTGTTCTCGGGAAGTGTTGGATTCCCCTTCCATGGGCCCTCCGTGGACGCAATGTAAGATTGCCTGACCTTCGGGCTCCTTAGGCTCCTTGGGTTCCGAATTCCGCTCGGGGCGCTGTCGGGGTGCTCGGGGAGGAGGGGAATCCCTTCTATTTCTGGTGTCCCTCTGTTCCCGGGTGCCTTCCCTTTTGAACTCTCGGAGGTACCCTCATTGAATGAGGGCCTCAATTTCGTCCTTTAGGGCACAGTAATGATCTGTGTCGTGCCCGTTGTCCCGGTGGAAGCGGCAGTAGAACTGCTGGTCCATCTTCTTGCTGGTGTTATTGGACGGTCGAGGGGGGAACTGCACGAGATCTCTGTCTTCGATTGCCAAAAGTATGGTGGATACATTCTGCGTCAGAGGGGTGTACCTCTCGAAGCGAGGGACCGGCGGAACCTTCTTCATGGCGCCCAGGTCTCTTGGAGCCTTCTTTGCTGGCTCGGCCTCTTCGGCCTTCTGTTTTCCCTTCCTGGGAACCTCCCTCAACGCACAGGCGGGGAAGCCTAAGCACAGGAGGAGATCCGATGTGCTGTGAATCATCATGAGGGTCTTGAAGCCCTCCATGTGATCAGCAGGATCGCCCTCGCCGTCATAGGTCTCGAACTAGGGAGGACAAAAATTTTGGGGTATCTCTGCCTATAGGATGAGGGCGGAGAAAGGAGGTCGGACGGGCCTGTACCCCTGAGCTGTCCTTGGGCCGCCATCGCCGAAGTTGTCGAGTCGGTCTTCCATTTCTTGGAGGCGCTTCAGGAGGTCAATGTCATACTCCGGCTGGATAGATGGAACGCAAGTCACGCTGGCCTCGGCATCTGACCAGATATGGGAATGGTGGATGTTCTCATCGATAGGGGTCCCCCGGATGGCCTCCAGGATTTCCCTCCGGAAGTCTTGGAACTCCTGGTGAGTGACCGGGGCCCGCTCGGCTTGGTTTGGTTGAGCAGACTGTTGCTGACCGATACGGCTGAGCGCTGGCCCCCGCCCGTGGGACGGAGGTTTTGGATGGTTTGGAGCCGAGTTGGAAGCGGCTCCTCCCCTGCTGCGGCTAGCCTTTCGGTTCAGGATTACCCTCCGCAGGTTGGGCTGGACCGGACGGAAGGCACTCGGTTGATGTGGGTGACTGACCCCCAGATGGTTGGATCCCTGAGCGTCGGTAGCGATGCCCCGTGGAGGGACGTCCTGCCGACGTGCAGAGGTAACAGCTTTCGTGGCTTTAGGCGCCATGTGAGCTCGGACTGACGGTACACCATTGACGGCGGAGCTCGGGTCGGCGTCTGTAATAGAGAGTTTTCCACAGATGGCGCCAACCTGATGCGGTTTGTTTTTGGGAGACGTGTGGATGCACCAGGTGTGAGTTCTTACTCGATTTGTATTGATAGAGGAAGCTCCTATGAAGACGACCCTCGGCCGAGTGAACGGTGCGGAAGCAGGCAGTAGTGAGGTGGAGGCTGGATGCTCGGCTCGGATCGGGAGGCTTGGATCCGAGGTCTCGTTTACCTGCAGATGGTCTAGGAACACCGGGGTTGGTCCCGGTGGCAGACCCTTCGACGATCTAGTCAGCTACTGAGAGAGAGTAACAATAACTAGGGTTTTGGTGGGAAAAGATCGATTACCTGGATCAAGGGGTAGGGGTCTGGTATTTATAGGAGAACCCAACCGGGTCTGGACCCGTTTGGGGCCGGGTCTGGACCCGGTTGCCCGTGTGGTTGAAGCGGTGGAAATCCGGGCGGTATAGGGCTGATGTGGCAAGGGCCCGTGCAGTTTTCGGGCTGACGTGGCAGAGGCCCGGGTGGTTTTCCAGTGCTGACGTGGCAGATCTGGATGATCTGGAGGCGCACGCATTTTGAGGGGATCCTATGGCCCAGGAGGGGCCACGTCATCCAACCCATATCAACAACATACAATATAGACCTCCAAGAATCACAATATTATACTCATACATCATACACTCAATACTCCCTTTCGAACTCAAGATGGATTAACTAACCTGAGTTTGGGTATATCTGAACTAAATCGACTAAGCTAAAAGCTATTGATCATCATCAAATATAAACCTGAAGATGCAAGATGTTGAATCCAATCAAATAATCATATCCGAAAGGAGATGAGAAGCAGCCTATCGGATCAAGATAAGATTAATAAGAAGTTGAAGAAGCAACTTCTAGTCGAATGAACTCATATCGAAGAGACTCCAAGTCGAGGTTGGTTCAGGAATATCATCAAATACATTGTGTACTAGCATAAGAGTCATATTTGATGTTGGTAGTATGGGTAGGAGGGCCCACACCACCCCACACCACACAATATAAGTTAGCAACACATTTTGTCAAAAGGTTGACACCGAATTCGGTGCTGCACCTTTTGACAAAAAAAAAAAGAAAACCATAAAAAGGTCAAAAAAGACTTCATCCCCTTTGAGTATAAATTGAGAGATTTGGAAGAAGGAAGAAACAGAGAAGTAAGAAAGAGGAATTAAAATAAAATAGAGTATTCAAAGAGTTTTTTTCAAGAGATATAATATTGTATCTCTTTAGAGCATCCACAGTCATTTGCTAAATTTTCATATTTTCCATTTTTTTTTAGCAATTGAGCATCAGCATTCGTTTTCATATTTTGGCAAAATCGCTACAGTACATAGCTATATTTGATAGGCGATTTGAGAATATGCATATTATAGGGGATGGATCTTTAAGATCCCTCCCAAATAAAAAATTAACTTTTTTTTATATATGAGATGGAACTCGAGTTCCATCCCATGAAATCAGATCATTTTTTTGAAGGAAAAAAAAATATTATAAAAGTGCCCAAAAGTGCCTAAAATATAGTAGAAAAGTCCAAAAATTCTCAGACCGACTTCTAAGATCCGTCCAATGCTTTGGACACTGCGCAAAAGCACGGACGAAACTTATACTTCCGTCTGTTGCAAAAAAAAAAAAAAAAAAAAAATTCTCCCTCCGACGGATCTTCAAGTTGCGTCTGCGCTTTTAAATTATTAAAATATTCAAATTATGTATTAAAAAATGCGTAGATTTATTTTTCTTCATGGGACAGAACTTAGAGTTCCACCCAATCAATTTTTTATTTTTGATTGGTATATTATAGCATTTCACCACTACAGCAAACAAGACATTGCTATATGTATAATATGCATTTTGCTATTTTTTAGCAATCACAACTGTGGATGCTATTAGAGATAGTTTGTCTACTTTGTATTTTCCTCAAATTTGTGAGAGATGATTGTTTCTCCTACTATAAGAGAGAGTGAGATTGTTCTCTCCTTATATTTAGAGAGAATGTATTGTAATCTTTACTTTTAATAGTGAAATCTTACTATACTTGCCAGTGGTTTTTACCCCGTCTTATTTAGGGGTTTTCCACTTAAAATATATGTGTCAACTTTAACTTCACTTTCTCAGTTTCGCTTTAGTTGTGAGATAATTTCTGCCCATAACTTTTCTAACATTTGAGATGACTCAAAGTCTGGTCAGTTTTGTAGATAAGGAAAGGATAGTGTTTAGGATGGCTCAGATCTGAACGTAAAGGATCTTGAGGCAAGGATGATGTCACTATTGCAGATTGCCGATGAGGAAAGTTGCCAGAGATGGTTCAGACTAGATTTAAGAGTTGAGGGAGGGTGAAAGGGTTGAAGTAAGGTAGACGAAGTGGAAGACTGTATGGGAAGATCTTGATCCACTTGGAGAAGATGCGCTTGGAGAGGAAGAAGAAGAAGACCGCATAAGAAGGAGTCGCAACTATCAGATCTAGATTTGGATAAGCTCTGGATTTGGGATTTGAGTCTCTCTAACCTAATTTGAGAAGGATCAAGAGAAACTAGATCAAGATCTGATTTTTTTTTCAATGGCTGCAGATCTAGAATTTCTTTTTGGATGGGAAAAAGATGATCTGTGCTCTGATACCATGTTAGAAAATAAGAAATTAATTCTATATATCAAAATACAGTAAATACATTAAGATCAATAGCCTTATATAAATAGGAAAAGCACATGAGAACATACAATATAGACTCCTAACAATCCTAATATTATACCTGTAACCCCTGTTTTCCCAAAAATATATTTTTGTGTATTTTTTGTATTTAAAATTTTCGCAAATTATTTTTCCGGTTTTCAAATTCTTTTGTCAAAATGTATTTTTGAATATCCTATTAAAATTTGTTTTTGATCAATAATTTTATCATCTGTTGGATTCGTCATCTTTCGTCATCTTCCAGGCAAGTAACTTGCACTCCAATTCATTTGTTTGATACAAGTCGAAAAGTTCACCTATAGTGTAGTTGGGTCTAGAGATGACTCTTGTTTGTATTTTCCTTAATGGCTTTTGTCTCTATTGTGAAAACTTGACCATAGCTGACTCACGACGCAAATCTTAACATGAATTTAACTTAGGTTTACCAGTCCTTGATTTTGTTCATGTATGTGAGACTAGTTGTGAGAATTCGTGATTTAGTTGAGACCCATGTGTTATATTTGGTGTGGACATGCTAGATACCCTAATTCATGATGTTTAGACACTTGATAGACTCGATTTCATGTTTGGATGTGTTTGGATCAATTTTCTTGAATCTATGTTGATTTTGTTTTCAAGTGAAAAATTTGTATTTTATCGCTGTTCTGTTTGTTTGCTGTTTTGGACTATCTTGAAGTCGGTATCATAATTTCGATATAAAATGTGAGTTTTAGATAATTTCTTCTACTTTCAAACCCCTCTGACCTTTCTTGATTTTGTTTTCGTATGATTGAGTTATGACGGTTTTACTACAGAGGTGTCGACCTTTTTCAGATTCTGTTTTTCAATAATCTTGATGACAAATCATTTTAAAGAACTATGCTAAATATATTATTTTGATCTAAAACTTTGGTCAGTGTTTCTTTATCTAGTTAGGGATTACCCAAAATTTTGGTGAATTTTATTTGATGAGTTTTATGTGATGTTTCATGCTCGTTTATGAAAACTATACTAGCTGTATTTTGCTCGCTGTTCTGTAAAGAACCTTATTTTCACTATGATTCCTTTTACTGTATGAAAAATATTTGTGAAATATGATAGTTTGTATATTTTATCTATTTTCACCTTCCTTTGGCGGATTTGGATTTCGTTTCACTAGTTGCGAGATACTTCAGTTTTCATACAGCAGTGTTGGGACTTCCAGATTTTCCAAACTATCATTTCCTGATGTTTTCTTATTTTTGATGACTGAACTAATTTTACTGGAATATTATGAAACTTTATATTTTGATTCTAGACATATAGGGGAATACTCCAGATTTTTTGTGGATTTATTTGATGAGTTTTGATGCTGTTTTCTTGACTTTGAATTCGTTTTCCTGATTTCTGGCTGAACGTGTTTTCTGTTTTCAAATTAGTTTTGAGTTATGATTTGGTGAAATACAATATGACTTATTTATATTCGCTAGATTCGTGTGGATGTCTATTTTCCAGATTCTTCGACGGATCTAGATTTACATTTCTGTAGCAACGAGATTCACTATTTTAGTACTGTACTGTCTTGCTGTCCTGAATATGAACATACACTGTTTAGCTCGTTTATGTGATTATAAATTATCTATGCATGTTTATTTGTTTCCTTAAACCTAATACTGATTATATCATGTTAGTTTGACACTATTTCGTATACATTCATGCCTGTTTGATGACCATAATAAAGGACCAAGTCGGGGTTTATGGAAAAGATCTAGTAGTGGGAAAGCATAGAAATGTGTACTTAGAAGGGAGTCCGTGTTTCCCATATGATTATCTGTTATCTAACCCTATCTACATTACTTCCTATAGAAGGTGTAGAGAAGAAGAGAACCACTAGGTTCTATCTGTCTGTCTGGATCTGTTATCTAACCCTGTCTACATTACTTCTTATAAGAAGATGTAGAGAAGAAGAGAATCACTAGGTTCTATCTGTCTGATCTGTTATTTGATATCTGTCTGAACCCTGAGTACACGGCCCTATATGATCCCCTACGAAATCTAAAGCGAAGTTATTTGTTGTAGCAACCATGTGTTATGTTTTTGGGAAGTATGAAGTGATACCTAGATAGTAATCACACAAGACTTATAAGAACATGACATCTGTATCTGAATCTAAATCTGAATCTATTATATGTATCTGACTATCTGTTATCTGATTATCTTATTACCTGTTATCTGTCTGACATTATCACTTGACACCATATTTGATACTATCTATATATCTATCTGCATGTTATTTGACTTTGACACTTGACACATGTTAGTTTACCATGCTAGTTGATTCTACTATATCATGCTAGGTCTGTTTCTGCTATTATTTGGATTTGTTTAGTTTTTTCCCATGTACTTGTATCCTACATCATAAGTGGCCCGTAACTTGCAATTGACGGGTACTTATTTTCTTTTTCCCTCTTCCTTGCATTCGTTGAATTGCATATTTTGGAGAATAGGTTCTAGATGGTATTGGTGATATGAAGTATTAGTGCTGGGTCTTGTTATGATTATTCTCTGTAGTTGCTTGAATAATAATTGCATTCATGTATTTGAATTTATTCTTGTACTTGGGCAATGTGACCCAGGATTTTGACTTATTCAGATCTAGATATATTTGAGATTAATATATTTTATTTCAAGTATTCTTGTTGGTATTTTGGTTCATATGTGCATGTGGTTGATTCTTTTGCTTTCGACTCTGATGATTCTTGTGAATTTTGTAAAGATTCTTAAACAGCTTATGGATGATGAAAATCATTCGCTGGACTTTTGTCGCGTATCCGTATTCCGTATTCTCTTTTGGGAAGTGGGGCATGACAATACCTGATGCAGTTGTTTTGGAGTGGAAGCAACATATATGAGTTCTTGTTATTTGTAGAGGGAAAAACAAATCTAGGGCACAGATTTGGTCCAGATTCATGGCTGGACCAGTGGCTGGTGAGGTAGATCTGGTGGTGTTTGACGGCCGCTGTATACCTGTAAAATGCCTAAAAACAACGGGAGAGATCCCGATGACAGGCCCTCCGACAATCTAGTCAGTCACTGATAAAAGTGGATTATGTTTGAGTGGCAAAAGCTGCATTTCCTTCTAACGGTCATGGAGACCTTGTATTTATAGGCAGAGAGAGGGAACCCTAATGGGCCGAGTTGACCCTCTTATGTGGGCCTGATTGATGTGTTGGATCAGCAGGCGGCCCATAGTGCATATAAGCCTAATTTAAGGGAATTTGCAAATCCTGAAAGGATTTGGCAGCTTAGGTGGAGCTGGATTATTTATCCACATCATAGGCCCCCTACTCTTTGAGGGTTGGGTGTAACAGCCGTTAAGGAGTAGTCCAATCTCATGGGTGAGAAGATCAGTCAATAGTGTGCATAAGGGTAGAACGGAAGATCCCCATAAAAAGTGACATGGGGACAAGACCGAGCTCTGTGACGTCCAACTCTGACCTCTGAGCTCCGTGCCGTAACGGTGGAGGGCAAAAGCCAGTGGGTTAGTCGAAGAGAGTGTCAAGCATCGAGCGAAGCGTGCTTAGTGAGAAAGCTTATAGCTAGCTCGAGGAGCATGCCGAGCGTCGAGCGATGCATACTTGGTGAATAAGCTTGCATCTAGCTCGAGGAGCATGCTGAGCATCGAGCAAATTGCACTAGGTGAGAAAGCTTGTATCCAGATCGAGGAGCATGCCGAGTGCCAAGCGAAGCGCACTTGCTGAGAAATCTTGTAGCTAGCTCGAGGAGCATGCCGAGCGTCGAGCAAAGCGCACTGGTGAGAAAGCTTGTAGCTAGCTCGAGTATCATGTCGAGTGTCAAGCGAAGCGCACTTGGTGAGAAAGCTTGTAGCTAGCTCAAGGGGCATGTTGAGTGTCGAGTGAAGCACACATGGTGAGAAAGCTTGTAGCTAGCTCGAGGAGCATTTTGAGCGTCAAGTGAAGCGCACTTGGTGAGAAAGCTTGTAGATAGCTTGAGGAGCATGCCGAGCATCGAGAGAGCTTGACTTGGAGAAAGCTTGTGAGAAAGCTAGTGGCTAGCTCGATGTGCAAGCCGAGCGACGAGAGAGCTTGAGATGAGAGAGCTTGTGAGTAAACTAGTGGTTGGCTCAAGGTGTATGCCGAGCGTCGAGCATTCATGAGAGCAAGAAATCTTGTGCGAAAGCTAGTGGCTGTGTAATATCCCGGACGGATATTACCGTATATAAATTGATATTTTATTATTATTTTATTATTATTTTGTTTTAATTCCAAAATTAGAATGTTTTGGTGATTTTTCACCCGGGTTGCTCCTAGACATTATCGGTATCCAGATATCGGTCAGTATATATCCGTATTGTATCAAATTGATATCGCGATCTTCCGAACTAATAATAAAATTTATTTTATTATTATTTCCAAGATTTAATTATTTTTATACGGATTATGCAAAGATTTTCCGGTATACGGACATATACGCGCACATACGAGTAGTATGTCGATTAGTGCGTTATACGAATTATGTGTTGTATATTTTGGACAACACTTATTTTGCTATAACCTAATTAGAGGGTTAGGGTTTGATTAGGAGGCTTAATCTAGGGTTTTGTATGCATAAGAAGCCTAAGTAAAAACCCTTACTAGAAAACTTCTCCTCCATATCAACCTCCACCACATACACCTCCCTCCACCTCACCCCTACATCTCCTATGGGTATGGCCGGCCCCCTCTTTTAGGGAAGGGCTCTTTTGCACTTTTGTATGTGCACATTTGCACTTTCCCCCATTTCCTCCTTCTATAAATAGCCCTTCATTCTCCTCCTTCTCTCATTTTAGAAAGATCAAAAAGAAAGAAAGAAAGAAAGAAAGAAAGAAAGGAAAAGAAAGAGAGAACAATTAACTTGAGAGTTTTGTTTTGTAGGGTTCTTAGAAGCTTTCAAAAAGCTAGGGGAAGGAGAAGGAAAAAGCAAGCTAGTCCTTCCTATAGAAAAAAAAAATAAGGTGGGGGTTTCTTCATGCTTTGTTTGTATGTTTGTTTGTTGTTTGTTTGTTTATTGAATGATGGTTTTTGATGTTCTTCTTCTTCTTACCCTCTTGTTTACCCTTTCTTTTTGGTATGGTTATTATGTGGTATGTGGTAGTAGGAATCATCTAAAAATAGTTCTTTGGTTGTTGTTGTATGATAAAAAGTAAACTACTTGGACTAAAGGAACACATGCACATAAACTTTTGCATACAACCATGTAAGGTTGTAGGACTTGATATGGAACCATACATATTGCATATTGTTGAACAATACAACCATTGTTGGTTGTAGGACTTGATTGAACTAATGTAATAATCAAAAAGATCTTTCCTTTCTTTACTAAACACTAGTGGTAGAAATAATTAAAAAGATCTTCTTTTTGTTTAATCACTAGTTGTAACTTAATAAAAAGATCTTTCTTTCTTTTTAATCACTAGTTGTAACTTAATAAAAAGATCTTTCTTTCTTTTTAATCACTAGTTGTAACTTAATAAAAAGATCTTTCTTTCTTTTTAATCACTAGTTGTAGCTTAATAAAAAGATCTTTCTTTTATTCTAATCACTAGTTGTAGTTAATCAAAAAGATCTTCTCTTTTTATTTTGATCACTAGTTGTAGAAATAATAAAAAGATCTTCCTTTTCTTTTAATCACTAGTTGTAGTTAATTAAAGAGATCTTTCTTTTGTAAAGTAAAGTAAAATAAAATAAAAATGATCTCTTCTTTATCACTAGATTAGTAAGTAACTAAGTAGTAGTAAGCTAAAATAATAAGTAGTAGTAGGTAATAAATGAAGTAGTAATAGCATGTATGTTGATTAATAAAGTAGTAGTAATAGTAGTAAGTTGTATGTTGTGATTCCTTTTATGAGAATGAAGTAGTAGTAATAGTAGCAAGTTGTATGTTGTGATAGTAGTAAAGTTGTATGTTGTAGTAGTAGTAGTAGATAGTTATGTTTTGATTAAAATAGGAGTAGTAGTAGTAGTATAATGTTGTAGGAGTGCTTCTAAAAATATTTAGAAGCCATATTCATGCTAATAATATTGTAGGATTGCTTCTAAAAATATTTAGAAGCCATGTTTATGCTTCAAGTATTGTAGGATTTCTCCTAAAAATAATTAGAGGCCATATCCATGCTTAGTTAGTTGTAGCTTTGCTTCTAAAAATAATTAGAAGCCATATTCATGTTTAGTTAGTTGTAGGATTGCTTCTAAAAATAATTAGGAGCCATATCCATGCTTAGTTAGTTGTAGCTTTGCTTCTAAAAATAATTAGAAGCCATATCCATGTTTAGTTAGTTGTAGGATTGCTTCTAAAAATAATTAGGAGCCATATCCATGCTTAGTTAGTTGTAGCTTTACTTCTAAAAATATTTAGAAGACATATTTATGCTACTAATGTTGTAGGATTGCTTCTAAAAATGCTTAGAAGCCATTTCCATGCTACTAATATTGTAGGATTACTTCTAAAAATACTTAGAAGCCATTTTTATGCTACTTATATTGTAGGATCTTTTCTAAAAATGATTAGAAGCCTTATTCATGCTTCACATATTGTAGGATTACTTCTAAAAATATTTAGAAGCCATATTCATGCTTAATTAGTTGTAGGATTACTTATAAAAATATCCTACCATGTTTACCATGCTTAGTTAGTTGTAGCTTTGCTTCTAAAAATATTTAGAAGCCATATTCATGCTCAATTAGTTGTAGGATTACTTATAAAAATATCCTACCATGTTTACCATACTTAGTTAGTTGTAGCTTTGCTTCTAAAAATATTTAGAAGCCATATTCATGCTCAATTAGTTGTAGGATTACTTATAAAAATATCCTACCATGTTTACCATGCTTAGTTAGTTGTAGCTTTGCTTCTAAAAATATTTAGAAGCCATATTCATGCTTAATTAGTTGTAGGAGGTTTATTAAAATTACCCCATCATGCTTTATGTTTAGGATGTTGTAGGACTTTCTAAAAATATCCTACCATGCTTAACGTTTAGAATGTTGTAGGATTCTTTTCCTAGCATGCTTGGTAATGTTGTAGGATTCTTTTCCTATCATGTTTAGTAACTCACTTATGCTAGAATTTGGTAGGATTCATTCCCAAAGTTTCCTATTATGTTTAGTGACTTAGTTTGGCTTAGAATCTGTAGGATTCAATCCAAGAGTTTCCTACCATGTGTGGATAAATTTTTATTGTGCCTAGAGTGTTGTAGGATCCATGATGGAATCATATACCATGCTAGTTTAATTGTTGGAAAGCGGTATACCATGCTAGTTTTAATTGTAGGTGAGATCTATGCCATGCTAGCTAAATTGTAAGTACTTTGCATATCATGTTAGTTTAAATTGTATGCAAATTGTATACCATGTTAGATAAATGGTAGAGAAGTGTATGTTATGTTAGTAGATGATCATGACTTATGCTAAGTAAGTAGGTATCATGCTAATTATTAATCATGTTAAGTTAAGGATACCCATACTATGATGTTCATGCTTAGAGTAAAGAAACTACCCATGGCTAGTTTTAGTGATTTATGTGGGGTTCTATACCATGCTAGAGTAATACTTGCTTAGAATGTTGTAGGAGTAGTGTTAGGACTACCTACTATACCTTGGAATATTGCTTAGTTGGGTGGTGGTGGTTGGTTATGATAAGTAGTAGGCTTCCATGCTCAATTTGTAACCTACGATTGACTATAGAGGATTTTATGTTTAAGGTCGTTAGTGATTTTCATGCTTGAGCTCAATGTAAGCATAAGCATTAATCATATCCATACATAGGAATATCATGGTGGTTGTGCTATATGATTGATTGTCGTAGGAAGCTGCTTGTAATTGTATGCCATACTTAAGGCGCAATAGGTTGAAGTAGGAAGGATTGGGAAGACCACTAGGGATAGTAGGTCCGATAAAGGCCATTTTATCGCCTTCGGTTCTTCCCTAGTACAATACCCATCATAGACTACTAGTAGATTCTTTTGTTGCTTCTAATAATAGAAGATTAAGTTTGTTAGTAAGCACGTTTGGTTGCTTCTAGGATTGATTACCTGTATGGTTGTTTGCACACGGTTGTGCTCGTACGTGGCTCGACTGGCCCGTATGTAGCTGTGGGTCTCATACGTAGCTTAGTCGGCTCGTATATAGGTGGTTGTCCCGTACGCGGCCCGACCGGCCCGTACGAAGCTGTTGGTCTCATACGCGGCTTATTTGGCCGGTATGTACGTGGTTGTCTCCTACGAGGCCAGCCTGGCTCGTAGGTAGTTGTTGTTTCATGCGTAGCTTAGTTGGCTCGTATGTGATTATTACTCGTGTATAGCTTGTTAGCTAGTACACAGTTAGTTGTGCTAGTCTAGGGTGATGTTACCACCCTAAGGGCTATCGACCATCAAGACATATGTTCTTACCCTAAGGAAACTGTGGAGGAGTCACTCCTTGTGTACCGTCGAATCTTAACCAGGGTAGGTTGATCGAGGACCGGAGTATAGACAGGAATCCAAGTCTAGGGAAGCGGCGTGCGTATTCGCAACGGCCAAAGTCTTGGATCGATGAGCCACGAACCAGATCCTGAGGGATTCTGGTAAGTCTAGGTTGAGCGGCCTAGTAGAGTTGTCTTGCGAAGCCTAATTCAAGGCCTAGCAAGTTGTGTTATAATGTTGTCATTCCTAGGATCGTTCGAGTCAGGGACATCACTAGGATAGTGACTTATAAGGATCGGTTTACTTAAACCCTTTTGCCGGGAGAGAGGGGTCAGTTGTAGGGGGCCCCTTACGCTAACTCGTCCCTTGAGGCAAATCATAGGTGGTGTACAGGGTTGTGCCTTCCTGTCAAAGGGATACGTACGGTGCCGTCTCACAAGTTGAGGACACGGGTTGCGTATCTCGCGCTGTTAATTCCTGAAATACCGTGGCTGGGGTGCCACAGGATGCATGGTGCAGTCCTGCGCTTGCTATACCCCAGAGAGTGCCACAGGGTAGGCTTCGCGCTGCCCTGCGCTTGCGAAACTCTATGGTTTGATTTTGGAACGATGCCCGATATACTGGGATCGAGTGAGGTCCGGCTTGCCGGGTAGTAGTGGAAAACGGAGACACCATAAGCAGACTGCATAAGGGGACTTGACCTCTTCTGCAACCTCACAGAGTCATGGAGTATTGTCAGGAACAGGTTGTGTACAATTAGAATGTGTCACGCGGGTTCAATCCCTATATATGGAGAAACGGCTTGAGATGGAGTCGCATGTATTTATGGGCTGCATGTTACTTTCGGAGACTTGCTGACATTAGAATAGGAAGCGTCCTTGTCCTACCTTCCCGTCAAAGGGATACGTACGGTGCCATCTCACAGGTTGAGGACACGGGTTACGTATCTCGCTCTATTAATTCCTGAAATACCGTGGCTGGGGTGCCACAGGATGCATTGTGCAGTCCTGCGCTTGCGATACCCCAGAGGGTGCCACAGGGTAGGCTTCGCGCTGCCCTGCGCTTGCGAAACCCTATGATTGGATTTTGGATTAAGGCCCGATACACTGGGCAATAGTGGCAAACATGGACACCACTATACGACTGCATTGGCGGAACTAGACCGCACCTGCAACCTTGTTTGAGTGAGGTCCGGCATACCGGGTAGTAGTGGAAAATGGAGACACCATAAGCAGACTGCATAGGGGGACTTGACCCCTTCTGCAACCTCACAGAGTCATGGAGTATTGTCAGGAACGGGTTGTGTATAATTAGTTCTATTTAAGTATCACATTAGAGTCTAGTCCTAGCACTCACGAACACTTAAACTACACCAACACAATTGCTATGTTTGTATATTTTGTATATTGTTTGGAAGATTCGCTGCTATATGATCAGCCTTTAAGCGTCAGTGAATACTGACGTCCCCACTTCCATAGGTACTGGATCGCCGAAGTACAATGGCGAGATTCAAGAGGACTCAAGGCAAGGAAAGCAAGGAGTCAGTATTATGTTTAGTTCCGCTGCAGTATATGTATTGATTATGTATTTGTTGAGAAGTACTCTGATGTAAGACGTGAAGGTTGTAATACTTAGAAATGTAAAGGCAATATTGTAACTCTATTGTAAGGTATTACAGTTGTACAATATTCAGACTTGTAACACTTTGTGTATTGAATAAAAAGTTTTAAATTCTCCTGTTTTTCTGTGTATTGTGACTAATTGAAGAAAAGATCTTGGCTCGTGTCACGGTTTCCCAGTGTCGGAAATCGGGGCGCTACAGGCTGGCTCGAGGTCCATGCCGAGAGTCGAGCGAGCTTGAGAGGGAAAAATCTTGTGAGAAAGCTAGTGGCTGGCTCGAGGTGCATGCCGATCGTCGAACGAGCTTGAGATGGAGAAAGCTTGTGAGAAAGCTAGTGGCTGGCTTGAGGTGCATGCCGAGCGTCGAGCGAGCTTGAGATGGAGAAAGCGTGTGAGAAAGCTAGTGGCTGGCTTGAGGTGCATGCCAAGCATCGAGCGATCTTGACTTAAAGAGTTTCATTAATTCAGCTTACACTTATTGTGCCCTAGTTGAAATGTATGCTGCACGTGGTCTGTTGATGTCATGGTGGTAGAAATTGAGGCGTTGATATCATGACCACCGTTGGATCAAAATTGGATGGTTGAGATCGTTTGTGGATATCGAGGAGTCTACGAGCTGTCTATATAAGCTCCCACCCTTCCCCTCCTTTTCCATTTTACTCTCTCTCTCTCTCTCTCTTTCTCTCTCTCTCATTCTTACAGCTTCTCTTTCTAGGCACTGTCAAGTCACCGGAAACCAGCTTTCGACATTGTTTCCGATCACCAGGTAACATGTTAGTATTTTATATTATGTTAAGGGGTCAGTCCGGTTCTTCTGCCTTAACGTCCATTCATGGAAATGTCGATCATATTTCCAACTCCTCGTCTTGGGAGAGGAGCGAAAACATCTACATTGTCAAGCCGCTTCGCAGTCATAAGCCGTTTGTGGTGGAATTGAGCAACTCAGACTCAGAGGTGGATGTGGTGGAGGTGGTCGGTAAGGGTGAGCCAGTTTATGTGGGCACGGATGAGGAGGAAGAGGTGGAGGATGTTGGAGGTAACGCGGAAGAGGTGGAGGATGTAGCCGTGGGAGAGGGTGATGTCGGAGGACGAAGTTATGGAGGTTGGTCTGTCAAGTGAGGCTCCTATTTTCAAGCCGTTGGCTTTGTCGTACTCTCCAAAGGCTCCTCAAATTCGAGGTAAGAGGATGAGGTGGACCCTTTTGGACATCCCTGAGCAACCGACCGAGTTTTTCCCAAAACATGGTCTTGACGTCCCCTATCTTCAGTAGTCGGATTCAATTAAGATGTAATCAGATGACATTGAAGATTTTGTTAGGTACAGAGTACAACCCTATTTGCCGAGTCGGCCGATGCTTAATATAGACAAGGTGCAGAGTATTTTGATGAGTAGTGACCTCCCGCTGATGCGGGCGAAATACTTCATCGGGTTGGAGTACGAGCTGATGATTCTGAACCCTGGTCTACATGCTACGAAAAATTTGGCTAATTGGTATTGCATGTTTCTGGTCGACACTTCCAGCTCAGGGTTGAGGTTTCCATTGCATCCGTTCATTAAGCGAGTGTTGAATTGAGCAGGTTAGAGCCCGATGCAGTACGGCCCAAACACCTAAAAGCAGCTCACGTGTTTCATGCTGCTCTGTGAAGAAAGGGGAGTGCCTCAGAAATTGAAGTATTTCAGAGCTGCTCATCGGGGGAGCACGAGGGAGTATATTACATCTCGCCTCGCCCCCATAAGAGGGTAGTCCACGAACATCCAAATTCCAAAAAGGAATGGAAGGAGAAGTACTTCATTGTCCGAAGTCAGGTGCCTTGAGAGATTCCGACTAATTAGAACTTCTACAAAACAAATCACAAGCCACCAAAGAAAAAGGACTTAACGCAAGAGGAATGGGATGATGTGGATCGGATCATCGTGGGTAACAACATCGGTTGACCGAACGTTACTGAGAAGCACTTAGCATGATTGGACTGAGCCCTACCGACTCCTGTGTGTCTTTTGTTTCCCTTTTTCGCTCATCTTTTGTCTTCATTCTTATAGCTTCAATTTTCCCTTGCAGTGATGGACGATGTCGAGATCAAGGCGAGGAGGGCATATCTGGAAAAGAAGAAGAAGGCGGAGGAGCAACCAAAAAAGAGGTCAGCTCCAGAGGGGACTTTCGAGGGGAAGTCCAAGAAGACAAAAGCTCTCTTGATCCCGGGTACATCGCACTCGACTAAGGATGTGCCCAACTCGGATAACCTGAGGGTTTCCGAAGTCTTGAAGGGCAGTCTTTCTGGCGTCCATCTCGATGCTAGAGATATAGTAGGGGAGGAGGGGCTGCTCCTATGGGCCCCTAACGGGGCTGTGAGACCGAGGGTCTGGTGGCGAGCGAGGCAGTGGAGCATCTGGCCATGCCCCATGATAGAGACAGTCTCTCTACCGAGACTCTCGAGTCCTGCTTTATGAAGTAGGCTCAGGATGATATGAGGTAAGTAGTTCTGAGCTCTATTACTTCAAGGAATTTGTTTTTACTATTACGGTTTCTAAGTCTTGGCTCATCGTCTATAGGCGACGCTGCAGGGCGCTGAGCGGAGGAGGCAGTATACCAGTGAGCTCTAGCAGGAGGTGAAGAATTCTCACAGGTACGAGCATGAGATGAAGGAGCAAATGTTGCGAGCCGAAAACATTGAAGCTCGCGTGCGGGCTCTGAGGACCGAGCTCGGCAGTTGAAGAAGAAATAGGAGAACAAGAAGAAGCTTAAGGTTATAAAGATGGCCGCCATGGACAAGGTCACCCTTTCCCAAGATAAGGCGTATAACCGGGCCATCGGGCATGTGTACCCTGAGTGTGAGCTCAACGAGTTCTATTATGACCTTCCCCAAGGCTCCACCCACCCTAGGGGGAGGCGGTGAGGAAGGGGGCAACCAACCGCCTGCTGTGGTGAGCGACTCCCACAATTTCATTCCTAAGGTCGACGCAGCGGGAGCCAATGAGATGCCTCCCCACATTTTTCTTCTTCTTTTTTAAAAATGTATTGCCAAGCTGCGGACTGGCTACCGTTTTTTTGTACAAAGTTTGATGAATGAAATGGATTTTTAGCTGAACTCTTTGACTTTTTATTTTTGACGTAATATCATCAAGTGATGTGATGTTTTGTGGTTTGGAATGAGGCTTAGAATGACATACTCTTTCAGCCTTTGTGTCAGATGAACGAGTCTTTCACTGTCGATCCACTTGATGTCGAGATTGAGCGCCTTAGGGGTAAGCTAAAATCCATAGAGTCTACCTTGGTGTGCCATCACAAAGAGGCACGGGATCGGCAAGCAGCTGTTTTTTATTTTATTTTATGAATAGGTCGAAGGAACTAAGCTTGGAGTCGGCTCGTCTGAAGAAGACGATTACCGACTGTGACTTGGGGAGCGTTGAGACTAGATGGTTGATGTCTGGTACTTTCGTCCGGCGACGGACCTCAGAATTGTTCCTTCGTGAGGTAATAGTAGAGAAGGAATTGGAGATACAAATATTGAAGGTGCTCGGGGTGGGTCGTTCCCGAACTGTTTCTCTAGGAAGTGGCTGGCCATTCGTGGGCGGCCCATATCTGACTTTCAGATTGGAGGCACTGAAGCCGGAGATGCCCAAAGTTTGGTGGCTGGGACATCTACTTTGGCCATCCCCAAGGTTGAGGTCGATAGGAGTGTTAGCGACCGAACACGCTCGGCAGGACTGGAGCTGGCCTGCATCTGTCCCAGGCCCCCCAGGCGGAGGGGTAGGTCATTTGAACGACCTTTGCCACTAGTTGTAACCTTTACACTTCTTGCAATCTTGTAATCTTGTAATCTTATAGGAATCTTATCAATAAAATTTGGCTACTCCGTGGTACTTAAATGATCGTTGGAAACCTCTTATTAAGGTTAGAAGTCTTGTTATAGTTTGAGGTCGACGTCGAGAAATTTCTTGTCAGAATTCGGGGTCGACACTGAGCAGAGAGGACCTGAGAGATTGAGAAATCTCTCGTTAGTGTTGGGGGTCGACGCCAAGTGGCGAGGACCTGAGAGATTGAGAAATCTCTCATTAGCATTTGGAGTCAATGCTGAGCAGCGAGGACCTGAGAGATTGAGAAATCTCTCGTTTGGAGAAACAAAGTTGAGGCATTTTGACTTGATTTGAAAAGAAATCTCATTGCTTTTATTCAATGTTTGGCTACCAAAGAAAAGGGGTAACGCTTATTACAATCACTAACGCCTACGTTGACCCTTATGACCCTTCATGGAACTTGATAAGATGCTCTGCGTTCCAGGATCTCTTGACTACCCTACCGCCCAGGACTTCAAGTTGGTACGTGCCTAGGCGTACCGCTTGGCAGACCTTATACGGGCCCTCCCAGTTTGGGGTTAGTTTGTCATTCTTGGTAAGTTCATAAATAGCAAGCTAGCTGAGCACGAGGTCACATTTCTTGATGTCAGTTAGACGAACTTTCTTGTTGTAATACCTTTCAATCTAATGCTGATAGATATTTCTTCTAAGAGTGGATTGTTCACGAATTTCATCGATTAGGTCTAAGTTGGCCCTGAGACCACTCGAATTTGATTCATCATCGAAACCTATGATCCTAGGCGAAGGGAACCCGATTTCCAGGGGGATGACAGCCTCTTTCCCATATGTCAGGTTGAGTGGGGACTCGCCCGTGGAAATCCTCTTGGTTGTTCGATATGACCAAAGGATGCTGGGTAATTCGTCGACCCACGGCCCTTTGGGAGATTTGTCCAACCATTTTTTGAGACCTTCAAGAATTTAGCGGTTAGCATTTTCAGCTTGGTCATTCGACTGGAGGTGTGATATCGATGAGAACCGCTGCTGCACCCCGAGCTCTTCGCAGAACTTTCGCAAACTCTTGCCAGCGAAATGAATTCCATTATCGGTGATGAGTACGCATGGGATCCCAAACCGACAAATGATATGTTTCCAAAAGAATTATTTGGGTTGATGCTGGGTTATTGTCACACCCTGCTTCCCAAAAAGGAATACGGAATACGTATACGTGACACAAGTCTAGCAAATGACTTTCACCATTCATGAGCTGTAAGGATCTTTGCAACAATATACAAGAAATAACAAGAAGTGACAAGAAGGAATCATCTACGCATGCATGAACATGTTTATATAACCAACGTAATTACTTGAAAACAAGATACATAATTCTCAAATAATTAAATATGGAAACAGCAAGTTATATATCCTGGGACGAAGCGCCCAATACAAGATTCAAGTAGCAGCAAATACAATTTATTCAAAAACAGGAAATAACTCAAGCAGGAGCTCTAGCCAAGCCTAGAACACTTAGTCACTTACACTTTCAGGCAGCTGGTCACCAAAGTCTGCAAATTGACAATTTGCAGGAAAAGAGAACATGAAACAAAATGCCCGTCAGTGCAAGTTATGGGATGCATGTAGTGCAGGCAACAAGTACGAAAAGCAGATAAGGAATATACAGAGTAGCAACAAGAAGCAAGCACTAAAGTAAGCATGGAAGAAATGTGACAGCAAAATAGAGCAACTAACTCTAAATCAAGGAATAGAATCAAGTAACATGATGAAATAACAAGGTGCAAGTGGCATGTAACAAGTATCAAGTATCAAGTAGTATTCAAACAAGTAACAAGTAACAAGTATCAAGTAGCATGTACAAGTAACAGGAATGAGCAAGTAATCATGTTATTTTCAAGCCTTGTATCGAATCCACTCTAGGTAGCACTTCATGCATCTCAAATTTTTACCACGTGGCTGCTACATTCAAACAAGTTGCGTTTAGATTTCGTAGTGAATCATAGAGGGCCGTGTACTCAGGTATCAAGTATCAAGTAGTCAAGTAATCACGTGTCAAGTATCAAGTATCATGTGTCAAGTAATCACGTGTCAAGTATCAAGTATCAAGTAGGATCTGTGGATTCCCTCCGAATACACCTCTTCTGTGGGAAAGCATGTAGTCGAGTAAGCAAGTAGGAAACATGGGCCCCCTTTCAAGTACACATTTATGTAATTTCCACTACTAGATCTTTCCCTTAACCCCAACTAGATTTCTTGTTATTATTATTAAAGCAAGCATGGACATGCACGAACAAGGCAAGAAAACATGACAAGAAACAAGAGATAAGTTCAATTTGGATAGAAGACACGAACGGGTGACAAATAACTCATAATAGATTAGGACAACGAGACTTTCAATTCTGGATAGCAAGACGTTGTTGTACCAAATCTAAGATTCCCGTTGACACAAGAATGCAAACCTAGATCCATCAAAAAATCTAAAAACTAGACTCTCTGCTGAATCTAACGCATACACACAAGTCACATAACAAGTACAGCAACAAGGTTCAAAACAATGTTTTACACAGAATTCAAGTTCAGCCAGAAATCGCAAGGTTTTATTTATAGGCATGAAAAGAGTATAAAAACACCATATTTAAATCTAGGAAAATTCTGGATGGTTCCCTATCATCATAGTATCAGCATATAAATTTTCATAAAATTTCATTACCGAAAGTATAGTCAAATTTATTTGGAAAACAGAATGATGCAGCAAATTTATGAATCTGAAAGTTCAGACACAGCAATACCAAAACATAGATAATTCATAAAATACAACTCGAAATCCAAATCATTCGAAAGGTTTGTAAAATAGACATACCAGGCTATATTTCATGTTCACAAAATTTTAATCAACAGTGTCTGGAATCAGGTTAAAAATAGAGTTTTTTACTGAATATCATGCAGTTTGGAGATTATACGATTGGTTTCATAAGCATGAATAAATTATAAGATTCATTAAACAAATCTACAAAAATTAGGGGTTGATCCCAGTAATGTCTAGATATACCCAGAATAATATTAAGTTCAAATCTTACTTTTAACATCAGTTTTAAAAATAATATAACATGCAACAATCACATAAATCAGAATTTGGAAATTACGACACAACTGCAGTAAAACAACGATAACTCACACATCAAAAATCTGAATCGAGATCCGTCGAAAGTTCTGAGAAATAGACATCAAGGCCTACAAATTATATTCACAAAATAATTTACTTTACTGACCTTAGCAGAGTCTAAAATGTTGAACCAAACCAGGGCAGCAGCAAAGCAAAATCTCTTTTCATGCATTTAATCAAACAACGCAATATATCCAAATTAGAGTATGATGTAAAATATGATATGTTAGATACTCAAATCAACATGGCATGGGTAGTAACAGGTCTACAACAAGATAACACATCTTGCACATCAATCATGTAACAAATCTACAACATACAATAGATCACGCACAAGTATATATACATCAAGAAAAACTATCTAGATCTAATTATTTTCATGTAGTGTATGTGACAACTATGATGATGCATCATGACTACGAATGGATCAAACAAATGAGATCAAGATTTGACAAGGGATCATTATGAGAACAAATACAAAACGAGAGCAAGACTACATGCAGTATTTTGTACTTGTATACAAACAAAAATAGTATACGAGTTACATGCCTTAGGGTGAAGATGAAGAACTCGACGGGAAGAATAGAATAACGGGAATGGATCTCGGGAAACGAACACAAACTCAACAATCCACAAACACGAGGAAGCTTGTAGATCGGACGGTCCAGATCTGATCTATCACATCTGATCTCAATCAAGAGGAGATCAAGGCGATGGTGATGATCACGATCGCGAGGGAATCGGGAGGCTAGATGAGCTCCTGATCAATTGCATGGACAACAGCATGGGCAATGGCAGCCGGGGGTCTAGGCAGTGGAAGACGACGACAACGATGGGGGAGGACAGCAGACGGTGACAGGCGGCATTGGGGTTGCTACTGTGGAGGCTCGGAATGAAGGGAAGCTGCGGGTGGCTAGCATGGGGCTCAGGGCATCGGGGATCGGGTGTGCACAGAGCGGCGCGACGGCGAGGTTGCGGAGGGGGGAGGTGCAACGGCCTGAGGGCGACGCGGTGGTGGCCGGAAGTAGGGGTCGAGGTACAATGAAGGGAAGAGAGAGGGAGTGTGAGTTGGAGAGAGAGATTAGGGTTTGTTTAGGGGGATAATGACTGTAGAGAGGAATATAATAAATTAGTTTGGATTTTAATGGGATTTGGCAAGTCAGGTTTTTGAGGAATCAAGGGGAAGAAGATCTGCTTGTTAGGTAGATATGGAGAAAGTAAGGGAGAAATTTTGGGAGATTGGGTCAAAGAAGAGGGTATTGGGTAGCAGGTTTAGGATCCAATAGGGCGGATTGATTGGGTTTTGGGTCAAAATGGGATAGATAGGGTTAGAAATCAGATCCAGAATGGCAGAAATCAGATATTAAACATTTAGGCCATGAATGATTAAATTTAGAATTAAACAATTCATCCAGAGACAATTAATTGACAGAAGGGTTTGAATCAAGAAGATTGAAATCACAGACGACAAAAACAATAGATGAATTTTACTGAGAACGAAGAATCAATTACACGATAAGGAATACAATCAGGATAGATACTCAGGAAAAGAAATACAGTACAAAATACAAGAAGAGGGGATACAGGAGTTACAGTTATTATGGCCAAGGGTTCTGCCTCAACCCACTTGGTGAAATAGTCAATGACCACAATGAGGAAGCGCCTTTGGCCCGTGGCATTCGGGAAGGGACCGACTTGTAGCGCCCCGATTTCCGATACTGGGAAACCGTGACACGAGCCAAGACCTTTTCTTCAATTAGTCACAATACACAGAAAAAAGCAGGAGAATTTAAAACTTTTTATTCAATACACAATGTGTTACAAGTCTGAATACTGTACAACTGTAATACTTTACAATGGAGTTACAATATTGCCTTTACATTTCTAAGTATTACAACCTTCACATCTTACATCAGAGTACTTCTTAACTAATACAGAATCAATACATATTTTGCAGCGGAACTAAACTTAATACTGACTCCTTGCTTTCCTTGCCTTGAGTCCTCTTGAATCTCGCCTTTGTACTTCGGCGATCCAGTACCTATGGAAGTGGGGACGTCAGTATTCACTGACGCTTAAAGGCTGATCATATAGCAGCGAATCTTCCAAACAATATACAAAATATAGCAATGGTGCTGGTGTAGTTTAAGTGTTCGTGGGTGCTATGGCTAGACTCTAATGCAATATTTAAATAGAACTAATTATACACAACCCGTTCCTGACAATACTCCATGACTCTGTGAGGTTGCAGAAGGGGTTAAGTCCCCCTATGCAGTCTGCTTATGGTGTCTCCGTTTTCCACTACTACCCGGCATGCCGGACCTCACTCAACAAGGTTGCAGGTGCGGTCTAGTTCCGCCACTGCAGTCATATAGTGGTGTCCATGTTTGCCACTATTGCCCAGTGTATCGGGCCTTAATCCAAAATCCAATCATAGGGTTTCGCAAGCGCAGGGTAGCGCAGAGCCTACCCTGTGGCACCCTCTGGGGTCTAGCGAGCACAGGACTGCACAATGCATCCTATGGCACCCCAGCCATGGTACTTCAGGAATTAACAGCGCGAGATACGCAACCCGTGCTCCCAACTTGTGAGATGGCACCGTACGTATCCCTTTGACGGGAAGGTAGAACAAGGACGCTTCCTATTCTAATGTCAGCAAGTCTCCGAAAGCAACATGCAGCCCATACTACATGCGACTCCATCTCAAGCCGTTTCTCCATATATAGGGATTGAACCCACGTTAAGAACTCTAATTGTACACGACCTGTTCCTGACAATACTCCATGACTCTGTGAGGTTGCAGAAGAGGTCAAGTCCCCTTATGCAGTCTGCTTATGGTGTCTCCGTTTTCCACTACTACCCGGCAAGCCAGACCTCACTCGATCCCAGTATATCGGGCATCGTTCCAAAATTAAACCATAGAGTTTCGCAAGCGCAGGGCAGCGCGAAGCCTACCCTGTGGCACTCTCTGGGGTCTAGCAAGCGCAGGACTGCACCATGCATCCTGTGGCACCCCAGCCACGGTACTTCAGGAATTAACAGAGCGAGATACGCAACCCGTGTCCTCAACTTGTGAGACGGCACTGTGCGTATCCCTTTGACAGGTAGGTACAACCCACTATCACCGCCTAAGGCCTGCCTCAAGGGACAAGTTGGTCGTAAGGTGCCCCCTACAACCAACTCCTCTCTCTTCGGCAAGGGTCTGAGCAAAATGGCCTTCATAAGTCACTACCCTAATGATGTCCCTGACCCGACGATCCTAGGGACGATAATATTATAACATAACATGCTAGGCCTTAAATTAGGCTTCGCAAGACAACTCTACTAGGCTGCTCAACCTAGACTTACCAGAACCCCTCCGGATCCAGTTCGTGGCTCATCGATCCAAGACCTCGGTCGTGCGAATATACATGCATGCCGCTATGTCTTGATGGTCGATAGCCCACAACGAACTGTGTACTAGCTAACAACTATACACGAGTAACAACCACATACGAGCTAATATGCTACGTATGAAACGATAACTACCCACGAGCCAGGCGGGCCTCGTAGGAGACAACAACGTACATACCAGCCAAATAAGCCGCGTATGAGACTCACAGCTACGTACGGGCCAGTCGAGCCACGTACGAGCACAACCGTGTGCAAACAACCATACAGGTAATCAATCCCAGAAGCAACCAAACGTGCTTACTAACAAACTTGGTCATCTAATATTAGAAGCAACAGAAGAATCTACTAATATTCTATGGTCGGTATCCCACTAAGGAAGAATCCGAAGGCGACCTAACGGCCTTTATCAGACCAACTATCACTAGTGGTCTTCCCAACCCTCATTACTTCAACCTATAGCGCCTTAAGTACGGCACACAATTGCAAGCATCTTCCTACGATCAATCTAATCATATAACACGGCCACCATGATATTCCTATGTATGAATGTGATCAATGCTTATGCTTACATTGAGCTCACGCATGAAAAACACTACGACCCAGACATAAAGCCCACTATAGTCAAGTGTAGGTTACAAATTGATCATGAAAGCTTACTACTTATCATGACTAATCACCGCAACCCAATTTGTATAAACAAGCAACATTCCAAGGCATAGTAGGTAGTTCTACCACTACTCCTACAATCATTCTAAGCAAGTATTTGAACTTTAGCATGGTATACAACTTGCTCACCATCTAGACTAGCATGACATACAACTTACTTACAATTAAGCTAGCATGGCATACAACTTACTTGTAATTAAGCTAGCATGGCATAGGTCCATAATTAAACTAACATGGTATATCACATACCTATAATTAAGCTAACATGGTAAGTAATTTTATCATTGATCCTACAACGTCCTAGGCATAATTAATTAATCCAAGCATGGTAGGAAACTCTTAGGTTGATTCCTACAACATTCTACGCATAATTAATTAATCCAAGCATGGTAGGAAACTCTTAGAATTTGTCCTACATCATTCTAACATCATTAAGCATGCTAGATATTTTTAGAATAAATCCTACCATTAACTAAGCATGAAACATGATAGGATATTTTTAGAATACATCCTACAACATTTTAAGTATAAAAGCATGGTAGGATATTTTTATAAACAATCCTACAACATGTTAAACATCAAGCATGATAGCCTATTTTTAGAAGTAGCCCTACAATTAATTAAGCATGAGAACATGTCTTCTAAGCATTTTTAGAAGTAATCCTACAACATTAGTAGCACAAATATGGCTTCCAAATATTTTTAGGGATGATCCTACAACATTAGAAGCATGAATATGGCTTCTAAATATTTTTAGAAGTAATCCTACAATATTAGTAGCATGGAAATGGCTTCTAAACATTTTTAGAAGTAATCCTACAACATTAGTAGTATAAAAATGGCTTCTAAACATTTTTAGAAGTAATCCTACAACTTTAGTAGTATAAAAATGGCTTCTAAACATTTTTAGAAGTAATCCTACAACATTAGTAGTATAAAAATGGCTTCTAAACATTTTTAGAAGTAATCCTACAACATTAGTAGTATAAAAATGGCTTCTAAATATTTTTAGAAGTAATCCTACAACATTAGTAGCACAAATATGGCTTCCAAATATTTTTAGGGATGATCCTACAACATTAGAAGCATGAATATGGCTTCTAAATATTTTTAGAAGTAATCCTACAATATTAGTAGCATGGAAATGGCTTCTAAACATTTTTAGAAGTAATCCTACAACATTAGTAGTATAAAAATGGCTTCTAAACATTTTTAGAAGTAATCCTACAACATTAGTAGTATAAAAATGGCTTCTAAACATTTTTTGAAGTAATCCTACAACATTAGTAGTATAAAAATGGCTTCTAAATATTTTTAGAAGCAATCCTACAACGTTTTACTACTACTACTACTCCTATTTTAATCAAAACATAATTATCTACTACTACTACTACAACATACAACTTACTACTACTACTTCATTCTCATAAAAAAATCACAACATACAACTTACTACTATTACTACTACTTCATTCTCATAAAAATCATAACATACAACTTACTACTATTACTACTACCTTATTAATCAACATACATGCTACTACTACTTCATTTTATTACATACTACTACTTATTATTTTAGCTTACTACTACTTAGTTGCTTACTAATCTTTGTTATTACTAGTGATAAAAAGAGATCATTTTTATTTTATTTTACTTTACAACTAGTAAAAAGAAAAGATCCCCCTTTTTTTTTGTATGTAGCTACAATTAGTGATCAAACATAAAAGAGAAGCTCTTTTTTTTTTTTTAATTAACTACAACTAGTGATTAAAGTAGAAAGAAAGATCTTTTTTAATTAGTTACAACTAGTGACCAAAATAAAAAGAGAAGATCTTTTTATTTAACTACAACTAGTGATCAAAAAGAAAAGAAAGATCTTTTTAATTAACTACAACTAGTGATTAAAAGAAAAGAAAGATCTTTTTAATTAACTACAACTAGTGATTAAAATAAAAGAAAAGATCTTTTTATTAGAACATATGCCTTTATTATTAGTCCAAGGTTTAATCAAGTCCTACAACCCACAATGGTTGTAAAAGAATGTTCATATGCTATGTGTTCTAAGTCCTACAACCAACAATGGTTGTATGTCCAACATTATGCAATATGTGAGTTCTTAGTCCAATAACATACAAAACAACAACTACAAATTTAAAGGTGTGATCTTTATGTATTTTAGTAGATACTACTACTCTTTTTCTCTTTTACTTCTTACTACATTCTCACCCAACAATACACTTAACAAAACTCAAAGAAAACAAAACAAGAGGATGAGAAGAAGAAGTCAAACAACCAACCAAACAAACAAACAAACAATCAAACAAGGAAAGCATGAAGAAACCCCCACCTTCCTTTCTTGTAGGAAGGACTTGCTATGCTCCTTCTCCTTCCCCTAGCTTTTTAGAACTCTTCTAATCAACCTACAAAACAAAACTCTCAAGTTATTTTTTTTGTTCTCTCTTTCTTTCCTTTCCTTTCTTTCTTTCTTTTTGTTTCCTAAAATGAGAGAAGGAGGAGAATGAAGGGGTATTTATAGGAGGAAGAATGGGTGGAAAGTGCAAATGGTCATGCACACATTTGCAAAAGAGACCTTCCCTATATTGGGGCCGGTTTCTATTAGGGGGAGGTGGGATGTGGTGGAAGCATGGTGTGGTGTGGTGGAGGTATGATGTGGGTGAGGTTTGTTCTAGAAGAAATTTCCTAATCCCTTATGTCTTTGTAACCCTAGGTTTAACCTCCTAATCAAACCCTAACCATCCCTACTAGGTTTTGTCATAGCAAAAATAAGTGTTGTCCAAACATACACAACACACAATTCGTATGATGTACTAATCAACATACTACACGTATGTGCGCCTATGTGTCTGAATACCGAAAATCTTCGCATAATCCGTATAAAATAATTTAATCTCGGAAATAATAATAAAATAAATTCTATTATTAGTTCGGAAGATCACGGTACCAATTTGATACCATACGGATGTATACTGACCGATATCTGGGTACAGATAATGTCTATGAGTAAACCGGGTGAAAATCTCCAAAATATTCTAATTTTGGAATTAAAACAAAATAATAATAAAATAATAATAAAATAATAATTTATATACGGTAATATCCGTCCGGGATATTACAATGACTAAACCCATCCCCCACATGGCGAAGGGGGTCAGACTGGCAAGTGAATTGATTTCGGCCTGTGGCATGCGCCTGATCGAAGAGAATCTCTAGCAGGGGCTGCATTTTTTCACAAGATCATGGGCATCTTGCAGTATGGTCGGCCAATAGTACTCGTGGTTGAGTACTTTCCTCGCAAGTGACCTGCTGCCTATATGGCACCTTCCAATTCTCTCATGCAACTCCTCCAGTACATACTTGGCTTCATCGGGATTCATACATCAGAGATATGGTCTCCCATCTACTTTAGTGTATGAGCGCTTGAAGAGTACACTGTCAATCAATGTGAACCTCTTCGATCTGACTCTTTTCTTCCTATCTTCGTCCGGGACTTGTGGGAGTTCGCCATCTGTCAAGAACTTCCAGATGGGATCCATCCAAGTTTCCACTTGTATGTCCGGGTTGAGGCAAAGGACCTCGGGGTTCTCGATGCTAGGCTTGAGGAGGACCTCAACTAGGATAGTGTGATCTAAGCCCTCGAAGAACGACGAGGCGAGCTTGGACAAGGCATCGGCCTGGATATTTTGTTCTCTTACAATATTCTCGATAGCATCGCCCTCGAAAACTGTTAAAAGGAGTCTAATGCGGGCTAAGTATTAGATTATCCGAGTGTCACGGGCTTCATAATCCCGGAGATCTGACTGACCATGAGTTGAGAGTTGGTGAAAGCCCTCACTTGTCTTTCCCCTGCCTTGTGGGCTAGCATGAGCCCAGCAATCATCACTTCGTATTCCGCATCATTTTTAGAGGCCTGAAAATTGAGACGTATGAAATACTGAAGGTCAAAGTCGTCGGGACCCCTGAGTATGACACCAGCTCCACTTCCACCCTTGCAGGATGATCCATCGACATAGATCTCCCAAATTGGTTCATCCTCTTGGATTTCAAATGCTTCGAGAATGGTACATTCTGTGATGAATTCTGCGTGGGCTTGTCCTTTGATGGCTTTGGGGGGTTGATAGCTGATGTCATGCTGGCTCAGCTCAATTGACTACTTGACCAGTCGACCAGAGTTTTTCGGGTTTGTTGAGGACTAGCTTAAGAGGCTATCTGCCAAGACTTGGATGGAGTGGGCCTAAAAGTATGGTCAGAGTTTCCGAGCGGCCATCACCAATGCATAGGCAACCTTTTCCATCCTGGTGTATTGATGTAACACCCCGAATTCCAAATAAGAATGAATTCGAGATTCCACAGGATCTTTACTTCACTTCGTACAATTTTACAAGAAATTTAAAAGTTTTTCAACAACAATACATTAGAGTTTGTTTACATTGATATGCAGCGGAAGACAAAATAAATTACAATTGAATATGATTACAACATCTTTAACTTTTAAACAAAACAACAACAACATATCCACTTTATAACTCCATGAACACCCATACCTGCATGTTAGACTATGGATATGTCAGTCGCTTACAACTGACGAAATGTTATACACGGTTATCCTCTCTATCCCGGAAACAGTATAACGATTTCAATACTTTAATAAAAATACAACAGTTGAATGAATAAATAAGTATTAACTATGTCTACGCTAAACATGTAAGTGTATGCCATGCCTTAATGCCTAATGCATACAATTTTATACTAGGATGACACTAATGCACACTTGTTCAGATTCTATGCATCCTATACTACATAGGTCCGAGGGCAAGCGCCTACGTACTCCACAATAAAGGGTTCGATCCCTCGCCATGAAACTACCCAGTAATAAAACAAGATTTAGATTATTTCACGGATACAGATCTCAGCCTCCCTGGTTATAATAACAGATCCCAGCCTTCCTGGCTATTATATCGTGAGAATAACCCCACAAATGCCCCTCTAGCCCCGGTATACACATATACATTGGAGTATGGTAAACATCTACCGACTACCCTAAGTTCCGGATAAAATACAGTCCATCTCCTACGGAGCAACCACAGTCCACCAACTGGATCTATAGCCAAGGAGATCCACCGCCGATTATATAGAAGCACTCATTTATGTTTGCCCAAGTCTATTACATCTTCAATTATGTGCCTAATTATTTTAGTTCAAGACATGAATGTGTTATCCCCTAGAATCAATTTTACCTCCTACCGGATTTGTTCACAAAAATACGAGATCGCCCGACGGCATTATCTTGAAATCAAGTCTCAAAATCTTTCTTTCAAAATTACCGGTAACCAAGGTCTTACTAATTCTAAATCATAAATCTTTCATGTACAAGAAACATGGGTACACATACCCTTTAATAATCATGTGTTAAACTTAGATCATTTCATCATTTTAACTCATTTCACAACTTAAGCAATGTCTCATTTTAGCACTATTCATGATTCTTTCAGAATAATAAATCTTTTTCATGAACAAACTTCATTCAACAATAATCTCTTGAATAACTTAGTGCCAATAACCAATTCACATTTCAACATATATCAAGTACTCTAACTTGCATAAGTGAATAATCACATCAAGATAAATTCATTCACATGAATAATTTATTCTCATTCTACCAATAAATCTCATTCGTAATTTAAAACTCATGAAATAACTCTAAGAATCAAAGGCAATCTATTCAAGAGGCATTAAAATTACATAGCATACATCTTCTAAAATAGGGTCATACTCTTCTTAATAATAAAACATAAATCTTTACTTACTTTATATTTCAAACCTTCCTTTTTAGAGTCTCAATTATACATGAAAAATCTTGACACTAATTTTAGTAAGTTCTAAATCATTTTATAGAAATAATAGTATTTTTCCCAATTTTAATTTACTAAAAAAAACTCATTAATTTAACTCAAGCATTTAAAAAAAAAGTAAGAACCCACACTGGGTTTTGAACCAGTGAAGCCCCAGGCAAGGCACACAGCAACCATCAACAGCCACTAGCCCAAGTGGGCTCGGTGTCATGATTCCACTTCGATTTTCTTTTGTATCAATTCTCGAGTTTGGGTTTTATTTAAAAACAAAAACTAAAAAAAAGTTTGGGCTTGACAGAGCTCGAACCCGAGCCAACCAGAGAGCCAGCGCAAAGTTAGACCACTAGGCCACCTGCGCCCAACGACTCACAGGCAACCCCAAGGGTTTTGTTCCAACTTCGTATTATTTCATTAATTTTCATAAAACTTAGTTTTCTCTTTTAATCAAATCTTTCATTAGTCTACAATTGATTATTTTAAACTGAAATTTATTACCAACAAAAACTTATTATTATAAAATTTCATATTTGATAATAGATCTAATTTCAAATCCATTTCTTCTCTTTGATTACAAGAATTTCAATCATTCATTTTAATCAACTAGAACATTTGTGTTCTCTTACAGCAAGTTATTTATAAGTTGTGCATGCCCATTTTATTTTACAAACACTTCTTTTTAATCATAAAGAAAAATCTCTTCAAAACATTTCTAAAATTACTAATTTCTATATTTTTACATTAACATGCAAACTACAATTTCTCTTCTCATTTGCAAGCAACAAGACAAATACTTTGCTCTTTAAACAAATGTTAACATTTCTATCATTTAACATATATGAAAGCATGAATTTATCTTCAAATTTTCATATCAAAATTATACTACTCTTTAGGCATGCAATCCCTACAATTAGAAAGTATAGGATCACCCACTAACATAATGTTAATCTATTTACCAGCATAGCATATCTCACTACTATTCATGCTACACACAAATCAAAATTTCTCATTTGTTATTATTAGCATGCATTGTTCTTTATAACTAGAAAGTAAGAGAACTCCCACTAGCATGATATAGATTTATTTGCTAACATAGCATCTTTATTACTACCAATGTATAGATACTAAAATATAATACTCATCTATAATGTTTATCATGCATGTTCTCCCACTAGAAAGTAAAGAAACCACCCACCTCAAGTTTGAAGGTTGAACAAATGAAAGAAAGTGGTCACCACTCCTAGCTCCAAAGACTCCTACCTTTGTCTCCTCTCCTAGTAATGGCTCCAAGCACAAGAACACTTCTTTCCTTACTCTCTTTCTTTTATCTCTCTCTTTTCTTTCTTTCTTTCTTTTTCTTTTCTTTGATTTGATAATATTTTTGGTGTGATGAAAAAGGGAAGAATAGGGTTCTATTTATAGAGTTTTTGGAGGGTTTATTTTGCAAATTTTCACACCCTAATAATTTCTCACTTTAATTCCCACCTCTTCACTTTCTTAACTTCCCTAACTCCCAACTCTTCATCTCCCCACTCTCTAAAACACTAACTCTCATCTCCTCACATCCCCATTCAAAAACCGTCCACCCTCCTTCACCATTAGCACAAATGTTGTGTTGCATACCTACCATGGGCCCCCTCCGGGTGTTGACTAAGACAGAGCACATCCTGCTCTTTTTGTAACCCGTGGGCCCCCTCAACCCAATACACACTTACAATTCCTATTTTTATTACATTCACATACTAATCCACTTAATCACCATCAGATTAACATATTCCATATACAACACATCTGTATAACCTGAAACACTTTCATCACTTACCATCTTAGATACATATATAATATATATACTTATATACCATATATTTATACTATTAAAAATTTGTTTAATTAAAATTTATAATGCAAAAATAAATGTGCACACATTTTATGAAATTCATTTCAAGAAAGGATACGCTCAAATGCGTGCATCGAAACAAACACGTGTGTCGCACGTAAAATATCAAAATACGAAATCCGACGTTATCAACGGAAAATGTTAAAGATAAAAAAATACGATATAAGAAAATATATTTATTAATTTTATATATTCCACGATGTAATTGTTATGTACGTAGAAAACACGTGCATTATACGTGCAAAAAATCATTTTAATCAAAATGAAGAAAAATGAATTTCCATTTTATATAATAGATTTAAATACATAAAATAAATAATTTAAATACATAGAAAGTATTGTACGTAGCGGTGGAGATACGTGCATCAAAAACACGTACAAGCACGTAAAACCCAGAGATCAAATATTATATTTTTGTTGACTGAAATCAATACGGGAAATGCACAAATAGTTAGAAATCACAATATATAATAAAAACACATTACAAAATATACGTGCGTAACACACGAGGGCAAAATTGTAATTTCCAATTTTGCGGGGTGTTACAATTGAAGCCCAGCGTCGTGCAAGAATTTGCTGCAATAATAGATAGGCTTCTGGACTCTGTCTTCCTTATTGACTAGTACGACGTTGATCACGTGTTCCGAGGTAGCCAAATAGAGAAAGAGGGCCTCGCCTAGCTCTGCTTTGCTAAGGAGCTGGGGGGTGGCCATGTAGGATTTCATCTGGTTGAAAGCCTGATGTTGAGGTTCTCCCCACTCGAAGCTTTTTTCCCCTGGAAGGATTTTAAGAATGGGAGCAACTTTTTTTGGGACTTGGAGAGGAAACGGCCGATGGCCGCTAGTCGACCCTTGAGTCGTTGAACTTCTTTGACATTTTTTGGAGGGGCCATGTCCAGTATGGCCTGAATCTTTTCGAGGTTTGCCTCAATACCTCGCTGGCTGACCACGAATCCGAGAAATTTCTCTGAGGTGACGCCGAAGGCGCATTTAGAGGGGTTGAGTCCCATATTATGGGATCGTAGGACTCTGAAAGCCTCCTCAAGATCACTGACATGATTTTGCCCTCTACGAATCTTGACGAGCATATCTGTAACCCCTGTTCCCTAAAATAAGTATTTCTGAATATTTTTTCCTTTTTTGGTTATTTATAAACTTGTTTTGTGCTAAACTGACTTCGGGTCTTCTACTAAGTATTTTCCTAATAGGCAATTGTATTTACCTTGAACAACAATGTATCTTTCTATTTATAATTGATAGACTATTTATATGTTATATTATTACTGTTTGGATTCTAATAAATGGATTAATCTCAAATTCTACTTTTATACACATTATTATCATTACCATTGTTATTTCTATTATTATCCTTATTATTATTATTATTGGTTAAAGCCCATTGATTTTGATATATGTTATGTTATTTAATTAATTGATTTGAAGCCCAAAGAGTAGCCCATTCCTTGTTGGATTTTAGCCCAAACCCAATCCCATCTCCTATTGGACTCTAACCCTAAACCCACAAACCCATATACTCACCCGTATACAATTTTCTCCACAATTCCCCCACTCTGCTCAATCCCCCGTATCTTCATGATCTCCCCCACTATCTCCGACTACCCACTACTTTAATTATTATTTTATTAAAATCCCCTCCCGTTAGCCTCTCTCCTACTTCCTCTCCCTCTCTCCTGTTTCCCAACAGAACCCAAACAAACCTAAACCAAAACAGAGACCCCTTCGATTTCATCTTCCTCCTCCTTCCCATCGCCATTACTGCCCTCCATCGCCAGTGCACCGTTGAGCCACCCTCGACGTGCTCTGCCCTCGTCGCCGTCAGCAAACCTTGTCGCCACCGTAACTACCGCCCATCTCTTTCTCCAGGCCGTCGAGCTTCACTCGACAGCACCCCACCTCGATCGTCTTCTCCACCTTGCGACGAACTCCCCACTGCCTCGCCGTCGCCATCCGAGCCCCGTTCGCCATCAACCTCTGACCTCGAGCTCCACCATACCCACCTTCTTCCTTGTCAACATCTCCGAGAACCCGAAGCAAGGCCATCGCCACCATTACTCCCCAGTCCTCGTCGCCCGTCCACCTCCCCGTTGTCCCCCCATCGCCAGTCAGCAGCGTCGCCCCTCGATGCCGCCTGCGTCGAACCGCCCCAACTTGCCATTTTCGCTTATCTCCTTCCTCCTCTGTTTTCTCTATCAAAACAGAGCAACCCAGTCGTCGACTCCTCCACTGTTGTCGCTCAGTCCCGCCACTGCACCGCACTCTCCCATTGCTGTTGCCACCTAATCGCAACCTCCAGTCCCGCCGCCATGCCCAGTCGCCGTCTCTCCCACTCTCACTTCTCTCTTTCTCTCAAAGGGGAGAAGATGAAATATGATTGGTCCATTACAGTGTTTGGTGTTTTGGCACATGGGATTTGGATTGGTGTATGCTGTTTTGCTCTTGGATACACTATGGTCGCTCTGATTATTCTTGTTGCCTTGATTTGCTGTTGATCGCTGTTCTGGGTGTGTTGCTGTTTGTGGGTGGCTGGCTTTGTTGGTTGCTGTTGTGAAGTGTGGAATTGGGTGTGTGCTGTTTCGCTGTGCTTGCAGATTGTGTTTGCTGTTTGGTATTTTGGCATGCGTCTCGCACGTGTTCTTGGGATTGCTCCCCGAGATTCTGATCCCGTTATTCCTTAATATTATATTATTGAATCGTCTACAAGAAAAAGGCAAGTCCACTTGAACTCCGTTATTTATTCTAGTTCAAGATTTTTGATCTCTATGCAAGTAGTTCCATCTCAATTATTCTAATTTGCCTTATGTCCCTTCCGTTGGGAGTATCGAGGGTTTACACGAGCTAACCCAACGTACTCTTGACTTCTTATTATTATCCATTGACTCAAACCCAAGCCTAGATACATACTTGACATGAATAAAATAAATAGAACTTGTACATGAGAAAATACATCGTGATTAAATACATGCTATTACTTGAGATCTTGTGACTTGAACTCGACATGATTCACTCTACTTGATGTACATTAGTCTTGATACATTTCATGATACAATAGCATGTTAATTGCCCACTTGATGAACATTTACATGATGGCTTTTCTGAATTCCTACTGCCTTGTCTGTCTTGAACTGAGGTTTTGATCCATTTATATTAGGAATCAGTTAAAATAATATAAAGAGAATTGTTGTTTTAGATTTTCTACTTCTTGTTTATTATTGTGTAATGCATTATGTTGCTGCATTATTATCATCCCCTTGACATTCTAATAACTACTTGCATGTACATATATGACTTAGTAATAAAATACTAAACAAGCTGGAGTTTCTAAGGGTCGATCTAGTAGTGGACAGTCTCAGAAAATGTACTCGGTAGGGCCCTCTTGTTACATGAACTTGACATGGAAGGTGGAGAATTATTTGTAGAGACGTGAACTTGTTATCTTGTTATCTTGTTACATGAACTTGACATGGAAGGTGGAGAATTACTTATGGAGACGTGAACTTGTTATCTTGTTATCTTGTTACATGAACTTGACATGGAAGGTGGAGAATTACTTGTGGAGACGTGAACTTGTTATCTTGTTATCTTGTTACATAAACTTGACATGGAAGGTGGAGAATTACTTGTGGAGACGTGAACTTGTTATCTTGTTATCTTGCTATCTTGTTACATGAACTTGACATGGAAGGTGGAGAATTACTTGTGAAGACGTGAACTTGTTATCTTGTTATCTTGTTATCGTGATACACCGAGTATACGCTCTGTAGATCCCACCACAAAGTCTAAAACGAACACTGTTGTGCATGCACCGAACCTGTGGTATGGAACGCAGTAGTACATGCACTAGATAGGATAAACAACATGCTAATAGACCTAGTGGACATGTATATACTTGATTAAGACCATTGCTATTAGTACCATTATTGTCCTTGCAATTTGATCTTGATTCATATTCCTACATGCACCTTACTCCTTTACTCTCTGCTTTTCACTACTTGCTGTCCGTACTTGCTCTAAGGACAATTTATTCTTCCTTTTTAGATGATCAAGTACAGGTGCATAAGGAGAATTTCTAGAAGGCATTGATGAGCAGTTCTTCTAGGATTGGAGCAGGAGTCTCTCAAGCTATTTAGTAAGTTCTTTTATTCCAGATTTGGTTATTGAATTTCATTCTCGTTTATGTGATTATATATTTATGCCTGGTTGTGATTACTTTCTTGTCGTGTTGTTGAGTTAAGACTGGTACAGCTTATGGATGATATGAGTTGACGTACTTATATCATTCGCTGGGCCTCAGTTACGTTCTGTGTTCCCGTATTTCGGGAAGCGATGCGTGATAATATCATCAACATATACCTCCATGTTCCGACATATTTGTTCTTTAAGACTCGATTGACGAGCCTTTAGTACGTAGCACCAGTGTTCTTCAGCCCGACGGGCATGAACCGTTAGCAGTAGAGGCCTTGGTCGATTACGAAGGCGGTCTTGGGGACGTCCAGAGGGAACATTCTGATCTGGTTAAAGCCTGAAAAAGCGTCCATGAAGCTTAGCAGCTCGTGACCCGAGGTCGCATCTATTAGGGCATCGATGCTCGGGAGGGGGAACAGATCTTTAGGACAACCTTGTTGAGGTCTGTAAAGTCTATACAGATCCTCCACTTCCCATTTGGTTTCTTCACCATCACACTGTTGGCCAACCACTCTGGGTAGTTGACCTCGTGTGTGAACTAAGCTGAGAGGAGCTTGTCCACTTCTTCTTTCATCACCTGTTGTCTATCGGGAGTGAACTTACTATGCTTCTGCTGGACTGGTCTTGAGTTCGGGTGGACGCTTAGCTTGTGAATGATGGGGTCCTCTAAAATCCCTGGCATATCCGAGGGCGTCCATACGAAAAGGTCGGCATTCCGACAGATGCAGTCGATAATGATCATCTTTAGGTCGGGAGCGAGAGTCTGGCTCACTTGGAACCATTTAGATTTGTTCTCTCCAGAGAAGAGGATCTCCTCCAACTTGTCGACGGGCTTCGAGCCCCACAAACTCCTGTCAGATGGAAGTTCGACTGCGTTAAGGGGGAAAACTCCACCCCCATCGTAACCATATAGCATGAACGAGCAGATTCTTGCTATATGTAGGGAATTTCATCTTTAGGTCAAGAATGCCGACCCCGTGGATGGTAGGGAATTTCATCTTTAGGTGATAGGCGGAGGGCACTGCTTGGAGAGAACAGAGGTCGGGTCTACCAAGGATAACATTATAGGCGGCCTTGACGTTGACCACCATAAAATCCATTGCCTTTGTTCGAATGGTTAGGGGTCGTTCCAGCTGTGACATCAAGCGTGATGATTCCCTGAACTTGAACAGGAACACCCGAGAACCTATGGAGCGTGTACTCGGTCGACTTCAGCCTCTCGCAAAAAGAGTTCGAGCCCTTCAAAAGCGGCCAGGAACATGATGTTGACTAAGCTCCCGTTGTCAACGAAAATGCAGCGGACCTCGTGATTAGCCATACCGATGTTGATTACCAGGGCATCGCAATGATGCAATCAGATGCCTTTTAGGTCTTCATTGGAGAATGAGATCACCGTTAGTCCTTGATCCTTGGGGGGCAGATAGTTATGAACTGAGTTAACCTCCCGTATGAAGGCTTTGCGAGAGGTGTTCGACTCTCCCCCCTGATAAGTCCGTCGTGGACACAGTGAAGAATGGCCGGCCCATCGGCTCCTTCGGACTCGGGCTTCGCCTTTCGATGTTTGTTTGCTGTTCGAGGAGGAGGCGAAGCCCTCGGGTTAGTTTGGGTGAACTCCCTTAGGCACCCCCTTTGGATGAGAGCATCAATCTCATCTTGAGGGCCCAACAATTATTAGTCTTGTACCCGTGGTTCCGATGGAACCGACTGTAAAATCTCCGGTCTCTCTTCTTCTTGTTGTTGGATCAGGGAGGATGGAAGACGATCCCCTTATACTCAATTTCCTTAGGGATAGCCGACACACTCTGAGTTAGCAGAGTGAACTTCTCGAAGTGGGGGACAGGAGGTGGTCGTCTCTGTCCGAATGCATCTTTTTGAGCCATCTTCGTAGGCTCGGAATCATCGACATTTCTCTTCCCTTTGGCTGATGTTTCTTTCAGACCTTCAGGGTGCAAAGCCTCCTCGGCTCAGATGTACTTTCGACCATGTTGAGGAGGTCAAGAAAATCAAAGGGTAGCTTCTTTGCCAATGAGGCCTTCTGCTAGCTGTGGCAAACATTGTGTCGGAAGGCCGTGGTCACGACGCCAGCATCGAGAGAAGAGGCCACCATAGTCTTAGAGGTGAACTTCCCTCACAAAGTCCCGAAGGGGCTCTCCTTCCTTCTGTTTGAGGTCCAGAAGGGACGCGCTCGTCTTCTCGACCATGTGACTGGTAACGAAGTGAGCAAGGAAGCTCGCCTCGAGCTGGTCGAATGAGAAAACCGAGTTGGGGGCAAGCTTTGAGAACCACTCCTGTGTTGGGCCACACAGAGTGGCTAGGATTGCACGACAGAGGAGAGGATCCGAGGTGCTGTGAATCATCATGAGGGTTTTGAACCCTTCCATGTGATCAGTAGGATCAGAATCTCCATTGTATGTTTCAAACTGAGGCGGTTTGAAATTTCTCGGAATCAGAGCGTCGAGGATTCGAGTGGAGAACGGGGGTCGGATAGGCTGATACCCTCGATTGGATTGTCCTCCGCCCTCGCCGATCCGGGCGAGTCGATCCTCCATCTCTTGGAGGCGCTTAAGGACGGCATCATCCTGCCTCGCCAACCAGGTCGAGCTGTGAGACTGACTACCCTGGTCTTCCTCCTCCTGGCGAGGGTTGTCGTTTGATGCTCGGTTCTGGGACCGCCTCGGAGGGCCTGGAGGACCTCGTTCCTGAATTCCTAGAACTCGGCTCTCGTGACTGGGACCTCCTCGGCTTAACTGTTCGGGGGTGGACGATTTCTCGGGGAGTGGCTGGACTGCTGCTTCCGACCTTGGAATGGGTGAATGCTCTAGGTCAGAGCCTGGTTGGAGAGGGCAGCTCCGCCCCTTGATCGGTTGAGCTGGTATCGGAGGTCATCCACAATCTGTCGATTATTGATGATGTTCTAAAGGTCATCGATTGTCGGGCACTCAGGTTGCCTCGCGACCGAGCGTGAAGCGCTCAGACCCTGTCCTAAAGGACCCTCGGCTCGCTGCCTTCGAGACCCTTCTGTATTCACATGATTGTGAGACTGAGGAGGATGAGGGTCGGCATGACGTCTTGCCATGGCCGCTCTCTTGGCTTTGGGTGCCATGAAGAGGAACAGTAGTGGAACGTGACCGGAGTCTAGTCCTGCATCTGCCTGGTTTTCCACAGACAGCGTCAATCTGATGTTGCTGTTTTGGAGTGGGAGCAACATATGTGAGTTCTTGTTATTCGTAGAGGAAAAAACATATCTAGGGCTCAGATTTGGTCCAGATTCATGGCTAAACGAGTGGCTGGTGAGGTGGATCTGGTGGTGTTTAACAACCGTCGGATACCTGCAAAACACCTAAAGACACCGGGAGAAATCCCGACGACGGGCCCTGTGACGATCTAGTCAGTCACTGATAAAAATGTATTAGGATTTGAATGGCAAAAAATGCATTACCTTCTAACAATGGTGGAGACTTGGTATTTATAGGTAGAGAGAGGGAACCCTAGTGGGCCGGGTTGACCCCTTCTACGGGCCTGATTGGTGCGCTGGATCAGGCAGCCCATAGAGCATTTGGGCCTGATTTAAGAGGATTTGCGGATCTGACGGCTCAGCTGGAGCTGGATTATTTACCCACATTAATACTCATACATCTTACTCTCAACAGTACTCTACTATTTGCATGGCATCAATCATTTGTGTATCCAGCAATCAAAGATACTCTCAATTTTACTCAGACCCAAGATTCCAACTCCACCAATGCATTTTTCTTTTGTTTTGTAATTGGACTTATATTCGTTCTGTAAAATTTATCGTGTAGACCTTATTGATAACTCTGTGATCAGGTTTGAATTTTCACTCATATTGATTCAAACTGATTGCTCAACTATGCATACAATTCATTGGGGAGTTGCTTTTAACTATCTGAGATGTCCGTAATGCTTTCAATATGCGGAGGATTTGCAACATATGTTATTTGAGTGCAAAGTTTCAGCTGAGATTTGGCAAAAGCTCGTGGGGAAGACTGGATTTATTTTTTCAGAATACCTTTCTACCACAAATATGAAGAAGATGGCCATGATGGTGTGTAAAGGTAAAGAGGAATGTACTAGTCTTTCCTACATTATATATGGGAAGCAGTCGACATGGAAGCACATGAACAAGTGGGTGTTTGAGGGACTGCATGAGTAGGAGTCTACTTTAGTTGCCATAGAGTCTTGTTATTCACGTCTGCCGCACACACCTCATTCATTTTAATGAATGTCGTAAGTGAAAGGTGTTCTTAACATTGTGCTATTGAACGACAAGTGGATGAACGGATGAGTGTGAGAGATGCCATGAGTATTGCAAATGCAAGAGGGGGTCAGCGACGAGAGGTAAAGTGATAAAAACCAGTATAGGGTCAGCTGAATGTAAACTGTGATGCGGCGGTTAGCTCAAATGGGGCACATGCGAGTAGCAGGTTTGTTGTTCGTGATCATTCTGGCAAGTCTTGATGGTTGGGGGCTGTAAATTTGAAGTATGTGAGGTGCGGGTTGCTGAACAGAGAGCTTTGTGGGATGCATTGAAGGCAATTAGTGATTATGCATTAAGCTCTAACTTATGGATTGAAGGTGATTCATTATCGGTCGTTCACAGGCTAAAAGGGGGCAATGCTTTGTACTGATGAATCCATTGCGATGAGGGATGTGCAGCGACTAATGACTAGCTGTAGTGTATCCAAGGTCACTCATATTCTAAAAGAAGGTAGTGGCTGTACAGATATGATGGCATGTGTATAAAAGACGGGGATCTACTTTACATAGGGAGTAATATACCGGTTGAAATATTGAATGTTGCTATGAAGGATTGTGAGGGTCATAAGATGAGACTGTAATGCCGTGAAGGCTTGGCTAGGAAAAAAAAACTATAATTAGGTATAAATTCAAATATATTAGCACATGCAATTAGCAATAAAAAACCTATAGGAGCTTGAATTTTGAGTTTAAAATCAAATCAATGGAAATTCTTAACTCCTAGTTTCAAGCACGTCTGTGTTGGCTTCTCTTTATAACAATCACTTCTTAAAGCAGGTTGGTATAATATTCCCGTACTAATACTACAACATATAGAACTTTCTACAACAGGTTCTGTTAATGCTGTTGAAAGTGATCAATAATAGTATTTCTGATGAAATTGCTCTTTGATTTATTTTGAAATTTACTCTTACCAACAACAGCGTTTTTGGAATACTGTACTTTTTACGGTGTTTTAGAAACGCTATTATATCCGTAAATAAACTGAATAGATAAGGATAAAAAAAACAAAAAAACAAACTAAAAAATCAAGATCCATCTCAAATCTCCACTGCTCCCCAATCACGAAGGGGATCTGCATGGTAGCCACGAGTGCTACGAATTACGATCAAACAGTAAAAAGAGCGAAAAGAGAAAGAAAAGAAGATTCAATTCATTAATAGCATACTCAACCCATTCATTACATAGAGAATATAAAGAAGAAGACGAAGGCGGTGAGACGATCTGCAAATCACACCCTGACACGTAGCACGCGCAGTGCACGTACCATTACAGTAAAAACGGTTTGCTGACACAGCTAACAACCTGGGGCCCCACCACTGAGGTCTATTCCCAACTCAGAGCACAACACGTAGCTCATATGGGGGGGTTTATTACAAAAGAATAGACACTTTAGCAAAATAGACCATGAAAGAAAGAAAATGTAGAAAGGACTGATACGCAATCTCTTTGGGCTGATACGCAAGATCTTAAACTTCTCCCTCTTCAGCAGATACAGTCGGTAGACCTGCATCATTCCTCCCCTTATGAAAAGGAGCTTCCAAGACTGGCCAAAAGTTAGGGAAGCGACGGTGAACGTCCCAAAACTCTTCCCAAGTCGCCTCAATTTCGGCCCCTCCCTGCCACTGGACGAGCACTTCAACGATGGCTACCCCCTTTTTTCCTACCACCCTCTTGTCGAGTATTTGTGCAGGTTGGAAGGGACTTTCACAGAAGTAAGTGGGGTGAGTCGTTTGTAGTTTGCTAGGGTCACCGAGATGTTTCTTAAGCTGCGAAACATGGAAGACATCGTGTATCTTCGCCGATGGGGCAGTTGCAGCTTGTAAGCGACAGCCCCAATCTTCTCTTTAATCAAGTAGGGACCGTAATACAACTGCGACAACTTATGGATCCGCTTACCACCCACAGAGCTCTGCTGATAGGGTTGTAGTTTAAGGTACACAAGATCTCTAACTACGTACTCCTTATCAGCTCTCTTTTTATCAGCCATACTCTTCATTCGACTTTGGGCTTTCAATAGGTTGTCTTTCAAGAGCTGCAATACTACATCCCTCTCGATGAGACTCTCTTCAACCTCAGGTAATTTGGCAATTTTGGGAATGTATGGGGCCAGTGTAGGTGGGGGTTTTCCATAGAGGATTTGGTATGGTGTGAACTTAGTTGCACTGTGGAAGCTTGTATTATACCAATACTCTGCCCAAGGAAGCATATTAAGCCATGTCGATGGCTTATACGCACAGAAGCACCGCAGGTACGTCTCGAGTGTCCTGTTTACCACCTCAGATTGACCGTCGGTTTGGGGATGGAAGGAGGTGCTCATGCAGAGTTGGGAGCCTTGTAGTTTGAAGAGTTCCTTCCAGAGTGCATTTGTGAAGATTGGGTCTCTGTCGCTCACAATTGTGGAGGGGATACCATAAAACTTGACAATGTTGTGAACAAAAGCTTCTGCAATTTGCTTCACCGTGTATGGGTGTGAGACAGGAATGAAATGTGCATATTTGGAGAGTCTGTCGACTACCACTAATATGGTCGTCTTGCCCCAATTTCTAGGTAACCCTTCAACGAAGTCCATGCTCAAATCTTCCCACACCTGCTCGGGAACAGGTAGAGGTTGCAGCAGCCCTGAGGGCATTTGGTTGTTGTACTTACATTGCTGACATACTTCGCATTCTCTGATGTAGTTCTTGAGCACTCCCTTCAATCCCTTCCAATAGGCAACTCTTTTTAACCTTGAAAGAGTCTTCTCATACCCTGAATGGCCTCCCTAGGGGGAGTCATGATGTAGCTTAAGCAGCTTAGTAGTGAGAGGGAATGTGGGATTGAGTAATACTCGTCCCTTGTAGAAATACAATCCTTGTTGGTAGCTGAGTTTGGTTTGTGAGGTCCCTCCCTTATTGATCTTCTCTTGGATGTCAGCATAAAAGGGGTCTCTCTTTACTTCTTCCCTCAACTCATCCAACCACGAAGGCTTAACCACCACCAGAGTTTGTAGTTGGGGCTCCTCAAACACTCCAGACAGTCCATCGGCGCCTTTGTTATCCTGCCCCTTCTTGTATTCCACCGTAAATTGGTAGCCATGCAGCTTCCATAGCCAAGTGTGTTGAGCCTCTGTCTCCAACCTTTGCTCAAGCAAATGCTTGAGAAGCTTATGGTCTGTCACTATAGTAAATTCTCTTCCCAAGAGATAGTGCCTCCATTTCTTGACGGCTAGGAGAATGGCGAGCATCTCTTTTTCATATGCCAATAGGTGCTTACTCCTTCCCCTTAACTCCTTGCTGAGGTAGGCTATAGGGTGTCTAGATTGCATTAGAATGCCCCCAATGCCCGTACCTGTGGCATCACACTCCAGAGTGAACCTGTTGTTGAAATTTGGCAAGGCAAGTACTGGGGGAGAAGTTAAAGCTTCTTTTAAGGCCTCGAAGGCTGATTGGGCTGAAGGTGACCAAAGGAAAGCTCCCTTCTTGGTAAGAGCAACCAAAGGGGCTGAGATCGAAGCATACCTCTCTATAAATTTGCGGTAATACCCTGCGAGCCTCAAAAATCCCTTTAAAGCCTTTAATGATCTTGGAGTTGGCCATTGTTGAATGGCAGAAATCTTGCTTGGGTCTACGGAGACCCCTTTATCGGAGACAATATGCCCCAAGTAGGCCACCTCACTTACTGCAAACACGCACTTGCTCTGCTTGGCACTCAATGAGTTCTCCTTCAATAACTGCAAGACCAACTTCAAATGGAGAACATGCTCTTGGAGTGTTCGACTATAGATTAGAATGTCGTCAAAAAAGACCAAGACAAATTTCCTGAGATGAGGCTTGAAGACCTCATTCATTAAGGATTGGAATGTTGATGGTGCATTGGTGAGGCCAAATGGCATCACAACATACTCGTAATGCCCTTTATGCATCTTGAATGCCGTCTTTGGAATGTCCTCCTCCACCATTCTAATTTGCTGGTATCCGCTCCTGAGGTCCAGTTTACTAAACACCTTGGCCCCTTGCAACCCATCCAAGAGTTCATCGATGATAGGAATTAGGTATTTGTCATTGATTGTCATTTTATTGAGGCCCTGTAATCAATGCAAAGCCTCCACGTACCATCAGGTTTCCTGACCATAACTATGGGAGAGGCATATAAGCTCACACTTGGTCGAATAACCCCTGATTGAAGCATTTCCTTAATGAGTTTTTCTATCTCATTCTTTTGGTGCCACGGTTGTTTGTAGGGTCTTAGGCTGATGGGATGTGAGTTCGGAAGCAAGGGAATACAATGGTCTTGGGCTCTGGGGGGGAGGGACGGGCAGGATTTGGTTGAAATACCCTGTCAAAACTGAGCAGCAGGCAGGATATAGCTGTGGAGAGGGGAGTTTCAGCTCTAGTGTTTTCAACAGGGGGTGTGAACTCAGGGCAGGCCTGGATCTCCAGCAGATACCCCCTTCGCAAATGGGAAAGGGTCTTAAGAAAAGATTTGGTGGAAGATATCTCCAACCCTTTGTTGTTGATGCCCCACAGTACTTTGATCATGCCATCTTTCTCGAAACTTAAGGAGTGATCCTTGTAACTGAGCCAAACCCCATTCAGTGTCTTAACCCACTGCACTCCCAACACTAGTTGGCTGCTCCTTAATGGAAGTACATAAAAATTAGCTTTGATGGTCATGCCTTGACACTTGAACTCTACATCTTCACAGACCTCTTCACATCGTAGTTTTTCTCCTCCTGCAATGGTTACACCAAAGCCCACAGCCTTGGTAAAAGGCAATCTACATCTTTTTGCCACTTTCATGTCGATGAAATTGTGAGTGGAACCAGTGTCAAGTAGAGCATAGACCTCCCTCTCTGCAATGGTTCCCTTCAACCTTAGGGTATGCGGGGCCTCAGTACTAGTCATGGCCTCAAGGGAAATGGTGGGGTGTGTAGGTTGCTCAGTCCCCCCCTGAAAATCACTACCACTTCCTGTGATTCACCTACGAAAGGGCCCATTGCAGTTGAAACATCTTCCAGATAGGCTTCGTTAATACCATACTCTCCTTCAATCTGCATGAGAGATTGGCTAGCACATCGGTGCCCCTTCACCCATTTCTCATCACATCGGAAGCACAACCCTTGAGCTTTTCTTTCCGCCACTATTTTATCAAATTGAGTCAATTTTGGTGCATTAGCTGAAGAAGCCCTGCTATCTGTGGGAGCAAGGTGAGGAATTACTTTGTTTGGTGCAGGGACTGTGAGATTGGATCCCTATTTGGCGATGTACCCTTGGAACTTAGAGGCCTTCCTTTGGCACATTAGGATTGTCTCTCGAGCAATAGCTTCCCTGTATGCTTCCATTACAGTGTTGGGGTGCCTCAACAATACCTCCTGCTGAATTTCCTCTTTCAAGCTAGACACAAAACAGTCGACAAGCACTCCCATGTCGAGGGATTTCCTAAGGTGACTGTATTTTATGAATTCCCTGTGAAACTCGTGAACTGACCCAACCTATCTCAGCTTAAGCAAGGTTGGGGTGGGATTATGCAACTCTGTTGGTCCAAATTGGAGCATCATTTCCTTCTTCAAGGTTACCCAATCACTATTACCCCCACACTACCTTTTATACCACCTCCACCACAGAAGAGCATCCCCTCTTAGAAAGTAAACGCAAAAATCTACTTAAGATTTAACTTCTACTCGCTGTGTATCAAAGTGATGTTCCAAATGGAAGATTCAACTACTAACATCGCCCGTGCCATCAAATAAAGGGATCTCTAATTTGGTATGTTTTGGAAAGATAGATTGGTACCTGCCTGAGTCTTCTTCCCCTCTGGCCCATCGGTAGGTGCCATTAGGATCTGGTGGTTGAGAGAGAAAACTTGATGTGGGTGTGGAAATTGGTCCTCCTGGGGTTAGAGAGTCCCTGTCAGCTAAGCGTCGGAGAAGAGTGTGTAAGTCAAAAACACATTTATGTAAATTAAATGTAAGACAAAGCAAAACAAATTTTCATGTATACTCTAATCGCCATATGAATATACATGAATGGAAGCGGAAGCGATAAAATGAAATTGATAATCGTACCTCCAGCCATTGCCGTTTGAAGCCTGAAACCATTTTCGCCAAAAGCCTCTTGATGTTGTCAATCTCAATTTTGGTTCCAAACTCTCCTTTCTCACTTTAGATGGTGTATATCAGAATTGTATGAGAGAGTGAATTTGGTGACCTTTTTCATTCTTATATTTATACTACTCTAGCCTTCATAGATTAGTTATTGTAATTGCAAAAATAGTGTGTGGTTTTCTAAATGAGAGGAGAGAATCATGGAAAAATTACTTTGATCAGTTACCATATTGATCAGTTACCATTTCCCATTTAAATGGATCACATAACATATTTGTCCACATAACTAATTAATCAAATTAATTACTTACTTGGTTAAGTGGAAAATAAATAAAACGTCTAACATTCTCCCACTTGATCCATTTAACGAGAGAGACTCCGTATACGAATCATGGCGACTAATTCTCTTTAAGAGCAAGAATTAATCTTCCATGTATCACAATATACTTAGTCTTTCACCACTCACACTTAACTTAATGAGTAGACCATATGTTTACTCTAGGTCAAACATAATGATATTTCTCAACAAATAACCAAATTAAGTACGTACACAATTCCAAAAGAGAAATAATCCAACTAAATGAAAGTTTCAGACAAACATAATGAATGTGCTACATAATGGAACCAAGTCCCATTCTGATTACATGATCCTTGAATCCTTTAACATGCATGCCTTTAGTCAAGGGATTAGCTATCATCAATTCAGTGTTAATGTGCTCAATGATCACTTTCTTTTCTTGCACACGTTCCTTTACGGCTAGATATTTTATGTCGATGTGTTTACTTCGACTTCCACTCTTATTATTCTTAGACATAAAGACAGCAGCTGAATTGTCACAATACATTCTTATCGGTCGGCTAATAGAGTCAACAACTCTTAGCCCAGATATGAAACCTTTCAGCCATACACCATGTGAAGTAGCCTCAAAACAAGAAACGAACTCAGCCTCCATCGTAGAAGTGGCTATCAAGGTCTGCTTGGCACTCCTCCAGGATATAGACCCGTGAGCTAGCATGAACAGATATCCTGATGTGAATTTACGTGAATCATTGCAGCCACCAAAGTCAGAATCGGAGTAGCCTACCACCTCAAGACTATCAGTCCGCCTATACATAAGCATGTAATCCTTAGTACCCTTAAGGTACCTCCTTACTTTCTTCGCAGCCTTCCAGTGATCGATGCCTGGGTTACTCTGATATCTTCCTAATACTCCAACGGTATATGAAATATCGGGTCTAGTACAGACCTGAGCATACATAATGCTACCAACAGCTGAAGCATATGGAACATTTTTCATTCGTTCCCTTTCAATGTCATTCCTGGGGCATTGGTCCAAACTGAACCGATCACCTTTCACAATGGGTGCTACACTTGGTGAACAATCTTTCATACCGAATCTTTCTAAGACCTTATTGATATAGGCCTCTTGAGACAAACCCAAAATGCCTCGAGATCTGTCTCTATGGATCTTTATGCCGATGACATAAGATGCCTCGCCCATATCTTTCATATCAAAGTTACTTGAAAGAAATTATTTCACCTCATATAGCAACCTTTTATCATTGGTTGCTAGCAAAATATCATCCACATATAACACAAGAAAACAAATCTTGCTCCCACTGACCTTAAGGTATATACATTGATCCATAACATTTTCTTCGAACCCAAATGAAGTAATCACTTTATGGAATTTTACATACCATTGTCGGGAAGCCTGTTTCAACCCGTATATGGATTTATTAAGCTTACAAACCAAATGCTCACCCTCTTTAGAGAAGAATCCTTCAGGTTGTTTCATATAAACCTCTTCCTCTAAATCACCATTGAGAAATGCCGTTTTCACATCCATTTGGTGTAGCTCAAAATCAAAATGAGCTACTAATGCCATCACCACTCGGAAGGAATCTTTCTTTGATACAGGAGAGAAAGTCTCGTTGTAATCGATTCCTTCCCTTTGAGTGAACCCTTTGGCAACAAGTCTAGCTTTATGTCTCTCGATGTTGCCATGCGAGTCTTTCTTTATTTTAAAGACCCACTTGCATCCAATGGCTTTTTCACCATTTGGCAACTCGACAAGATCCCAAACTCGGTTAGATGCCATAGAGTCCATCTCATCTTTCATGGCATTCATCCATAAGTTTGAATCTGTAGAACTGATGGCTTGTGAAAATGACATAGGATCATCGTCGGCTCCAATATTATAATCCGATTCTTGCAGATACACTAAATTGTCACCAGAAATAGTTGACTTCCTTGTTCTAGTAGATCTCCTCAATGAAACTTGTTCATCCTCAGGATAAACTGTTTGTTCCTCATTACCATCATGATCTATTAGATTGTTGTCAACTTGTGGAACCTCAATAGTTGGCTGTCTAACACGCAATTTAGCTTGAGGTGCGTGAATGACAATCAACTTGTCACTTGAAACAGTGGGTGGAAGTTGATCATAATCCTTTTTAGGAACAATGTCCTGAAATTGATCACTCCCACTAATCAAGTCATTCTCAAGAAATTTAGCATTTCTTGATTCCACAATCCTGGTATTATGAGACGGACAATAGAATCTATAACCCTTAGACCTTTCAGCATATCCAATGAAATACCCACTAATGGTCCTTGGGTCTAGCTTCTTCTCTTGCCGGTTGTACACTCTCACCTCAGACGGGCATCCCCAAATACGTACATGTTGCAAACTCGGTTTCCATCCTTTGAATAGCTCAAAAGGCGTCCTTGAGACGGCCTTGGAAGGAACCCGGTTTAATATGTACATTGCCGTCTTAAGAGCTTCTACCCATAAAAATGATGGAAGTTTAACATTACTTCTCATACTTCTCACCATATCCATTAAGGTTCGATTTCTTCTTTCTGCTACACCATTCTGATCTGGAGAACCAGGCATGGTGTATTGGGCAACAATCCCATGCTCTTGAAGAAATCTTGCAAATAGACCTGGTGCTTGTCCGTTCTCGGTGTATCTACCATAGTACTCTCCACCTCTATCTGATCTCACAATCTTAATGTGCTTATCACATTGTTTCTCTACCTCAGCCTTAAACAATTTAAAGGCATCCAAAGCTTCGTCTTTAGAACGAAGTAAGTAAAGATACTTATATCGTGAATAATCATCGATGAAGGTGATAAAGTATTTCAGATCATTAGCGTTCATGTCTAGACAACAAATATCCGTGTGTATGATCTCTAATAGGTTTGAACTCCTTTTGGCACCAATTTTGTGTTTGTTAGTTTGCTTTCCCTTAATGCAACCAACACAAGTATCGAAATCAGTAAAGTCTAAAGTACCAAGTACCCCATCCTTTACCAATCTCTTAACTCTCTCAATGGAGATATGTCCCAATCTCCGGTGCCACAAAATAGAGGAGTCCTCATTTATAATACATCTTTTTAACCCAGTATTAACATGCACAGAACTATTAGTGATATCATTTTGCAAACAAAGACGATATAAACCATCAGACAAAATACCATATCCAATAACTTCAGAATTTCTGAAAATACTGAAACCAGAATCTGAAAAACTAAAGGTAATTCCCAAAGGTACAAGTCTTCAAACTGAAATCAAGTTTCTAGTGAAACCTGGTACATAAAACGTCTTTTCTAAATGCAAACTAAAACCACTACTTAAAATTAAACTGCATGTCCCAACGGCCTCCACATGTGAACTGGTCTGACTACCCGAATAGATGTAGTGTTCACTTCTCATTGATTTCCTTAGGTTTGTCATACCCTGCAAGGTATTCGAAACATGGATTGTAGTACCAGAGTCAATCCACCATGTATTATAATTAATATTAACCATATTAGATTCATAAACAAATGCTAGGAAATTACCTTTCTTCTCAAGCCAAGTCTTAAACTTCATGCAGTCTTTCTTCTTGTGTCCCTTCTTTTTACAAAAGAAACACGTAGACTCCTTCTTTATACCTTGGTTTGCTGAAAGCTTTCCCTTTTCCTTAATGTGATCCTTTCTCTTCTTTGAAGAAGAGGCAGTAGTAAGGCTCACCTTTTCTTCCTCTTCCATCCTCAATCTGCCTTCCTCTTGAACACACATGGTCATAAGTTCATTAATTGACCATTTATCCTTATGTGTATTATAAGAGATCTTAAAAGGGCCATATTGTGGAGGGAGAGTGCACAAAATGAAATGTACTAGGAAAGATTCAGACATGGTAACTTCCAAATCCTTAAGTTGGGCCGCAATATCCCTCATGCGCATGATATAATTACGCACACACTTAAACTCATTGTGCCTCATGGATGAAAACTTCATAATTAAGGTGCTAGCAAGAGCTTTGTCAGAGTCTACAAACTGCTCATCAATGGCTTTAAGGAGATCTTTAACCTTAGCATGCTTATCGACAGAACCCCGAATGCTAGCACAAAGTTTGGTCTTTATGAACATAACTGAGAGGCGATTAGATCGCTCCCACTTTTCATAAAGATCAACTGCAACTGGAGTGCTAGTCTCAGTTATACTAGGGGGTTCGTCCTTCCGAATAGCATAGTCGATATCCATCCACTCCAATTGCAGAAGCACTCTTTCTTTCCACACCTTATAGTTATCACCCTTTAATTCAGGAATGTCACAATTGACATTAGAAATATTCCCGGATAAAATTGCTGAAAAGAAATATACATACATGCTTGTAAACAAAAATTTGAGACTTAACTTTATCATGTTTTACCAATGCAAATCATGAATAAAAATATGAATCTAGTGACATAAAACCTGCCTGTGGGCTAAAGTCCTACTCAAAATTAGATTCATAACTGTATGATAAAACTATTAAACCATATTCATTCCTTAATTCTTGTGGGTAGATTAAGGAACATAATTCAATATTTCACCCTAATTAACCATACAAATATAATAAAATTTCCTGTGGGCATATTTCATCATATTACATATGATTAATTACAAATTAATGTCTAGTTTCCATATGTGATTTCATAAGAAATTTTAAATAACTAGAGATGCTGTGGCTACTCTCCAATTACTAAAATTAACAAATCACTCGACATATTTTCTTTAATAATTTGATCATGTACAATTAAAAGAAGCAAATTCTGTAAAGTGCTTTAATTGTACACCTCATAATGTTGACCAAATTCATTTATCTACATGATACTGGTAGCAAGAACAAAAGAATAACCACTAGCATTAGTATCAAAAAAACCTTCATTTCAACACGATGACACTTATCAATTCAATATATATTCTAGTTATTTCTTTTGTGAAATGAAATAACAGGCAAGGCAGAGATAAGTTTTTGGCTCTGATACCAAATGTAAGTCAAAAACACATTTATGTAAATTAAATGTAAGACAAAACAAAACAAATTTTCATGTACACTCTAATCGCCATATGAATATACATGAATGGGAGCGGAAGCGATAAAATGAAATTGATAATCGTACCTCCAGCCATTGCCGTTTGAAGCCTGAAACCATTTTCGCCAAAAGCCTCTTGATGTTGTCAATCTCAATTTTGGTTCCAAACTCTCCTTTCTCACTTTAGATGGTGTATATCAGAATTGTATGAGAGAGTGAATTTGGTGACCTTTTTCATTCTTATATTTATACTACTCTAGCCATCATAGAGTAGTTATTGTAACTGAAAAAATAGTGTGTGGTTTTCTAAATGAGAGGAGAGAATCATGGGGAAATTACTTTGATCAATTACCATATTGATCAGTTACCATATTGATCAGTTACCATTTTCCATTTAAATGGATCACATAACATATTTGTCCACATAACTAATTAATCAAATTAATTACTTACTTGATTAAGTGAAAAATAAATAAAACGTCTAACAGAGTGCGGATGTCATCGTTAGCTAATTGCAACCCGGTCATCTGATTCTGGATAGCTCCCAACGAGATCTCGAGATCCCACATCCTCTGATTTAGATCGGTCGACTATTGAGGACCAACACGACTAGGGGTGGCTCCTCGCGTCAACTAGCTTGGCGATCCCTGTCCGGAGTTGCCCCCAGACTCAATGACCTGTAAGTGCTCGATCGAAGAAGTAGGGTTCAAAGGATCAGTGAGCTTTGATACCATTGGAGCAGATTCTATCACGAAGGGGATCTGCTGAGTGGCTCCGCTGCGAGTTTGAACTACCATGGTAGCGGCGAGTGCTACGAATTACGATCAAACTGTAAAAAGAGCGAAAAGAGAAAGAAAAGAAGATTCAATTCATTAATAGCATACTCAACCCATTCATTACATAGAGAATATAAAGAAGAAGACGAAGGCGGTGAGACGATCTGCAAATCACACCCTGACACATAGCACGCGAGTGCACGTACCACTACAGTAAAAACGGTTTGCTGACACAGCTAACATCCTGGGGCCCCACCACTGAGGTCTATTCCCAACTAAGAGCACAACACGTAGCTCAAGTGGGGGGGTTTATTACAAAAGAACAGACACTTTAGCAAAATAGACCTTGAAAGAAAGAAAATGTAGAAAGGACTGATATGCAATCTCTTTGGGCTGATACGCAAGATCTTAAACTTCTCCCTCTTCAGCAGATACAGTCGGTAGACCTGTATCACCGTCGCCCTCTCCTTCTCCCCCTCGCCAGCTCGCGCCGACTGCCTCCTCTTTCTCTCGCGCCATCGACCACTGGGCCGGTGTAACAATTTTTTCTCTCATGTCGTCGACCACTACGCCATCGATTTGGGGGTAACAACATTGTACATTATTAGGATTTTTGTTGGAAAGATATGATTTTCTATACATACTTTCTTCATTTATCAGACTAAATAAATTCTAGATCATTTGTTGTTCCCTGTATGGCAGCCTACCTTGGATAATGTCAGAGCATAATGTAGATGATGTTGGTTACTGATACACATATTAATGCTTAATAAGAAGGGGAGAATTGCGTACTACTTTGAAGGGGTAACAGCAGCTCCCTGAAGCTAACAAAATTAGACAATATTAGTAGAAAGAACATTTCCTCAGATGGTTGTCAATTCAGTTTGATTTTGCGGTTATCTTTTGTTTTGATATCCGTAGTATATTTCACCTGAGGAGATGGTCATTAACTGACGTGAGGACTTAGCTGATACAGAATACTGGAATAAAGATTTGAGTATTATGTTGACTCTCCTGATCATATATCGTGAGTTGATCATCATCTAGAGAATTGACAACTTTAAAAATTGCACAGGGTTGTTCTTTGATAGTATAATTGAAATAGAAATTTACCCAGTTTTTCCTCAACCTTCATATATCAGTGCATAGGTTCACATTGCTGATACTAAGCAATGTTGTTGACATGGTTTTTTGAATTCACGGGCAAAATTATCTCCTAGCTTCATAGTTCACACTAATGCAAAGGGTTATGGACTAAGAGCCTCTTTTTAGGTGTGATTATAATTTAATTTAGCATATATGTCTCTATTTGCTCTAAACCTGCTACAAGTCACCTTAAAAAAAATTTGGGATTGGCTATATGAAACTCTTTTCACCATTCAGCTCCGTGCAGGCCCTGCTTTTCACATTTTATGTTTAAGTAGTTTGTCGGCTTTAATTTTAATTGCGACGTATCTGTATGTAGTGCTTTGTTTTCTGGCAGTTGCAGTTTTTTAGCCTAACTACAAGTGCACAGCTAATGCTGGTCATAAGTGACAGATCTATGCTTTGCTTCTTTTTATAGTAATTGGTGGATTCAAGAAACCTTAAGGGTTTTTTATTTTGTTCAACCTGTTTTCCATTTTAGACTTTAGATAAAGCCTCCATTGTCTTGTCTATTTCTTTTATCAACTTGATGCAATTGTTAATATGTACACATCTCTTCATTTCAATGGCAGAATTGTGTGAAGTTACTGATTTCTTTTTTCCAACTTGTAAAGATTAACCCATAATTTCCTCAACACAGGTTGTTTTGTTGAACCAAGTAACTACCAAGTTCACGGAGGGCTCATTTCAGTTAACTCTTGCCTTAGGTAGACTTTTAGTTCTGTCTAATCTATCTGCTCATATTTTGTCACTATGATAATTATTCTGTTATTGTTCATCATTTTATAAATTTTATTTGGTTCTGTTGATTACCTTTTGGCATTTTCCCACTATTTTCAACTTCTACTGTGCTTCTGTGTATGATCTATTTCTCATAAATAAAGTTGGCGCAGTAAAGGTCCCGACAGAAGGTTTCTCTACAGATGAGTTTAGTGAAAGTTTATAACAGAGATATATGAAGAGCAAACTACAAAAACAACAAACAATGGAAAGTCAAACTTGACAGCCAAATAGATTTTCAGACCATCATCAGAAAGTATTATGTAGGTCCAGTTGTTCCTCTTAAATAAGAGAAGGTCGAATCATGTATTTGCACTTCTATCGGGAAGTAATTTCCCACACAAAAGCAAAGAAAAATGTCTTAGTAGATTTGGTGGGTCTTTGCTGGTGTTTGTAAAGAAGTTTCTACCAAACTCATAAAGACCAACAGGCTACAACAGTAGATATATCAGTGGAGAAGCATGAAGGGTTTAGTTAACTAAATTAGTTCCCCATATGGCCATCAATTCATTTATCATATGTGAATTAGTGAAGTCCCAAAATTTTTGTAGCCTGTGATTTGAGTTTGCATATTTACAAATGACAAAATAAGAAACAAACCTGCAGGACAATTTCTCTTAACTAAAGTTGTCTGTGACGAGTAACCATACCAAACCCAGGGCCTTCAATGATGCTATGGTGTTCCGTATAGTGTGATGGACTAGGTACTGTCACGGGACATCTTTCCGGTATTATGGATTTTGTAAAATTTCATCACAAATTTTCTGTTTGGTGATTTACTATTCCAGAAGAAAGTCACCAGCTGTTGATTATCAACATTATCTTTACCAAGGAATTTGTTTCAAAGTTATATCCCGTTAGACCTCACATAGTTCAAAGGGCCAGTTGGTCAAATTTAATTTAGGAAGTTTTTGTCCCAACCTTAGGCATATCATTAATTCATTATCATCACTATCAGATATATCTTTCAAAAAATCGATACTCAGGTTTATCATAGTTGTTAGAAATGTTTACATACCTGAATACCTGAAGGAGTCAGATGTGATGATATAGGTAGCACAAATTCTTCACGGCAATGGCATCAATTTCAGCATTAGGTGTAGTAAGTTACTTGTATTTCATAGCCCAAGTCTGTAGTAGTTCCTCCCCTCCCCTCCTATGAAGTACTATATGAAAAACCCATTATATCTGACAGGACTGTAATCAACCTCTTTTTTTCATCGAAATAGTTAAACCATGTTAGGTTGTATGTCCATTCTTGAATTGCTTTCTGTTAGCAACAAATTAATGGATTTCTCTTCCTAACTCTTTCATATTTTTCTTCTTCTTTGTTTCTGCATGTCTATATTTTCCTATAATGGAGAGGACTAATAATTAGTAAACTAATCCTCATCTTCTTTTTCTTGAGCAGTATGCAAGAGTTATAGATCTGCCAGACTTCACAGTTTGGATAGTATTATTGGCTGGCAGGCAAGGTATGAAATTTATAATCTGCTGTACAATTTGTACTCCTTTGATCAAATTGATTGTTCATAAAATACTTCTCTTCATATGCTTTCCTGTGATCAGTTTCTTCTGCATACACTACACTTCATACATCATATCAATAGACAATATGTGCTTTCCTATGACACTCCTTGGGCATGAAATTCTTGTTTCCATACATAAATCATATGATGGTACTAACATAAGGTTCACGAAGCAACATTTTCTTATCATATGTACTGGCCTGGGTGTCAATGAAAGAAAATATATAAGAAAGATATATGAGGTTGAAAGTGCTACCAAGAAAAACAACAGAATATACTAAAGTTGTTTAAATGGGTTTGCACTCCATAATCTTTCAACTTTCTTAGTAGCAATGTTCAAAAATTCAGGTTGAGTTTATCGAATAATTGGATTCTTTCGTTTTTCCTATCTGGTCTGTTATTAACTGATACAAATAATTCATGTTGTTTGGTTCTTTGGCTTATTGATTTATTTAGAATCGACAATAATTTCCTTTTAAGGACAATAAGTCATCATTATAGATTATGTTCTAGCTAGGCGTTTTATTGTTTTGTTCATGTCGTAGAGCTTGTGTCTTATCTACGGTTCCTTATATACTGTTAAAGTACATAAAATATATACGGTTCCTTGTATACTTTTTTAGGAATGCTAAGGCATTTCTGTTGTAGTGCTGAGCGTGGAGATTTTAGAAATATATCAGTAATACTATAAATGCAAGCATATTTGACCACTATTAATCACCACTTTGACAATTTTTCTTCTCCATTTGCAGGTTGAAGATGTTGTGGATGAGCCGAAGAATGCGAGTTGTTTTGATGTTAGTCAGTCAAGACTTTTTTTTCCTTCAGTTTTAAGTTGATTGAACAGACTTTTGTATAAGTTTAATGTACATATTCAAGTTTATTGTACAGATTTTTTTGTGATGCTAGGTGTTGGTCTACTTATACACAAAAATTTAAAACTTTTATTGTTGCAATAGTGTATTGACAGTTTCTATATATCAATTTTTATTTGCATCAAGAATTTTTTTTTTTTGTATACAGGTAAAAAGAAACAACTTTCCTAAAATGCTATTAAAAACACCACTCTAAAAAAAAATGTAAAAATGTTTGCATTTTGAAAACGCTGTATGTTTGACTGTGTTCTCAAAACACTGAAATTTATGACGGCATTTAGCAGACGCTGTCGAAAGATAGCATTTTGAAAACACTATCAAAAGATAGCATTTTCAAAACACTGTTTTTTATAGCGTTTTCAAAATGCTGTTAATGAGGCAACATTTTGAAAATGCTATAAAAAATAACCTTTTCCGAAACACTATAAAAGGCACAGCGTTTCCACAAAACTCTATCAAAACGAAAGCGTTTTCAAAACGCTATAAAAAGTACAGCGTTTTTACAGAACGTTATATAGTTACTATAGCGTGGGTTACGACAGCATTTTCAAAACGCTATCGTACACGTTCTATAACATTTTACAAATGCTGGCATGCGGCAAATGCCATATTTGTTGGAGTGTATCCCAGTTCAAATTCAATCATTCGTACTCCGAGCTTGTTAAGCATATGCACGAAGAAATCTCTGCATAAACGTCACTGTTGAAGGTATTGAAGCCTATCAACGAAGAGAAAGCATTTCTGATGATCCAGTTAATCAAGGGATTCTGTAACTAACTCATCCTAGAGTTTGCTGTATGTAACGATAGGGATGGCAAATGGGCCCGGTCACCCGGCGACCCGCCCGTTGGACCCGGCCCGTGAAACGGTTTGGCGGGTTCGGGTCGAACCTGGTGAATAGTAACGGATCGACCCGGGTGGTCAAAAACGCGAATCCAACCCATTAAACCCGGCCCGCGAACCCGTTTAAAAAAGTCCAACCCGCCGCCAACCCGCGGGTCGACCCACGGGTTTCGAACCGTTGGACCTGTACGGATCGAACATTCGACCCGTTATGGGTCAACCGTTGACCCACGGGTCAGCGGCCCGTTGAGGGGGGGGACGCCGCACTGTTCAACAGAGAGAGCCATCTCTTGACCGTTTTTTTTGTTTTTTTTTTGTTTTTTTTTTGTTTTTTGTTTTGTATTTTTAGCCTATAAATATCCCTCAAAATCCTATTAAAAATTTACACCTTACTCCCTTACTCTATCTACTATTATACATCATTTCTAAGGAATTTTTCAACAATTGTAGTATTCAACAAGCAAGTCTACAACAAGGCATAAACACGATCAATTTTCGATCGTATCGAAATCAAAATTCAACGTCTTCAACTCTCTCCAACTCTCGTCAATTCTCCTTCAAGCTCTCCTCAACTCTTCAATTGCGGAATCGGCGAAGCGCTTCTTTCTAGTTCTATTTCTATTCTTATTTTCATAGTTTATTTTACATACGCGTATTCCACGGTGAACGGTATCAAAATTTCATACTTCTCTCGTTATATTTTTTTTGCGTTGTAGTTAAAATTATTGTTGGTTTTTTGATCTTCTCTATCTTAACCCTCCTGTTTTTTAGATTTTTTTTTATAATTCACCATTCCTACATTGTGTATTTTTTTTTACATACATTAGTACATTAGTACATTATGTGTAGATCACGCGGTAGCGGTCGTAGCAGGTAAGATTCCTCCTCCTCTTTCCGTAGGCCACCAATTGTCCCAACTGGTGAGCTCGCCCAAGAATACCATGATTCTCCTACCCAACAATGGGGTACACACGACGAGGATGTAGGTGACATACAATTAGAAGAAGAAGAACAACAACAACAACCAACCGAAACCACACAACCCCGTAGTAGTAGGAAAAGTAGAGGAGAAACTAGTGATTGGCATAAGTTTTACGATTATATCCCGGACGAACATACTCCGGGTATAGGTTTGAAAGTTTGTAAAATATGTGGTAAAACATACAAATTCAAGAGGGGTGACGGCACCGGTACAATTAGTAGACACATCCAACATAACCATAAAGACCTTCTTGCTGACCTACAAGGCCAACAAAAAATCAGCCCTAGGACCGGTCTAGTTGATAGCCACCCTTATGATCCCGATCTTGTTCGTCGGGAAATGGTCAGATTAGTCATAAAGGAAGAGTTGCCATTTTCCTATACCGAGAGTAGGGACTTGGAAAATTTTAACCAAACGGCCTTAAACTTTCATTTTAGAAGAATTCCGAGAAATACTTGCAAATCGGATTGTTTTAAAATATACATCGAAATGAAGGACGCTTTGATTGCAATTTTATGGAGTTTAACTTGTAGAGTTAGTTTAACTTCAGATTGTTGGACGGGTGTCAACAATATTCCAACGATGGGAATAACCTGTCATTGGATTGATAATGATTGGATTCTTCAAAAAAGAATCATATCACTTGCGGCGTTGCCGTATCCCCATAGTGGCGCTGAAATAGCAAATCGTATTATAGAAATTTGTGATGTTTTTCATATTCGCGATAAAATTATGTGTATTAGTTTTGATAATGCATCTAACAACAATGTAGCAATTACTAATTTAAAATCAGTATTAAACCTTCCATCTGACAATATTTTTCATGTTAGATGTGCATGTCATATTATAAATTTATGTGTTCAAGATGCATTAAAAATAGCCGATCCATATATAATTAAAATTAAAAATTGTGTACATTTCATTGCATTAAGTCCAAGCATATTACAAGAATGGAAAACTTGGTGTAGGCTTAAAACTGTACATTATAGAAGATTTTCAAAGGATGTTAGACACCGATGGAATTCTACTTTTGATTTACTAAATGTTGTTACCGAATATAAAGTAGTTGTAAATGATTTTTGTATCGCAAAAAATATGCACAATTTTGAAATGACTCCTACCGATTGGTTTTTTGCCGAATCTTTGTTGAAATTTTTAGAACCTTTTAAAACCGCAACTTTAAAATTTTCAAAAACATATGAATCTACTTCTAGTAGCATTTTTATTTCATTAGTTAGCATGATGCAAATACTTAACGAAATGTTAAATGATATCAAAGTTGGTGAGATTGTAAAACCTGCATACAAATTTTTTTTGAAGTATTATTTTCCTCCTCCTATGTTGATTTGTGTTGCTACCATTATGGATCCTCGTATCAAATTAGAAGGTACGAAGAGTTTGATTGAAATGTTTTTTGCATTACTTGGGAAAAATGTAGAATTAGTAATTGATTGTGCTACTTTTTTAATTCAGTTCGAATCTACATTAAATAACTTATATGATTATTATGATAGACGTTTTGCTTCTAGTAGTACAACTTCTGTAGTTAGTTTTTCTTCTGGTACTTCTAAAGGTAAGGATAAAAGTAAATTTGATGATAGAACATTTAATTTACTTGAACAAATTCAATCAAAAAAACCTAGAACTAATCAACCAAATGAATTAAATTGGTATAACCAACAAGATTCTGAGTCTTCTACTTCTCCACTAGATATTTTACAATGGTGGAAAGACCATGAACACAAATTTAGTATTCTGTCAATTATGGCTAAAGATTTACTAACTCCTCCTGTCTCTACAGCTGCTTCTGAGAGTGCATTTTCTTCAAGTGGCAGGGTTCTAACTGATTACAGGAATCGCTTGAAGCCGGACTCGTTAGAGATGCTTGTTTGCACAGAAGACTGGCTGAAGGCTGAAAATAGGACACAAGGAAAATCACTATCAACGTCAACAAGTGGGAGCAACTCGCCGGAAGAACAACAACAACAACAACAACAATAGCTGCTTTGCTTGTATTAGCAACTCGACCGACACGTTAGGAATTGTATTATATCTTTGCTTGTTATGTTAAATTAGAAAAATTGGAGTCAATTAAAATTGTATATAAGAAATATGTTATTGTATAAAACTTATTTGTGAATTGAATTCTTCATTTCATTAGAAATTGTGAAAATTGTACAACTTAAATTCATATGAATAATATTTCAAATTTTTTTGGCAATTTCTCTTTTTCAATCTTATTATTATTATTACGATTTTTAATGTTTATTAGTATTATTATTATTATTATTTTAAGCTAAAAATATTTATAAAAAAAAACCTACCTATCTAAACGGGCCAACCCGCGGGTCGATCCAACCCGATCCGGGTTGGACCCTAAAGGGTTCACGGGTTGGGCGGGTTGCCTAAATCAAGTTTGGGCCCGGCCCGGTCCAGCCTGGCCCGGGCCAGACGGGCCCGAGCCCGCCCAAGTCACGGGCCAACCCGGACGGGTTCAGCCCGGCACGGCCCGTTCGATCCGTTTGCCATCCTTATGTAACGACAATATTTTGGAAACTTTAAAGCTTTCTTGCTTTTCCATTAGATTTCCGATTTCGAGTAGATTAGAATTCGAATTAATAATTGTATTTATGCTTTTTAATCTGTCTATTTTTAATATGGCAGGTTTTTAGGGGTGCTAGATGAGATCCTTATATGCAGTTTTTGATATGCCTGTTGTGATGTTTATTTGTCACGGTCGTATAATTGGACTTTCCATTCCACCTGTCAAATGTTGAGATTGTCTTTCTACAAAATATAGGTCTCCGATTGGGAAGGTTGAGTGACTATATATATATATATATATATATATAATGCGGTTTGTTTTGGAGTGGCTGCACCAGGTGTGAGTTCTCTCAATTTATAAAGTGGAAGTTTTGGTACTGGCTATACGCTCGACCCTCAGCTGAGGAAACGGTTCGGGAGTAGGCGGGAGTGAGGTGGAGGTCGGATGCTCGGCCCGGATCTGGATGCTCGGCTCGGATCTGAAAGCTCGGCTCCGGAAGTCTCGTGTACCTGCACTCAGCCTAGGAACACCGGGGTTGATCCCGGTGGCAGGTAGGACTGTAAATCGGACCAGACGGGATCGGACAACCATATGTTCAAGCTCGGACCGAAATTCTACTCGGACAGGCTTATGTCCGGCTCGGTCTAGGTCGGACAAAATTTTTATAGTCCAGACTCGGTTCGATAAAGCATCGGACCGCAATAATACTTGGACGGACTTATATCCGGCTCGAGCTCGATAAAGAATCGGACCTAATAATTTGTTTGAGTTCGGTTCGTATAACAGTTCTGATGGTCCACGATCGGACCATTTCTCGAGCCGGACTCGGACGAACGACGAACCGTCCTGTTCATTTTACACCCCTAGTGGCAGGCCCTCCGACGGTCTAGTTAGTCACTGAAGAGTAACAGTAACTAGGATTTTTAGAGGGGAAAGATTGATTACCTTTTGAAGGGGGAGATGACCTGGTATTTATAAGCAGTGCAAAGCGGGTCTGGAACTGTTTGGGCCAGGTCTGGACCCGGTTGTCCGTGGGTCTAACATGGCAGAATGCCCATGAGGCTTAGGGCAGACCTGGCAAACCTGATGATCAAGGGTGAACGGTTTTTGAGGGGATCCTGTGGCCCAGGAGAGGCCACATCATCTGACCCATATCAGGAGCCCCCCACCCCTGGAGGGCTGGATAATCCAGCCGTGTAGGAGTGATTTTTTTGCCTCTGTAGGAATAGCGGAGTGGTGTGTACGGCGAAGAACGGGGTCTGTATCTTCCCGAAGAGGTCTGTGGGGTAGGATGAAGGGGATCCTCTCTTGGAGTCACGAGGGGTGCTGGGTGCAGAAGAGTCGGAGCTCGGTTTGCCGAGCGTCGAGGGTCGGTGGATGAGTCCCCTCACTTGTTGGAAAAGCAAGGGGACGTCGAGATCTTGGGAGTAGGAGGTTGGTTTTGTCGAGCGTCGAGGGTCGGTAAACGAGCCCCCTCACTGGTTGGGGGATAATATGTGGCTCGCGGTGACATCCGAGCGTCGATCCCCAAGCCGTTTGAGAGAAACTTTTGGGGCTCGCGGTGACATCCGAGCGTCGACCCCCAAGTCGTTGAGAGAAACTTTTCGGGGCTCGTGGTGAAATCCGAGCGTCGAGGCCCAAGCTATTTAGGAGAAACTTTTTGTGGCTCGCGGTGACATCCGAGTGTTGAGGCCTAAGCTATTTAGGAGAAACTTTTTGGGGCTCGCAGTGACATCCGAGCATCGATCCCCAAGCTGTTTAGGAGAAACTTTTTGGGGCTCGCTGTGACATCTGAGTGCCGAGGCTTAAGCTGTTTGAGAGAAACTTTTTGGGGCTCGTGGTGGCATCCGAGCGTCGAGCCTGAAGCCTTTGAGAAAAACTTTTTGGGGCTCGCGGTGACATCCGAGCGTCGAGGCCCAAGCTATTTAGGAGAAATTTTTGTGGCTCGCGGTGACATCCGAGCGTCGAGGCCCAAGCCGTTGAGAGAAATTTTTTGTGACTCACGTGACATCCGAGCATTGACCCCCAAGCCGTTTGAGAGAAACTTTTTGGGGCTCGCGGTGACGTCCGAGCATCGAGCCTGAAGCCTTTGAGAGAAACTTTTTGGGTCTCGCGGTGACATCCGAGCGTCGACCCCCAAGCCATTTGAGAGAAACTTTTTGGGGCTCGCGGTGACGTCTAAGCGTCGAGCCTAAAGCCTTTGAGAGAAACTTTTTGGAGCTCGCGGTGACATCCGAGCGTCGAGCCCCAAGCCGTTTGAGAGAAACTTTTTGGGACTCGCGGTGATGCTCGAGCGTCGAGCCTCAAGAGGAAGAGGTGAAGTACTCGAGAAGTTTGACCCCACGTACAGGGCCGGGGGTAACAAGGTAAATTTGCGCTATAGGTTGATGTCATCAAGATCTTAGTGACCGTTAAATCTTGATGATCAAGATCAAACGGCCAGATCTCTTCGCGGAATTCGAGGAGTCTCATCTCCGCTTATAAATCCCCCTCCCCACTCCTCATTTCTTTTACTTTGCTTTTACTCTCTCGCTAACAGAAATTTCTTTGCAAGCCGTCGGTGATCGCTTTTCACTTATCTTCACATTCTCCGGTGAAACAGGGTAGTATTATTGTTTTAAAATGTCACGCACTCAGTCTGGCTCCGAGGCAGGCACTTCAGGTCGCACCGAGGAGGAAGTTCACTCGTCTTCAATATCTTGGTCTTCGGATGACCCTCAAGTGAAGGAGGAGGTTCTATCGGTTGGAGGGTCGGGAGGCGAGACTATTGTGGTCTAAAACGTGGCTCCTCTACCAGTTTGGGGACCAGAAGGGGAGCCTGTTGAGTAGAGCGAGCATGAGGGAGACTCTGAGGAGGAGTTTGTTGACAAGGAGAATGACCTTGGGAAGAGGAGCAGGTCGAGGAGTGTGATGGTCAGGAGGGGTCCAAACAAGGGACTGAAGGTGGTAGCGATCACGCTGAGGTCGGAGAGACCGCAGAAAAGGTAGAGGAGGAAGAAACAGGCCTCCCACCGTTGCCCCTCCTAGCGACCCCTTCCCCTGATAGGAAGCCTCGCCCCCGAAGGAGGAAAAGGAAGTGGATACGGCCCGACAGTCCGGCCGAGAAGAACAAGTATGAATATGGCTTCGGGTTCAAGTACCCCCATCTTTCCAGCAAAAATCCAGAGTTGATCAGGATGTACCCTGACGACGTGGACGATCTTCTGGCGTACACTTCACTACTGTAGGACAAGGGCCGGTCCATGATCAAGATGGACTGCGTGAAGTGCGCTTTGCAGAGGGACTACTTGCCCATTTTCAGGGCGACTTACTTTATTCCGCAGGAATTCGAGCTGCTTGTGCTGAACCCAGGAATCTGCCCAACCACCGCGCTAGAGTCGAGCTTCTGTATGTTCCCTGAGAACACTTTTATCTCGGGGTTGAGACTTCCGCTGCATCCGTTCATCAAGAGGGTGCTAAACCGGGGGGAGCTGAGCCCCATGCAGTACAGTCCCAATTCTTAGAAACACTTGGTGTGTTTTAGTTTGAAGTGTCAGCAGAAAGGGATCATGCCGAGGCTCACATATTTTTGCGCCATCCTGGGGATGAGCTCGCTCGGGGACCAGGAGGGGATTTTTTATCTCTCGCCACACCCTCATAAGAATGTGATATATGGACATCCGGACTCTATAAAGGGGTGGAAGGAGAAGTACTTCATAGTCCGAAGCGAGAAACCTTGGGAAATTCCCACTGTTTGGAATTTTGAAAAGCCGAACCACAAGCCGCCGAAGCGAAGAGACTTGACCGAAATGAAGTGGGTGAAGGTTGATAAGATCGTGGAGAGGCACAGTATTGGGTGGCCTCGCGTCACGGAGCTGCATCTTGCCCGAGCCGGACTGAGCCCAGCCGACCCTAGTTTGTTTTTGTTCCCATTTTGTTTTTCTTTCTGCCATCGTGTTAACATTTTTACTTTTCCCTTTTGTAGATATGTCTACCAAAGAGCTCGACAACCGCAATGCCCTAGTAGCCCTGGCGGCCAAAAGGAGGGCCGATTTGGTGAAGAAGGCCACCTCGGGGGCGGGGACCAGCCAGGCCGCGACCCCAAGGCCCGAGGAGTCGGCCCCGAAGAGGGCAAAGAAGCACCACCACCATTTGTCGAGGTCGACGAGAGATCCGGGGGTGAGCTCCGGTAGTAAGAAGGTTGCCGAGGTCACGAAGGGGCCTCTCCCGCCACTTCGACCGAACACCACAAAAATGGTGGGTCGGCAGGGCATGAGGTCGTATGCCCCCGACTAGGGGGTCAAAGCGGGGGATACTGTAACGCCCCTGCCCCTAGCTCAGATAATTTATACAATTTAGAAGAAAAATTAGATACTATGTAGTACAACTGCCCACCACAGGTTGCCTCTCAAAAGGTGGTTAGCCGATTAGGTGACTATTGATCATAGGCTATTATATTTTAATATTATTATATTCATTTCTATTCCCGACGTGGGACAATATTCCTTCACCTTTCTACTGTTCTCTCTCTTGAGAAATACACAGCGGAAAGTCTCTCCCGGTGGGCCCCCCTGGCAGGCCACATCATCTATCATTGATGCCAATAGCATGCTGACCAAGTCAAGTAGCATACAAGTCTGTTTTTTACCTTACCGTGGGCCCCCCTATCTCCATCATTATTCAACATATTTACTATATATATACCATCCAGCATACATATACAAGCTGTTACTTTTTTACTTCTTTTCAACATATATTATATAATATTATTTAGAAATCACAGGGTGTTACACACCCCCCCTTCAGAAATCAGCATCCTCGCTGAGCACGGGCATGCACAATCTAGTGCAGGATCGCCTCTTCTATCCACCCAATTATTCATGATCCCAGAATCCACCGCTCGATCAATCATAATTCCAGAATTAATTGAGCCGCCCTCCTATCCGCATGATTTATACAATTTAGAAGACAAATTAGATACTATGTAGTACAACTGCCCACCACAGGCTGCCTCTCAAAAGGTGGTTAACCGATTAGGTGACTCTTGATCATAGGCTATTATATTTTAATATTATTATATTCATTTCTATTCCCGATGTGGGACAATATTCCTTCACATTTCTACTATTCTCTCTCTTGAGAAATACACAGTGGAAAGTCTCTCCCGGTGGGCCCCACCTGGCAGGCCACATCATCTATCATTGACGCCAACAGCATGCTGACCAAGTCAAGCAGCATACAAGTCTGTTTTTTTACCTTACCGTGGGCCCCCCTATCTCCATCATTATTCAACATATTTACTATATATATATATATATATATATATATATATATATATATATATATATATATATATATAAGTGGGAGTTTCCCGAGATTGTTAATCCTCACACCTCTTCTTTCTGGAAGGGTGTCTGGAAAGCATCGCCTGCTTTTCATTGCAGTATTTATCGTACCTGCTATGATGGTTCTAGAGCTAAATTTTGGACTGACCTATGGATCGGCAATTCCACTTTAGCTACTGCTTTCCCTTCTCTCTATCGTTTGGCGGCACTCCCATCCGCGTCTATAGAGGACTCTTTTAGCTGGATTGGCAATACTCGTAATTGGTGTTTACCATTTACGATAGATCTTCCACAATCTTTGTCCGAGATTTTTAATGATCTCATTGAATTACTTAATAACTATGCTTGGAGGCCTTCTGAGGGCATTGCTTGGCGTTGGTCACCAACAGGCACCTTTTCGGTCAAATCTTTTTATGGCTTCCTTAACTCGAGAGGAGTCCTATCTCCGATTGCTAAATACTTCTGGGACTCATGGGCTCCCCTCAAAGTGAAGATCACATCTTGGTTGGCTTTTAATAACAAGTTGCTCACCGTTGATGTGCCAAATAGAAGAAATTTAGCCTGGGGACAGCTTTGCTCCCTGTGCGTTCAGCACTCAGAGGATGTTGATCATCTTTTTGTTCAATGTGCTGTCATCATTCCGTTATGGAAGATTTACTCACTAGCGTGGGGTACGAGATCCTTACCCCCTGTATTAGCCTCTGTTTGGTCGGCTAAGCCTTCGAACTCCTCTTTTCAAAGTGCTTGGATCTTGTCGGTTCATATTCTCATTTGGGTCATTTGGAAAGAGAGGAATACCAGAGTTTTTCAGCACCGCGTTTCTTCTATATCCGCTATGATTGATGATTTTTTATTTCTTTACAATCTTTGGGCATCGGGATTGAAACCCAAAGACAACGATTCAATTGCTTTCCAAAGATTAGTTGATGCAGTTCATTGTCTTCGCACTCTTCATGCTTTATAATTTTCCTTTCCTTTGATTGTGGGCTTACCTTTTCTCTTCTTCTCCTTTTCTTATTTGCAGGATTAATCTTCTCCCTAGGGGAGCTTCTGACCCTATGTTACGATCCATGCTATTTCTTTTCAACTGAAGCTTACTTTTGGTGTCAGTTGGGGTTTTTGTGATGCTGATGCCTTCTCCATCTATGGGCTGTTATCCCCAGATGTTTGTTTCTGTTCTTTTGATGCTATGGGCATCGTTTTTTTTTGTAGACTTTGCTTATATTGTTTCCTCTTAATCCAGCCTGTGGATGTTTCTTTTGTTATGGCTTTGGCTTGATGTTTTCTTTTACTGATCATTTTTTCTCTGGGTGTGATGTGTGTATAGCAGCCTCTTGTGGCTGCGTTTGTTGTACTTATTGGCCTTGCCATCTCCTTTCTTAGCATTTGGATGGCTTGATTTCTAAGCTTTTGGTTTGTTCTCATTGTTGCTTCTGGAGATGTTGTTACTGATCAGCTGTTTTGAATCATTTACTTTCGGTGGAGGGTTTTACTAGCCTGTGGATGGCTTGATTTATTCGTTACTCCTTTCTCTTTATTTGGCTGGCGGATTTTTATGGTTTGAGTATTATGTTTCAGTCGGAGGTTGGTTATGTTTCAGTCTGAGGTTTTTTCTTTTCTCTTTCCTCTGATCATCTGGGTGTGAAGAGTGGAATGCGTTCTCCTTTTGGTGTGTTTGAGGGGCTGACTGGTTTTGCCCACTTGTTGCTATCCTTTTGCGCTGTCTCGAGTTTGCATTCCTCGTCTCGTGGTTGGGACTGCCTGTTTAAGGTGCTTTCAGCTACCCAAACAGTGGTGGTCTTCAGTGGTGATCTACTATTGAGGTTGCTTTCAGCACCCTAGTGGTGGTGTTCCTCTGTGGCTGTTGTCGAGGAAGCTCGGGTCTTGTTTCGGTTGGTCTCCTCATGCCGTTAAGCTCCCTGATCGCTTGCTTGTGGTTCGGTACCAGCTGAGATGGAGAGGCCCTTGCTTCGGAGAGCTTCTTATTATCGAATCTCTAGTGTTTTCTTTGATGTATTTCTTTTCTTTATCTCTGTTATCTGTTTCCATTTTACGGCTTGTAAAATTTACATTTTGATTAGTTTTAATATATTTTTGATCTGATGGCTGGGGTTGTAAGACCCTATCCGATTCATCAATTTACTATATATATACCATCCAACATCCATATACAATCCGTTACTTTTTTTACTTCTTTTCAACATATATTATATAATATTATTTAGAAATCACGGGGTATTACAGATATGCTCCTTGAAGGCCCGGTTGCGGTGGAGGTGGTGGAACACCTCGCCACGGAACGAGATCGCATGAACCTGGTGGTGGAGACGGTTGATACGCCTTACATGCGGTTCGCGCAGGCCCACCTCACGGTAGGTCTTCCCTTTGCGTTTTTGGCTTAGCTTGCACAAAATTCTTCTAACTTGATTCTCCTCGGCCAGGCGATGCAGCATGCGCAGCACTTCATAAGTGCCTTGAGAAGGAGATCGTGGTCGAGAAGAAGAATGCCGAGCGGTATCTTCGGGAAGCCACCCAGCTGAAGGACGAGCTGACGGCGGCGGAGTCTGCCCTTGCAGTCACTCAAGCCCAGCTGGTCTCGATCTCGGAGCATCACGCAAACGAGTTGGCGCACTTCAAGGCGAAGGCCAAGAAGGAAAGCGAGGAGCAGGCGATCACCATGGCGGACACCCTGATCGCTTCACAGGATGAGGCCCACAACCAGGCCAAAGAACACGTCTTGCAGATCTATCCGAACATTCGGATCAGACATCTCCACTATGGGTGGCAGCTCCCCGAGCTTCCGCTGACACCCCGAGGCGGGGAGACCGAGGAGCAGGGGGACCTTCAGCTGGAGGACGGGGAGACCAGGCTGATGAAGAGGTGTCGTCCCCCTCCTAAACAGTAGTCTAGGAATTTCTCTTTTTTGTTTGTAATTGACGAACACGGACTGGCCACCGCTTTTTTGTAACAAAAAATTTTGAATTTATTAAAAGAAGAATTTTTTGGTCGACGCTCTATGACTTGTGCTTTTTTGTCTCTCTTTTGTGACCTGCTTTTTTCTCTGTCTTTTTGATAGACGCATGAGGCCCTCGGCGCCGACCTCGGTTCTGTTGAGGTCTCCTGGGTCCGAGCTGATTAGGGAACCACGGAGAGTGTCCTGGCTCGCCATCGTAAGCAGGCTCGGGATCGAGAGGTCGCAGTAAATTACTTCATGAACAAGTCTAGAGAGCTCAGCCTAGAGGTCACTCGCCTGAAGACGGCATAGCCGACCGAGACTGGTGGGCAGTTGAGACGAACTGGTCGATCTCGGATGCCTCGAGTGGGCGACCGGCTTCGAAGACTTTTCTTCGTGAGGCTGTTGTAGAGAAAGAGTTGGAGATCCGTAGGCTGAAGCTTATGCTAGGCGCCGGTCTGGTCGAGGAGGCGAGCAATTCCGTGTTGGGACCTTCTCCGACTTTTTTCTTGGAGACGGCCCAGCCTGCCGACGCCCAGAGCTCTGTTGCCGGGGTAACCTTGCTGGTCAGACCGGCTGACTGCGTGAAGGATCCTGTGCGAAGCACCGAGTTTGAGTTTTAAGCCGAGCAATGAGCGATTTGTAAACTTTTCATTGTATTCTGTGGCCGTTTCTGGCGCTCTATGAGTAATAAAAACTTTGACTTCTTTTCTTTGATAATTTGTTACGCGAGACCAGTAGGGTCGTAGCTTTAGGCTCTTGTCGAGTGGGGCTTTGCTTCAGATCGATGCCGAGGTCGGAGCTACGCTCGGGGGCCGAACCGCTACACTAAGCAGGTAGCCTTCAACAAAAGACGTTTTGTCTTCCGATAAAAATTAATGGTAACGCTTCACCTTCTGCCATTTGGACTTCCCAATATCATTAATGAACTGCTCACGGGGCTATATAATCTCCACCCCTTCATCGCTTTTTCACCAGCAACTGGCGGTGACTTGTCTACCACTCGCTGACAATTCGGGGTTTTGGCTCTTGGGATCGTTGACCTCGACCTGTCAGCGGGTGAGAGGTGGGTCGACCTCGGAGGTGAGATTCGGGTGCCTGCCGAAGGTGGGCGCCCATAAGTGGAATTTTTGGCCGAGAGTCCCGGATCGGTGGCTCCCCCGCCACCCTCGAACAATTCAGGGTTTTGGCTTTGAGGGCCGTAAACCCGGAGTTGTTCGCGGGTGAGAGGTGGGTCAACCAATCGGTCTGGGGGCTCGGCAAGAGTCCTGGGTCGGTGGCTCCCCTGCCGCCCTCGAACAATTCGGGGTTTTAGCTCTGGAAGTCGTAAACCCGGAGTTGTTCGCGGGTGAGAGTTAGGTCAACCAACGGTTCGGGGCATTTGCCGAAAGCGAGCGCCCTAAATCTTTAATGAAAATTTTTGGGATGGGCGTGGTTGAAGGTCGTCGCCGAGCGTAAATGCCGCATGGATTGAAAAAGCCAAGGCCTTGCTCGAGGTCGACACCAAGCCCTCATGTGCGCTCCTTGGTAGATTGTACAGGCATGGCTGGCGGTCATCACCGAGCGTGTAGGCTGCAGGGCTTGAATAAGCCCATGCCATGCTCGAGGTCGATGCCGAGCCCCCATACCTTAGAGAAGCCTGTTATGAGTGTAGCTGCAGGTCATCGCAGAGCGTAAAGGTTGCATGGCTTGAAAAAGCCAAGGTCTTGCTCGAGGTCGACGCCGAGCTCCCATACCTGTTCTCAGGTGGATAGTACAGGTGTGGCTGGCAGTCATCGCCGAGCGCGTAGGCTGTAGGGCTTAAACAAGCCCATGCCATGCTCGAGGTCGATGCCGAGCCCCTATACCTTAGAGAAGCCTGTTATGAGCATAGCTGCAGGTCGTCGCCGAGCGTAAAGGTCGCATGGCTTGAAAAAGCCAAGGCCTTGCCCGAGGTCGATGCCGAGCTCCCATACCTATTCTCGGGTGGATAGTACAGGTGTGGCTGGCGATCATCACCGAGCGCATAGGCTGCAGGACTTGAACAAGCCCATACCATGCTCGAGTCGATGCCGAACCCCCATACCTTAGAGAAGCCTGTTATGAGCGTAGCTGCAGGTCGTCGCCAAGCATAAAGGTCGCATAGCTTGAAAAAGCTAAGGCCTTGCTCGAGGTCAATGCCGAGCTCCCATACCTGTTCTCGGGTAGATAGTACGGGTGTGGCTGGCGGTCAACGCCAAGCACATAGGCTGTAGGGCTTGAAAAAGCCCAAGCCATGCTCAAGGTCAATGCCGAGCCCCCATACCTTAAAGAAGCCTGTTATGAGCTTAGCTGCAGGTCGTTGCCGATCGTAAAGGTTGCATGGCTTGAAAAAGCCAAGGCCTTGCTTGAGGTCGATGCCGACCTCCCATACCTGTTCTCGGGTGTATTGTACAGGCGTGGCTGGCGGTCATCACCGAGCGTGTAGGCTGCAGGACTTGAACAAGCCCATGCCATGCTCGAGGTCGATGCCGAGCCCCCATACCTTAGAGAAGCCTGTTATGAGTGTAGCTGCAGGTCATCGCCGAGTGTAAAGGTTGCATGGCTTGAAAAAGCCAAGGCCTTGCTCGAGGTCAATGCCGAGCTCCCATACCTGTTCTCGGGTGGATAATACATGTGTGGCTGGCGGTCATCGCCGAGCGCGTAGGCTGCAGGGCTTGAACAAGCCCATGCCATGCTCGAGGTCAATCCCGAGCCCCCATACCTTAGAGAAGCCTGTTTTGAGCGTAGCTACAGGTCGTCGCCGAGCGTAAAGGTCGCATGGCTTGAAAAAGCCAAGGCCTTGCTCGAGGTCGACGCCGAGATCCCATACCTGTTCTCGGATAGATAGTACGGACTGGCTGATGGTCATCACCGAGCACATAGGCTGCAGGGCTTGAACAAGCCCAAGCCATGCTCGAGGTCGATGCCGAGCCCCCATACCTCAGAAATGACTTTTTATGGCTCGCGGTGCCGTTCGAGCGCCGAGCCCCAAGCTTGTAAAGGAAGCTTTTTGTGGCTCGCGGTTCCTTCTGAAGGCTGAAGCTTGTTTTAAGAAAGCTAATACGAAGCCGAAGCTTGTTTTAAGAAAGCTGGCATAATTACAACATATTAGACTTTACAAAACAAGGCACGACATGCCGATTACATTTTTATATTTTACATAGGGGTTTCTGTAGGGGCTAATCCTTTCCTTTGAGGAATTTGATGAGGTGCTCTGCATTCCAGGGCCTCTTGACAGCCTTGCCCTCGGGGTCGGTGAGGCGATACGTGCCTTGTACTTTAATACCCCGGATTGTACGACACTTCCATATATATATATATATATATATATATATATATATATTGTCTGTATGCATGCAAATGATTGTAGTATTTTGGTTGATTATACTGATGATGGGGTGCGGTTAGGTTTGCGTGGCGGTCCATGAGAGTGGTAGCGCGTTCTAGAAGATGCACGAGAATGAGGAGTACCGATACTGGTATAAACCCTAGTTTTTGGTACGGTACACATGCAAATATATCATTGTATGATACTACGATGGATATGTCTTGTGCACACTCGATTAACCTCTCGTCTCTCATCTAAGAACCCAATTAAGAACTAAATAGGGTAGCCAATCCATTATATCCCAAAACCAATGGCTTAAGACCATGGTTTCTCACAAAACCACTCTAAACCTACAACCCCTTCACCCTAAAATCTGGCCCCCACCTTCTACCCTCCCTCCTCACTCATTTTTCCATTAAAAACCCCTCATTTCTTCTCCCATGTTCTGAAAATTTCAGAACTCAAACCAAAGAAAAGAAGAGAAGGAGAGAAAAGAAGAAAGATTGAAGAAGGAGCTCTTGGAGTGATCCTTGAGGAAGGGAAGCTCAAAGATATCAACTACTCTACAATCAACTCAGGGTGGGGAGTTTTTCTAAACCTTTCTTTTTGTTTCTTGATTGATTCCTTGCATGCATGTGTGGTAGTAAGAGTTAGAATGAATGTTATAGAAGATTGAAAGTTGAAATCAGAAACTAGAACTGGAATCTTGATATGTATGCTATTTTCTAGATTTTTCCGAGAGCAAACCACATGGAATCTGATCATAAATTTTTTACAGATTGTTCCTTTATATGTCTAGATGATTCATGAATTATTTCGGATTGTTATGAGATTGATTGATATTTTAATAAAATTCATTTGTGGAATAGTACCGTAAGGCAGTAGCAGAAATTGGTTACTATGATGCCTGAGATTGTTGGAATTTTCATAATTAATCGGAGCAAGTTCTTAATCTGAAATTATTACCTTGTTTTCTCACTTCTATATAAACTCTACAGAAAAATCAGGAAAATATTTGGATGAAGTTACAGGCATGTTAAAAATTGATCTTTCATCAGTAGCGAGAACGGTAACTGAAGAACATGATAATTTTTGTGCTTAATTGAAACATGAAGAACTCAGTGTAGACTGGGAATGTGGATATAAAATCTTTTGCATGTTGTTCATTATGTAGTCTAAATTCTTTACTGTAAATTTTGTGTCTATTGGATGAGCATAGGATTTATGATAATTTTATTAGCACGTACTGTGCTGGTTTCAGTCAGATTAGACACCCTGTAGAGATGACACAATTGAGGCTTCTTAAGAGAAGATTTTGAGAAAGTGTTTCCTTAGAGGATTGTAGTAGATATCAAGACCTTTCCAACAAGACCTATCTGAGGTATTTCCAATAAGAGCTTGATTTATTATGATTTTTGTAATACTGAACAGAGACCAGGATTTGAGCTGAGTGCTCTGATTGAGATAGTCTTAGTGTATGACTTGGTACACGTGTGAGTAATGTGTGTGTTAGGGTGATCTATTGGCATATTTTGGATTTATGACCAACTAGAGGATTGTTGAGGACATCCACACCTTTCCATAGAACTTGGATTTATAGCATTCTGATGTTTGAGCAGTGTTTTATGCTACAGGCAAGGTGCAGTCCGTGTACAGGAAATACACAGGCTGAGGCTTGAGAGGCCATTTTGAGGACTTAGATGGTAGAATTTGAGGTTATGGTCAACTAGGAAGTTGTAGCCTAGGTTCTTACCTTTTCGGATTGGGCTTGTACACCCCAATCGGTGTTGTATCGAGGGAGTTATGATCTTTTTAAGTTTCAGACAGAAACCCGTAGGTTGCTTAGTCTTGGGTTTGACTAGGTATTGTGAGGACTTTTCCCCTGTGTACTATTGGAGATGATAACTCTTTTCTGGGGACGTTTGGTATCTGTTGTTGGTTTTTTTGACTCCCATAGTGGGTTTGTGACTCGAGTTAGTCACTAGGGTAAGGGATACCCTGCATCTGTCGACCCTAAGTTATGAACTTCCACTGAAGCGTAGGACGTCTAAGCCATGCCGTCAAATTAAGCTCATTAGGGCTAAACACACCAGTTCACAGCCGAGTTAGGGGTGAACACTTACATTCATAGCCGAGTTAGGGGTGAATGTAGGCCATGGTGCTGGACAAATCCAAGTCCGGGGAAGTGGCGAACCGGACTAGTATCGCCAGGGCCAGAGGTCGATAGGCAAGTTTTTAGAAGCAATCTTATCTTTTACCCAAAATGATTAGAATAAGGCTGGGATTAGAGTGATGCATTAGGGGTTTGGTAATTGTATTAGTACTAGCAGACCATCGTCGGTGTTGTACCTTCCTATCGTAGGGATACATTTTCGGCACTCATGAGTGAGTTCTCGGCTCATATCTCGATCTGTTAATTCCCAAAGTTTTACCGGAGTAAGGAACGTGAGGCTAGAGGGATTTGACCCTCAAGGCCATCACGTTCCTATGCACGTGGGTTTTTGTTTATATATATCAATTCACAGCTGGGTTAGGGGTGAACATGCATGAGTTAGTCCATAGCCAGGTTAGGGGTGGACACACAAATTAAACGGTCTTGCGACCGAATTCAATGTAGCTTTCTGAAGAGGTTCGTATGCAAGTACCGAGTGGCAAACACGACCACCACTTAGGCACTGCAGTGGTGGAACTAGACCGACCAACTGCAACCTCTTTGGGCAACGGACAAGTCTATTGGGAACAGGATGAGTACAAGGATAGGATGCATGGTGGGGGGTTGAACCCTACAATCAGGAGAGGCAAACTTTTTGGAAAGTATGTAGTATGGGATGCATACGTTTCTATCGAAGTTGATTTTGGAGAATTATGCAGTATGGGATGCATACGTTCCCAAATGAATTGCATTAGAGTAGGTGCATCGTGTGCATTCTTGTTTTGCGCAGTAGATTAGGCCATGCTTGGGTCTGGAATGCATGTAGTATGGAATTCACGCGGATCCAGATTCCCAAATCTTGCTTGCTTTAGACTAGGCTTGTGATTGGTGCATTTAGTTGTTAGATCATGGCATACACGAGCACTACATAATTTAGGATGCACGTTTCGCTTTCCATTCAAGATGGTTGTGGTTGGCAGTTTGGAGGATCGCTGTTATTATCAGTATTGCGTCAGTCGAAGTACTGATATTTCCCACCTTTTAGGTATCGGTTCTACCTTTCGAGCAGGTGCAGAGATATCAGAGTCGCGCAGTAGAAGACTCAAGCCGAGGAGCATGTCCCAGGGAAGCAGATTGACTGTTCAGTGGAGCTTCGACAGTGAGCCGTGGACTGCCATTATGAGAGAAAGTTGTTAACTTTACAAAAGGAGTGATGTATGTTTGTAATAAGATGTAATGAGTTTATGTAATTTGTATTCTTGTTCAAGAACAAGACATTGGTTGTAATCAATGATGTAATGACTTTATTTGGCAATAAAAAGTTTTTAAATTTCCGTGTTATTACTGTGTTGAGATGCATTTGAAGGCAAAGATTCTGGTTACGTCACGGATATTCGGTAACGGGGATCTGGGGCGTTACATGTACAACCTCAGAAACTTTGTACGGGCCTTCCCAGTTTCGGGCCAGTTTTCTTTTTTGGCCGGGGTTAGATACCGCCAGCTTTCGGAGGATGAGGTACCCTAGCTTGATGTCGGTGGGACGCACCCTTTTGTTGTAGAACCTTTCGATCCTCTGCTGGCATGTGTTTCTTCTGATGGTAAATTTTTCCCTGACCTTATCTATGAGGTCCAGATCGGCGCATAGCTGTGCCGAGTTGCTTGCTTCATCGAAGGCCATGATTCAGAGTGAAGGGAGCCCGATCTCCAGGGGAATTACGGCCTCCGTGCCGTATGTCAGATTGAATGGTGACTCTCCCGTGGAGATTCTTTTTATTGTTCGATGGGCCCAGAGAACGCTCGGCAGCTCGTCGACCCATAACCCCTTGGAAGAGTTATCAAGTTATTTCTTGAGACTGTCAAGGATCTGGTGGTTCGCGTTCTTGGCCTGGCTGTTCGACTGTGGGTGGCATACTAAAGAGAAGCGCTGCTAGATCCCGAGATCCTCACAGAACTTTCGGAAATTCTTACCCGTGAATTGAGTCCTATTATCTGTGATGAGTATGTGTGGAATCTCGAATCGGTAGACAATGTGTTTCCAGAAAAATTTTTGAGTCTGCTGCTCGGTGGTCGTGGCCAGGGGCTTGGCCTCGATCCATTTTGTGAAGTAGTCGATTGTTACTATGAGAAACTTTCTTTGGCCCGTTGCCTTCGGAAATGGACCTACCAGATCCATCCTCCATATAGCAAAGATGGTCGGACTGGCCAGGAAGCGGAGGTTTGCTTGCGGAGCTATTCTCATCGAGGAGAACCTTTGACAAGGGCCACACTTTTTGACCAGGGTCAGGGCGTCTTGCAGCATTATGGGCCAGTAGTACCCGTGATTCAGAGCCTTTTGTGCAAGCGATCAGCTTCCCATATGGAACCCGCCAATTCCTTCATGGAGCTCTTTGAGAGCATACTTTGCCTTGTCGTCGGTTAGGCAGTGGAGGTAGAGCCATCCGTCCATCGTGGTGTACGACTGTTTGAAGAGGGTTTCGCTGATTATGGCGAACCTCTCTGCATGAACCCTGGCCCTCCTTGCCTCGGTTCAGTCTTCGGGGAGCTCTCCTTTGATTGGAAACTTTCTGATGGGAGTGGTCCAATCAACAGGCTGAGCTCCGTCTTCTATGCAGAGGGTCTCGGGGCAATCGATACTCGGCTTTAGGAGTACTTCGATCAGAATGGTGCGGTCGAAACCTTCGAAGGATGAGGAGGCTAACTTTGATAGGGCATCGGCCTGGGCATTCTGCTCTTTGGGGATCCTTAAGATTGCAGATTCATCAAAGGATGCCAAGAGCCTGTTGTGCAATCTAGATGATCTAAATAAGTAGATAAACTAGACACAAATTAAAACCTCGCAAGTGTACGAATCGTTTATAGAAGCGTAGTGAAAAGCAAGGGTCGATCCCATAGAGATTGTAGAAATTAACTTACTAACCAATAAAAAGAAATAAGAATCTTGAAGAGTTATTCTAAAAGTAATGAAAAGATTAAAAACTATATCAAGAAGTTCTGAATCACAAATATCTATTAAGTAGTTGGGTTTTGATCTCCACCAATAGTCAATAATGCTAAATCACCTTCTGTACTATTCTAATTACTCATGTTTGTTCCTTTAAGGGCATGGTATTTACTCCTTAAAGTTAATGTTTCCCTAGGCCAAGAATTAGGCATGGTATCTACTCTAATTCGTTTCTTTCTTTAAGTATTCAGCATGGTATCTACTAAGTTGCACTTAAAGAAAACATAAGAACAATGGAAACGAACAAACACTCGAAGTTCTAGAAATTGGTATCAGATCTAGATCCTCCAAGTTGATTAAACCAAGAACCCCTAAAGATTCCTATGTTACGAGTTATGGGCATGGGATACGGGTCGTCTCTATACTCATATAACAGATTCAGATTTATAATATGCAGACTTGATAATCTCAGGTTCTGTATGGCAGTCAACTTGCTGTCACTCTCAGTCGACTGCTCTTAGAACTTCTGAACAAGTTTGATTATTATAAATCTATACCAATACTCACAGGTTTAATCAATAAGTAACAGAATAGCATTCAGAAGAATATAAGCATTACATAACTACGGTTTCAATCTACCCAACTATGAAATTCGTTCCACATAATAAAACTTTTATTGACTAACAACTTTGAATACATGATGGAAATAAAAACTAGAAAGAGAAGAGATAAACTGATGATGTTTGATCTGAGAAGTCGACTGCTGTCACTCAGTCGACTGGCTTGTTGCTTCAGCGTACTCGATCTCCTTCTTCTTTGATGGTGCTAGAATAATCCTCTTGGTGATTTGATGATTTAGAAATTCCGTAATTCCGTCCTCTGTAGAATAACGCCTCTTGGTTGATATTTATAGAACACAGGAAGAGAATTAGGGTTGGCCCCTTTTTTCCAGAAAAGTCCTCTTCTTTTATTTATTTCATTCCTTATTTGATCGGCGTTTTATTTCTTTCTCTTTTCTTCTTTTCTTCCTTTTCTGCTGACCACGTGCCCTTGCCAATCCCCGATCTCTCGCTTTGATTTGTTGGAGAAGTTGTTATTCGCATATAACCTGGTTTTGGATAACTAAATCTTGCTTCGTATTTGGATGTGGATGAATCTTCGCTGTTCTTATCTTTTGACTCCGCCGTATACCAGTCGACTGGCTTGGAAGTAGTCGACTGTTCCGAGCCCCATCAATCTCTCTGTTCAGTCGACTGTTGAAGACTCAGTCGACTGTTGCTCTGCTGTTCCCTGTATATCATCCTTTCAGTCTGTATTAGTATGGAATCTGCTTCGTTTTGCTGCTTTTGGTTGTTTCCTATGGAAAAGAGAAAAGAAGAGTAAAATAACACATAAAGAGCATTTAAATGTCTAATTGCACTAAGATTATTGCTCCTAAATGTGAATATTATTGGGTTCATCAAATACCCCCAAACTTAGCTTTTGCTTGTCCTCAAGCAAAAAGTAAAATTATGACAAAGGGGAAAATAATATTAGACTCAACCCATCACACCAAAAATTCTCATTATGCGAACATCAAAATATAAACAATTGCAAATAAAGTAAAAACAAGCATACCCACTTTCTCCAGTGCAATTGTCTGTTCATAGCTCCAAACCCAATCATATTTGTCATGCAATTAATTATAGTTATAGTATGTAACACTCCATCTGTGATTATCCCTTTTCTCTACTACAAACCGAGTAGCAAACTAGAGTAGTTTTTTTTATTTTTTTTATTTTTTAGTCTCTTCTTTAAGTCGTCACTTGCCTTTTGATGCGAGTGCAAGACATTTGTGATGAATCCACCCGGTTACTCAACAAGTCACGAACTTTAAGTGCTTTGCATACTCATATTTCAAGTTACCGTTTGACGTAAAGGTAAACATTGGTGATGAATACCCCTAGTTACTAAGCAACTCAAAACATTGGAGTAGATTGACTTTATTCATATATATATATATTCTTTTCGTTTTTACTCTATTTACTTAAACTCTGTTTAGGACTAGATCAAAGAGAATAATCACTAGAAGAAACATCACATTTGTTTTTAATGTATAATAGCATGACTCCTACAATTTTGTAAGGAATTATGAAACTCAACAATCCTAAAGTAAATAAGTATACCTACTCTTACTTTATAAGAAATTGTTTATCCCAAAAAAAAAAATCAGAAGACTCCAAATGTAAATAACTACCCCCAAACTTAGATGGAACATTGTCCTCAATGTTCGCACAAAAACTAAAAATAGGCATGTGTTACCACCCAGTTTGAAGGAAAAATAAAATAAAGAAATAGAGAAATGAAAAAAAATGAATAAATGAAGAGAGTGTAAATACTCCCCTGAAAAATTGGGTTGCCTCCCAATAAGCGCTGTGTTTTCTGTCTTCAGCTAGACTTGATGATTTCATGCAATGTATTGAATGGTTTGAAGATTCACATCTTCCTCGTGCGGCTCTAGACTCATCTCAATGTATGGCTTCGCCCTATGCCCGTTCACCTTGAATGTTTGATTTTTCTCTTTGCTATGAACCTCCAATGCTCCATGTGGAAAGACTTTTGTAACAATGTATGGGCCATACCATCGTGACATAAGCTTGCCTGGAAAGAGTCTTAATCTTGAGTTGTATATCAATACCTTCTGTCCTCCATAAAACTCCTTCCTTGCTAGTTGTTTATCATGGTATATCTTGGTCCTCTCTTTGTGCAACTTTGCATTTTCATATGCATCGTGCCTCAATTCTTCAAGCTCGTTCAATTGCAATCTTCTTTTATCGCCTGCTTGTTTCATATCAAAATTGAACCCTTTAATGGCCCAATAGGCTTTGTGTTTCAACTCCACTGGCAGATGACAGGCTTTTCCAAAAACCAACCGGTATGGTGACATGCCGATGGGTGTTTTGTATGCCGTCCGGTAGGCCCATAATGCATCATTCAAGCGTAGCAACCAATCCTTTCTCCTTGTATTTACTGTCTTTTCCAAAATGCTCTTGATCTCTCTGTTGCTAATCTCCACCTGCCCACTGGTTTGAGGATGATATGGAGTACCCACCCTATGTGTAATCCCATATTTCTTCATCAAAGAAGCAAAAGGAAAGTTATTGAAGTGGCTCCCTCCATCACTAATTATTGCTCGTGGTGTACCAAATCTAGTGAAGATGTTCTCCTGCAGAAACTTGACAACAACTTTGTGATCATTAGTTTTTGAGGACAGCCTCGACCGATTTAGACACATAATCCACACCCACAAGAATATATAAATAACCAAATGAGTTAGGAAAGGGACCCATGAAGTCGATTCCCCAAACATCAAAGAGCTCGATTACTTGGATGTTTTGCAGTGGCATTTGATTTCTAGAAGAGATGTTGCCTGTCCTTTGGCATTTGTCACAAGTCCTGCAAAAAGAAAAAGCATCTTTGAATACATTAGGCCAATAAAAACCTGATTGTAATACCTTAAGTGCTGTTCTTTTTGGTCCAAAGTGTTCTCCACATGCATATTGATGGCAATATTGTAGAATACTCATTTGCTCTTCTTCTGCCACACATCTTCTTATAATTTGATCAGGGCCGAATTTGAACAAATAAGGATCATCCCAATAATAGTGCTTGCACATGGCCACCAGTCTCTTTCTTTCCTGAATTGTCATACCTGGAGGGAAGATATGAGCAGTGAGATAATTTACAATATCTGCAAACCATGGAAGTTGTATATTTATTCAAATAAATTTTCATCTGGAAAATTTTTATTTAGTGGGGGCACAATTCTTTCTTCCTCATGCAGTAATCTGGACATGTGATCTGCTACAACATTGTCACTTCCTTTCTTGTCTCTAATCTCAAGGTCGAATTCTTGAAGCAACAGCACCTATCTGATCAACCTAGGCTTAGCATCCTTTTTAGCAAACAAATATCTCAAAGCAGCATGGTCAGTGAAAGCAATGACTTTAGAACCAATCAAATATGATCTAAACTTCTCTACAGCAAAAATGACAGCTAACATTTCTTTTTCAGTAGTGGAATAATTAAGCTGTGCATCATTTAAAGTTCGAGAAGCATAGTAAATAACATGGGGTACCTTATTGATTCTCTAACCTAAAACAGCTCCCAAAGCATAATCACTTGCATCACACATAAGCTCGAAAGGATGGTTCCAATCTGGTGCCCTGACAATAGGTGCAGAAATGAGAAGATTCTTCAATGTAATAAAAGTATTTGTGCACTCTTCTGTCCATGCAAACTCAACATCCTTAGCTAACAATTCACAAAGGGGTCTGGAGATTTTGGAGAAATCTTTTATAAATCTTCTATAGAACCCTGCATGTCCAAGAAAACTCCTTATCCCCTTGACTGTAGTGGGAGGGGGTAGCTTTGATATGATGTCAATTTTTGCCTTGTCCACCTCTATGCCTCTTTTTGACACCACATGTCCCAAGACAATACCTTGTTGTACCATAAAATGGCACTTTTTTCAATTCAACACTAAATTGCATTCTTCACATCTCTTAAGTACCAGCTGCAAATGGTTAAGGCATTCATCAAAACAAGATCCAAAAACACTAAAATCATCCATAAATACCTCGATGAATCTTTCCACCATGTCTGAAAATATACTCATCATGCATCTCTGAAATGTAGCTGGTGCATTGCACAATCCAAAGGGCATCCTCCTGTATGCAAAAGTACCAAAAGGACATGTAAAAGTGGTTTTTTCTTGATCTTCTGGAGCAATAGCAATTTGATTATAGCCACTATAACCATCTAAAAAACAATAATGACTATATCCTGCTAATCTTTCTAACATTTGATCAATAAAAGGAAGAGGGAAGTGATCTTTCCTGGTTTCGTTGTTCAGTTTCCTGTAATCTATGCATACCCTCCATCTTGTGGTCATTCTTGTAGGGACAAGCTCATTCTCTTCATTCCTCACCACTGTGACTCCACTTTTCTTAGGCACCACATGTATAGGACTCACCCATTTTCTATCTGAGATAGGGTAGATGATGCCAACATCTAATAGCTTCAAGACCTCTGTTCTTACCACTTCCTTCATGTGTGGATTAAGCCTTCTCTGTGCTTCCCTGCTAGGTTTTGCATTGTCTTCAAGAAGTATTGTATGCATGCATTTGGATGGACTTATTCCCTTGATGTCTGCAATGGTCCACCCTATTGCACTTTTGTGTTCTCGCAGTACCCTCAGCAACTTATCTTCTTCTTGTGCACTCAAGTTTGCAGCAACTATCACAGGTAGCGTCTGGTTCTCACCCAAATATGCGTGCTTCAGATGTTCAGGCAGCGGCTTAAGCTCCACGTCTTGCGTCCTGGTATCAGTCGGGATAGTCGACTTGTTCCTTTCACCAGTCGACTGGTCCGAGGGAACACAAGTGTTGTCAGTCACAATATTTTCAAATGCAGGTGCAAGTTTACCTGAATATGGCTTTGGAGTTTCAAGGTGATGTACTGTCTCTGCAATCCTGCAGTCATCGTATTCCTGTTCAACATGAGATAAAGTTAGAGATTGTGTAATTGCGGCTTGTAGTGGTTCAATGCTATGTACCTGAAATGTTTGATCAACAATCTCCTGTACCACATCAACATTATAACATTCATGGTCATCATGTGGTAATTTTAATGTATCAAACATTTTAAATTCAACCTTTTCTCCATTTATTTTCATACTTATAGTACCCTTCTTAACACAAATTTTTATATCAGCCATACTCATAAAGGGCCTACCTAGGATGATCGGTAAAGAAGATGGCATTGAAGAGTCCTCCATATCTAACACAACAAAATCTGCAGGCAAAATGAAATCGTTTACCTGAACTAGGACATCTTCCAAAATACCTCTAGGTCTTTTGATGCTGCGATCCGCCAACTGCAAAGTGATGGATGTTGGTTTGAGTTCTCCCAATCCTAGCTTTTCGTAAACAGAATAAGGAAGAAGATTGATGCTTGCCCCCAAGTCTAGCAGTGCCTTTTCAAAGAAGTGCTCACCAACCCTGCAAGGAATGGTAAAACTACCTGGATCCTTCAATTTAGGAGGTAATTTCCTTAACAAAACAACGCTCACTTTCTCTGTCAAAGCCACATCCTCCCTAACCGGAAATGTTCTTTTGTGAGTACAACATTCTTTCAAAAATTTGGCATAAGAAGGAATTTGTTTAATAGCATCAAGTAGGGGGATATTAATTTCTACCTTTCTGAGAGTTTCAAAGATATCAAATAAATGTTGGTCTTTCTTTTGCTTGACTAACCTTTGAGGGAATGGTGGCAAAACTGTCCTTTCTTTTTCACTTACCTTGTTTGAACCCAAAACTTTTGATGGTTGTGTATCTGTTTCTTCTGCGTGTGTTCCAACCTTGTTGTCAATTGTCTTACCACTTCTCAGAGTTGTTACAGATTTGAGCTGTTCTTGGCCTCTAGGGTTTGGTATGGTTTGTGAAGGGAGTTCACCTGCCTTTCTTTCACTCAACTCCTTTGCGATTTGCCCGATTTGAGTTTCCAATTTCTGAATTGCCTGCCCTTGTTGGTTGCTAGTTTGATGTTGTTGTTGGAACAATTGAAGAACGGTGGATTCAAAATCCAACTTCTTCTGTTCTTGAGCTGGCCGATCAAACCCACTTCCCATCTGGAAGTTCCGTGCATGTCCTTGTGAAGATTGAGTGCCTTGATTGTTGCTCCATGAGAAATTTGGATGGTTCCTCCACCCTGGATTGTATGTGTTCGAGAAGGGGTTGTTCTTTGGTGGAAACACTCCTTGTCCCACATAGTTTGCATGCTCCTGATCTGTGAAAGAAGACATAGGACATGTGTCAGTTGTATGATCACAATGAGAACAAATTGCACAAATTTCTTTTGTTAGATTTTTCACATTGCCCATTGTTGTCATTGCATTAACAAGCATATCAATTTTTTTGTTTATGTTTACCATTTCTAATTGTATGTTATTACTACCAGAAATTTCGTAAACTCCCTGTTTTTTTAGAAATGCCTCTTCTCCTTGTTGAGAATTGCTTTGAGGTCTCGCTGAGTTCTTCAAATAATTCGATGGCCTCCTCACCACTTTTCCTCATCAAGATCCCGTTGCAAGCTGAATCCACAATTGTCTTGTTAGTATCATTTAAACATTCATAAAATGCTTGTACCTGATCATCTTTAGGCATGTTGTGCGTAGGACACTTGAGAAGCTTGTTCTTGAAATCTTTCCATGCTTCGAAGAATAAATCTCCATCTTTTTGTTGGAAGAGTTGAATCTCCCTTTTTAGTTGTTTGGTTTTCTGGGCTGGAATGAATTCTTTCAAGAATTTTGTTGCCAATTGCTCCCATGAATTAATTGATCCTGGTTCCAAAGAATTATACCAGAATTTAGCATTAAGTTTTAAAGAAAATGGAAACAAGATTAACCTGATTTGTTCAGGGGTAAGCCCTTGGACGCTTTGTGTCCTGCAAAGATCAAAGAAGTCTTGCAGATGGAGGTGAGGCTCCTCGTCTGGTTTGCCACTAAAGTGGGAAACCATGCTAAGTAATTGGGGAGATAGATGCATATTCCCTGTGACATTAGGTTGATAAGCAATGCAAGAAGGTTGCTCAATATTCTTAGGCGTGAATTTGTCCTGCATTGGTACTCGATTTGGTACTTCCTCAGCCATTGTTGCTCGTGAATTGGGTCTCTGTGCAGTCGCCTGGTCCCTTGTAGCAGTCGACTGGTTGGTTGCAGACAGCCGACCTAGTCTGTACAGAGTGCGTTCTGTTTCCGCGTCAATAGGTAGTATCTCTGGACGAAGTGATCGCTTTCCGTGCATCCACCAAAATCCTGTAACCTAGAAGAGAAAATATTTATTAATAGAAGAAAATAAAAGAAAAGATTTACTGATTTGTAAGTTAAAATACTAACAATCCCCGACAACGGCGCCAAAAACTTGTTGTGCAATCTAGATGATCTAAATAAGTAGAGACACAAATTAAAACCTCACAAGTGTACGAATCGTTTATAGAAGCGTAGTGAAAAGCATGTTAGTGTTAGTGCCCTAGAGACAATGTGATTGTGCTTCTAGGAAATACTTTTGTTAATTAATGATTGTGTTCTATTGATTATTATATGTTAATTTATTATGTCTTAATTTACTGCGATAAAAATGTTAGAGTAATAAATGTCCTTGGAATATATAATACGTATTCTATATCTTTAAGTATGTGACTTAAAAATGAGATTATATGAATAGTGTTTATATTTCTAAATATCCCTAATCAAGCATTGTCATTATGGGACAATAATAATGCATAAAGATTAGTATGTTTGTTGACTGATGACCACATCTCATTGGTCATAGGTATAGTGATACTAAAGTCAAGAACATAGGTGCATGTAAGATTCTACATGGCACTGGATAGACCCACAGTGAGATTCTTCATGTTTAAATAAAGTCATAAGAAAGACTCACAGTGATAATGGTGTAATGATCCTCTGACTTGAGATCATTATATTTCTATAAGAGGATTAATATACTTTGACTACATTAAAAGTTACCTTTGACCGGGTGATGATAAAAGTGGACATCGGGTATATTATGAGTCGTATGAGAAATATGAATGATAGATAAAGGATTTAACCCTCCTATAATTAGGAGAGATATTATTGGCCTCTTGATTGAGTGAGACTATGAAATGCATGGCCATGCTCAAATAATGATTTGTTTTAATAGTCTACTCATTGATCAAGGAAACCCGGATTAAATGTTGAAGAGGATGACTGAGAACATGCCTCGAGTTTAATCTATAATATTTGGTTAAAGGGATTATATTACACGGAAACATTAATCACGAAAGGTTTTATTGGATCACCAATTATTATTATTACTTGGGTAACAATGATGTATTACTAGATGCCGCTCATTGTTTATAATTTTATTATTGGATATTAAAATTATTTCCAACGTAATAATAACCTAAAGGGTCACACACAAGAACGCTTGAAGGAGATTTGATTTAAATTATGAATTTAAATTAAATAGTAATTCGAATTTATTTATGATATTAATTAAGTGGGACTTAATTAATTAATTAAATATAATTTCAAATTTACTAATGATTAGAATTAGAATTATATTAGAATATTAATTAAGTTTGACTTAATTATTTATTTAATTAAGAATTCTAATTTTAATAAAAGCCCAATAGGATTGGGCTTTAGAAAAACAGATTTGTCTCTCTATATAAAGATCTTAAACTCTCAAATTAGTTTTTTTGAGGCTAAGAGAAAAAAACCCTAGCCGTTTGAGAGAAGAAGATGGAGATAGAGAGAATTTGGTTTTCGGATGCTAGTACATCGCTCCTTCAAATACCAAGTGTTCGTGTGGATACCGATAGAGCGTAGATCGCGTGAGCGGGATGCGTGGTGATTCAAGAAGCTTGGACCTCCATTAGTCATCCTTTTCTCAACTGTTAAAGCTTCGTTTTAAGGTAAACGTTCATAACTACAAATTAAACGTCTTGTTTTGCATGGATCCTGCAATTGGGTTTCGATTTTATTGTTTTAATCCGCTGCATTTATGCCCCGAAAACCTAACAATGGTATCAGAGCTACTTGCGAAAACGTTTTAATTCGTTTATTTGTTACAGTTTTGATATATATGCATAAACTGTAAGTTAATGATGATTGGGATGATCATATGATGATCTTATAATCTGTATGTATACTGATATGTATATGATTTATGTTTGTTCTAATTACGAGAATCGTATTCGATATGGATTCTGAAACGGCAGCTGCAGATTTGCTGAAATCTATTTCTAGTGTTCGATTTTTGCAAATGAGTACCTTTTCGGAAAGGGAAACGAGCGTCTGAACAAAACTGATAGCTTAAGCTATCATCGACTCGTCTGTAAGGAGTTTGACGCCGTTTAGGGCCTGAAATATGCAATTTTATGTTTTCAGATTTAATTTCAATTTTCTGAATTATGCCTTATATGATTTTTATGATTGGATCGTGATAAAATATGATATGGTATAACATGATTAGATAATATATGATATTATTTGAATATTATATATTTGTTCTTATCGCGTAGATTGTATACGATACGGTTTCTGCAAAGATGAGCAGATTTGGTGAAATCTATGTCCAGTGTCCGATTTTCGCAAATAAAATATGTTTTCTGACTGGAATCGGGTCACTGAGCAATACTGACTTTGTCACCGACGCGGATATAATCCGTTTGACGCCGTTTAGAACCTGAAAACTGCGATTTACTGTTTTCAGAATTTTGATTGCAATTTTCTGATTTTACCCTATTTAATTTTTGTGATTGGATCATGACAAATATGATGTGGTATGATGACATAATGAAATATGAGATATTCTTAATTGTTATATGAGCATGGTGTATGGTTATGGCCTTAAGACCCATAGGTTAGTGGTTTTGATTTATGGTTTGGTTTCTAAATACGACTTGCATGTCGTCTTCAATTTATTGTAATTTATATTCTTGAATGTAACTCGAGTTCCTCTTGTAAGTTCATAAGAACATTTTTTTTTTCCATTATTCAATGTAATGATCAATGAAGACATGGAAGCAAGGAGGCAAACTAATGAGCATTCCAAAGAAGGAGATACAAGATGAAGATGAAGAAGATAAAGACATGTAATAGTGTAGTATTTTAAACCACCCATAGATTGACCTTGATTTTTCCATTAGCTTGGAAAGATCATATAGGATGGGCCATAACCAAACACGTTTACTTTATGCACTTTACATATGTATGAATGTATGTGATACAATATATGTGTAGAGATAATGATGCATGCTTAATTAGATTAAGATGAATGTATTAGATACGACACCCCATTCATGCTTAAACAAGATAAAATCTATAACGATTTAAGATGAACATTAAACAAACGATCATGAGATTCTTGTGTTTATGAAACACGGTAATTAAATATGAATTTTCATTATTCAACGATTGAATGATTTTGTCAACAACCGATTACGAATCTGTAAGAAAAGGGGTGCCAATAATGCCGTCTGTGCGTTAACCTCTGATCTGGAAATCATTCATTCAACGAATTTTGATTTGAAATATTTGATTCAAGGAAAAATTGAGAATCTCTTTATGATGGGATCATGATCGTTTATAAGTAAATCCCTTAATAAATATTAAGTTAAACAAGATGCTTTCCAATGAATAACACTCATCAAGGCCTAGATCATAAGGGGTGGGTTTGCCAAAGCAGAGTGCTCCTTTTAATCGTGGTGAGGTGCGAAAGAGTAAATGTGATACTCGTTATGTTGATTCATTGGGCCTAACTTAACTAAGTCGTCACAATAAGATTATGAACTTAGAAGCATAGAGTTTGGCGAAAAATTTATTAGATAAATTAGAGCAATGGTTGTTCACCAAACTATCCAAGAGTTATATACGTGATATAATTGACAAATGTTGTCTACCTAAATAGTTGTGTTTTGGGAGTTTCAGCCAACGCTGACTTAAGACATGATGAAATATGGATCTTGGCTCACTAGAAAGATATATAATAAATGCTTTCCGAATTAATAGTAAGGGCTATTAATTTGATCAAAATAGTGGGAGATATATATTATGAATATATATGAATAATCATTTGAACATAAACTAATAATTCCGTAGACTAATTCTTTTATGCATTTTACATTATAGATATTCTAATGGCAAACAACTCAAATAACTTCTCGGTACGATCTGTCCTTGAGAAGGACAAGTTGACAGGAACAAACTTCCTCGATTGGCAAAGGAATTTGAGGATAGTCCTCAGGTAAGAGTGAAAGCTCTATGTCATTTCCTCGCCCTGGACCTCTCCCTGTAGGTGCATCGGTTGATCAACATAATGTTTATCAGAAACATATCGATGATGACACGGATGTCACTTGTCTTATGCTTGCGACTATGAGTCTTGAGCTTCAGAAACAGCATGAGCATATGGATGCTCATATAATGATAGAGCACCTTAAACGTATGTTTGAAGGACAGGCTCGTCAAGAGAGGTTTGATACAAGTAAAGCCTTGTATGCATGTAAATAGGGTGATCGTGATCCAGTTGCACCGCATGTTCTAAAGATGATGGATATATGGAGTACCTTGCTACTCTGGGTTCCGCCATCGGTCCGGAAGCTTAGATAGATCTAATCTTGCAATCTTTGAACAACGACTATGCTCAATTTGTAATGAATTACAATATGAATGAGATAGACAAGACACCTACCGAATTGTTGGCTATGTTGAAAACTACTGAGACCAACATTCAGAAGGCATCCCCTGCTCCCATAATGATGGTCAACAAAGGGAATGCCAAAGGAAAGGGTAAATGGAAAGGCAAGAACAAGATTGGATCTAAGCCTGCTAATCCAGAACCCGCTGTTAAGGCTTAGAAGCCTACTGGAGGTGTTGCAAAGGCAAAGGCAAAGGGTGATTGTCACTATTGCAAGAAGCCGGGTCATTGGAAGAGAAACTGTCAAACTTATTTGGAGGATCTGAAGAAACTGAAGGCTGTTCAGATTTCTGATTCAGGTATTTATATTATAGAAGTCAAATTTGTCTACTTCTACATCATGGGTATTAGATACTGGATGTGGTTCTCACATTTGTATAAATGTGCATAAACGGCGAAGGAGTAGAACTTTGGCGTTAGGAGAAGTCGACCTACATGTTAGCAATGGAGCAAAGGTTGCTGCTTTAGCTGTAGGGACTTATTATTTATCGATGCCCATGGGGCTTATTTCAGAACTTGAGAACTATTTTACGTGCCTGCAATTTGCAGAGACATTATTTTGGTTTCTTGTTTGGACAAGATTGGTTTTTCCTTTTTGATTCAGAACAATTGTTGTTCCTTTTCATTAAATAATGTTACCTATGAGGTTGCACGTTTGTTTAATGGTTTATATGTTCTTGATTTTGATACTCCTATCTGTAATGTAAATAATAAACGTCTAAAGATAAATGACTCAAATCAAACATACCTCTGGCACTGTCATTTAGGCCATATAAATGAGAATCGCATTTCCAAGTTACATTAGGATGGATACTTGGATAAGTTTGATTTTGAATCATACGAAGAATGTGAACTATGTCTCATTGGCAAAATGACTAAAACTCCTTTTACCGGATAAGGTGAGAGGGCCACCAAACAATTGGAATTGATACATAGTGATGTATGTGGTCCAATGCGTATGTTGGCAAGAGGTGGCTTTTACTAATTTTAACCTTTACTGATGATTTTAGTAGATACGGATATGTGTATCTTTTGAAGAACAAATCCAAATCGTTTGAAAAATTCAAAGAGTAAGAGATTGAAGAAGAAAAACAAATAGGCGAAAGTATAAACTCTACGATCTGATCGTAGAGGAGAATACCTAAGCTTAAAATTTCTTAAAAGCGTGTGGTATAGTATCACAACTCACTCCTCCTGGAACACCACAAAGACATGGTGTGTCTGAGAGGAGAAATCGCATTTTGTTGGACATGGTGTGATTGATGATGAGTCTAGGGGATCTTCCAATTAGTTTCTGGGGTTATGCCCCTAGAGACGGCTGCAGAAACACTAAACCGAGTTCCTTCTAAATCAGTTCAAAAGACACCATATATGAGATATGAACTGAGAAACGTCACAATGTGCCATTTATGAAAATTTGGGGATATGAAGCGTTTGTGAAACGTATGATCTCTGACAAGCTAGGACCAAAATCAGATTTTGTGGGATACCCAATGGAAACAAAAAGGGGTATTATTTCTATAAACCTTCGGAGAACAAAGTGTTTGTTGCTTGAATGGCTATGTTTCTAAAGAGAGATTAACTTTCTAAGAAAAATAGTGGGAGGACAATAGATCTCGATGAGGATCGAGAACCACAGAATAATGTTGAACAAGAGTTGGAACATGAGCAGAGTGTGACTCAAGATGTTGATAACAACACTGCTCAAGAAACACAGGTTATTCGTAGATCTAGTAGGATTCGCTATGAGCCAGAGAGATATCGTGGATTTCTTCTGACTCAAATTGGCGATGTGATGATCATAGATGATGATGAGCCTCTCACCTACAAAGATGCTATGAATAGTCCAGATTTTGAGAGATGGCTGGAGGCCATGAAATCTGAGATGGATTCCATGTATGAAAATCAAAGTATGGACTTTGGTTGGACCACCCGAAGGGGTAAAACCCATAGGGTGCAAGTGGGTTTCTTGAAGAAAACTGACGTGGATTGTAATGTACAGACCTACAAAGCAAGACTAGTGGCGAAAAGTTTCAAGCAGATTCATAGTAGTGACTATGATGAAACTTTCTCACCAGTGGCTATGGTCAAATCCATCAGGATTTTGCTTGCGATAGCAACTTACTATGACTATGAAATCTGGCAAATGGATGTCAAGTCGATCCAAAGTTTGCTAGAATGGTCTGTGAGAAGCGATGGTCCATTTATGGATTATAGCCGGCCTCGAGGAGATGGAACATTCGTTTTGATGAAACAGTCAAAGAGTTTGGCTTCATGTAAAATGAAAATGTGTCGTGTGTTTACGAAGGGTTAGTGGGAGCCATGTGTCATTCCTAGTATTATATGTAGATGACATATTATTAATAGGGAATGGCATTCCTAATCTACAGGTTGTGAAGATTTGGTTGGGAAATAGTTTCTCGATAAAAGACTTTGGCGATGATACATATGTCTTAGGGATCAGGATCTATAGAGATAGATCTAAAAGATTAATCGGTTTAAGTCAGAATACATACATATGTAAAGTGCATACTTAAGATAACGTTGCGGACCCACAAGACTAAGGCTTTGTCGCAGCAGAAGCACGAAGGTCACACTAGTTCCATGGGTATTAGATACATGAGTGATTGGCTCTAGTGCAAGTGGGAGATTGTTAGTGTTAGTGCCCTAGAGACAATGTGATTGTGCTTCTAGGAAATACTTTTGTTAATTAATGATTGTGTTCTATTAATTATTATATGTTAATTTATTATGTCTTAATTTACTGCGATAAAAATGTTAGAGTAATAAATGTCCTTGGAATATATAATACGTATTCTATATCTTTAAGTATGTGACTTAAAAATGAGATTATATGAATAGTGTTTATATTCCTAAATATCCCTAATCAAGCATTGTCATTATGGGACAATAATAATGCATAAAGATTAGTATGTTTGTTGACTGATGACCACATCTCATTGGTCATAGGTATAGTGATACTAAAGTCAAGAACATAGGTGCATGTAAGATTCTACATGGCACTGGATAGACCCACAATGAGATTCTTCATGTTTAAATAAAGTCATAAGAAAGACTCACAGTGATAATGGTGTAATGATCCTCTGACTTGAGATCATTATATTTCTATAAGAGGATTAATATACTTTGACTACATTAAAAGTTACCTTTGACCGGGTGATGATAAAAGTAGACATCGGGTATATTATGAGTCGTATGAGAAATATGAATGATAGATAAAGGATTTAACCCTCCTATAATTAGGAGAGATATTATTGGCCTCTTGATTGAGTGAGACTATGAAATGCATGGCCATGCTCAAATAATGATTTGTTTTAATAGTCTACTCATTGATCAAGAAAACCCGGATTAAATGTTGAAGAGGATGACTGAGAACATGCCTCGAGTTTAATCTATAATATTTGGTTAAAGGGATTATATTACAAGGAAACATTAATCACGAAAGGTTTTATTGGATCACCAATTATTATTATTACTTGGGTAACAATGATGCATTACTAGATGCCGCTCATTGTTTATAATTTTATTATTGGATATTAAAATTATTTCCAACGTAATAATAACCTAAAGGGTCACACACAAGAACGCTTGAAGGAGATTTGATTTAAATTATGAATTTAAATTAAATAGTAATTCGAATTTATTTATGATATTAATTAAGTGGGACTTAATTAATTAATTAAATATAATTTCAAATTTACTAATGATTAGAATTAGAATTATATTAGAATATTAATTAAGTTTGACTTAATTATTTATTTAATTAAGAATTCTAATTTTAATAAAAGCCCAATAGGATTGGGCTTTAGAAAAACAGATTTGTCTCTCTATATAAAGATCTTAAACTCTCAAATTAGTTTTTTTGAGGCTAAGAGAAAAAAACCCTAGCCGTTTGAGAGAAGAAGATGGAGATAGAGAGAATTTGGTTTTCGGATGCTAGTACATCGCTCCTTCAAATACCAAGTGTTCGTGTGGATACCGATAGAGCGTAGATCGCGTGAGCGGGATGCGTGGTGATTCAAGAAGCTTGGACCTCCATTAGTCATCCTTTTCTCAACTGTTAAAGCTTCGTTTTAAGGTAAACATTCATAACTACGAATTAAACGTCTTGTTTTGCATGGATCCTGCGATTGGGTTTCGATTTTATTGTTTTAATCCGCTGCATTTATGCCCCGAAAACCCAACAAAGCAAGGGTCGATCCCACAGAGATTGTAGAAATTAACTTACTAACCAATAAAAAGAAATAAGAATCTTGAAGAGTTATTCTAAAAGTAATGAAAAGATTAAAAACTATATCAAGAAGTTCTGAATCACAAATATCTATTAAGTAGTTGGGTTTTGATCTCCACCAATAGTCAATAATGTTAAGTCACCTTCTGTACTATTCTAATTACTCATGTTTGTTCCTTTAAGGGCATGGTATTTACTCCTTAAAGTTAATGTTTCCCTAGGCCAAGAATTAGGCATGGTATCTACTCTAATTCGTTTCTTTCTTTAAGTATTCAGCATGGTATCTACTAAGTTCCACTTAAAGAAAACATAAGAACAATGGAAACGAACAAACACTCGAAGTTCTAGAAATTGGTATCAGATCTAGATCCTCCAAGTTGATTAAACCAAGAACCCCTAAAGATTCCTGTGTTACGAGTTATGGGCATGGGATACGGGTCATCTCTATACTCATATAACAGATTCAGATTTATAATATGCAGACTTGATAATCTCAGGTTCTATATGGCAGTCGACTTGCTGTCACTCTCAGTCGACTGCTCTTAGAACTTCTGAACAAGTTTGATTATTATAAATCTATACCAATACTCACAGATTTAATCAATAAGTAACAGAATAGCATTCAGAAGAATATAAGCATTACATAACTACGGTTTCAATCTACCCAACTATGAAATTAGTTCCACATAATAAAACTTTTATTGACTAACAGTTTTGAATACATGATGGAAATAAAAACTAGAAAGAGAAGAGGTAAACTAATGATGTTTGATCTGAGAAGTCGACTGCTGTCACTCAGTCGACTGGCTTGTTGCTTCAGCATACTCGATCTCCTTCTTCTTTGATGCTGCTAGAATAATCCTCTTGGTGATTTGATGATTCAGAAATTCTGTAATTCCGTCCTCTGTAGAATAATGCCTCTTGGTTGATATTTATAGAACACGGGAAGAGAATTAGGGTTTGCCCCTTTTTTCAGAAAAGTCCTCTTCTTTTATTTATTTCCTTCCTTATTTGATCGGCATTTTATTTCTTTCTCTTTTCTTATTTTCTTCCTTTTCTGCTGACCACGTGCCCTTGCCAATCCCCGGTCTCTCGCTTTGATTTGTTGGAGAAGTTGTTATTCGCATATAACCTGGTTTTGGATAACTAAATCTTGCTTCGTATTTGGATGTGGATGAATCTTCGCTGTTCTTATCTTTTGACTCTGCCGCATACCAGTCGACTGGCTTGGAAGTAGTCGACTGTGCCGAGCCCCATCAATCTCTCTGTTCAGTCGACTGTTGAAGACTCAGTCGACTGTTGCTCTGCTGTTCCCTGTATATCATCCTCTCAGTCTGTATTAGTCTGGAATCTGCTTCGTTTTGCTGCTTTTGGTTGTTTCCTATGGAAAAGAGAAAAGAAGAGTAAAATAACACATAAAGAGCATTTAAATGTCTAATTGCACTAAGATTATTGCTCCTAAATGTGAATATTATTGGGTTCATCAGAGCCACTGGACCATGGCCAAGTACCGGATCATCTGATCGTCACGGGCCTCGTACTCTCCGGTGATCTGATTGACCACGAGCTGAGAGTCGTTGAAGGCCCTGATCTGTTTGGCGCCTGCCTGATGTTCCAGGGTGAGCCTGGTAATCATGGCCTCATATTCGACCTCATTGTTGGAGGCTGGAAAGTTGAGGCGAAGGAAATATTGGAGGAAGAAATTTTCAGGCCCTCGCAAAATGATGCCCGCACCACTCCCCGCTTCGCAGGAAGAGCCGTCGACGTAAACTTCCCACGTCTGGTCAGCCTCCCCACTTTCGGATTGCTCGGAGATGGTGCATTCCGTGATGAACTCGACGAGGGCCTGTCCCTTGATGGCCGTTCTCGGCTGATAGCCGATGTCGTATTGACTGAGCTCGATCGACCACTTGATTAGTCAGCCGGAGCTCTCGGGCTTGTAGAGTATGGCCTTCAGAAGCTGGTCCGTGAGGACCTGAATTGAATGCACCTGGAAATAGGGCTGAAGCTTCCGCACGGCCATGACCAGAGCATATACCACCTTTTCCATTTTTGAGTATTTGGTATCGGTTGCGAGCAGAACCTTGCTCACATAGTATAGTAGCTTTTGGACTCCGTCCTCTTCTCGAACGAGAACAACACTGAGCACATTTTCCGAGGCTGAGAGATAAAGCCAGAGGGGCTCGCCCGGTTCGGGCTTGCTGAGGAGAGGAGGATTGGCGAGGTACTCTTTCAATTGAGCGAACGCCTCTTGCTGCTGAGTACCCCACTCGAAGCCTCCGGTTCCGTGCAAAGCTTTGAAGAACGGGAGGGACTTCTCTCTGGACTTGGAGAGGAAACGGCCGATGGCCGCTAGTCTTCCCGTAAACTTCTAGACCGCTTTGACGTTTCTAGGAGGGGCCATGTCTATTATGGCCTGGATCTTCTCGGGGTTCGCCTCGATGCCGCACTGGCAGACGACAAACCCCAGGAATTTCCCCGAGGAGATGCTGAATGCACACTTCGCCGGATTGAGTCTCATATTGTGGGCCTGAAGGACCCCAAAGACTTCTTCCAGGTCGGCGACGTGGTCCTATCACTGCTGGCTTTTGACGAGCATGTCATCGACGTACACTTCCATGTTGCGACTGATCTGATCCTTAAAGACTCGGTTGATGAGCCTCTGATAAGTAGCACTGACATTCTTCAGCCCGAAGGGCATAATTCGGTAGTAATAAAGACCTTGGTCGGTGACGAAGGACGTCTTGGCTATATCACGGGGGAACATTCGGATCTGGTTGTAGCCTGAGAAGGCATCCATGAAAGAAAGGAGCTTGTGACCTGACGTTGCATCGATCAGAGCGTCGATGCTAGGGAGAGGGAACGGATCTTTGGGGCATGCCTTGTTGAGGTCAGTAAAGTCTATGCAGATCCTCCAGCTTTTGCTCGCCTTTCTGATCATCACGACGTTCGCCAGCCACTCAGGATAGCTGACCTCCTGTATGAACCGGGCAGAAAGGAGTTTGTCCACATCCACTTTTACTGCTTGCTGCCTCTATGGGGAGAACTTACGTCGCTTCTAGACGATCGGCTTCGAGCCGGGAATCACGCTGAGTTTGTGCATGATTAGGTTTTCGGAGATTCCAGGCATATCGGAGGGCTTCCAGACGAAGAGGTCGACATTACGGCGAATGCCATCAATCAGGTCGGACTTGAGGTTGGGAGTGAGGGAGCAGCTCACGCGGAACCACTTCGACATGTCCCCTGTCTCGAACGAGACTTCCTCTAATTTGTCTGCCGGCTCGGCTCGGGCTGGCTTCTTTCTGGCTGTAGCTCGACGGCATCCAGGGGGAACACACCGCCTTCGACCGTCGTCATATAACACGAACGTGCCGCTTCTTGGTTCCTTGGGACCACCCCGACACTTGACTTAGTGGGGAACTTCAACTTTAGGTGGTAAGCCGAGGGAACAGCCTGGAGGGAACAGAGGTCCGGTCAGCCGAGGATGGCATTGTAAGCTGCCTTGACGTTCACAACCATGAATGCCCTGCGGGGTCTTCCCCTGAGAAAGAGACATGGAACTGCTAAACCTGGGGGGAAGGGAGACCCCGGACGGCGTTTACCTCTCGGACGAAAGCCTTACGGGAAGTGCTGGACTCTCCTCCTATGGCCCCCCATGGATGCAATGTAGGATGGCCTGACCTCCGATCTCTTCAGGCTCGGGGTCCCGCTCGGGATGTGATTTAGGGTCGCGAGGAGGAGGAGAAGGCCTCCGGTTCCTCGCGTCTCTTCGGTCCCGGGTGAATTCCCGGAGGTACCCTCGTTGGATGAGGGCCTCAATTTCGTCCTTCAGGGCCTGACAGTAGTCGGTATCGTGCCCATTGTCCCGATAGAAGCGGCAGTAGAACCAATGATCCCTTTTCTTGTTGCTAGTCGGTCGAGGGGGCATCTGGACGAGGTCCCTATCCTCGATTGCTAAGAGGATAGCCGACACATTCTGTGTCAGTGGTGTGTACCTCTCGAAGCGCGGGACCGGAGGGACCCTTTTCATGATGGTCCCGTCTTTTGGGACCTTCTTTGCTGGCTCTGCCTCATCGGCCTTGCACTTCCCTTTTCCTGGGACTTCATTGGCATCCTCTAGATTTAGGCCTCCTCGGCCCGGATGTACTTTTCGACCCGGTTGAGCAAGTCAGGGAAATCGAGGGGAGGCTTCTTCGCCAGGGATGCCTTCAGCTGGCCGTCCCGGATGTTGTGCCGTAATGCCACCGAGGGGACCCCAGCATCGAGGGAGGAGACCGACCTCACCTCCGTGATGAACCTCCGGACGAACTGCCGGAGTGACTCCCCTTCCTTCTGTCGGAGGTCCAGTAAGGACGTGCTCGTCTTCTCGGCTTTCCTGCTGGTCACGAAGTGGGCCAGAAAATTGGTCTCCAGCTGGTCGAACGAGTAGATCGAACCGGGGACGAGCTTAGAGAACCATTCCTGACCCGGACCCCGGAGGGTGGCAGTGAAGGCACGACATTGAAGGGGATCCGAAGAACTGTGAATCATTATGAGGGTCTTGAAACCCTCCATGTGATCAGCATGATCACCCTCGCCGTCATAGGTCTCGAATTGGGGAGGTCGGAAATTATGGGATATTTCCGCTTGTAGGATTGCAGCAGAGAAAGGAGGTCAGGTCAGCTTATGACCCTGAGCCGGCCTCACGCCGCCGTCGCCGAAGTGGTCGAGGCGATTTTCCATTTCCTGGAGGCGTCTTAGGATGTCCTCGTCATACTCTAGCAGGACTGTCAAGCAGCATCTGACCGCGCGTAAGAGCGGTGGAGCGTCTCGTTGACAGGGGTCCCTAGGATGGCCTCCAGGATCTCGTTCCGAAAGTCTTGAAACTCATGGTGGGTGAACCGTCCGGCCGGGTCGCCTTGGGGTGGCAGCCTCTGGTTGGTGCGACTAAGCGCCAGCTTCCGCTCTTGGGACGGATGCCTGGGATGGTTCAGGGCCGAGTTGGAAGCGGCCCCTCCCCTAGTTCGACTGGCCTGTCTGTCCTGGATGACATGACGCAGGTCGGTTGCAACCGAGCGAGAAGCACCCGGTCCGGGTCCTAGGTTGCTCTCGGATGGTTGGATCTACGAGTGTCGGCAAGGACGTCCTGAGGAGGAGCATCCTGACGACATGTAGAGGTGACAGTTCTTTTGGGCTTGGGTGCCATGCGAGCTCGGATTGAAAGGATACCGTTAATGGCTGGGATCGGACTGACGTCCGTACCGGTTTTCCACAGACGGCACCAACCTGATGCGGTTTGTTTTTGGGGGTGGCTGCACCAGGTGTGAGTTCTCTCAATTTATAATGTGGAAGCTTCGGTACTGGCTATACGCCCGACCCTTAGCTGAGGGAACGGCTCGGGAGTAGGCAGGAGTGAGGTGGAGGTCGGATGCTCGGCCCGGATCTGGAGGCTTAGCTCGGTTCTAGAAGCTCGGATCCGGAAGTCTCGTGTAACTGTACTTGGCCTAGGAACACCGGGGTTGATCCCGGTGGCAAGCCCTCCGACGGTCTAGTTAGTCACTGAAGAGTAACAGTAACTAGGGTTTTTAAAGGGAAAATATTGATTACCTTTTGAAGGGGGAGAGGGCCTGGTATTTATAGGCAGTGCAAAGCGGGTCTGGACCCGGTTGCCCGTGGGCCTAAAGTGGCAGAATGCCTATGAGGCTTAGCGCTGACCTGGCAGACCTGAGGATCAGGGGTGAATGGTTTTTGAGGGGATCCTGTGGCCCAGGAGGGGCCACATCATCTGACCCATATCAATATATATATGGCAATTAACTCTACTGAACTTTATGGAAGGACTAAAATAAGCATAATGTCTTAACCATTTAACAAATCTACTCATCTTCTTCCTTCTTCTTCCAGGAAAACCAAAACCAAATCTGATCTTCCTCTTCTTCCTTATCCTTTAAATTCCAATATCCCAAATACTAAATCGAAAAAAAACTTCCCCAAAATGGTCCCTCACCACCACCACCAAACCCTAGCTCCACTACCCTCTCCTCCCTCCTCTCTCCTCCCTCCTCCCTCCCCTTCCCCGCACCCAATCCCTCCTCCTCCAAATGTCCTCCCTTGCCTCCAAACTCCTCAAGATCGTCACCACTACAGACTTCGGCGTCCTCTCCACCATCGACGTTGATGACGGGGCCGTCACCGCCCTAACCCTAGTTCCACAGTTGAGGAAGAGACAAGATCGCGGAGTGGTATCCTTACGATATCAAGAATGAAGATCTCATGGTTCTGCAACGCGAATAGAGCAAGTATGGCCATCGTCTATCTCTTTTGTTAGAACCCTTTAGTTTTTTGTTCGGCTTTTGTTAGTGTTGTGTTGGTTGTCTATTAGGTGTTTGATTTTATGCCTATGGGAGAAATATGATGGATTTGAGAGTTCATATTTACTGCATTTGCATATAGTAAACACATTCTTTGTAATGGAAAGATTTTAGAATTAGTAAGTGACTAAAAAGCAAAGCACTAAAATAAACATGGTTTCCAAATTCTGTTAGTGGAGAGAAGCTTTGTAATGGAAAGGTTTTCGAATTAGTAAGGGAAAACAGAGTATACCATGTTAAATTTTAGTAGAAATGTTGGAGATGTTTGTGAATATGAGATTATAATTTATGTGTAAGGTCATTGTTGATGGCCAAAAGTACCTAGGTGTGCTGCATTTCAGAGAATTGCTATTATCATCAACTCCTTGGAAAGGTTGATTACATGGTACTATGGTAGCTCATATTCGATTGAAAAACTTTCCTTCTCTAGCTGGCGATAGAACCCCCTGAACTACTAAGGTAGAGACTGGTAGGACACGGGTTAAGCTCAATTGGTTATTATATAGCTAGTGTTGCTTTGGTTATTCCGTAGGCCTTTCACTGATGTTAATAAGATTTAAGAACAACATTTAAACTAGCTGATGCGGTTTATTTTTGGGGTGTGGATGCAACAAGTGTGAGTTCTATTTGTTTGTTTAGTGGAAGGATACGGTACTGGCTATACACCCGATCCTCGGATAGGGGGTCAGCTCGGGAGTAGCAGGGGAGAGGCAGGAGACGGTGGTTCAGCTCTGATCCAGTGGCTCGGCTCGTGTACCTGCATAATGCCTAAGAACACCGGGGTTGGTCCCGGTGGTAGGCCCTCCGACGATCTAGTTAGTTACTGAAGAATAATAGTAAAGCTAGGGTTTTAGAGGGGAAGATTGATTACATTGTAAGTGAAGGAGGGGTAAGGTATTAATAGGCAGTGGTAAACGGGTTTGAGGCCAAACGGGCCGGGTTAAACCCGTTTCCATGTGGGCCTGAGCTGGCAGAGGCCCAGTTGACTATTGTTGACCTGATTATCCTGGGTGAGCGCCTTCTAAGGAGATCTGGTGGCCTAGGATGGGCCACACCATTTTACCCTATGTCACAAGCCCCCCACTCCTGTAGGGGTGTGCGAGCTAGCCGTGCAGGAGTAGTCTTGGTAGTGAAGGAAGAGCAGGGGGAGTTTCCTGAAGGCATTCATGGTCGTTGCCGAGGCTGAGATTGGCTCGGAGACCGGAGGTCTGTCCTCCGGCAGTAGGCCTCTTGGGGAAGCGCATGGGTATCTACTGGGCTGGGCGGAGCCACGGAACGCCGAGGCGAATTGCCCAAACCGTCGAGGCGGAGGTGAGCAAACTCAGCCAGGAAAGCTACCATGGTGCTCGACCTGACCACGGAGCATCGAGGGTTCAGGGGTCGGCAAGGGGTGCAGCGAGCCTGCAGGCTTTCTATTGAGAAAGCTACCCTGGTGCTCGACCTGACCTCGGAGCGTCGAGGGTTTAGGGGTCGGCAAGGGATGCGGCAAGCTTGTGGGCTTTCCATTGGGAAAGATACCCTGGTGCTCGACCTGACCTCAGAGCGTCGAGGGTTTAGGGGTCGGCAAGGGGTGCGGCGAGCCTGTGGGCTTTCCATTGGGAAAGCTACCCTGGTGCTCAACCTGACCTCGGAGCGTCGAGGGTTTAGGGGTCGGCAAGGGGTGCAGCGAGCCTGCGGGCTTTCCATTGGGAAAGCTACCCTGGTGCTCGACCTGATCTCGGAGCATCGAGGGTTTAGGGGTCGGCAAGGGGTGCAGTGAGCCTGCGGGCTTTCCATTGGGAAAGCTACCTTGGTGCTCCACCTGACCTCGGAGCGTCGAGGGTTTAGAGGTCGGCAAGGGGTTCGGTGAGCCTATGGGCATTCCATTGGGAAAGCTACCCTGGTGCTCAACCACCTTGGAGCGTCGAGGGTTTATGGGTCAGTAAGGGGTGCGGCGAGCCTGCGAGCTTTCCATTGAGAAAACTACCCTGGTGCTCGACCTGACCTCGGAGCATCGAGGGTTTAGGGGTCGGCAAGGGGTGCGGCGAGCCTGTGGGCTTTCCATCGGGATAGCTACCCTGGTGCTCGACCTGACTTCGGAGCGTCGAGGGTTTAGGGGTCGGCATGGGGTGCTGCGAGCCTATGGACTTTCCACTGAAAAAGCAACCCTGGTGCTCGACCTGACCTCGGAGCATCGAGAATTTTGGGGTCGACAAGGGGTGCGGCGAGCCTGTGGGCTTTCTATTGAGAAAGCTACCATGGTGCTCGACCTGACCTCGGAGTGTCGAGGATTTAGGGGTCAGCAAAGGGTGCGGCGAACCTGTGGACTTTCCATTGGGAAAGCTACCCTGGTGCTCGACCATACCTTGGAGCATCGAGGATTTAGGGGTCGGTAAGGGGTGCGGTGAGCCTGTGGGCTTTCCATTGGAAAAGCTACCCTGGTGCTCGACCTGAGCTTGGAGCATCAAGGGATTAGGGGTCGGCAAGGGGTGCGGTGAGCCTGTGGGCTTTCCATTGGGAAAGCTACCCTAGTGCTCGACCTGACCACGAAGTGACGAGGGTTTAAGGCTCGGCAAGGGGTGCAGCGAGCCTGTGGTCTTTCTATTGGAAAAGCTACCCTGGTGCTCGACCTGACCTCAGAGCGTCGAGCGTTTAGGGGTCGGCAAGGGGTGCGACGAGCCTGTGGGCTTTCTATTTAGAAAGCTACCCTCGTGGTCGACCTGACCTCGGAGCGTCAAGGGTTTAGGGGTCGGCAATGGGTGCGGCGAGCTTGTGGGCTTTTCATTGAGAAAGCTACCCTGGTGCTCGACCTGACCTCGGAGCGTCAAGGGTTTAGGGGTCGGTAAGGGGTGCGGCGAGTCTGTAGGCTTTTTATTGAGAAAGCTACCCTGGTGCTCGACCTGACCTCGGAGCATCAAGGGTTTAGTGGTCGGCAAGGGGTGCGGCGAGCGTGTGGGCTTTCCATCGGGATAGCTTCCCTGGTGCTTGACCTGACTTCGGAGTGTCGAGGGTTTAGGGATCGGCAAGGGGTGCTGCAAGCCTGCGGACTTTCCACTGAAAAAGCAACCCTGGTGCTCGACCTGATCTCGGAGCATCGAGGATTTAGGGGTCGGCAAGGGGTGTGGCGAGCCTATGGGCTTTCCATTGGGAAAGCTACCCTGGTGCTCGAACTGACCTCGGAGCATCGAGGGTTTAGGGGTCGGCGAGGGGTGTGGCGAGCCTGCAGGCTTTCCATTGGTAAAGCTACCCTGGTGCTCGACCTGACCTTGGAGCATCGAGGGTTTAGGGATCAGCAAGGGGTGCGGCGTGCCTGCAGGTTTTCCATCGAGAAAGCTACCCTGGTGCTCGACCTGACCTTGGAGTGTCGAGGGTTTAGGGGTTGGCAAGGGGTGCAGCAAGCCTGTGGGCTTTCCATTGGGAATGCTACAATGGTGCTCGACCTGACCTAGGAGCTTCGAGGGTTTAGGGGTCGGCAAGGGGTGCGGCGAGCCTGTGGGCTTTCCATTGGGAATGCTACCCTGGTGCTCGACCTGACCTTGGAGCATCGAGAATTTAGGGGTCGTTAAGGGGTGCGGCGAGCCTGTGGGCTTTTCCTTGGGAAAGCTACCGTGGTGCTCGACCTGACCTCGGAGCATCGAGGGTTTAGGTATCGGCAAGGGGTGCGGCGAGCCTGCTGGCTTTCTACTGAGAAAGCTACTCTGGTGCTCGACCTGACCTCAGAGCGTCAAGGGTTTAGGGATCGGCATGGGGTGCAGCGAGCCTGTGGGCTTTCCATTGGAAAAGCTACCTTGGTGCTCGACCTGACCTCGGAGCGTCGAGGGTTTAGGGGTCGACAAGGCGTGCGGCATGCCTGCAGGCTTTCTATTGAGAAAGCTACCCTGGTGCTCGACCTGACCTCGGAGCGTCGAGGGTTTAGGGGTCGGCAAGGGGTGCGGGAAGCCTGTGGGCTTTCCATTGGGAAAGCTATCCTGGTGCTCGACCTCACCTCAGAGCGTCGAGGGTTTAGGGGTCGGCAAGGGGTACGGCGAGCCTGTAGGCTTTCCATTGGGAAAGCTACCTTGGTGCTCGACCTGACCTCAGAGCGTCGAGGGTTTAGGGGTCGGAAAGGAGTGCGGCGAGCCTGTGGGCTTTCTATTGGGAAAGTTACCCTGGTGCTCGACCTGACCTCGGTGCGTCGAGGTTTAAGGGTTCGGCAAGGGGTGCAGCAAGTCTGCGAGCTTTCCACTGAGAAAGCTACCCTGGTCTTCGACCTGACCTCGGAGTGTCGAGGGTTTAGAGGACAACAAGGAGTGTGGCGAGCCTGCGGGCTTTCTATTGAGAAAGATACCCTGCTGCTCGACCTGACCTCGGAGACTCGAGGGTTTAGGGGTTGGCAAGGGGTGCGGCGAGCCTGTGGGCTTTCCATTGGGAAAGCTACCCTGCTGCTCGACCTAACCTCGGAGCGTCGAGGGTTTAGGGTTCGGCAAGGGGTGCGATGAGCCTGTGGGCTTTCCATTGGGAAAGCTACCCTAGTACTCAACCTGACCTCGGAGTGTCGAGGGTTTAGGGGTCGGCAAAGGGTGCGGCGAACCTGTGGGCTTTCCATTGGGAAAGCTACCCTGCTGCTCGGCCTGACCTCGGAGCGTCGAGGGTTTAGGGTTCGGCAAGGGGTGCGACAAGCCTGTGGGCTTTTCAATGGGAAAGCTACCTTGGTGCTCGACCTGACCTTGGAGCGTCGAGGGTTTAGGGGTCGGCAAGGGGTCCGGCGAGCCTACGGGCTTTCCATTGGGAAAGCTACCCTGGTGCTCGACCTGACCTTGGAGCATCGAGGGCTTAGGGGTCGGCAAGGGGTGCGGCCAGCCTACGGGCTTTCTATTTTTAAAGCTACCCTGGTGCTCAACCTGACCTCAGAGCATCGAGGGTTTAGGAGTCGACAAGGGGTGCGGCGAGCCTGTGGGCTTTCCATTAGAAAAGCTATTCTGGTGCTCGACCTGACCTCGGAGTGTCGAGGGTTTTGGGGTCGGCGAGGGGTGCGGCGAGCCGTTATGCCTTGCAGATTGCTTCTTAACTGCGCACTTTTTGCCTTCCGATGAAGAATTAATGTGCGGTGCTCCAACCCCCAGGTTGAATTAATTGCGCGACGCTTCACCTCCCGTCGTTTGGTCTCCTTGAGGTCATAAATACAGATTGGGGGGGCTATAAATACCCCATTCCTCTGTTGTTCTCGGAAAGGGAAATGCTGGTGGCCCATTGGCTATCAGGGGTGTCTGCCACAGACGGACGCCCAAGAATTAGATTTTTAGGCAGAGAGTCCCAGATAGGTAGCTCCCCTTTCCTCCCTGTCTTCCTTTAGGTAGACGGTTCTGAGGGTCTTCTGCCCAAGGAGATAGCGGATGGGAGGCGTGCCGATCAAGGTCCGGGGTTCGAGGCGCTTGCCTACGGCGAGCGCCCTAAATCTTTAAAGTAAACTGTTGGGGGTTGAGCAGCTGGGGGTCGTCGTCGAGGATAGTAGGTCACATGGCCTGAAAAGGCCTAGGCCCTGCCCAATGTCGAGGCCGAGCGTCTGAATCTTTGTCTGGGGAGAAATCCTGGTGCTCGAACTAGCCTCAGATCGTCGAGCACCGTGTAGAAACTGAAAGGTAGCCTAGCACGTGTCTTGATAACGTTACTTTTGCGAGTTTCTAGGAGCTATTATTGCGGATTTCTAGGAACTATTTTGCAAAAATTGAGGAGTCTTTTGGCTCTCTATATATATCCCCCCTAACCCCCCTTTTCATTCTTCACTTTCACTCTCTCTTTAGAAAAATGTGCCATCAAAGCTTCTCTCTCTAGAGCTTTCTGTCTCTCGTTCGTCCCTCATCGAAACCAAGCAGGTTAGTTAGTTCTTTTTCTTTAGTATGTCTAGGACTTAGTCTGGCTCTTCGGCCTCGACTTCGTGGGAGGAGGACGACCCCTGCACGGGCCTCTCCGATTCGACGTCTTGGGAGGACGTCATGGTGTACGATGCGAAACCACCCCGTGCTAGGAAGCAGTTTGTCGTGGAGAGTAGTGACTCGGAGGAGGGGGATAGCGACGGGTCGGAGGATATAGGTGTTGGACTTGGAGGAGGGTTCGGACTCCGAGCGTGACGATAGTGAGGAAGAAGAAGTGGAGACGGGTCGAAGGAAGGACAAGGGGATCGGTTCCTCTTCGGCGGCGACCGTCCTCGAGCCACTGGCCACACCTTCACCTGAAAAGGCCAAGAAGAAGCAGAGGAGGAGGAATTGGACGATGCCTAGTAGCCTCAATAGGTCGATCCCCATTTAGGACCTGGGGACAGGCTTCTTGTCGTAGCTGAGGTCGATCAGGCAGTACCTAGACGAACTCGCAGATAAAGTCTTATATGGGATTCAGCCCTCTTCGCCGAGTCGTCAAAAGATAAAGATGGACGCTACGCATTCGATCCTGAAGGCGGAGGACTTGCCCATCATCCGCTCGGCCTGCCACATCGGGAAGGGGTTTGAGCTGATGTTGCCGAACCCGGGGCTCCGGCCAACCGATCCTCTGTCCGAGTGGTATTGTATTTTTTCGGCCGATGCATTCAGCTCTGGCCTACGGTTGCCGATCCATCCATTCATCCAAGAAGTGCTGAATTGGGCGTCGCTGTCTCCAATGCAGTATGGGCCGAACTCATGGAAGCAGATGGTGTGTTTCGTGTTATTATGTGAGGAGAGGAAGGTGCCATTGAGGTTGGATGTCTTCCGAGCGATGCTAGGGATTAGCTCATCCGGGGAGTTCGAGGGTATCTACTATGTCTCCCCTCGGAGCAGAAGGAAAGTAGTCCATGGCCACCCGGATTTGATAAAGGAGTGGAAGCAGAAGTACTTCGTCATCTGGAGCAAGAAGCCTTGGGATATTCATACTCAATGGAATTTTTAGAAGTCGAACTTTAAGGGGCCGAAGTCGAAGGATCTGTCTACCGAGGAGTGGGGATACGTTGAACGCCTTCAGAAGGGCAATAGTATAAGCTGTCCGAAGGTGACGGAAAGTCACATGGTCCGCATCGGACTGAGCCCGGCTACGTCTAGTATGTTGTTTGTTCCAATTTCCTCGTTTTTGTATTCTTTTGCGCTCATTGTTTTTAATGGACCTTTTTGTAGGTATGGACCTCGATCCCGAATCAATCAAGGCAAGAAGGACCACCCAGAAGAAGCAGAAGGCCGAGCAGGCCAAGCAGGGAAAGAGGACGAGGGGACCTTCGCAGGTGGCCTCCGACATGCCGAAGGAGCCAAGGGGGAAGAAAGTGCATCCTGAAGCGAGCAAGGAAGTGCTTGTCCCACCGAGCCCCAGCGCGATGAGGGTGACTGAGTATGTGAAGGGGAAGGTTCCTCCGCTCCGAGCCGATGCTGCCGAGATTGTGGGCGACGAGATGTTGCAGCCATGGGCCCCGGACTGGTCGATAAAGAAAAGCGACAGCTTGACCAAGGGTGCCATGGCCATCGAGGTCGCTGATAAGCTGGCGACTCCCCGTGATCGGCAGCGTATGAGCAACGACACCCTAGAGGTAGCCTATATGCGGTTGGCGTAGGCGAACGTGCTGGTAAGAACTACTGTCCCCTTTTTACCAATTCTTAAATGATCCGACCCCCTTTTCCGACTCCTTCGTCCTTGTGTTGTAGGTTTGTCTAAAGGGGGTCCAGGTGATGAAGCTTCAAGAAAATGCCCTGGCGTACGAGAGGGAGCAAGCCAACATTTACCAGCGGGATATGAAGGAGATGAAGATTGAGCTCGAGGCCTCGCACAATAGGGAGCAGGAGATGAAGGCCGAGCTCGCTTCTATGGAGAGCGAGTGTGTTCGGAAGGTGAGATCATTGAAGAAGGGGTACGCCGCGGATAAGAAGATGCTCACCACGAAGGCCCAGGTTTTGATTATCGAGGCCCAGAACGAGGTCTATGAGAAGGCCCTGAGTCATGTGAGGCACTTCTACCCGACCATCGATAGACCGACTTCGACATTGACATGGTGATCGAGCCGCCGCCCAAAACCTTCGAAGGGGGCGAGCAGAACGAGCCGCCTACCAACCCAGCTGTGGATCCTCCCCTCGAACAGACTGACCCAGAGGTGGGAAATTAAGCAGTTCACCTCCTTGTTGTTTTTGTTTCCTCTTCTTTTTTGTTTTATCCATGTATTTGCCGACTGCGGACTGGCCACCGCACTTTTTGTACGACAAATTTGATTTATGGAAAAAAGGATTTTTGTTTGGCCAAGTGTTTTGACTTCAACTATTTTGTTTTGGGGAAGTGTAGCTTCGCCGACCAAACCTTCTAACTTATCTTGAGATTTTCACACTGAGGTCGGTGGGCATCAGAAGGATGGTTGTTTTCCCTTGTTAGGTGTCAGCCCCCTTTTCCGAGGCGGATCCTCGTCGATCCGATGTGACGTGGCTCCGGAGTAAGATCAAGGTCCGCGAGTCCACTTTAGTCCAGTATCGGAAGGAGGCTTGCGATCAGGATGCTGCTTTTCACTATTATTGAAACAAGTCCAAGGCGCTAAGTATGGAGGAGTCCAAGCTGAAGAGAGCGATGGTAGATCGCGACCTAGGCAGTGCCGGTCTTGGGCACACCATGTCGAGTGCATCGGTGCAGCGACCCTCGTCTGAGAGGCTCCTTCATGATGTTATAGTGGAAAAGGAGATGGAAATATAGTGTTACAAGACGATGCTTAATCAATAAAAGAATATGAATAAAAAGTTTAATCTTTTCTCTTTTTCCTTGCAATCTGTTTTGGGAAAGCTACCGAGAAAGGGTGGGTCCGCGCCAAGCGTCCTGGCTTGGGTGCCCTTGCTTGAGAGAGCTACCCACGCGCTCGAAATGGACACGGAGTCGACGAAGAGGTGTGGGTCGGTGCCCAGTGTTCTGACTTGGGCACCATAGCTTGCTCGGAAGGGACACGGGGTCGTCGAAGAGGTGTGGGTTGGCACCCAGTGTTGTGACTTAGGCGTCATAGCTTGAGAAAGCTACCCACATGCTCGGCATTGGTATGGAACTGCCGAAGAGATGTGGATCGGTGTCAAGTGTTCTGACTTGGGTGCCATAGCTTAAGAAAGCTACCCATGCGCTCAGAAGGGACACGGAGTCGCCGAACGCCTCTTGTTGTGGCAGATGCAGTTGATCAGGTCTGACTTCAGAGTGCTAGCGAGGGAGCGGCTTACTCGGAACCACTTCGACTCATCCTCTGACTCAAATGAGACTTCTTCCAGTTCATCTGCTGGTTCAGGATCTGGTTGGCTTCTTTCTGGCTAAAGCTCGACGGCATCGAGGGGGAACACACCCTCTCCGACCGCCATCATGTAGCAGGACCGTGCAGCCACCTGGTTGCCTTGGACGACACCGACCCCCTGCTTCTTGGGAAATTTTAGCTTCAAGTGGTAGGCCGATGACACAGCCTGAACGGAGCAAAGACTGGGTCGTCCGAGGATAGCATTGTACGCCGCCTTGACGTTTACCACCATGAAGTCCATTGAATCGGTCCGCCTGAGGGGAGTCGTACCCGCGGTGACATCTAGGATCATGATTCCCTCTATCACAATCGGGACGCTGGAGAACTCGTGCAGGGTGTATCCGGCCGGTTTGAGCTTTGTCCCGTGGTAGTTTCAGGTTCTTGAATGCCTCCAGAAAGTGGATGTTCATTGAACTCCCATTGTCTACGAGGATTCAACGGACCTCGAAGTTTGCCATATCGAGGCTAACAACAAGGGCATCACAGTGGGGAAGACGGAAGCCCTCTAGGTCCTCTCCTGAGAAGGAGATGGGGAGTTGCTGAATCTGGGGAGACGGGAGGTCTCGAACGGCAGTCACCTCTCGGACGAACGCCTTGCGGGAAGTATTAGATTCTCCTCCCATGGGCCCCCCATGGATGCAATGTAGAATGGCCTGCCCTTCAGTCTCCCCGTGCTCGGGCTCTCGCTCGGGACGACGGATAGGGGTGTGAGTAGGAGGTGAAGGCCTCCGGTTCCTCGTATCCTTTCGGTCCCTCGGGCTTTCCCTAGTAAATTCTCGGAGGTATCCTCGTAAGATGAGGGCCTCGATTTCGTCTTTCAGGGACCGACACTGTTCGGTTTCGTGCCCATGATCTCAGTGGAAGAGATAGTAGAATCGCTTATCTCGCTTTTTATTGCCGCTTGGTAGAGGGGGTAGTCGGACGAGGCCCTTGTCCTCTATTTCTAAGAGTATGGTCGACACATTCTGTGTCAAGGGCGTGTATCTCTCGAAGCGGGGGACCGGGGGGACCCTCTTCATGCCAACCCCTTCCTTTGCTGCTTTCTTGGCGGGCTCGGTCTCATCGACCTTGCGCTTTCCCTTCCCTGTGGTTTCTTTGGTGTCTTCCGGGTTTAGGGCCTCTTCTACCCATATGTACTTCTCAACCCGATTGAGCAGGTCGGGGAAGTCCACGGGCGGCTTCATGGCCAGAGAAACCTTTAGCTGGCTGGGCTGGACATTGTGCCGGAAGGCTGGGGAGGCAACCCCGGCATCGAGGGAGGAGACATATCTCGCCTCGGCGGTGAACCTCCGAACGAATTCACGGAGCGACTCCCCTTCCTTCTGTCGGGGATCTAATAAGGACGTGCTTATCTTCTCGGCCTTCCTGCTGGTGATGAAGTGGGCCAGGAAGTTGGCCTCCAATTGATCGAACGAGAAGATCGAGCCGGGGACAAGCTTAAAGAACCATTCCCGAGCCGGACCCCGGAGGGTGGCCGAAAATGCGTGGCACAGCAAATGATCCGAAGCACTGTGAATCATCATGAGGGTCTTGAAACCCTCCATGTGATCAGCAGGATCACCTTCGCCGTCGTAGGTCTCAAACTGGGGAGGTCGAAAACTCTGGGGAATTTATGCTTCTAGGATGGGAACCGAGAAAGGTGGCCGGGTCGGCCCGTGCCCCTGAGCCAGATTAGGAATGCCTTCGCCGAGGTGGTCGAGGCAATTTCCCATTTCCAGCAGCCGTCGGAGCACCGCGTCTTCGCGCTCTGAAGGATAGGTTGGGTTGTGAGTGTGGTTGCATCCATCGCCCGGTCGCGAGTGGGATAGGTTGAATGTTTCGGTTCTGGGGGCTCCATGGATGGCCTCCATGATTTCATCCCGAAAGTTTCGGAACTCGGCCCTTGTGACTAGACCCTGCTCGACCAGATCGTGCTGTGGCAGTGGTCTTCACGCGTTGCGGCTGAGCGGCGTTGGTTCGGGACCGAGTTGGAAGCGGCCCCTCCCCTTGCTCGGCTAGCCTGTCGGCTTTCGATGACGCGGCATAGGTCAGTCCGGGCCGAGTGAGAGGCACCGGATCCGGCTCTGCGTTCTCCATTGGTCCTTGGGTTGTTGGACCCTTGCACGTCGGCGCGACTGTTGACGGGGTGATCTTCTGGACGATGTCCAGAGGTGGTGGCTCTTCCGACATGTGAAGTCATGTAAGAGCCCGGATTCTGAGGTGACGTCCCTGGTTGAGATCGGGTTGTGGTCGGTACCGACGGTTTCTCACAGACGGCGCCAACCTGATGCGGTTTGTTTTTAGGGTGTGCATCCAACAGGTGTGAGTTCTATTTGTTTGATTAGTGGAAGGATACGGTACTGGCTATACGCCCGACCCTCGGATAAGGGGTCAGCTCGGGAGTAGCAGGAGAGAGGCAGGAGACGGTGGTTCGACTCGGATCCAGTGGCTCGGCTCGTGTACCTGCACAATGCCTAGGAACATCGGGGTTGGTTCTGGTGACTGGCCCTCCGACGATCTAGTTAGTTACTGAAGAGTAAAAGTAAAGCTAGGGTTTTAGAGGGGATGATTGGTTACCTTTTAAGTGAGGGAGGGGGTGAGGTATTTATAGGCAGTGGTAAACGGGTCTGAGGCCAAACGGGACGGGTTTGCCTGTGGGCCTGAGCTAGTAGAGGCCCAGTTGACTATTGTTGACCTGATTATCCTGGATGAGCGCCTTCTCAGGAGATCTAGTGGCCTAGGATGGGCCACACCATTTTACCCTATGTCACTAGCTTATTTGCATTAAAAAGCCATAGTGAAAGCTTTATATTCTACAAAACTAATCTTGATTATAAATCAAGAATCAAAACCATGCGATATCGACCATAGTTTGATCGCACTAGTGCGCTTGTCCATTGCTTGTGCAGCTTATTTGTCTAAAAATGAATCTTGATGCCAAATTAACCTCATAGATATACTTTGCTGTTAATTTTCAAATGATGCAATTCTCCAGTTTATGCTTTAGATTAATATTTGCTGAAATTGTTTTAGCTTTGATAAGTTTGTCTATGAAACAGTTGAAGGAAAGGCCTGGCATGCAGTCCATATAATACCTGTCTATAAAGGAGGCGGCATGTGTATCTGAATCATTCAAGGTTGAAGTTTCCACTCTGTTTTGGGCTATCATTTAAATGTGTGAAAGGAAAATTCTAATACTATTTGCAGGGGAATGTAGCCTAGACAATATGAGGACTCTGTGTGTAGCCTGCCACACTGAAGTCACAAAAGCTCAACAGGCTGACCGGAAATGGGGAAGGCAAAGAGCAAAAAAACAACTCAAAAACGTCCTCAAGGAACTTGCAGATAATGACCATAAAAAATCCACCTACTCCAATCTGAAAATCAAAAAATCCACCTACTCCAATCTGAAAATCTTGGCGTACTGACCCACTTTTTGAAAATATTTGGCACTTTGATTTGCTTCCGAAAACAAGCGATCTGATCCAATTTTGGACACGTCGGCATAAACCGTTATTGAAAATAACGGCATAGGTTATTTACGTGCCGTTATTTTCAATAACGACATCTATTTTACATTTTTTTCCATGCCGTTATTTGGAATAACGGCATCAGTATATTTCTCTTACAAGTATAAATCTTCTAACTTTAAAAATTTTTAGTGTGAAAAAAACTTATAAATAATACCGTTATCCCCAATAACGGCGTTCGAATGACTGATGCCGTTATTGGAGATAACGGCATCATTTATATATAAATGAACTCTTGACGTTGTCTGGAAACAAAGTGGATGAATAATAAGTTAATTAAAAAAAAAAATTAACTGATGTCGATATTTGGAATAACGGCATCAGTTATAATTTTCTTTTTTTTTAAATTAACTTATTCGTCAGAGAGGATGAATAATAAGTTACTTTTTTATAAAAAAAAATTATAACTGATGCCGTTATTCCAAATAACGGCATCAGTATTGAGACTTCCAAATAACTTCCAAATAACTTCCAAATAACGGCATCAGTATTCCAAATAACGTCGATTAAAAAATATTAAAATCCTTCGGACGGTATATGATTTCCCGTTTTCTATAATTTGAGAATTCTTACTTCGTTTTTCAAATTTGAGAAACAGATTTGAGAGGATGGAAAAAATGACATATATAACAAACGAGTGTAGCGTATCGTTTGCTATAATATGAAAAAATGGGAGATATAGAAAACGACTGTGGATGCTCTAACCATCTAAAGTTTACCCTTTTCATTTATAGCAAGACAATAAATTTGTTGCGTTCTTGGTCAACACTTACTGCCGATTGGTATTTTTGTAAAAGTCTCCCTAAAGCCCGCTATTGCGTAAGCTTTCTATTGTTTTTTTGGCTTGCTTCAAGATGTACAATAAATACTCTCTTCGTAGTTTCTGTTTTTAGCTATCTCACAATTCCTTTTAGTGTTAGAATTTATATTTTTTTAAATGTTTTTAGCTCTTAAAGCTTTCTTAAAATGCAAGAGAATTAACACGGTCCCATAAATAAATTTTCTGAACAGAAACATATATCATGTATTTATGTGCCTACAAAAATGATGCAAGAATTTACTTTTCCTTTCATATTTGTTGAGCAAGTCTCTGTATTGTTTTGATTCTGATATATAATTGCATCTTGCAGAACAATTTTTCCCCCTGTGTTTGTCGAGCAATCACAACAGAACTTTAGTACTTTTTAGACTGTAGAGTTCCTATTTATGCACTTGTAGTCCATGCACATAAAGACTGGGTTGGAAGAAGTAGTAGCATCTACTGGAAGAAGAAGAAGAAGCGTTAGGAGTTTGGGGTTGAGCTATGTTTATGTTGTTTGTGAGCATTATGAGCTTTGTTTATGTTGTTTCCAGACATCTTGAGCTCTGTTTATGTTGTTTCCATGCATTAAGCTCTGTTTATGTTGTTTGCGAGCATTATGAGCTTTGTTTATATTGTATGTTGTTTCTGAGCATTATGAGCTATGTTTATGTTGTTTCCAGGCATCCTGAGCTCTGTTTATGTTGTTTGTGAGCATTATAAGCTTTGTTTATGTTGTTTCCAGTCATCTTGAACTTTATTTATGTTGTTTGTGAACATTAAGAGCTTTGTTTATGTTGTTCCCAGACATCTTGAGCTCTGTTTATTTTATTTATGTTGTTTGTGAGCATTATGAGCTCTGTTTATGTTTTTTTTTTTAAGGAAAAGGTGGAATAAGGCCACCCTGTTTCATTAATGAGAATTAACCAAACAAACCCAGAGTACTGGAACAAATTACAACCTACAGACAATAAAATAAAACATGAAGCAATATAACTAATACATACAATCAGGGCTCATTATAACACCCTTATAAGGTGGGCCACAAAAACTAAGAACTACAACTAGGACGAACCGGCTACAGCCTGTCCCCGACCACCACCAATAATGTACTGGAACCCAGCTTAGGCCCAATCAATAACGATTACTAACTAATTGTATCTACGTCACGTAAGCTTCGTGCACCGCCTCCACGGCGCGCGCACACCCACCTGAAGCGAATCACGTGGGATTTGGATATTCTCCGATCCCAACCTTCTCCTCCCCCTCTCCCACACCCTCTCCAACATACTTACTCTCTGCCCAGTCACAACCAAAGTAGAGCCGTGGAGAGGATACTTTCACCTGTCTCACGCTTTAGCTCTCACAAGAGATTTCTCACTGAGCAAAACTCTCACTAACCCTAACCACAGACACAGTCTAAGAGAGCAATGAAGATGATACTCACCTCTCTCATACTTATACTCTCTTAGGTGATTTCTCACAAACACAAACAGACACCTGCATAGAGTAGTGAGAAGCAACATCTTTACTCTCTCACTCTCTCACTCTCTTTCTCACGTAAAACCCAACCAAATCACAACCAATCTGAAGAATCACCTTCACCTCTCGCCCCTGCGGGTGGTGGACATTGTAGATTTCAGGGTCAATGATGAGGGCGTAGTGGCGGTGCTGTTGCAAAGTCTGTGGCAGCGGATCAAAGAAGGTCGAGTTCAGGATGTGACTCTTATACTGCCGACCAAAAACACAAACATCTCCCCTCTGTGCACCTCATGGGGGGATCCCTTCTGCGGGCCCAAGCCCCACCCTATGCAGTAACGATCATGGGAGGACCCTATCTTCGGGCCCTAGCCCCACAACTATACTAAACCGCATTCTTCACACTGAATCAAATCCAGCTCAGACACCTTCTCCACCCCCCCTAATAATACCTCACTTACTCTCTCTTCATTGCACCATTGCAGATAGAGAGGCAAACCCCAGCTTTTTCACATGCACAACCAACCCTCAAAATCCAAATCATAGCCGCAGATAGCTGTGATTGGCCCCGAGAGCATGGACATGGTGGCGGCAGCGAAGAACATCCGGGCCCCAAGAGCAAATTGGAACAGCGATAACGGTGGAGCAGCACAACAGGGCAACGCAACGGGTGGATGGAGGAAGGACGTTGTAGCAGAGGTAATGGGAGGAGCAGTACAACGGATGGATGGACGACGGAGCTGTGATGCCGGAGGCCACCCATCGCCGGTAACGGCGGAGGCAGATCAGTAGCGGCGAAGAGATCGATGTCGATCGATGGAATGACATCAAGGACCGGGTCGTCGATGTAGTTGCCGTGGTTGCGAAGGCAACCCCAGATCTGTGACGAGATCGTCGACAACCCGAGATCTGGCACCATCTTCGACAACCCAAGATCTGGGACGATATCGTCGCTGGAGTCGGCAGGGGCGGGATTAGGGATGGAGATTGGACGGAGCGCGACCATACCGGGGACTCGACGACGATTTTGCGACGGGGCGGCGGCAACGTGGCCTAGCCGTCGCCCCCAACACGACCAGATCTAGTGTAATGCCCCGAATTCCAAAATACACTGAATTCGAGATTCCACAGGATCTTTACACTTCATTTAGTACAATTTTACAAGGAAATTTAAAACTTTTCACTTTACATCAGAGTTTAAATGAAATTTTACATTTTACATTTGCACAGCGGAAGTAAATTTACAACATTTAAATAAATGTAGAACAACATTGAATAATCTCTAAGCATCTGTTCCTCTTTAATCTTTATCATGTCACTTACCTGCATATAAAACTATGGGTACGTCAGTTTATTCAACCGACGAACATTATACACGGCCATCCTCTCTATGCCGAAAATAGTATAACTCATTTTCCATATTTAACAAACACAAACTTGTCACATATCAAACTAAAGGGAATACCCTAATGATATCGTGTTGTGATTGTGCACTTAGTCCTTAATGCGATTATTTATATTTCATGACACTAATGCACACTTGTTCGGATTCTATGCATCCTATACTATATAGGTCCGAGGGCAAGCCTCTTAATCATTCTTCATCTTTGTAGGGTTCAATCCCTCGTCATGTCTTAATCTACTACTGTAACTACGGTGAGTATCCTAGATGATCTATGAGTACAAGCTCGTATACAGAAAACCTGGAGGGAAATCCCACGCCATGTCCTGACTCATCAAGCATGCATTCTGTGGCAATTCAGTCTCCTTCATGGCACACGATCCTCTTGCAGTCACCAAACATCCCACGAGCGTGGCTAAAGTCCGATCATTACTGAGTAGTGCCCACGCCATGTCTTGACTCATCAAGCATGCATTCTGTGGCTCACACCCGCACCGTAAATTCTAGCTCTCATACTTGTGTTTTTCTCTCACTTTCATCACATCTCCACTATGTACTAATCATTAGTTATTATTAGAATCATGAACAAAATCAAAGCTCTAGAGTTAGCCACTCCACTAAACCGGATTTATTCATTCATTCAAACGAGACCAACCTTGGTCCTTCATTTCAACTTTCATTTTATTTTTTCCAAATGCGGGGGGAGACTTAGCTACTCTTTTGTTTCAATTCCAATTCACGATTTCTAAAATTGAGCGTTTACAGCTCATAAGTTCATATTCATAATCATAACAGATTTTCTTTTTTTTAATAGCAATATTTCTAATTCATTCATGAGTCCATAGCCATACGTGGAAATCAATTATTCCTTATATATTTCATCAAATATCAATTCCATAATAAAAAAAATCACAACACTAATGAATATTCACATTTCATAATTTTCACATTATTCTCCAATGAGAATAATTCACATCACATCACTACATATAATTTCTATTTTTATTACACTTCTTTTCTAGCATTTTATTTCAAGTCCTTTTTTGCAAAGTGCAACTTTCATAACATACAAGTGTAGAACCATAGTTCTAAATTATACATTTATTCTCAAAACATACTCCACTTCATGTAAATAATTCCCAAATTATTTTTCATAAATCCCACCTATTTTTAGGATAATAGTCATATTTTTTTTCATAATTCTTTAATCATTAAAAATTCCAAAAAAAAATATTTTTTCCACAACACAAACTCAGCCGAGACCAAGGATCGAACCAGCGACCACAGGGAAACCGACCGAAGGCACAGGACACTAGGCCAAACGAGCTAGGCATTAGAAAAAGGGCTGAGAGCATTAAATGCTCTCGGCTGCGATTCACTTCATTTTTTAAAAAAATGCAACAAAGTATGCGGTGCTAACTGGATTCGAACCCTCAACCTCTGAGAAGCCACACAACACTGTAGCAATCAAGAGTATCCTGACCACTCGAGCTATAGGCTCGGGTTGTCATCGATACAACTCGAAGTCTACTTAAATCGATTCTCTCTGTTTATTAAAACATTTCGATGTTCAACAAACTCTCATTTCATTTTACTCTTACCATCTTGCTGTAAAAATTCCAGATTAATTATTCTCATCATAAATTATTGTCCAGTATATTAAAAATAATTTTTTCAATAATTAAACATATATCTACCATACAATTTGGTTAAATTTATATACTACTACTAACACATTTCTTTTTTTTCGACATTCTTATCAAATTTTAATTTCACTAATCCTTACATCAATTTTCTGTTTTTATTCATTTCACAGACACACCAATTATATTCTAATTCATTCATTACAACGTTATCACGAAAAGTCCATTTAAGCACATAAAGCGACATTGTCAATCTACTAATTCTTGCATATAATTTTTAATGTTAATGATGAAGTTTTCTTCAAATAATCCATGGCTATAATCAATTCGCACACAACTTAAAATTTTAATAATAGAACCACATACAATTGCATATCAACATTTCAATCAATCAATAGGTCATTTTTCCAATTAAATGTGTACTCTTATTAATCTTTTTCATGCATCATTCTTTCAATTCAAATCTAGCATGCTTCCTAATTAGAAAAATGGAAAATTTACCCACCTTAATTGGAGAGACTACACTTAACAACACCTCCTAAACCAATGTCCTTGCAAAAAAAAAGCGATCCTCCTCCTTGATGCGCGCACCCGAGCCTTCCACAAGCCAAAACCGAGAGCTCCTATGCCGGCCTTCCTCTTTGTTGCAAGCACAAATCCCCACACAATCTCTCAATCTTTTAACTCACTTGCTATACTACTATTAATGTATTTTAAACTATAGGTTTGGAGGAATAATTAGCACAAGAATACTAGGCAGGGGGGGGGGGGGGGGTATTTATACTAAAAGTTTAGGAAAATGGAAGGTTAGGATTGAAGTAGGAGTTAGGATTAAAAGGCTAGAATTCAAGGAGGAGTTACAATAACCAACCATGATCAAGTAACCACCACCCATGACTCCACTCAAAAATTTCATTTTCCCTCCTAAAGATCAAAACCGGCCCCATCTTATGCATGTGGATTGTACGTGCAATGCACGTGCATGCAACTTGGCACCATTTAAAAATTGTACATTATATTTTACAAAAAAAAATCTTTAAAAGGTATTCTACATTACAAGTTGTATTTAAAATAAAAATAGCTCATGGACTTTGGTTTATGACCCAAAATAAACAAATAAATTAGATTTGGGCTTTTTAAAAGAAAGACTTTTTGTCTATTTGAAAAAGGGCCTTTATATAAAAATAATTAAAAAGCACATATATAAATATCTATACTCATCATAATGAAAATAATTATCAAAAATATTGCACGTGCACACTAAGTGCAAAATAAAATAATTTTCATTAAGTGAAAATCGTGGCATTACAACACTCCCTCCGTAGAATAGTTCCGTCCCCGGAACTACAGTCAAGAGCGAGAAAAACAAACACTCACAACAAGCACAAGAAAAATACAAAATACAACTCAAGCAAAAAGCTCAGGATAGTCCTTCAACATCCTCTCCTCAGATTCCCAAGTAGCCTCTTCAACCAAATGGTTTCTCCAGACTACCTTGACCATCGGTATAGTCTTATTCCTCAAGACTTTCTCTCGACGATCAACAATCTCGAAAGGAGACTCGATGTAATTCAGATCCAACGGCAAAACCTTCCGGCACTTCAGGCAAATGATGACTCGGATCTGGAATGTAACCTCTCAGTATAGACACATGTAGCGCTGGTAACGGGTCGGGTCGGGTCGGGTACCTCAATACCCGGACCCGGACCCGGTCAATGATGGGTCCAAATTCTGGACCCGGACTTAGACCCATGAAATTCGGGTCCGGGTCCGGTTCCGGTTCCCCACAAAAATTGTTACCCGTCCCCTTTCGGGTCCGAGTCCGGTCCGGTTCCGGTTCTACCACTCACTATTCCATCCCTCTACATTGCCTTTCGCTCATTCTTAAAGATGAGCTGGAGCTCATAAAATGTTCACTTCCTGATCTTCCCTGCACGACAAATGCAAAGCTGCACTAAAGGCTTGCTTTATAATTTAGAAAGCAGATTAACGCTCTCTATCCCCTAGATTTACTTTGAAATTCATGCAATCTTTTTTTTTCTTCACGTGCATTAAATGCATTTAGAACAATTAGAAATACTGCATAGCACAAATCTCTCTCTCTCTCCCTCCTACTCGCACTAACTTCCAAGGTTAGTTGTGCAGAGCTACTACTACATTAAACTAACCACAAAACCCGCAAGCTGGTGCAACACCATAACAAAAAAGAGCAATCCTTATGCATTTACTCACCAACGCATCAGAACAATCAAAAAGATGAAATGCAATGGACATCCAGCTCTGCCAAGTCAGGAACTGGTCACATAATTATTTCAGTAGCCAAAAGCAGTCTTTAAAACACAGTTGTTGAAGATGAACAGCCTTTATTACTAAATACAGAATGTTCAGACTTAACCACTCTTGAAAAATGAATTTATATACTAATTCCAATGAGGTATTACTCTATTCAAATCATTTATACAAATATAACCTCACATATTCTGTATGTTCTGGAACACACATTAAGTTTTGTGTAACACCTTGACACATTCTAATACATGCATGACACATTCTAAAAGATAATATTTGTATGCAGGTACTTTTATAGGGTGAGGGTGTATTTGTATTACGGGTCGGGTCCGGGTCGGGTCCGCTAATATTTTGTATTAATTCTTTAATGCGGGTCCGGGTCCGGGTCCGGGTCGGGTCTAATTTTAGTGGACCCGGACCCAACCCGAAATTTCAACGGGTATGTTTTTTGGACCCGTACTCAACCCAAATTAGATCGGGTCGGTTCCGGTCCAACGTCGGGTCCGGGTCGGGTCCAGGTCGGGTCCGGGTTTCGGGTTATAATACCAGTGCTGGACACATGAAAGACATTGTGCATCTGAAATAACTCTTCCAGTAATTCAAGCCGGTAAGCAGTTTTCCTGATCCTTTTCAATATCTTGTACGGGCCTATAAACCTCGGGGCTAACTTCCCGCCTTTGCCAAATCGAATCACACCTTTACTGGGCGATACTTTTAGAAAGACGAAGTCACCGACCTCAAACTCAAGGTCCCTTCTCCGGTTGTCTGCATAGCTTTTCTGCCTGCTCTGAGCTTCTACCAACCTTTTCCTGATCAGAACAATCTTCTCAGAGGTTTGCTGCACAAGCTCAGGACCAAACAACTGACGCTCCCCAACTTCAAACCAACAAACAGGTGTCCTGCACTTCCTGCCATACAAAACTTCGTACGGTGCCATCCCAATGCTAGCCTGAAAACTGTTGTTGTAGGCAAACTCTGCCAAGGGTAAATGCCTTTTCCAACTGCCTCCAAAGTCTAGTACACAACACCGAAGCATATCCTCAAGAATATGGTTGACTCTCTTGGTCTGTCCATCGGTCTGCGGATGAAAAGCAGTGCTGAAATCTGTCTTAGTACCCAAAGCTGTCTGAAGACTCCTCCAGAAATGAGAAGTAAACTGCGCATCTCGATCAGATACAATAGTTGATGGAACACCGTGAAGCCGGACGATTTCACCAACATACAACTCAGCTAACTTGTCCATTGAAGCAGTGAGTTTCATCGCCAAAAAGTGAGCGGACTTAGTTAGTCGATTGACTATAACCCAAATCACATCATTGCCTTTAGGAATCTTAGGCAATCCCGTAATGAAATCCATACTGATGTTATCCCACTTCCATTCCGGAATAGGTAACGGTTGTAATAGACCTCCAGGCCTCTGATTTTCGGCTTTGACTTACTGACAAACCTCACACTTCGCCACAAATTTAGCCACATCCCGCTTCAAACCTGACCACCAGAAATGCGGTTTGATGTCTCTGTACATCTTAGTACTTCCAGGATGTACCGACAAAAGAGTAGGATGTGCCTCCTGAAGAATACTCTCTTTCAGGTCCGCCTGATTTGGAACGCATAGTCTATCTCCAAACCACAGCACTCCATCCTTGATTTGAAATCCGGACAACCTGCCAGCACCAACCTGCGCCTTCATCTCCAAAATATCAGCATCAACCTCCTGACTTGCAATGATCCTTGCATTCAAAGTAGGCTGGAGCCTCAAATGAGCTAGAAATGCTCCCAATACTTACAAGACAACTTCAATACCTGCTCGGTCCAATTCCTCAATCAGATGTTTCTGAGTTGTAATCAAACTGGATAAACTGCTCTTGCGACTAAGTGCATCAACAACAACATTAGCTTTCCCAGGATGATACTTGATCTCAGGTCGTATGTCCTCAAGCACTTCCAACCATTTCTGCTGCCTCAAATTCAGATTCTTCTGCTGATATATGTACTTCAAACTCTTGTGGTCCGTGTACATGTTCAATTTCTCACCTTACACATAGTGCCTCCATTGCTTCAGGGGAAAGATAATCGCAACCAACTTCAGATCATGAGTCGGATAATTCTTCTCATGTGGTCGTAGTTGCCTAGACCCATAAGCGATTAGTCTTCCTTCTTGCATTAAGACACAACCAAGCCCACGATGTGAAGCATCACTGTAAACATCATACTCGACACCTGCTCTAGGCAAAGCCAAAATAGGTGCAGTAGTCAGCTTCTCTTTCAACTCCTGAAAGCTTGCCTCACATTGCTCAGTCCACTTGAAGTTCACATTCTTCTTGGTCAGACCAGTAAGCGGCACGGCTATCTGAGCATAACCATGAATGAATCTCCTGTAGTATCCAGTCATTCCAAGAAAACTTCTGACTTCCTTCACTGTAGTAGGCCTAGCCCAATCTCTCACTGCCTCTATCTTTTGAGGATCAGTGGTCACTCCCTCCTTAGAAAGGATGTGACCTAGGAATGCCACTTCAGATTTTCAGAAATCACACTTGGATAACTTGGCATACAACTCCTGCTCTTCCAGCTTCTTCAACACTGCTGCCAGGTGCTCGGTGTGCTCCTCTTCTGACTTGGAGTACACAAGGATATCGTCGATAAACACCACGACGAAAGAATCAATGAACGGCCTCAGAACTCTGTTCATTAAATCCATGAAGATTTCGGGGGCATTCGTCACTCCAAATGGCATAACTAAGAATTCGTAATGCCCATATCGAGTTCTAAATGCAGTTTTGTGCACATCTTCAGCTTTCACTCGAACTTGATGATATCCTGATCGAAGATCTATTTTGGAGAAAACAGCTGCTCCTTGTAGACGATCGAACAAGTCATCGATTCAGGAATACTTATTCTGAACAGTGACCTTATTCAGCTCTCGGTAATCGATACACATTCTCATCGATCCATCCTTCTTCTTTACCAAAAGCACTGGTGCTACCCAAGGTGACGCACTAGGTTGAATAAAGCCTTTCTCCAACAGTTCCTCAATCTGCCGTTTCACCTCATACTGTTCCACTGGAGCCATCCTATACGGTGCCTTAGAAATGGGTGTACTTCCCGGTTGAACAGTGATGCTGAACTCTACATCACGATGTGAGGGTAACCCAGAAAAATCATCTAAGAACACGGTCGGATAGTCCCGAACCACCGGAATCCCTTGCACTTCCACAGGAATCTCTTCCTTGCGGATAGCTGCCACCAGCCTAGAACACTTCTTCTTCCCTTGGAAAGTGACTTCAGGTCCACCTGGAACCTTCACTGTTACCGTCTTGGTCTTACACTCGATGCTTGCACTGTACACCGACATCCAATCAATGCCAATGATAACATCGACTCCCAAGATAGTCAGCTCGATTAGATCAATCCCAAAGATTCTGTCCCCAATCACAATCTCGCAATCTGCATAGTACCGATCAGTGGTTAAAGTTTCCTATGATGGAGTAGCTACTACTAAGATCTTGCCTGAAAAAATCTTTGGTTCAACTCCCAACACTTTAGCAAATTTAGGAGACACAAAAATATGAGAGGATCCAGCATCGAATAACACAACAGCTTTCATTCCATTCAAATGAAGTTCGCCTGTTACATAATACACACCCATTACGTAACAGTTTCACAAAATAAGCGGGAAAAAGAAATAACATAAACCTCTAAACATCCGCCCTCGTACCAGTGATGACATGATCCACCTCATCGGCATCAGCTTCCGTCAAGGCAAATACTCGCCCTGGTTGGTACGGTCTCTTTCCAGTCTGCTACGTTGGTACATTGCGATTACCATTCCGTGGCTTGGGGCATTGAGATTGGTAATGTCCCGTTTCACCACAGTTGAAGCAAGTTACCGCAGGAGGTCTCACAACATTGTTCCCAGGTCCTCCAGCCACACTAATAGCGTTCGCCCTTGTCGGTTTGAATCTTTGTGAAGATGGTTGACCCTTGAAACTCCCAGAATGTGCAGGCCTCTTTCCAGACTGCCAGTTGTTCTTCCGATTCTGAACAACATGAAACTGCTCCATGTCTGCTTCCGTGGCTGCTGCTCTCTTGACCAACTTGTCAAATCTTCTGATACCAAGAGGTATCATCCGGGACCTCAAGCTCGACCTCAATCCATGCTAGAACTTACGAGCCTTCTTCGCCTCATCCATTACTAATTCAGGAGCATACCTAGAGAGCTGAGTAAACTTGGTCTCGTACTCTCTAACTGACATGCCACCTTGCTGTAGTGACAGAAATTCCATAGCCTTCTTCTCTTGGACGTCGGAGGGGAAATAGTGACTGCGGAATTCTTCCAAAAATTCTTCCCAGCCAAGAACTAAGCCTCCCATTGTTCACTTCATCAACTGCCACCACACAGCCACATCCTTCTCAAGTTGCAGAGTCGCCAACTTGACCTTGCTGCCCTCAGGGGTCTCCAGCACTTCAAAGATCGTCTCTACTTGACAAGTCCAGTTTTCAGCCGCATCAGGGTTTGACTTCCCTTCGAACACAGGTGGTTTCATCCGTTTGAACGATTCCACGAGTTTGATCGCTTCGGGCACCGGATTCGCAGGTACCCTTCCTTGGTTCTGATTCATGGCCACAGCATTGAGCATCTGATAGACTCTCGCAAGTTCCGTTTCCAGATCCAGACCTTCACCATTTCTAGCTCCTCTTCTATCCATATTCTGATGCAAAAGATCCATTAAATTCGAAGTATAAGACATGAATTTTAAATCAACTTGCATTTCATTGAATTTCAAACTTTATACATTGGAATTGAAAAACATTTCTTGACATCAGAATGAAAACAGTAGAAGCTACAGCAGTCTAACTCCTACGGTTCCTCTTTGCTTGTCGAAGTTCTCCCCGTAGTTCATCAACTTCTTCCTTCAGCACATCAGTCATATTCTTCCTCTTCTCGAGTTCCCATACATGATGACTGAGAACTGCAAAGTCGTCCTTACGCTTTGCCAATTGAGCCTCCAATAATCCGACTCTCTCCCGCAGTGTTTCTACCTGCCTCTGAAGAGATATCACAAGACTATTTGGAACTGGCTCTTCTTCTTCGTTAGAAGAGTCATCAGATGAATCCGGGGGTGGGGTGATCTCTCGGGATTCAGGCCATTCTTCTCCGTCAGAATCTGCTTGGCCTGGGTAGTACTCTTCCTCGAAATCTGCTTGTCCAGGATGGTACTCTTCCTCGATGATATGCCAGTCGTCGTCTCCAGCAGGGTCGAAGTGATCAGCCATCTTAGAAATAGGGAGGAAGAAGCATAAGTCATAGAGCAACATAAATATAAGTCACTTATATTTAAATCTCTAAACTCAAACGCACATTCTAATGTCCACTTCAAGGGTGTCGTTCCTTATAAATTTGTACAAGTGTGAACCGTGGCTCTGATACCACTCTGTAACGCCCCGAATTCCAAAATACACTGAATTCGAGATTCCACAGGATCTTTACACTTCATTTAGTACAATTTTACAAGGAAATTTCAAACTTTTCACTTTACATCAGAGTTTACATGAAACTTTACACTTTACATTTGCACAGCGGAAGTAAATTTACAACATTTAAATAAATGTACAACAACATTGAATAATCTCTAAGCATCTGTTCCTCTTTAATCTTTATCATGTCACTTACCTGCATATAAAACTGTGGGTACGTCAGTTTATTCAACCGACGAACATTATACACGGCAATCCTCTCTATGCCGGAAATAGTATAACTCATTTTCCATATTTAACAAACACAAACTTGTCACATATCAAACTAAAGGGAATACCCTAATGATATCGTGTTGTGATTGTGCACTTAGTCCTTAATGCGATTATTTATATTACATGACACTAATGCACACTTGTTCGGATTCTATGCATCCCATACTACATAGGTCCGAGGGCAAGCCTCTTAATCGTTCTTCATCTTTGTAGGGTTCAATCCCTCGTCATGTCTTAATCTACTACCGTAACTACGGTGAGTATCCTAGATGATCTATGAGTACAAGCTCGTATACAGAAAACCTGGAGGGGAATCCCACGCCATGTCTTGACTCATCAAGCATGCATTCTGTGGCAATTCAGTCTCCTTCATGGCACACGATCCTCTTGCAGTCACCAAACATCCCACGAGCATGGCTAAAGTCCGATCATTACTGAGTAGTGCCCACGCCAAGTCTTGACTCATCAAGCATGCATTATGTGGCTCACACCCGCACCGTAAACTCTAGCTCTCATACTTGTGTTTTCCTCTCACTTTCATCAACTCTCCACTATGTACTAATCATTAGTTTTTATTAGAATCATGAACAAAATCAAAGCTCTAGAGTTAGCCTCTCCACTAAACCGGACTTATTCATTCATTCAAACGAGACCAACCTTGGTCCTTCATTTCAACTTTCATTTCATTTTTTCCAAATGCCGGGGGAGACTTAGCTACTCTTTTGTTTCAATTCCAATTCACGATTTCCAAAATTGAGCGTTTACAGCTCATAAGTTCATCTTCATAATCATAACAGATTTTCTTTTTTTTTAATAGCAAGATTTCTTATTCATTCATGAGTCCATAACCATACGTGGAATTCAATTATTCCTTATATATTTCATCAAATATCAATTCCATAATAAAAAAAAATCACAACACTAATGAATATTCACATTTCATAATTTTCACACTATTCTCCAATGAGAATAATTCACATCACATCACTACATATAATTTCTATTTTTTTTACACTTCTATTCTAGCATTTTATTTCAAGTCCTTTTTTGCAATGTGCAACTTTCATAAGATACAAGTGTAGAACCATAGTTCTAAATTATACATTTATTCTCAAAACATACTCCACTTCATGTAAATAATTCCCAAATTATTTTTCATAAATCCCACCTATTTTTAGGATAATAGTCATATTTTTTTTCATAATTCTTTAATCATTAAATATCCCAAAAAAAAATATTTTTTCCACAACACAAACTCAGCCGAGACCAAGGATCGAACCAGCGACCACAGGGAAACCGACCGAAGGCACAGGCCACTAGGCCGAACGCGCTAGGCGTTAGAAAAAGGGCTGAGAGCATTAAATGCTTTCGGCTGCGATTCACTTCCTTTTTTAAAAAAATGCAACAAAGTATGCAGTGCTAACAGGATTCGAACCCTCAACCTCTGAGAAGCCGCACAACACTATAGCAATCAAGAGCATCCCGACCACTCGAGCTATAGGCTCGGGTTGTCATCGATACAACTCGAAGTCTACTTAAATCGATTCTCTCTGTTTATTAAAACATTTCGATGTTCAACAAACTCTCATTTCATTTTACTCTTACTATCTTGCTGTAAAAATTCCAGATTAATTATTCTCATCATAAATTATACTCTAGTATATTAAAAATATCTTTTTCAATAATTAAACATATATCTACCATACAATTTGGTTAAATTTATATACTACTACTAACACATTTCTTTTTTTCGACATTGTTATCAAATTTTAATTTCACTAATCCTTAAATCAATTTTCTGTTTTTATTCATTTCACAGACACACCAATTATATTCTAATTCATTCATTACAACGTTATCACGAAAAGTCCATTTAAGCACATAAAGCGACATTGTCAATCTACTAATTCTTGCATATAATTTTTAATGTTAATGATGAAGTTTTCTTCAAATAATCCATGGCTATAATCAATTCGCACACAACTTAAAATTTTAATAATAGAACCACATACAATTGCATATCAACATTTCAATCAATCAATAGGTTATTTTTCCAATTAAATATGTACTCTTATTAATCTTTTTCATGCATCATTCTTTCAATTTAAATCTAGCATGCTTCCTAATTAGAAAAATGGAAAATTTACCCACCTTAATTGGAGAGACTACACTTAACAACACCTCCTAAACCAATGTCCTTGGAAAAAAAAAGCGATCCTCCTCCTTGATGCGCGCACCCGAGCCTTCCACAAGCCAAAACCGAGAGCTCCTATGCCGGCCTTCCTCTTTGTTGCAAGCACAAATCCCCACACAATCTCTCAATCTTTTAACTCACTTGCTATACTACTATTAATGTATTTTAAACTATAGGTTTGGAGGAATAATTAGCACAAGAATACTAGGCAGGGGGGGGGGGGGTATTTATACTAAAAGTTTAGGAAAATGGAAGGTTAGGATTGAAGTAGGAGTTAGGATTAAAAGGCTAGGATTCAAGGAGGAGTTACAATAACCAACCATGATCAAGTAACCACCACCCATGACTCCACTCAAAAATTTCATTTTCCCTCCTAAAGATCAAAACCGGCCCCATCTTATGCATGTGGATTGTACGTGCAATGCACGTGCATGCAACTTGGCACCATTTAAAAATTGTACACTATATTTTACAAAAAAAATCTTTAAAAGGTATTCTACATTACAAGTTGTATTTAAAATAAAAATAGCTCATGGGCTTTAGTTTATGGCCCAAAATAATAATTAAAAAATATAACAAATAAATTAGATTTGGGCTTTTTAAAAGAAAGGTTTTTTGTCTATTTGAAAAAGGGCCTTGATATAAAAATAATTAAAGAGCACATATATAAATATCTATACTCATCATAATGAAAATAATTACCAAAAATATTGCACGTGCACACTACGTGCAAAATAAAATAATTTTCATTAAGTAAAAATCGAGGCATTGCATCTAGGGCTTTTTTAGGGTTCCCATGATTATGTTGTTCCCATGCATTTTTAGCTCTGTTTGTGTTGTTTATGAGCATTATGAGCTCTATTTATAAAGTAATTTCATAATTTGAAAAATTTTGAATGATTTTTGTTCAATTTTTTAAGGAATTGAAGGAATTTTTAAGGAAATATTTAAGAAATTATTAAGGAATAATAATAATAATAATAATAATAATAATAACAACAACAACAACAATAACTGATGAAATCCCCCCAAATTTCTCGCCTAATCTCCCAAATTTCCAAAAAAACACCCCACCTAATATCCCAAGTTTCCAAAAAAACACCCCAAAAATGGCATACGAGTATTTTTAAAAACTACATAAGGGAAATTTCGTCATTGGAAAATTGACGCGACATCACTTTTTCCAGATAACAGCCCAAAATTAACTGAGTAGGCCTTACTGCCTAGCAGAGCAAACTTGAGTAGGGCTATATACAAAAAAAACTGGGTATGGTTTTCTGCCAAAGGGGAAAAACTCAGTAGGGTTATCTGAAATTTACCCTAATTATATATATATATATATATAGATAATTTTCAGTTGCGAATATATATATATAATTTTCAGTTGCAAACAAATTTGTTTGCACAGACCTATTGCAAACGCTCATCTCAGCCCGTTGGATCGACTTGATCAAGATCCAATGGCTATGAGCTCGCCCAAACTCTCCCCATCTCTGACTTAAACCCCGGGAGGGGGGGGTATTTTGGTGTTTTCACCCCATTATACCCATTTATTCACTCACTCTCTCACACTCTCTCTTCTCTCTTCTACTTCTCTCTCACCCCCGACCGAAACTCAAAACTCTAACCCGATTCCTCCTTCGACCTCCGGTGCCTCTTCCTCTAACTTCTGACCGAGCATCTCTCTCTCACACACACTCTCTCACTCTCGTTCCCAAACCCACTGAAACGTGAGCACCTAAAAAATCCCCACTCCAAGCCCCTCCGACCTCCAACGCCTCCTGTTAGAAACAATGGAGCTCTGATACCAATTGTTAGAGAATTGTATTCCCTCTTCTACTAGGATCTTGTTGAGTTAAGCGATACAATCAACACAAACCACCAAGCAAATAGAAGATAACATCAAACACACCAAAGCACAGAAATTTCTCCCGGTTGGGTCTTTCGCCTTAATCCGGGGGAGAAGAAACCGACATAATATTCAACTAGAGGAGATACAAGAATATTACAATTCTCACCATGATCTTCTCTCTAGCCTCACCAGAAAATACTAGTTGTTTACAATTGGAAAATTTCTCAAACTCTCTTCAATGAAGTATTCTCTCACTCTTGGCTCTCAATGGAGGCAAATTACAACAATATATAGATATCTAAAGAAACCCTAGTTTGGTAAATTAATCATCCGGTGTATACTGAAGAGATAACCCTGCATTCAGAGCCGTACAATCTAACTTGAAGACGAAGTTGGGCTTCAAACGGATCAGTCAGACCCGCACTCAAAAACCCATCAGCACCGCAGTCAGTCGACTGCAGTCACCCAGTTTCCAACCTGAGGGGGTGACAGTCAACCACACATTCGACTGTCCCCTTCACAGGAAAACCCCGTATACTGTCCGGTCGACCAACCCCTAGGTACAGTCGACCACAACTACTACAGTTGCTACTGCTGATTGTTACTTCTCTATCTTCAAACATTCACTTTGATTCCATCTCATTGTTTCATCATCTTCTTCATCGTACATGTGTATGCAAGACATATAAACTCAATAATCTTCACATTGGATTGCATACTCATGAATTCACACCTGTGTGATTTAAAACCTTCTAGACTATTTTATTCTCTTCTTGCAAATAACTCGGTTATGTGGCTTTTTCTGCTAGTTGAATATAACTCCACCTATTTTTCTCCAGTTGTACGCCCTTCACAGGCACACCCTAATAGGCATTGACATGAAGGCGCCACCCACCTTAGGAACTCCACCTATCCCGAGGCACTCTCTACCTTTCAACGATATTTGAACATCGTAGTCTCGCTCGGATGACGGATGATTCTAGTGACCATAAACTTGATAGTGCTTTAGGAACATAGGGCTTCGAAATATCTATGAAGTTTTCACGTTCCCACAAAGCTTGTAGAGGTTGTGCTCAACATCCCTCCTTTCCTTCATCACCTTACGATGACCTTTTCAAAATGATAGAACTCCACCTTTAGCTATGTACCCGCAACCCCATGCTTCAGGAGTTCCCAAGGATACAAGATTCCATTTTAACTGAGGAATATGCATAACATTCTCTAGTGTGCAACCATGTCCATCTAGTGCCTCCATTTCGACTATTCCCTCACCCACTACTGCACAAATATCACCAACCATCGTTTTCACACAACGATGATCTGTAGCAAACTTGTAAGTAGAAAACATCTTCCTTTCGGAGCATATATGAGAAGAACTTCCCAAACCAAAATACCAGCCAGAATATGCATTTATAAAATTTGAAACAAGAATATTGTCTAAGCTATCACCTGATTCAGCAACACTAGATTTGGCGCCCCTCTGACTAAACCACTTATGACAATCCTTCTTGTAATGCCCAACTCCTCTGCAATGATGACAACGAATCCTACTGTTACGTGCATTTTCCCTTCGATTCGAAGTACAATCCACCTCCGAACAACTCACAAAAGTTGACGTTGATGTCTGACTCTCCTTCCTAAGTGCATCCTCTTCCAACCTCTCGATCATACCTGCTACTAAAAACTTCTCCTTGGTAGATTTTTCGTCTAGCATGGTTATCAAGTTGGATGAATTTGGTGGTGAATATATCAAGTTAAAAGCTTTTAGATCATCTGCATTATTCTCCCTTGGTTCAGATAACTCCGTATTGAAGTTCACTGTATGGTCTAGAAGAGCGGTACTTTCCTTCATTAAGAAACTCAACAACTTTCTTTTCTAGTACATACGACCCTGTAATGGCAATTCCGAATATTCAATTCTGAGTCTTGCCCATAGACTCGCCGCCGTTCTCTCCTCCATGAGGTTGCACCTGACTTCGCTCGTCAATGACATTCGGATTAAACCCAAGGCCCTTGAACAAATCTCCTTCCAATTCTCCTGCTTCATGCCGATTGGTATCCCTTTATCTCCTTCTAGGACTAACTTCAAACCCTTTAGAACCAATGTATCATACATATTCACTATGCAGAGATTAAAGTTGATCTTACCATCGAACTGCTTGATCCTCGTGATCTGGTCTGTCAATCTGTCATCTTCTCCAAGGAACTCAAACAAACCTACGAACCTGAAGCTCTGAAACCACTTGTTAGGAACAATACCATTTGTTAGGGAATTTGATTGCCTCTTCTACTACGATCTTGTTAAGTTAAGCAATACAATTAACACAAACCACCAAGACAATAGAAGATCACACCAATCATTACCAAAGTACAAAAATTTGTTCCGGTTAGGGCTTTGCCTTAATCTGGTGGAGAAGAAACTGAAATATTATTCAATTAGAGGAGATACAAGAATATTACAATTATCACTACGACTCACTCTTTAGTCTCCCCAGAAAATACTAGTTGTTTACAATTGGAGAACATCTCAAACTCTCTTCAATGAAGTACTCTCCATCTTGGCTCTCAATGAAGGTCAATTACAATAATATATAAAGATCTAGAGAAAATTTAGTTTGATACACTTGTTACATTAACCATCTGATGTATACTGAAGAAATAACCCTGCATTGAAAACCGTACGATCTAAATTGAAGACAAAGTTGGGCTTCAAACGAACCAGCCAGACCCACACCCCAAAACCCATCAGCACCGCAGTCGGTCGACCGCAATCACCCAGTTTCCAACTCGAGGGGTGACAGTTGATTGTTTCCTTCACAGGAAAACCATGTACAGTGGCCGGTCGACTGAACCCTAGGTATAGTTGACCACAATTGCTACAGTTGCTGATGTTAACTGTTACTTCTCTATCTTCAATGATTCGCTTTGATTCCATCTCACTGTTTCATCGTCTTCTTCATCAAACATGTGTATGTAAGACATAAACCCAAAACCTTCTCCTCTTCATCCCGACCGCCTACCTCATTTTGATTCTCTCTCTCTCTCACTCTCTCTCACTCTCTCTCACTCTCCTTAATCTCTCTATCTCATTCTCGAACCCACCAAAACTCCTCCTCTAATCTTCGAAAGATAATTGGGATCTCGAAACCCTACTTCGCCATTGAAATCCGAACACATCTTCAAAAAAACCTACGCTATCTAAATCGCATTGTGCAAGGTAATTACTAAACCATAGCTTTGTAATGTAGTCTTGTAGATGTAGTTGTTATTAAAATTTTTGAATTTATTTTTGGGATGTGTAATTATGTAGATGTAGTTGTTGTTTGATATGTATTGTACATAGTTATTCAATGATTGTAGACAGTAGAATGTTAGATGTAGTTTTTGTTGTTCGCTCAAATTGTAGATATTATAATTGTTGTTACTCGATATTAGTAAAACTGTACAAACGGGAACCAAAAATTTTGAAACGTTATGAGTAGGTTGGATTCACTACACATAAGCTAACACAACTTCTAGAAGTGGATTTAGACTCACGGTTTGCAAGATACGACAATGTGTCGCTTTATTTGAAGAAAAGAACTAAAATAAAGCGATACATAGCTGTATCTAGCAAACCTTGGGTTGAAACTCACTTTCAGAAGTTGTGGTAGCTTGTGTGTGGTGAAACCAACCTACTTGTAAAGTTTCGGAATTGTTGGTTGTCGTTTGTATGGTTTTCTCATGTATTCAAACAACAACAACTAAAACATATCTAATTTGGGATATTTTAAGTACGAATACGTTAGAAAACTGCACAAATGACATCCAAAACTTACGAAACTTTGTAAGTAAGTCCGATTCACATCACACAAGCTAATGCAACTTGTAGAAGCGAGTTTTGACTCATGGTTTGCGAGATACGGCCGTATATCACTTTATTATCTTTTTCATGAATAAAAGCGATACATTGCTGTTTCTAGCAAACCATGGGTCAAAATTCACCTCTATAATTTGTGCTAGTTATGTGTGGTGAATCCGACCTACTCGTAAAGTTTCAGAACTTTTTGTGGTCGTTTGAGCTGTTTTCTCATGTCTCAAACAACAATAAGTATACTTTGTTTTATTTTGAGTACGAAAACTTATAAAACTTGAAAAACGACCACCAAAAATTACCAAACTAGGTGGGTAGGTCGGGTTCACCACACACAAGATAAGGCAACTTCTAGAAGTGAGCTACGACTCACGGTTTGTAAGATACAACAATGTATCATTTTATTTTTGGTTTTCTTGAAATAAAGTGATACATTGCCGTATCTCGCAAACTGTGAGTCGAAACTCATATCTACAAGTTGCGTTAGCTTGTGTGTGGTGAATCTGACCTACCCACAAAGTTCCGTAATTTTTTGTGACCATTTGTTCAGTTTTCTCATGTTTTCGCTCACTTTTTATAATACCAACAATTTAACATAAATTGAAACTCTTATTAATTGACCTTGGTATTATTGTTGATAGAGAAATGGGCAGAACGAGGGAACCATTAGGCCCTTCTTGTAGTGGTAGTGGTGAATGGTTTACAGAAGTAAGATTGATTATTATTATTAGTTTTCAATACAAATATGTAACATTGTATCAATAATAACAAGATTTGTATTCGTTTGTGTAAGTTGGTGGTCAACATTCTTCATCCGCCGAGGTCGGTCTGTCTTCTTTGGTTGGATGTACAACTCCAGGACCGGAAGACACAAGCCTACTCGTGTTGTAACCATACAAAGATCTCAAGCCGTGTGGGATGTGTCCGCAAAGAAATGTAATTTTCGGAAGCACGCAACTCTTCCCATGGACCCCCATACCACTACATACTTGATCCAAGCCAGTTTTTACGGAATCAGATTGATTGGGGGTGTGAAGCTCAGTTGGCATTTACTTACAGCTCTTGTCAAGTGATGGAGGTCGAAGACACACATTCCATCTGTTGGTAGGAGAGATGACGGTCACTCTCCAAGATGTAGCAATGATTACCAGGCTTCCTATAGATGGGGTGGCCGTGACGAGGAACATGGACTTGATCTAGTGGAAGTTGTTCGTGATTAGCTTGGTTTTGATTTAGAGGCTAAATGGGCTGCAAAGAAAGATCAAGTTGAAGCTGAAGTTGTAGCTGAATTTACGGCAGATTATGAAGATGAAGCCGTAGCGCAAGCTTAAGCTGAAGAAGAAGAAGAAAATTTGTGGAATGAAGTTTTTTATGGTAGATCCCTTCGACTTGCATGGTTGACTAGTAAGTTCACTGGGTATTTGAATGATGACTCCACTGATGAAGACATCAGTACTACACACGAGCGAACATCGTAAGTTTGATTGGAGGTGTGCTCTTCCCAATCTCCTCCGGTGATCTCATGCCACTTATGTATGTACGGTTGTTGGGCAACTTCACTATGGCTGGCCGGTATAGTTGGGGAAGTGTGGCCTTAGCATCATTGTATAAGTCGTTGTGCACATGTGCATTGATTTCCTGGTAGGTGGCAGGGCTGATGGTTTTGTTGCAGATTTGGAATTGGAAGCGCATGCACATCGGTCATCCCCGCATTATTGAGCCATCACCGACTTGGTTGGCCGATACGCCGATTCCAGAGACGTTGCCTCTTTTAGGAGTGTACTGGGTAGGGCGTCTCTTGTGGGTCGATAACCAACACACATCTCTGGCATACTGTAGAGGCGAATTGGACGCATTGCGCGACGAGTGCATCAATTGGGTTCCGTACCCCCCGATCGATTGCAACGAATTCCACCCGTGTGTTTGGCCGCTAGCGAGCTTTGGTTGACGACTGCCCCACTTATCAACTTCTCTATTGTGGAGTTCTACTATCTGGATAAAGTAATGCAGCAGTTCAGATTGCAGCAGAAGATTCTCGAAGCCCACTCGTATGACAAGAAATTCCATGAAATGAAAGGAAAGGGTCGCGTGCCCAATTTTTACTGGGCGGATTTCTATTGGGTACATGTTGAAAAATGGAATCTGAGATATCATATGGTACTCAAATATCGAATACTTTATGATGACTCGAGGAAAGATGTGTATATGACGTGGAACAAGCGCATTACAAGTTGTATGTATCTCCACATACCGTTGTACTAGCAGGAATCCAGATACCGATTCCCCCGACTGAGGAGGAACCACCACCAACATATTCCTTTTCTCAACTGATGTATCAGTCAAAGGTGTCGAAGTATCGAGCCATGGTTAGTGTACTATACATATTTATATCTTTTTTGTAGGGATGTATTATTAAGTTAAACTAATATATTTATGAAGGTTTCCTAACAATATTGTTTAGTTTGTATATTTCAACTCGTTGTAGATTGATAACAGTTGGGAGGCAGTCCGGATAGTTGCTCGTATGTTAAAAAGTGTAGTGCCCGAGAGTGTGAATGAGGTAATGTGGGAGATCCTTAAACCATGTTGTCGCAGTCTTGAAGATGTAGGCGATGGAGCTAAACTTGATGCTTACTTAAATTCAATGGCATGTGTACCAAGGCTTAAGAGCATGACAAGGGAAGGAATTCACATTGTCGAGCCATAACAACTGCAACAATAAGAACCAGAGGTGTCAGAGGAAGAAGAGGAAGATCCGGATGAGCCGGTATCACAAGTGACACAAGTTAGATGCAGAAATTCCCCTCGAAAGAGGAACAAGTTCGAACAACTCTTACCGAGTGGACGCAAACCACCCCGTTGGAAGAGGTAGTAACCAATAACTAGTAAATTCATGTAGCAAGTTCACAAAATTCTGAAATTATGCAAGTTGTTAATTAGAACTTTTTGTATTATTTCATCTCCTAATTGACTGATGCATCTTCTTTTGTAACCTCATTAATTTTGTAATTGAGTGATGGTCATGCGAGGAAGATGGTGTGTGTGTGACTTAGAAGTGATGTATTGGTTCAAACTTGAAATGTATGTGTAAATCAAGAAGTTTGATTTTGTTCAATTTGAAATTTATGCGTGTAGTGGATTTTGTTTATGTTGAGATATTGATAAGTTGAGATGTTAGTCTATGTTGACATTTTGTTTATTGAATCATGTTTATATATTTATGTATTGTTGTTGTTTTATATTGTAAAGTGGTGTGTATGTCTATGAATGGATAAGAATCTGCGGGATCGTTGTCGTTGTTGTTAGAAAATTTTCGCATTGTATGATGATTGCAATATGTATATGTAGCAGAAGAATGCTGCTGTGTTTGAATTTTTGTAACAAAAATTCTCAACCTAACCCGCTATTGGTGATAAACAGAGAACTTCATTTTCTTCAAAAAATCTCACCAACTTAGCCCACTATTGGTGATAACAAGTTAACTTCGCTTAACCCGTTATCTCCAAACAACAGCGGGTTAGGTAGAAGAATATAATGAGATTTTCTTCAAAAAATATGTTGAACTTGCCATTTGTAACTGTTTTTTTCTTCTTTTGGGTCGGGGATTTTGTTCATTTTTTTTCTTCAAACAAATAATTTTTTGAAATAATTAAAAATTAAATAAATTGTAAAAAATAAAATAAATACAAAATATCAAAAAATATAACATATCAAACAAGTTTTTTTAAAGTAATAGTGAAGAGAGTATTATAGAGAGTCAAAGTGCGAAGTTGGGCTAGAGCTAGGGTCAAACCTAACAATATATTGATTTTTGTATTTTTCTTGTATTTTTTTTAATAATTCTTAAAAAATTTAAAATAATTATTTTCTAAAGAAATTAAAAAAATAAAAAGAACTTTAAAAATTAAAAAAATAAGAAAAATAAAATGTCAAGTTCTAAAAAACAAACAACAAATTTTAAACTTTACAAATCAACAAATCATATAACCAAAGCTAATATGCAAGGGCTAGGGATAGGGGTTCGACTTGGAAGAGAGAAAAAAATGGGTTATATGATTGAATTCTTTAACTTAACCTCACTATAAAAATCACATTGAAGAGTTGAAGAGATAAGGAGGAGAAAGTTCTCGATGTTTAATGTGACTCATCATGTTGTTCCTTACATATACAGGGTTATGTTGAATTAGGATGACAACACCCTTAGCGTGATAACATCTGTTGGACTTTTTATTAAAAAAAATAATTTATTCACCCTCTTCATAAACACCCTCCTCACCCCACCGACCCCCCATCCATCCCCCCCCCCCCCCAAATAACAAATAAATAAATCAAGGGAGAAAAACATGCTTATATGATAAAATTCTTAACCTGATATCTACGATAACAGGGTTAGTTTGGGTTTACTGAAACTAACCCCGTTATCGCCGATAACGGGTTAGTTTCAGTAAACCCGTTATCGCCAATAACAGATTAGGTTTTAGGAAATTTTTGAAGAATTTCATGTTCTATGTTAGAATTCTTCAACGTAATCTGTTATTGGCAATAACGGGATTATTTAACCTACCCCGTTATCGATAATAAAGGGTTAGGTTTTAAGAAACTTTTGAAGAATTTCAATTTCTCTGTTGGAATTCTTCAACTTAACCCATTATTAGCGATAACAGATTTATTTATCCTAACCCGTTATCGCCAATAACCCGTTATTGGCAATAACAGATTTATTTATCCTAACCTGTTATCGTGAATAACGGGTTAGGGTTTAGGAAAATTTTTAAGATTTTAAAGTTTTCTGTTAGAATTCTTCAACTTAACCCGCTATTAGCGATAACAAGTTTATTTAACCTAACCCGTTATCGACAATAATGGGTTAGGTTTTAGGAAATTTTTGAAGAATTTCAAGTTCTCTGTTAGAATTCTTCGACTTAACCAAATGTTGGCGATGACGGGTATATTTAATGTAACCTGTTATCAATAACATCGGGTTATGTAGAAGATGAATTTATGAAAATTTGCGTGCAAAAATCAAGTCTCTGTTTCAAATCTTCAACTTAATCCGTTATTGCCAATAGCGAGTAATTATAACTTAACCTGTTATCGTTAATAGTGGGTTAAGTTTGAGAGGAATTTGATCAATTTGTTTTATAAAATCAAGTCTCTTTTGAAATTTTTATACTTAACCCGTTAACGGCGATAACCGGTTAAGTGTGCACAACTCGTTGTTGCCGATAGCGGGTTAGGTTATGTGCAAAAAATTAAAAATTTACAAACACACACAGCAGCTGTTAGCTGCACACATACACATCAGCTCCAAAATTTTAAACTTCAAATCAATTACAGCAATAACAACATCTACCAAACTCAGCATTCTCATCCATCCTCCACATTCTCATCTCATTCTCATCTTCAACAATAACATCAATAACATGTACAATACATTCACCTTCTCATCAACAATAATAACAATTCACAAAAAAGCAATTACAATTACATACACAAAATTAAACTTATAACTTCAATTACATTTCTCAACTTAGCACCATTTCAAAAAAGCAATTACATGAGCATATATACACATTCAGAAATATAAATCTCTTTGAAGATCAAGCTTCCTTCTGCACGATCATGTTCTGATAAGAACTAGCAACATATACTTCAACCTTCAAAAATCTTAAATTTCTAATCTAGTAATTGAATTTTATATACATAATAAAATGTTTACCTCACAACGAATCATCACCTTCTTCATCAGGAATTTCTTCACCAGTTGGATCTTCTTCATGTGCATTGATACCGCTAAATAAATGAAAGGATTGAGTTAGTCAAAATTATCTATCAACTTCAACTTTAAAAAAAACAAGATTGGGTCGGTGTTGTTGTAATTTAGGTCAAGTTATGAACAATTCAACTAAAAAGAGATATATTACCTAGCAACTTTGTTTGGAAAAATTCTTGAATCGTGTTTTTGTCCCTGCATGCCACATGCATTGCATCGTCTAGGATTTCAGTGAAGTTGCACTCTAACCAGCTTCAATTTCTTTCCTCTAGGCCTTCCCTTTATAATGCACTGTCGAGGGTCCCCTATGGGTACATGAGACATATCCACATCTGTTCCATGTGCATGTTCACTGCCTCCAGCATGTTGTCCACTACTCTCGGGTTGTGCACTACCTTCGGGATTTTCGCTAAATTCGGGTTGCAGAAGAGAAACGCCTGTAATGCCCATGAGCATGTGGTCGAGCATGTATTTGTAACTTTCATCCGAAGAACAAACAAGATCGACCATCTGTTTTGCGTGAATTCACAATAGTGAGAAGCAAAATTCTCGCTAGTGCCGTCGTAAACGGATGTATAGTTTCTTCTCATGGCATTCCGGGTCCGTCTTCTTGTAATATATTGCTCCGGTAGTGCAGTGCGATAGATGAACAAAAGAACCGCTAAAATATGTTTGCAATGAATTCCTATGAATTCAAACATTAAACAACCATAAGTAGTCATCCGACGGGGTTTGCAAAATTAAATCGCCATCCCCAGTTTTGCATTTCCGCAAAGCTTCACATGGAAAGCTGCATTATCAGGTGTGTCAAGATTGGCAATGAAAGTCACTATAATAACTTTTATGTACTTCATCTTGGAATTTGTAGAAAATCTTCAGTATGTAGATTCGCGTCATTTGTTCTTCCATATCCCGTTGGGTCTTCAATTTTGGTCTCTTCTCAAGATTACAATGATTTTCTTTAAGTTCTTTGTGTCTTTGCATTTCTAACACTTCACATGGAAAGCTACACTATCTTGTGTGTCAAGATCGGCAATGAAAGTCACATTATATAATAAGCTTTATGTACTTCATCTTGGAATTTGTAGAAAATATTCAATGTGTAGATTCGAGCCATTTGTTCCTCCATATCCCATTGGGTTTTCAGTTTCGGCCTCTTCTCAAGATTACAATGATTTTCTTTAAGTTCTTTGTGTCTTTGCATTTCAAAGACTCTATCGAAGATGACCAAAAATTTATGTAAAAGGTACTTCTTTTTTATATGATGCTTCAAGGAAAAATGTATAGACTCACTCCGTTGGCTACTCAACATGTCGGCCCAAAATGATTCTCTTGCATGGACAGGGGCTCATTGCTCACAAATTTCAAATAGATCGTTCAACCATTTGTTATTCTCATCTTCGTATTGTAAAAGCAATAATTTCCATTTTGCTTCGAAATCATTTATGTATTCGAAATTATAGAAGATACTCTTAAAAGCATCTCTAAACTCATCGATATTATTCGACATACGTACCTCCTGCGGCAACTTATCCAAATGTTAAATCCAATACCTATGCCGAGTCTTAGGAAAAACTGTCTTCATTGCAACACAGATCCCACGATCTTGGTCCATCATAATGCCAGATGAAGCACATTTCATCACTTCTAACAACTTTTCAAGGAACCACACAAACTAAAAGGCATTCTCATTTGGAATGAACCTACAACATAAGAACATTGATTGCCAATGATGATTCCAACAAATAGAACAAATAACATTCCATATCGGTTCGTGTTCTGTGTGGCATCAAAGCAAAGTACATTTCCAAATTCTTCATAATTCATCCTAGCAGTACCATCCACCCAAATACAATGAGACAATCGGCCTTCGAGATCTACTTGATAATCATAAAAAAATAAAGGATCATTCTGTTTTTGCGATTCAAAAAAATCAATGAGCATTTCCCCATCGTGCTCGTTCATAGCTTCCCTCGAGTCTTTCTCTAGATTTCTAGCATTGGTTTCGGTGAATCCTATTTTATTGTGACCCTCATTAGCACTTGCAAAGAAAAACATTTATTTGCATGTAGGAATACTAGCTTAGGAAAGTTGGTCAGTTATTCTTTTATCGGATTTCGACACACTATGATTTTGGGGTAACAGTTGTCTTCTACTGGGTGAAGTAATTTTGTGATTGTGTAGTTCATGAAATGAATAAAAAAACACATCTATTACTTTCTTTGTTTAGTTTTACACGAACAAAAGCTTTGCAACCCGTTCTAGTAGTTCCTCGTCTACCATCATTAGGCTAACACGGTGACACCCTGGCTTCATTACATAAATATGACTTATCCACTACCTCAGTTCCCTTATATTTATTCCCACTCTTACACATTGCAAAACCTGCACATCTAGCATAGCTCTGATAAAACTTCTCGGCATCCTCTAGAGTGTGAAACGTCATACCTAACTTCGGTTTAAGGTGCTCATCAACTTGTGGCCTAGATTCACCACCTTCTTGTGCACACATAAAAGTATCACCGACAGCAGAATTTTCTTCATCATTCCCCATATCTAACATGAAAAATAATACAAAATTCTCAATACACTAATCATACAGACTTGGTAATCACATTGTTCATATATATATATATATAATACTAGATTTGCCCATGGGCACGTGCCTACGGTACGTCTTCGGAACGATACAGCATATAAAAGTCTTGTAAATAGTACAACAATAATTATGTAGCTCAAGTTTGAATAGTAAAACAATATTAGTTGTAAATAAAAATCCATGCTTCCATTAGTATATGTTGAAAAATAATTATAAATGGGAGTGTAAAATCCAACTTCTTAGAACTTTGAGTGTGGAAAATGATGAAATTTAACTGTTGATGAGATATTTGTTATTTTCAATGTAACATGAGCAATAAAAAAATGCATAAAAAATATAAAAATTTACAAACATGAAATCTGAAAATATAAATTTCTGAGTGAATAGAGAGAGAATGAGAGAGAGAGAGAGAGATAAATAAATAAAGGAGTTGTTTTGGGGGAATTTGAATTTGAGTTTTGGGAGAAAACTTTTGGGCGGGAAAATATGTTTTGTGAGGTTAGATCTGGACCGTTGATTTTCAACCCTATTGAATGAGAGCCACTTGATAGCTTTCTTTGTGTTTTATTATATATATATATGAAACAAGATATGTGAGAAAACCGCACACGGCAACCAAAACTTCCAAAACTTTGCGAGTTGTTCGAAATCACCACACACAAGCTAATGCAATTTCTAGAAGTGAATTTCGACTCACGGTTTGCTAAATACGGCAATGTATCACTTTCCATTCTTTTTCATGAATGAAAGCGATGCATTGTAGTATCTTACACACCGTTAGTTGAAACTAACTTGTAGAAGTTGAGTTAGCTTGTGTGGGGTGATTCCGACCAACTTGCACAGTTTCAAAATTTTTGGTTGCCGTTTAAGCTGTTTTACACAAAACACACATCAACACCTTCGAATAATCATGTATGATGTTGTTCGATATTAGTCAAACCGCGCAAGTGGCAACAGAAAATTTTGAAGCTTTGCAAGTAGTTCGAATTCACCACACACAAACTAACGCAACTTCTGGATGTGAGTTTTGACTCACGGTTTACGAGATACGGCCGTGTATTACTTTCCATTCTTTTTCGTGAATGAAAATGATACACGACCGTATCTTGCAAACAGTGAGTCAAAACTGGATAAACCAACTCACAAAGTTTCAGAACTTTTTTTTGTCGTTTGTGTGGTTTTACACAAAACACACAACATAATTTTTCGAATAATCACGTATGTTGTTTCGATATTTGTAAAACCATACAAACGGGAACCAAAAATTTTGAAACTTTGCGAGTAGGTCGGATTCACTACACACAAGCTAACGCAACTTCTAGAAGTGGGATTCGACTCATGGTTTGTGAGATACGACCATGTATCACTTTATTTTAGTTTTTCTTGAGAAAAAGAGATACACGGTCGTATCTTGCAAACCATGAGTCGAAACTCAATTCTAGAAGTTGTGTTAGCTTGTGTGTGGTGAATTTGACCTACTCACAAAGTTTCAAAGTTTTTGGATCTCGTTTGTGCAGTTTTACTAATATTGAACAACAACAACTAATACTACATCTATAATTTGAATACACAACAATAACTACATCTAGCGTTATACCGTCTACAATCATTGAAAAACTATATACAATACACATTAAACAACAACATCTACATAATTATCCATCACGATAAGAAATTCAAGTAATTACAAAACAACAAAATCTACATAACTACATTTATAAAGCCATAATTTAGTAATTACCTTACACAATGGAGATTTATATGGCGTATATGTTGTCGACAATGTTCGAATTTAAATGGCAAACTAAGGTTTCGATTTCCCGATTATCTTTCAAAGATTGGGGGAGGGGTTTCAGTGGGTTCGGGAACGAGAGAGAGTAGGGAGAGTGAGAGAGAGAGAGTGAGAGAGAGAGGTGGTCGGTGGAGAGTCGGAGGAGGAGGCACCGGAGGTCGGGGTAGAATTTAGGGGTTCGATGTTAGGGTTTTGGTTTAGGTCGAGAGTGAGAATGAGAGAGAGAGAGAAAGAGAGTAGGGAGAGTAAGAGAGTTTGTGAGAGAGAGGTGGTCGGTCAGGAGTCAAAGAAGGAGGCGCCGGAGGTTGGGGGAGGGTTTGGGTGTTGGGTTTCCGTCAGGAGTGTGAAAGAGCCAACAAAGAGAATAGGGAGACTGAGTGTGAGAGAGAAGGAAAATGAGGTGAAGGGGTATAATGGAGTGAAAAACCCAAAATGCCCCTAAGAGTTTAAGTGAGAGAGATGGGAGTTTGGGCGGGGTTCATCTCAGCCGTGGGATCTTGATCAAGTCGATCCAACGGTCGAGAGAGGAGTTTGCAATAGGTCTGTGCAAACAGACCTGTTTGCAATGGAAAATCTCTTATATATATATATATATATATATATATATATATATATATATATATATATATATATATATATAGTAATGTTTCGTTGTGCACTAGGCCTCCGTGTGCACTCGTGTGCATTTGGCCTTCCCGCATTCGTATCGACGACCTGAACCGTTCACATTGATCTACATGTCTAGATTAGTCTAAATATTTTTGAGAAAATCGATTGAGGGTTTCATCCAATTGTCTCTGTGTATTTGAGGAGAGACGACCATGAGTTCCGAAGCATCCTCTTCAATTCTCGGCTTAAGTAGGGCCGCAATAAGCATAGTGTGGTCTATTCCTTCAAATGAGGAGGAAGCTAACTTTGAGAGGGCGTATGCTTTCCCCTTATCCTCGTGAGGAATGCAAGAAACTTCTGCATCTTGGAATGTGGCCAATAGTTTCTTGACACAAGTTAAGTACTTGACCATGCGGCCATCCCTCACCTCATACTCTCCTCAGATCTAACTAACTAACAACTGGGAGTCACAGAATACTTTGACTTTTTGGGGCCCTGCTTTTCGAGCTAAGAGGAGGTTGGCAATCATTGCCTCATACTCAGTCTCATTGTTGGAAGCTCAAAAATTCAGACGAAGTGAGTATTAAACTTGTCTGGTTCGAGCAAGTGACATCGGCCCCACTCCCTTCGATGCAAGAGGATCCATCGACGTAGACACTCCAGATCAGATGATCTCTTCCTTCCTTGGGAGGATCTGAGATAGTGCTTTCGACAATAAATTCGGCTAAGGTTTGGGCCTTGATAGCCATCCTCGGCCGGTAGTTGACGTCATACTGGCTTAATTCGATGGATCACTTCATGTATCACCCAGAGTTCTCTGGCTTGTTAAGTAATTGCTTGAGTGGTTGGTCGATGAGGATCATGATAGAGTGCACTTGGAAGTAGGGGCGGAGTTTTCAGGCGGCTATTATAAGAGTGTAACGTCTTCTTCGTTTTGGAATAGCAAAGGTCAGCATTATGAAGTATCTTACTTACATAGTAGATCAACTTCTTGACCTTGCCCTCCTCCCTTACTAAGACGACACTGAGAGTCTGATCCATGGTGGCCGGATAGAAGTAGAGTACTTCCCCCGGGTCTGGCTTGCTCAGTAGTAGGGGCATTGGTGAGATATGTCTTGAGCTGTTAAAAGGCCTCTTGTTGAGCTTCCCCCCACCTGAAGGCCTTTGATCCTCGAAGGGCCTTGAAGAAAAGGAGGCACTTCTTCCCAGAATTTTAAAGGAAACAACTGATGGCAACAATGCACCATGTGAGTTTCTAAATTTCTTTGATGTTGGATGGCGGAGAATTGTTGACTATGGCCCGAATTTTCTCTGAATTGGCCTCGATTCCTCTCTTGTTAACCATGAATCATAAGAAATTCCCCGAGGAAACCCCAAAAGTGCACTTCGAGGGGTTCGACCTCATGTTGTTCTTCCGCATGACGTCAAAGGCTTCTTGGAGGTTGGCCACATGGCCATTCTTTTTAAGTCTCTTCACAAGCATATAGTTAACATAGACTTCCATGTTTCGGCCAATTTGTTCTTTGAAGACTTTGTTCACCAACCATTAATAAGTGGCATCGGCATTCTTTAGCTCGAAGGTATGACATGTAGCAATAGAGTCCTTGGTCGGTGATGAAATCTATCTTTGGATGTCGGGAGGGAACATTCAGATATGATTATACCCCGAAAAAGCGTCCATCAAGCTTAGGAGCTCATGTCCTGACGTAGCATCGACCAGGGCATCAATGCTAGGAAGAGGAAAGGGATCCTTTGTGCAAGCTTTGTTCAAGTCTGTAAAATCGATGCACATCCTCCAGTTGTGGAGCTCATGTCCTGACATAGCATCGACCAGAGCATCAATGCTAGGAAGAGGAAAGAGATCCTTTGGGCAAGCTTTTTTTGAGTCTGTAAAGTCAATGCACATCTTCCACTTGCCATTAGCCTTCATCACCATGAATACATTGGCCAACCACTCGGGGTATCTGACCTCTTGAAAGCGGCTATGAGTTTGTTAGCCTCTTCTTTTACCGCTTGTTGCTTGTCGGGGATGAACTTGCTGTGCTTCTGTTGGACTGGTTTGACATCTGGATTCACACTTAGGTGATGCATGATCAGATCTTCTAAAATGTTAGGCATGTTAGCAGCAATCCAAGCAAAAAAGTCCTGGTTCTCTCTAATGCAACTGATAAGTTGTTCCTTGACTTGGTGAAAGAGGTCTTGGCTGGTCCGAAAACACTTGGATGGATATTCATGGAGAAAGGGATCTCTTCTAACTCATCAAGTGGCTCGAATACGACCTGATTCCATTCTTGAGGGAGCTCCAGAGGGAGAAGGTGGACCGATCCCCTCGTTGTGTCCGTATAACATGTCCGAGCCACTTCTTGACCTCCCTTAACTACTCCTTCCCCAGCTGATGTAGGGAACTTTATTTTCATATGGTAGGCTGAAACTACAGTGTGGAGGACCACTAGACTGGGGCGGCCGAGGATGGCATTGTAGGCGGCCTTCACATCAACGACCATGAAGTCCATGGCCTTAGTACATGTAGTTGGGGCTTTTCATGCAGTTATGTCGAGAGCGACTATTCCTTCGATCAGGAGCAAAACCCCGAAGAACCCATTGATGGTGTACACGGCTGGTTTCAGATGGTCCTTGGAGAACTTGAGGCCTTCAAAAGCTTCTAAGAAGAGGATGTTCCCCGAGATACCACTATCCACCAAGATGTGGCATACTTCGTGGTTTTCCATGAAGAGGCTGACCACTAGTGCATCACAGTGAAAGGTTCAGACACCTTCCATATTTTTGTCTGAGAACATTACTAAAACTCCCCAGCTCTTTACAGGGGATGCGTTGTGCACAGAGTTTACCTCTCGGACAAAAACTTTTCAGGAGGATTTTGACTCCCTACCCATAGGGCCTTCATGAATGGAATGGAGTTTGGCCATAGGGTCAGTCTTGGGACTCGTTATCTTTCTCTGCACGCTTGTTGGCTGCTCGAGCAGGTGGAGGCTCAACTTTGTCCTTCTGAGTGTACTTGGAGAGGTGACCACGATGAATAAGAGCTTCAATTATATATTTGGTGGCTCGACACTCACCCTTGTCATGACCAAGGTCTATATGGTACCAACACCATCAGCTCTTATCCCTCCTTAAGTTTGTCGGGTTCATCCTAAAGGGGGGCGGAGTAGCTCATCTCCCTTGTTCTCTATGAAGATAGTGGATATTCCAGTATTCAACATGGTGAACTTGTCAAAACGAGGGGTCGGAGGAGGGTGGCGATGGCCAAATCCATTCTTCTGGAATTTTTTCATCCCTCCTAACTCGTGTTTCTTCATTCGTTTCTAGATGAAGGCTCACTTTGGTCCCGGGGATCGAAAACCACCTCAACTCGAATGTACTTCTCGCATCTTTGCAATAGCTCGGAGAAGTCCCTAGGAAGCATCTTGGACAAGGACACTTTGAGGTAAGTGTCCCGAATGTTGTGTTGGAATGCGGCCACTGCTACTGCCGTGTCAAGGGCAGGGATAGACCTAGACTAGTTCAGAAGTGTCAAGCGAAGTTTTTGATGGGTTCCCCGGCCCTTTGCTTCAATTCGAGCAGTGAGACACTCGTCTTCTCGATCTTTCGGCTGCTGACAAAGTGCTTGATGAAGAGCTCTTCGAACAGATTGGATGAGGAGATGGACCCTATATGGAGCCGGAAGTACCACTCCAGTGTTGATCCCTTCAGGGTGGCCGAGATGGTTCTTGCAAAGGAGTGCATTAGAGGCACTATGGACAACCATAATAGTGTTTAAGCTCTTGATGTGACTGCTGGATCAAATTCACCGTCATATGATTCAAAAGTGGGAGGTTAGAAGTTCACTAGGACAGCGGCTTCAAGGATATTTCTAGTGAAGGGGGTCGGATAGTGTAACACCTTAGATTTTTAAATAATATTGTTGAGATTAATAAATGAATTAAAATGTTTTTTTGGTAATTTAATAAACATTTTTCTGAAATTTATCTTTTTGTACGTGCAAATATTTTCTTGGGAAGTTCAAAGTCAGAAATTATTTTGGGGAAATCTATTATTTATTAGTAGGTATTATTTATGAATTTTCTAGATTTTTCTGATATTTATTTGGTATATTTGCAAATATTATAAAAGATTGGCTTTTGTGCAAAATTACCACTTGGAGTAAAAACTCCAAATTTTCGGATTTTTGGGCTGAGCATGATTTCTAGTCAACTCAGAGGTAAAAAGTTTACTTTTTTGTTTTAATAGATTTGGTTTATTTTGCAAATTTCCTAAAGAAAGGTCTTTTGCAAAATTGCCACTTAGGGACAAAATTACAAATTTGTTTTCTGAACTTAAACCCAGTGCCGGCCTGTATTAGGGTGATTATTTTTTGTTTTTAAATTAAATTGAATTGGTTAGTCTAATTTCCAAGTATAAAGATTTATATATGTAAAGATATATTCAAAAGTGATATTTTGCAAAACCTATTCAAAATCCTAATACACCAAATTCCGGCCTAATATAAAGAGATTGCATCCATCTCTTTGTTTTACTACACAAAGGTTTTTCTTTATTGTTGAATTCTTGGAGTTTCGAGGTGAGGATCTTGGATTTCTTGCGAAAGGAAGGACTTTATTGTCTTCGGTTGATTCTTCAATAAGGTGAGTGACATATGTTTATTTTCTTATTGTTCTATGCTTGATGTATGAGATGATTTGTCTATTAGAAAACATGTTAGGGGAGGATATGATGATATATTGAATTATTGATTGATGAATGAATAAAAATTGAATCCTTTCATGAAACCTATGCTATAGATGATTAAAACCCTAAATAGATGACTTGAGATTGTTAAGAACCTAATAGAAATCATGGATATGTTGCTTTCTTTCATAACCTTGCTGATTTGAACATGTACTATGAATTGTATGATGATTATTGCATAAAAACAAAAACTTAACTTTGCTATGTATGAACGTATATACTATGTTCTTGATGTTTTTGATGGATGAAACTCGATTATTTGCATGTTGTAACCACTTATATTCACGAGTAAAATATTGTCAGTAGTTGTATGTGTGTTTAATGAATTACAAGAGAAGTTATTGAATCAAAAGATCAAGTTTTGAGTGAAGGAGGGGTTTTGGTTTTTCGGGTCTGAAGGCATATTGCCGAAATTGAGTTTTTTTTGTGATTTTGCGAAGGCTTCAATTGGATCTTGATTTTAATACTGAGATTGATTTGGACAGTATACTACATATATACGATGTTTTCTTGATGGTTAAACTGATGCTTAAACACCATATATATATATATAGAAAGATGAACTTATATATCTAAATTTATAATTACTTTTTCATCATAAACTAATGGAAACACGGACTTTTATTTACAACTAATTATTGTCATACTATTCGAACTTCAACTACATAATTGTCGATTTACTGTTTACAAGGCTTTTCATATGTTGTACCGTTCTGAAGATGTGCCTACGGCACGTGGCCATGGGCAAATCTAATCTTTTTAATAAATTAAATACCTTGAATAGTAGGTCATTCTGTATCTTTTCTCAATTATGCATGTTTCTTGCTGTGAAAGATTTTCAGGAAGGAGGAGAGTTGTCTGTTTTCGGTTCTTAGTCTCAATCCCACTCCGCCAAAAATTTCCAACATAAATTTTTTTTCCTGCTTAATCTTTATCCTTCACCTCCTTACAATGTTTGCATGACAAAAATACAAACCTCTTATTTGTTTTAATTAGGAGCCTATAGCCAGACACACCCACACTTTACCCTAAATATATATTAATTGAGGATTATTTGGTGCAAGCGGGATTCAAACTCCCGACCTCTCGCTCACTCAAAGTTTTAACTCTCGGATTTCGGACTCGTCTCGGTAAGGGATGTTTCGTATCGGATCGGAAATATCGTCGAAGATCTCAGGAAAATGCTATTATCTCGGATGTTCATTTCAGACACCAATAAATATAATTTTTTTTGTTAGTAAACAAGATATTATATGTTCTATATGTCATTTACCATATAAAATATTGTATAATGTAACTAATAGCATGACTCAATCACGGTAAATATTCGCAAAATTTAATAACAATATAAAGAGAATGTAATACCCCCTCCGTTTCAAAATACAAGTCATTCTAGGCTATTAAGAAAAAATCTAGGAATGGACAAAAAGAGTAATGCTTCAGCCACTACCAATTTTACTACCATTCTCTTCACTACCTTAGATGGCATACTTCTATTAGAGAGTTCCCCCATCTACTCTATCTTTCTCTACCTATTGGAGTGTGCCACCTAAGATAGTGAAGAGAAATATAGTGAAATTGGTAGTGGATGTAGCATTACTAGGAAAAAAATTACAAGACTTTCTTGGTCTTTGAGCTTATAAATGAGCTATCAATTGTAAAATATTCTATTTGCTCTCCTTTATTAATGAGCTGTCAATTGGGGGTAGGTAGGAGTATTTAAAAAGATAAGGGTAAAATTAGAAACCACTTAAAAATTAATTGATGGACATTTAAGAATGACATATGACATCTACCTTAAAAATCTAAAGTGACTTATATTTTGAAATAAAAAAGATTAGAATAACTTATATTTTGAAACGGAGGGAGTATAAGTATATAACTAAATTGAATTTGCATTGATTAAAAAAAAGGCAAAATTTAAAAAAACGTCACCATAGTTTGGCGCTATTTAAAAAAACGTCACAAAACTTTGACTTTTTAAAAAAACCGCACAATGTTTAACTTTCAACTCACGGAGTTATCCAACCGTTAACTGGGATAATAGTTATGTAATATTTTTTTAAGACAAATGGGAACTTTTGTGATGTTTTTTTAAACAGAATAATAGTTCTGTGTTGTTTTTTTAAACAAAACAATAGTTTTGTGATTTTTTTTAAACATTACGTATAACCCAGTTAACAGTTGGATAACTCCGTGAGTTGAAAGTTAAACATTGTGCGGTTTTTTTAAAAAGTCAAAGTTTTGTGACGTTTTTTTAAACAGCGCCAAACTATTGTGACGTTTTTTTAAATTTAGCCTAAAAAAAATGTATTAGTTAGACTTACTTGACTTTGCATATACACATCCTCACATTATCTTAGCTTAAAGTCCTATATTGAAAGACTTATATGCAAAAGGTTTAAAAAAAATCTATATATATATATTCACAATAACATTAGTGTCTATTTCTGTCGGTATTTTACCAATTCCGGCAATATTTCGGAGATATTTTGGCAATTTTTGCCGAATTCTGTATTTTCGGTCCAAAATGATATGGAGTATCAAATATGTGATTTCGTATCGGTAAGCTACCCAAAACGAAATTTTGGCCGCAGTGTGCTCACTAGCGAAGAGTTTTACCAGTGAACACTTGCATTAGGAGCCTCAATTTGAAGAGGACTAAAGTATGATTTATGTAAGATACACCATCTAAGTCCCCCTTTCCCTTGAGCTTTTTCTTTGCCCCCATGAAGTATGTATCTTATATGAGTTAACATGGTTACTTTTCTCATCAAGAACTTCTTCCATTGTTGGGTGTGACATGAATAAGAAACTTGGGATTTACTGGCTTGAGGGTAGGCTGTTAAATTTACTTTTTACTTATTCTGAGTGCTTAAGTTCGACATGATTCTAGAAGTTTGATAGGAGAAACACATATATGACATTCTATGACATGAACGTAGAGGTATGACAATTCTCTAGAAAGTTGGACGCATGTCCAAAATCTCATGCAAAAGTAATATGTACTCTGTAACACCCTGGATCCGCTCAGCTGCTTATATGTATATGCGTCTACGCGTCTACATGCATCTAAGAATTTAACCACTGCCTCACCATAAAGAACAACCTTACTATACGAGCTAGCTTAATAGACACTATTGGATCCTTGACAATTCTATATAAACCTACTATCCACTCCAAACCCAACCTATATAGGACTATATCCAGATATCCCATGCTATTAGAGCATCTGTAGTCGTCGGCCATTTTGCCAAAATTGGCTGCTGTAATCGTTGGCCAAATACCCAAAAATTGGGTTTCGCTACTACAGTAGGCAGCTATATTTGGCAGACGAAATGGCAATTGCCAAAATATAGCTCACGAAAGATAATCTTTCGTCCGTTCGATCGGACAAAAGATTATTTTTCGTCCGAGAGATTTTTTTTCGCGCGTACTCATCGGACGAGGGATTATTCCCCATCCCTTAATTTTATTTTATTTAAAAAAAAAACGGTCGAACGGGAAATGATTTTCCGTCCGTTCCATTTGAAAAAAACAAAAAACCACAAACGGAACATTATCCCTCGTCCTACACATTAGGGAAGTTTGTTGAATTTTTTTTTGGTGTTCAAATGTCACTATCTGGCCATCAATTCCCTTTTTTTCTTTTTTATTTTTATTTTTAGGTTTTTTTTAACGTCGGACGCAAAATTATCATCCGTCCGTCCTGTTTGGATTTCGTAAAAGCCAAATTTTGGCTAACAACAACTACAGAGCGCCGCCATTTTTCCTATTTCTATTTGCCAAATACCCAAAATTTGGGTGTCGACGACTGCAGATGCTCTTATCATCTACTTGTCACTTTCAAGCACTGACCACCTTGAAGTATATTAATGCATGCTCACGTACACTTATGTGCGCACACACACCCCTATATACATCTATATGATTAGCATGTGTTCTACTTCTATGCTAAGCCCACTCTAATCCTAGGGGTATTACAATCACCTCTCATGGACTTAGAGTCCTCGCTAAGCTCGTGACCCTTCATCTAGCCAGGACCTCCTTTCTAGTCGATGTGGTCCACATGGATGTCACTATCCTAGTCCCGCCAGCGTGCTAACTTGGTCTTCCTACTAGTGTACTGCCTCTGACCCCACTAGTGTGTACACCCACTGTGGCCCCACCATCGATGTCGAAAGTTAGCTGTGATACCAAATTACTTGTAATGCCCTTTAAACTGATGTGTCACAAGGAATTACAGGTGTAACATTTGCCATCAGAACATTTCCAGAACAATTTTATTTGTTTTTAAACAAAAGTACAACTCTTTTCATATTACATAACTTTTCAAAATACAAGTACAAAATGTGCTTCTATTCTAATTCTTCGATACTACTACAAAAGATGGCGCTTCTAATGTCTTTTGATATTTTATAGTGAACCTAAAACATAAAATATGAAAAGGGCAAGCACAAAAATTTGCTCCGTAAGGGCTGCACTGCTGAGGTGCCATAACGATGGATAATAATGCAGCTGTAAAAATTATAAGATGTAGATCATAATAAACATACATATGATTTTAAACAAAGTGGTGGTAATTATATTCAATCATAAAAAAGTAGAATTATTATTAAAGAAAAGAATCTTATTTAGGTGATTAATTCAATTTTTTTTAATAAATGTGTGGCTCGTAGGCCGCTTTTTGAACCAATCTTGATCTTGATAATATTGACATACCGAAGGTACTCTTCACTCTTTTCACAATCCATAGTCCATACCCCACGACTGTGGGCTGTTCAACTCAATTTATTTACTTATCATGTATTACAAAATAATCAAATACTTATTACAAATAGCAGAACTGGTCTCAAAAGGTTATGCTTAAAACATAATAACCGAATAAAATCAAGTATGAAAGAAAGGACCAATTGCAAATCAAAGAGTAAGAACTTACCGAATACCATCTCTAAATCAATGCTTCAATCCCTTTGCTTACTGGAAACTTGATATAACACTAGTTTTGTAGTTTGTTTTTCTATTTATAGTAGTTGTGAGGCGGTGGAGACTTGGCATCTTGGCAGCCAAGCTGTTCGCAATTTTCCATGTGTTACTTGGCTGCCAAGTTCAGCCATCTTTGAGCGTAGGCAGTCCAAGAACAAGAAAATGTAGGTAGTCCAAACGCAAACCACCATTATTATTATTATATTTAATAATTTTACTCATGCTATTAAGGAAACTAAGTGAATGGCCTAGTGGTTAAGTCTAGTTGTTAACCAGCGGAGATCCAGGGTTTGAATTATATTGTTTTTATTTTTAATTTTATTTTTATTTTCGTATAGTCAAACTTGGTCCCCAAGCTTAATACCTTGGCAGCCAAGTTATATTCGAGTTTCAAGGCAAACTTTGGCTGCCAAGTTACACTCAAATCCCAAGCAAGTGCGTTTGGTTTACCGTTTTTTTTCTTTTTTCTTTTTTCTGAAAATTGAAAACTTGTTTGGTTTGCCGTTTTTTCAAAAAAAAAATTCACTAAACCCCAGACCCCATTTTCCCTTCTCTCTTCTCTCTCTTCACAAGTTCTGTTGGTTCTTTACACCAAACCGTCTTTACTTCATCTCCTTCCTCCCTTCTCGAATAACTCGCTCCAAACCAGATCTGGATCTATCTCCACCCAAAATCAATGATTTTTGATTTATTAAGTCCCAAATCTACTCCACCTTGTGATTTCTCTGTCGGTAGCGGAGAGCATACTACTCTCGATCAGTCGATTTGGTGGATTGGGTGATCGATTTAGGGTTAATGGTTTGTGAGACTCGTGTTGCATACCTCTGAAAGGTCTCTGATTCTGCACATGGATTATGATGTTATCATGGTTTGTCAAGCCATCTACATATTTGTGAACTGTGAAGATTATTTGGGTTGTGCATTGACATGCTTCTGATGGGTTCTCATGGTTTGGGCAAAAATCTATCAGTATGCTAACGGGTGGTTTTGAATACATTTTGCTGATGTGTTGGAAGATACAATCGTGGAGATGATGGCTTCTGATCCCGTATAAAAACCACTTTTGATTTTTAACTTTAACAAATTTTCATACTCTGTAGAATTTACTTCCTGTGCAGGGATCTAATGCTGCCTATGGCTTATGCTGTTATGAAGGTTTCTTACTGCTGTTCATAGGTTATAACTATGAAGAATGATAATTTGGGTTGTGCATTAGGATGCTTCTGAATGCTTCTCATGCTTTGGGCAAAAAATAATATGTATGCTAACACAACTGTTTCCAATATTTTTTGTAGATGAGGAGGTTGCAAAATTTGGAGATGATGGCTTCCGATCCTGTAACACTCAAGTCTTGATTTTTTTTTACCTTAACAAATTTCCATAATGTGCACATTGGGATGCTTCTGAATGCTTCTCATGCTTTGGGCAAAAAATAATCGAGTATGCTAACACCACTATTTCAACTCTTTTTCTTGTACACGAGGAGGTTCAAAAATTTGGAGATGAAGGCTTCTGATCCTGTAAAACTCAAGTGCTACTATTTTTTTAACCTTAACAAATTTTCATAATGTGTACAATCTCCTACCTCTGAAAGGTCTCTGATTCTGCACATGGATTATGATGTTATCATGGTTTGTAAAGGCTTTTGATATGTTATAGCAGTTCATATCAGCAAGTGTAAGGTATATCACATTAATACAACTCCTCATATTAATAAGATTTGCTCGATTCACTTGCTGCTTAGGTTTTTTGTTTCCATATTTGTACAACTTTGCTCTGTAACTGCAACAATTAAAAAAACTTCAGCAAAAGTTTAATGCAAATTGATTGAACAAACACCTTTTACAATCTCACTGGCAAAAAAATTGTTTGCCTATAAATTTGCGAATTTATTTTTAAAACCAAACGTCTTTTATAACCACATTTGCCAATAACTTTTTTAATCGAAATTTCATATTTACTGGTTTACCAATCGCATTTTATACTCTTACTTTCAAAAATAACAGTGTTCAAAAAAAAATATTACCAAACAGCTTTTACATGCTTTTACAGAAAAATATTTTTAGAAAAAAAAAATTACCAAACAGCTTTTACACTATCTTTTTTAGAAAACAATTTTCAGAAAAATGTTTTCAGAAAAAAATATTACCAAATAGCTTTTACAAACTCTTTTTTAGAAAACAGTTTTCGAAAAAAAATATAACCAAATAGCTTTTACACTCTTTTTCAGAAAACAGATTTCAGAAAACAGTTTTCAGAAAAAAATATAATCAAACAGCTTTTACACTCATTTTCAGAAAACAGTTTTTCAGAAAACAGTTTTCAGAAAAAAAATATTACCAAACAGCTTTTACACTCAATTTCAGAAAACAGTATTCAGAAAACAGTTTTCAGAAAAAAAAATGTTACCAAACAGCTTTTACACTCATTTTCAGAAAACAGTTTTCAGAAAACAGTTTTCAGAAAACAGTTTTCAGAAAAGAGTTTTTAGAAAACTGTTTTCAAAACAACAAACCAAACGCACTCAACTGAAAATACGTATGGTATATGTTTGTCTGTTACTCGTATTATTATTATTATTTGTTATATGGTTTATTACAATTTCTCTCCCCTTTAAAGCATTTTGTCCTCATAATGTGATTTGGCTAGTGTCTCAAATAATTGTGGGTATCTTTCTTTTATTAGCTCTTCTGGTTTCCAAGTGACTTCTTCTACTAAATTCCTCTAAAATAAAGAAAAAATATTACTATTTATTGGACCTTTTGAAATCTTAGAAAGAATTGGAGTTGTCGCCAATAAATTAGCATTACCGTCCAACTTATTAATAGGGGTGGACAATTATTATCCGAACCGACCAATCCAAACCAATCCAACCCGAACCGACCAATTTTTAACCGAACCAATTGGGGGTTTGGATTGGCTCGGTTCTTGATCTTCAATAACCAACTGGACTGGTTCGGTTGTTGGATGGGGCTTTCGAATAACCAATGAAACTGAACCGACCGTACCGCTATGTCTAAGTCCATAAAAAATATAGTTCTCCTTTAATTTCTTGAATATAAAAATAGTCATTTCTCATTTTCTTGGAGATACAAACAGTCTTCTTTTATTTCTTTAATACAAACCGAGCAACTATCCTACCTATGTTTTGATTCTCCATAATCCTGTGTGTTATGTTGTTGAGAAATGCTTGATTTACAGTGTGGCTCAACTTAATAGAATCATGAAGTTGATGTAACATTTAGTAGTTACTTTAATCAAGTCAAACAGAAATTTTTTTCTAAATCTTTTTTTAATGTACCTGGAATTCAATTAGCTATGATTATTAATGTTTCTTTTATGATAATAAACTAAGATTACAGAAGTATGCAAGTAAAAAAGTAGTTTATCTCACTCATTTAAACGTCATAATCTCAAACATTTAGTGCAAAATTCATTAACAACTTGTGGTTTTATGAATCTTCATTTTAAATTCATTTCTGAATTACAAATAGCAGGTTATTTCTTAAGTTTGATTGAAGTTGATCTTTTAAATTTTAACAAAATTATGAATGATGTTGAAGGTAAAAAGTAGAATGCCAAACCGACCATCCAATCCAATCCAAACCGAGCTTAATCGGTTTGGATGGAAACCGATCCAATTAAGGTTCGGATTGGTTGCGAATGAGAAAATTAAAAGCCGATCTTCTTTGGATTGGTGGTGGATGGTCCATATTAGGTCGGATACCGACCGATGCCCACCCCTACTTATTAATGTACACAATGTTTTTCATGTATCCACTTTATGAAAGTACATACCCGACCCTAGTAACGTAAACGAATTTGAATTAAGGAAGATTTTTCCTGTGAAGAAATACCAATAAAAATCATGGATCGTAAAGAACAAATCTTTCGTACAAAAAGAATTCCTTTGGTAAAAATATTATGGAAAAATCATTCAGTAGAAGAAGTCACTTGGGAACTGTTAAAGTAGTTTATTTAGTCCCACGTCGTAATTAGATTTATATTACTCTTTATACTCTCCTATATATAGGAGACAGTGTATTCAGTTATGATCATCTAATAAAGTATTCTTTTCAGTCTCCATACTATACTTCAACATGGTATCAGATCCGAAAAGATATACACACAAAATTTTCACAAAAAAATTAGGGTTTTCACTCCCTCCTTCTAAAAAAGTAATAATAAAAATAAAAATAAAATAATAAAATAATAAAAAAATACTATTCATCTTCTTCCTTCCTCTCCCCTCCTCCCTAACCGCCCTCGATATTGCCCCAGTGACACACTTATGGATCCCAATGTTAAGTTGTCATTCTCCAGTGATGCATTGTTCTCTGATCCATGGCGATATCACAAGTTGGTTGGCAAACTCATATCTCTCAGTGACTATGCCAAATATTGTCTTTGTAGTTAGTCGAGTCAGCCATTTTATGCATGCACCGACCATCACTCATTGGGAAACAATGGTTCATATTCTTTGTTATCTTAAGAAATCTCCAAGACAAGGACTTCTCTTCAGGCCTGGTAATTCTCTTTTCTTACGAGGATATTCTGATGCTGATTGGGCAGGATCAGTTGATGATATGCGCTCAACTAGTGGGTACTTTATATTCTTTCAAGAAAATCTCGTATCTTGAAAATGTAAGAAACAACCCGTGGTAACCAAATCAAGTGCAAAGTCCGAATACCGCGCCATTGGGCATTTGGTTTCTGAAGTTCTATGACTCCAATCTCTTCTTCGAGAGTTGGCAATCCCGTTGTTATCTCCAGTTTCTCTCTATTGTGACAACAAGAATGCTATGCATATTTCTAAAAATTCGGTGTTTCATGAATGTACAAAACATATCAAAGTTGACTATCACTTCATTTGAGATGAGTGGGAAAAGAAGGTTATTTCATTTTCATATGTCTGGTCCGGTGAACAACTTGTTGATAACCTAACTAAACCATCGTCTCCTAAACTTTTTTAAAGTTTTTTGAGCAAGCTTGGCTTCGACAATATCTACCCACCAACTTGATGAGGAGTGTTAAAGTAGTTTGTTTAGTCTCACATCGGAATTAGATTTATATTACTCTGTGTACTATCCTATATATATGAGGCAATGTATTCAGTTATGATCATCCAATAAAATATTTTTTTCAGTCTCTATACTATACTTCAATAGGAACCAGAAGAGCTAATAAAAGAAAGATACCCGCGATTATTTCAGACACTAGAAGAATTACATTCTAAGGACAAAATGCTTTAAAGGAGGAGAAATTGTAATAAACCATATAACCAATAATAATAATAATAATAATAATAATAATAATAATAATAATAGGAGTAATAGACATACATACACCATACGATTTTTAGTTAAAGAAATTTACTTTTTTGGACTGCCTACACTTGCTTGGGACACACGCTTAAGTGTTCGTGGGCATTTATGCATGAATATACTTCAAGGTGGTCCAGTGCTTGAAAGTGACAAGTTGGTGATAATAGCATGGGATATATCGATATAGTCCTATACCGGTTGGGATTGTAGTGGATAGTAGGTTTATATAAAATTGCCGAGGGTCCAAGAGTAGATGCTAAGCTAGCTTTTTTGGCGAGGTTGTGCCCTGTGATTGGGCCGTGGTTAGATTCTTAGATGTGTGTAGGCGCGTAGACGCATATGTATGTAAGCAGAGCGGATCTGGGGCGTTACATATTGTTTTGTAAGTTGTGTCATTGTTTGCAACTTCTGCCACTCTAACCATTGGTAATTTACACTATTTCAAATTAGTTAATAAAAATTTCAAAAAAATTTGCAGCAATTTATAAAGTAGCACTGTTTTAAAATTGTATCATTTGAAAATGATTGCAATTTTTTTTTTTTTTGCTTAATATCATTAATTCTCAAAATTTGTAAAAATATCCAAGTGGCGAATTTGTTGAGTTTACTGTGAATCTAAGTGTTCTTGATGGTATTTGCGTTACCATACACTCTAGGCATGGGCACCGAACTTGACAGTCAACCAGCCCAAATCGCACTGGAAATCTGCAGGAGCAGGATGCTGCTGGTTTTGGGTTTTTTGAAAGTTCTGTTGGAAATTAGTAGTGGCCGGCTAGTAGTTTCTGTTCCAGGGTATGACCGTATGAGTATTATAGATCATCATTGTTGTTCGGTGAGATTCCTTGAGAGGAAGAGTGATTTCTTGGTGAGGTTACTTACGCAGGCTGTGCTCCTGCTATTTCTAGTGAAATATTGTGGTCACTTTTGTTTTGCATCTCCTTGTTTTTTCTTTCAGTTTGTGAAAATTGTTTAATATTGATATTTTATTTTGTCTTTGAATCTGATCCTTGTATAATTTCTGCAATAACTGTTATTGGAGATCCTGAGTTATTTCTACAACTATATTTTGTGATTTATATATTATTTGAATACTTAAAGCTAAAAAGATAATTTGTAGGTTTTTTTATAAGAGGAGATCATTAAGTTATTGCTGCTTTTTGTACTGCACAATCGGAGTTAAAGAAAGATTTATACTGTCTTAGGACAAAGCCAGTTTCTTAACATGCATTTATATGGTAATGACAATGTCATAGATTTCTTCCTTTTCAATTTCCACCATGAGGTGTTCTCATATTCAGTTTATCACTATCTACTCTCATTATCGTTGACATTTTAATCAATAATGTTTTATATAAGCAGAAAAGGCAAGATATTGCAAAGCCTGATAGCAATACGAGGAGCGCAGAAGATGAACTAACATGCAGCGTCTGCCTGGAGCAAGTCAATAGTGGAGAGTAGTTATTAAGAAGCTTACCATGTGTGCACCAGGTGAGGGTTAAATAATCTGTTTTAATCTAAGTATGTCATAAATGGTTCATCTTTAGTTTTTGCCATTTTGTCTTCTTTACCAATGATGAGGTGCTGATTTAGTACATTTTGTTCACTAGTTTTTCATCTGGTTTAGAGGTGTGTAAGGGACGGTTTCAGCGGGTTTTTAGTAAATTTCTGCCCTATTCAAAATGCAGTTGGGTATTTAGAGATTTAAACCACGGGATCTGGAGGGCACTTCTCAAGTTCTGGCTAGGATATCTTATATTGCAGATTGAGCAAATTTAGACTAGAATTCTGTACTCTTTCAAAAAAAAAAATTCGTCTAAATGCTATATAAGTATTGAATTGTTTAAAATTGTAGAATTCTTTCCAAAAAACAATGCATTTTCTTTCATACTTTCTACATATAAAACAAAAAAACTCTGGTAAAAAAACATATAAGACAGAAACAGGTTTATGGATAATATTTTTTAAACAAACTGTATTAAAACTACTTCGAAGATTGTTCGGGTGGGTTTGGTTACGGATTTGGGGTTTTCAGGTTTGGGTCTGGTTAGGTGGATTCTTGAAAGTAGAAATTAAACCAATTGTGAGCTTGTTTTTAAACTTCACTTATTTTTACACATTGAGCGGCTATGGTTCAGGTCAATCCTGAGCCATGTGCACAGCCCTAATCTGTTTAATATTTCACTCAAAATTTTCGAACATTCAGTGGTTGTAGACCTCACACTTGCCATGTAGATTACTATACTGCATGAAGTTTATAGTATGTAGATCATCTACATGGAATGCCTGTCACATTTTGAGATATTTTGAGCTATCAGAATGAGAGTTAGGAAAGTACAACCTCAACAACAAGCAGATTTCGCGGTTATTCAACTTCCAAATTCTATCTTGGACTCCTTTGTTTGCATTTATGTTCTGGTTCCTTGTGTGCGTTATTTTTAATAAGGATAATGCTACACCTACTACCAAATCTACTACTTTTTCCTTTACTACCTTATGTGGCACACTATTAGTGGAGGTTATTGTAGAGTAGGTGGTAGAAACATCCAATAATGGTGTACCACCTAAGGTAGTAAAGAGAAAGGTAGTAGATTTGGTAGTAGGTGTAGCATTACCCTTTTAATAAATAGGAGTTGCTTTCCCAAATTTATTGAGGTCTGCTGGACGAATCCTCCTCCTTTATCCAGCTATCTTAACTGCCATTCTTGTCAGAATAACAACCAGCATTTTGTTTTATTTTATTTTTCCTTTTCAAGCTGTAATTCAACTTAGTCCAAGCAATTCCTTCATTGATGATTTTGCTCGATGTAGTTTGACTTCACTTTTTGTTCCAAATCTGCTGAATTGATTCTCCTTCTAATCTGAATTTGGAGCGACCTCTAACATCTTGCTAGTGCCTCTTGTTCTAGTTTGTCATATTGCCATTCACCTACCTTGACATTCTCACTTTCCTGATTCATTTTCTGATAAATATGGTAACTTTCCTGGAAGAATTTGAAGAATTAAAGGTAGTTTAATCATAAATTTTTCAGGAAATGCATGGAGGGGATAGGATATATAGAAGCAAGGGATTATTCTCTGAGTACAGTTTTGTTGGTCTCCTTTAGTCTAAGCAATTAATTCATTGATGATTTTGCATGCCTGAAGTAGTTTGATTTCAATTTTTTGGTTCTTTGCACATGCCAAATCTACTGATGAAATCAGGGGACTATTCTCGAAGTATGAAATCTGAAAGTCTATCCAGCTCCCCTAGGAGCAATGTTTTAGATATCGGCCATTATAGACAAGCTAACATTACTGGTAACATTATTTCATAACATAACATTATTTGTCTATAGCATCTAACATTAGTTGTCTGTTTTGGTGGTTATATTGCTTGAAATCCGATATATTGGCCCATTCAATTCAGGCATTATGAAGAAAAAAAACGCACAGAGCTTTGGGTTAGGGTTCAAACCCAAACTCGATTGTACCCAAAATCATTGTCTAAAAGGAGAGGAAGAGGTACAAGAAGGAAAAACCTTATCTTTTCTTATTCTAATCTGCTTCCTCCCTTAATAATTTACGATGTCATCGCCGACGCCGTGGACCATTTGTTTGTATATGTCCTCTCACTACTTTGAGGTGACCACGTTCTCTCTCTACAATCACTCTTCAGCTCAGTAATTTGACCACCTTTGTGTTCGAATTTGGTTTTAAGTTCACTACGTTTAGACTCTATTAGACTATGTTACTTTCTTCTAGGATATTGATATGGAATAAATTATGCAGCATCACTCAGAGCTCTCTGATCTCCTCTTGATCTTTCTCCTATGATCATCAGGCCAGCTACAATCTAATGGGCCTGAGCCAGCTCAGGCCCATGGGCAAACGGGTCCAACCCGGTCCGCCAGGACTCTAGACCCGTTTACCCCTGCTTATAAATACTCCACCCCCTCCTCACTGTAAAAGGTAATCAATCTCTCCCCACCTGAACCCTAGCTACCCAGTCTCTTTTCAAGCGACTGACTAGATCGTTGGAGGGCCTGTCGTCAGAACTTCTCCCGGTGTTTCCAGGCCGTGTGCAGGTACAGAAGACCCAGCGGAGCCGAGCACCCATCCTCTCTTCCGAGCCCCTCTGCGCTCCTGCTCCCGAGCCGCTCCCGCTACCCGGGGTCGGGCCTACGCCAGTACTGAGAAGGGACTTCCACCATACAAATTGAGAGAACTCACACATGTTGCCCCCATACCCCAAAAACTAAACTGCAACAGGTTGGCGCCGTCTGTGGGAACCTTTCCTCCTCAGTACTATCGTCCTTTCGAGCCCAGCTAGAGTCGTCACCTGGGATCCAAGCTCCTCCATGCCTCCCAAACCCAGGAGGGCCGTCATCTCGGCACGACATCCGGACCTCAACCATCATAGCCGCGCAAATTACCAGGGTTCCAACCAACCCCAGGCCAACGGCGTGTCTCGACCTTCGATCGCGTCGGATTTGCGCCCCGTCATTTCGGACAGGCAGGCCAGCCGGACTAGGGGAAATGCCGCTTCCAACTCGGCCTCGAACCATCGCCGACAGCCTTCCCAGGCGGACAATCCTCCGCATAACCGGGGGGGACAAGCCCCCGTCACAAGGGTCGAATTCCAAAACTTCCGGGAGGAGATCCTTCAAGCCATCCGAAACGGTCCGGCTACCGAGGTCTACCACAGTTCCGCCCACCGATCAGGAATGGAAACCCGCGAGTCCCACGGATCGACTCGTCCCCACTAAACGGCGGACCTGTCCTCCATTTTTTGGAAGAAATGGAGAACCGTCTCGCGTATCTCGGTGAGGGCGGACCAATGCAGGGCCGCAGCCATCATCCAACCGGACCCCCTTTCTCCCCCCAAATCCTTGAAGCTGAGATTCCTCAGAACTTCATACCGCCTCAATTCGAGACCTATAATGGCGAGGGTGATCCTGCTGATCACATGGAGGGGTTTAAGACCCTTATGATGATTCACAGCGCTGCGAATCCCCTCCTCTATCGCGCCTTCCCTGCTACCCTCTGGGGCCCGACTCGGGAGTGGTTCTCCAAACTCGCCCCCGACTTGACCTTCTCCTTCGAGCCGCTGGAGGCGGGTTTCCTTGCCCACTTCGTGACCAGCAGGAAGGTCGAGAAGATGAGCTCCTCCATTCTCAACCTCAAACAGAAGGACGGGCAATCCCTCCGGGAGTTCATTCGGAGGTTCACCTCGGAGGCGAGGTCGGTTTCCTCCCTCGACATAGGGCTCGCTTCCGCAACCTTTCGACACAACGTCCGCCATGGCCAGCTCATGGCCTCTTAAGCCAAGAAGCCACCCGTGGACTTCCCCGACCTACTCAATAGGATCGAGAAGTATATCCGGGCCGAGGAGGCCCTCAACCTCGAAGGCATGAAGGAAGCCATTGCTAAGGGGAAGCGTATGGTCGATGATGTTGAACCCTTCAAAAGGCCCAGGAATGAAGCCACTATTCCCAAGAGGGTCCCCCCGGTCCAGCGATTCGAAAGGTATACGCCCCTCACTCAGAACGTCTCTGCAATCTTGATGGAGATCAAGGACGAGGGGGTCATCCAGTTCCCTCCCCGACCAACTAACAACGGCAAGAAGCGGGACCAGAGATTCTACTGTCCTTCCCCCGAGACACCGGGCACGATACAGATCACTGCCGAGCCCTCAAAGACGAGATCGAAGCCCTCATCCAATGAGGGTACCTGAGGGAGTTCACCCGGGCGAGTCCCAAAGACCGAAGAGAGCCGAGTCGCCCGAGGCATTTGCCTCCCCCTCGGACAACCGGTCAACGACCAGATCGAGACCCGGAACTCGAAGAAGTCGGTGGACACGCCATCCTACATTGCATCCATGGCGGACCCATGGGGGGAATCTAAGACTTCTCGAAAAGCCTTTATCCGAGAGGTCAACTCTGTTTTAGACCATTCCTCTTCTCGGATTCAGCAGCGGGCGGTCTCCTTCTTAGGGTAAGACTTTGAAGGCGTCCGGCTTCTACATTGCGACGCCCTCGTCATCAGCCTCGTCATGGCCAACTTTCAGGTTCGCCGAATCCTGTAGACAATGGCATCTCGGTCAACATCATTTTTTTAGAAGCATTTGAGAACCTCAAACTCCCCCAAGAAAAGTTGAAGCCGGCCGGTTACACCCTCCACAGATTTTCTGGCATCCCCGTGCGAATCGAGGGAATCGTGACACTAGACGTGACCGCAGGAACGACCCCCGTCCTCCGAACCGAGTCAATAGATTTTATGGTTGTCAACGTCAAGGCAGCCTACAACGCCATCCTCGGCCGACCTGGGCTCTGTTCGCTCCAGGCCGTCCCCTCCGCCTACCTTCTGAAACTGAAGTTCCCGACTGACGTCGGGGTCGGGGTCGTTCGGGGCAACCAGGAGTCGGCACGCTTTTGCTACATGGCTGCGGTCGAAGGCAGTGTATTTCCCCTCGACGCCGTCGAGCTCCTACCTGAAGAAAGCCATCCCAAGTCAGAACCCGCAGACGAATTGGAGGAACAGAGGACGAGTTCAAGTGGTTCCGTATGAGCCAAACCCTTTCCCCCGAACTGAAAACGGATCTGATCAACTGCATCCGCCGAAATGTCGACCTCTTTTCCTGGACACCATCCGACATGCCCGGGATTTTCGAAGACTTAATCATGCACCGGCTAAGCGTCGCCCCCGGCTCCAAACCAGTATAGCAGAAGCTCCGCCAGTTCGCCCCAGAAAGGCAGCAGGCGGTGCGAGCGGAGGTGGATAAGTGGTTATCGGTCCGGTTCATTCAAGAAGTCAGCTACCCCGAGTGACTAGCTAATGTCGTGATGGTGAAGAAGGCTAGCGGAACTTGGAGGATCTGTATTGACTTTACCGACCTCAAAAAGGCATGCCCCAAGGATCCTTTTTCCCTCCCCAGCATAGACGCTCTGATAGACGCAACGTCGGGTCACGAGTGTCAGGCGTTCGACTTGAAGTCCTACCTCGCCAATCCACCGCTCCTAAGCAAACCCGAACCCGGTGAACCCCTTTTCCTATACATCTCGGTGAACATGGTGCTCCAAAAACCCCTGTATTATGTGATCAAGGTTCTGCTATCAACCGAGACCAGGTATGCAAAGATGGAAAAGATGGCATATGCGCTGATAACAGCAGCTCGTAAGCTCCAACCCTATTTCCAGGCTCACTCTATTTAGGTCCTCATGGACCAGCCCCTGAAGACCGTCCTCCACAAACCAGAGAGCTCCGACCGCCTGGTTAAGTGGTCAATCGAACTGAGCTAATATGACATCAGCTATAAGCCCAGAACGGCAATCAAGGGGCAGGCACTCGCCGAATTTATCACAGAGTGCACCATTTCCAAATCATCGGACACCCCGGAAGCCGACCCAATGTGGGAGGTTTATATCGACAGCTCGTCCTGCGAAGGAGGGAGTGGAGCAGGCGTCATCTTAAAGGGCCCCGATAATTTCGTCCTCTAATATTCTCTCCGGCTAAATTTTCCAGCCTCAAACAACGAAGCGGAGTACGAGGCTATGATCGCGGGACTCACCCTCGCACACAAGGCCGGATCCAGACACATCAAGGCCTTCAGCGACTCCCAGCTCATGGTCAATCAGATCACCGGGGAGTACAAAGCTCATGACACTCAGATGGTATAATACTTGGCGGTAGTCCGAAATCTCTTGTCACCTTTCGAATCCCACACAGTGGAGCGAATCCCCCGAGAATAGAACGCCCAGGCGAATTCATTGTCGAAGCTCGCCTCATCATCTTTCAAGGGGCTCAACCGCACTGTTCTCATCGAGGTCCTCCTCAAGCCCAGCATCGACCTCCCTGAAGCTTCCTGCCTCAACACCGATCTCCAACCCGACAACTGGACGATGCCCCTCCTAAGGTTCCTTTCAGAGGGCGAACTCCCTCAAGATCGGTCCGAGGCAAGAAGGATCAGAGTCCGATCAGAGAGATTCACCCTGATCAGCGGAACGCTCTTTAAGCGCTCGTACACGGTGGCTGATGACAGACCATACCTCCGCTGCCTGGCACCTGACGAAGCCAAGTACGCCCGGAAGAAATTACACGAAGGGATCGGCGGATGCCACATGGAGAGCAGATCGCTCGCCCGAAAGGCCCTGAATCATGGATACTACTTGTCGACCATATTGCAAGATGCGCAAGACCTTGTCAAAAGGTGCAGCCCTTGTCAAAAGTTTTCTTCGATAAAGAGACTCCCGCAGGCCAACTTCCGATCCATGGCCAGTCCGACCCCTTCGCCATGTGGGGGATGGACCTCGTCGGCCCCTTTCCTTAAGCCACGGGTTAAAGGAAGTTCCTGGTGGTGGCCATCGACTACTTTACCAAGTGGATCGAGGCCGAACCACTGGCCTCGATCACTGAGCACCAAACTCAGCAATTCTTCTGGAAGCACATCATCTGTCGGTTCGGGAATTCTCAGGTGCTCATCACCGACAACGGGACCCAGTTCGCCGGTACGAATTTTCGAAAGTTCTACGAAGACATCGGTGTCAAGTAGCGCTTCTCGGCCATATGCCTCTCTCAATCAAATGGCCAAGCTAAAAATGCCAACCGCCGAATCCTTGATGGCCTCAAAAAGCGATTGGACAATTCTCCCAAGGGACTGTGGGTCGACGAACTTCCGAGCGTACTTTGGGCCCACCGGACGACGAAGAGGACACCCACAGGTGAGTTGCCCTTCAACCTAACCTATGGTACCGAAGCGGTTATCCCCTTGGAGATTGGCCTACCTTCGCCCAAGATAATGGCCTTCGATGAAGAAGGTAACTCGACAGGTCTCAAAGCCCACTTGAACCTAGTCGACGAAGTTAGGGAAAAATCCGCCATCAGGAGGAGCATCTACCAGCAGCGGGTCGAGAAATTCTATAACCAGAAGGTCCGACCCACTAACATCCAGAAGGGTGACCTCGTCCTCAGGAAACTAGTAGTCTCAGATCCCAGCAAGAAGAGGAAGTTGGCCCCTAATTGGGAGGGACCTTATAGGGTCGCCGAAGTAGTGCGCCCCGGTACCTACCGACTCACCGAGATGGGAGGCACCCCTATCAAGAGGCCCTGGAATGCGGAGCACCTCATCAAGTACCTCGAGAGAGAGGACTGAAGTCACTATGTAACCGAAAATTTGTAATCAGCTTTTGTATAAGAATATTTGTTCTTTTTCCCAAATTTGTTAGCTCAGATTCTGTGTAAACCCCTTGTGTAACCACGCGAAGCCTCGACGCCGTATGGCAAACTCAAGCATGCGGGTGGCTTTCTCAAGCTAAGGAAATGGAGCTCAGCGCTCTCCGTCGACCCCCAAGCCTCGACGCCGTACGGCGAACTCGAGCACAAGGGTAGCTTTCTCAAGCTAAGGCAATGGAGCTCAGCGCTCTCCGCCGACCCCCAAGCCTCGACGCCGTGTGGCGAACTCGAGCACAAGGGTAGCTTTCTCAAGCTACGGCAATGAAGCTCAGCGCTGTCCGCCGACCTCCAAGCCTCAACGTCGTGTGGCAAACTCGAGCACAAGGGTAGCTTTCTCAAGCTAAGGCAATGGAGCTTAGCACTGTCCGCCGACCCCCAAGCCTCGACACCGTATGGCGAACTCGAGCACAAGGGTAGCTTTCTCAAGCTAAGGCAATGGAGCTCAGCGCTCTCCGCCAACCCCCAAGCCTCGACGCCGTATGGCAAACTCGAGCACAAGGGTAGCTTTCTCAAGCTAAAACAATAGAGCTAAGCGCTCTCCACCGATCCCCAAGCCTCGACGCCGTATGGCGAACTCGAGCACAAGGGTAGCTTTTTCAAGCTAAGGAATAGAGCTCAGCGCCGACTCCCAAGCCTCGATGCCGTATGGCAAACTTGAGCACAAGGATAGCTTTCTCAGGCTAAGGCAATGGAACTCAGCGCTCTCCGCCGACCCCCAAGCCTCGACGCCATATGGCGAACTCGAGCACAAGGGTAGCTTTCTCAAGCTAAGGCAATGGAGCTCAGCGCTCTCCTCCGACCCTAAGCCTCGATGCTGTATGTCGAACTCGAGCACAAGGGTAGCTTTCTTCGGCCAAGACAATGGAGCTCAGCGCTCTCCGCCGATCTCCAAGCCTCGACGCCGTATGGAGAACTCGAGCACAAGGGTAGCTTTCTCAAGCTAAGGCAATGGAGCTCAGTGCTCTCCGCCGACCCCCAAGTCTCGATGCCGTATGGCGAACTCGAGCACAATGGTAGCTTTCTTAAGCCTGGGGGGTTCGGCGCTCTCTGCCGATCCTCGAACCCCGACCTCTAGTCAGGACTTCAGCTAACCACCCTACTCAAAGATTTTTTTATTAAAGGTTTAGGGTGCTCGCCCTCAGGCAAATACCCCGGGCCCCGGATCTTTGGTCGACCCACCTCTCACCCGCGAACAACCCGGGGTTAACGACCCTTAGAGCCAAAATTCCGAATTGTTCGAGGGCGTAAGGGGAGCCACCGACCCTGGACCCTCGCCCAAAAGACCCCCCGTGCTCCTAGACCTTGGTTGGCACACAACCCATACTAGCAATTTTGGGTAGATCCCCGAGGTCTAGGACCTTGATCTACCTAAAAAAGCTAGAATATGGCAGTGGAGCCACCAATCCGGGACTCGCGGCTATAAATTTTCGTGTTAGGGCGCCTGCCTTCGGCAAGCACCCAAGGTTCTCCCCCGGGGTCGGCCAACTTTTCACCCACTGGCAACCGGGGTAAGCGGCCCTCAGAGCCGAAACCCCGAATTGTCAGCGGGTGGCAGGCGAGCCACCGGTGAAGAGAACCCACAGGATTGAAAGTGTTTTCTCTGATGAAATTCTGATGGGGGGAGGGGGTGGGGGTTATATAGACCCCTTGAGTAGCCCATTAATGACATCGGAAGGGGAAATGGCGGAAGTCAAAACGTCCCGCATTAAATGATGCGGGAAGGCGGAACGCCGCACCATTAATGATGTTGGAAGGCGAAACGTCGTCACATACTGCTGAACCCTCGGGACTCCCCTACCTTGCCGTCTTCCATGCTCGGAGGGGACCACCGCCTATGCCAGAGAGGTCAATCCCGTAGTCAACAGAATTCACTGCAAGCTCCTAACCTTTTGCTCGGCCCCGATGCCAAATGTACGCCCTAAAACCTAATCTTCAATGCAATCTCAACAAGTTAAGGAGGGTCAAAAAGTTTATTCTTTATTATAACACCCCAGGGGGGCACAATACAGAAAGGTTTATTCTTTATTACAATAAAAACCTCATCCTAAACTATCCTCAATTCCCCTTCGGGCTTAGACGGGTCAACTCGAACCCTGCCGAGCGACTCGGTTCCGCAACATGCCTTGCCGAGCCCCTGGGATCGGCCACAGAGGACACACCGGCCATGGAACTTTGAGCATCGCCCGGCCTCACGTACTCTAACCGCAGAATTGGGGACAGTTCGCACCTCGAGGAAGCCCCGATCGCCGAAGGGGCTGACCTCTCGAACATCATTTTGTAACGCTGAATCTTGATCTCTTTCTCCACAATGACTTCGCGGAGGAACGACTCCGATATAGGCCTCTGCACCGAAGCACTCGACATGGAAAATTCGAGGCTCGCACCCCCGAGGTCTCGGTCGGCTATCGCCTTCTTCGACTGAGCCGACTCCGCGCTCAGATCCTTCGACTTATTCCGGAAATAGTGGAAAGCAACGTCGTGATCGCGAGCTTCCCTCTAATACCGATCGAGAGTGAACTCCAATACCTTGACCTTACTCCGAAGCCGCGTCACCTCGGCCCGCCGAGGATCAACCTCGGCAAGAATAGCCAACATCTGATGAAAGAAAAATAAATCGAAAAATTACACAAGTCTAGAAGGTTCGGACAAACTCCGACAGTCGACCCAAAAGCGAGACAAAAGTGAAGAATGAAACAGTGGCTCACCAAAAATTCTTTGTTATAAATTCTCAATACTTGTACAAAATATTGCGGTGGCCAGTCGCGGTCGGCAAAATACATTCAAAAAGACAAGAGAGAAGAAAGACAGCTACGACTACGAGCCCACCTATCCTTCGGCTCCAGTGACAGCCGTGGGGTCGACCACCAGATCGGCACTCGCTCCTCTGACCCCGCCATCCCCTTCGCCCTGCACGTCGCCCGCGGGGGTCTTCGGCAGACCCTCGATCTCCATGTCGTAGTCGAAGTACGACAGGTCCAAGGTCAGGTAGAAGTACCTCACATGGCCCATTGCCTTGGCGTACACTTCATTCTGCGCCTCGATGACCATGTCCTGGGTCTTCAAGGTCAGCGCCCCTTCTCGGCCTCGAACGCCTTGTTCAGTGCCGCCTCCCTTTTCACCCCGTCGTCAGCCATCGAGGCCAGGTCGGCCTTTAGAGCCTGCTCCCCTTTCATCGAAGCCTCCAGGGAGATCTTCAGATCCACCATCTCGCGCTTGCAGCGGTTGGTCTAGCTCTGCTCGTACTTTAGCTCCATCTCGTGCAGCCGCCTCACCTGGTTCCCGGACATACATGCCTACAGCCGAGGTTAAAGTACTTGGGTGAAAATAAAGTTATGAGAAACCAATAAAAGAGAAATAAAACCGAAGGCCTCGGAAATTACCTGCACGCTGGCCTGAGCTCACCTCATGTAGGCCGACTCGGAGGTGTCGGCCCCCATACTCTGCCGATCCCGGGGCGTGGCCATCTTGTCCACAAACTCCACGGAGACGGGACCCTCGGTTAGGGTGTCCCCCTGGCGGATGGCCCAGTCCGGGGCCTAAGGCTGCAGTCCCTCCTCCCCGACTATGGCCTGGGCATCGGCACGAAGAGGTGGAAGGCGACCTTGCGAGACCTCGGACTCCTTCGAGGCCCCCTTACTTGGCGTGAGGGCAACCTCGCTCGACTGACTCGTCTTCTGCATCTTCGACTTCGGCTCGGACAGAGCCTCAGAAGCTCTTGGGGATGGGACCGCCGCTTGCTTCCCCTTTTCGGATTGCTCCGCCTTCTCCTTCTTCATGGCAAGCCTCCTCGCCTTGATCGCCTCGGGGTCCATCTCTGCAAAAAAAACCCCATTAACAAATGATGAGCACAAAAGAGAAGTATGGAAAGAAAAATGAACGAAAAACATACGGGACGGGGTGGGGCTCAGTCCGGCTCGGATCATATGACTCTCCGTCACTTTTGGCCAACTTATACTGTGGCTCTTCCGAAGGCGCTCCACGAAGGCCCATTCCTAGTCGAAAGATCGCCCTTCTTCGATCCCTTAAAGTTCGGCTTATAAAAATTCCATCTCGTCAGAATATCCCACTACTCCTCGTTCCGGATGACAAAATATTTTCTCTTACACTCCTTTATTGAGTCCGGGTGTCCGTGAACATCCTTACACCCGCTCCGAGGCGACACGTAGTAGATCCCTTCGAACTCCCTGGACGAACTGACCCCTAACATGGCTCGAAAGATACTCAATCTCAGCGGTACCTTCCTCTCCGTACACAACAATATGAAGCTGACCATCTACTTCCAGGAGTTCGGCCCAAACTGCATCGGACACAGCGAGGACCAGTTAAGGACCTTCAGGATGAAAGGGTGGCTGGGTAGCCTCAGCCCCGAGGAGAATGCATCGGCGGGGAAGATTCAGTACCACGGTGCCAGTGGGTTGGTCGGCCGAAGACCGACACTCGGGACCATCAGCTCGTACTCCTTCCCAATGAGGTAACTCACACGGATGACCGAGAGGTCCTCCCCCTTCAAGATCGTGGCAGTGCTGTCCATCTTAATCTTCACCTGGCTCGGCGACGAGGGCTGCACCCCATAGAGAACCTTATCCCCAACATCATCTAGGTAGTTCCTGATCGACCAAGGCTGCTGCAGAAAGGGAACCCCCAACTGCCGAGGTGCTATTGTCCTATCAGGGCTGTTCGGTAGGGTCACCCTCACCCTCTTCTTCCGAGCTTTAGGGGCCTTCTCGGGCGACGGGGTCGCCAACGGCTCGAGGGCGGAGGCCCTTTGGGGGGAGCCTGTCCCCCTAGGGATGGCAACTAGGCCGGGTCAACCGGCGACCCACCCGTGACCCGCCCGTTGAACCCGGCCCGGTTAAGGGTTTGGCGGGTTCGGGTCGAACCCGTGTACAATAACGGGTCGACCCGGGTCGAAGAAAACGTGAATCCAACCCGCCTAACCCGGCCAGCGAACCCGTTAAAAACTATCCAACCCGCCGCCAACCCGCGGGTCGACCCGCGGGTTACGACCCGTTGGACCCGTACGAGTCGAACGTTCGACCCATTACGGGTCGACTGTTGGCCCGCGAGTCAAAGACCCGTTAGGTCACTGTGCAACAGAGCCCAATAACGGCTCTCCTAGCCGTTTTTTTGGTTTTTTTGTTTTTTTTTTTGTTTTTTTTAACATTTGTAGCCTATAAATACCCCAAAAACCTCCTAAAAAAATCAACCTTACTCTCCTACTCTCTCTACTATTATAAATCATTTCTAAGGAATTTTTCAACAATTGAAGTATTCAACAAGCAAGTCTACAACAAGGCATATACACGATCAATTTTCGATCGTATCGAAATCAAAATCCAACGTCTTCAACTCTCTTTAACTCTCGTCAATTCTCCTTCAAGCTCTCCTCAACTCTTCAATTGCGGAATCGGCGAAGCGCTTCTTTCTTGTTCTACTTCTATTCTTATTTTCACGGTTTATTTTACATACGCGTATTGCACGGTGAACGGTATCAAAATTTCATACCTCACTCGTTATTTTTTTTTTTGCATTGTAGTTAAAATTATTGTTGTTTTTTTAATCTTCTCTATCTTAACCCTCTTGTTTTTTAGATTTTTTTTATAATTCACCGTTCCTACATTGTGTATTATTTTTTTACATACATTAGTACATTATTACATTATGTCTAGATCACGCGGTAGCGGTCGTAGCGGGCAAGATTTCTCCTCCTCTTCCCGTAGGCCACCAATTGTCCCAACTAGTGAGCCCGCCCAAGAGTACCATGATCCTTCTACCCAACAATGGGATGCACCCGACGAGTTTGTAGGTGACATACAATTAGAAGAAGAAGAACAACAACAACAACCAACCGAAACCACACCATCCCGTAGTAGTAGGAAAAGTATAGGACAAACTAGTGATTGGCATAAGTTTTACGATTATATCCCGGATGAACATACTCCGGGTATAGGTTTGAAAGTTTGTAAAACATGTGGTAAAACATAAAAATTCAAGAGAGGTGACGGTACTGGTACAATTAGTAGACACATCCAACATAACCATAAAGACCATCTTGCTGACCTACAAGGCCAACAAAAAATCAACCCTAGGACCAGTCTACTTGATAGCCACCCTTATGATCCCGATCTTGTTCGTCGGGAAATGGCCTGATTAGTCATAAAGGAAGAGTTACCATTTTCCTATCCCAAGAGTAGAGACTTGGAAAATTTTAACCAAACGGCCTTAAACCCTCATTTTAGAAGAATTCCGAGAAATACTTGCATATCGGATTGTTTTAAAATATACATCGAAATGAAGGACGCTTTGATTGCAATTTTATGGAGTTTAACTTGTAGAGTTAGTTTAACTTCGGATTGTTGGATGGGTATCAATAATATTCCAATGATGGGAATAACCTGTCATTGGATGGACAATGATTGGATTCTTCAAAAAAGAATCATATCACTTGTGGCGTTGCCGTATGCCCATAGTGGCGCTGAAACTGCAAATCGTATTATAAAAATTTGTGATGTTTTTCATATTCGCGATAAAATTATGTGTATTAGTTTTGATAATGCATCTAACAACAATGTAGCAATTACTACTTTAAAATCCGTATTAAATCCTCTATCTGACAATATTTTTCATGTTAGATGTGCATGTCATATTATAAATTTATGTGTTCAAGATGCATTAAAAATAGCCGATCCATATATAGTTAAAATTAGAAATTGTGTACATTTCATTGCATTAAGTCCAAGCATATTACAAGAATGGAAAGCTTGGTGTAGGCTTAAAAATGTACTTTTTAGAAGATTTCCAAAGGATGTTAGATACCGATGGAATTCGACTTTTGATTTACTACATGTTGTTACCGAATATAAAGCAGTTGTAAATAATTTTTGTATCGCAAAAAATTGCACAATTTTGAAATGACTCCCACCGATTGGTTTTATGCCGAATCTTTGTTGAAATTTTTAGAACCTTTTAAAATCGCAACTTTAAAATTTTCAAAAACATATGAATCTTCTTCTAGTAGCATTTTTATTTCATTAATTAGCATGATGCAAATATTTAACGAAATGTTAAATGATATCAATGTTGGTGAGATTGTAAAACCTTACCAAAAATTTTTGAAGTATTATTTTCCTCCTCTTATGTTGATTTGTATTGCTACCGTTATGGAGCCTCGTATCAAATTAGAAGGTACGAAGAGTTTGATTGAAATATTTTTTGCATTATTTGAGAAAAATGTAGAATTAGCAATTGATTGCGCTACTTTTTCAGTTCAGTTTGAATCTACATTAACTAACTTGTATGATTATTATGATAGACGTTTTGCTTCTAGTAGTACAACTTCTGTAGTTAGTTCTTCTTCTGGTACTTCTAAAGGTAAGGGTAAAAGTAAATTTTATGATAGAACATTTAATTTACTTGAACAAATTCAATCAAAAAAAACCTAGGACTAATCAACCAAATGAATTAAATTGGTATAACCAACAAGATTCTGAGCATTCTACTTCTCCACTAGATATTTTACAATAATGGAAAGACCATGAACACACTTTTAGTATTCTGTCAATTATGGCTAAAGATTTACTAACTCCTCCTGTCTCTACAGTTGCTTCTGAGAGTGCATTTTCATCAAGTGGCAGAGTTCTAACTGATTACAGGAATCGCTTAAAGCCCGACTCGTTAGAGATACTCGTTTGCACAGAAGACTGGCTGAAGACTGAAGATAGGACACAAGGGAAAGCACTATCAACGTCCACAAGTGGGAGAAACTCACCGGAAGAACAACAACAACAACAACAACAACAATAGCTTTGCTTGTAATAGCAACTCGACTGACACGTTAGAAATTGTATTATATCTTTGCTTGTTATATTAAATTAGAAAAATTGGAGTCAATTAAAATTGTATATAAGAAATATGTTAGTGTATAAAATATATTTGTGAATTGAATTCTTCATTTCATTAGAAATTGTGAAAATTGTATAACTTAAATTCATATGAATAATATTTCAAAAATTTTTGCCAATTTCACTCTTTCAATCTTATTATTATTATTACGGTTTTTAATGTTTATTAGTATTATTAGTTACTTAGTATTATTATTATTATTATTTTAAGCTAAAAATATTTTTAAAAAAAACCTATCTATCTAAACGGGCCAACCCGCGAGTCGACCCGCCCTAACCCGGGTTGAACCCTAAAGGGTTCACGGGTTGGGCGGGTCGCCTAAATCAAGTTTGGGCTCGGCTTGGCTAAGTCGCCAAACCAGCCCGAGCCCGCACAAGTCACGGGCCAACCCGGGGAGGTTCGGCCCGGCCCGGCCCGGCCCGTTTGACCCGTTTGCCATCCCTACGTCCTCCTGACCTGACCACCCTCAGCCTCACCCTCTTCGGCAGACGGTCCCGTCCTTCCTTTCCTCAACGTCCGCCCCTCCTTCGCCCTCCTCTTCATCCTCGTCCTCGGTACCCTCCTCCTCCGAACTACTACTCTCCACCACAAATGGTTTGCGACGCAGAGGCTCCACGACTAACACCTCGTCCGCCGTGTCCTATGAAGTCGAAGTTTTCGGGGCATCCGAAGAGGTGGCAGAATACGATAGACCCGTGTGAACATAGCTGTCGGAGGTAGAAGTGAAGGAACCGGACTGAGCCCTAAACATGACTAAGAAAACTAACCTGTGGCTTCACCGGAAAGGTTGCTGGAAAACTAGTCGACGGTGACGAAAAGCCCTAGAGAGAAAAGCTCTGAGTTCTAGTGAGAGAAAGCGAAAGTAAGAAATGGGAAAAAAAGAGAGGAACGAGTATATATAGAGGAATAAACTCCTCAATTTTCATGAGAGTCAGTTACAGTAGCTGCCTCGATTCATGTGAAAACCGTTACTGTGACTCCTCGATTCTCGTGAAAAACGGTTCACATAACGGCTATTGGAATCTCTGAGTCACCTGGCCTTGCTCGTCCTGTCGACCCCCTCCAGCCTCGAAGGTCGACCTATTTCTCGAGCATGGGGGTAGCTTCAACAGGCCAACTCACTTGGCCTCGCTCGTCCAGCCGACCCCCCTCGAGCCTCGACGGTCGACCTATATCTCGAGCATGGGGGTAGCTTCAATAGGCCAACTTACTTGGCCTCGCTCGTCCAGCTGACCCCCTCCAGCCTCGAAGGTTGACCTATATCTAGAGCATGGGGGTAGCTTCAACAGGCCAACTTACTTGGCCTCGCTCGTCGAGCCGACCCCCTCCAGCCTCGAAGGTCGACCTATATCTCGAGCATGGGGGTTGCTTCAACAGGCCAACTCACTTGACCTCGCTCGTCCAGCCGACCCCCCTCGAGTATCGACGGTCGACCTATATCTCGAGCATGGGGATAGCTTCAACAGGCCAACACATTTGGCCTCGCTCGTCCTGCCGACCTCCTCCAGCCTCGAAGGTCGGCCTATATCTTGAGCATGGGAGTAGCTTCAATAGGCCAACTCACTTGGCCTCACTCGTCATGCCGACCCCCCTCCCTTCCAGCCTCGAAGGTCGACCTACATCTCAAGCACAAGGGTAGTTTCAACATGCCAACTCACCTGGCCTTACTCGTCCAGTCGACCCCCTTTTAGCCTCGACAGTCGACCTATATCTCAGGCATGGGGTAGCTTCAACAGGCCAACTAACTTGGCCTCGCTCGTCCTGCTGACTCCCTCCAGCCTCGAAGGTCGACCAATATCTCGAGCATGGGGTAGCTTCAACATGCCAACTCACTTGGCCCCGCTCGTCCTACCAACCCCCTCCAGCCTCGAAGGTCGACCTACATCTCGAGCACAGGGATAGCTTCAACAGGTCAACTCACTTGGTCTCGCTCGTCCAGCCGACTCTCCTCTAGCCTCGACGGTCGACCTATATCTCGAGCATGGGGGTAGCTTCAACAGGCCAACTTACTTTGCCTCGCTCGTCCTGTTGACCCCCTCTAGCCTCGAATGTCGACCTACATCTCGAGCATGGGGGTAGCTTCAACATGCCAACTTACTTGGCCCCTCTCGTCCTGCCGACCCCCTCCAGCCTCGAAGGTCAACCTATATCTCGAGCATGGGGGTAGCTTCAACATGCTAACTTACTTGGCCTCGCTTGTCTTGCCGACCCCCTCCAGCCTCAAAGGTCGACTTATATCTCGAGCATGGAGGTGGCTTCAACAGACCAACTCACTTTGCCTTGCTCGTCCTGCTGACCCACTCCAGCCTCGAAGGTCGACCTACATCTCGAGCACAGGGTTAGCTTCGACAGGTAAACTTACTTGGCCTTGCTCGTCCTGCTGACCCCTCCAGCCTTGAAGGTCGACCTATATCTCGAGCATGGGGGTAGTTTCAGAAGGCCAACTCACTTGGCCTCGCTCGTCCTGCCGACCCACTCCAGCCTCGAAGGACAACCTACATCTCGGGCACAGGGACAGTTTCAACAAGCCAACTCACTTGGCCTCGCTTGTCCTACCGACCCCCTCCAGCCTCGAAGGTCGACCTATATCTCGAGCATGGGAGTTGCTTCAGCAGGACAACTCACTTGGCCTCGCTTGTCCAGCCAACCCCCCTCGAGTATCGACGGTCAACCTGTATCTCGGGCATGGGGGTAGCTTCAACAGGCCAACTCACTTGGCCTTACTCGTCCTGCCGACCTCCTCCAGCCTCGAAGGTCGACCTATATCTTGAGCATGGGGGTAGCTTCAATAGGCTAACTCACTTGGCCTCGCTCGTCATGCCGACCCTCCCTCCCCCCTCCCAGCCTCTAAGGTCGACCTACATCTCGAGCACATAGGTAGCTTCAACATGCCAACTCACTTGGCCTTGCTCGTCCAGCCAACCCCCCTCTAGCCTCGACGGTCGACCTATATCTTGAGCATGGGGTAGCTTCAACAGGCCAACTAACTTGGCCTCGCTCGTCCTGCTGACCCCCTCCAGCCTCGAAGGTTGACCTATATATCGAGCATGGGAGTAGCTTCAACAGGCCAACTCACTTGGCCTTAAGGCTGCAAACGAATCGAGCTATTCGCGAACTATTCGGCTCGAGCTCGGTCAAAGCTCGACTCGAACCGAGCTCGAGCTCAAAGCCGAGCTCGTTTTGTAAACGAGTCGAGCTCGAGCTTTACTTTTTTTTAGGCTAAGCTCGCGAGCTATTCAGCTCGAATATGGTCAAAGCTCGGTCAAAGGTCGGCTCAAACCGAGCTCGAGTTCAAAATTGAGCTCGTTTCGTAAACGAGCCGAGCTCGAGCCTGAAGGTATTCGGCTCGGCTCGGCTCGGCTCGATTATAGCCCTACTTGGCCTCGCTTGTCCTGCCGACCCCCTCTGACCTCAAAGGTTGACCTACATCTCAAGCATAGGGATAGCTTCAACAGGCCAACTCACTTGTCCTCGCTCGTCCAGCTGACCCCCTTCTAGCCTTGACGGTCGACCTACATCTCGAGCATGGGGGTAGCTTCAACAGGCCAACTTACTTTGCCTTGCTCGTCCTGCCAACCCCCTCCAGCCTCGAAGATCGACCTATATCTCGAGCATGGGGTAGCTTCAACAAGCCAACTCACTTGGCCTCGCTTGTCCTGCCGACCCCCTCCAGCCTCGAATGTTGACCTACATCTCGAGCATGGGGGTAGCTTCAACAGGCCAACTTACTTGACCCTTCTCGTCCTGCCGACCCCCTCCAGCCTGGAAGGTTGACCTATATCTCGAGTATGGGGGTAGCTTCAACAGGCCAACTTACTTGGCCTTGCTTGTCCTGTCAACCCCCTCCAGTCTTGAAGTTTGACCTATATCTCGAGCATGGGGGTGGCTTCAACATGCCAACTCACTTGGCCTCGCTCGTCCTGCCGACCCCCTCCAGCCTCGAAGGTCGACCTACATCTTGAGCACAGTGGTAGCTTCAACAGGCCAACTTACTTGGCCTTGCTCGTCCTACCGACCCCCTCCAGCCTCGAAGGTCGACCTATATCTTGAGCATGGGGGTAGCTTTAGCAGGCCAACTCACTTGGCCTCGCTCGTCCTGCCGACCCGCTCCAGCCTCGAAGGTCGACCTACATCTCGAGCACAGTGGTAGTTTCAACAAGCCAACTCACTTCGCCTCGCTCGTCCTACCGACCCCCTCTAGCCTCGAAGGTCAACCTATATCTCGAGCATCGGGGTGGCTTCAACAGGCCAACTCACTTGGCCTCGTTCGTCCTGTCGACCCCCTCCAGCCTCGAAGGTCGACCTACATCTCGAGCACAGTAGCTTCAACAGGCCAACTTACTTGGCCTTGCTCGTCCTGCCGACCCCCTCTAGCCTCGAAGGTCGACCTATATCTCGAGCATGGGGGTAGCTTCAGCAGGCCAACTCACTTGGCCTCGCTTGTCCTGTCGACCCACTCCAGCCTCCAAGGTCAACTTACATCTCGAGCATTGGGGTAGCTTCAACAGGCCAACTCACTTGGCCTTACTTGGCCTCGCTCGTCCTGCCGACCCCCTCTAGCCTGGAAGGTCGACCTATATCTCGAGCATGGGGATAGCTTCAGCAGGCCAACTCACTTGGCCTCGCTCGTCTTGTCGACCCACTCCAGCCTCGAAGGTCGACCTACATCTCGAGCACAGAGGTAGCTTCAACAGGCCAACTCACTTAGCCTCGCTCGTCTAGCCGACCCTCCTCTAGCCTCGACGGTTGACCTACATCTCGAGCACAGGGATAACTTCAATAGGATAACTCACTTGGCCTCGCTCGTCCAGCCGACCCCCTCTAGCCTCAATGGTCGACCTTCTGGGTGGATGTAATGCCCGCAGAGTCATCCCCCGTAATGATCATCTCGTCAATATAGAGTTGTAGAAGTACCCTCCCCTGCGGTGATGACCGCATAAACATAGAATGATCCTAAGAACTTTGACTAAAACCAGCCTTGATAATGACAAGGCGAAAATACTGAAACCAGGCTCGAAGGGCCTGCTTCAAACCATATATAGCCCGACGCAACCGGCAAACATGACGAGGAGTGGGAAGGCCAGGAGGAGGATCCATATAAACCACCTCAGATAAGGTACCATGAAGAGAAGCGTTCTTCACGTCCATATGGTATAACAGCCATTGGCGGATGGATGCAACAGCAAGAAGAGTGCGAACAGTAGTCATCTGTGCAACGGAAGCAAATGTCTCATCATAATCAATGTCATGCTCCTGAGTAAATCCTCGGGTTGCTAGACGAGCCTTGTGTCGCTCAATAGATCCATCATGTTGATATTTGACCTTGAAGATCCACTTGCAGCTAATACGCTGAACGCCCTCTGGCGGAGGAACATCCCAAGTGCCAGTCTGATCAAATGTACTGAATTTCTCTGTAATAGCTTTTCTCCATTCAGGATTTTGAATTGCGTCTTGATAGGTTCTGGGCTCACGTGTAAAGTGTATAGCAGTGAGATATGCACGAAACTGTAGTGAGTAGGAAGCTAGGGTGGCAAAACCAAACTGGTTAGAAAGACCAGTAGCATCAGGTGTATAACGTGCCGGAGGAATACCAGAAGTGAAACGAGTATACTGACGAAGAGGTGGTGGACTGACAGGGTGTGGGGGTGAGGACAGTGGAGTAGGTGCATGTGTCAGTGGGTAAGTAGGTGGGGTGGGTGCTGGCTGCTATGGGGATGCATGTGGTGTTTCGGCATAGGGAACAACAGGTGTAAGGACGGCAGGAGATGGGAAAGGAGCCAGAGGAGTGGGATCAAAAGGAATGTGAAAAAATGAAGTCGGGGGGATAGCAAGAACCGAGAAATCGAGAAATCTAGTATCCTCGGGGGGAGTTAGGTAGTAAGGGGAGTCTTCCATAAAGATTACATGTCGAGAAATGCGGACACAACCCGCTGATGGATCAAAACAATGATAACCTTTGTGTTCGGGACTGAGACTTAGGTGAACGCACTTAGCAGCACGAGCGGATAGCTTCGTGCGCTCAGTAAAAGGGAGAAGGACGTAACAGGTGCACCTAAAGGTACGGAGCATACTGTAGTCGGGAGGGGAGTGATAAAGAGACTCATAAGGCATCGTACCAGCTACGGCAGATGAGGGAGTAATATTGATGAGACTAACAGAGGTCATAATAGCTTCAGTCCAGAAAGAACGAGGAGCGGAAGAGGAGAGCAAAAGAGTGCGAGCCGTCTCAAGGATGTGACGATGCTTGCGTTCAATTACACCACTCTGCTCATGTGTATAAGGGCATGATTGCTGAAAAAGGTTCCGTGAGACTGAATGATCAATCTTATAGTGGTGGAAGTGCACTCATGTGCACCGTCCGATCAAAAATTCTTAATGTGCACACCGAACTGAGTGTGAATCATAGTTGTAAAGAACCGGTAAATATCAGGTATCTCAGATCGCTGATGCATAAGAAAAACTCATGTATGTCTAGTGAAGTTATCGATGAAGGCAACATAATAGAGATAGCCTTTTCACGAAGGCACAGGAGAGGGTCCCCATATGTCAGAATGAACAAATTGAAAACGATGAGTGGCTCCAGAAGTTCTTTTGTGACTAAAGGGTAGGGCAATGTGTTTGGCCAAATGATAACCCTGACAATCAGATGAATGTTTAAAAGTGAGAGAACCAAGGGCACCACTGCAAGCTATAGTCTGGAGTCGTGATGCGCTAATATGACCTAAATGTCTGTGCCACAGATCAGCATCAGAGGAAACAATACTGGCAAAACTAGAAGAAGAGTGATGTGCATGAAGAAAATCTAGATAATATAAATGACCCTGACGACTAGCATGCCTAAACTCCTCGCCGGTGGCGAAATCAGTAATAGAACAATCTAAAGAGTCAAAAGTAATGACAAGACCACTATCGCACAATGCACTAATAGAAATAAGGTTTATTGATAAATGAGGAGCATAAAGAACATATGGTAATGTGAGAGTGGGAGAGCTAATTATTCCTAAGTGTGTAATAAGAAGTGGTGAGCCATCAGCTGTGTGTGGAGATGGAGAGTGAGAGGGAAGTGCTGTGCAGCTGGTGAATAATGTTTGATTACTGGTGAGATGATGTGATGCACCAGAATCTAAAATCCAGAACGAATTCATACCGGGAGTGGCAGAAAGTGCAGGAGCAGAGGAGCCAACATTGATAGACTGACCCATAAGCTGTAATTCCAGTTGGGTGAGGCATTGCTGAAGATTAGCCCAATCAACAGGAGACGGCAAGGCTGGAGTGATGGGCATGGTCGAGGATGTGAGGGAAGAAGCACTGCGAGGAGAAATAAGACTAGCGCTGCTGTGAATGAGAGCACAATATGGAGGGAGATGCTGCTGGTGTCTGGATCGGGGTAGCGAGCAGGACGGTGCTACCGGTGTCAGAAGTAGAGGTGGGATAGGGTGAGGAATGATGTTAGGAGAAGGTAGGAGGCCGGAGGCAGACTGAAAGTGGCGCTGCTGCTATTTGAATCTGGAGGAGGAACGAGAGGCGGTTGCATCAGGAAAGTCAGTGGAGACGGAAATATGTGAGAAAGACTGAGATTCCATCAAGTAGTAGAACCTGTATAATAATAATAATAATAATATAATTTTTTTAAAACTTTTTTTATTTTGACTTTTTTGATTTTTTTTTTATTTTTTTTTAGAACGGGTCGGGTAGAGAGAGAGAGGAATAGGGTTAGGATTTTTCAGAGAAGGCAGGGAAGAGGTTGCCGGATCTCAAGTACAACATGAAACCAAGGGCAGGCAGAGGGTTTACCCATGAAGAACTCAAGTTGGCTGGAATTCCAAGGAAATGGGCCCCAACTGTTGGTATAGTTGTGGATCACGGGAGGAAGAACCGATCCCTGGAAGGACTCCAGGCTAATGTCCAGAGGTTGAAAGAGTACAAGGCCAAGCTTGTTATCTTCCCAAGGCATGCAGGAAAATTCAAGAATGGCGATTCTACTGCTGAGGAGCTGGGTTCATCTACCCAAATCCAAGGGGAGGAGGTTGCTGGAGGACGGCGGACCCACGGTTAAGACGGCTGAGGCGGCAGTCGACACCAAGTGATGGTGACGTTAACTTGCTGAAGAAGACGAGGATTTGGAGGACTGATGCTGGAGGATTTTGGAGGTTGAAGATGAGATTTTGTTGTTGTTGTTGTTGTTGTTGTTGTTTTGGCTGTTGGAATTCTAAGGTTTGGGGAAGAACGAAAAATTTGTATAACTTGGCTCTGATACCATGTTAAGATAAATCAGAGAGAGATGAAAACAATACTGAATATTGAATTGAGAAATAACTGAGTACAATATCTCCTATATATAAGAGTGAGCCAAATACAAAATTAGTCCAATACCCAATATGGGACTATAATATCTAACATGTAGTTCTAGTTTCAGCAACCTTGATGGCGTGACTGTACGTAATACAAATGATATACCAAAGATTGTATCTTGAATAATAGCAGGTCTATATGGCATTGATATCGCGATTACTGACTTCCCCAGTTACTATATATATATGTAGGAAATCTATTTGGAGTAAGTGAACAATGTTATTGGGACCATAAATACTATTTGATATCGAAACTCAATTGATTCAGCAATTCAGGCATTTCACTGGCTTCTTAATCAAAGTTTTGTGGGCGTAGTAATTTTGGGAGCTGAGAGCTATATTGTTGTGATTGTGGTTCAAATAATAGTCTTATATTGGAAAATCAATTATATGGATAGATGATTAAATTAAGTTCCATTCTAGGCACCAATAGAAGTTTCTTTTTTTTGAGTCGTAGGGTAATGAATAATTTACCAACTATCTATCTAGTCATGGGCCAAATTAATTGATCTTTAGTCGTTACAGGACCTAGTTTTTCCTTTTTTTTTCCTTTCAATTTGGCAAACAAAAAGATGACACTGAGAAAAAGGCTTGGGTATCTTAGAATTGGGCAATAGTTTTTTTTTTTAGTAAAGGAAAATGTGGAATGTAGCCAACATGTTTCATTAATAAGAGGTTAATAAAACAAACTCAAGAGTAATGAGCAAAATACAAATTCCTACATTACAGAAATAAAACATAGGGCCTCCCCCGGACATGGGTGGGATAACTATAGAAATAATATAATTATAAGAAAGTTACATAAAAAAATACAACATTATGAGATCCCCCAACAGACCCTCGGGGTGAGGATCCATCAAAAGTATAAAACAAAGGAAGTATCCCTCAGTCAAGCGTAGGACCGATCTCGATCTCATCGGCATTGTACTCCTCAACGTGGAAAGCGCTGGCAATCCTCCATGTAGGATCTGTCGCTGCAGCTGTAGCACAAAATAAAATAAGATGCATAATGTGAGTTAAATTACTAGAAATATTATTTCTAGTCCAACAAAGGTAATAATTATTCATATCTATCCAAAGAACCCAGGTTGTAACAACGATTGCGATATATCATGCTTCCCTCATAATACATCTCTTAGAAGCGAATTTCGAGCTAGTCCACAAGTGCTCATACATAATGGGATACTAAGTAGTTCCAAGAACCCTAAGGACATATTCGAGGATTGCTTTGCTCCTGTGACAATCCAAAAATAAATGATCTCTGGTTTCTGTCAATGCATTGAAGAATCCATATGATGTATCGATATTCAGTTGGTGTTAGACCAGGCTCTCTCTAATCAAAATCGTGTCGTTTAGGACTAGCCAAATGAAGATTTTCACTTTAAGCGGGGTTTTTTCTTTCCAGATAATTGCCGATCATTTCTTTCTACATCCCTTGAAATGAAGGCAGTTATATAGCGGTCGTACCGTGAAGGTGTCATTTTTCTCAAGTCCCCAGGCTTTCCTATTGGGTCCTTGTGAACATTTCACTCTTAAGTTGGCGATATGAGCCTATAGTTCCCTAAGCATGTGTTGGTAATCCTAGTTAAGGGTTTGTTTAAAGGCTGATTTTTATGAGCTTCTTATCCAAGTTCCGGCCACCGTGCAGTGTGGATGTGACACTTGTGCATATAGGTCTGTGAAAATTCTCTTCATGTGTGTTCACCACACCATTTATCCCACTAGACTCTGGTAAGCCTGCAGTTACCGATATAGGATGTTACACAGTTATTGAACAGATCATAGGTTTTGGTAATCTCTTTCCAAAACCAAGAGACACGTCGACCCACCCTACTGTCCAGATTCTGTGTCCCATTTCCATGTAGATATGTCTGCACGAAGTCTTGCCACCCTTCGCCGTTATGGTGAAAGACTTTCCACCACCACTTTCCCAAGAGCGCAAGATCCACATCTCGAAGATCAATAATACACAATCCTCTGTGTATTTTCTGCATACTTGTCTTTTTCCATCTAATGAGGTGATAGCCATCCTTATCTAAAGTTTGTACCCTTCCAAATAAATCGCTTTCGGATGCGGTCAATTATCTGGATAATCTATCATGGCATTTCGAAGAAGGAAAGATAGTATGTCGGTAGGTTCGGGAGGACAGAATTGATGAGAGACTCTCCCTCCCAGGGACATTAACTTTCCTTTCCATCCTGCTAGTCTGTTTCAGCCCGGTCAATGATATGTAGCCAATCTGCCTTCGTAAGCTTGTCTGATCTCAATGGGAGCACCAGGTATTTAATGGGGAAAGTTTCAACGGTGCAGTTGAGAATGGTTGCATGCTCCATTGCCTCCTCTAGGGATAGGGCAATAGGAATGAGGGCGCTTTTGTGAAAATTAACCCTGAGCACAGACCACTCTTCAAATTGTATAGGATTCATTTAAAAGTGGTTGTCTCCCTGATATCGCCATTTCCGAAAAGAAGTGTATCGTCCGCATATGATGAATTGAGCAATCTGGACGGTTATGTCCACTGGCCACAGGAGTGATCCAACCAGCCTGTCTGCAGTTAACCATCATATTTCTCAGAACATCTGCCACTATGGTGAATAGAAACCGGGGGGGGGGGGGGGGGGGGTTCATTGTCGTTGGCCGCGCTTGCAAGAAAACGGTTGCCCCATTCCACCATTCACCATGATAGCTGTCATGTTAGTGGTGAGACAATTGAGGATCCATCTGATCCATCTGTCAGCAAAACCATTCCCTGCAAGTGCTTCCAAAAGAGTCCCATTCATGTGAATCATACGCCTTCTCAAAATCAAGCTTTTGGAGATAGCTCCTAGCATTCGAAATGTGACAATAGTTTTACTAAAGATGATATGGTTGTGAATGAGGATTCAGAGTGTTATCTCTAAGCCTGAGGAGATGGCTCCTAGCATTCGCTGGCATTCTTCAATTTCTTATAGTTTTTGTGTAGACTTGCAATCTCTAAGCCTGATCCAAGCGAGTTGTAAACACAAGGTCTCTTAGCTGTTGTTTATTGGCTTTACCACTCTGCTACACGAGCACTTTCCCTTGCTGAGCTTGTTTCTTGCGTCTCATGTCACCTTTTCACCGTGCTTGCAATGTGTTCTTGGTTTGTTTCGGCACTTGTCAGCTGTGGTTTTTCGATGGTCTGGCATATTGTATTCTATTTACAGTCTCTCCTTTCCTTCCCAACCCTTCTCGTTCTCAGACGCTCATGACACACTCAGAAGAAGATCCAGATTAATATTTTCCTGTGATCATGATGTGCATGCTGTTCTTATTTTTCATGTTCTTTCTGTTAACGAATTGTGTTTTTTCCTTACAACATCCCACTTCCTAATGTTTCTGACTTTAAACAGTTTTTACTTGTACATGAGTGATTAGTAGAACTCCAAGATAAAATATAGTGTAAATCACTTTATTGATGAAACTGTATAAATAAATAGTACCAACCCAAAACACTCATGTCAGCTCCTGACTTATATTAGAAATTATATCCCCTTTCTTCTTCCTATGACTCTCTTCCAAGTTCAGAATCCATCTCAAGCTCACAAATTAAACCCTTAAATCGCCCTTAAAAAAGAAGGGAAAAGAAAAAAAAACAATCAAAAAACAAAAAACCTATTGCTTTTGACTCCAAAATAGCTCGAAAATTCATATCATTTGGGAAGATCCGGCAGCTTTTGATTAGGGAGGCTCCAACCCAACACTGCTCATGTCATCTTTAATCCCCAGCTGTGTGGTGTGAACCACCAGATGACATTGCATAAACCACACCCCTACAAATATCGTCCAAAAATAAATTAGTCAATTTCAAACTATAAAAATATTTTGTTCTTATTAAAAATAAAAATAAAAACTATGTATAGATTTAATAAACAATTGTTCGGCCATTTAAGTACCAGGATTATTAGCTCTGAATATTATCGTAACCCAACCACCATATGGCACCGGACAATGTTCCTATCGACCGGGTCAACCAAATTAAACTTGGGTGGGATCTTACATTGGGATCATAGTTTCCAAGCCCTTTGTCCAACCACATGGAAGTTGAATCCATGAAGATGCAAAGGGTGGCTCTCAAACCCCAAAATACTTGTATCTTGCATCACCAACTCCACAGTAGTGTTGAATTGTAAGATTACCTCTTTAGTCCCATTGCTAACAAGCATATTATATGTATATTTTAAATACCCTATTGTTCTTTCTTGATTTTTTTTATATTAAATTTGTTCATGAAAATTTTCGTTCTTCTTGATTGAGCCTTTCTTGTTGAATCGATTATCTTTTATTTATTTGTGAGTATTTTTTATTTGAACCCTATTGATTTAGATCTATATCTTATTTGAACCCTAAAACCCAATTTCGATTGTTCTTGACCCAAAACCATTTTTATTGGACCCTAAACCACCAACCCAGTACCCTAATTGTACCCTATAAATACAACCCTAATGCAAACCCTAAAAATTGTACATTTTTGAAGCCCTAGCCGCTTATTCTCTCTCCTCTCTCCTCTCTCCTCTCTCCGCCCGTTCTCTCTCTTCTGCTGTGTTTTCCTGCCGAAAACCCCCAAACCCATCCCCTGTGCTTCTTCTCCAGCGAGACCCCCGACCCTCCGGTGACCCCCTCCTGGCGCCACCCTCTAGTCGACGCCACCACCAGACTGAAACCCGCATGTGCCTGCTTCCTCGGTCCTCGACATTAACAGGCACCCAAAACCCCTACCCGATCACCCCTGTCCTCCACTTCGTCGTCCAGCACCACAAGCGTCGCCCCTACCTCCGTTGTGCCGCCGCCTGTAACGCCGACCGCCGCCGTCGACGTCGACCCCGACCCCGACCCCGACCACCCCCTTTGCTCCTCTATTGCTGCTGCTGTCTCTTTGCTATTGTGTTGTTGCTTTTAGATCTCTTTGTACGTATATTGCACGTGCTATTGGTGGATTGTTTTAGTTCGTGGGTTCATTGCTTCGGGATCCTTATCCCGTTATTCTTGGTATTCGTTTTCACCGTTTATATGGCAAGCCACCGTCCTCTTTAATTGCTAATTGTATCAAATTCAAGTTTTTTTGAAACCCTTGCAGGTAGATCTCTTTGTTATCGTATTGTTCATTGTTCATCTCTTCGTTTGGTCTATTGAGGGTTTACACAAGTTAACCCTAATATTCTTGACATCGTGCCACTTTTGACTCTAAAGTTTGGATGTTTCATGAGTGCATATAGAATTGATAATAGGGTTTTCATATAGTCATCACACAAATACATTTTTGTAGAGACAATTGATATGTTATATATTGTTTGATCGATTGATGATTGATTGATAAATTAATGTATGTGTGTTCTTAATCCTATTTACCATGTTTTACACCCATCATGCTGATTATACAATTTATTGACTAAAGAATCGACACCCATCATGTTTAATTAATTTATTTTCAAGAAAACTACACCAAACCTGTATATTGCTTACTAACCTGTATGTTAACTGCTGTTTTTGAACAAGTAACGATCTTAAAATGAATTACTTTCTGAATATGAATTGTAGCCTTATCTTTATAATTTTCGGAATATCTTGAATTTTTGAATTCCAAGATGTGTAGCAAAGTTATGCTTGTTTTACTATAGCTGTGTTTTTACTTTTAGATTTTCTGATTCTTGTATCTTACATGTTTAAACAGTGAAAAGGCTGATCAAATGATAAAATTTTGCTCCGATAATTTCCAGATTGTTGCTTAACATGTTTAGGAGTCTAGAAAATATTTTTGATGAATTTATTATGGTGTTTTTACTGTTTCTAAAATTATAATAAGATTATGTCGAATTTCTGTCTGAACATGAAATCTGTCAAGAACAATGTGTTTGACCTAGCTACTGTTATCAGGTTTTGAACTTTAAATATGCATTGGAACCGTGAGGAAGTCTAGTTTCTAGAATTTCTGACGGATTCAGTTTTCGAGTTCTGAAACAGCAGAAAACTGCATTTTTGTACAGAATACTCTTGATGTCCAGAATTATATATTTCAGTTTTTAATAGTTTGACTATTCATATAGCATACTATTGTATGAGTTCATGTATGTATGAAGCATTGCATGTTCCTAATGAGTTATTGTCATCATTTTAATAGACCTATCTAAGTTATAGTCCTACTATTCTCCTATTAATACTATCGTTCATCGAGATGTCCATTGATTGCACATTGTATTGTTGCATTAATAAAATAATTAATAAGCCGAAGTTTAAGGGATTGACTTTAGTAGTGGACAATATAATGATTGTACTCGGAGGAGGGGCCTGTGTTTCCCTATTTATCGGTCTATTGGTCTATCAGTCTATTGGTCATATCGGTCATCGATTAATTGTAGATTACTGACTACCGTATCTCGATTGATTCGGTCATCGGTCATTATTGAATATCGTTGCTGAGTACATGAATTATAAAATCCACCTCTAAGTTTAAACGTAACTTATTTTTAGTAACAACCATGTGGTAAATGGATGGGACGCATGACGTGCTACATTAGTTAGGATTAAATAATTAATAGACTTAAGGATCACACCACATCGACACTTCATATTGTTCCTCATTGTTCCTATTGATATCGAATTGATCATTGATTATTGTTACCGATTATTGAACCATTGTTTATAGCCATTGCATCGATTACTGTGATATTGATTTTTAATTTTCGTGCCATGTTAATGATTCCTATTGATCCATTGAAATAATTGATATACCGTTATTCCATTGTTCCCTGCTTTCTCTACTTGCAGTCCATGACTTACTCTAAGGACAATTTTTCTCCTCTTTTTAGATGAAGTGTTTACAGGTGTTGATGGAAAGTTGCCTGATGGATTGAGAGAACAATATTGGTGAAGGAAATTGATAGCATCGCCGCTTAATAAATTGTTGTTTTATCATGGAGATTTAATTATTGAACTATTACTATTTCATTGTATTGTGGGCTTTTGACCCGAATATTGTTATTTTTGTTTCCAGACGTTAAATTATTATTGTATTTGGATATTTCATATTGCTTCATTTCAAGTATTATTGTTCATGAGATTATTATTATTGCCTGCGCAATTGTTCTGTATTGATTATATTGTGGAGTCAATCGGATAAACAGCTTATGGGTGATGTTAGTCATTCGCTGAGCTGATGTCATATACTCATATTCCGTATTTTTGGGAAGCGAGGCGTGACATATTGATTCTCAGAAGAATCAATGTGATAGGTGATTACAATAAATAGAAGAATAATAAAGAGAACCCTAGGTTAGTCTTGATTCTCAGTCGTCTGATATATCCTGTAGAAGAAGTAACTGAATATGAGTCGTACGATCTGACTTGGAGTTGAAGATTGGGCTGAAATGACCTAACAAACTGAGACCCAGAATAATACAGCCATCGTGGTCGGTTGACTGTACCCACAAGTGTGGATTGTCTCCTTCTCAGGAAAATCATGTACAGTGGTCAGTCGGGTGTGCGCAGGGCTAGCCCCTCCTTGAGACAGGTAATGTAGCCTCCTCAGGCTTCAAATTTTTTTGCAATTTTAGGGGCTCCCAAATTTTTATTTCCCTTGTAAATATAGACACGTATTTTGCGCGATAAAAAATTATATTGTTATTAGGGTCCCCAAAAAGAATTATTTGGGCCTTTAGAATTTTTTTAAAAATTATTTGGGTTTGGGCTTGATTGAATTTGAGCTTTAAATTTGGGTGATTTAAAATAAATCCACATTAAAATCAATAGAAATCCAAACCCGAAATCCACATTTAAATCCACATTCAAATCGAACAACCCAAACTCAAAACCCGACCCAATCACTTTTACCCTTACCTTCTTCCCCAATTTTTTAACCCGACCCTATCATCTTTCTTAGCCTGCTCTGCGTTCTTCCCTTTCTTTATTCTCCCAATCTCTAACTCTCAAAACCCTAATCTCTAAATCTCAATTCCCAAATCCAATCAACTCCAATACTCCAATTCTTGTTTTCTTCTCCCCAAACTTGTTGATTTTGACTTAACCCTAAATCCAACCAACCCACTTCCTTCAAAATCTGAAACCTAACCCTAAATTCGAAATCTATATCTCAAATTCCTGGGACAGTGGTCAGTAGGTATGTGGGTGTGGTGAACTGGTGATGCCTGGTGGCCAGTGGGTGTGGTGCAGTGGGTGTTGTGTGCAGCGGGTGGCGGGTGGACTGAGTTGCTTATTGGTAACTATTTCTGTAACACTCCATAATTTCTAAAAAGTATAATATATATATATATATATATATATATATATATATATATATATATATAGGTTGATGGCATGGATGTAAATATATTGAAAATGAATAGTGAATGGGGGGCCCACGGTTGAAAATAGCACAGCATGTTGTTTGTTGCTATGCTCCTGGTGACGTGGCATCGCCAGTGGGGCCCACCGCCAGCTGAAGTGAGAAGGCAGTTCCGCTGCCTTGCAGCCTTGCTGACATTGGCGATGTTCGTCCACGTGAGAGAGAGACTTCGGGAGAGAGAACGGAGAAGTAGAGGAAAATTGTCCCATATCAGGAGATTACAAGAATATAATAATAATTAATAATAATGTCTATGATCAAGAGTCACCAATCTGGTTAACCACCTTTTGAGAGACAGCTTGTGGTGGGCAGTTGTACTATACTATAAATTTGTCTACTAAATTGTATAAATTGTCCGATCTCGGGGCAGGGGTGTTACAATTTCTTACCCAATTTTATGTTAGGACTTAATGAGTTGAATATTGAGTTCAATTTTATGTTAGGGCTATAAGTTAATGAGTTCAATTTTATGTTATTGGTAGCTAGTTCTAAATGAGTTCAATTTTATGTTAGGGCTTATTGGTAGCTATTTCTTAGTTGCTTATTGAGTTGCTTAATTAATTTGAAATTTAATATGTTTTGAAGCTCAATTAACAATTCACAATTCACAACATGTTTGATTATCCATTCACAAGTGTTGATGTTATATGTTCTGCATATCTGAACATATTTTTGTATGCTTCTCATGTGGAGGCATATCTGATTGACGATTTTCACTCTTGTCTTCAAGTGGTTGGGGGTATGTTTGGGGTAAAATTTGAGGTATGTGTAGTCCTAGGGATGGCGAACGGGTCGAGTGGGCCGGGCCGGGCCCAACCCGTACGGGTTGGCACGTATACTTAGCCGGTCCGGGCCGGGTTGCACTCTTATTCGGGCCGGGCCGGGCTAAGTTTTCGTTTGAGTGGCCCGCCCAACCCGTGAACCCTTTAGGGTTCAACCCGGGTTGGGCCGGGTCGACCCGCGGGTTGGCCCGTTTAATAATTTTTTTTTTTTTTTTTGGTAGCTTAAATTAAAATAATAATAATAATAATTATAATACTAAGTAAGAGTAATAATACTAATAAACAATAAAAATCGTAATAATAATAATAATAAGATTGAAAGAGTGAAATTGACAACAAATTTTGAAATATTATTCATATGAATTTAAGTTATACAATTTTAACAATTTATAACGAAATGAAGAATTCAATTCACAAATAAGTTTTATACAATAACATATTTCTTATATACAATTTTAATTAAGTACAAGTTTTCTAATTTGACATAACAAGCAAAGCTATTGTTGTTATTGTTGTTGTTGTTCTTCGGGCGAGTTGCTCCCACTTGTAGAACTTGATAGTGCTTTCCCTTGCGTCCTATCTTCAGCCTTCAGCCAGTCTTCTGTGCAAACGAGCATCTCTAACGCCTCGGGCTTCAACCGATTCCTATAATCAGATAGAACCCTGCCACTTGTAGAAAATGCACTCTCAGAAGCAACTGTAGAGACAGGAGGAGTTAGTAAATCTTTAGCCATAATTGACAGAATACTAAAAGTGTGTTCATGTTCTTTCCACCATTGTAAAATATCTAGTGCAGAAAGAGTAGGCTCAGTATCCTGTTGGTTATACCAATTTAATTTATTTGGTTGATTAGTCCTAGGTTTTTTAGATTAAATTTTTTCAAGTAAACTAAATGTTCTATCACCAATTCTACTTTTACCCTTACCTTTAGAACTACCAGAAGAAGAACTAACTACAGGAGTTGTACTACTAGAATCAAAACGTCTATCATAATAATCATACACGTTATTTAACGTAGATTCAAACTGAACTAAAAAAGTAGCGCAATCAATTGTTAATTCTACATTGTCCTCTAAATATCCAAAAAATATTTGTATCAAATTCTTCGTACCTTCTAATTTGATACGGGGATCCATAACAGTAGCAACACAAATCAACATAGGAGGAGGAAAATAATACTCCAAAAATTTTTGAAATACAGGTATTACAATGTCACTAATATAGGGATTATTTAACATTTTGTTAAATATTTGCATCATGCTAACTAATTCAATAAAAATGCTACTAGAAGTAGATTCATATGTTTTTGAAAATTTTAAAGTTGCGGTTTTAAAAGGTTCTAAAAATTTCAACAAAGATTCGGCAAAAAACCAATCGGGGGGAGTCATTTCAAAATTGTGCATATTTTTTGCGATACAAAAATCATTTACAACTTCTTTATAATCGGTGACAACATTTAGTAAATCAAAAATAGAATTCTATCGGAGTCTAACATCCTTTGGAAATTTTCTAAAAGGAACATTTCTAACCCTACACCAAGCTTTCCATTCTTGTAAAATGCTTGGACTTAATGCAATGAAATGTACACAATTTCTAATTTTAACTATATATGGATCAGCTATTCTTAAAGCATCTTGAACACATAAATTTATAATATGACATGCACATCTAACATGAAAAATATTGTTAGATGGAGGGTTTAATACAGATTTTAAAGTAGTAATTGCTACATTGTTGTTAGATGCATTATCAAAACTAATAGCCATAATTTTATCGCGAATATGAAAAACATCACAAATTTCTATAATACGGTTTGCTATTTCAGCGCCACTATGGGGATACGGCAACGCCGCAAGTGATATGATTCTTTTTTGAAGAATCCAATCATTGTCGATCCAATGACAGGTTATTCCCATCGTTGGAATATTGTTGACACCCGTCCAACAATCCGAAGTTAAACTAACCCTACAAGTTAAACTCCATAAAATTGCAATCAACGCGTTCTTCATTTCAACATACATTTTAAAACAATCCGATTTGCAAGTATTTCTCGGAATTCTTTTAAAATGAGGATTTAAGGCCATTTGATTAAAATTTTCCAAGTTCCTACTCTCGGGATAGGAAAATGGCAACTCTTCCTTAATGACTAATCGGGCCATTTCCCGACGAACAAGTTCGGGATCATAAGGGTGGCTATCTACTTGACCGGTCCTAGGGTTGATTTTTTGTTGGCCTTGTATTTGATCAAGAAGTTCTTTATGATTATGTTGGATGTGCCTACTAATTGTACCGGTGCCGTCACCCCTCTTGAATTTGTATGTTTTACTACATGTTTTACCCACTTTCAAACCTATATCTGGAGTATGTTCGTCCGGGATATAATCATAAAACTTATGCCAATCGCTAGTTTCTCCTCTACTTTTCCTACTACTACGGGATTGTGTGGTTTCGGTTTGTTGTTGTTCTTCTTCTTCTTCTAATTATATGTCGCCTACAACATCGTCGTGTGCACCCCATTGTTCCATAGTAGGATCAATGTAATCTTGAGCGGGGTTACTAGTTGGGACAATTGGTGGCCTACGTGAAGAGGAGGAGGAATCTTGTCCGCTACGACCGCTACCGCGTGATCTAGACATAATGTGGTAATGTGCTAAAGTATGTAAAAAAAAATATACAATGTAGGAGAGGTGAATTATACAAAAAAAATCTAAAAAACAAGAGGGTTGAGATAAAGAAGTTCAAAAAACGAACAATAATTTTAACTACAACGCAAAAAAAAAAAATTAACGAGAGAGATAGAGATATTTTGATACCGTTCACCGTGGAATACGCGTATGAAAAAAAAATCGTTAAAATAAGAATAGAATTGAAAAGATGGAGGAGCGTTTTGCCGATTCCGCAATTGAAGAGTTGAGAAGAGGTTGAAGTAGATTTGATGAGGGTTGAAGAGAGTTGAAGACGTTGAAGACGTTGAATTTTGATTCCGATATGACCGAAATTCGATCGTGTATATGCCTCCTTGTTCTTTGTTTGATGAATACTACAATTGTTCAAAAATTCTTTACAAATGATGTATAATAGTAGAGAGAGTAAGAGAGTGAGGTGTGATTTTTTATGAAATTTTTGGGGATATTTATAGGCTAAATATGTTGGAAAAAACAAAAAAAAAAAACCAAAAAAAATACCCCAAGGTCCCCAACGGCTCAAAGAGCCGTTCTGTGACTTCTGTCCCAAGACAGAGCGCACCAGCAGCGAACGGGCAAAATTTTGACCGTTTGACCCGCGGGTCAACGTTCGACCCGTCACGGGTCGAACGGGTCGAAACCCGCGGGTCAACCCGCGGGTTGGCGGGTCCAATTCGCGAGTTAGGCCGGGTTCGTGGGTCGGGTTTCGCGAGCCGAATTCGCGTAAATTGCGACCCGGGTCGACCCGGTACTGTTCACCGGGTTCGACCCGAACCCGCCTAGCAACTAAGCGGGCCGGGTTGGCAGGCCGGGTCGCGGGTGGGTCGCCGGTTGACCCGGCCCAGTTGCCATCCCTATGTAGTCCTCCTCATTTTGCATATATGATTGATGCTTATGAGTAAACTTATTATTGGATGATATATATTTTGTATATTTTGTCTTGAACAATGTACAAATTTTTTGTATACATGTTTTTTTTTAATGTATGGGGGGCCCATTTCGGGAGTTTGCTTCGGGCCCCCAGGAACTCAGGGCCGGGCCAGGGTGTGCGGTCGACCGCCACCTTAGACGGTTGACCCATCACTCTGCCAACAATTGTTTTTTCACTTCTACCCTCTTCGACTGCTTCAACCTCTGTGCTTCATCGTATCTTTTTCTAATCTGAATCACGAATATATAAAACATATTCATAACATATCCCCTATCTTAAACCTCTAGCTCATTTCCTTTTCATTCATGGAAATCTCTTTCACTCCGTCCTTGTGTCTCCCTCTCTCTGAAACCATCTATTTTTTTCTTACAAACATGTGCAGAAGATATTGCAACTCATGTGACAATCTTTTAATGTGAAATCGAGTATCTCGGACCATCCATGAGGACGACGAAGGCAATTGCTTTTATGATTTTAGGGATGAGAATTGAAGAATTTGTTTTGTTCTTGTCAAATAGTGAGAGTGGCTTGGAAAGAGGCAGTGCTATATTATATGTTTTGAAGTTTTAGTAATTGTTAGTCTAATGTTACAATATTTATCACCAGTAATAAGGAGGAAGAACACATGGATATTAATGTGATAGTGCTGATGAAGTATAAATTGATGCAGTGATGCAATAGTGCTCATGTTGATGGTTGACTTATGGTAATAAATAATGTATTAATGCGGGGGACATGAGAATTTGTTTGAGTTTATGCTTGATGTATTCTGGATATACGTCAGGGTCCAGGGATGGTGGTTGTTTTTATCTAAATGCAATATCGATTCTTAATTTGTGACCGAATTCGGAGGTCTTGAATGGGAATGCAGAGATGATGTTGGTTACTTGTGACTGATATGACTATACCCAATTCTCTCATCTCTTATTTTCTTGCCCATTTACGGGAGTGAAGTCCTTGCTTTTCTTATGTTCATGATTTGCTTCTCTGTTCTTATCTTTTATCAGATTCGTTGTAAGTTTTGATGTATTCCTGTTTGAGCTTGGTTTTGTGTGTTTGAATGGTTAATCCCAACATTCCCACCAAATTTCTATCTAATAAGTTTTTAAGTAGATTTTTTAATGGATTTGAGAAGTTGAAGGTTGAAAATTTATGGAGAGATAAGGATTCATGGGTCTTTGGCTTCGTGGGTTCTCTGTAAAAAAAAAATTTCTTTTTCTTTTTTACCGATTAATTATGCTATTAAATAGCAAAGTGGCAATGTGACAGCTTGAGGTCCTAGCTATTATTTAAACATTTCTAAACTATGTTTGTTTTTATAATTATTAATTAAATCAGTATTATTAAAATAAATTACCCTTATTCTATTTGAAATAAGTATATTTTTGCCAAAACTCGGGTCTAACTTTTTTTTTTTTTTTTTTTTTTTAAGGTTAAAGGTGGAATAAGGCCACTCTGTTTCATTAATAAGAGCCGGTCTAATTTTTTTAGGTATAAAAAACAGGATATGTTAATTAAGTTTTTGGAACCGATATTTAACGGTGCTAAACTGAAAACCACGCAGATGGTATGAAAAGAAGTTACCCATCTATAATATCTCTAATATTATAATTAAAGAAAGTCTTAGTGTTATTTATAAATCTATCAACACGTGTAACGCACAAACATAACTATTATAAAGGAGGCTTTAGGTTCAAGCGCGTCTGAATTTTTACTTTAAAAAAATAATATTTATTAAGATATGCATTGCATGTGTAAATTACTTGTTATATGTAATGCCCAATGACATAAAACAGTTATTATTTGTAATCCAAGTTAAACTTAATATAGAAAACATCTTTTCTCTCCATTTTGGTGGTAGTTAAAGCATCTATAGTCGTTTGCTAAATATCGATAAAATGGATATTTGGCTGAAAAACGCACTGCACTCGTTTGCCAAATATCCATTTTATCCATATTTCGCTACAGTCGTTTACTATAAATGAGAATGGGTTTGAGATTTATCCATATTTGAGCGACGACACTCGAAGTGCCGTCCCACAAAAAAAGTAATATTTTTTTCGTCGGACGGCACTTCAAGTGCCGTCCCTTGATTTTTTTTTTTTTCAATTAAAAAACCCCCAAATCCCTCGGACGGCACTTCATGTGCCGTCCCTTGAAAAAAAAATTTCCAATCAAAAAACCCCAAATCGCAGGCCCAAATTCCTCGGACGGCACTTCATGTGCCGTCCGGAGGTTTTTGTAATTTTCAATTTTTTTTTGCAATTTTTGGAAATGTTTTTGCAATTTTTAAATTTTTTTGTTATTTCTGAAATGTTTTTGTAACTTTTTCGTAATTTCTGAAATATTTTTGTAATTTTTTATTTGCACCCTGAGTACGAATTTTTATTCCTCGGACGGCACTTCGAGTGTCGTCGCTCCATTTTTTTATTTTTTTAAAATTTTTTTTTTCTCCGACGGCACATGAAGTGCCGTCGCTTATTATTTTATTATAAAAAGCTAAAAAATAGTTTTTGACGACTGCAACAAAACTTCGATTCCTATTTCCATTTATCCATATATCGATATTTTTTCCTTCAACGACTACAAATGCTCTTACCAGTTCTTTTTCCATGTACATTCAAACATGATATTGACAACAACAATGCTACACCCATAACCTATCTTACAATCTTTGGTGGCACAGTACAATTAAAAATGTTACAATTGTATTTTATAAGATATCTCTAATAGTATTGTGTCACCTAAAATTGTAGAAAGAAAGATTGTGGGTGAAACATGGTTGTTTTGCCAAATTGCTTGCCTAAACTGATCTGATACAAATGTTGGATAAATTATAATAATATGAAAAATCCAACAGTAGGAGTGAGATTTTGACATGGGGTTTGGATGGCCTTCGGTTTAGTCTAACTCGGTAACTCCACTTGTGTCCAAAGCTAAGAGAAGGATAGTTGACCCAACTACTCTGGGATATATAGATATATTCTCACTATATAAATATTATTATGTATAACATTATTTTATGGGTAACACGTATATTATATGTACTAATTGTATGGATATTGGACTGCAAGTTGAATGGGATGAGAACCCAGTAGTACCCAGACATGTATTTATCCTATAAATACTAGCTTATAATAGTAGTCTAGGTATTTCAATTTTGATACATAGGGCAAATATGTCAAGTACCTTAGTCTAGAATATTAGCCCATCCTTATTATTTCTCATAATCTTCAACAATCTTGAGATATTATTTATTTTTATTGTGAGATTAAATCAAGAGAGAGATTGTTGAAATTCGTCGACGTCGAGATCTTCGTTCGTCGACGTCGAGATCTTCGTTCGTCGGGATCCGAATCAACCGACATGACCCGATCCGAATCAAGTGGTCAGACCGATGACTCATCCCCCTTCCTCTCACGTGCTGCGTGCATGTGTGAGCATTTGGTTTGTCGATCCATTCCCGAACTCGGTCGAACCCGAAACCCAATATCCTCCATATGCTCCTGTAGTTGTTGGATTTGATGTTTAGGAGATGGATTTGGTGTTTGGTTTATTTGAAGTTTGGTGTTTTGATTTAGTGTTGGGTGTTGTGCGTTTTGGTATTTGGGGATGGATTTGGTGTTTGCTGCAGGATGTTGGACCAGATCCTAGTTGGATGAGATCCATACATGTTGGACTAGATCAGATCCGAAATTAAAGATAATTTCTTCACGTATATATATTAGAATTATTTGTTAAAACTCTTTGTTGTTAAGTGCTACATTTTAAATTTCTGTTAACCATTGTTTGTTTATGAATTCGATTATCTTGTTGCATGCTAAAATATATATATTTATAAACAGTTGGTACAATAGTTTATTCAATTAGTTGTACACTATTAAAAGTTAATTGTAAAGATAAGTTTGCTAGTTGCTTATATTTTGAGTGATTATTTTGGCTATGTGCTAAAGATCAAATATGTATTTTGACAAGTTAAATTATAGTTTTGACTCTAAATTTGAATCTCCAATTAAATTGTTATTTGAATTTAATGGTGTCAATAATTTTTCTAATTGGCTAATCTTTAACAATTTTGATGATTGTAGGAATTGTAAAATTACCTACCAATTGCATATATTGGAGACTATGAATATACATTGTTTTGTGCTAAGGTCAAATAAGTTTGCACTTAGCAGGCATCTCCATCGAACCTGGATAACACTTCTAACGTGAAGTGTCGGTATGATCTACTTTAATCCCTATTAGTATTTTCATGTGTTGAGTGAGCTATCCCAACTTCGATTAAATGATCTGTGTTACTTTGTAAGAGTGACAACATGTTTGAGAATTTTGATCAAAATTAATTTCGTTTTATAACTAGCATATTTAGGGTTCTTATGTGTGCCTTATTGTATTGTGTATACATATATTGGCAAACCCTTATTTTGTAGTTTGTGCATGATTGCATATATGCTTCTTTCATAGCGTGTAGGTTCTTTGATGAATGTCTATAACTTAGAAGGAAGCATCCCGTAATGTAGGATATACTTTTTAGTTATATTTTGTTCTTTCTCGTTCGTTGTACTATGTGTAAAAAGTTGAATTATAACATATTGGTCATTATCTCGTGTAGCGTTTCGAAGATGATGAAGAACGAATAAAAGAAAAAAAAACTCTTCGCTCAAAGTGTTTGAGCACTTGGACATTGTTAGAACCATAAGAGAAAGCACACTATTTTATGAAATGTATTTTTATCATTTGTTGTGATTGTGTGTTCTCTCATTATTATTTTATAATGTGCCTATATAGTCAATGACATGTAGGTTGAGTTTAATAAGCGAAGTAATTGATTATGTTAGTTCCAATTTGTGTAGTCCTTTAAAACAACATAATAGGCTAGAACATTCGAACTATATATATTAAATTATCTGATATTGTTGAAACTCATAATTTTGCTAAATGTTAATTCCTTAAAATATGGCACTTGTGAGGTTTGTGCTCAGATTATCATCACTAGAAAATCATTTAGTATGGTCTTTATGAGCACACATTTTTTAGGTTAATACATTCTGATATTTGTGATCTCAATAACTTTGTGGCTAGATGAGACTATAGTTGGCACAAGTATTTAATCACTCTCATAGATGAGTATTGTAAACTTTTTTTATATATATGAAGGATGAAGCACTTGTTAATTTTAAAGAATTTGAAATCTAGTTAAATGCTAAGATAAAAAAGGTTCAAATTTGATAGAGGTTGTGAATATATTTTAATACTTTTAGAGAAGTTTGCATTTGACATAATCTCTAGTGCATTCTATTTATTACAGTAAAAACAATATTGATACAGTTAGAATCAAACACTTAGTAAAATATTGAATTCTACGTTATTGACTGTTGTTTTATTTTGTGTAATGTTGGGTGATGTTGTATTGTTAATCATATTCCTAATATGTTACTACACTCTAAATTATTTACACCTTATGGTTTATGGCATAAAAATACAAATAATATTGTTAAAGTGAAAACATGAGGATGTAATATATTTGCTATAGTACCTGACCCTAGAAGGCCTAAAGTAGGACCTAGAACATACAATTTTGTGTACTTAGAAGTGCAGAACGTTGTGTTGTGGACTGTTTTGGATCTATCTAATATGTGATAATAGAATCTAAAATTGTAGAATTGTTTGAGGATGTGTTCATAAAAAATAGAGGCATGTTATCCAGTCCTACAGACACGGTAAATGATTCACAGTTGGAATCTTGGCCAAGCATTACTGACACTCAAAACTTCAATGACTGATAAGCCAAGAAGACTATTTAGTAGATAATGAAATGAATTTGTTGTTATACAATAAAACTAATTGATTTGCCGAAAGGGGTTAAAACTATAGTAAGTGTGGTTTTGTAAAAGAAACTTAATTTTGATTGTTCAGTAGCAATTTTATGCACCTTTAGTAGCTAAAGAAATAACTGAGTAAGTGGGGTAGAATGATTTGATGTTTACTCACATGTTTGTTATATTACAACAAAAATGATTCTTCTTGCCCTTACATCTATTAAAATTTTTGTTATTCATTAAAGATGTTGTAAACAGTTTTGTACTTCAATTTTTTGTAATGACCTGAAACTTTTGTACTAAAGGGTTTAGTAAACAAGATTTGCAAACTGGTAAAATCATTGTATTCAAACTAAGGCACGGATGATTTGACAAAATCTTAAAGAGCTTAGATTTGAACCAAGTACTTTAGATGAATGCATTTAATTATGTGGTGAGTCAAATATAATTGCTATAATTTATTTGTATATTGTTGACATGCTTGTTGTTGGAAGTGACATATCTATTATAAATGAAGTTAAAACTGCACTATCCAAAGAATTCAGCATGAAACACCTAGATATTGTGGACATCATATTAGGTATAAGGGTGAGTTTCAGTTGGCAAAAGATAACCCTTAGTCAAACTCATTAAATTAATAATGTGTTTAAAAAGAGGGGATGTGACAGAAAGTGTGTTTTGAAACATTTTATGATTATGATAAAAGATTGACAGCTAACGATGGTGCAACTATGTGACAGTTAGATCATTCGAAACTTATTAAAAGTCTCATATATAAAGATCTGCACTAGACCAGATAGTCTTTAAGGTAGGTATGATCTGCAGATTCACTAGTAATCCTGTTAATACACATTGGAGTGTCCTTAAGAAGCTAATGAGATACCTAAGAGATACTCAAGAGTTTACTTTGTGCTACTCTAGTCACCCTTCAGGATTGAATGAATGATCTGATGCATTATAGTACTCGGAACTTAGTGAAATTCGAAAACTAGTGGACATGTGTTTGCACTAAGAGGACCAGAAGTATTATGGAGATTAAAAGGCAAACATGAATTGCATTATCATCCATGAAATCAGACCTCTATGTGTTATCCTTTGTAGGGGAAGAGCCAGAGTGGATTGAAGGACTTGTTACTAGTCATTCATTGAGAAGTTTAAAGTAAACTCTCTAATTTTATTCTGCGATGTTGTTGCTTGTTTTGGTGCGAGAGCAAACAGATAATAAGTTTATATTTTGAAGGAAACTACTAAAGATCTAATCTTTGATCATCACCGTAAAAAGTGGTTAAAGCTCCTGAGATTGGATCCGAACGGTTGAAAGAGAACTTTGATCTGAATCCGACAACTGTTAACGCGGTCGATGGATCTGCAAAAAGCTGAAACACTGGGGATGACCCCGAAGACAGACCCTCCAACACTCAAATCAAAACCAGAGAGAGAAAGAGTTTGAGAGAGAAATTGTTGATTACCTTCTGACTGAGAGAGGGGTAAGGGTATTTATAGGCATGAGAAACAGTTAGGAGATTGATATGAATCTATTATCTCCTATTGATTCTCCCCCTTAATAGATATAATCAGTTACTCTTTTACTGGGGACAAGAGATTTGACTTACAACCCTCATGGATTGGGTGTCTCTCTTAGTGTGCACAGTAGCTTTTAATGGGCTTGAAAGTGGCCCATATCTTATTAATGAGCCTGAAGAAGGCCCGGACCTATTAAAGAGGTCCGTTACTGTTAATCTGCTTGTAGAAGCTTTAAGATCTGTGCTAGAATCATACTATAACTTTTACCATTATCATAAGCCCCCTACTCCTGAAAGATAATTTTCTCGGCTTTCGGGAAGTAGTTTGCCTTATTCCAGAGTTCTGGGGTGCTATCTTAGTTTACAGGAATGTTAGAAATACCTTGAACTTGTTGGAAGCTTCCAGAGGGGGTGCATATTTTTCTGAACTTTTCTGGAAACTTTCCATAATTTTTTTTGTAAATTTTAATAATTATCCCAATTTTTAGATATTTTTTCCAAATTTGAATTGATTTTCTGAATTTAATAATTATTATTTGGCTTTTCAATTAAAATTTCAAATTTTAATTGAATTTTATGGATATTTTTATTAATTTATCAAACATGGCATGCTTTTTGGAGTGATCTGATGCATCGATCAGACCCTGGCTCGCCACTTGATGAGGTCGGGCGGTCATGATGGAGCCACTGTGGTGAGAGGGTGATGTGGCATGATCGCACGCGTCGATAAGGGTCGGGTTTTCCTGTTGAGTGGGATCAAGTGGCTGGGATGCGAAGCAGGGAGTAGAGGCGACGTGGCGATATCCCATGCATCGATCTCGTGCTAGCACGCATATCAGGGCAATCGAGTGGTTGAGAAGCAGAGTAGAGCGACAGGGATGAAGGGCACGGCGTGGCCAAATTCAAGACGTTGATCACGCACTTGCTCGGGGATTTGGGCAATCGGGCGATCAAAAATTGCTCGAGGATTGCTGTTGGTCGCTCGACTATTTTGGGCGATCTGTTTCTTCGTCATCGTATTACCTCGTCAACTTATGTCCGTATTCGTCAACCTAGTTACTGCCTCTTCGACCATCTCCTCTATCTTCTCTGGTGACCACCCTATCATCGACGAGCTGTTTGTTTGGTTTCGACGAGCTTCGACAACTAGGGAGCTGGCGACCAGGGAGTTGGTGACCACCTCTTCATTGACCAATTCTTAACAATCTAGCTTGTGTCGACCATGGGTTTCGGCGACCAACACTTCGAGCTTCATCGATTTCATGTTTATTCGAGGCCTGAGTTTGGCTGATTTGAGGCTCTATTCATCTCCAAAGTCGGTGGTGCTCGGAGTTAGTTCGCTTGAGTTGAGTTTTTACTCATCTTTGGAGCTTATTCGAATTTGGGTGGCCGACTTTGTAATGCCCCAGAATTTTAAATACAATGTTTGAATTAATAAATAATTTTTAAATCAATTTATTTGATTATTTTGAATTTTTGTTAAATCGATATTTTTACACGTGCAAAACACGTGCAAATATCCTATTTATAATTGAGTATATTCTAAATTTTGGAATTTTTCTGAATAAAGAAACTATTTTTATAAATACTTCGAAAGGGAGAGGCCTTTTTGTAAAAAGTGATTTAAAGGTGAAAATTGAACTTAAAATTTTCTTTAGGGCCGAATATTCAGTCTTGGACTCTAAGAAATTAGATTATATCCATATTTGGTTGATTTTTATCGATTAACTGAATAAATATATAATTATGCAATTTTGAGATTTGTTGAGGACTTATTTGCAAATATTTTCTTGGGAAACTCAAAGTCAGAAAATATTTTGGGAAAACCTAATATTTATTAGTAGATATTATTTCTGAATTTTCTGAATTTTTTTAATATTTATTTGGCATATGTGCAAATATTACAAAAAGAAGGGCTTTTGTGCAAAATTACCACTTGGAGTGAAACTCCAGATTTTCGGATTTTTGGGCTTATGATGGCCAGCCAACTCAGAAATAAATAATTGGATTTTTATTCTAATAAATTTGGTATATTTTGCTAATTTATTAAAGGAGATCTATTGGATATTTCCATAAACTCGTAAAAACCCTAATGCATCAGATTTTCGACTATATTAGAGCCACTACAACCATCCTCCCTCTGCACAAAACAAAAATATATTTTTATTATTTATTTTTTGGAGTTCCGAATCGAGGATCTTAGATTTTTTCAAAAGGAATGGCTTTTTCTTAATCTTTATTATTTCGGTTGATTCTTCACTGAGGTGAGTGACATATGTTTGATTTCTTGTTATTGTATGCATGTTATATATGATGATTTGCCTAGTAGAATGCATAATGGATGATTGTATGATGATATAATGAATTTATTGATGGATGAATGATTAAAAATAGAACTTTTCAAGAAACTATGCAATTAATGAATAAAAATTCTATATAGATGACTTGAGATTGATAAGAACTTAGTAGAAATCATACGTATGTTGTTTTCTTTCATATTTCTTACTGATTTGATTATGTATAATGAGTTTGTATGATGTATATTGCGTAAAGTGAATAAAGGTTGGGTTTTTGCTGTGTAGGCACATACATAGGGTCTATTATGATATTTTGATTTGTAAAACTTGATGCAAAATTGTTGTAGATGCTTATAATCATGGAAAAACTAATATAACTAGTTATAGTCATGTTCAATAAATTTTCAAGAGGGGTTTTAGAATTAGAAGATCAAGCTTTAATGAATTGAAGTAGATTTTTATTTCGGGTCTGACATAGTTTCAGCCGAAACTTGATTTTTTGACGTTTTTGTGAAATTTTCGATTGATCTTGATTTCGACGGATGCTGAGTTTAAATTGACCAATATATTACTTACACACAGTGATTTTTGAAGATTTTACTGATATACATACGCACATATACACATACATACACATTTTCTGATTTTGAAGAAGTTTGGATGAAAATTTGATATTTTATGAATTCGATGAGGACTTGATTTGATTTATAAACTCCAGTATGTTAAACAAGCTGTATTCGATCATCTTAGGGTTTTATTTTCACGAATTCATGCTTTTAAAGATTTAAAACTACGTATCGATTGTAAGAAACACGGATTTCAAAGCGGTTGAAAAAGCTGTTTAAAACTGTTGTATGTCTCAGTTTGGAGCGAGTTTTTGACTTAGTTGCTAATGAAATTTCCTAAAACTTATAAAATATAAGTTGTAGCTCACTGTATCTAGTTTTCAGAACAGTTGACGGATCCTCAATCCGACTTATAGATTGTAAGATATGAATTTTTTCTACTGTACTATCAAACTTTTCAAAAGGGTGAGCTGTTTAAAACTGTTGTATGTCTCAGTTTGGAGCGAGTTTTTGACTTAGTTGCTGATGGAATTTCCTATAACTTATAAAATAGAAGTTGTATCTCACTGCTTCTAGTTTTCAGAACAGTTGATGGATCCTCAATCCGACTTATAGATTGTAAGATATGAATTTTTTTCTACTGTAGTGTCAAACTTTTCAAAAGGGTTTTGAGCTGTTTAAAACTGTTGAATGTCTCAGTTTGGAGCAAGTTTTTGACTTAGTTTCTTATGGAATTTCCTAAAACTTATAAAATATAAATTGTAGCTCACTGCACTTAGTTTTCAGAACGGTTGACGGATCCTCAAACTGACTTATACATTGTAAGATATGCAATTTTTACCACCGTCCTGTCATATTTTCAGATTTTTTAATATATACGATTTTCGAAGGATTGATATTTTGTGATTTTTCTATAACTTCAAAATACGAAACTCAGTTGTTTAAGAGATTCAATCTCAGATTTTATTTCAGGGAATTTTGTGAGTATCCAGATAAATTTGGATTTGTGTGATTTAAAGAAGTTTTCTTAATATAAACGATTTGGTGATGGAATTAAGAAATCTTGTTGTGAGAATTGTGTTGATATTTCGATTTGTGATTCTCTAGAGGATGAGTGGGAACCTAGTACACCGACAGTTGAGATTTGTGATTTGGCCAGTTGGGACCTTGTTGTTGATCAGTTAAGTTAAGTCCGGTAGGGTACAACGACTCTAGGAGATTCGTAACTAATTAATTAACTTAATAAGATAATGACATGCACTAGATGTTGATATGATAAAATAAGTGCAAACATGGGTTATGGATCTCAGTATGATCTGCGGTGCCTCGATAATCCCTGAAATGATCGAGGTGTGAGTGAAATAGTCTTCGGAATTACCTGTGGTGTGGAATTGATCTCCAGAATTATCGGGTCCGAGGCGACGCTCATGGGGTATTCGTGTGATGAGGCGTCATAGCTTGTGGTGTGGGGTATTCTTGAAATTTCCAGCTGTGAGTGAAATAGTCTCCGGAATTATCTATGGATAGAGATTGACCTCCGAAATTATCGAAGCATGGGCAAGATACTCGCAGTTTATCTAAATCTCGTAGTAGTTATCGTAGTAGGATTAATTGCATAACGAGGGATTAAACCCTATAAAGTAGAGAACGATAAGGGCTTGCACTGGATCTATGTAGAGTGAGGAGCATAGATTCGGCAAGTATGCATTAGAGAGTCGTCATACTGCATTTGGGTTTTCTTGACTTGTATTATGCATGATGTTTTCCGTTTTCTTACACTTGACACTTAGTCTAGTCTCACTTGATGTTTCCATGCTTTGTTTTTCATCTTTACATATTTAATTTTTTTTCTACTGTGGAAATGTGTTGATTATGAAATATTCATTATGCTTTATTTAAATTGTATTTTTCTTTAATATCACTCACACTGATACGCCCGACCCCGTAGTTGTAGTGCCCCGATTTCCGATACCGGAAAACCGTGACACGAGCCAAGATCTTTGCTTCAATTAGTCACAATACACAGAAAAACAGGAGAATTTAAAACTTTTTATTCAATACGCAAGTGTTACAAATCTGAATACTGTACAACTGTAATATTTTACAATGGAGTTACAATATTGCCTTTACATTTCTAAGTATTACAACCTTCACATCTTACATCAGAGTACTTCTTAACTAATATAGAATCAATACATATTTTTGCAGCGGAACTCAACTTAATGCTGACTCCTTGCTTTCCTCGCCTTGAGTCCTCCTGAATATCGCCTTTGTACTTCGGCGATCCAGTACCTATGGAAGTGGGGACGTCAGTATTCACTGACGCTTAAAGGCTGGTCATATAGCAGCGAATCTTCCAAACAATATACACAATATAGCAATAGTGTTGGTGTAGTTTAAGTGTTTGTGAGTGCTATGACTAGACTCTAATGCGATACTTAAAATAGAACTAGGACACTCCCTATTCTTATGAATTCTAATTGTACACAACCCGTTCCTGACACCTACCCACGGCAGTTCAGGAATTAACAGCGCGAGATACGCAACCCGTGTCCTCAACCTGTGAGATGGCACCGTACGTATCCCTTTGACGGGAAGGTAGAACTAGGATGCTTCTTATTCTAATGTCAGCAAGTCTCCGAAAGTAACATGCAGCCCATAAATACATGCGACTCCATCTCAAGCCGTTTCTCCATATATAGGGATTTGAACCCGCGTTATGAATTTCTAATTGTACACAACCTGTTCCTGACACCTACACGTGACTCGCGAGGCTGCAGATGTGGTCATGTGCCACTGTTGCATTTCGCCCGTGGTGTCTATGTTCGCCACCGCGACCCGGCTAACCGGACCTCACTCAAATTAGACGAACCCAATGTATCGGGCGTCATTCCAAAAACCAAACCATAGAGTTTCGCAAGCGCAGGGTAGCACGAGGCCTACCCTGTGGCACTCTCTGGGGTATCGCAAGCGCAGGACTGCACAATGCATCCTGTGGCACCCCTAGCCACGGTACTTCAGGAATTAACAGCGCGAGATACGCAACCCGTGTCCTCAACTTGTGAGACGGCACCGTACGTATCCCTTTGACGGGAAGGTACAACCCGGTACACCACCTATGATCTGCCTCAAGAGACGAGTTAGTGTCGGGGCCCCCTACAACTGACTCCTCTCTCCCGGCAAAAGTTAAAATGGTCCTTGTAAGTCACTACCCTAATGATGTCCCTGACTCGAACAATCCTAGGGTGACAATATTATAACCACAACATGCTAGGCCTTAAGTTAGGCTTCGCAAGACAACTCTACTAGGCCGCTCAACCTAGACTTACCAGAATCCCTCAGGACCCGGTTCGTGGCTCATCGATCCAAGACTCTGGTAACAATCTCTCTCTCAATCATCACTACCCCTAACTCGGATTCTACCAACACTCTCGGCCCACGGTCAACCTACATTGGTTAAGATCCGTCAACGTCCGAGGTGAGATCTATCCGTTTTGCTCTAAGGAGGTAGGATGTGGTCTTGATGGTCGATAGCCCTAGGGTGGTAACATCACCCTAGACGAGCGCAACGAACTGTGTACTAGCTAACAAGCTATACACGAGTAACAACCACATACGAGCCAACTAAGCTACGTATGAACAATAACTACCTACGAGCCAGGTGGGCCTCGTAGGAGATAACCACGCACATACCAGCCAAATAAGCCGCGTATGAGACCAACAGCTACGTACGGGCCGGTCGGGCCGCGTACGAGACAACCACCTACATACGAGCCGACTAAGCTACGTATGAGACCCACAGCTACATACGGGCCAGTCGAGCCACGTACGAGCACAACCGTGTGCAAACAACCATACAGGTAATCAGTCCTAGAAGCAACCAAACGTGCTTACTAATACACTTAATCTTCGATTATTAGAAGCAACAAAAGAATCTATTAGTAGTCTATGATCGGTATTCTACTAAGGAAGAATCCGAAGGCGACATAACCGCCTTTATCGAATTAACTATCGCTAGTGGTCTTCCCGACCCTACTACTTTGACCTATAATGTCTTAGGCATGACATACACTCGTAGGCATCTTCCTAAAGCAATCCAATTACAAAATAGAACTACTCACCATCACACTCCTAAGTATGAATATGATTAATGCTTGTGTTTTCATCGAGCTTAAGCATAAAAATCACTACGACCTAGACATAGAGTCTACTATAGTCAAGTGAGCATGGAAGCTTACTACTTATCTTGACTAATCACCATAACACAAGCATGGATAGATAACTAATATAACATACAATCATTCCAAGGTATAGTAGATATTCTAACATTACTCCTACAATGTTCTAATCATGTATTACTCTAGCATGGCATAGAATCCCACATAAATCACTACAACTAGCCATGGGTAGTTTCTCTACCCTAAGCATGAACATCCTAGTATGGGTATCCTTAACTTAATATGATCAATAATTTGCATGATCCCTACTTACTTAGCATGAATCATGGTCATTCACTAACATAGTATACACTTCTCTACCATTTATCTAGCATGGTATACAATTTGCATACTATTTAAACTAGCATGATATGCAAAATACTTACAATTAAGCTAGCATGATATATCGCTTTCCAACAATTAAACTAGCATGGTATATGATTTTATCATGGATCCTACAACCCTCTAGGCACAATAAAATTTATCCAAACATGGTAGGAAACTCTTGAATTGAATCCTACACATTCTAAGCATAACTAAGTCACTAAACATAATAGGAAACTTTAGGAATGAATCCTACAAAATTCTAGCATAAGTGAGTTACTAAACATGATAGGTATTTTTTTGAATGAGTCCTACGACATCCTAAACATAAAGCATGATGGGATGATTTTAATAAACATCCTACAACTAATTAGCATAGAATCATGGTAGGAAAAAGTCCTACAACCTCCTAAACATAAAGCATGATGGGATGATTTTAATAAACATCCTACAACTAATTAGCATAGAATCATGGTAGGATATTTTTAGCAAAAGTCCTACAACTAACTAAGCATGAACATGGCTCCTACTTATTTTTTGAAGCAAAGCTACAACTAACTAAGCATGGTAAACATGGTAGGATATTTTTAAAAGCCATCCTACAACTAACTAAGCATGAATATGGCTTCTAATATTTTTAGAAGTGGTCCTACAACATTAGTAGCATAAAAATGGCTTCTAACCATTTTTAGAAAAGATCCTACAACATGTGAAACATGAACATGGCTTCTAAATATTTTTAGAAGTAGTCCTACAACATTAGAAGCATAAATATGGCTTCTAATTATTTTTAGAAGCAAAGCTACAACATTAGAAGCATGAGTATTGCTTCTAAATATTTTTAGAAGCAATCCTACAACACTTTACCACTACTACTACTTTATTCCCAACAAAATCACAACATACAACTATCTATTACTACTTCTTCATTCACAATAAAATCACAACATACAACTATCTATTACTACTACTACTTTCACAATAAAATCACAACATACAACTATCTATTACTACTACTACTTCATTTTATTACATACTACTACTTATTATTTAGCATACTACTACTTAGTTGCTTACTAACCTTATTTATTACTAGTGATAAAGAAAAGATTATTTTATTTTACTTTACTAAAGAAAAGATCTTTTTAATTAATTACAACTAGTGATTTAAAATAAAAAAAAGATCTTTTTAATTAATTACAACTAGTGATTAAAAATAAAAGAAAGCTCTTTTTAGTTAATTACAACTAGTGGTTAAATAAAAAGAAGATCTTTTTATTAAGTTACAACTAGTGGTTAAATAAAAAGAAGATCTTTTTATTAAGTTACAACTAGTGGTTAAATAAAAAGAAGATCTTTTTATTAAGTTACAACTAGTGATTAAATAAAAGAAGATCTTTTTATTAAGTTACAACTAGTGGTTAAATAAAAAGAAGATCTTTTTATTAGGTTACAACTAGTGATTAAAAAGAAAGATCTTTTTATTAAGCTACAACTAGTGATTAAATAAAAAGAAGATCTTTTTATTAAGTTACAACTAGTGGTTAGATAAAAAAAAGGAGATCTTTTTATTAGGTTACAACTAGTGATTAAATAAAAAGAAAGATCTTTTTATTAAGCTACAACTAGTGATTAAATAAAAAGAAGATCTTTTTAATTAAGTTACAACTAGTGGTTAAATAAAAAGAAGATCTTTTTATTAAGTTACAACTAGTGGTTAGATAAAAAAAGAAGATCTTTTTATTAGGTTACAACTAGTGATTAAATAAAAAGAAAGATCTTTTTATTAAGCTACAACTAGTGATTAAATAAAAAGAAGATCTTTTTAATTATTTCTACCACTAGTGTTTAGTAAAGAAAGGAAAGATCTTTTTGATTATTACATTAGTTCAATCAAGTCCTACAACCAACAATGGTTGTATTGTTCAACAATATGCAATATGTGAAGTTCTTAGTCCAATAACATACAACAAAAGATTACCATACTAAAGTTATGATCTTTAGTACTTACTACTACTACTTTTCCTTTTTCCTCTTTTACTTACTACAACATACCACACACTCAACCCAAAAACAAAATAAAACAAGAAGGTAGAAGAAGAAGAAGTCCAACAACAACAAACAAACAAACAAACAAACAAACAAACAAAGAAAACAAGTGGTGAAGAAACCCCCACCTTATCCCCTTTTTTTTTTTGGAAGAACTAGCTAGCTATTCCTTCTCCTTCCCCTAGCTTTCTTTTTGAACTCTTCTAAGACCCTACAAAACAAAACTCTCAATGTTAATTGTTCTCTCTTTCTTTTCCTTTCCTTCTTTCTTTCTTTTGTTTTTTCTAAAATGAGAGAAGGAGGTGAATGAGGGGGGATTTATAGAAGGAGATGGAAGGTGGTGAGTGCACCAAAATGGCACAAAATAAACCCCAAGAAGAGGTGGCCGGCCAAGTATAGGGGAGTAGGGGGTGAGGTTTAGGGTGATGAGGTGGAGGGAGGTGTTATGTGAGGGAAGGTGTTTCTAGAAGACTACCTCCTAATCTCTTATGCATACAAACCCTAAATAAAACCCCCTAATCAAACCTTAATCCTCTAATTAAGTAGCCATGATAAGAATAAGTATATTGTCCTAAAGTACATATTATATACTAGGTATAATATACTAAGTACCATACAATTATATGTATGTGTACATGTATGTGTATACAAAAATCTTCTTATAAAATCCTCATAAAATTCCCAAAAATAATTTAATTTGGAAAATAATAGTAAAATAAATTTTATTATTACTTCGGAGAGTCGCGCTATCAATCTGATGCGCTTCGGGTGCGCACTGACCGATAGATGTGCGTAGGCACTGTTTGTGGGCAACCCGGCGAAAATCGCCAAAATAGTCCAATTTTGGAATTAAAATAAAATAATAATAAAATAATAATTTATATGAGTTAATATCCGTCCGGGATATTACAGTAGTTTTGGGGATTAGGTTATCTCTAGCCTAATGTTTTACAGGTAGGTACCGTTAGCTTGGAATTTGGTTGCAGGTGGTAGAATGATATTATGGTTTATGCAAATTTTAAAAGAATGGATTGTAAAAGAAAAGAGAATGTAATTCAAAGTGTTTAGTTTTCTGCTGTGCTATGTAAAGAATTGATGTAATTAAAGTTGAAAAAAATTATTCTGTGTTTGGCTATGTTTACTATTACATTGAGGTAGATACTGGGAATTGTGCCACGTATTTCTGAGATATTATATTGAAAATTTGGGGCGCTACAGACTTGTTAGAGCCTTGAACTTGTATTGGATCACCTCTGAAGTCTTTTGGCAAGCTCAGGTTGGAGTTGTGGTTTGATCATCTCCAAGTTTGAAGTTGAGTTTTGAGGAGTTTGGGTTTTGGCGAAGCATTGGATCTGTAACACCTCTACTCCTAGCTCGAACAATTTATACAATTTAGAAGATAAATTATTTATAGTATAGTACAACTACCCACTACAGGCTGCCTCTCAAAAGGTGGTTAACCGAATTGGTGACTCTTGATCATAGGCAATAGTATTTATATATTATTTTATTCTTGTTGAAATCCGATATGAGACTATATTCACTTACCTACTTCCGTTCTCTCACTTGGCGAAATGCACAGCAGCACTAACTTGCTGGTGGGCCCCCACTCTCTTTGGCACGTCACCTAAGGGTGACGTCACCCTCCAACAACACAAACAGCACTAGTGTGCTGTTCTCATTCACGTGGGGGCCTCCCATTTAATACTATTCATTTCCATTATATTTACTGTTGCTGCTAAATTTGGTGTGGGGGCAAACAGATAGTATTTGTGGATTCTTGGAAAACTTGAATAGCAAACCTGAAACCTGTTCCGTCGGAGTTTGACGCCGACTCCTGCCGTACACCTGCAAAAAGTGCGAGACACCGGGGTTGTTCCCGGCGACGCACCCTCCGACGCTCAAGTCAGTAATCAGGGAAGATTATGAAAGAACGTGAAAACTGGAAAAAGATTGATTATCTCTTAATGGAGATGGATGGGGGGTATTTATAGGCACCGTTGGGATCAGATTAGGAATGTAATCCCCCTGTGGTTAGATAAGGAATGTAATCCCTAATCCCCAGTGAAGGGATAGATATGAATCAGGGCCGTTGATTAGGATTTAACCAGAAACCCTAATTCTATCCCTTCTGGACCGGGTTTGCTGCGGGTTGAAACCCGCACCCAGTTGAGGTGGATCCGTTCGTGGGTAAGTCGGTCTTCGGGGAAGATAACCAGTACCCGCTTCAGACCCATTGGTAGGTGAAATTACCGTTTTATCCCTAGGCTCCAAGATTCGTGCCCAATTTGGACGGTTCCGATTTAACCCCATTTTTAGCTATATCACGAGCCCCCCACTCCTAAAGACTGAGTTTGATCAGCCTTTGGGGAGTAGTTTAACTGTTTTAATGGCTAGTGGAGTTGGATCGGAGCCCAAATGGTGGGTTCTGAACCTCGAAGGGGGTAGTGAGGTGATTTTTGAAGCTGTAAGCTGCTCTTGAGCTTCTCTGGTCATTTGGCAATTTCTATCTATTTTTTTCGGATTATTTATTTAATTTTGCGATGTGTTAACTAATTGTTCGGGGGTCTTAACAACACATTCTAGGTAATAATTGCTCGTTCAAGGGCTCAAAAACGTTTCCCTGGATTTGTAATTATTTTCTGAAATTTTTAGTTAATTTTCCCGAATTTTTAGTAATTTTTTCGTAATTTTTAAATAAATAAAACGATTAAAATAAATAAAAACTAATTTTTAATATCGATTTATGGCGTGGCGCAATCTGGGCGCTTGATCAGTGCCGAGCACGATTTTCTGGGCGATCAGACGATCCGAGCTCCTCGGCAGATAATTTCTTCGTATACGAGGGTCGGTTCCTCGTCCGCTCGGCTCGGCAGGTCGGCGCATGGCTCGGAATCCACCGAGCTACGTGGCGTAATCCTGGACGTCCATCTCAGCGCGTATCCCCAAAAAACGCTATCTTGTCGTTTAGTGAACGTGGCAAGATCTGAGCCGTCCATCGTGACGAGCGCACTTTTTGACAAGATCCAACGGCTGAGGAGGGTCGGCGGATTTTTTCTCCATATACGAGGGTCAGTTCCTCGTCCGCTCGGCTCGGCAGGTCGGCGCATGGCTCGGAATCCACCGAGCTACGTGGCGTAATCCTGGACGTCCATCTCAGCGCATATCCCCAAAAAACTCTATCTTGTCGTTTAGTGAACGTGGCAAGATCTGAGCCGTCCATCATGACGAGTGCGCTTTTTGACAAGATCCAACGGCTGAGGAGGGTCGGCGGATTTTTTCTCCATATACGAGGGTCGGTTCCTCGTCCCCTCGGCTCGGCAGGTCGGCGCATGGCTCGGGATCAGCCGAGGTATGGAGTTGGATGCTTTGAAGCTTTCTGGGTTCTGAGGCATCGTTTCCCTTTGGTCCAGTAGCTCGGCTGCTTGGCCAGGCTGTTCGGTAACTTGGCTAGGCAGACCGATGGCACGCAGCTCGGAAGGTACACGTGGTCAGATCTGGAGCGTCCATCATTGCGTGAATCACGAGGGTTGGGTTCAGATCACGAGAAAACGTTATCTTGTCGTTTTGTGAGCGTGGCGCAATCTGAACCGTCCATCGTGTCTTGACACGAATTTTGAAGAGATCTGACGGTAATTTGTCCTCGGAAGGATTTTTCTCCATATACGAGGGTCGGTTCCTCGTCCCCTCGGTTCGAAAGCTCGGTGTTGTCGGCCGAGGTATGGAGTTGGATGCTTTGAAGCTTTCTGGATTTGAAGCTTCGTCGCCCTCCAGCTCGGCAGCTCGGCTATTTAGCCAGGCTGTTCGGTAGCTTAGCTAAGCGAACCGGTGGCACGCAGCTCGGAAGGTACATGTGGTCAGATCTGGAGCGTCCATCATTGCGTGAATCACGAGGGTTGGGTTCAGATCACGAGAAAATGTTATTTTGTCGTTTTGTGAGCGTGGCGTAATTCGGACCGTCCATCGTGTCTTGACACGAATTTTGGAGAGATCTGACGGTGATTCAACCTCGGAAGAATTTTTCTCCATATACGAGGGTCGGTTCCTCGTCCCCTCGGTTCGGAAGCTCGGTACCGATAGCGGAGGCATGGAGTTGGAAGTTTTGAGGGACTCAGTAGCTCGGTTGCTCAGCCGAATTGCTCGATAGCCCGGCTTAGCAGACCGGTGGCCGAGTCGTGGACTTAGTGATTTGAGGAGTCTTTGCTTTCGAAACGTCGCAACTCTCCGCTTGGCGCTTTGGCTTCTTAGTGGGCTTTTTAGATTCCCAAGGAGGCCCAACATGGTACTGGGGGTTATAAGCTCTCACTCCCCCACCCCCGAGTTCATTTCACTTTTTACTTCAAACTTTTACTTTCACTCTCTGCGAACTCTCCTAGCGGCGATTTTTGCTCCAAGGCGGTGACGTTAGCTGTCGCGTGGGCCAGGCGATTTCCGGCGATCTTATTCCGACCGTGAACGTCACTTCAAGGTCAGTTTACTTGCCTTAGCCTTTTTTCTAGAGATGTCAAGGGTGAACTCGGGGAGTGAGGCCTCGTCCTCGGGGGTAGTGGTGCCGAGGAGAGGAGGCAGATGGAGATCCGAAGGAAAGGGAAGCAAGTAGCCGAACCGTCCATGGCCGAGGCGAGGAAGGAGAAGAAGAAGAGGAGGGTAGTGGCCCAATCTCCAGTGGTCGAGGTGATTGTGGAGAATCCGAGGCAAGCTCCCGAGACAGGCCGGTACCCTTGTGTACTGTCCGGGCATGCTGGGGTCAGGCAGTACGAGGGCGACCTCTTGGAGAAGGCGGTCATCGGTCAGTCAAAAGTATACGAAGAGAACAACCCGGTTCTGACCACCGAGGCGGACGAAATTGGATTGGTGTTATCCGAGAGGGACCTTCTTCGGATCAGAAAAGGGTTCGCTATCCCTCCGGAGTACAAGTTAATTCTCCCCGGCCCCGGGATGCGAGCGAACTCGAAGCTGTCGTCGTCAGATATGTGCATGTTCGACTACGACTCTCTGAACGCCGGACTGCATTTTCCGCTGCATCCTTTCATTCGTCAGGTACTCGGATGGTACTGCCTCGCGCCGACCCAATTCATGCCGAACACATGGCGTCATGTGAACGCCTTCCTGCTCCAGTGCCGCTACGCCAAAGTCGAGCCGGACCTGACGGTCTTCCGAAGCATGTATCGGATAAATCGGATGCACAAGACCGAGCATCGATACTACCTGGCACCGAGGAAGGGTGTTCGGATTATAGAAAACCCAGACTCGATCAAAGGCTGGAAGGAAAAGTTCTTCATATTGAGGGAGGCATCGATATTGCAAATTTCGAGCCGGTGGAAGCCAGAGGTGCCAAAATTTGCGAGGGCCGACCCGGAACTGACTGCGGCCAAGGAGGAAGTAGCGAGGAAGATAGTAGCCCTCCCGATGTTGAGTTGGAGAGAGATGACCGAGGAGGTGCTATATGGGTCAGGCCTTAGTCCGATCGACCCGAGTACGCTCCTGACATCTCGTGTATTATTTTTTTTTTCTAAGTTTTTAGCTCGTTTCACTAACTCTCGATTTGTTTGTTGTTTGGTACAGAAGCGCCGAAGATGGACTTTACGGCCATGATGAACGAGAGGGGTAAGGTGGCCGATGGAAGGAAGAGGAAGAAGCCGAGCACAACTACTTCGTCAGGCCGGCCCACCAAGGTTGCTTCGACCACCACTCCGCCTCCCCCGGTCGTCGAGATGCCCTCGTCGACGGTGGTTGTTGCCGAAGGACCCTCGGCTCCTGTCGCCTCTACCTCGATCGGTGAGGCCTTCGATGTCTCGGCGGCGTTGTCGCTCGACGCTCCGCCACTGACTGCTGCGGCCGAGGTGATCTTGACCGAGCAGCACAAGCAGCTGTTCATTCCGAACTGGCGAGTCAAGAATCATGATGGATTCCTCGGGAACTCTCAGATGTCGATGCAGGCCGTCAAACACTTGGCAACCCCGAAGGATCGAGCCGCGCTGATGGCGGGGACAGTTGGCGATGACACTTATGAGGTCGCCCAGTCGCTTGTATCGGTAAGTCGCGTGCACCTTTTCTATAGAATTTCTTTAAGTCTGCCGGTCGGCTCTTACCTTATTCTCACCATCGTTTTGTTTTGGCAGGCCACTTGTCACTTCAACCATCTCCTCGAAGCGTTCGCCGAACAGGAGAAGGAGTTGAAGGCCGCCAGTGATAAGGATAGGGCGGACAAGGTGAAGGCGGTTCGGTAGCTCGAAGCAGAGCAGAGGTGAGCCGAGGGCTTGGAGGTCCAGGTGGCCGATCTTGTGGCTGACCTGGAACGAGTCAAGGGGCGGCTCGCTGAGGAGATGGCCAAAGCCACCAAGGCTGCCAAGGAGCTGGCGGCGTCGACGAAGGCTCTGGCCGAGGTGAAGGCGGAGAAAGAGGCCTTGGCAACGAAGATCAAGGCCGAGGTCGAGGCCGAGGCGAAGAAGCACATGGCCACGAACATGGTGAAGTCCTACCAGAGGGCGCTCGACCATGTTCAGGACTGCATCCCCGGCTTCGAGCGGGTCGGCTACAGACTGTGGCCCGGATCCCCATCAGACGGCGAGGAGGAGGGAGGCAAAGGTGACGAGGTAGAGGGCGACGACGACGAGTAGGGGGTGGCCGACGCTTTGGCTACAAACCCCAGGCCGGGGCGAGAAATGAGGGGCCATCTGGCGAAGCGCCTGTGGTCGAACCGGCGACGCAGGTGGACCCCTGATCTTCTCGTATTTTTGTAATCTTTGTTTTCTTTTTCAAAAATGTAATGCCTTTATGCAGACTGGCCACCACTCCTTTTTATGAATGAAAATTTTACTTCAAATTTGTCCAAGTGTTTGGGTCGGTGTATAGTTTTCCAATTGCGATGTTCTTGTATTTCATATCCTCGAACACGCCCCGAATACCGCAGTAGCTCGGCGACGTGCCGAGCTGTTTAAGCAATCTCGCGAGGCTCGACTCGTGGGTGAGATCGAGCTCACCAGGAGGTTGATGTTCAATGTGGAGAAGAAGAACAGCGAGCTTCTGGCCGAGGTGCACCATCTCCGGATAGTTGAGGAGGAGCTCTCGGTGAAAGAGGCAGAGCTAGCCTCGGTGCTGGCCGAGCGAGATGAGCTCGAGAAGAAGGTCGAGCAGCTGCAGAGGGTCACGGTCGACAAGAGCATCGAGGTGACCAACTTACGTCGCATCATATCCGACAGCGCTGAGTACCCCGGTTCGGCAAAACTCCCTCGATTCAAGATAATGGTTAAGGATGACACTCTGAAGGATAGGATCGTTGAGCTCGAGGAGGAGGTGGCCCGGCTGAAGCCTCAGCCTGTGAGGGCTAATGTCCGCAGTACTTCCTGCACTCGCGAGGAGAGAGACCGGGGGATCACCTTTTACGAGCTAGCGACTCGTGGCCAAGTTATTGGTCGGATAGCAGCCGACGCACAAAGCAGAGTAGCTGTTAGCTCGAGCGGGGACTCGGTCGGAGCCACCATTAGGCTCAGCGGTGAGGCGGCATCCCAGTTTGTCGGCCTAGAGACAAGCTCGGAGGTGAAAAGATGGAAATCATGATTGTCTCTGAATCGGAACGTCCCCGTTCCGAGGAGGCACTGAACGAGTGGTGTCGAGCTTTTTACTTCTTGTATCGTCTCTGTTGTTGTAGTAACATGCCTTGTAAATTTATTTAGTTGTTTTCCCGCTGTAATTGTCTGCCTTGTAAATTTACCAAGTGTCTTAATAAAATCGAAGTTGCTTTGTTCATCGTTGTGCCGTGGTCGCCTTATTCTTGATGCCAAACCATAAGGACCCATAGTTGTCTTCTTTGTAGGTTTTAGCCGCAGAACTTTAGTTTTTCGCTCGGAGTACACCGAGGTGGCTGTGCGCTTCCGAGGTGCGATAGCTCGGACATCCGATTCTGCCCACGTGGCAACATCTAGACGGTCGATCATGATCGTGGTACGTATCACGAGGTGGGAGGCACGAGTTCCAAGAAAACACTATCTTGTCGTTTTGTGGACACGTGGCACGATCAGATCCGTTCATCACGTTCTAGCATGCATTTTGAGATGATCCAATGGTGAAATTGGTTCGGCAGAATTTTTCTCCATATACGAGGGTCGGTTCCTCATCCGCTCGGCTTGGGGTGTTTAGTGAGCACAGTCGAGCCGACGGTTGTGGGAGTCAGTTCGGAACGGCGACCTACTAGTTCGCGGAGGAGCGAGCTTGCGAAGTAGACTCGAGCCAAGTGTTGGACTCCGAACCATCGGTAGAGTAGTTCAACGGTTGTGGGAGCAGTTCCGAATGGCGATCTACTTCAAGCTCGCCGAGGAGCGAGCTTGCGAAGTAGACTCGAGCCAAGTGTTGGACTCCGAACCATCGGTAGAGTAGTTCAACGGTTGTGGGAGCAGTTCCGAATGGTGACCTACTTCTAGCTTGCCGAGGAGCGAGCTTGCGAAGTAGGCTCGAGCCAAGTGTTGGACTCCGAACCATCGGTAGAGTAGTTCAACGGTTGTGGGAGCAGTTCCGAATGGCGACCTACTTCTAGCTTGCCGAGGTGCGAGCTTGCGAAGTAGACTCGAGCCAAGTGTTGGACTCCGAACCATCGGTAGAGTAGTTCAACGGTTGTGGGAGCAGTTCTGAAGGGCGATCTACTTCTAGCTCGTCGAGGAGCGAGCTTGCGAAGTAGACTCGAGCCAAGTGTTGGACTCCGAACCATCGGTAGAGTAGCTCAACGGTTGTGGGAGCAGTTCCGAATGGCGACCTACTTCTAGCTTGCCGAGGAGCGAGCTTGCGAAGTAGGCTCGAGCCAAGTGTTGGACTCCGAACCATCGGTAGAGTAGTTCAACGGTTGTGGGAGCAGTTCTGAATGGCGACCTACTTCTAGCTTGCCGAGGAGCGAGCTTGCGAAGTAGGCTCGAGCCAAGTGTTGGACTCCGAACCATCGGTAGAGTAGTTCAACGGTTGTGGGAGCAGTTCCGAATGGCGACCTACTTCTAGCTTGTCGAGGAGCGAGCTTGCAAAGTAGACTCGAGCCAAGTGTTGGACTCCGAACCATCGGTAGAGTAGTTCAACGGTTGTGGGAGCAGTTCCGAATGGCGACCTACTTCTAGCTTGCCGAGGAGCGAGCTTGCGAAGTAGACTCGAGCCAAGTGTTGGACTCCGAACCATCGGTAGAGTAGTTCAACGGTTGTGGGAGCAGTTCCGAATGGCGATTTACTTCTAGCTTGCCGAGGAGAGAGCTTGCGAAGTAGACACGAGCCAAGTGTTGGACTCCGAACAATCGGTAAAGTAGTTCAACGGTTGTGGGAGTCAGTTCGGAACGGCGACCTACTTCTAGTTCGCGGAGGAGCGAGCATGCGAAGTAGACTCGAGCCAAGTGTTGGACTCCGAACCATCGGTAGAGTAGTTCAACAGTTGTGGGAGCAGTTCCGAATGGCGATCTACTTCTAGCTCGCCGAGGAGCGAGCTTGCGAAGTAGACACGAGCCAAGTGTTGGACTCCGAACAATCGGTAAAGTAGTTCAACGGTTGTGGGAGTCAGTTCGGAACGGCGACCTACTTCTAGTTCGCGGAGGAGCGAGCTTGCGAAGTAGACTCGAGCCAAGTGTTGGACTCCGAACCATCGGTAGAGTAGTTCAACAGTTGTGGGAGCAGTTCCGAATGGCGATCTACTTCTAGCTCGCCGAGGAGCGAGCTTGCGAAGTAGACTCGAGCCAGGTGTTGGACTCCGAACCATCGGTAGAGTAGTTCAACGGTTGTGGGAGCAGTTCCGAATGGCGACCTACTTCTAGCTTGCCGAGGAGCGAGCTTGCGAAGTAGACTCGAGCCAAGTGTTGAACTCCGAACCATCGGTAGAGTAGTTCAACGGTTGTGGGAGCAGTTCCGAATGGCGATCTACTTCTAGCTCGCCGAGGAGCGAGCTTGCGAAGTAAACATGAGCCAAGTGTTGGACTCCGAACCATCGGTAGAGTAGCTCAACGGTTGTGGGAGCAGTTCCGAATGGCGACCTACTTCTAGCTTGCCGAGGAGCGAGCTTGCGAAGTAGGCTCGAGCCAAGTGTTGGACTCCGAACCATCGGTAGAGTAGTTCAACGGTTGTGGGAGCAGTTCCGAATGGCGACCTACTTCTAGCTTGCCGAGGAGCGAGCTTGCGAAGTAGGCTCGAGCCAAGTGTTGGACTCCGAACCATCGGTAGAGTAGTTCAACGGTTGTGGGAGCAGTTCCGAATGGCGACCTACTTCTAGCTTGCCGAGGTGCGAGCTTGCGAAGTAGACTCGAGCCAAGTGTTGGACTCCGAACCATCGGTAGAGTAGTTCAACGGTTGTGGGAGCAGTTCTGAAGGGCGATCTACTTCTAGCTCGTCGAGGAGCGAGCTTGCGAAGTAGACTCGAGCCAAGTGTTGGACTCCGAACCATCGGTAGAGTAGTTCAATGGTTGTGGGAGCAGTTCCGAATGGCGACCTACTTCTAGTTTGCCGAGGAGCGAGCTTGTGAAGTAGGCTCGGGCCAAGTGTTGGACTCCGAACCATCGGTAGAGTAGTTCAACGGTTGTGGGAGCAGTTCCGAATGGCGACCTACTTCTAGCTTGCTGAGGAGCGAGCTTGCGAAGTAGACTCGAGCCAAGTGTTGGACTCCGAACCATCGGTAGAGTAGTTCAACGGTTGTGGGAGCAGTTCCGAATGGCGATCTACTTCTAGCTTGCCGAGGAGCGAGCTTGCGAAGTAGACTCGAGCCAAGTGTTGGACTCCAAACCATCGGTAGAGTAGTTCAACGGTTGTGGGAGCAGTTCCGAATGGCGATCTACTTCTAGCTCGCCGAGGAGCGAGCTTGCGAAGTAGACACGAGCCAAGTGTTGGACTCCGAACCATCGGTCGAGTAGTTCAACGGTTGTGGGAGCAGTTCCGAATGGCGACCTACTTCTAGCTTGCCGAGGAGCGAGCTTGCAAAGTAGGCTCGAGCCAAGTGTTGGACTCCGATCCATCGGTAGAGTAGTTCAACGGTTGTGGGAGCAGTTCCAAATGGCGACCTACTTCTAGCTTGCCGAGGAGCGAGCTTGCGAAGTCGACTCGAGCCAAGTGTTGGACTCCGAACCATCGATAAAGTAAAGAGTAAAGGCAGAGAGATGTAAGCAATGAGTAAAATATGAAAAAACTCTTTATTGATGACTAATGGCCGGCTGCTGCTAAAGTTGCGAGCCGTTATTACAAGAGAAAAATAAAAGAAAATTATTACAAGTAATAGGAGAGGAATGGTTCGATATCTCGAGATACTTAGAGAGGCGTTGGTGCTCTCTCTTGGTACTTTAAGAGATGGTCGGCATTCCAAGTCCTGGGGATCTCCCTCCCTTCGAGATCTTCTAGTCTGTATTTGTCGGGCCGAACTTCTTTGACGATCTTGTAAGGTCCCTCCCAATTTGGAGCGAGTTTACTCTTCTGACCGGGAAAAGAGATGGCTAACTTCTTGAGGACCGCGTCCCCTCCTTTGAGATCCATAGGGCGGACTCTCTTGTTGTATGCTAACTCGATCCTTCTTCGGTAGCTTTGTTGACGAATGGCAGCTCTCTCTCGGATCTCATCTATCAGGTCTAGACTTGCTCGGAGCTCTCTGGCGTTTTGCTCTTCTTCATAAGCTATTAGACGAGGAGAGGGTATTCCGACTTCTAGGGGGATGATGGCCTCGGACCCATAGGTGAGATTAAATGGGCTCTCCCCTGTGGGGGTCCGTTTTGTGGTGCGGTAGTTCCACAACACGTTGGGAAGCTGATCGACCCATAAGCCTTTGGAATATTTATCCAACCTCTTCTTAATGCCGGAGGGGATCTTTCGGTTAGCATTTTCGGCTTGGCCATTCGACTGGGGATGAGAAACGGAGGAGAACCGGTGTTGGATGGCAAGGTCTTCGCATAGAGCTCGGAAGACAGCCCCGGTGAACTGGGTTCCGTTGTCTGTTATCAAGACCCGAGGAACGCCAAATCGGCAGATCATGCTCTTCCAAAAGAACTGAACGACCTTGTTCTCGGTGATCGTGGCCAAGGGCTCGGCCTCTATCCATTTTGAAAAATAGTCGATCGCCACGACTAGGAATTTGAACTGGCCGGGAGCTAGCGGGAACGGCCCTAGTAAATCCATCCCCCACATCGCAAAGGGGATTGGACTTGATAGGGAAGTGAGCGGAGCTTGTGGGAGGCGTCGGATGTCGGAGTACTTCGGACAGGAGCTGTACTGCCGAACGTGTCGTTCGGCGTCTCGTAGGAGAGTGGGCCAGAAATATTCGTAATTTAACACTTTGCGGGCTAGTGCTCTGGAACCCGAATGTGCCCCGCTGATGCCCTCATGAAGTTCTTGCAGGGCGTAGTCAGCTTGTCCGGGGGAGAGGCATCTCAGGTACGGCCTACCATCTACCTGTGTGAAAGAGCGTTTATATAAGATGCCTTCGATTAGTGTGTAACGCTCTGCTCGGGTCCTCACTCTTCGAGCTTCCTTGGGATCCTCGGGGAGGAGTCCATCCCTTAAGAATTCGACGAGGGGTCTCATCCAGTTATCTTCAAGCAGGACGGGCAACGACTCTATGGAGTCGGAGGTTTCATCCTCTATACTTGGCTTCAGAAGAACCTTTATCGAGACGGTCTGCTCGAGACCCTGAAGGGAGGAAGAGGCTAGTTTGGAGAGGGCGTCGGCCTGAGCATTTTCTTCTCGAGGGATTCGCTCTATGAGGGCTTCTTCAAATAAGGCCATGATGCTCCTGACCTTGGCTAAGTACTTAACCATCCGGTCGTCACGTGCTTCATATTCTCCTAGGACCTGATTCACGACCAGTTGAGAGTCGCTAAAGATCCGAAGGCATTGGGCCCCTGCATTTCGAGCCATTCCAAGGCCGGCTATGAGCGCCTCGTATTCTGCTTTGTTGTTCGAGGCCTTGAAGTTGATCCGGAGGGAGTATTGGAGGATGAAGTCATCTGGGCCTGCCAGAATGACCCCGACTCCGCTTCCCTCATTGCAGGAGGATCCGTCCGCATAAACCGACTAGACTGGTGGTCCCTTCATCGCTTGACCGAACTCGGGGATGGTACTTTCAACTATGAATTCTGCCAGGGCCTGAGCCTTAATCGCGGTCCGAGGTTGATAGGTTATATCGTGCTGGCTCAGCTCGATTGACCACTTCATAAGTCGACCGGAGGTCTCCGGCTTGTGGAGCACTTGCTTCAGTGGTTGGTCGGTAAGGACGACCATCGAATGGGACTGGAAATACGGGTGAAGCTTTCTCGCGGCCATCACCAGGGCATAAGCCATCTTTTCTATCTTCGGGTAACGGAGCTCGGCGTCCCGAAGCACCTTGTTCACATAGTAGATGGGCTTCTGAGCCCGGTCTTCTTCCCTCACTAAAACAGCACTGAGGGTCTGCTCAGAGGCTGCCAGGTAGAGGTAGAGGGGTTCGCCAGGAATCGGTTTGCTGAGGAGTGGAGGATTGACGAGGTAGGCCTTGAGCTGGTCGAAGGACTCTTGTTGCTGTTGACCCCATTCAAAACCTTTTGCCCCCCTGAGGGCCTTGAAGAAGGGGAGGCATTTCTCCCCGGACTTCGAGAGAAAGCGCCCTATGGCAGTCAAGCGGCCTGTTAGCCTCTGAACTTCCTTAACATTCTTGGGAGGGGCCATATCTAATATGGCCTTGATTTTCTCTGGGTTTGCTTCAATTCCTCGTTGGCTAACCATGAAGCCGAGGAACTTTCCTGACGAGACACCGAACGCACACTTGTTCGGATTGAGTCTCATGTCGTGCTTTCTCAGAACATCAAACGCCTCCTGGAGGTCGGTCACATGATCGGCACCTCGGATGCTCTTTACAAGCATGTCGTCTACATATACCTCCATATTACGGCCGATTTGAGTTTAGAAAACCTTGTTGACGAGGCGTTGATATGTTGCTCCTGCATTCTTCAGACCGAAGGGCATAACCCTGTAGCAATAGAGGCCCTGGTCGGTCACAAATGATGTCTTCGGGATATCCGGGGGGAACATCCGGATCTGGTTGTAGCCTGAAAAGGCGTCCATGAAGCTGAGGAGTTCGTGTCCCGAGGTGGCATCAATCAAAGTGTCAATACTCGGAAGAGGGAAGGGATCTTTGGGGCAGGCCTTGTTGAGATCGATAAAATCGATACAAATCCTCCAAGTCCCGTTCGACTTCTTCACCATTACTACATTTGACAACCACTCGGGATAGTTTACCTCTTGTATGAACCGGGCCTTCAAGAGCTTGTCTACCTCCTCTTTTATAGCTAGCTATCGTTCGGGGGCGAACTTGCGCCTCTTCTGTTGAATCGGTTTGGACCTCGGAACAACGCTGAGGTGGTGGACTAAGAGCTCTTCGGAAATTCCGGGCATGTCTGCAGCTGACCAAGCGAAGAGGTATCGGTTCCTTCGGATGCACTGTACAATGTCCGAGCATAGGGCGGACGGGAGGGTCTTGCTAACAAAGAACTTGCGAGTTGGATCCTGCTATGAGAAGAGCACTTCCTCCAACTCATCCACCAGCTCGGACGTTGGTCAGGCATCATCTTGGGGGATTTCCAGAGTTTCTAAAGAGATGACTGGTCCGATAGTAGAGGTCATGTAGCACTTGCGGGCTGTTTCCTGATTGCCTTTTACCTCCCCTACTCCGGCTCGGGTTGGGAACTTCATCTTGAGATGGTATGCGGAAGGAACGGCTTCTAGAGCTGCTAGACCGGGTCGGCCTAGGATGACATTGTAAGCTGCGAGGACATCTACAACCATAAAATCCATCGCCTCCGTTCGGGTAGTAGGATTTTGCCAGCGGTTACGTCGAGGGTTATCACCCCTTCAATAGTCACTGGCACTCCCGTAAACCCATGGAGCGTGTAGCCGGCGGGCTTGAGTCTATCTCGGGAGAGTTTGAGGCCTTTGAATGCGGCGAGGAAGAGGATGTTAATGGAACTGCCATTGTCCACTAGGATCCTCTCCACTTTGAAGTTTGCCATGTGGAGGTTGATGACGAGTGCGTCACAGTGAGGGGTTCGGACGCCCTCGAGGTCTTCATCTGAAAAGGTGACGGGCACTCCGAGGCCTTTAGGAGGAGGGGTGGCGCGGATCAAATTGACCTCTCTTATAAATGCCTTTCGAGAGGAGTTGGAGGAGCCCCCCATTGGGCCCCCATGAATGAGGTGTAGGACACACTCCTCTTCAAAGTCGGGCATTTCATCGCGCTCTAGACTCTTGTTAGGCCCCCGAGGCGGGGGAGGATGGTCGGCTCGGTCCTTTCTCACGAATCTGGTCAGCTGCCCCCTCTGGATGAGGGCTTCTATCTCATTCTTCAAGGCCCGACAATCATTTGTGTCGTGGCCGTGGTCCCGGTGATAACAGCACCACTTCTCTTTATCTCGTTTCTTGGCGGGGGTGTTCATCCTCGGAGCAGGGGGTATGACCCCTTCCTTCTTAACTTCCATCAGAATGGTAGAGACATTGGTGGTGAGAGGAGTAAATTTCTCGAATCTGGGGGGAGGTTGGCGCTGGCCGGCATTATCCTTCTGGAGCTTCTTGGCTCCTTCCTCTTCTGTTCCCTTTCTCTTAAACCCGGAGGAAGACCCCTCCAAGTTGGGTCGGTGCTCAGCTTCTTCGGCCCGAATATACTTCTCACTTCGGAAGAGGAGGTCAGAGAAGTTCTGTGGGGGCTTCTTGGCGAGGGAGGAGCGGAGGTTGGAATTAAGGACATTGGATTGAAATGCTGCTGCAGCGACCGACTGGTCGAGGGATGCTATGGACCTGGCTTCAGCAGTGAACCTCTTCACATAGTCTCTCAACTTCTCACCCTTCTTCTGGTGGAGGTATAGTAGCGAGATGCTGGTCTTCTCAATTCTACGGCTACTTACAAAATGGGTGACGAAGAGGGTCTCGAATTGCTCGAAGGAGAGTATTGAGGATGGGGCAAGGCGAGAGTACCATTCCCGAGCTGGACCTTTGAGAGTTGCAGGGAAAGTCTTACAGAGCAGGGCATCGGAAGCTTGGTGGATGAGCATTAGGGTCTTGAAGCTCTCGATGTGATCGACGGGGTCAGTCTCCCCAGAGTAGGTCTCAAACTGAGGAGGCTTGAAGCCGATTGGTACGGGTGCATCCATTATAGTTCGGGAAAAAGGAGGTTTGCTAGGACGAAGGGTTCTTCCTCTAAGCTCCTCTTCTCGGTCTAACTGACCCAAGCGCCTCTCCATCTCATGGAGACGGCGGTATACAGCGTCATCTCTTCGGCGGTAATCAGCCGAGCCTCTAGACTCGTCTTCGTATGAGGGAGAGCGGGGGCTACGACGTCGGTAGCCCCTGGAGCGACGAGGACTTGGAGTATGCCGGGAGTTGCTAGGAGCGGGAGGAGGAGTTTGGGACCGTCAGCGAGGACTTCGAACCGGAGGAGGAGAGGGAATCTTTGGAGCATTAGTGTTTGGACGGAGATTGAGAGCTTATAGGACGGTCGCTTGGAACTGCTGGAACTCGGCACGAGTGATAGGTGCCTCATCGTTCCTCGGCTGTTGCCGATCTGTAGGGGAGTGTGGTCTTCTTCTGTGATGCTCGGGGGACTCTCTCCGCCCCCTTCGGGTAGGGGACCTTCTGTATTCTCGGCGGCGAGGAGATCGCTCATCCGGACGGTGTTGGCGGGAGGTTCCCTCCCGGGCCCGCTTTTCATTCAGATGGCGGCGAAGATCCTCGTCCTTCTGTCGATTGAGGGCAGTGTTGCGGAGATGAGAAGCTCGGGGATGATGGGAGGCCATAGAGTCCGAAGAGGCATTGTGGATGGAGACGTGGTCCGGATGGAGGGGCTGTTTCTGCGGATTGGGACCCTGAGGGGGTTGTTGGTTCTGCGGAGGAGGCAGGTCCTGTTGAAGTGGGTCCTCCGCTTGAGGAAGAAGTTGCCTCTGCTATTGAGCGGGCTGAGGGGGAACTTCCTGTTGCTGATCGGGGTTGGGTCCTCGATTGGACCCTCTGGATCTGACTTTCCTAGGAGGCATGGCTGGAGAAGATCTGACCAACGGGAAGAGGGGAGGTTGCTATTCGTTAGTTTCCCACAGACGGCGCCAATCTGTTGCCGCTAAATTTGGTGTGGGGGCAAATAGATAGTATTTGTGGATTCTTAGAAAACTTGAATAGCAAACCTGAAACCTGTTCCATCGGAGTTTGACGCCGACTCCTGCCGTACACCTGCAAAAAGTGCGAGACACCGAGGTTGTTCCCGGCGACGCATCCTCCGACGCTCAAGTCAGTAATCAGAAAAGATTATGAAAGAGCGTGAAAACTAAAAAAAGATTGATCACCTCTTAATGGAGATGGATGGGGGGTATTTATAGGCGCCGCTGGGAACAGATTAGGAATGTAATCCCCCTGTGGTTAGATAAGGAATGTAATCCCTAACCCCAGTGAAGGGATAGATATGAATCAGTGCCGTTGATTAGGATTTAACCAGAAACCCTAATTCTATCCCTTCTGGACCGAGTTTGCTGCGGGTTGAAACCCGCACCCAGTTGAGATGGATCCATTCCCGGGTAAGTGGGTCTTCGGGGAAGATAACCAGTACCCGCTTCAGACCCGTTGGTAGGTGAAATTACCGTTTTACCCCTAGGCTCCAAGATTCGTGCCCAATTTGGACAGTTCTGATTTAACCCCATTTTTAGCTATATCATTTACCAATCATGCCATCATGTTATTATCAAACAGCCAACTTTACTTCTTCAACATATATATATATATATATATATATATATATATATATATATATATATATATATATATATATATATATATATATATATATATATATATACTCTTTGAAAATTACGGGGTGTTACACACACACACCCTTCAGAAATCAGCGTACTCGCTGAGCACGGGGCATGCACAATCTAGTGCAGGATCTCTTTTCTAGCCGATGTGGAGTGGAGTACCCTGATTCTGCTAGCTGAACCGTACCCTGATTCTGTGGGTTGTACAGTCCCCTTACCTGGGCGACCTGTCCCCAACCTCGCTCCCTCTCAGGCATACTTATCCGTACATCTTCTAGCTCCATCTCAGGCATACATCTCACCCATTTTTACCCACAATCACTGTCGAAAGTCGGCTCTGATACCATTTGTAATGCCCCTGTCCCGAGCTCGGACAGTTTATACAATTTAGAAGACAAATTATTTATAGTATAGTACAACTGCCCACCACAGGCTGCCTCTCAAAAGGTGGTTAACCGAATTAGTGACTCTTGATCATAGGCAATAGTATTTATATATTATTTTATTCTTGTTGCAATCCGATATAGGACTATATTCACTTACCTACTCCTGTTCTCTCTCTTGGCAAAATGCACAGCAACACTAACTTGCAGGTGGGCCCCCACTCTCTTTGGCACGTCACCTAAGGGTGACGTCACCCTCCAACAACACATACAGCACTAGTGTGTTGTTCTCATTCACGTGGGGCCCCCCCATTTAATACTATTCATTTCCATTATATTTACCAATCATGCCATCATGTTATTATCAAACAGCCAACTTTACTTCTTCAACATATATTTATATATATATATATTTATATTTATACTCTTTGAAAATTACGGGGTGTTATAGGAGCTTTGGGCTTGATCATCTCCATAGCTTGGGTAAATCGGGTTTGAGATTTTGCCCAAGTATTGAAGACGAGATTTGAGGAGCTTATTTTTGGAGCATTGTCGAAGAACTTTGTTTTGAGCTTTTGCTGTCCATGCTTGAAGTTTCGATATCGGATTGATTTCGTCAAACTTTGTAGCTCTTTGAAGCTCGTGTCGAGTTCGGGGTTTGCTCTTCTCCGAAGTTTTGTGCATCTCGGATTGGATATAATACCCCAAAAATACTATATAGCTATTAATCCGTACATATTTGAGAGTCGCACTTGTTAATGTATTTCTCAATTATAATTGAGTTAGAAACATATTATTTGAAATGTTTTGAACCTAACATATGGATGGTTGTGTTTGAACCTAGTTAGGGTTCGAAACAAGTTGGACTCAAGCCAACCTAACCTAACATGGACATAGGGACGTGTATGGTTGAACCTAGATTGGACTTGACTCATTTGATCCCTAACTAACCTAACCTAGTTCATGTGACACTTGGTGCCACATGACAACATAAAATAAAAAATAAAATATGGGAGATGAAAGGGTGGCCATCGATTGTAGGGGAAATGATATGAGTTGGGTCTCCAAAAAATATTGTAGGCTACCCTAGGGGGGAGAATAGGGGAATCATTCATATGGAGTTCCAAAGTGCACTTGAGTGCCTTGGAACCCAACCAAAACTAGGGGTGGCAACGGGCCAGGTTTGGGCTGGATCTATATAGGCCTGGGCCCGAGCCCGAAGTTGAAAATATAGGCCTGAACCCGACCAGATTTTTCTTTCGGCTTAAAAAATTAGGCCCAAGCTCGGGCTCGAATTAGGCCCGAACTACTTGTGCATGTTCTAATATATAACTTTCGCATAAAATAAATCTATATCAAGAATTACGATAAAAATATAACAATAATAGGAATACTATAAACTTTAGAGTAAGTAACATCTAATTTGCCTATTTTCATTTAATTTTATATACAATTCATAATTTCTCCTTCTATAAACTTTAGCACTCATTTCAACTTACTTATATGAACATTCTCTTTTTTTCAAAAAAAGATACATAAATATACATGATGTAGACAAAAACATACACATGCACATATAAAATTTTGATACGGGCACATCGGGCCTTAGCACTTTGGCCTGGGCCCGGCCCAATTTTTTTGCGGACCTAAAAAATTGAGCCCGAGCCCAAGCCCAGCCCAAAATGAGAATTATAAGCCCAAGCCTGCTAATTATCGGGTTGGACCTAAGCGGGTCCGGGTCGGTTTCGGGCCAATTGCCATCCTTAACCAAAACCTCTTCCCCTTCCCCCACTTGTAGACAACCATATATAGCGCTCATGGATCCAACTTTCATCTCGTTTGAACCCTTTTATCTCCTCTAAAACACTTGGTTCAGTTGTGGTGCTATCGGAGGGAGCAAGGATGCAAGGAGGAGCAAGCTATGTCGGGTTCAAGAGGCTTGGAGGATTGGCTAGGAACTTAGAGAAGCAAAAGATCAAGCTAGCAACTTCTCATTCAAGGTGGGTGTTCTTCTAACTCCTATGTTGTTGTAGTATGATGTTTAGTTGTTGTTCATGTTTTTATTGGATGTTGTTGGATAGAGCATAAAGCTCCAGCCTGTTAAATAAATATATATAATAAAACCACAGTTTACATAAGCAACACACTAAATACAACTTCACGGCTGAACCAAAAAATAAACGAGACTAAACATTAGTCTTAGATACAATAGAAACAAAGGGGATATGGAGAAACAAGAAACAACAATAATAAACACTGCCAGTAATAGAATGAACTCCATATAGGATAAACTAAAAGAAGTCGCAAAACATGAGAGCATCCCAAGGAGCCAAAACAAGGGATGAACCAAACATCCAGTACACTGTACACCAGTAGCCAACAGCAATAACCAGAAAAATAAGAAAAAGAAACAACAGCATGGAGTAATCACAGCTCAAGTAGCCAGGTGAGTGCTGCAAGATAGGAAGGAAATAATCATGGAGAATAGATACCTGGCGACAAAAAAGGAGGCAGAGGTAGCACCGAGCAATAACCTGTAGAAAAGATTAAAGAAAACCATAGACACATACAACACCAAAAACTACAGCCATAAGAGACACAGAAAAACATCTAGAAATAGTGGGAGACAAGCAGTTCGAAAAAATATACAACCAGTACTAACTAGAATAAAACTACAGCCATAAGAAGTGAAGGTAACAGCTAATACTAAACAAACTGGAGGCCAACAAAATAGAAATCAAAACAGTTGCAGTCAAAGACAACGACATGCCTAGGAAAGATGCACCCAAAGGCGACAACAAAAGCAGGGGTGGATCAGAACTGCAAACAAAAACCAAGGAGTCAGAATTTAAAAAGAACTGAAAAGCATATTAAGTACCAATATTAATGCCTTCATGAATGAGAGATGAGACCACAACATTTAGGTAGCTAAGTTTAAGATTCGCTCTTTTCTTGGGAGGAAGAATTTCAGCCCAAAGGTGCACAAAATAAATGATATCCTCAAGATCAATAGTTCGAGAAATCTTGGTCAAGATACGGTTGTTTTTTTTTCTTTCCAGATCATCCAAATAAAAGTCATCATGGTGATATCCCAAGATGACCGAAATGATTGTTTAATTCTTTTGTTTCTTCCAGTGCTCCAGCAAGAGGATAATGAGTTTGGCTTGCCACGCACATGCCAAGCACGCTTACAAATGTACCAAATCGTTTGAATGAAAGAGTAATGGATAAAAAGATGGTTATTAGATTCAGTATGAGTATTACAAAGAAACATTTCTGCCCCAAGGCGAGGTTACGTTTATTAAGGATCTCAACCGTAAGCAACTTGTTATGAATCACAAGCCAAATTAAAATGTGAACTTTTACAGGAGCAATATTTTGCCAAATAACCTTATATAACGGAGAGATTATACCACCAATATTTAGAAAAGTATAAAAATATTTAACCATAAAGGACCCTGTATTGGACCATCTCCATCTAATATTGTCTCTCGCTTACCATTGATAAGAGCCGAGAAGAACGAAAAGGCGAATATAATCATGATTTTGAGCAATCGAAAGAGATCTCCTAAAAGGAATAATCCAGTCTCACTGAGAATATCTAATAGTGTGATACAAAGCTACAGTCGCATTCTGGTTCGAAGCCAGATGAAATAAGTTATGAAAAGAACCGAGAGTTTATTGTTTCCTATCCAAAAATCAAGCCAAAATCTGACTGTATAGCCATCTCCGCAGATCTTTTGGAGACCGCATTTGAAAGGTTCAACCGCCTTCCAAATACCTTTTTAGAAAGAAGAGCTATGAACCGCCGTTTTGAAGTGTAAGTCTCAAACCTTCTTCTTCTTGTGGTACTTATTCTTAATCATGCGAATCCAGGCCAGATCATCATGTTTAAGTACTTTCCATAACCACTTTCCAAGAAGATCAAGGTTATGGTGCCTAAGCTTAAGAATACCCAAACCCTCTTCTTTTTTAGATTTGAAATTTTGAGTGGAAAAATGTGTTTTGTGAGAATCAATCTGGGCCTTTGATTTTGGGGAGATTGAATGAGAGCCGCTTGATAGCTTTCTTTGTGTTTTATTATATAGATTATAGAAATCCCATGGGAATCCTCAAATTCCATGGTTTTTTGGGGGAATCAAAATCAATCCTTTTAAACAAATGATTTTGATTCCCTTGGGAATCCATAATTCCTTCCAAAACTATGTTTGTCACATACAAAAAAAGGTAATCTAAGGAGGAATCTGGAATTCCCGTGCACATTCATATGTACCAAACACACTACTTGGATAAAAAATTCGAAGAAAAATTTGGCCATGTCTCAAGACACAAAAGATAAACTCGCTATTTGAAACAGCAAGTTGTTTTGAACTAGACTCGCTGTTTCACATGTGGTGAAGTATGAGCAAACACGAGTATGTGTGCCTCATTTGATTCGTGGTGGGAGATTATCTTCATAATTATCGGGGTGTGAGACATGATATCCAAAATCACTTACGGTGGGAGATACTTCTGCAGAATTATCGGGATCATGATTTGCGGTGGGAGATTAACTTCAGAATTATTGGGGCGTGAGAAATGATGTCCAATATCGCTTGCGGTAAGAGATATTTCTTCAGAATTATCGGGGTCGAGCTGACGCTCATGGGGTATTTTTGTGATGAGGTACCAGATGGCTAGCGGTGTGGGTCTCGTCTCCAGAATTATCGGGGTGTGAGGCAGGATGTCCAAAATCACTTGTGGTGGGAGAACAATTCTCAAGAATTATCGGGGCGGTACTAGATACTTACAGGATATCAAACAGCGAGTATAGTTCAAACCCACTCGCTGTTTCAAACAGCGAGTTTATCTTTAGGACTTTCTCCAACACTTGGAGAAATTTTGCCAAGTCTCAAAACAGTAAATCTAAACTCGCTGTTTCAAACCGAGAGTGGATTTGAACTAGACCTGTTGTTCCAAACAACGAGTTTAGCTTTAGAAAATTGTGGATAAATTTTGCCAAGTCTCAAAACACTAAAACTAAATTCGCTCTTTGAAAAAACTAGTGGATTTGAACTAGGCTCGCTATTTCAAACACCAAGTGTAGTTCAAATCTACTCGCTTTTTCAAATAATGAGTTTAGCTTTAGAAATTTTTTCAACACTTGGAAAAAATTCGCCAAGTCTCAAAATATTAAAACTAAACCCGTTGTTTGAAATACTTTCAAAAAGAGGGTCATTTTGGAAAAAAAAATCTTTAAAACACAAAAGGGTTTTTAATATGTGTACCCCTAACAAATAAGCTAATATCATATATACCCCTCACAAATCAATATTATCACATTTGCCACTAACAATCTGAGATCCGCCTTAAGTTGCCACTACGTTAGATTTCTGCAACTTAACCATAGTTTAGGACTTACCTCACTTTTAAAATGACTATCTTACCCTTATTACATAATGTAATGAAGTATACCCATTAACCCATTTAACCCTCATTCTCATCTAAACCCCTTCTCCTCTTCATTTCGCTGCCCAAAAAAACCCTAACTTTTCGAAAACCCCATGATCTGAAAATCGATGGCGAAAAACCCCAGATGTTCTGAAAATCGACAGCGAAAACAGTAATCCCTTGTGTTTCAGTTCAAATCGGTAATCCCTTGTGCTAATCGACAGCGAAAATCGACAGCGGAAACTTCTAATTTGTTTGGGTTTCAGTTCAAAATCGGTAATCCCTTGTGCTAATCACCATCTTATTGTCTTTAAATTCCCCCATAAAATATTTGCTTCAAGTTTTGAGGAAAACCCATGAGCATGAAGTTGGTTTTGGCTATGTAGCTCTGATTCTGATATGTATGAATATGTGCATTTGATTGCCAGATCTTTGCTTGTTTGCATATTGGTCTTACTTTTTGTATGAATCTTAATGTTTTTTATAGTTGTTGATCTTACTAAAAATTTTTGTGTTTATATATACAGGATGGCTATAAATGATAAATTAGATATTAAGTTGCATTATGATGGTCACTGGAGAAGTGTACCCAGGACAAATAGACTACAGTATGAGGGTGGGCATCAGAAAAAGATGACAGTAATTGTAGGTCAGACATCCTTAAAGCAGTTTGGAGAAACTATAGGGTCTAGTATGCCATGGTTGAAGGGTTGTAGATTGAAGTTGTGGTATACAGTCCCAGAGACAAATCCAAGAGATTTTTTACAAATATTGAACAATGAGGAGTTTATCAAGGTGGTTGAGGGTGGGTTATCTAATTCTAAAATGACAGAGATGTTTATAGAAGTTGATTTAAAGAATAGAAAGAACACTAAGTTTTTTAGACAATGGAAAAAGAAAAACACAACATCGAAAAAGAAGAATATTGGGGGGTCATATCATTTTCTCGAGTATGAATTGTCATCTGATGATGATGGAAATTATCCTGATGATGAGGATGAAAATTATGTATTGTTTGAGGAGGAGATGGATAACGATGGTGATAGTTTGGAAGTAACGCTGAGTGAAAATGAAACTAATGGTAATGCAGATCAAGAAGTGCCTAACAATGTGATATCTAGGTTGACAAATGAGACTCTTATAGATGATAAAGATAATGCATCTGATGAGGCAGATGATTGCTACTCGCAGGATTCATACCATTCATATGAGAGCAGTGAGGACGAGTATTATGAGTCTGAATCTGTTGACACTGTGAATCTGTTGTCATCAAGACAACTCCGGAGTAGTGATGACACACATTACAAAATAGGCATGAAATTTGAGAGTATTAATGCATTTAGAATTAGTCTCCAAACTTACAGTGTGATAAATAATTTCAACTATAATGTTATCAAGAGTGACAGAGAAAGGTACATTGCGAAGTGTGCTATTAAGGAGTGTCCTTGGTATATTAGGGTCTACAGAATGGGGGATGATTTTACTACATTTCAGGTGACTAAGTTGATAGACATCCACATTTATAAGGGAGTTAATAAGTGTGGAAACAAACATGCTACGACTATCTGGATTGCACAGGTTATGCTGGAAGATGTCAGGGGAAACCCACTTATAAAACCAAAAGACATTCAGGGGAGGCTTCAAGATAAGTTTGGTGTGTCAGTGCCATATATAAGGGCATTGAGAGGGAAAGACAAAGCTTTGGAGATGATATACGGGAATGTGGAGAAGTCATATGACCTGGTGGATGCATTGAAAGGAGAATTACAGTCAAGGATGCCTGGAAGTCACATTGAGATCAAATTGGAGGATGATAAAGCTTTTCAAAGAATGTTCATCTCTTTTAAACCATGTGTGGATGGGTTCAAGGAAGGTTGTAGGCCATTCTTAGGCTTAGATGCTTGTCACCTCAGGTCCAAATACTTAGGAATGCTAATGGGTGCTACAGGATTGGATGGTGATAATGGGTTGGTCAATGTAGCTTTTGCAATTGTGGAGAATGAGAGCAGTGACACTTGGTTTTGGTTTGTTCAGCATTTGAAGATTGCATTTGGTGGGGATATGAGTGAGATCACAATCATATCAGATCAAGAGAAGGGTCTACAAGTGGCATTGCATGAACTAATTCCAGAGGCAGAGCATAGGGTATGCATGAGGCATATGTGGAAAAATTTCAAGAAAAAATTTCAAGGTGATTTATTTGAGGGTCTTGTCTGGAAGGCAGCAAGGGCATTTAATGGCCCTTCATTCTATGGAGCAATGAGGGAGTTGAGGGCGGTATCAGTTCCAGCTTATGATGAGCTTATGGGAATTGATAAGTATAAATGGAGCAGATACACGTTTGCTACTAATAGCAAGAATCACTATATCACAAATAACATCTCAGAGTCATACAATGCTTGGATTTTGGAGGCTAGATATCTTCCAGCAGTGGATTTAGTCGATAAAATCAGAATTCAAGAAATGGAGAAGAGAAGCAAGAGATGGACACTTGCTCAGAAGTGGAAGTCCAAGCTTGTTCCTATGGCAGAGAGATATTTGAAGGATCTTAGCCTAAAATTGGGTAGTTGGAAGGTCAGAAAAAGTTCTGATTCTAGATGGGAGGTAGATAATGGAGCTGACAGGTTCACTGTAGACCTTAATCAAAGAAAGTGCTTTTGCAAGAGATGGTAGCTTACTGGCCTGCCTTGCGTACATGTTGGAGCGGTGATTGGACAGCTTAGAGGAGCCGTTTGGGAAGATTTTGTGGATGGTTTTTACACAGTTAAAAGGTATGTTATATAAGTTTTGTCATTCATTCATTACCTTTGAAATAAACATTGCTGCAATTAGGGTAATTATTACTGAAATGCATAATCAATTCAAAATCAGGAGGATTCTGAAGTTGAAAGTCCGATATGCTGGCAATTTGTGTTTATACTTTTTTTTTTCCAATCAGGATTGTGTCTGTATACTGCATCGATTTGGGTTATTTGACTGTTAAGATGAATGGTAATACTTATTTGTAAATAGTTCTTCATTTGCACTGATTGTGATAAAAGTTTGCATTTGCACTGATTGTAATATCCAATAAGGATTTGGGTTATTCACCCAGTTTGAAACTTAAAAAAAATTTTGTGGAATATATTTTGACATTAGAAATATTTCATTGTTCCCAAATAAGTGAGTACTTGTTTGCGTGAGGACTGATCCTAAACAAACATTCCATTGACTGAGGACAGCATCCATTTTTAGTATTTTTGTCTTCTCATTTCTGTCCTTTTTCTTCTTCAAAAGACCCTGAAAAGATTAATAGCATTATGATCTGTCTTTCTCCCGTGCATAAATTAATAGTTGGCATTAATTATGATATGCTGTATTGATGCCATGTATTTTAACAACCAAACCATATTTACAGTTGAAGAGGGACATGGTTACAAATATTGTATATGAACTTATGCCAAATCCATCTGATCACAAGTAAGACTTACTTTCCTACATTTACTCTTGAGATGAGGTTTTGTTTTACATTTATTTGTATCTTTTACCTTGTCTGACTCTAGTCTCTAGATATTGAGACCGTCCTTGTTGTATAGATAGTATCGATATGTTATTGTATTTTGGTTTTGAAAATAACATGCAGACTGTTGAGCATGATTTACTGCTTTCCCAAGCCAAATCATAGGTTGGGTCTCAGTAGCTACTCTATGACCAAGATTACATTGTGCTCCTGTGATAATTTAGATTGAAGAAGACTATTTTTTTAGCTTCAGCTGTGACAATCCATATTATATGCAATTGCATAGTCTTAGTTTTAGGTTAAATATTTTTTAACAAGGCCATAGCCACTCGCCCACTCTTCACTCTCCCCCTATAGTTATATTAATCGGGGATTAACTGTGCAAGTGGGTTGCACACCAGCTAAGAGGCTTATCGCTTGAACTTACTGGCACTCTGTTATATATTTGTTTCCTGTAAGTACCCCTTCAAGTACCCCTTCACAGGTCTTTTGTTTGTGTTTACCTCAAATAAAAAGAAAAGTAAGTAGAACAATATGGTTGATGACACAGGGTTATCAACTATATGTGGATATGTGAAGGTAAATATATGGTTGAAGAAAAAGCTGTAATTGTTTTATCATCTCTTAATTAAGGAATAAATTCAGAAAGAAACACTTGTTAGTTACAGAATCTAATAAAACAAGGAAAATGGTGAAGATTTAAACTTTGTTCTTGATATTGGTCAGGTATAAACTTGCATATAAAATTCCAGTTGCTACATTACCATCGAAGAACCAATGGGAGATGGTTGACAGAGAATATGAGATTGGCCCTCCTCATGCCAAAAGACCAAGGGGTAGGCCAGCCAAGAAGAGGAAGAGAGGGAAAGATGAACTGCTGGGCAATGAGAAGGGAAAAGGGAAGGCAAAAAGAATTGTAAGGTGTGGAAGATGTGGAAATACAGGTTATTACAAGAATAGTTGCAAGGAACCTATTAACCAAAGGAGTCAACAGTTAAGCAATGATGTTGCAGAACCCTCCCAAGCCGTTGATAGGTAAATCCCACATTTTCTTTATGTATTTTCTTTATTTTTGTTATAATTTCATGCATTTATTAATTGTCTTAGTTTTAACTGTGCATGGTTTCAAATCTCTTAAGAAAAATCTTCTATAAGCTTTATAAACTAAATGGAATTCCTTCCTTTCATCACTGAATTACTGGATCATGGGCAGAGGAAGAAATTATGAAGTTGTTGTCATCTAATTTAGCTCTTCTCTTTCATGAAAGGATTTGAAACCAGATGACGACAACTTCTTCCATGAACAACTTCATAATTTCTTAAGAGATTTGAAACCAGATGACAATAACTTCACATTAGAAAAAGGTAGTTGTTTGAACAATTTTAACCAAATGAGAATCAGCTCCTTCTGTTCTCACAGTGATCAATGATAACTCTAGAAGATAATGATTTATTTTGAACAATTCCATATAACTAAATGAGAATCAGCTTATTTCATTGTCACATTAATGAATGAATTTACATTAAAATATAGTAATTTGAACAATTTGTTACCCAAAAGAAGATACACCATATATTTGATTTGTCTAATATTCCAGATAAAATTGGGGGATGGTTGATTCCTATACACTGTTTAGTTGATAACATAAACACATATAGCTTAGGCTTAGGTATATAACTGATGGTTGATAACATAAACACAATTTAGAAGTTTTTCTTTCAGATTTTTTCTTTCAGATTATACACTGTTTAGTTGATAACTGATATGTCCTTTTGCTTAGGCTTAACATGGTTCATACTTCAACTGTAGGTAGTCTGAAGACTAAATATATTATATGTGATTGTACTTGCCAAACTGAACTGAATTTAGGCTTGAAATTCTAACTTGTATTAGTCATGATTTACTCGTTTCCCTACTTCTTAAATATTGCATGATACCAAATTTTTTTGTGACATGCCTGACATGCATGTACTAGGCTTTAAATTTTTTTTTAAGTCATGAAGTCAGTCATGAAGTCAGTCATGAAGTCATGAAGTCAGTCATGAAATCAGCTTTTGAAAGTATTAGCTCATGAAATTCACTTTTGGTACACCTGAGTCATGAAACTATGAAAGTATCAGTCAACAAAAAGTATCAGCTTATGAAGAACACTTCTTCATTTACATATAGGGACATGTGAACATAAAAAACATTTGGTCTTCATTCACATATAGCTTATGAAGAACATTTCTTCAGCTTATGAAGTCAATCATGAAAGATTCTATGAAGCTCAGCATATCACTTGGTTTTGTGTGAACATAAAAAAATGAAAAAAATCGAATATCAAGGTTACAGAAAACAAGCCATACTAATGGGAGGATGTATATTAGCATTTCACACACAAACAGAGAAGAGGATAAGAAGGCTAAGAAAATTTGGAGTTTATTTTTAATTCTTTTATGTTATTATTTCAGTTGCTAATTAAATTTGTTTTTTTAATTGAAGTGTTACATCCACAAAAACAAAGAAATCTAAGAATGCAAGGGTATCACAAGATCAGGTTGAGGCCATTGCAAGTCGACAAATAGAGACAAGTGAGCAAAGGTATATAGGGTTGTCTATTAGCACTCAAAGCATACTTAAAGGGTTGTTTGCATTTAACCACCATTAATCTAATAGATGTTGCTCATAGCTCTTAATGAGAATTGTTCCTCTAATTCTTCCCTCAGGTCAGTACCTAAACAACATAAATATGGAAAACAAAGAAGACAATACTTCAAGCCACCAATATCAAGTAGGCATGCTGATGTGTGGTCTCAGCCAACTCAAACATCCTTACATGGAGCAACAGGAGTTGGAGATGGAGGAATGGGAGTCTCAGTTGACAATGTTCCAATTTATTCAAGGCAAGCATTAGCTGAAAATCAGGATATTGGAGCTAGAAATGTTGCCGCTACGCAAGGGAATCATGGAGTCTCAGCTTCACCTCAACATGGAGAGGTCATACAAGAAGTTAACATCAATAAAGTGGGATATGAGGGTCTCTCTGAAGATGAGATAAACAGGATTGATTATCTCTATTCCTTTTGTGTAAAGAAGTGAGATATAGAAGGCAAGTATCACCCGCATCCCCGGCTCATTCCGTACCTATCGCGAAATGGAAATCGATAAAGAAATATTTGTTACATGTTTCAATTTTGTGTAAATGTGTAGTTGGTTTTCCACTTTTTGTGAACTATCTATGTTTTATGATCATGGTGTAAGATCATCTTTATATTTTGTACTAAGAAATATGCTATTTTTGTAATTTTGATTCGATGAAAACATCTTTTATATGTGATTGGCTATCTAAAACTCATTGTGCTTATGTTTATGTTCATATTATTTTTGAACTCTTATTATCAAAATTTATCTTTAATTCTTTAAGGAGATTATCTAATAATATCCAGCTATTCAGATTGGAGGATTATCTAATAATAATTGGAGGATTGTATCCAGCTATTCAGATTGTATCCAGCTCTAGGGTCAGTTGTTCAAATTGATGCAGCAGTATATCTCAGATGATTTTTTGCACAGGTAACTGGAGGGTCAGTTGTTCAAATAAGGGATTTAAACGGGTAACTGGAGGGTTAGAGATGTTTCTCCTAATAAGGGATTTAATTCCCTTGTTCAAATTGATAGAAGGGTTAGAGATTTATAAGGGATTTAATTTATAAAAATCATCTGAGATGAAAAGGGATTTAAACGGGTAACTGGAGGGTTAGAGAAAGAGAGAAAGAGACATGATCTTTTATAAAAGAGTTGACTTATTAGGAGAAATTGAAGGAGGAATGATAGAAGGGTATTTTAGTCATTTTCCATTAATTCCATTAAGAAAAATAGAATATTCCTTCCCTATTGGATGTCTTGTAACCTGAAGGATATATATGATTAAAATTTACATTGTTAGTGGCAAATGTGATAATATTGATTTGTGAGGGGTATATATGATATTAGCTTATTTGTTAGGGGTACACATGTTAAAAACCCAACACAAAATAGTCCATTACTGTGATTAAGATTAGTAGATTGACTTATTCAGTGACAAATGGTTGGATTAATGACCACTTATGCTAATTATTAAGTGCATCAATTCATCTCCAAGGAAAAGCCCCTCTCTCTATTGCCAAAGCATTCTCTACAACTGTTATATCTATTGTTAATGCCCAAATATTATTTGCATTGTACTATTCACTTCTATTATATTTAATTATTTATTAATTTCTGTCACTCTCTATCTCCACTTTCGATGCGGCGTTGCCGATGTAAATTAAGAAATCCTATTTAAACCTAAATTGTCCCATCTCCTTGGCTGATGTGGGACTAAAAGTCTCCCATTTCAAACAAAGCCATCCACTTCTTTTGTACTAGTAATCTGCACGTGCGATGCACGTTTTATTTTGTCATGCCCCACGTTTTATTTATTAACTAGATTTGCCCGTTGACACGTACCTACGGCACGTCTTCGAAACTGTACACCTTGTTTGATCATATAAAATAGTTTTGGAGGTCCAGCAAATTAATTCAAGTAGCAAACACAGAGCAAATAACATATTATATGATTTTTTTGATTTTTTTGAATTATTTTTAAAGTTTTTAATTTTTTACTTTTTTTAGTTTTTTAATTTTTTATTTAAAAAAATTTTTAAAATTTTTATTTTCTTAATTTTTTGAATAGAAGAGGAAGGGGGAGAGAGGGAGAGAGAGAGAAAAAAAAAATTAAATAAATATAGGAGTTGTTTTGGGTGGGGGATTTGAATTTGAGTTTTGGAGGGAAACTTTTGGGGGGGAAAATATGTTTTGTGAGGTTAGATCTGAGCCTTTGATTTTGGAGGATTGAAAGAGAACCACTTGATAGCTTTCTTTGTGTTTTATTATATAGATTAGTAAAACATTAATTATAATTTCTTAATTAAAACGTGCATTGCACGCGTGCAAGTTCTTGTTATTGTTGTCGTTATAAATTCCCAAAAAAAAATACAGAAGGAATTAAGTATCTGTAGATGTGATAGTTTAGGTTCATTTATGGATCATCGTGTTGATATACCACAACATTCATCTTAATTCTCAAAGGTTTATTGCAAAATAATGTAGTATGAAGACTATTTTCTATAAGTTATTACATGATTTTATAACTTAACTCATTCACCCAAAAAGTAGATCAAGATATATATATCAAGAAAATAAGGCATTCATTATCAAGAAAACAACATACTTTCAGAGGATATGCAACTGCTGAGAGCTAACGATTTGCCACTCTCTATGGCCGTCTATATATTGCCGGTCTCTGGACCATCGGAACTCCTCTTAACCCACAAAAAGTTTCATTTCTGATGCACTTCATCTTGCTCGTTCCAACTAACGCAGCATTTCTTATCTTCCCTATCTCTGGATGAAAATTGATCAGTTTATGGTCGATCACTCGTCCCAAATTACTTGAACCAGTACATAGATTACAAAACAAAGTAAATGAATAAACCATTTTATTATGTTTTACACAAACTACACATTATAATAGCTTTAAATTTAGTAATCCATTTCTCAAAATATAAAGCAAAACCTACAAAAGTAATATTCCTCGTATCTCAACAACTACAACATCTTCAACTATAAATGAAGATTTTCACATAATGATCAATTTACAGCTAAAAATTAAACTTCATGAAACGATCTTTAATTTGGAACAAAGTGATCCCTTTTTTCAGTTCACAACAATTTGAAACCATTCCTCAAACTAAGAAAGAGATAAAGCTTTCCTTTTGCAAAATATTAAAGATGGGTTTGTGAACCCTATAATCATAACAACAACAATATCATTCTATTTACTAATAACCCATTAATTTCCACCACCAAGATAATAAATTTAACCATGAAGATGAACCCATAAACCGTACTAAAGCACCATTCATAAATAAACATTATAAATAAATAAAATTAAGGCAAAAAAACATATCTTTTTCTTGGTTTCAATAGATTTAATGAAGCCCTACAAAAGAGGAGGTTGTACCCAAATAAAAAGGGGGTTACTTACATCTAGACATTGCTTCTCTCCCTTCTCCCTCTGAGACTCTCTTCACTTGTTCCTTCTTCTTTTTTATTGGTTTCTGAGATTATTCGAGCTGTTCACTCTTCAGAGGTTCAGAGTTTTTATCCATTTGGCTTCGATCTCGACGATCTTGTCCTTTTCATTTCAAGAAGCTTAATTACCTGCAATGGATCTGCACGTTCGCGGCGTTCTTCTTCGTCGTTGTAATATTCCAAGCGTTCCTTTCGAACTTGATGGATGAGGAGGTAGAGGAAGAGACAGATTCGAGGAATGCCGTTCCGCAGGAGAATCTCGAATTGGTGATTAGATTAGGAATCGGTGAAGGGATGGTGGAGTGAGTGACTCACCGGGAGGGAGAAGGAAGCGGGAGGCGGATTCGAGGAGGAGGGACTGTTGTTGTTGGGTACTGATCGCCATTGCTGAATTCATTTTGACGAAGCTTTGCTGCTGAGAGGCGGTGGGGATTTTGAGAGAGAGTGAGAGGAATCGACAGGATGTGGTGTTTTTTTTTTTTTTGATAGAGGGAGTTTGATTTGGGTGAGAATTACGGTTGTGACCTTCTTTTGTGTATGGTTGAGGGGTAAAATTTGACGAATTTAACCCTACATTATTTTTTAGGTGTGTTATGTATATGAGGGCATGATAGTAAAAAGCCGCTAAAATAGGGCTTTGCTTAATAATAGTATAGATTTCGGTATTAACGTTTTTTTTAAAATTAAGCCATAGTTTATCTAAGTAATTAAGATTAAAATTTTAATTTAAATTAATCCTAAGTAATTAAGATTAAGATTAATCTTAAGTAATTAAAATTAATTAAACCATAATTTATTGAGATTAAGTCCTAATTAATTAAGATTAATTACATGTAAAATCAAAAGTTAAAACAATTGTTTGGCTTAAAATAAGAGTTAAATCGGAACCATCCAAATCAAGCGCAAATCTCAAAGCTCAGAGGTAAAATGGTAATTTCACCTGCAAAACGGTTCGAAATGGGAACTGGGCCTTTTTCGAAAGGCCAACAACCCACAAACGGATCCGTCTTAACTGGGTGCAGGTTCCAACCCACAAGAAACCCAGTCCAGCTGGATATCCATCCACTGAGAAGTAGGAATTTGATCTTATCCCGAAACTGGTTCCTAAGGCGGCTATAAATACCCCATCCCCCAATGTTAACAGGTAATCAATCTTTTGCCAATCAAAGCTCTTTTATAATCTTTCTGATTACTGATAAGAGCGTCGGAAAGTGCGTCGTTCGCACTTTTTGCAGGTCAGCGGCGGGAGATAACGGTCAAACTTCGGCGGAAAGGTGTTCAGGTTTGACTATTCGACATTCCAAGAATCCACAAATCTATCTGTTTGCCCCCACACCGATTTCAGCGGCAACAGTTTAAAATTACTTTCGATATTCTAACAACTTAAACAAAATTAATCCTTCATGTAAAACTATTTCTGCTATATTTAACCAAACTACTTTTTTAGAACTCATTTTAAATTTTTTTTTACCTCAGCAGTATTTTTTTTGAAGTTCAGAGAATAAAATTTTTGTAGTTCGGAGAATATTTTACGACCAACCAAATATCCTTTTAGTGTGTGTACGATTTTTTTTTTTTCCAATACGATGTGACACAATTTTTTAAAAAACAAAATATCTTTTTTCTCCCCAAAAAAGTAATCTCGGTCAAACACAGTGTCAACTATTATCACTCTGCCACCTCAGCGATAGTCACGTGTCCACCATTACCCTCTCCACAAAGATTCGGTTTACGTGTAATCAGGATCCCCTAGGAAGCACCTTATACAAAAACTGAGCAAAACACGAAACAGATCATCAAGATGCGCGTTTCTGTACCCGATCTAACGGTTCTAATCATTTTAAACATGGAATTATGTTTATCACAGTGTATATGATTTTCTCCCACTTGTCCCTTGACCCTTGCCCTTTCTCTTTCACATAGGAAACCAATCCCTCATTTTATCCCAATAAAAAATATTAACAGTTCTACACACACCCCGCACCGTAATCAGTCCATGGACGCGCATTTTAAAGCAATCCCCCTATCTTTCCCACCTGATCCGAAGGTCGTCATATTTTCCCATAGGCACTCTCCATTCGCTCTTCGTACAGGATGTTAACTGAACTTTATCTTTTGTATTAATAAATTGGATAAGGTATTAAGATGTGAGAGTGAAGAAGCAAGCAGCTAAAATTACAGTAAACTCAAGAGGCACCATGAGTTTAGAGGATGCCATGGAAGTTAGCTTTTTGCCTACCAGGTGTTTGCTTTAATTCCTACTTCAAATTTCCATAATTATTTTATTATCGACTGTTACGTTTGATTGTCAAGAATCTTGTTGATTGATGTCTAGTCCTTATGCTAGTTTTGATTATACTTGCTGATTTAATTGAGGTTTGTTATTGGAATAGAGTTTCATTTTTTTTAGGGGATTAATGGATTATGGCATGAATTTGTTGTTAGTTTCTGAGGTTGTTTGTGGATAGAAAAGCGCTGGAGATTGACGGGTTTTAGGAGGGATTTCAATTTTTGCGGACGATTGCAGTATTTGAGGTTGAGGGGTATTTGTTTGGATCCATTCGAATTAGGAAATTTTTTTTTTTAACTTTTTTTTTTGGGTTAAGGCGTTTTTGTCATTTTTTAACTTTTTTTAACTTTTTTTAACTTTTTTTTAACTTTTTAACTTTTTTTGGGGGCGGACAATGGAATTAGGGTTAAGGCGTTTTTGTCATTTTTCCAAAAAAAAACAAGTGCAGTGTAAGTAACGGAGTTTCGGAAGACCCTTGGGGGCGTTTCTGCTTTTGACCAATAAGGTCCTATTTGGGAACAAAGTTAAAGATAACCATAGTTATCTCAACTTTGGAGGTGCAACTTAAACTTATTGTTTAAACTTAGTGTTTGGGAAAAAAAAAAGAGCACCCCCGGTTAAGAGAATTGGTTAAGGGTGGAGTTAAGATAACCACAGTTATCTCAACTTTTGGGGTGAGATAACTATATTTATTTATCTTAACTAAAAAATAAGTCCTAAACTTAGTATAAGTTGAGTTTTGTGAAGTTAAGTGAGATAACTCCAGTTATCATAACTTAACTTTGTTTCCTAAGAGCATCTGTAGTCGTTGGTCAAATATCCAAAAAATGGATATTTTTGCCAAAAATCACTTGCAGTGGTTATCCAAATTCCCATTTTTTGGGTGCGTTGTGAACAGTATGCTCCCAAATTTGGAAGAGAATATAGCAATTTCCATATTTTGGAAATCAGAAGATGATTTACCGTTTTAACGTAGGACGGAAGATGATTTGTCGTCGGAGAATTTAAAAAAAAAAAATGGAGAAACGACATCCAAAAAAAAGCCAATAGTGAAGGACGGGATATCATCTCCCGTTCTTCACAGTTGGGGATTTTTTTTTTGTTTTTTAGAAACAGTAGATCATCTACCATTTCTCATTTTTTTAAAAAAAAGATTAAGAAAATGTACACGGGATATCATATATCGTTTCGTCCAAAAAAAACCCAATTTTTGAGTATAGACGACTGCAGCGAATGCGCTAATTGCTATTTTCAAAATTGCCATATACCCATTTTTTGGACAAAACGACACTGATGCTCTAACAGAGCCTAAATTTGGGGGGTTACTCATTCCTACATTGACCATGTTAGAGCATCTGTAGTTGTCGTCTGCTAAAATTTGGATACTTAGAAAATGAAAATAAGAAAAATGAGTTTACGCTGTAGTCGTGTAAAGCCAAAATATGAGTTTTTGCATATTTTATTTTCTCAGACGAAAGATTATCTTTCGTCGGAGTAAATTGTACACGTAAATGAGATAGGGCGGAGGATGATCTATCGTCTGTCGAAGAAAAGAAAAAAATCAAAAACATGTGGGACGGCAAATGAAGTATCGTCCGATTATTATTATTATTATTATTTTAAATTTGACCGGACGGGAGATTATTTCCCGTCCGTCAAAAGTGTTCAATTTTTTGCCCCTTTTTCATATCAGACGGGACTTTATGTCTCGTCCCACCTTGTTTTTGAAAAAAAAAAATTGAATAGCCCCTGCCTCTAGCATATGGAGATGGAGTTAGGGTAAATATGTAAATCAACAATTCAAGGGGGAAAATAAAAGGAGGGACGGTAGATAATCTACCGTCCGACCAATTGGGTTTTGTCTCATATGGACGGACGGTAAATTATTTACCGTCCTTCAAATTCATTTTTAATTACTTTAACGCATGAAAGATCATCCCCCGTCCATCGATGTTCAAGATGAAATTGTGTAGGGACGATGTTTCATTTACCGTCCCACGTCTCCAACGATAGATAATCTTTCGTCCCATTAAATAGACGATAGATTATCTCTCGTCTGCTATATTTTGGCCAAAGCCATTTCGTCTTCCAAATTTGGCCGACTATTGTTCAACCGTTCGCCAAAAATTGGATAAATGGCCAACGACTACAGCGATTTTATTTCCAATTTTTCCAAAATATGGGTAAATGGCAGACGACTACAGATGCTCTAATGGGGTTATCCGTGATTTACAGATATATATATATATATATATATATATATATATATATATATATATATATATATATATATATATATATATATATATATATATAAGTCCCCTTCGGTTGCACACTACTTTTGGTGAGCACTCCATGAGCACTCATAAAATAAAGACCCTATAAAAAATCTAAACCGCTCATATTGTTCTATATGCCTAAGATAGCCTAACAATAAATAATCAAGTAATTTGAAGTTCATTTGCCCATCCATCATGCTGTTAGAATTTTCAGCCATAAATCATGGACAAATGAATTTCAAATTAATTGATTTTTTATTGTTAGGATATATTAGGTATATAGAACAATACGAGCGGTTCAGATTTGTCATAGGTGTTCTATTTCGTGAGTGCTCACCAAAGTAGTGTGCAACCGAAGATTTCTATATATAGGGAAAGGATCCGTTGCACACTACTTTGGTGCTCACCGCGTGAACACTACGCCTTCAGGCGTTCATATCGAAAATCCGAACCATTCACATTGATCTACACATCTAAATTAGTCTAAATATGTAAAATCAAATTATTTGAAATTCATTTGCCCATCCATCATGTGACTACAAAAACAATGAATTTCAGCCATACAATTTTGTAACACTTCAATGAATGGGCAAATGAATTTCAAATGATTTGATTTTACATATTTAGACTAATTTAGATGTGTAGATCAATGTGAACGGTTCGGATTTTCGATATGAACGCCCGAAGGCCTAGTGTTCACGCGGTGAGCACTAGAGGAGTGCTCAACCGATCCTTTCCCTATATATATAGGGAAAGGATCGGTTGAGCACTCCTCTAGTGCTCACCGCGTGAACACTAGGCCTTCGGGCGTTCATATCGAAAATCCGAACCGTTCACATTGATCTACACATCTAAATTAGTCTAAATAAGTAAAATCAAATCATTTGAAATTCATTTGCCCATCCATCACGTGACTATAAAAACAATGATTTTCAGCCATACAATTTTGTAACACTTCAATGAATGGGCAAATGAATTTCAAATGATTTGATTTTACATATTTAGACTAATTTAGATGTGTAGATCAATGTGAACGGTTCGGATTTTCGATATGAACGCCCGAAGGCCTAGTGTTCACGCGGTGAGCACTAGAGGAGTGCTCAACCGATCCTTTCCCTATATATATATATATATATATATATATATATATATATATATATATATTAGCCTAAGGCTTCATGCTAAGTTCATTCCTGTAGAGGTTCAATGTTCCTAGTGCTGGAGGAGTCTCCATGAAGTCAATCAGATTGCTGGTTTTTTATTCGAAAGATAGTCAGATTCTTGATTGTGGTTTATATATACTAGTATAATGTACGTGCAATGCACGCCAAAAAAAAGTAAAGTCCACAAATTAAATGAATATATATTGAATAAGAAAAAAAATAGTTTATATTTAAATGTTTTGATTTGGGCTACACGTGCGGTGCACATTTATATTTGTTGGATATAGTTTGGACGTGTATTATACGTGTTTATATAGTTACAAAGTTAGGGTTTGTTTGTTACAAACCCCAACTCTCCCATTAAAATAATATATATATATATATATAGGGAAGTCTTCCGTTGTGCACCATAGGTGGTGCACACGGTGTGTGCACTCGGCTTTCCCGCCTTCGTATCGACAATCCGAACCGTTCACATTGATCTACACATCTAAATTAGCCTAAATATGTAAAATCAAATTATTTGAAATTCATTTGCCCATCCATTGAAGTGTTACAAAATTGTATGGCTGAAAATTATTGTTTTTTATAGTCACATGATGGATGGGCCAAATGAATTTCAAATGATTTGATTTTATATATTTAGACTAATTTAGATGTGTAGATCAATGTGAACGGTTCGGATCGTCGATACGAAGGCGGGAAGGCCGAGTGCACACGAGTGCACACGGAGGGGTGGTGCACAATGGAAAATTTTCATATATATATATATATATATATATATATATATATATATATATACTTGGATTATGAGCATGTGTGATGATTCATGTTCCTAAAATTCATACAGTTCACATTTTGTTTGGAGTTATGATGGTGAAGTTGCCAGTTGACTTCGATATTTACGATATATTATGTGATTTACATATGTATACCGTGAGAACCTAACTAACTAAGGGAAGTGTTCGTTTGTATACCAGGTCTTAGGTAGGAGTCTTACTTTCAATTCTATCATTATGGCTTCAAACAAGAATTTACTCAGCATATATGTTGTGCAACTGTAACATTGATCAAATTCATTAGGAATTGTTGATTCGCTGCAACATGACTATTATATGTTTTATAAGTTCAGGCTGTGTACTTCAGATGTAGATGCTTGCAATCTTCTCTCGGTCAAAGAGTATGGTATCTGCTTTTGTTTTTTTTTAATGGTTCATTTATATAGAATTAGTGTTTTCAGTAGGAAATTGTGCCTAATACAGCTCAACTGGCAAAAGAATTTTTTTGTGGCTACATGCTAAAAATTGGGAAACCATGATTTATTCTTGTTATGGTGTCCTTCTACAATTGTATCCAGGCTTATACTTCTTCATCTTTTATTAATCATGGGAGTTTGCGGAGAATAAACATTTGGTATTGTGTTGTATTCTATTGTATTGCACTGTATTATATTCTAGGAAGCATGGGCACGACCATGACCATGATGACTTGGACAACAATGCTTCACAATACACAGGCATAGGGATTTTGAGAACGTACATTGAAATAGCTAGTTCCATTTATGATATGCTTATTGGACTCATGTGTCAGCCATGTGTCCGATACGAAAGCTTTGCAAATAATAGTGACAGTGCTTTGTTGATGGTATGAGCTTACAATGGTCAAAACTAATTTGCTTTTGAAATCAGGCCTCACCTTTTATATATAATTTGCAAGAGGAATTGCCATTATGGCGTAGTAAATTAAGAGGAAGAATAACTAGGAAGCAAGCCCCAGAATAAACCATAGTGAATATGATTGATAGACTCCTGTAGGATTATTTTTGCTATTGTTGGAATAAGGGTACTTGGATGAGTCTGTCACAATGTTCCTAGGAATCAGCTCCACTGAAATAAAATAGTTCTTTTTTCGCAATTTTAAGTAGGTTACCAGAATATATTATTTGTGCAGTGTTTATTTTGTTTGATGGGTAGATCTCATTGTCACTGTTGCCTTTTGTGCTTGTCCTTAGCAAAATCCACATATTTATTTCAGTTTCAAACTAAAACATGATTATGTTGGAACGCACTTGGTTTGGTCAATATCATCTAAATGCCTCAACAATACTAGTGTTTGTGTTTATTGTCGGATTTGGATCACAGTCCTCACTTATCTGCAGCTGTAATTCTCAGTTTACCAATTGAGTTTAGTTGCCTTCCTTAGGTAAACTACCATTTCTCATATTTGATCAAGTCAGATTTGAATGGAAGTGCATGGATCAAACAAATGCAACACCAAACTTTTTGGTGCATATGTTTGCAGTGATTTGTATGATACATTGTGGCAGTAGCATGATCCCAAATATGTACTGCTACAGATGATGATCTATCATCTGAAAATTTTGTAAACTTTGGTCCTGATTTCTTGGCAGGTATAAGTTATTGTTTCAGAGCTAGATTCCCTTTACAAGAGGCTTGAGGCTATAGTTACGAGTATTCGTAGAGTAAGCGCCGTCCATTTTATGTATAGTTTTAGAAGTATTGTGTATAATTCCTTTATTGCCTTCTCATGAGAATCTTCAAACTTCCTGAAGCTAAAATGAACTGAGTATAGTTTTACTTATCAATTGTTAGCATGTCTTTTTTGCAATAAGTTTGAGTGTTTGACTTGTCTTATTCATCTGATAATCATGCTAAAGTAGTCCAATGAAGGAATCAAGTATATGTTTAAGGTATTTAATGGTTGAATATCAAAAGCATTCAAGGTTACTTTGGTGATCTCTTCTAATTCAGAACCAACATCTACTTGTTCGTAGGGAAATATGAGACAGAGTTAACAATGCACAAGGTTTCTATGGTGATCTCTTCTAGAATGGCAGGAATCAGCATTCTCTTGCGGGCAAAAATATACAAATATCAAAATCAAAGCATTGAAGGTTACATTGGTGATCTATTCAAGACTTAGGAACCTTTTTGTTAAAAGGGTCAGTCACACACACTGTGCACACACATATTCACCCTTATCCCAAACGGGACATGAACACCCGACCTTCTGATCACTAGCAACAATGCTTTCCACTAGACCCTTGAGGCACTCACAAGAGCAAACTCAGTGCACAAGGTAATTCTGGGATCTCTTCTAAAATGTTAGGAACTGACATTTTCTTGCTGACCAGAAAAGGATCTTCTACATTGTTGGGAACCATCATCTACTTGATGGTGGAAAATATGAGAGAGATCACTACACGTGAGGTGTCTTTGGTCTGCGTGTGCTGATTACTCTTTAAGATGCTTTTTTTTAGCAAGTAATATTCTTGTCATTTAAATCCTTATAGAGGACTCATTTATATTTTATCATTTTTGTTCCTTTACATTATTTTCTTTCTCTATGATATTCAGATCATTTGCTATTCATGATCACTCCAATTAGCAAACATCCTGTGACCTGCAATTTGAAAGGTTTTTTATACTGCAATGCAGTTAGTAAATTGCACGGACGATGACATTTACATTTAAATTATTTTTCATTCATTAATTTCTTAAAAGAATTGACAAGGAATAAAAATTTTTGCTTGCATTTTGCAGTATTTCAATAATGAAAAAGTTTGTTCGTGTTAAGAGAGAAATATTACATTTTATGTTGGATGTTTGAAAGAAGTAACTAGTAAACATTCTGCACTAGTTTTCCATTTCACTTACCAAAGGGATCTCTGTTCCTGGTAATTTCCTGACAAACCTAGGACTCTTCTATCATAAATTACTTCCTCTTGTGAAATAATGGACTTCTTAACCCTGAAGCTCTTCCCAGCTCTCAGCTTTCTCATACCTTAGTAATGTTTACCTTATGCATTTATATCAGCTTGAGTTCCCCTGGAGATCTGAACAAAAAGAGAAAGCTACTTGAATACGAGTTGGGAAATTCGCAGTTACAGTGGCCGAAGCATAAACTTCGTGATCGGTGCAGTAGCTCTCAACAAGTGTCTTCTCTTCAAGAAACCACAGAGAAGGAGCTGAAGATAGTTATTGAGAAGCAAAATGAGGGTGGCTTAGTTAGTGATGAACTGGAAGTAGAATCCCAGCATGGCAGTAATGGCTTGGTTGGGGGTTCTGACGAAAATATGCCATTTGAAGTGACTAGCAATAAGGAACAGTTATCAAAAAACTATGGAAATTTTTCAGAGAATATGAAGAACGATATGGAGGAAAATGACGAAGAGCCCACCGAAGATTTGATGCTTTATTCTAATGATGTACCACCATTCTTACTTTCATCTGGAAGGTGGAGCACTGGGAAAGGTATGTATATATACATACTCTTTTCATGAGTTTTCGCCAATTTTTATGCAAATAAATAACCAAGTACAATTTTGTATGCAGATGCTCGAATGGGTATGGAGAAACCAACCATAGATCAAGAATTTGAGCAATACTTTTCGGCACTCATGCTTTAGCAAAGAAGTATGTAATAGAAATAATCTACGTGAGATAACTGTTCACTATTTCGGATATAAGCTTTCTTCATATTATGTGTATATATGTATTAAGTATTAACTCGAAAGTTTCCACATTATGTCCTCGTGAGAGAGTATTTTCGTTTGTTTTATCAACTTGATAATTGATTTTTCTAGACAATTGAATCGACTGATTGATTTGGCCTTCAAATTCCTGTATGTGTAATAATTTTTTCCAAGGACTTTTAAAATCTTCTGAAGATCATGCAAGTCGAACAACTTCACATATTTTTGTCAGTGTTTGAAGGTAAGATTGTTGGGTTTAATTTCCCAACAAACGTCGGAACCAAACCATGCCCAGTGAGCGAGCGATCGCCCTTGCTAGCCCTTTTATTTCCTAGTTGAGCTCCATGGCTCTTGCATTTATTTCCTAGTTGAGCTCCGGGGCTCTTGCATGATCATCTGGAAATTAAATCGACAAACATCATATAGGAATACTTTGTGCCAAGTGCCTCTAAATATCAAATATGTAAAAAATGATCGATGCGTGTTGATTAATCAAGGAAGTTTAACGGGTGTGGAACACATCCAGCAACGAAAGCAACAACACATCCAGCAACGAAAGCAACAATCAAACAACCCCAAACATTAAAATGTGAGCTTAAAAGAAAGATACTGATACTTGCAAATACCGATTTCAGAATAACATCATGCATCATGCAGAAAACACTTTTGAGACGTACAGTGCAGAGGAACTTTCACCTAACTCCATTGTGGAACCCCGTCACCCTCTACTTGCACGTGGTTCCACACATCACTGTCGGCAATGCCCACCGCCACGTGACAAAGCAACGTAACCCTTCCGAGTCCCAAATCCAAACAAACAAACAAAAAAGAGTAATGCTTCATCTATCAATTTCATTGCCATTTTGTTTGCTAGGTGGCATATTTGTATTGGAGAGTTCTTTCACCTACTCTATTTTTCTTTACTTATTAGAATGTGTTATCTTTAGATAGCAAACAAAAAGACAGTAAAATTAATAGTAAATGTAGAATTACTCAAAAAAAAAAAAAAAAAAAAAAACCAAAATCCAAACCTCAACTGTACTGTCAGCCTACGTGGCTTTCCCAAAAACCAAATACCAACTCCATAGGAGTATTCAACACCCAAAAGGACACCCAGTCACCCCACATACAGTCACCTGGGTCCCACGAGCTGTCAACTCGGATGTGACCTTTCACCAAAGCTTCACCATCGCGTGCGCAGCTACAGTTTCCAGAATGGGGATGTATTCGGATCGGATCGGATCGGATCGGATCGGATCGTGAACCCGGACGGGAAGCGAGTGCCACCCGATTGGGAGGGGAACAAGAAGTTGGGTTTCAGTCAAAGCAATAATGATGGGTGATGGATCCCAGTCGGGTTGGTGGGTGGATGTGCACGACCGCTCGCCAACCTTTTCGGTATGTGTGGGTCGGGTCCACTATCTACCCACGTGCGGTCGTAGTCATGGTCGCCAATGGGCCACTATTGATCATGAAGAAGGATGAAATTAAAAGAGAAAAAAGTAGATCTCCTTCTTTTTTCTTTTTTTTTTTGGACGATCATTGCTCGTCGTGTCCATGCTTTAGCAATCTCAAAGTCTGCAGAAGGTTTTGGGAGAAAGACACATGTACTACTTTGGGGTAGTTTGTTCAGCCAAAAAGTAATTGTAGAAAGATAAAAATTTGAAGAAAGTGCATGGTTCATAGTATTTGTTTAGGAGCAGAGAAGTTGAATTTGATTTTCTTGCTAGATTACTATAGCTGATTTTTGCCAAACGAGAAATACTATTTGAAGGCTTTTAAATTGATTTCTCCTCTTTCTCTTCACATTATCTAATAAAATAACTTCACATACTAATCTACAATTATTTTTTATTATTTTTTTTTAAAAAATTCTCTCTCCTCAATATCATACACTACAGTAAAATTGTATCCAAACAAATTATTTTTTAGAATTTATTTCTAAATATTTCTTTTCCAAATATTAAATTTCTAGATTGAATATATTTACAACCAACCCAATCTGCCCTTGTGGATTGATATCACACATGTGATAGATGGTTCATGCATCAAATTATCATATATAAACTCAATGGCAAGATAACAGAGATATTAAAGAAAAGTATGAACTGATATTATTGGATTATGGATTGATAATAACTGAGTACAATATCTCATATATATAGGAAGGACATCAAACACTAAACTAATACATATTTTGATATGAGACTAAATATAACATAACATCTAACCCCCTCCCTCAAATCCACAGTGGGTCGAACAGTGTGAGTTTCCCACTAAGTATCGAAATATCTGAACAACGTGGGATTTGGTGAAGAAGTCTATTGTCTGCTGTGAAGAGACAACAGAATAAAGTGAAATGGTCCATACTTCAAAACGCTCACGAACATAGTGGCAATCAATCTCTATATACTTCGATCGCTCATGAAAGACCAGGTTTCTTGTATTGTGCAATGCACTCCAGATATCACAATGAAGATGAGTAGCTCTTGTAACAGTGACATTCATATATGATAACAACCAAGGAACATGAACAATTTATCTAGTAGTGGCTATCATCGTTCTGTACTCAGCCTCTGTGGAAGAACATACAACAACTGCTTATTTCTTACTTCACCATGAGATCAGCGAATCACCAAGAAATAGAAAAAAACCTGTGGTAGGCCGTCTGGTGGTAAGATCACAATCTAAATCAGAATATGCATTGAGCTCCAGTTTGGATGTAGAAGGCAGGAATAATGAGCGAGTGATAGTGCCCCGAAGATATTTGAGGATTCGAAGAAGGGCACTGTATTGAACTGATGTAGGAGTGGAAAAAACTGACTAACAATACTGACTACATGGGCAATATCAGGTCTGGTCATGCATATGTAGACAAGCTGTCCAACAATCTACCTGTATCGAGTGAGATCGGGAATGAGCTCACCATCTGTGGGATAAAACTTCATGTGAAACTCTAAGGGAGTATCGCCAGATCGACTTTCAGAGAGACATGCAGCGGAGATATTGAGAATGAGTATCCCCCGAGATCCATGACCAATCTCTAGACCCAGAAAGTAGCGTAGTTTGCCAAGATCTTTCATATGAAACTTCTGATAAAAATATTTTTGGGTGGATGAAATGCCTGCGGAGTCATCCCTAGAAATAACCATATCATCAACATATAATAGTAAAAGTACCATCTCCTGCAGTGTCAACTGCATAAACATATTGTGGTCCTATGAACTCTGACTAAAACCGAATTGTGTGATGATACGGTGAAAACACTCAAACCAGACTCGAGGGGCATGTTTCAGACCATAGATAGCATGATGTATACGACAAACATGATGATGGGGGGTGGTAAGGCCATGTAAACAACCTCAGATAGGGTACCATGAAGAAAGACATTCTTCACGTTCATCTGATATAATGGTCACTGACGGATGTTGGCAATGGTAAGGAGAGTGCATACTATAGTCATCTGTGCAACTGGAGCAAAAGTCTCGTCATAATCAATGACATGCTCCTGAGTAAATCCTTGGATAACTAAACAAGTTTGGTGTCGCTCAATGGAGTCATCAAATCAATATTTGACCTTGAAGATCCACTTACAGCTAACAGACTAGACACCCACTGGCATGGGAACAACATCTCAAGTGCCAGTCTGATCAAATACACTGAACTCCTCTGTAATAGATTCATGCCACATGGGATATTGAATAGCTTCCTGATAGGTTCTGGGTTCACGAGTGGAGTGTATGGCAGTGAGATATGCATGAACTGCAGTGAGGAGGAGGCTAGGGTGGTAAAGCCAAACTAGTCAGAAGGACCGGTGGCATCAGGTGTGTAACATTCCGGTAGAATGCTCGAGGTAGTGGTGGGTGGGTTGTGTGGGGGGGGGGGGGGGGGGTGAGGTATGTGGGTGTGTACATGTAGCTGTGGGGATGCAGGTGCTGTCTTTGTTGGAGGAACAATAGGTGGAACGTCAGTATGAGATGGGAAAGGAGCCAAAGGAGTGGGATCATATGGAATGCGCGAAGGTATGCTCGGGGTGGTAGATGCAACAACTGGGAAATCGAGAAAGCTAGCATCCTCAGGAGAGGTCAAGTAGTAGAGAGAGTCTTTCATAAAGAAGACATGTCGGGAAATACGAACACGATCCGCCACATGATCAAAACAATGATATTTTTTATGCTCTGAACTGAGACCCAGGTGAACACACTTAGTAGCTCGGACAGTGAGTTTCGTGCACTCAGTGGGAGGGAGAAGACGTAACAAGTACACCCAAAAGTATGGCGCATACTATAGTTTGGTAGTGAGTGATGAAGAGCCTTATAAAGGGTCGAACCAGATAGGATAGATGAGGGAGCAATATTAATGAGGCTAACATAAATCATGACAACTTCAGCCCAAAAAGAACGAGGAACAGAAGAGGAGTAAAAGAGCACGAGCCGTCTGAAGAATGTGATGCTTGCGTTCAACTACCCATTCTGCTCATATGTGTGAGACATGATTACTGAAAAAGTGTATCGTGAGACTGAAGGATCGATTTCATAGTAGTAGAAGTGTACTCATTAGCATTGCCTAAGTAAAAATTCTTGATGCGCACACTGAACTAAGTTGAATCATGGTTGTAAAGAACTCATAAATATTAGGAATCTCATATCGTTGGCGCATAAGAAAAATCCATGTATATTGAGTGAAGTCGTCATTGAAGGCAACATAATAAGAGAGCATTTCTGCGAAGGTACAGGAAAGGGTCCCTATATGTCAGAATGAACAAGTTAAAAAGAATGGGTGGTTCGAAAAGTATTTTTGTTATTGAAAGGGGGTGCTATGTGTTTGGCCAAATGACAAGCTTGACAATCATATAATTGTGTAAAAGAAAGAGGATCAAGGGCACCCCTACGGGCTAAAGTCTTGTGTCGAAACTCACTAACTTGACATAAACGTCTGTGCTACAGATCAGCATCTGAGGACACAACACCAGCAAAATTAGGATAAAATATATGTGCATGTAGAGAATCTAAATGATATAGACCACCTTGTTGACTAGCCCGCCCAAACTTCTGACCAGTGTATGAATCGGTAATAGAACATCCTAAGGAATCAAATGTAACGTCAAGACCACTATCACATAGTGCACTAATGAAAATAAAGTTTATAGATAAATGGGGAGCATAAAGGACATAAGGTAAAGTAACAGTGGAAGAGCTAATAGATCCTGAGTGTGTAGTGAGAAGTTGCGAGCCATCGGCTGTGTGTAGGAATGGAGAGTGAGAGGAAAGTGCATTACTGGTGGTGACTAGGGTATAATTACTAGTAAGATTATGTGATGCACCAGAATCTAAAATACAGAAAGAGTTCATACTGGGAGTAACAGAGAATGCAGGGGCAGAGGAGCCAACAGTGATAGACTAACCCAAGAGCTGGAGTTCCAGCTGAGCGAGACAATGTTGAAAATTGACCCAATTAGCAGGAGATGGAGTAACGGTCATGGTCGAGGTTGTAAGGGAAGATGTGCAGCGAGGAGGAATGAGACTGGTGCTGCTGTGAAAGAAATCAAAATGAGGACGGAGATGATTTTTGTGTAGGGATCAGGATAGGGAGCTAAACGGTGCTACCAGCGTCGGAAGAAGGGGTGAGGTAGAGTTAGGGATGATGCTGGGAGGAGGTTGGAGGTTGGAATCAGGATGATGGCGATGCTACTGCTGTATGAAATTAGATGGAGATCGGGATGTGGGGGATAGTGAAGAGGAAGATGTAGTAGTAGGAAAATCGGTGGTGACAGAAAGGTGTTGTGAAACTGGTATTCCATCGGAGAAGTACTAGTACTTGCAAAAAAAAATTCTTTTTTTTTTTTTCGGATTTTTTTTGGGTGTAAACGACGACGGGCGTCGGTGGTGGTGGCGACATTCAGCGGTTTGGCAGTAGTTGAGGAGCAAGAGGAAGGAGAGATAGTGTTTAGGGTTAGGAGTTTGGGTTTTGGATGGTTAATGGGTTAGGGTTTCAGGTATGGATTTGGGTATGGGTTTGGGTTGGGCTGTTTATTTTATATTCTAATTCTATATATATATATTTTGATTTTTTTGGTGGATTTGGGTAGCAGGTATAAGTTAATAGGGTAAAGTGAAAGTATGAGATCGGGTTATTGGGTTAGAGGAAATAACATAGGTGAATAGTGGCTAGGTCTAAGGTTTTAGGTGAGGCTTTGATGAGTGGTGGCTAGGGTTTTGATGAGTGGAAGTAGAAGTGACTGAAGTGAATGTGTGGGGGGATGGGTTTTGGTGAGGAGCAAGTGAGGTAGGGGTCGGGGGGTTGGAGACAGTGGAGGATGGCAGCGGGAGTGGCGGAGTTGCTGACTAAGGAAGAATTTGTCGGAGTTGCTGATAGAGCACGGAGTCAGAGTTGGGTTGATTGGTGTTGGGAAGAGGATCGGAGTTGGCTTGATTGGGTTGTGAATAGGATCGGAGCTGCAGTCAGTGAAGAGGAAGTTGATTTTGGTTGCTCGCCGGAGTTATGTTGTGGCTGGTCGTCGGAGTTGGGAAGAGGATCGCCTTCGTGATTGTTGTTGTTGTGTTGATGTCAGGAAGATGAGATAGAGTAATTAGGGATAGAGATTAGGGATTCTACTCTGACATCATGATAAGATAATAGAGTTATTGAAGAAAAGTATGAACTGATATTATTGAATTATGGATTGATAATAACTGAGTATAATATTTCCTATATATAGCGAGGACATCAAATACTAAACTAATTCAAATTCCGATATGGGATTAAATATAACATAATATCTAACACTCAGAATGTATCATTTTTGAACCGTTGATGTATGTACATTCCCTTCATATTTTAGCTAATGGATTTCTCGTTGTCTTAAATTGCATAGTTGTTTTTTCACAATATTCTTAACTGTTAGTCTTATGATAGGAATTAATCATTCAGTTAAGGTCGGCTACTAATATAAAATTGGATTTTACCAGCACAAATAATGCACATGCTAAATATTTGACATGAGAACATTCAGAATTGCATAGAAATGTTAACGTTGTATTCCTAGGTCGGTGCAAGTTGCAAGGAGTTGTAGAAGAGAAGAAAACTTGCCCAACGACTTAAACATGAGGAATAATGATTTAAACTTCAAAGGAGCTTCTCATAATTTGTTCAGAAATAAAAATAAAAATAAAAATAAATGCTACCACTTTGGAAGAATAAAAATAAAATTTCATAGGTGATGTGTGCATAACAATAAATGTTATGTTATTACCAGATAGGGTTGGCAACGGGCTGGGTTTGGGCCGGACCCATATAGGTCCGTGCCCGAGCCCGAAGTTAAAAACATAGGCCCGAATCCGACCAGGTTTTTCTTCGGGCTTAGAAAATTAGGTCGAGCCCGGGCCTGAATTAGGCCCGAAAATAGGTATAATCATAAAATAAAACTATATCGAGAATAATATACAATAAAATAATAATAATAATATGAATACTATAAACTTTTGAGTAATTAACATCTGATTTTCTATTTTCATTTAATTTTATATACAAGACATAATTTCTCCATCTATAAACTTTAACACTCATTTTCAACTTACTTATATAAATATTCTCTTTAAAAAATTCATATATAAATATACATGATGTATACAAAAATATGCACATTCACATATAAAAATTTACTCGGGCTCATTGGGTCCAAGCACTTGGGCCCGAGCCCGGCCTGAATTTTTCTCGGACCTAAAAAATTGATCCCAAACCCGGCCCGAAATGAAAATTATTAGCCCAAGTCCGCTAATTATCGGGTCAAATCTAGGCGGGCCCAGATCGGATTCGGGTCAATTGCCACCCTGATAACCAGACTTAAGACATGGACTCATAAGATTTTCAAACAAAATCTTTCTTGCCCTCAGCCATAGGGCTCTTAATTCGGAGGGTGGTTGAATAAATAGCATTGCATGTATATACTATTGTAATTTTATTTTATACTTTTAGAAAAAATGTGGAGTATAGCCACCTTGTTTTATTAAAGAGAGTTTAACAAAACAATACCAGAATAATGACCGGGTGCCTCATGATCGGACAGCTGCATGGGCGAGTTCACACGTGATTAGGTGCGAACAGTTCACACTGTTGATTCTTGGTTTTGATAATTACAACACAATGCAAAGTTGTTGTGCTACATCTTATATATTGCAGGTTGTATTACACAAAGACAAAGTGTTCAAACGAAGCTCTCAAAGCAAATTGATCAAGAAAACTACAAGGCTCTAAAATCTTAAGATTGATCAAGCAAGCTTCAAAATCAAAGACAAAGGCTAAAGCTCCATCTCAAGACACAAGACTCAAGACAAGACCTATGCTTCAATGTGTTATATTACATGTCTTGTAAAACAATTGTAATTTTTCCTTTTTTGAGTCTTAGATTGATGTACAGCCTTGTCACACATACACACTCACACATTTTTATAATTAAGTGTTTTTCAAAAGATTAAAGGTCAAAACAGTTTGAATTAGATCAGCTATTGAGTACCAATCGACTGCCTTATGGCACCAGTCGACTGTATCAGTACGAAACTGTCTGAACTCTTTCAAACTCTGGCCAGTCGACTCATCATGGCAACCCAGTTGACTGTTCAAGTCGTTTCACCAGTTTACTGATTTCAAAACTTGTTTTTTGATTTTCAAAAGTTTATATCCATTTTTAATCAGTTTTATGAACTGATTTAAAACGTTCAAGGGATTCCTCTCTATAAATAGAGACTAGGAATCACCGTTGAAAGGCCCCAAGCATTTGATAAAAAGTTTAAGGTTTTTTGCTTTCAAAAGAACAAGCATTCAAACAAGCACTCCAATCTTCTAAGTTTTGGTTCTCTGATTTTCAGTCCAATATAACATTGAATTCGTTTTGGACTGAATTCAGAAGTTGACCGATTAGCCACATACAAAAATCACAATCACAAAACAAGGCTATAGGTTGATTGTAACTTTTTGTTGTTGTTCTTCACTCCCGGGTTGTGAGAGTGCTCCTCTCGGTTGGAGAGTAGGGCTCTAGGTTGTAGAGTCAGGTTTTCACTCTTGGTTGAAGAGTGGGTTTGTTCTCTCTAGTGGTGAGAGAAGTCTACGGGTTGGACAAGGTTATTTTCTGAACGCCACAGGGTATTCATGTATTTTTTCAAAAATAATGGAAAATCTCAAGTGGGTTGCTTGGGGACTGAATGTAGGTCGGGAGGACCGAACCAGGATACATTATGTATACTCTGTGGTTGTATTTCTCTGAACTTGCATTTTCTTTATTTGGTTTCTAATTTCTCTGTGAAACTCGTCTGGACAGTCGACTTTCTCTCTTACTTAAGTCGACTGATCAGAATGGTATGATATACTCTTCGAAAACTTGTCTGACAAGTCGATTGGTTTCCGCTATAAGTCAAATGATCAGACTTGTCGAAAATACTTTTGTGTTCCGACGCCTCAGGCGACTTCTTTCTCTTTTCAAGTCGATTAAACAGAAGAAAAAGTTCAATTTCTTTTTTATTTTTTTTATACAACACTATTCACCCCCTTCTAGTGTTTCTTGCCCTGCCTACAAGATCCAACACTTGGTATCAGAGCCAGGTTGAGCGCAATGGCAACTACTTCTAACGCAAACCAATACCATGAAGGCCAATCCACACAAAGGTCACCCCTCTTCGATGGAACAAATTACAACTATTGGAAGTGTAGAATAAAGATGTACCTTCAGTCCATCAACTATGAGATATGGAATATGACGGAGACCGAGTACACCGCTCCTACCATTCCATATGCCCAATGGAACGATGACCCGAGGAGCTAAACAATGAACAATGCAAAGGCGATGAACGCGCTATTTTGTGCCCTTACAAAAGAGGAGTTCAACCGTGTGTCCAATGCAACAACCGCACATCAAATTTGGCACACACTCGAGGTAACTCATGAAGGAACAAATAAAGTAAAAGAATCTAAAATATCTGTTCTTGTTCACAGGTTCGAGATGTTCCGCATGAAGGAGAACGAGAATGTGTCTGAGATGATTACAAGGTTCACGAAAATTACAAATTCATTTGTGGCGCTTGGAAAGACGTACACTCAAGCCGAAATGATGAGAAAGGTTCTTCGTTCACTAACCCCCGAATGGGAGAAGAAGACCACCGCCATACAAGAGGCCAACGATTTAACACAACTTTTTCTTGAGAATCTTGTGAAAAATCTTATGGCGTATGAGGTATAACTTAAAGAACGCAAGAAGGATCTAGAACCTCAACAATCAAAGAAGAAGATACTAGCATTCAAAGCCATGTCGGACTCCGAGGATGAAGAAGAAGATGAGGAAGAGATAACCATGTTAACGAGAAAGTTCAAAAAGTTTCTAAAGAAAGGTAAGTTTAATTCAAAATCTAAGGATACTAATGAATTACCAACTTGTTTCAGGTGTAACAAAACAGGTCATATGAAGAAGGATTGCCCACTTGAGAACGCTAAATCTAAAGGAAAGGCTTCCAACTTCAAGAAGGATAAGTACACAAAGAACAAGTTCATGAAGAACAAAAAGGCATACCAAGAAACTTGGGATGATAGCGACTCTTTATCGGAAGAAAAAAATGAAGAGACAAACGAGGTTGCTAACGTTTGCTTTATGACGTCTCAAAATCAAGTAAGTGATGATTATAATTCTAATGATTTACTTGATGCTTTCAACGAGATTTTTCTAGAGCTTAAGAAAGAAAAAATTAGAGTTAAGAACTTGGAGAAAGTAAATCAAACACTTTCCCAAGAGAATCTTGACCTTGATAAAGAAGTGAAATCTTTAAATTCTCGTCTTTCTAGTTTAGATATAGATCTTGCGTGTCTAAAGAAAAATTATGAAGAGATATCCAAGAATGTATCTAAATTTAATAAAGGAAGGGAGAATTTAAAAGATGTTCTCCAAAATCAAGAGCAATCCAATAAAAGGTTTGGACTTGGTTTTCAAAAGTCTCATGAAAAACCCCATGTCTCTAAGAACACTAGTGTAAATAAATCTGTATATATTTCTAGTGTTAAGAATAAACTGTATAAGTTTTTTGAAAAGCCTAAACTGTAAGTTTTAATGATAAAGGTAAATCTATAGTTCAGACCAGTCGACTGAACCCAATTATCAGTCGTCTGTCCAGAGGTTCTAAGTCTCATTCAAAGGGACGAAAACCTCAGATAAGTTGACCTATTCTACCTCCCAGTCGACTGGATTTCAGTAACAGTCGACTGAAAGGTTCGATAAAGTCGACTGGATAGAGCAAAAATATATGGGTTCCAGTTAATCTGAGACTGAAAGATAGAATTACTTACATTAATTCATACATTCTTTCTGTGTGTAATTCTGTTAATTATATTTCTGCATGAGGTGGAAAATCAAACTCTCTTTGGGTTTGGTTTTCCATAAACTAATCTCTTTTGGACCCAATAAAAGGGGTACCATATTCACATTGAGAATTTTATAGGTACCTAAAAGAGATCGGTGGATACTTGACAGCGGATGTTCAAAACAAATGACTGGTCATGCCAACCTCTTATCTTCCATACAAGAAATTGATGGAGGAACAGTCACATTCGGTGACAACAACAAAGGGAAGGTGATTGGAATAGACATGGTCGGTAAGCACACTAACCCCTCAATAGAAGATATTTTTCTAGTTAGTGGACTTAAGCATAACTTGTTAAGTATTAGCCAACTATGTGATATGGGTTATAAAATCATATTTGAAAAAGATGTATGTTTAATTTACGACTACCATGCAAAATATAATTTTTCTAGAATTTAGGAAGAACATTTATGAATTGCATTTAAAGACATGATTTTTCGAATGATTTCTGCTTAGTAGCTTCTAATAATGATTCTTGGCTATGGCATAAGCGATTTGGCCATGTGAATATGAAAACTCTTGCTAAATTGTCTAAGTACAGCCTAGTTAAAGGACTGCCAAGACTATCCTATAAAAAGGATAATTTATGTGATGCATGTCAACTAGGTAAACAAATTAAATCTAGTTTTAAAACAAAAGAAGTAATTTCTACTAGTAGGCTTCTCGAATTAATCCACATGGATTTATTTGGCCCGACTAGAGTTGCTTCTTTAAATAAAAGTAGGTATGTATTTGTTTTAGTAGATGATTTTTCACGATTCACTTGGACTTTCTTTTTAAAACATAAGAATGATGCTTTTGTTGAATTTGCTAATTTTTGTAAACGAATTCAAAATTAAAAGTCTCTAACCATAGTCACTATTAGAAGTGATCATGGTAGAGAATTTGAGAATGAAACATTTGCAGAATGTTGCAACAACAATGGTATAACTCATTTATTTGCATTTCCTAGAGCTTCATCACAAAATGGAGTGGTTGAAAGAAAGAATATGACTTTGCAAGAATGTGCATGTATCATGCTTGTTGAAAGCAATTTACCTAAGTATTTTTGGGCTGAAGCCGTTGCTACAGCTTGTTATGTTTTAAATAGAATATTGATTAAGCCTAAGCTTAAGAAAACATGTTATGAGCTATTTTTTGATAGAATTCCTAAACTATCTTAATTCAAAATATTTGGTTGTAAGTGTTTTATTCTGAATACTAAGGATAATTTAGATAAGTTTGATCTTAGATCTAATGAGGGTATCTTTATGGGATACTCAAATAGGAGTAAGGCATATAGGATCTTCAACAAGTCAATATTGACTATTGAAGAATCCATGCATGTTGCATTTGATGAATCTTTGCCTTCATCAACTTTAATTGAAGAAGATGAAACTGATTCATCACCTTTAAATAAGGTTATTACATATTTAGAGCAAACTACTTTTGCGGATAGGTCAACTGATAAGGAAGTTAAGTCGACTGATGTGAATCAGTCGACTGATGGACTAGTCAAGTCAACTGATCCTGTTGTGATGTCTCCAACTTTACCAAAATCTTCTGTTGAAGTTAGAGATCATCCTCATGACTTAATAATTGGTGACATTTCACGTGGTATTCAGACGAGATCTCATGTTAACATGATTTCTCACACGACTTTCGTGTCGGATTTTGAACCGAAGAATATTCAAGAAGCTTATGAGAATGAGTTTTGGATGAATGCCATGCAAGATGAGTTAAACCAATTTATAAGGAATGATGTATGGGATTTAGTTCCACGACCTCCTGATCATACTATAATTGGTACCAAATGGGTATTCAAGAATAAGTTAGATGAATAAGGACATGTCATTAGGAACAAAGCTAGACTAGTTGCTCAAGGATATAACCAAGAAGAAGACATAGACTTCGATGAAACATATGCTCATGCTGCTAGACTAGAATCAATTCGTATTTTATTATCTTTTGCTTGTTTGATGAATTTTATACTTTTCCAAATGGATGTTAAAATTTCTTTCCTTAATGGATTTATAAAGGAAAATGTTTATGTTAAGCAACCATCTGGTTTCGAACATGAACAATTCCCAAACTATGTTTTTAAATTGAAAAAGGCTTTATATGGTCTTAAACATGCACCTCGTGCTTGGTATGATCGATTGAAGACTTTTCTTTTAGAAACGGGTTTTGAAATAGGTAAAGTAGATACTACTTTGTTTATTAGGAGAATTGAGATCGATATTTTGATCATACAAATTTATGTAGATGACATAATTTTTGGTTCTACTAATAGTAATCTATGTCAGGAGTTTGCTATTACCATGAAAAATCTGTTTGAGATGAGTCACATGTATGAACTCAATTATTTCCTTGGACTGCAAATTAAACAGTCACCAAATAGCATATTTATTAATCAAGGAAAATATGCTATGAAATTAGTCAAACGGTTTGGCATGGATAGCACGAGTAGTAAGACCACACCTATGGCTACTACTACTACCCTTGACAAAGATGAATTAGCTAAGAGTATCGATCAAAAACTCTATCAAGATATGATTGGCTCACTCCTATATATAACTGCTAGTAGACCAGATATTATGTTTAGTGTATGTTTGTGTGTTAGATATCAATCAAGTCCTAAACAATCTCACTTAAAAGCTGTGAAACGTATTTTAAGATATATTAAAGGCACGTCTGAGTATGGTTTATTTTATCCACGCACCGATAATTTTCAACTTTTGTCATATAGCGATGCGGATTTTGCCAGTAGTAAAACTGACCGCAAGAGCACTAGTGGAACATGTCACTTTTTGGGACATTTCCTAGTATCTTAGTGTAGTAAGAAGCAAAATTCGGTATCCCTATCTACTATAGAAGCTGAATATACCACTGCAAGTTTGGTATGTACCCAAATTTTGTGGATGAAACAAACCCTATTAGACCGTGGTATTTCATTTTCAAAACCTGCTATACTGTGTGATAATACTAGTGCCATTGACTTATCTAAAAATCCGGTTCAACATTCACGTACGAAACACATTGGTATTAGACATCATTTTCTACGTGATCATGTTTAAAGGGAGATATTTCTTTAGACTTTATTCCTACTGATAAACAAGTAGCAGATATTTTTACTAAACCACTTAAGAAAGACACTTTTATCACTTTAAGAAGAGAACTAGGAATTTGTAGTTTTCATGATGTATTTTGAAAGTTTAATTTTGGTAAGTCAACTTAAAACTTTATCGCAGTCGACTGACCAAGTATTTTTCGTTATATTTATTTTTCTGAGTTTTTATACTCTGGGAAGTCGACTGTAAACAGTAATCCAGTCGACTGCCAGTTGTATTATTGCTATCTTCGTTTACCTATCTTGCTCTCGACTAAGTCGACTGATCCTACCCTCCAGTCGAATGTCGTGAATCAGCTCTTCTTTCAGATTTGAATTTGGCACTTCTTTTGAGGCACATGATTCCCAAAATAGGGAGTTATGACCAGTATTCCCTTGAGTTGCAACAAGCTGTTTATACAATTTTTGGCAACATAAAGATAAATTGGGGTCTAGTCATCTTTAATCGTCTTCATATGGCTCATACCTATTTTCTTCCTTTTGGTGCTTTACTCACTCACATCTTCTATGCTCATGATGTTGATCTCGATTCTGAGACGAGTGTTGTAAAACACTTTGAGTCTTTTGATCGTGCTAGTTTAGCACGAATGAAGTTGCTTAACTCTCCACCTAGGTCACCTTATAGGAATGCACCCCCTATCCCTTTAGCCACTTCAGTTTGTCGGTCTTCTGCTTCTAGTTTATCTCGTCCTCGTGCTGATTTTGATGATCCTAGGAATCTTTACACTTCTGTCAATTATATAATGGATCGTCAAGACGCTCTTGAAACCAGTATTTCCCATCTCACTCACTTGTTCACCTCTCAGTTTTCTCCTCCCTCTCAAGGTGTCCAAGATGAAGGTGAAGAAGACTGATTACCTACCTTTTTTTTATTTCTTTATGTATTTTTCTACTTACTTTTGTATTTTCTATTTTTCTTTTGTCGTTTGAACAATGTACTTCAACTTTCTATGTATAAACTTTGCTTTTGCTATGTGTTTTGCAAATGCTCCTTTGTGTTTACTAATTTTTTCCCTCCAATTTTTTTGTTGATGACAAAGGGGGAGAAAAATAGCTATATGTGCATGTCTGTGTATTTGGTGCATGTTTTTCCATATATGCAAATTGTACATTAGTTAGGAGGAGCATTGAGCATGTGTGTAACGCCCCGCACTCAGTCCGTACGCACACAATTAATTAAATTTAAATTCTAGCCACGCCCACCACAGGCTGCCTCAAAAGAGTGTCCGGACGGAAGGTACCCCTTTCTCATTGGCTTCCTAATATATCCTTATTTCTTCCTAATACTCCCACCGATATGGGATTAATATTCTCATGGTCAACCGGTGGTCATAGCACACAAGCACACATCTATTCTTTCATTTTATTCCTTCATTCATTCCATAGTCAACTAGTCAACATTTCACATACTAACCATTCTTTCCTTTTTCTATTCCAAATGCCACGTCATCTTCCACTTTCCATTCATTCTTTCCATCCATTCTGATTAGTATATATATCTATATACTATATACTATGTATATATATATCTATACTATCTAGAAATACGGGGTCTCACATTCACCCCCTGAATACGGGACGTGCAATCTAGTACAGGATCGCCTTTCTAGTCGAATGTAGATTTGTCTCCTAATCGCTGCCCACACAGGGTCTTACGCATCTCATACACATATCACTCACTTCCTATATACAAATCCTACATTCGATGTCGAAACCTGGCTCTGATACCATCTGTAACGCCCCGCACTCAGTCCGTACGCACACAATTAATTAAATTCTAGCCACGCCCACCACAGGCTGCCTCAAAAAAGTGTCTGGACGGAAGGTACCCCTTTCTCATTGGCTTCCTAATATATCCTTATTTCTTCCTAATACTCCCACCGATATGGGATTAATATTCTCATGGTCAACCGGTGGTCATAGCACACAAGCACACATCTATTCTTTCATTTTATTCCTTCATTCATTCCATAGTCAACTAGTCAACATTTCACATACTAACCATTCTTTCCTTTTTCTATTCCAAATGCCACGTCATCTTCCACTTTCCATTCATTCTTTCCATCCATTCTGATTAGTATATATATCTATATACTATATACTATGTATATATATATCTATACTATCTAGAAATACGGGGTCTCACAATGTGTAATATTTTTATTATTGTAAGCTATTGTGTTGTCATCATAAAAAAGGAGTAGAAGGTTGATTCTTGGTTTTGATGATTACAACACAATGCAAAGTTGTTGTGCTACATCTTATATATTGCAGGTTGTATTACACAAAGATAAAGTGTTCAAACGAAGCTCTCAAAGCAAATTGATCAAGAAAGCTACAAGGCTCTAAAAGCTTAAGATTGATCAAGCAAGCTTCAAAGTCAAAGACAAAGGCTAAAGCTCTATCTCAAGACTCAAGACTCAAGTCAAGACTTAAGACAAGACTAATGTTTCAATGTGTTATATTACATGTCTTGTAAAACAATTGTAATTTTTCCTTTTTTGAGTCTTAGATTGATGTACAGCCTTGTCACACACACACACTCACACATCTTTATAATTGAGTATTTTTTAAAAGATTAAAGGTCGAAACAGTTTGAATTAGATCAGCTGTTGAGTACCAGTCGACTGCCTTATGGCACCAGTCGGCTGTATCAGTACGAAACTGTCTGAACTCTTTCAAACTCTGGCAAGTCGACTCATCATGGCAACCCAATCGACTGTTCAAGTCATTTCACCAGTTTATTGATTTCAAAACTTGTTTTGATTTTTAACAGTTTATATCCATTTTAAATCAGTTTTATGAACTGATTTACAACGTTCAAGGGATTCCTCTTTATAAATAGAGACTAGGAATCACCTTTGAAAGGCCTCAAACATTTGATAAAAAGTTTAAGGTTTTTTTGCTTTCAAAAAAACAAGCATTCAAACTAGCACTCCAATCTTCTAAGTCTTGGTTTTCTGATTTTCAGTCCAATATAACATTGAATTCGTTTTGGACTGAATTCAGAAGTTGACCGATTAGCCACGTACAAAAATCACAATCACAAAACAAGGCTATAGGCTGATTGTAACTTTTTGTTGTTGTTCTTCACTCTTGGGTTGTGAGAGTGGTCCTCTCGGTTGGAGAGTAGGGCTCTAGGTTGTAGAGTCAGGTTTTCACTCTTGGTTGAAGAGTGGGTTTGTTCTCTCTAGTGGTGAGAGAAGTTTACGGGTTGGACAAGGTTATTATCTAAATGCCGTAGGGTATTCTTGTATTTTTTTAAGAATAGTGGAAAATCTCAAGTGGGTTGCTTGGGGACTGGATGAGGTCGGGAGGACCGAATCAGGATACATCGTGTGTACTCTATGGTTGTATTTCTCTGAACTTGCATTTTCTTTCTTTGGTTTCTAATTTCTCTATGAAACTCGTCTGGACAGTCGACTTCCTCTCTTACTTAAGTCGACTGATCAGACTGGTATAATATACTCTTCAAAAACTTGTCTGGCAAGTCGACTGGTTTTCATTATAAGTCAACTGATCAGACTTGTCTAAAATACTTTTCTGTTCTGACGCCTCAATCGACTTCTTTCTCTTTTCAAGTCCACTGAACAGAAGAAAAAGTTCAATTTCATTTTTATTTTTTTATACAACACTATTCACCCCCTCTAGTGTTTCTTGACTTGCCTACAGGATCCAACACACACATGATCACAGAGGTGAGTGCACAACGGAAGGTTTCTCTCACTCTTTATATATATGTGTGTGTGTGTGTGTGTGTGTGTGTGTGTGTGTGTGTTATGTGTGTGTGTGTGTGTGTGTGTGTGTGTGTGTGTGTGTAAACTCAATCATGGCAACGTGGCCATGTGTGCTTTAAATTTTATTTGTATTTCTAATTTTCAATTATAGTACTGCAAATTATTAAAATGGTTTTGATAATTTATTGACTGGCATTCCTATGTATGAATGACATGTTACTACTTGATTGTGGTGAAAATTTGCACTAGATATTGTGGTCTTATAATTCTCAAAATTTGTACATGTTAAGGGGAAAATGCATTGTATCTTTAACTTTGAAGACAATGTTTTTTTTAAAAAGAAAATCTGAAGTATAGTCACCCTGTTTTATTAATCCTGTTTCATTAATAAGAAGTTAATAAAACAAACCCAGAGAACTGGGAGCAATTACAAAATAAGTACTAAGAAAGAAATATAACATAACACCTTCGCAAGATATAGGAGGGTGGGACAAAATGCCAAAAGAAAAAAACATACAAGAGCATGAAATAAGTACAACATAATATGTCCCTCCAACAACGCCCTGGAGGGTGGGCAACCAGATCCTGACGCTTCGTATCAGTCAAGGGTAAGGCATATCTCTACCTCTTCATCATCGTACTCCTCCACCTTAAAAACTCTGGCGATTCTTCCTCTTCGACCCACCACCGCAACTATAGCCCAAAAAGAAATAAAATACATGATGTGAGTAAGGCTACTAGAAACACTATTACAAGTCCCCTAATCCAAAGGTCTTCATGGACCTGAGGATACACCGATGTTCCATGAGCCATCAAGACCTCACACAGGACAAACCTTACTTCTGAGGCAATCTAAAAACAGATGAGCCTTAGATTCTATTTTTGCATTGCAAATTCCATAGTTAGTCGTGATATGAGGTTTCCTTTTTACAAAGTTATCTGTAGTCATAATCACATAGTTGAGTGCAAGCCAAAGGAAGACTTTAACTTTCATCGGTGTTTTGATCTTCCAATGAATTGTCGACCATTTCAGACTGCAACCTCTAAAATAGATACGATTATATTGAGAGCGAACCATGAAGGTTCCATGATTCTCGAAACCCCAAGATTTTCGGTCTGGTCCTTGAAAGCAAATAATTCCATATTGGACACTATAAGACTGTAGTGCCCCAAGTCTCCTTAGGGACTCTTGGTAGAGATGTGAATCAGAAAGGTGGTCTCCAATTACATCTTTTCCCGGTTTTGGTGACCGTGATGTTGGGATGGGTGGTGAGATCAAACAGATCAGGGAATAGGTCTCATAAAGGATGATCTTCGCACCATTTGTCCAACCAGAACCTGGTCAACATGCCATTGCCAATGGAAGATGAGACACAGCTGTGAAAACGATCATAGACTTTGGCAACCCCTTTCCAAAACCAAAAAACTCTGGATCACATCCTGAATCTAAGTCTTCGCGTCCCCTTACCTAGAAGGTGAGGATGAATATACTCTTATCACCCTTCCCCATTCGGGTGAAAAATTTTCCACCACCATTTGCTGAGGATGGTCATATTCATGTCTCTCAGATCAATGACACCAAGCTCACCAGGACTCTTCTCATGCAATTTTTTTTCCACTTGATAAGATGGTAACCTCCTTTGTTCGCATCTCTCCCACAATCCACATGCTCTCTAATCAAAGTGGTCCAACATTATTCATTTTTTTCCTAAATATTATCCATAAAAAATTTAAAATTAAAAAGAAATACTTAGGATTTATAAAATTCCAAGTATGTTGACAAGCTAATTAATTAAACTCATTCAAACTTCAGAGGGAAAAGGCAATTCTCCATAACCTATATTTAGGTTTTAGGGTTTCTTTAATAGAGACCAGCAACAATTTTTGTTTTGTTTTGTTTTTATGCTAATTAATCAGAAAATATAGTACCACATATTAACGCATATTTGCACCACATAAAGCACACAAATTAACTGAAAAATTACAAACAATTCGAACAACATGACCACTCCTTCGAACTAGCTAGAACAGATTGCTAACTTCACTCGCGTCTCCTTCGAGGATATATAAAACCACCTTGATATGGTTCCATTGTTCAGCTTCTCGAACTGCCATTAAAGTACCACAATTTCTGTCTCCAGTGTAAATCAGCACCAACTATTTTACCCATAGCTAGCAGAATTTTACCTTCCCAATCTCGCAATACTTCTATTGAAAGCTTTCGCCACGGATGGATAAAAAGACCAATCCAAGTTGAAATTCAACCAACCAATAGGAGGCTTAATCCACTTAAAACCTCCACATTATTAGTTTCATAATTACTGTCTCTAGATACTTTAGTTACAAAACTACATAGTTTGTTGCCTAGCCTCCATCACCACCTACAATTTTGTTAATTTCAAATAAGGTCCGCACAATTCATTTCTTTTTTTTTATAAACACCGGTAACAAGGATAACTATGCAACATTTCTTTAAACAATGTAAATCACATTGTACATACCGATGGAGAATGTCTAATCCTCGGTAGATAAGCAAAACTTTAACGATATATAAGAAGAGGTTGAGTTGCATAACAATCAACCAACCAGGTTAAGAACCTGTTTGAATTGTCTAGTGCCTACGGCCGTTATCTTGCACCAAGAAGCCTACGACAGTCATGTTGCACCAAGATCGGAAACGGATTTGTCTAGTGCATACGACCGTCATCTTGCACAATGATTGTAAATGGATGTCGTCAATTTTGTATTAAATATGTTTCCCGAGCAACCATTACATTTTCCCTAGTCTTCCCAACTGAGCGTACCTTTAGTACTAGCTAGACAAACAAGTGAATTTTATACAATCCGGCGACATTTTTTGCTCTTGACTTTCGATGCCCTTAATGACAACGAGCACTCGCACTCGGCGTTATAGGATGTGTTTATTTATCTATTGGGTGACTCTAAACTATAGATTAGAACAAACGCTCATTCGGTTTGAGAGAGAGAGAAAGAGACAGCACCGCCGCCCAACCAGCGCCGCCCCCCCCCCCCCCCCTGCCGCCCCCCCTCTCCGTCGTCCCCGTCGTCCCAACCAAGCCTTTTTTCCTCTCCTTCCTACTCCCGACCGATTCCCTGGTTCTTTCTCCCTGGGACGGCGGCGGCTTGCCCACAGCACCGCCGCCCCCCTCCCCGTCGTCCCCCCCTTACCATCCTCCCTCCCCTTAAGAGCGTCGTCGGAGATCCACTCGCCAAGCTCGCGCCGACTCGCTGCCATGTCGCTCCAGATCTACTCGCCAAGCTCGTCGGAGATCCAAGCGCGCCAAGCTCGTCGGAGATCCACGCGCGCCAAGCTCCTTCTGGGGCCAAGCTCGCGCCAAGCTCGTCGGAGAGCCACGCGCCGAATCGCTGCCATGTCGGAGATCCACTCGCCAAGCGTGAAGGTGCCAGATCGATTCCATCCAACTCGTAGCCCTGTCGCCCCTAGGCGACGGCGAACTGTGTGGAGCTCGGCCATCCGTGCGCCGACGGCGCAGCCACCATCGACAACGGAGCAGTAGACCGAGATCTGGGCGACTGTGGATTTATTGGGGTTGGGGTTAGTTTAGGTTGAGATTGATTATTGATTAGCTTTGCTAGGTGTTTCACCGGTTCCTCTTCGCGCTTGCCACCATGTCCACACCCTTGGGGCCAATTACAGCTAGGTTTTGGTTTTTCGAGGGTTGGTAGTGCGTGTGAAGAAACCGATGTGTGCTTGGCTGTGCCGTGTTGTGAGACGGCAGTGTATTTTGTGGTTTGAGGGGTTGGTGGAGCTGTTTAGGTTGGGTAAGTCTAGTTGTGTTGTTTGCGGTGTAGGTCGGTTCTGGGGCTAGGGCCCGAAGACGGGGTCCCCCCATGATATCGCTTATTGCATACTAGTATTTTACCACCCATACTGTCGTGGAGCGTCCGGGATATGAAGAAGGAGGTGGAGGAAGATTTGATTCGGTTTGAAGATAGAGGTGTATAGTTGTGGGGCTAGGGCCCGAAGACGGGGTCCCCCCATGATTGTTACTGCACAGGGTGGGGCTTGGGCCCGCAGAAGGGGTTACAGACTTTGCTTAATCCACTGCCACAGACTTGCAACAACACCGCCACTACGCCCTCATCATTGATCCTGAAATCTACAACGTCCACCGCCCGCAGGGGCGAGAGGTGTGAAGGTGATTCTTCAAATTGGTTGTGATTTGGTTGGGTTTTACGTGAGAGAGAGAGTGAGAGAGTGAGTGAGTGAAGACGTTGCTTCTCACTACTCTATGCAGGTGTTTGTTGGTGTTTGTTATTCATTGCTCTCTTAGACTGTGTCCGTGATTAGGGTTAGTGAGAGTTTTTTGCGACGACTCTCCTTTTGGGTGCAACTCCGATTGGGCCATGTTTGATGTGACGTTGATGAGGTAGAAGGAGGGAAGCGGCAAATTTTCAAACCCCACAGGATTCGCTTCAGGTGGGTGGGCGCGTGCCGTGGAGGTGGGTGCTCGAAGCTTGTCTGACGGACATTCAATTAGTTGGTCATCGTAGGTTAGAGTGAGAGCTAATTATATGTACTGGTCATGTCGCTTCATGTTTTTTTTCTGTCTGTAGGTTGTAACTTGCTCCAGCATGCTGGGGTTGTTCTGTTAATTTCTTATTAATGAAACAGGGTGGCCTTATTCCACCTTTTCCCTCAAAAAAAAAAAAAGAGAGAGAGAAAGAGACAGAAAGAGAGTAGATTATATAACTCAAGAGGACAACAAGAGTGTGGGTAAGTTTAGGTAGGTAGGTAGGTCAGCCCTCAAAATCAAATCAAATCAAACCAAAGTAGTGTAATCAATCCAAACCTGCGTCGTGGGCAGTGCCCATCTCCCTCTGTTGATGGGGTGTCTAAGAGCATCTGCAGTCGTGGGCTAAATACCCAAATTTTGAAAAAAAATGAAAAAAAGTGCTACAGTCGTCGTCCAAATTTACAAAATTTGGGTGTACGATGAATAGTGCCTTGCCAAATATAGCAGACGATTTGGCCAAATGCAAAATATAGCTAACGACCTATAATCTTTCGTCCGTCAGTAGAAACGAAAGATTAAATTTCGTCTCGTAGGGTATACGTACAAAAAGTGAGTTGGGACGAAGGATTAAATCCCGTTTGAAAGATTAAAAAAAAAAGTCAGAGACGGTAGATTATACACCGTTGTGGTAGGGTAAAAATGGCTTGGGGCCCAACCAGGGCCCAATACAACTCTCTCTCAAAAATTGGTAGAAACAGCAGTCTAGCTCGGCTTCGAGCCACTGCAGGGTCGGCGCCGAACCTCAAGTTCACCCCCACAGATCTGGTCTCCTCGTATCCGATGAGCAGCGATGGCCCTCGACCTCCGATCCACGACAGCCCTCCGGGCCGTCCGCCCCTCCTGGTATAGAATGAGGATGACCTGGCACATCCTGGGCCACCAGATCCTCCCGGAAGCACAGAAGCCCCATGATCTGCCATGTCAGCTCCAAATACCACCAAGGGCTTTGCCGCGTCAGCCCTATATCACTCCTGGTACTGCCACGTCAGCCCTAAACCCCCTGGGCCTTCTGCCACGTCAGGCCCATGGGCTTTCGGGTTCAGACCCGGCCCCCAAGCGGATCCAAACCCGGTTAGAATTCTCTATAAATACTAGACCCTCACCCACCTTTAGAGGTAACCAATCTTTTGCCACTTAAATTCACCTAGTTATTGCTACTCTCTCACAGAGACTGACTAGATCGTCGGAGGGTCCGCCACCGGGATAAACCCCGGTGTTTCAGGACCGTCTGCAGGTACACAAGACCTCGGATCCGAACCCTCTGATCCGAGCCGAGGCATCCACTTCACTCCGAGCCCCTTGCAGGAGCCGCCAGGTCTACAATCCAGTCAGAAGACGAGGGCGTACTCCTAAGGCGCCTCCAAGAAATGGAGGATCGCCTCGACCATATAGGAGACGGCGATCAACGAGCGGCTCAGGGGTACAGACCTGTCCGACCTCCCTTCTCCGCCCCCATCCTCCAAGCGGAAATACCCAGGAATTTCCGACCACCTCAGTTCGAGACCTACGACGGCGAGGGAGATCCCGCTGATCACATGGAGGGTTTCAAAACCCTCATGATGATTCACAGTGCCTCGGATCCCCTGCTATGCCGAGCCTTCCCCGCCACACTTCGGGGTCTGGCTCGTGAATGGTTCTCGAAACTCACCCCCGGCTCCATTTACTCCTTCGACCAGCTAGAGGGCAATTTTCTTGCCCACTTCGTCACCAGCCGGAAGGTGGAAAGGACCAGCGCCTCTTTACTTGGACTCAGACAGATAGAGGGAGAGTCACTCAGAGTGTTCGTCCGGAGGTTTACCACTGAGGCAAGATCGGTCTCCTCTCTTGATCCAGGCGTCGCCTCTGCGGCATTTCGGCACAACGTCCGTCATAGACAACTGAAAGCTTCTCTGGCGAAGAGACCCCCCGTCGACTTTCCCGACCTCCTCAACAGGGTTGAGAAATACATTAGGGCAGAAGAGGCCCTTAGCCCCGAAGATGCTAGGGAGGCCACCGGGAAGGGAAAACGAAAGGCCGAAGAAGTCGAACCATCAAAGAAGGCTCCGAGGGACGCGAGGCCCACGAAGAAAGTTCCGCCGGTCCCCCGCTTCGAGAGGTACACTCCCTTGACACATAGCGTATCCGCCATCCTCTTAGAAATCGAAGACAAAGGCCTCGTCCGACTACCTCCCCGACCTAATAACAATAGGAATCAAGATCAGCGCTTCTATTGCCACTTCCACAGAGATCGTGGGCACGATACCGACCAATGCCGAGCCCTGAAAGACGAAATTGAGGAACTCATCTCACGAGGATTCCTCCGACAGTTCACCCGAGAAGGCCGACGGGATCGGCGAGATGATAGGAACTGGAGACTTTCGCCTCCGAATCCTACTTCGACCCACCTCCGTGGTCAGGATCTCGAGTCCGAGGGAACCGCAGATACGCCATTCATCTTGCACTGTGTCCACGGGAGGCCGATGGGAGGAGGGTCAAATACATCCCGAAAAGCCTTCATCCAAGAGGCGAATGTGTCCAAAACAACCCCTCGTCCAAGCCACAACCAGGGCCAGTCTCCTTCTCAGGAGAAGACCTCGAAGGCGTTCACCTACCCCACTGTGATGCCCTCGTCATCAGCCTCCACATGGCTAACTGTGAGGTTCGCCGAATCCTCGTTGACAACGGTAGCTCAGTTAATATTCTCTTCCTCAAAACCTTCGAGAGCCTTAAGTTACCCGGTGGAAAGCTCAAGCCCGCCGGGCACACGTTAGATGGATTCTCCGGTGCCCCTGTCGTAACAGAAGGGATCGTTACCCTCGACGTCACCGCAGGATCGGCCCCTGTCAAGAGGACCGAATCCATGGATTTCATGATTATCAACATCAAGGCAGCTTACAACGTCATTCTCGCCCGACCCGGACTGAACTCCCTCCAAGCGGTACCTTCAACCTACCATCTGAAACTCAAATTTCCCACCCCCCAAGGGGTCGGCATCGTCCGAGGTAGCCACGAAGCCGCGCGGTCGTGCTATATAATCGCCGTCGGAGGGGGTGTATCCCCTCTCGACGCCGCTGAACTCGAACCCGAGAGGGATGGCCCAGCCCCCGAGCCTATCGACGAACTAGAAGAGGTCCTGTTCGACGCCAAGGATGAATCAAAGTGGTTCCGGGTAAGCCGCTCGCTCACCCAGGACTTGAAAACAGGCATCATCGCCTGCGTCCTTCGCAACGTTGATCTCTTCGCTTGGAAGCCCTCCGACATGCCCGGGATCTCCGAAGACTTGATTATGCATCGGCTGAGCATCATCCCTGACTCTAAGCCGATCGTCCAAAAGAGGCGCAAAGTCGCCCCGGAGAGGCAACAAATTGTGAAGACAGAAGTGGACAAAATCTTGTCCGCTCGATTCATTCAGGAAGTCAGCTACCCCGAGTGGTTGGCCAACGTTGTTATGGTAAAGAAGGCAACAGGGGGTTGGCGGATCTGCATCGACTTCACGGATCTTAACAAAGCATGTCCGAAAGATCCCTTCCCCCTCCCCCGCATCGACGCTTTAATCGACGCAACCTCGGGGCATGAACTACTGTCCTTCATGGACGCATTTTCGGGGTACAATCAAATCCGGATGTTTCCACCAGACATCTCCAAAATCTCATTCGTCACCGACCAGGGTCTTTATTGTTACCGCATTATGCCCTTCGGGCTGATAAACGCCGGAGCCACGTACCACGGCTCGTCAATAGAATCTTCAAAGACCTGATCGGCCGCAACGTGGAAGTCTACGTCGACGACATGCTCATCAAAAGCCGGGCCGGACCGGACCACGTTGCCGACCTCGAAGAGGCCTTCGGTGTCCTCCGACATCACAACATGAGGCTCAACCCGGCTAAATGCGCCTTCGGCGTCTCCACTGGGAAATTCCTGGGGTTCATCGTCAGCCAACGCGGCATTGAGGCAAATCCCGAGAAAATCCAAGCCATTATAGACATGTCCCCCCCTCGGAATGTCAAGGAGGTTCAGAGACTCACGGGCCGATTGGCTGCAATCGGCCGTTTCCTCTCCAAGTCAGGGAAGAAGTCTCTCCCCTTCTTCAAGGCCTTACGCGGAAAAGGGGGCTTCGAGTGGGGTACCCATCAACAAGAAGCCTTCGAACAACTGAAGTAATACCTCGCCAACCCACCTCTCCTCAGCAAACCCGAGCCAGGCGAGCCGCTTTGGCTATACCTGTCAGCCTCGGACAGCGCCCTCAGCGCTGTCCTCGTCCGAGAAGAGGAAGGAGTCCAAAGGCCATTGTATTATGTGAGCAAAGTACTACTCCCAGCCAAGACGAGGTACGCAAAGATAGAGAAGGTGGCCTATGCCTTAATCATGGCAGCCCAGAAACTCCGTCCTTACTTCCAGGCCCACTCCGTCCAAGTACTGACAGACCAACCACTAAAGACTATCCTTCACAAGCCCGAAAACTCCGGCCGCTTAGTCAAGTGGTCAATTGAGCTGAGTCAGTTTGACATCAGCTATCATCCGAGGGTGGCCATTAAAGGACAGGCCCTCGCCGAATTTATAACTGAATGCACCGCCTCTGAGCAGCCCAGCATCGAGGGCTCGGATCCGACCTGGGAAATCTTTGTCGACGGCTCATCATGCGAAACTGGAGTGGAGCAGGCATCATCCTTCATGGCCCCGACCAATTCCTACTTCAATACTCCCTTCGCCGCAACTTTCCGGCCTCCAACAACGAGGCAGAGTACGAGGCCATGATCGCCGGATTGACCCTCGCCTACCGAGCTGGAGCCAAGCAAATTCGGGCCTTCAGCGATTCTCAGCTCGTGGTCAACCAGATCACCGGAGAGTACGAAGCCCGCAATGATCGCATGATAAGATATTTGGTGGCAGTCCGACGACTCCTGGCGTCCTTCAGCTGCGCCACAGTTATCAGAGTCCCCAGGGAACAGAACGCTCAAGCAGACGCGTTATCCAAACTCGCCTCTTCCTCCTTCGAGGGTATCGATCAGACAGTGCTCATAGAAATCCTCTTGAAGCCAAGTATCAATGACCTAGAGCCGGAGGCGATGTGTGTGCAAGATGATGCCAGCCCAGACGACTGGACCACTCCCATCCGAAGATTCTTAATCAATGCCGAGCTCCCTGAAGACAGAGCCGAGGCCAGACGAGTCAGAATCCGAGCTGAGAGATTTGTCATGATTGATGACATCCTCTTCAAACGCTCATACACCTTGGCCGACGGCAAACCATACCTCCGCTGTCTCACTAGCGGCGAGGCCAGCTACGCCCTCAAAGATCTACACGAGGGGATCGGCGGTTGCCACATGGGGAGCAGGACACTTGCTCGGAAGGCCCTGAATCAGGGGTACTATTGGCCGACCATGCTCCAGGACTCGCAAGACTTAGTCAAAAGGTGCGGCCCCTGCCAAAGGTTCTCCCCTATCAAAAGGCTTCCTCAAGCCAATCTCCGATCCCTGGCGAGCCCTGCGCCGTTCGCCATGTGGGGCATGGACCTTGTAGGGCCCTTCCCCCCAACAGTAGGACAAAAGAAATTCCTGATAGTCGCCATCGACTACTTCACCAAATGGCTCGAAGCCGAGCCTCTATCCAGCATCACCGAGCGCCAAGTACAACAATTCTTTTGGAAAAACATCATTTGCCGGTTCGGCATCCCCCGGATCCTCGTTACAGACAACGGAACCCAATTCCAGGGTCAGAACTTCCAAACTTTCTGCACGGACGTCGGTATCCAGCAACGCGTCTCCGCTATTTGCCACCCTCAGTCCAATGGCCAAGCAGAGAACGCGAACAGGCAAATCCTCGACGGCCTCAAGAAGCGCCTCGATAGTTCCCCCAAAGGGCTTTGGGTCGAAGAACTGCCTAGTGTGCTATGGGCGTACCGAACCACCAAGAGGATCCCCACAGGAGAGACGCCGTTCGCCTTGACCTACGGGACGGAGGCAGTCATCCCCGTCGAGGTCGGCCTGCCTTCTCCCCGTATCATGGCCTTCGACGAAGCTGGCAATTCATCAGGCTTAAGGGCCAACCTGGACCTCGTCGCCGAAGTCAGAGAGAAATCCTCAATCTGGAGAAGCATCTACCAACAACGGATCGAGAAGTTTTACAACAAGAAAGTCCGCCCCACTAACATCAAGGCGGGAGACCTCGTGCTACGAAATCTGTCCGTCTCTGATCCAACCAAGAAGAGGAAATTGGCCCCCAACTGGGAAGGCCCATACCGTATAGTCGAGGCTGTACGCCCTGGTACGTACCGACTGGCGGATATGGACGGCCGGCTCATTAGCCGACCCTGGAACGCCGAGCACCTAATGAAGTTCCTGGAAGAGCGAACATAGGTTCTAACTTGGCTAATGTATATAAAACCCTTTGTAAACGTTCAGGTGTAAAGGGCGGCTTCGACGACCGTCCCTATCTAGTATGAAAGAAATCTCTTTTTTGTCAAACTCCAAATGACTCGGCAGATCGGCACTCGAGTCCTCACTCCGGTATCATCCCCAGCGTCTCGGTAGGTCCAATCCAGCTTCGGGCCAAGGGCTCTTCCTAAGGCCCCGCGTTGATCCCTCACGGATCGACGGAGCCGAACCACGCCTCCGACGTCATTCACCGCACTTCTTAACAGAGCAAAGGAGGAAAAGAATTCTTTATTCATACTCCTTTATTTGGTTATGAGAAAATAAACAAAGACCGTTACAGGACCACTCCACTCATCTCAAACTGAAGGAAGCCACCATCTTAGGGCCCCTCGGGTCCAACAAAGGGCGGGACCACTCCGACCGAACCTAGGAGCCCTCCCCTCATCATGGCGGTCCTTGGGCTCAGCCACGGTCGACACACCAGCCACGGAGCTCTGGGCATCCACTGGTCGCATGCGCTCCAGCAGGAGCAGCGCAGAAGGAACCCCCTTCGCTCGCCGACCCACGGAGGAAGATGACGAGACGCCCAGCAACGTCTTGTAGCGGTGTATCTCCATCTCCTTCTCCACTATGACATCGCGAAGTAACCTCTCGGAAGAGGGCCTCTGTACCGAGGCGTTCGACATGGTATGTCCAAGTCCGACACCTCCGAGGTCCCGGTCCACCATCGCCCTCCTCAGCCGGCTCGCCTCCTCACTTAAGGCCTCAGACTTATTCCGATAATAGTTAAAGGCCGTATCAGTGTCACGAGCCCCCTTTCGGTAGCAAACCAATGTGGCCTCCAGGGCCTCAACTTTGCTCCGGAGCCACGCCACGTCGGAACGACGGGGGTCCACCTCGGGAAGAGGAGCCGCAACCTACAAGAAAACCAGCCAACTCAAAACACATAAGTAAGGAGGGTCGGAAACACCCGAAGTCAAAACACTTGGCCGGTCAAAAAATCCTTTTTTATAAATTGAGTCGCTTCTTACAAAAATGCGGTGGCCAGTCCGCGGAAGGCAAATACAATCGAGAGAAGGAAATAGAAAGACAAAAATTATACAACTTATTTTCCCACCTCAGCATTGGCAGGCGGGTCCACGAGGGGGTCGACAGGCGGGTCGAGAGCAGGCCCTTCTTCGCCAGGGGTCTTCGGTGTCCCCTCGACCTCCATGTCATACTCGAAATTGGACAGATCAAGGGTCGGGTAGAAGTGCCTCACGTGGCTGAGTGCCTTCGCATAACACTCGTCTTGAGCCTTGATCACCAGGAGCTGACCCGTCTCTGTCAGCTCTTCCCGCTCCTTGGCAAACTCCTTCTCCTGAGCCGCCATCTTCTTTGCCCATTCCTCCTTCTCCTTGTCGAAGGCCGTCTTCATCTCTTGCTCCCTCTTTTGAGAGCCTTCGAGCTCTATCTTCATCTCCTTCGTCACCTGCTCGGCCTTGTCCGCCCGATCGCGCTCCCGCTTCAAAGCGGCCTCGTAAAGGCCCCTCACGTGGGCCCCCTGCACGGTCGCCTGTAGTCACCGAGCACAACTAAGGGAGCCTCCTCTACAACGTAATCACGGGACAAGAGAGGTTGACAGACTTACCAGCACATTGGCCTGTGCGAGGCGAGTATACGCCTCATCCAGGGTCTCGGTCTTCATCTTTGAACGATCCCGGGGGGTCGCCAACTTACTCGCCACCTCGACGGCTTGCCGCCCTCGGGTCAAACAGTCTCCCTCGCGGATCGACCAACTCGGCACCCACGGTCGCCGAAGCCTCTCCTCTATCTCCGGATCCGCCAGAGGGCCCTTTCCCTTATCGAGATCGGTGACCATGCCCTGGTCCGAAATGCCCTGAACCGCCGCGTCCTTGACCGTCTCCGAGCGAGTCCTTTTGGCCCTCGGCTGAACAGGGGCCTCGAAAACCACCTGGGACGACCCTCTCGTCTTCATCTTCTTCTCGGCCTCCTCCTTCTTCATGGCGAGCCTTTTCGCCTTGATCGACTCAGGATCCATATCTGCAAAAAGATCCAGTAAGGACAATGAGTACAGAGGAACAACAAAGCCAAAAAGAAATAAACAACTACATACATAGATCGGCCGGGCTCAGTCCGGCATTCGCCAAGTGACCCTCGGTCACCTTCGCCCAGTTGATACTATATGACAAACAGAGGCGCTCAACAAACCCCCACTCCTCGGCGGTCAGGTCCCTCGGCTTCGGCGTTTTATAGCTCGGCTTGGAGTGGTTCCACCGAGTGGGAATGTACCAAGGTTCCTCACTCCGGATCACCGATACTTCTTCTTCCACTCCTTGATGGAGTCCGGATGACCATGGACAACCTTCCCCTTGCCCCGGGGCGAAATGTAGTAGATACCCTCAGCCGACGAGCCGATCATCAACATCGCTCGGAAGACGTTCAGCCGTAGAGGTACCCTCTGCTCCTCGCACATCAACACGAAGCAGATGATCTGCTTCCAAGAATTGGGCCCGTACTGCATCGGCGCCAAGGACGCCCAGTTCAGCACCTCACGAACGAACGGGTGAACGGGCAGCCTCAGGCCGGAGATAAAGGCATCCACGGGGAAGACGCAATACCGATCTGGCAGGGGGTCGGTCGGTCGAAGAGTGGAGCTCGGCAACATGAGCTCGTAGCTGGACCCTATATGGTACGCCAGTCGCAAAGCCTCCAAGTTACCTGCCTCCAGAACGGTCGGAAGTGCGTCCATTATCACCCTCTTCCGGCTCGACGACGACAGTTGGACCCCAAACACCTCCTTATCAGAAAGATCGTCGGGGTACCGACGGAATAGCTTAGGCTATACAGGCGACCCTGTCATCAAGTTAACAGGCGCCTGACTCGAGCCCCCAATCCTCGACCCCTTCTTCTTCGGAGCTCTCTTCTTCTTCTTGGTTCGTTCCGGGGAGGGGATAGATAATCGCCCCAGACCTGTCGGCATGGAACTCGAGCCCATGCCCTGACCTCCTATCTGAGCCCCTTCGGCTCCCCCCTCCTCTTCAGAAACCAGCCCTAGAATCTGAACTTCGGCGGAACTACTGGCCCCCTCCTCAGAATTGCTACTCTCCACAACAAAAAGCCTCCGAGACCGTAGCGGCTTCACATCATACACTGGTTGATCCTCGCCTACAGACTCCCCCTCGAGATCAGACTCCTCCCACGAAATCGGTTTGGAGGCGGGTTTTACGTCCCCCCCAGACGTCGACGCCGACGAGCCAGACTGAGCCCTATCCATCTGTGCCTAAACTAAACAAACTTACCAGCAAACCTGGGGTCGCTTCGGAAGAACGAGCCTGGTACAGCGAACGGTAGGGACGAAGACTGAAGTGTTGGGAGATTTTTAGAAAGCGAAAGAAGCGAGTAAGAAGTGGACGATAGGGGGAGAGGGGGGAACATTTATAGAGGGCAAAAATGACTCCTCGATTTCTGCAATTACTGTTCACCGATTGACGTGTAGCGGACGCCTGGAAAACCGCGCCACGTCCTCGAAATGTGGGCTGCTGACGTCATCCAGTGCCAGGCTGGCAGCCAGACACAGGGGTCGGGTTGGATGAAGTGCTCGGCGGAAAAATTTTCTTTTTGATGATTTAAGGCTACAGGGCTCGGTCGGCTCCCCTCTCACCCGCGAACCACTTGGGGCTTATAGCCTCGGCGGCCGAAAACCCCAAATCATTCCCGGGAGGCAGGAAAGCCACCATCGCCTGCGCCCCGGGCTCCAGGTCTCGGTCGGCTCTTCTCTCACCCGCGAACAACCCGGGGCTTAAGGCCTCGTCGGCCGAAACCCCGAATTGTTCACGGGTGGGAGGAAAGCCACCATCACCTAGAACCCTAACAAGAAAGCAGATCGACTCGCATATCCGAGGCTCTTCAGCCCCAGATCCAGAACACGGTGGGTACCCCTCCCGTCCTGATCTTTCTCGGGCCAAACAACCGTGTGAGGGTCGTCTAACCCGAAAAAGGATCCGGACGGCAGAGTCGCCACCGATTCGAGGCCCCTTGGCGCTACAAAATTTTTCAGAAGAGAGACGTCCGCCGAAGCAGACACCTTCTGGTGGCCATTGGACCACCCTTGCTGTGATCAAACCCGCTAGGGGGGAGAGGTATTTATAGCCTCCCCCACGGACCAGCCTTTATGACATTGGGAAAGCCAATCAACGGAAGCCCATGCGCCACCTGCATTCATTAGGCGGCGTCATTTAATGCCCCTAGAAAATTGGAACATCGCACGGACCCCGGAAGCACCATCAATACTCCGCTAAGGCGACAGACCATGCTGCTCAAACCTTCTTCTCAGGAGGAAACAACGGCTCGCCATCACCCTTGCCGACACATAATCCCTCGTCTTCTCGAGGTTCGGTCGAGCACCAGGGTACTCTTCTCAGGAAGAAACAACGGCTCGCCATCACCCTTGCCGACACGTAATCCCTCGTCATCTCGAGGTTCAGTCGAGCACCAGGGCCTTCTTCTCAGGAAGAAACACCGGCTCGCCATCACCCTTGCCGACACATAATCCCTCGTCTTCTCGAGGTTCGGTCGAGCACCAGGGTACTCTTCTCAGGAAGAAACAACGGCTCGCCATCACCCTTGCCGACACGTAATCCCTCTTCATCTCGAGGTTCGATCGAGCACCAGGGCCTTCTTCTCAGGAAGAAACACCGGCTCGCCATCACCCTTGCCGACACATAATCCCTCGTCTTCTCGAGGTTCGGTCGAGCACCAGGGTACTCTTCTCAGGAAGAAACAACGGCTCGCCATCACCCTTGCCGACATGTAATCCCTCGTCATCTCGAGGTTCGGTCGAGCACCAGGGCCTTCTTCTCAGGAAGAAACACCGGCTCGCCATCACCCTTGCCGACACATAATCCCTCGTCTTCTCGATGTTCAGTCGAGCACTAGGGTACTCATCTCAGGAAGAAACAACAGCTCGCCATCACCCTTGCCGACACGTAATCCCTCGTCATCTCGAGGTTCGGTCGAGCACCAGGGCCTTCTTCTCAGGAAGAAACACCGGCTCGCCATCACCCTTGCCGACCCGTAATCCCTCGCCAAGCTCGAGGTCAGGTCTGGCACCAGGGTAGTCTTCTCAGGAAGGCTCAACGGCTCGCCATCACCCTTGTTGGCCCATAAATCCCTCGCCAGCTCGAGGTCAGATCTAGCACCAGGGTAGTCTTCTCAGGAAGGCTCCACGGCTCGCCATCGCCCTTGTTAACTCATAATCTCTCGACAGCTCGAGGTCAGGTCCAGCACCAGTGTAATCCCCTCATGAAGGCACAGTGGCTCGCCATCCCATTTCTACAACCATAAACACTCCTCCACGGCTAGCTCCCGCATTCCCGCAGGAGTGGGGGGCTTGTGTGGTACGGTAAAAATGGCTTGGGGCCCAACCAGGGCCCAATACAACTCTCACTCAAAAATTGGTAGAAACAGCAGTCTAGCTCGGCTTCGAGCCACTGCAGGGTCGGCGCCGAACCTCAAGTTCACCCCCACAGATCTGGTCTCCTCGTATACGATGAGCAGCGATGGCCCTCGACCTCCGATCCACGACAGCCCTCCGGGCCGTCCGCCCCTCCTGGTATAGAATGAGGATGACCTGGCACAGCCTGGGCCACCAGATCCTCCCGAAAGCACAGAAGCCTCATGATCTGCCATGTCAGCTCCAAATACCACCAAGGGCTTTGCCGCGTCAGCCCTATACCACTCCTGGTACTGCCACGTCAGCCCTAAACCCCCTGGGCCTTCTGCCACGTCAGGCCCATGGGCTTTCGGGTTCAGACCTGGCCCCCAAGCGGATCCAAACCCGGTTAGAATTCTCTATAAATACTAGACCCTCACCCACCTTTAGAGGTAACCAATCTTTTGCCACTTAAATTCACCTAGTTATTGCTACTCTCTCACAGAGACTGACTAGATCGTCGGAGGGTCCGCCACCGGGATAAACCCCGGTGTTTCAGGACCGTCTGCAGGTACACAAGACCTCGGATCCGAACCCTCTGATCCGAGCCGAGGCATCCACTTCACTCCGAGCCCCTTGCAGGAGCCGCCAGGTCACTCCGAGGGTCATCTGACAAGCAACTTCCTCCTTCAATATAAATTGAGTCCGAACTCACACCTGGTGCATCCACACGTCTCCCAGAAATAAACCGCATCAACCGTCAATTCCCAAAGTTCCACTAGATGCCAAAATCACAATTGACGGGAAGTAATCTTCCGTCCCAGGCCAAAAATTGATTTTTTTTAATTTTTTTTTGTCTTTTAGTGCTTAAAAAAAATTTAAAAAAAAATGGGACGAGTGATAATCGATCGTCTGGCCATATTTTAGCTTTCAACGACTGCAGCGACTAGCCATATTTTCTATTTCCAAATGCCAAATACCCAAAATTTAGCTTGGAACGACTACAGATGCTCGTTGTAAAATATTTCCAAATAATAAAGATTAATATAGAGAAAAAAAATATGTAAAATTAAGTAATAAAAAAGTGGTTTGTTTAGATGTATTTTTATTATAGTATAGGATATAGAGAAGAGAAGTAAAAAAATTTAATGTAGAGAATTATATTGAACCGTATTATTGGATAGTGCAAAAAGAGAGAAGAGAGAAATAATTAAAAACTACTACATTAGAGCTATAGTTGCTTTTTGTTGAGTTCCAGGGTTTTTTTTTTTTTTGATTACTTTTGGCGCCGCTATAATAGTACTACAATGCAAAATCAAAATTCAAGCCAAATCCAGCCATCCAACCCATTAATAGTGTTTTTTTCCCTGGATTTCTTTTCCTACAATAGCACTACTGTCAAACCAACAGCTCCTTAGAGCATCCACAGTCGTGAAAGCAAAAAAAATGGCAAAATGGCTAAATATAAATAGCAATTTTTGGTTTCGTTGCAGTCATGAAATGCTAAAAAATAACCAATGAGATGAAAAATTAATATTAAAAAAAATAATTTTTTATAATTTTTTTTGTCTAAATAGTATATTTTATTATTTCTTTAGCGTGGAGGAGAGAAGAAAAAAAAAATTCGTCCATCACTTTTGCTAATTTTATTTGTTCTTTTTCCTATAATTTAGTGACTCATAAAAAACCATATGAGTCAATCAATAATCCATAGATAATCCAATGGTCACAATAAATAAATCATGAAAAATCATATGCATTCCAACCCATAGAATCTAAAAAAAAAAAAAATAATTTTGCAATTCAAGACTCTGGACGAAACAATCGTCCAACTTTTTGTGTGTGTGGGGGGGGGGGGGTCTTTTAATTATTTGGAATTCTATTTTCATAGGATGATCCCAAAAAATATATTATAAAATGTTTGGACGAAACACGATGTTTCGTCCGATTGAATAAAAATATTATAAAATATTTCAAACGCAACATGATATTTTGTCATCTATAATATGTATATTGCTATATATTCTTTCAAATATATTATTCTACTGCAGCAAAAAAATTTTAAAAATTAAATAAATACAACACAACTGCAGCACTCTAATCGCTAAAAAAAACTACATAAAATGTATATATGCCATAGTGGGTGGATGCTCTGGAAGCTCTCAGGGGTAGGGGCTTCGGGAATAAATAGATTTGCTGGATCAGGCAGTGCTTGCAGACTAGCAAAACAGTCATATCAGTGAATGGTAGGTCGGGGCAGCCGTTCCCTTGCAGGAAGGGTCTCAGACAAGGGGACCCGCTATCACCACTCCTGTTTACTATCGTAGCGGATGTGTTGAGGGTTATGCTGGAGAATTGCCAGGAAAAAGGTTAGATCACGCCAGTGGCCAGTTCCGCATCTACTAAAGGGTGTACGATCCTGCAATATGCAGATGACACCCTACTCTTTGGTAATGGGTCTAGACGAGAAACTGTCTGCTTTAAAGGGACCCTATACTGTTTTGAGGCATCGTCAGACCTTAGGATTAATTTTCACAAGAGTGCACTGACTCCAATTTCCCTATCCGATGATGAAGCAGGAGAACACGCTACTATTTTGAACTGTACGACGAGTGGTTTCCCTATCAAATATATAGGGCTACCACTCAGACCAGAAAAATTATCTAAAGCAGACTGGTTGCCTATCATTGACAGGGTGGAGGACAGACTGTCTGGTTGGAAAGGTAAATCGTTGTCTCTCGGGGGCAGAGTGGTACTCATTAACTCAGTGTTGTCTAACCTGCCAATCTACTATATGTCATTTTTTGAGCTTTCAAGATGGGTGATCCTGAGGATTGACCAGATTCGAAAATGATTCCTTTGGAAGGGGGCAGACTCGGATAAAGGAGGTTATCACCTCATCAAATGGAGTATCGCTTGTATGAAGAAGAAGCATGGAGGGCTAGGCATCATCGACCTCAGAGATATGAACCTTGCCCTGCTGGGAAAATGGTGGTGGAAGGTATTCCACAATAGCGAGGAAGGTTGGCAGGATTTCATCCAACCTTATCTAAGGGGAAAAGGCACGAGAAACCTTGGCTTCCGAGTAGGGGCTAAAGTTTCGCGACTCTGGAAAGGAATTGCCAAGGCTAGCGGCCCCTTCGATTCGGCAGTTACGTCAACTATCGGCAATGACCGGTCCACTAGATTCTGGTGGGATAGGTGGTGTGGAGCCCATACCCTGAAGGAAACGTTCCCAGAACTGTATGAGAGGTCGAGTAGACCGAATATGTCCGTTGCCGAAGGTTGGAAAAAGGGAGGTTGGAGACCGACGTTCTGAGGAACGCTCACCCCAAATTTACACCAGCAATTGCTTGACATGCAAGCACACATCACACGGGCAGGCACAAGGTGCACACAAGGCCCAGATTAGAAGCGATGGGGACTCGAGAGCAAGGGAGCTTTCTCGGTGAGATCTCTGTATCATCGGATCCACTTTCGAGGATGCAGACCCAGCTGGGCACAGGTGTTGTGGAAGGCGAAAATTTCCCTTAAAGTCAGAGTTTTTTTATGGCTAGTGCTCAATAATGCTATCCTCACTAGGCAAAACCTTGTCAAAAGACAACCACAGGTTGCGACCAACTGTGATTTCTGCGACGTACATGTGGAAGATCTAAACCACCTTTTCATTCACTGCCCAAGAAGTAAGGCAACTATGGTTGAGGTACTCCGAGCCTTAGGAACAGGCGACTACCCCTGCGTATATGAGGATTTGTGGATTGGCCCCAAATTTGCAACGATTCGCCATGATATGAAGGATGAGTGGTACATCGCAATAGCGGCAGTAACATGGGTGTTATGGCTTGACAGAAATAATTTTTATTTTCGTGCTTCATGTAATAGTATTTCTGGTAATCTGACTCACATCATGCATCTTATCTCTTTTTGGGCTACAGCTGCGGCCACGGGGGCAAGAGGAAGGATAGCCAGAGTATTCCAGGTAAAGGAGTTTGACGATGAGGAGGTAGAGATCGGGCAGACGCTGGACTGAGGGACTGGTTTCACCAGTCATGACAGTGCTTATGCCAGCTTGTGTCTTTGTTTCAACCTGCTGTACTCTCTGGTTGCTTGATGTTTGAGTAGTTAGACCCACCCCCCAGGGTTTGTTGGGGGTATATGTTTGTTTTTTTTTATTTTCTTCCTGCATTGTACTTTTGTTTTGTATTGTTGTTTTCTCCCAGTACGTCGAGATTGTTTTATTAACTTCTTATTAATGAAACATGGTGGCCTTATTCTACCTTTTACCTAAAAAAAAAAAAAAAAACCACATCCAACCACAGCAAGCTTACCTTACTCTTCTTAGATCTGACCCAACCCAAAAATATATCAACAAAATATGAAATATCCTGATAGCATCCATCTCATTTTGTCCTAAAAATATTTTTTTAGAGCAAAATTAAATTATACGGAAAAAAAAAGGATAAGTTATCAATTTAGAAATTTTCTATAAAAAAAAAAATGAAGACGATCGATGAAGTCAAGGGACCCACACTGCTACCTCTTTTCCCCTGCCAACGGGTCCCACACTCACGTTCTTTGATTCCCTTGACACCCATCGTTTTTTCTTTAAAACAATATTTATTTATTTTTTCATATCCACATATTTAATATCAACCACATGGATACGTTTATCATCAAAAAAAAAAAAAACCACATGGATACGTTCATGTGACGATAGCCCTCACATCCTTAACTATTTCTTATTACCTTCTCTTTCAAAAAAAATGCGATCAAGTAAATTCTCTCTAGCCCCCTGAATTGACTATAGTGTTTTAGGATATATAAATCATGTCAGAACTTTTTTTTAACTAAAATTAGATTTCTCCTTAAAAATATTCATTTCATGACGAGTAATGCTTTAGCCACTACAAATTTCACTGCCATTTTTTTTACTGTTTTAGGTGACATACTCCTATTGGAGAGTTCTCCCACCACCTACTCTATCATCCCCTACCTATTGAAGTATGCCACCTAAGATTGTGAGGAAAAATGTAGTAAAATTGGTAGTGGCTCTAGCATTACTCTTTCATGACACATGAATTTTCCAAAAAACCACATCATGTTTTAGAAGTAATCACATCATCACTCAGAAATATCCTAATAGATTGGGATTAGGTTGACTTAGGACATGTTAGTTTAGAGCATTTGTAGTCGTTTAAAGCAAATTTTTGTATATTTGACGTATAGCAATAACAAAAATAGCTTTTTTCGTAGTCGTTGTCAGTTAAATTTTAGCTTTTCGAAATCTTAATTGGACGGACCGTAAATTATTTACCGTCCGATATTTTTTTTATTTAAAAAATCCTTAAAAAATTTCTCATCATTCTTGATAGTGACATTTTCACGAAAAAAAACCAAAAATATCTTCCACATCCATAGGACGGGATTATTACCTCCCGTCTGATTATTTTATTAATTAAAAAAAATTCGGCTAGTGTATTATCTCCCGTTCGGTTAACAGATGAGAAATAATATTTCGTCGGACTATTTTATTCATTTGGCCAAATCGTCTGCCAAATATAGCTCGCTAATTTTTCCCAAAAACCAAATTTTGGCAAAATAGCCAACAACTGCAGCACCCAACGAGCCAAATTTTGCATATTTTGGCTAAATAGCCAACGACTACGTATAGATGCTCTTAGCTGCAAATTTACTATAGAAATAGAAATACAGGAAAAATACTGTTCATGGATTTAGATGGCTTAGATTTACTTGAATTCGGATTTACACCACTATAACGCTACTGTAGCGCTACAGCGACTACCGTAACGTATCGTTACTATAAAGTCATAATTTTTTTAAAAAAAACCCAAGAAAAAAAAACTTATTACATGATTTATAACCAACATTTGACTAAATTAAATTTCTTATTGCAGCGCTATTGTAGACTTTTTTTTTTACTTTTGTTCTCACCTTTTTTTATATATTATTCAAAATATTTCTATAATCTTCTACATTAAATCATTAAATTCCTCACTCTTCTCTCTATAACATACTACAACAAAACTGCATTCAAACAATTTCTTTTTTTAGAACTCATTTTTATAGATTTTTTTTTTCCCCTCTAGAGTGATTTCATAGTATTTTACGATCAACCAAATATCCGGAAGTAAAAAATATTCATCATAGTTCAGTCCGGAAGAAGGCCAGGTCTTCTATTCTCCTAATACTAACAAGGACAGAACAATAATTTTTTTTAAAAAATCAAGACACAAGAAAACAAGAACACAACTAAGAATAAATTAGGCATTGTAATTAAATTAAGTACTCTTTTCCATCTCTCAAAGTAGGCTTGCAGCACTGCAAAATCTCTTCTGCTTCGAATAAATTAGGCATTGCAATTAAATTAAGCACTCTTTTCCATCTCTCAAAGTAGGCTTGTAGCACTGCAAAATCTCTTCTGCTTCAAAATTTCACCGACATGAGACATCCCCCCCCCCCCCCCCCCCCCCCCCCCCCCCCCCCCCTAACAAACATCAATATTATGTACATAAAAAAAAAAGTTTCTAATTTTTGTTCCCTTCCAAACCCTAATCTTAAATAGAGAAGGGGAAAAAAAAAAGTACAAACTACTTAGGGATAATCGCGCCAGCAAATGAGCATGGTGACGCAACGTCGCATGATGTAGAACTTGGCGCGCTGCTCTTTGACCAAGTCAGCGCAGCGCCTGGTAAACGAGGAACGGGAGGATCCAGACCGTGCCGGCCCACCGGGCCGGATCCGGCCGGACTTTATGTTTTCCGGCATACTAGACGATCGCTTCAGATAGTAGGGGTAGGGCCCACTAGCACTACTACTGCATGTGGGACCCGAAACTGGCTGCTCTCTTCGGCTACTGCAGTTTCTGCTCCCTCTAGCTTTTGAGAGCTTCCACTTCTCATCCATGTAGAGATCCATGAGCAGTGTGGTGTGTAGTTTCAGAGAGAGAAAGAAAGGATTTTTAAGAGAGAGAGAGAGAGAGAGAGAGAGAGATTGATGAAGTTAGGGGAGTGAGGGGGAGTGAGGGTTTGGATATGTATATATAAAGAAGAGGAGCAATGTAGGCAGTAAATAATGGTGATATATAGGAGTGGGGAAGGGTATAGATGGCGGAATTTTTTCCCAAATTGACCCTTTTTGCAAAAGTATTGCCACAAACGACCTCTTTTTTTTTTTATTTCCACAAACGCCCTACTCGCTTTTTGAGAAAGCGGGTTTGGTACAAACCCTCGCGCTTTTTCAAAAAGCGAGTCTTGGGTTTCAGAAAATTGGAAACCTGAGACTCGCTTTTGGAAAAAGCGGGATAGTTTGTACCAAACTCGCTTTTTCCAAAAGCGAGTCTTGGGCTTCTTTGCAGACCAACACTCGCTTTTTGAAAAAGCGGGGGTAATTATACCACACTCGCTTTTTCAAAAAGCGAGTGTCGATTGGGACTTAAACCCCCGCCCCCAAAACAGATCTCACTTCTTCTATCTTCTTCAAGACTCGCTTTCGAAAAACCCTAACCCATCGCTCGAAACCTGCGATTTCTTGCCTATTTCATCAAATTAGCCGTCAATTAGCTCCTAAAATCTTCGCTTTCTCATCCCCATCTAGTTTCTCACGTTGTGCTTGAGTTTTATTTTCGAAATTTTGGGTGATTTCGGTCGATTGAAGAAGAAGGGTTTGAGGTCGGTGACGCTCGCGATTCGGTGGTGATTGCGGTGGTTTGTGGTGTTTGCGGTGGTTAAATTCTTGCGTGAAGCTTGAGGTATATTTCTAGAACTCAATATTTGCTAATGTTGTATATATATTGTGTGTAATATGTGGTGGTGTGTGTAGAATTTGTGAACGATTTCCTGAATATATAACTCTATATCTTTGATTTGAACGATTTGTCTGTAATGTGTGTAGAATTTGGGGATTTGTGAGTAAAAGTGTAATTGTGCGTATGCGAGTAGTATTTGTGCATATGTGCATATGTGAGTAAAAGTTCAATTGTGCATATGTGATTTTGTGAAAGTGTAATTTGGGATCTGAACGATTCTAGAATTCAATTTTTTATTTTACTTAAAAAAAGAATTGTAGATTTGTGCATATGTGAGTTGTTTTTGTGAGTTGTATTTGAGAGTTGTGACTTTGGGATTTGTGATCAGTATAAATTTACTGCAATTATAAGTATATAGTTGGGATTTGTAATGAGGAAAAATTTACTGCAATTCTAATTATATTTTTACTGTAATTCACAGACCAACTATTTGAATTTAGGATATGTGAGTTGTATTTGTCAGTTGTAGATGTTTTGAGTAAAATTAGGATAATATATCCACCTATAGATTAGGATAATTTGTCAGCTGTCTCTTTTGCTTCCGTGTTTATTTAAATTGCTACAATAATTTTGGTACTGTTAATAATGATTACTCGTTCATCATTGTAGGATACTCTTTTTTTTGAATAAATGGCACGGAATAAGGGACGTGCGGAGGCTGGCAGTAGTAGTAGAGTCAATCGTGGGGATGGACCACGTGTCTCTTTTGGCCAACCACCACGTAGTGGACGTGGTGGTGGACGTGGTGGTGGTGGTGGTCGACGTGGTGGCAACGAACAAACTAATGTAAGTTATATTTTTTTTTGCATTCGATTTGTTTCACTGTCATAAAATTGATTGTTATATTTATTTGCTGACGTAACTGGTGTTTTGCAGGTCCCAACAAACCAAAATGTGCCTGGTACTTCGTCGCCTGCCCCTCCTTCATCTACGGTTCCGCTTGTTGGTCCAGGTCCACTCGACCCCAGTCTTCTAACTTGTCAGTCGCACCATCGCTCCAGAGATGTGTGGGAGGGGGATTCGAAAGAGTGTACCTTCCGTGGGGGGCATCCTCTCCCTATGCACCCACGGATTCACCAAATACTACGGGATTGCGGCCTATATGGCATCGCACTGATGAGCGGCATCAAGTGCGATCGGCCTCTACTGACAGCACTCCTAGAGAGATGGCGTCCTGAGACCCATAGTTTCCACTTGACAGCTGGGGAGATGACTGTTACGTTGCAGGACGTTTCAGTCATCACAGGCCTCCCGGTAGATGGGCAGGCGGTGACCGGTTCCATGGACTTCAACGCGGCATACTTAGTAGAAGAATACCTAGGCGTCCAAGTGGAGACAGGTGCAGTAGTTGGGAAACAAATTCATCTGAAGTGGTTGAAGGAAAAATTTAAAGATAAATTGACAGATGATTCGACCGAAGAGGAGGTCCAGATGTACTGCAGGGCGTACATCCTTACTCTATTTGGAGGGGTACTATTCTCTAACTCAAGTGGTCATTCCGTTCCCCTCATGTACCTCCCGCTTATTGCCGACCTTGGACGAGTCGGCCAGTATAGTTGGGGTAGCGCCGCCCTAGCAGCCCTCTACAGGAGTTTGTGCCTGTGTGCCCTCGGGTCCGTGCAGATGAATGGCCCGATGATTTTGCTTCAAGTGTGGAGCTGGGAGCGTATCCATGTTGGGCGTCCCGTAGTTAAAAAACAATCACCCAGCTGGATCAACCTCCCTGAAGACCCGTACATGCTTCCTCCTCTAGGTGTGTACTGGTCGGGTAACCTAACTTGGACTGCCAACCCGAACAGATGCCTGACCTACTACCGTGATGAGTTGGACAGGTTGGCAGACAACTGCGTTGTATGGATGCCCTACACGGAGGAGCGTCTAGCACGATTACCGCCCAGTGCCTTGTATAGGCGAGACCTTTGGCTGACCAAAGCACCGCTCATTAACTTCAGCACTGTCGAGTTGTATTTTGTTAGCAGAGTACTACGGCAGTTTGGTCTCCAGCAGTCGATACCAGTAGCTGTGCCCTTCAATGCTGATCTCCATAAAATTACCGGAATGGGTCGTACGCCAGGTCACAATTGGGCGGAAAGCTTCTCCACCTATGTCGAGAGATGGAACCTCCAAAGATTTGATGAAATAATCCGCGACATTCCTCCATTCCAATTAGCAGACCACGCGAACTACATGAATTGGTATCGGAGGATGACAAGGCGGTACATCTCTCCGACAGGACCGACTCCAGCCGGTGTGGTGATGCCTATACGTCGACCGGCGGCAGAACCGGTAGATGTGCACTCCATGCATTTGCCGATGTTTCAACCGAAGGCGTCGGCTCTTCGCACGATTGTAAGTTTTATCGAAATTTATAAGTCTTTTATTTTTTTTTGAACTCTAACTACAAAAAACAATATATTATATTTTGTAGATGGCCCAGACTTGGAGTATGGGCAGGAAATGTGCAGCGGTATTGAGTAGCAACGTGGCCGATGCGGTGAAGGACTTCGCACGCGAAATGCTGACATCCTATCGAGCTCAGGCCGATGCTGTGGGGGAGGGGGCGACCTTGGATGCAATCTTAAACACTCCCGCACATCGGACTAATACACGCCAAAGACGATTCAAGAAAGTCGCAAGTAAACCACCGCGTCGTACCGTTGTTGAAGAAGCAGAGGAGGAGCAAGTAGAGGAGGAGGAGCAAGTAGAGGAGGGCGACCCATTAGAGGGTTTGACACAGTTGACTCCAGAGCCCCGAGCGAAGAGACAAAGAAAACGAAATGTGATTTTTACACCGGATCCGTGATATTGATGTTTGTTTTGTAGTTGAATGTTGTATTCTGTTTAGTGAAATATTGTAAATAACTTTTGAATAGTTCTTTGAATGAGATTCGAATTTTAGAATGGGGTGTGTGCGTAGTGTGTTCTTGATTGTTTTAGTTTTCTTCTTGTTTTGTTGGGAAGCTACAATCTATTTTGTTTTTGTTTGCGTGTTGTTGTTGAGAATATAGATTGATTAAAACTGATTTTGGTGGTGATATTGATGGTGGAGATGATGGTGGGGATGATGGTGGGGATGATGATGGATTGTGGTGTTCTTGGTTGATGTTGTCGTGTAATTATATCACCGAGATGGTGGAGATGTGAGATGCCCTCAACCTGTCACTACATACAGAGCTAGACTCGCTTTCTCAGAAAGCGAGTCTGGCTTAAATGACCCCGCTTTCTGAGAAAGCGAGTCTTGGATCTGTTTCTTTAAAAAGTTACAGATCCAAGACTCGCTTTCTCAGAAAGCGAGTCTAGTACTTTCACCCACGGGCTTTGGAAACGCGACTGTTAAACCAGAGAATTTTGATTCTCTGGTTTTCTACAGAGCAAAGACACGCTTTCTCCGAAAGCGCGCTGTTTAACACCAGACTCGCTTTCTGAGAAAGCGAGTCTTCGTTCTGTAACTTTTTAAAGAAACAGATCCAAGACTCGCTTTCTCAGAAAGCGAGTCTAGTACTTTCACCCACGGGCTTTGGAAAAGCGACTGTTAAACCAGAGAATTTTGATTCTCTGGTTTTCTACAGAGCAAAGACACGCTTTCTCAGAAAGCGCGCTGTTTAACACCAGACTCGCTTTCTGAGAAAGCGAGTCTTCGTTCTGTAAGACTCGCTTTCTCAGAAAGCGAGTCTAATACTTTCACCCACGGGCTTTAAAAAAGCGACTGTTAAACCAGAGAATTTTGATTCTCTGGTTTTCTACAGAGCAAAGACACGCTTTCTCAGAAAGCGCGCTGTTTAACACCAGACTCGCTTTCTGAGAAAGCGAGTCTTTGCCTATATTGATGTTTTTTACTTTTAAGGGATTTTAATTCACACAGTAACAAACACAAACGAACATCAACAACAAAAATAACGAATCAAACACAATAAAACATCATCGTTAGCGTCAACATAATACAGTACAAAAACAAAGTACAAGTTAATAATTACAAGCACACAATATCTAAGTTTGCTGAGTTCCACTATTAGTGCATCGTCGCTTATTGTGTCCTTGTAAACCACACTTTGAACATCTCATCCCCGTACCACGACTTGACCTATCTCTCACATCCATGTCATTGCGGAATCTGGTAGTTCTAGGCCTGCCCTTCCTTTTACGTCGCAAAGTGGCATCGGGTACTAGTCTTGGTCCATTAATAATAGGCCAATATGCTGGATCTAGTATAGGCTGAAACACTGGACCGTATGTTTGTGCTAATGAAGCAACGGTGTAAAATTTATCAACGAGATGCTTGTGATCTATTGCACGATATGCACAAGCCGCCAGTACATGAGAACATGGGATATGGTATAGATGAAATTTCATACATGTGCACGTCTTCGTTCCCAAATTCACAGTGTGCAAGTTCCCACCCTTCCTTTCTCCACCCACCATGCGTATACCCGTTCTCACGGAAAAAATTCCTGGTTGATGATGGAACATTGTCACCCCATGTCCATTAGCTCTCTCACGGCGACTATCAAGCTTTTCATGTACTTTTCGAGAAAAAATCCTCCCTTCGGATAAAAGTTGAGTTGCTTCTTGTCGGCGAGTAGTAAAATAATTGTTCAGACGTTCGAAGATCGTCTCAACAATCGCTGTCACTGGCAAACTACGGACTCCTTTCAAGACTGAGTTGAACACTTCTGACAAGTTCGTAGTCATTATTCCGTATCTGCGACCTTCATCTGCATAAAGTGCCCATTTCTCAATCGGCTTCTCTTTTAACCAATTAGCCGCTTCCACATTTACGTTCTCAAGCTGAGCAAGTTTGGCCATGAACTTCTTGGGTTGGTGTTCACACGCTATTATTTTCGCCTTATTACGCAATGCCTTACTACCAAATTTAGTAAAGAAATTTGTAGCAAAATGGCGCATACAATAACGGTGATACCCACTTGGTTCGTTCCAAGCTCCATTTTGTAACTCCATGGCATGCATTATACCAGCGTGACGATCGGAAATAACACACAACTCAGTGCGATCGGTGACATAATGTCGGATGCAACTCATGAACCATGTCCACGTATTTATACTCTCTCCATCAACCAATGCAAATGCAAACGGAAATAAACAATCATTCGCGTCTGGGGAAACAGCAATTAGCAAGCAACCCTTGTACTTACCGTACAAGTGAGTTCCGTCAACACTGATCACCGGTCTGCAGGACTTGAAACCTTGAATTGAAGGACCAAATGCCCAGAATACACCCTTGAATATTTCCTCGTCAGGACCAGACGGATACTTATCCCAGTGAACAACGGTTCCTGTATTTGCAGCTTGAATTGCTGTGAGTAGAGCAGGCAGCTTTGTGTATGCTTCTTCGAAAGTACCATACAACCTCTCGATCGCTTTTTGTTTTGCTCGCCAAGCTTTCTTATAGGAAATCTGGTAATTATATTGTATCTTAACAATCTCAATAATTGACCTCGGCGATAAAGCGGTATCTTTTTTCACCACATCAACAATCAGATTACAAACAATATTGTAATCAATTTTAAGGTGATCTTGATTGAGCGTTGGATTCGTACAAGTGTGTGGCCCAACTATCTTCTTCACCACAAAATTCGTCCCGCCTTTTGGAACCATCGCTCGTAATCTCCAAGGGCAGCCAACATCACTTACTCCGGGGGGCCCTTGCACGATCTCCTTAATGGTACGTTTTCTAGGTGCCATTTTGCATTTAACAGTGTACAGTGACGGTGTAGATTTCAAAGTTACAAATTCACAATGTTTTTTGATAGAATACAACTTCACTGCCTGTTGAATCGACTTCTTACTTATAAACTCCTGTCCAACGTACAATTCGTCTACATTGGACGAACCAGACGACTCTTGTGGAACTAGGTTTACTCTAGCACCTTCAGCCATTTCCTCAGTAACATGACCGTCAACATTGCCGTAGCTATAAGTACCTCTAGCTTCACTAGAACTGTTGTTCGTGGGATTTACATCTGCACCACTGTCAACATCTTCATCATCGTCTACGTCATCAGTGTCACCATTATCAACATCTTCATCGTCTGTTTCTTCATCTTCTTCATCATCTTCTAATAAGCTGTTGTTACAGACTGCATTTTCAAAGAGCTCAAACATGCTGTTATTTGGAACAGAGTCAGGAACCGGGCTAGGTTGGCGTGGCGGCTCAACATTTACAGAATCCGGAATTGGAGCATGGGCGAAGGTGTTTTCTTGTGAGGATATCGGATTTGGTTGTGATGATTGATCGGGGGTAGGCCTCGACTCCTGTGTAGGTACTACCCGTATGAAGCTTGCACTGGGGATATCATGTGGCTGAGCATTCACAACTCGAATTTGCTGAATATATAACTCTAATACAGACCAAGCACAATTGGGATCAAATGTCCTAGCAATCAATGACTTCAGCGCATTATCAGTAGGTACGGGCACTGTCATAAAATACTGACCATCTCCTCTTCCTGCTGAGTATCGAGCTAAAATTTTCACATTCCATTCATTCCTATCCCAATTAGTAACTTCATAGATTTTCCCAACTAGTTCTTCAAATGTAATGGTACGGGGTACCCAAACTATTTCCGGTTCTAAATGACTATAAGAGCAACCAATCTTTGGATCACGAATTATTTCACCACCAAAATATAACCAAATAGGAATCTCCAAATCCATACCTACGTTAATTTATACCAATAATCGAGTTATTATCAACCCATAAAGAAAACCTATTTAAATTAACAAAATAATGGGGAAATAAACAACATACCTTCACAATAAAGTTGCTTCCCTTTTGAAGTATACCCAAATTCCAACAAATTAAACCTCTAACGGAAGATGGGTTTAAGTTGTCCAAAGCAATTTTGTGGGTAATTCAACAAAATATGAGGGTATTTTGACGAATTTGAGATGAGAGATGGGTTAGGGTTTCGCGAACGAAGAGGAAGAGAAAGAATAGAGAGAAGAAGTGAGATCTGTTTTGGGGGCGGGGGTTTAAGTCCCAATCGACACTTGCTTTTTGAAAAAGCGAGTGTGGTATAATTACCCCCGCTTTTTCAAAAAGCGAGTGTTGGTCTGCAAAGAAGCCCAAGACTCGCTTTTGGAAAAAGCGAGTTTGGTACAAACTATCCCGCTTTTTCCAAAAGCGAGTCTCAGGTTTCCAATTTTCTGAAACCCAAGACTCGCTTTTTGAAAAAGCGCGAGGGTTTGTACCAAACCCGCTTTCTCAAAAAGCGAGTAGGGCGTTTGTGGAAATAAAAAAAAAAAGAGGTCGTTTGTGACAATACTTTTACAAAAAGGGTCAATTTGGGAAAAAATTCTAGATGGCGGGGGGAGAGTAGTTTATAGTGGTGGTGGGCACTGGGTGTCACCTCACCTGGTTTCTTTCCTTCTTCATTCAAACTAGGGTGGCCCACACCTACTTCTGTATTTCTTTATCTCTTACATCATGTTATTAGTCTTTGGTTTGGAAATTATGTTATTCAGTAAATCAAGTAGTTAGTTTCTTATTTAATTAATTGTGATTTGATTATAATTTAATTTGTTGGACAGTTATTTATTTATCTCTACTATTATAATGGGAGAAGGGATTAGTGTCATTTGTCATTTTTCGTTCTTTAGTGTCATTTTGTCAACACGTGCGCTGTACGTGTTGGTAGTTTATTATTTTTTTTCCCTTTTCATTCCACCTCCCCAATTTTCCCACGTGCGACGCGCGTGTATAATACTAGAATTTTTTTTTTGGGTCCTTTTCAATCCCCTCCCCATTTTCCCCGCGTGCAACGCACGTGTATAATACTAGTTGTTTTAATGAAAGTTCAAGTTGTCGCAAAATTACAGCCGTAAAAAAAAAAGATTTTCTTAAAAAACAATAGAATAACAAACATCTTTGCTATTTTAATGGGAGAGTTGAACTTTATAACAAACAAAGCCTAACTTTGTAACTATATAAACACATATGATATACATACAAACTATCTTTACTATTTTAATGGGAGAGTTGGAGTTTGTAACAAACAAACCATAACTTTGTAACTATATAAACACATCCAACAAATATAAATGTGCACCGCACGTGTAGCCCAATTCAAAACATTCAAATATAATTTTTTTTTTCTAATTTGATATATATTCATTTAATTTGATGACTTTAATTTTTAAAACGTACATCGCACGTACATTATACTAGTATTAATTATTAGTGAGAGCTTACTGAGGATCTCATGGTAACGTATCTGTGCAAGACCAAGAAGAATATTGTTATAAAACATTTTATAAAATTGGCGGATATAAGGATGCCTTCCAGTAACGTAACGCGGATATGAGAATGAGGAGATAGAGATTAGTCCAACTTTAAAGTAGATTAATTGTTTATTCCCAGAGTTGTTTGTGGGGATTTCTTGCTTGTCATTTTAGTCGTTTCTTTCATGATTATTTCGATTCTCCTAGAAATGTTGGAGGGCTATGTTATTTTTTCTCTCCATGAGTTTTTTGAACTTATTTTATTATACTAGTATCATGCACGTGCGATGCACGTGGAGTGAGAAGGAAAAAGATTCCAAAAAAAACCGAATGAAAAGGATTAAAAAAAAAATGCACGTGCGAGGCACGTGGAGGAAGAAGGAAAAAGACCCAAAAAAAAAAACGAATGAAAAGGAAAAAAAAAAAAGGGATAATGAAAAGGATAAAAAAAATAATTTCCAAACTGATCCACTCCCGAAAATATTTACCAAACTTGTCCACTTTCGAAAATATTTACCAAAGTGAGTCATTTTGTCAACACGTGCGCGTGCGCTGCACGTGTTGACAAAATGACGTCGATGACAGATGACACTAAGCCCTTCTCCGGTTATAATAGTAGAGATTATTTATTACTGAAACATGGTTGATATATTCTTTATTTTTAAAAAAATAACAAAATTATTTTCTTAGAGATCTTAAACTTTAAAAATTAAATTAGTAAAGGAAATTTATTACAAAAAGCTTAATTAATCAATCATTTTAATCTTAGTGGTTAAATCTCAAGAGTAAATATTATTTTTAACATCACTCTTAGATGATAGATATTAGTTTAGTTTCATATCGAATAATATATTGATTTAATTTTTCCTTCTCTCTTATATATAGGAGACATATTGTACTCAGTTAACTCAATAAGAATCCAATAAAGTATTCCTTCCTATCTCTAAATCTAATATGATGTCAGAGCTTGTACTCCTATAAGGCCTATACTAATTTTATCATCGTCATCGAAGTGGAGTGGTTCCTTCCTTCATCGGAATCACTCCACCTCCCGTCGTCATCATCCTGCTTCTAATCCCTAAGCTCCAAAACCCTGATCTCAAATCTCCAAAATAAAAACCCTAATATCTTCAACCCTCATTCCCCGACAGCAGCATCACCAATCATCAAACACATCGTCAACCCCCCAACAACAAGGTTGTATTCTTCATCAACAAACTTCATCATCCAACCCAACACCAAGTTTAAACAACAACAGCAAGAGTCATCAAGAAGGTCGGACTCGACAACTCGCCATCATCTCCCAACAGTATCATCCCCTGTCTCCGGCGACAACTTCATCTCCCAAAAACCCCAACAAGATCATCATTTTCACCTTCATCTTCAACACACTGAAATCCGAACCCACCAATACTAGTCCAAACCTTAATCCCGAAAACTCCCCGACACCACTTCCCGTCATCGACATCTCCCTTAAATCACCCCTCCCCGACGCCACCTGCTACACCCACTCCCGACTTGCCCCCCTACCCCCCCCCCCCTCTACACGCTGTCGACCTCCCATTCCTGACTCCCGCAAAAGATCCTGCTCCCCTTTTCCACTCCTGATACCTGAAATCCTAGTAACTTTACCCTACCCAAAACCCTAGCCACCACCCTTCCAAAAGCTAGCTGCCCTCTTCTTTCGAATCTCTTCAGTTTCTAAACCCTAATATCTTATTCCTACTCTAGAACTCGACCCGGCCCGAATACCCTCTCTATTTTACCCAAAAAAATACCAAACCCATTTCAAAACTCAAAACTCGTAACCCTTATCAATTTTTCCCCATATCCAAAACCCTAGTTTTAAAAAACTCTTTCTTGCAAGTTCTTCAAGCTTCTATAATCGTCCCAATTCCGAGAGATTTCTGTACTTCGTCAACAAACTCACACTAGTTGATTGATCGTGAGTTTGAGAGGGAGAGATATCAACACCATCCCAGTTTTTGTCTCCCTCATCCCACCATCCGTCGACGCCCCCCGACTTCTGCATCCAGATCCCGACATCATCCTAGTTCCCGACGTTATCCCAGATTCTGACTTCAGCATCTACCTCTACAACAACTACTTCTTCTCAGTTCGGGGGTGAGATCCTAACACATGTGTCATCTATCGTGCACCTCTATTTCCACTACTTCTCAGTTCGGGAGTGAGATCCTAACAGACGCCACTACCGTGTACCACTTCTACTTCTTCTACTTCTTAGTTCGGGGGTAAAATCCCAACATGCGCCGTTACCGTGCGCCACCACCACTACTTCTACTTCTAGTACTACTACTTCTCAGTTCGGGGGTGAGATCCTAACATGTGTCAACAGCCATGTGTCACCACTACTACTTCAACTTTTCAAATCTACACCTTCCAAGATTCAACTACTACTACAACTTCTTTAGTGTCAAGAGCCAACACAAACTCCCACACTTCCCACTTTTAAACATTTTAAGATCCAAGAGCCGGATCGTCCATGCGCCATAGTGCGCCGTCCCTGCACCATCGTTTGTCATCCCTGCCACATGTACATCGTCAATATTCCAAACTCATGTTGCTTGAACTAGCCTGAGTTTAAGAGGGGGTGTTAGATGAAAAATATTAGTTTAGTCTCATATCGAATAATGTATTGATTTAATCTTTCATTCTCTCCTATATATAGGAGTCATATTGTTCTTAGTTAACTCAATAAGAGCAATAAAGTATTCATTCTTATCCCTAAATCTAACAATAACAAAGCTGTAACATCTAATCAAACATGTAAAGCAGATAGAATGAATCACATGCACGGTATGGACACTCTCGACTCTCTACTCCTCCCACTAGGAGTGTAAAATGAACAGGACGGTTCGTCGTCCATTTGAGTCCGGCTCGAGAAATGGCTCGACCATGGACCGTCCGAATTCTTATACGAACTGAACTTGAACAAATTATTAGGTCTGATGTTTTACTGAGCTCGAGCCGGACATAAATTCGTCCGAGTATTATTGTGGTCCGATACTTTACTGAACCGAGTCCGAACTAAAATTTTTTGTTCCAAGTAAAATTTTGATCCGGGCTTGAACATATGGCTATCCAGTCCCGTCCGGTCCGATTTACAACCTTACCTCTCACCTATAATTTTATCGTGACTTGACAGTTGGTTTGTATACAATTAGCATATTTTGTGGGCGTGGCACCGTGTCGAGTTCGGCTCTCATCTCACTCGGTATCCATTACCACTCCTATTTACAAAACCCTAATTATGTAAAACCAAGTAATTTACCGTGGGTAAATACTGCGGTCGTCCTCCTCTACTACTACTCCTCATTGCATGGGCCCTATCTAAAAAGCAACGCGATTAGTGACGAAGCAGCTTATGTTCCTGCATTAAAAAATGGTTAGAAAAAAAATATTTCTATTCGTTCTCTATCTGCTCTTTCTCTCCCAAGCTTTCTCTCTCTAGATCTAAATGGCATTTTTTAAGGGAAAGGTGGAATATAGCCAGCATGTTTCATTAATAAGAGTTTAACGAAACAAACCCAGAGTACTGGGCCAGAGTACAAACTACAGACAGAAAATAAAACATACATGAAGCAACATGACCCGTACAAACAACAAATTCCTCCAACAACCCTGGAGGGTGGGTCGACAAACAAGCTCGGTCTACCAAAATTATATTGTACGTCAGTTTAGCTTCGTACACTGCCTCCACGGCACATGCACACCCACCTGAAGCTAGTCTGGCAGGATTTTATCATCCGCCTCGCCCTGCCTTCTCCTCGCTGGGGGGACCCCATCTTTGGGCCCAAGCTCCGCAAGCCGAATTTTAACAACCGCCGAGAACAGTCTACTTGCTGGGGGGCCCCATCTTTGGGCCCAAGCCCCGTGGTCGGAGTTTGACACCCGCCAAGCTCACACTACACCTCCTATCCTCCCACAATCTTGCAATTATCACACCCTCACCCAAAAACCGTAGTCAAGGAGAGAGCCATAGAGAGGATACCTTCACCTCTCTCATGCCCTTACTCTCTCTAGTGATTTCTCACAAATACAGTCCAACACCAACATAGAGTAGTGAGGAGCAACATCTTCACTCACTGGCTCTCTCACACTCTCTCTCAAACAGAAAACCAATACAAGACCCAGCTGATTGAAGTATCACCTTTTCATCTCACCACACGGGCGATGGCGTTGGGCGTCAGCTTCCATTATGAGGGCATAGTGGTGGTGGTGTCCCGTCGATTGTGGTCATAGTTGAAACAACCCGGATGTAGCCCCCGCCCCTCTAGATCACACCCCAACAGACCGAGGGTACACGCTCCTGCCTCTTTCTTTGCCTCTGCCATCCTCACAAACTCCGACTACTTCGCCGACTACACCAACCCTGGAAGCCCAGATCATGGCTGCAGATTACTGTAATCGGCCCCGAAAGCATAGACATGGTGGGGCGGCGAAGGAAACGGCCGGAGGCGTCAATGCGGTGATACCGGCGCACCACCTGATGACGATGCAAAGGGAACTGAAGGGCGGCGAAGTGGCGAGTTCCCCACCGTGGGTTCTCGCATCTCCGACTGGCAGCTTCTTCCCCAATGCTTTGCGACTTCTTGGAGCGGCAGAATCATGGGATCTCGACTTTGTGGGGCAGCGGGATAGTTGTAAACGTAGGGGTTGCTGTGGACCTCCATCGACACGAAGGACGGACGTAACTACATCGTCATGGCATGAAGGAGTGGTCGCGAGGTCGTGTAGGGTGCTTCGACGGAGTAAGGGAAGGAGTGGTCGTGTGGGAAATGGATGCTTCGACATCGTCGAGGAAAAAGGGTGGAGGGGGGGGGGGGGGGGGGACGACGGAGGGCGGGGAGGGGGGGGCGGCGAAGAGGGTCGCCGCCGCCCCTAGGGTTTTCTTAGATTTTTTTCCAGATCTAGTTTCTCTCTCTAGAAATTTCTAGAGAGAGAAACTCATTTTTAGTTATCTAAATGGCATTTTAATGGTGATTATGATGAGACCACACTGTTGATAGATTATTAGAATCTGACTACTATTTTAGACTGCGATTTATCAGCCATCCATTGATTCAATTTACTTGCTTTGTGTATTACTCCATTATCTTAACCCTACGGTCAACACCCTGTAACTCCCCCTTTGACTAAAGAACCCATATATTAGTTGAGCTTCTTTATATTTCTCCCCTAATTGGAGCTCTTCTAATTTGGTCAGAACTCCGTGATAACTCAAGGAGTATACCCCACATGAAAAATCCGAACCGGCCATCTCGTTCTACACGCCTTAGATAGCATAACATAAACAAATCACGTAATTTGATGTTTGTTTTCCCATGATTTACATCATCACAAAATTGTATGGCTGAAAATTATACTCCATTTGATGGATGGGCAAATGAACTTCAAATTATTTGAATTCTTTATGTTATGCTATCTAAGGAGTGTAGAACGAGATAGTCGGTTTGGATTTTTTATGGGGGGTCTACTCCTTGAGTTCTCACGAAGTTCTCACCAAAATTAGTTCTCAACCGAAGGAAGGGCTCCCTATCTCTATATCTCTAATTGTAAAGGGAGTGCTCAAGTTGTAAATGAATCTATTTATACAGATCCGTTGCAAACTCGAGTTTCGGCTATTGAATCATTTCGATCATGATCCAATAGCCAGGATCGATCTCATCCATCAGCCTCTCTATCTCACTTAAGTGAGGAGGGTTATTTTGGGTATTTTACCCTTAAATAACTCTTCAACTTAGTCGATTTTTTGCTCTCTCTCTCGTTCATCACCGATGACTTATATTTTTTGGTTAAGTTGAACGTAGGCCGTTGTTGGGAACAATGGCCTACCCAACAACAGCCTAAGTTCTTCAAAATCTATCTTCCAACCTTGGCCGTTGCTTTACACAATGACCTATGTATAACTTAGGCCGTTGTGAGGAACAATGGCTTAGGTTGTACAAGTGTTTTAAAACACTTGTACAAATCTCGCTCCCCCCTACATTCTATCTCTCACTCTCACACTACCCTCTCTATCTCTCGCTTGTTCCCAAACCGAAACCCTAGCTCCTCTTTTACCTAATCCACCCATCCTTCGTCACTTGACTCTCTCACTCACTCTCTCCCTCTTCTCGAACCCTTTCCATCTTCCTTTGAATCTCCCGATCCCAAAAAACCCTAACCCTAACGAGCTCTCCGATACTCTAGTCCTCCTCCTCCATCTATAGTAGAGCTACCTCCTCCTCTCTCTCTTTCTCAAAAATCCACATTGTGCAAGATATTCACTCTAATCTAACTTTCATAAATGTAGCTTTGTCAATTGATTGAATTTTTGTTAAACTTTTTGAGTCTACAAATTTTGTGTGATGTATAGTTAGTTATTTGATGTGTAATGTATATAGGTGTTCGATAATTGTAGACAGTTGAATTGTAGAAGTAGTTTTTTTTCTTTCAAATTATAGTTGTGGTTGTGGTTGTAGATTATATCGTTCGTTTTTTTGTAAAAACGTACAAATGAGATCAAAAATTTTTGAAAATTTGCGAGTATGACGAACTCACCATGCATAAGTCAACACAACTTATAGAAGTGAATTTCGATTCCTGGTTTGCGATATACGGCTGTATATATCGCTTTCGACTCTTTTTCTTGAGTGAAAGCGATACGTTGCCGTATATTGCAAACCGTTCATCGAAACTCACTTGTACAAGTTGCGTTGACTTGTGTATGGTGCGTCCGACCTACTCGCAAGGTTTCAGAATTTTTTGATCTCGTTTGTGCAGTTTTCTCCTTTATATCAACAATTATACTTTGATTTTTTTTTTGGTGACTTTTCACTAGAAAACTGCACAAACGACATGCAAAAAATATAAAATTTTGCAAGTAGGTTGAACTCACCGAACACAAGCCAACGCAACTTGTAGAAGTGAGTTTCGACTCACGGTTTGCATGATACGACCATGTATCGCTTTGTTTACTTTTAATATGAAATAAAGCGATGCATTGCTATATCTTGCAAACCGTGAGTCGAAACTCGCTTCTACAACTTGCGCTGGCTTGTATGTGGTGAGTCCGACCTTCTCGAAAGTTTCAGAATTATTTTGGATATCATTTGTGTGGTTTTCTCACTTATTTTTTCGTAACTATATATATGAATAGTGTATTGACCAATTGTTATAATCTGTTTTTTAAAGAAATGGTTAGAACAAGGGGAACCGGAAGGCCGTCTGGTAGTGGTAGGGGCGAACCTTCCACAGAAATAACTGTACTATTAGTTTTCATTGTGAATTTTGCATACGTAATATTGTATGTACAATAATAAAATTTTAAACATTGGTGTAGGTTGGTGCGTTGTCTTCGAATGAATATCGCGGTCCAGGAACTTTACATCCAGATATACTAACTTTGCATGACCACCATAGATCCGAGGAAGTGTGGAGAGGGACTACGCGGAATTGTAACTTCCGTATGCATGAGACATTAAAAATGCATCCACGTACCCACGAGTACCTTGTCGAAGCCGGTTTTTACGGAGTTGGTTTGATGGGTAAGGTGAAACTAGACCGAGCACTTCCTGCAGCCCTCGTTGAGTGATGGAGGTCAGAAACACACAGTTTTCACCTACCGGTTGGGGAGATGGCGGTAATATCGCAAGATATCACCATAATTTCCGGACTTCCAATAAATGAGATGGCTTTGAAGGGTAATATGAATTTTTAGAAAATAGAGTTGTGTAATGAACTACTCGGTACATGGTTGATGATGATGAAGAGGATGATAATGGTATTTTTTTCGGACAATCAAACCAACTGTCATGGTTGAAGGAATATTTTGAAGGAAAATTGACCGATTCATCGAGTGACTGAGACGTGCAGTGCTACATTAGAGCATATATTCTAATAGTGCTTGGAGGTGTACTCGTGCCTAATTCCACCGAAGATACTGTCCCATTTATGTATCTGTGATTTCTCACCGACCTAAGCTTAGCCGACCGGTATAGTTTGGGAAGTTCCACATTAGCCACCCTGTATAGGACATTGTGTGCAGTTGCTCTCGATGGAGTTGAGATAACTGGGCCGATGGTCTTGCTTTATATTTGGACATGGGAACTGATATGGCTAAAAATAGGATTAAATCGAAACCATCCAAATCAGGCGCGAATCTTAAAGCCTTAGGGTAAAATGGTAATTTCACCTATAAACGGGTCTGAAGTGGGTATTGGGTCTTCTCTCCAGAGACCCAATAACCCGCGAATGGATCCATCTCAACTGGGTGCGGGTTTCAATCCACCGCTAACCCGGTCCAACAGGATAGAATTAGGGTTTCTGATTAATCCTAATCAACAGTCCTAATTCGGATCTATCCTTTCACTGGGAATTAGGGATTAAATTCCTAATCTGTTCCTAGGGAATACATTCCTGATTTGATCCCAAAGGCGGCTATAAATACCCTCCATCCACCACCATTAAGAGGTAATCAATCTTTTGCTAATTTACGCTCTCTCATAATCTTCCTGATTACTGACTTGAGCGTCAGAGGGTGTGTCGCCGGGATCAACCCTGGTGTCTCACACTTTTTTGCAGGTGAACGGCGGGAGTCAGCGGTCAAACTCCGGCGAAAGAAGTTAAGGTTTGACTATTCAGTTTCCCCAAGAATCCACAAATACTGTCTGTTTGCCCCCACACCAGATTCAGTGGTAACAGATTGGTGACGTCTGTGGAAAACAATAAATAGCAGCCCTTCCTCCTCCCGTTGGTTAGATTTACCCAGCTGTGCCTCTCCGAAAGCTAAGATCCAGAGGGTCCAACCGTGGACCCACTCCTCCTCAACCACAACAGGAGATCCCCCCCCAGACCGTCCAGCCGGCGGGGCTTCCTCCTCAACCTGATCAGGCCCCGCAACCGGACCAACCTCCTCATCAGAACCTCCACCCCCCTCGGGGTCAGACCGGGCCTCAGAATGTCGGTGCGGGGGGCTCCCGTCCCAATCTTCCAAAACAACCTCTTCAACATGACCACGTCTCCGTGCACAACCCCTCTACTGACTCCATGGCATCTCACAATCTCCGGGCCTCCGATGACCTCCATAACACCCTTAACAATCGACATAAAGAAGAGGATCTTCGCCGCCGTTTGGATGAAAGGCGGGCCCGAGAGGGAATCTCCCGCCAACAACGTCCAAATAAGCGATCTCCTCATCGCCGAGAACATAGGAGGTCTCCGCCTCACCGAAGACGGAGAGAGTCCCCCGAACACTATAGAAGAAGGCCTCGCTCACCGAGGGATGATAATGCTCCTATCACCGGTACCGAATTCCAGCAATTCCAGGCAACCATCTTGCAAGCCCTCCATCACCGACCCAACAATAATAATGCTCGGAGGGTCCCCACTCCTCCTCCTGTCTAAAGTCCTCGCCGACGGTCCCTAACTCCTCCCCCGGCTCCTAGCAACCCCCAGCACATTCCTAGTCCTCGCCACTCTCGGAGCTACCATCGTCGTAGCCCTCGCTCTCCCTCATACGAAGAAGAGTCCAGAGGATCGTTTGAATATCGTCGAAGGGATGACACTGTCTACTGTCGTCTCCACGAAATGGAGAGATGCTTGGGTCAGCTAGACAGGGAAGAAGAGCTTAGAGGAAGAACCCTCCATCCGAGCTGACCTCCTTTCTCTCGAACCATCATGGAGGCACCCGTTCCAATGGGCTTCAAGCCTCCACAATTCGAGACTTATTCTGGGGAGTCCGACCCCGTGGACCACATCGAAAGCTTTAAGACCCTCATGCTAATCCACCAAGCTTCCGATGCTCTGCTGTGCAAGACCTTCCCCGTAACTCTCAAGGGTCCGGCCCGGGAATGGTACTCTCGCCTCGTCCCATCCTCAATATTCTCCTTCGAGCAATTCGAGACCCTCTTCGTCACCCACTTCGTGAGTAGCCGCCGAACTGAGAAGACCAGCATTTTGCTACTCTATCTCAACCAGAAGAAGGGTGAGAAGCAAAAAGACTATGAGAAAAGGTTCACCGCGGAAGCCAGGTCCATCGCTTCCTTCGACCAGTCGGTCGCTGCAGCAGCATTCCAGTCGAATGTCCTTAACTCCAGCCTTTGGAACTCCCTCGCCAAGAAGCCCCCGTAGAACTTCTCCGACTTCCTTCTCCGAAGCGAGAAGTATATCCGGACTGAGGAAGCTGAGCATCGCCCCACCTTTGAGGGGCCTTCCTCTGGAACCAAAAGAAAGGCAGGTGAAGAAGAGGGAGCCAAGAAGCTCTAGAAGGATAATGGCGGACAGCGCCGCCCTCCCCCCAGATTCGAAAAAGTCACTTCTCTTAACGGCAACATTTTCACTATTCTCATAGAAGTTGAGAAGGAAGGGGTGATACCTCCTGCCCCGAAGATGAACACCTCCGGCAAGAAGAGGGACAAAGAGAAGTGGTGCCATTATCACCGAGACCATGGCCACGACACCAATGATTGCTGGGCCTTGAAGAACGAGATTGAGGCCCTCATTCAGAGGGGGCAGCTGGCCAAATTCGTGAGAAAAGATCGAACCGACCTTCCTCCTCCTCCTTGGGGGGCTAACAAGCATCCTGAACGACGTGATGAGACACCCAAATTCGAAGAACAGCGTGTCCTACACCTCATTCATGGGGGCCCAATGGGGGCTCCTCCAACTCCTCTGGAAAGGCGTTCATAAGAGAAGTTAATTCGGTTCACGGCACACCTCCTCCTAAAGGCCTCGGAGTACCCATCACATTCTCAGATGAAGACCTGGTGGGCATCCAAACCCCCCACTGCGACGCACTTGTGATCAACCTCCATATGGCGAATTTTAAGGTGGAAAGGATACTGGTGGACAATGGCAGCTCCGTTAACATCCTCTTCCTCGATGCTTTCAAAGGACTCAAGCTACCCCAGGACAGGCTTAAGCCCGCCGGCTACACGCTCCATGGGTTCATGGGAGTGCCAGTGACTATCAAAGGGGTGATCACCCTCAACGTAACCGCTGGCAAAACTTCTACTACCTGAACGGAGCCGATGGACTTTATGGTCGTTGATGTCCCCGCAGCTTATAATGTCATCCTGGGCCGGCCCGGCCTATCTGCTCTCGAAGCCGTCCCTTCCGCTTATCACCTCAAGATGAAGTTCCCCACTCGGGTAGGAATAGGGGAAGTCAGAGGCAGTCAGGAAATGGCCCGCAAATGCTACATGACCTCTACTGGGGGTCCAGTCCTCTCCCTCGAAACTCTTGAAATCCCCCAAGATGGTGTCCGACCAACTTCCGAGCCGGTGGATGAATTGGAGGAAGTGCTCTTCTCTGAGCAAGATCCGAACCGCAAGTTCTTTATCAGCAAGACCCTCCTATCTGCCCTAAGCTCGGACATAGTCCAATGTATTAGAAAGAACCGTGACCTCTTCGCATGGTCGGCTGCCGACATGCCAGGAATCTCCGAAGAGCTCCTCGTCCACCACCTGAGTGTTGCACCGAGGTCCAAACCGGTTCAACAGAAGAGGCACAAATTTGCTCCTGAGCACCAACAAGCTATAAAAGAAGAGGTGGACAAGCTCCTTAAGGCTCGGTACATACAAGAGGTCAATTATCCCGAATGGCTCTCAAATGTTGTGATGGTAAAGAAGGCCAATGGGAGCTGGAGAATCTGCATCGATTTTACCGATCTGAATAAAGCATGCCCCAAAGATCCATTCCCTCTTCCAAGCATCGACACCCTGATTGACACCACTTCGGGCCATGAGCTTCTCAGCTTCATGGATGCTTTCTCCGGATTCAATCAAATTCACATGTTCCCCCCAGATATCCCGAAGACCTCCTTTGTTACTGATTGGGGCCTCTACTGCTACAGGGTGATGCCTTTCGGGTTGAAGAATGCAAGCACCACCTATCAACGCCTCGTAAACAAAGTCTTCCAAAATCAGATCGGCCACAATATGGAGGTGTATGTTGATGATATGCTTGTGACGAGCATCCGTGGGGCCGACCTTGTCACCGATGTGCAGGAGGCATTCGATGTATTAAGGAAACATGATATGAGGCTCAATCCGAACAAGTGTGCATTCGGTGTCTCGTCGGGAAAATTCCTAGGCTTCATGGTCAGCCAAAGAGGGATCGAAGCCAACCCCGAGAAGATCAAAGCCATACTGGATATGACTCCTTCCAAAAATGTGAAAGAAGTTCAGAAGCTAACCGGGCACCTCACAGCTATAGGGCGCTTCCATTCCAAGTCAGGGGAGAAGTGTCTTCCCTTCTTCAAGGCTCTCAAGGGGGCTAAGGACTTCGAATGGGGTCAACAACAGCAGGAGTCGTTCGATCAGCTTAAAGCCTATCTAGTCAACCCCCCTCTCCTCAGCAAGCCTATCCCCGAGGAAACACTCTACCTCTACTTAGCTGCCTCCGAACAAACCCTCAGCGCTGTCCTGGTGAGGAAAGAAGACAAGGCTCAGAAGCCCATCTATTACGTATGCAGCGTACTTCGGGATGCCGAGCTTCGTTATCCAAGGCTAAAGAAGATGGCATACGCCTTGGTTATGGCAGCTCGGAAGCTTCGCCCATATTTCCAGTCTCACTCGGTGGTCATTCTTACTGATTGCCAGCATGATATATCATACCATCCTCGGACCGCAATCAAAGCTCAGGCCTTAGCCGAATTCATAGTTGAGAGTACCATTTCCGAGGTCAGTCAAGCAGCAAACGGATCTCCCATTTGGATAGTATATGTAGATGGATCCTCTTGCACCGAAGGGAGCGGAGCCGGGGTCATTCTGGCAGGCCCAGATAATTTCGTTCTTCAATACACCCTCTACATCAACTTCCAGGCCTCCAACAATGAAGCGGAGTATGAAGCCCTTATAGCCGGTCTCGGAATGGCCTGCAAAGTAGGGGCACAATGCCTCCGCATATTTAGTGACTCTCAGCTGGTCGTGAATCAAGTCTTGGGCGAGTATGAAGCGTGAGATGACCGAATGGCTAAGTATCTAGCCAAGGTCCAAAATCTCATACCCCTATTCGAAGAGGCACTTATTCGGCGAATCCCCAGGAAGGAAAATGCCCAAGCAGATGCCCTCTCCAAGTTAGCCTCTTCCTCTCTCCAAGGTCTCGAGCAGACCGTCTTGATTGAAGTGCTCCTGAGGCCGAGCATAGAAGAAGAAACTTCTGACTCAATGGAGTCACTGCCAGTTCAACTTCAAGATAATTGGATGAAATCCCTGGTAGAATTTCTAAGGGATTGGCTCCTCCCCGAAGACCCTAAGGAAGCTCGTCGAGTCAGAACCAGAGCAGAGTGGTACACCCTTGTTGGGGGGATCTTGTACAAATGCTCCTTCACGCAAGTTGACGGCAGACCCTACCTGAGGTGTCTTTCCCCGGAACAAGCCACGTACGCCCTGCAAGAGCTTCACGAAGGCATAGGCGGAGTACATTCAGGGTCCAGATCACTTGCCCGAAAGGTGTTGAATTATGGATACTTTTGGCCTACCCTCCTCCAAGACACCGAACGACACGTTCGGCAATGCAGCTCTTGTCAAAAGCATTCCAACATTTGTCGCCTACCCCAAGCTCAGCTCATCTCCCTATCAAGTCTGATTCCTTTTGTAATGTGGGGAATGGATTTGCTAGGGCCGTTTCCCCCAGCTCCTGGCCAGCTCAAATTCTTAGTCGTGGCAATCGACTACTTTTCAAAGTGGATAGAGGCCGAGCCCTTAGCCACAATCATCGAGAACAAAGTACTTCAATTCTTCTGGAAGAGCATCAACTGCAGGTTCGGCATCCCTCGAGTCCTTATAATAGACAATGGAACGCAACTTATAGGGGCCGCATTCCAAGCTCTATATGAAGACCTCGCCATCCAACAACGCTTCTCCTCCGTCTCCCACCCACAGTCAAATGGTTAAGTAGAAAATGCCAACCGACAAATCCTCTCCGGTATTAAGAAGAGGCTGGACAAGTCCGCTAATGGCTTATGGGTTGATCAGCTCCTTAATGTACTGTGGAATTACTGCACTACCAAATGGAACCCCTACAGGAGAGTCGCCATTTAATCTCACCTATGGGTCTGAAGCTATGATCCCCTTGGAAGTCGGTGTACCCTCTCCTCGCCTCATTGCCTATGAAGAAGAGCATAATGCCAGGGAGCTTCGGGAAAATTTGGATCTGATTGATGAGCTCCGTGAAAGAGTCTCGATTCGCCAACAAAGCTACCGAAGGAGGATCGAGCTAGCCTACAACAAGAGGGTCCGTCCCACCAACCTCAAAGAAGGAGACTTGGTCCTCAGAAAGTTAGCTATATCATTTCCCAGTCAGAAGAACAAGCTAGCCCCAAATTGGGAAGGACCTTACAAGATCACCAAAGTGGTTCGGCCGGGGACATACCGTCTAGAAGACCTTGAAGGAAGAGAGATTCCCAGGACATGGAATGCCAACCATCTCTTGAAGTACCAAGAGAACGCATGAACGCCTCTCTGAATAACTTCCGATGTCGAACCATTCCTTTCCCTTCACTTGTATTTTACTTTTGCTTCTTTATTTTTCCAATGTAATAACGGCTCGTAACTTAGAAGCAACCGACTATTAGTTTTCAATAAAGAACATCTTGCTTCCTATTTTACTTGTGAATTGCTTGTATCTCTCTGTTTTTACCTTCATACTCAAACGACGAGTTTGGAGTCCAACACTTGGCTCGACTCCGCTTCGCAAGCTCGCTCTTAAGCGAGCTAGAAGTGGTTCGCCATTCGGAATTGCTCCCACAACTGTTGAAACATACTCAAATGACGAGTTCGGAGTCCAACACTTGGCTTGACTCCGCTTCGTAAGCTTGCTCTTAAGCGAGCTAGAAGTGGTTCGCCATTCGGAATTGCTCTCACAACCGTTGAAACATACTCAAACGACGAGTTCGGAGTCCAACACTTGGCTCGACTCTGCTTCACAAGCTCGCTCTTAAGCGAGCTAGAAGTGGTTCGCCATTCGGAATTGCTCCCACAACCGTTGAAACATACTCAAACGACGAGTTCGGAGTCTAACACTTGGCTCGACTCTGCTTTACAAGCTCGCTCTTAAGCGAGCTAGAAGTGCTTCGCCATTCAGAATTGCTCCTACAACAGTTGAAACATACTCAAATGACGAGTTCGGAGTCCAACACTTGGCTCGACTCCGCTTCGCAAGCTCGCTCTTAAGCGAGCTAGAAGTGGTTTGCCATTCAAAATTGCTCCCACAACCATTGAAACATACTCAAATGACGAGTTCGGAGTCCAACACTTGGCTCGACTCCGCTTCCCAAGCTTGCACTTAAGCGAGCTAGAAGTGGTCCACTATTCGGAATTGCTCCCACAACCATTGAAACATACTCAAACGACGAGTTCGGAGTCCAATACTTGGCTCGACTCTGCTTCGCAAGCTCGCTCTTAAGCGAGCTAGAAGTGGTTCACCATTCGGAATTGCTCCCACAATCACCGACTCGTGCGAAATTTCTACAACTAGACTAGACATGGGAGAGAAAGTACTTTAAAAAGCTAACGTTGTTTCTTATGACTCGTTTCGAATCGAACTACCATGCACGTCCAACACATGAACATCAAAAAGAAAACGAGCTTTTATTTCATTAAAGAGTTCGACAAAGGAACCCAAATTACAAGACCGAGTTACTAATACGGGGTGCTACAAAAACTCAAAGAAAATTACAACTTATTCAACGCTTCTTTGGAATGGGGATGTTTCTGTTCAAAGACACTCGGGGACGGCGTCTCTTAACCTCGAAGCTCGTCTGTAGGCCAACGGATCGAGATGCCTCTTCGGCGCTGCCTCTAACCGTGGCCCCAACCGAAGCGCCACTAGACGAGTCAGCCACCCCACTTTGAGCATCGGCCGGGCCCCGCTTAATGACAGGCGAACGAGTCGCGAGCTCGTAAAAAGAGATTCCCCTCTCACTTTCCTCGCGTGTACACGACGTGCTCCGAACATTGATTCTTGCCGGCAGAGGCTTGAGTCGAGCGACTTCCTCCTCGAGCTCGATAATCCGATCCTTCAAAGAGTCGTCCTTCACAGATATCTTAAAGCGAGGAAGTCGAGCAGAACCTTCAGTGCTAGAGCCATCGGCTATGCTACGACGAAGGTGGGTCACTTCGTTACTTTTGTCGACCGTAACCCTCCTCAACTCGTCAACCTTCGCCGCCAACTCATCGCGCTCGGCCTTCAATTTACCCACTGCCGAAGATAACTCGTCTTCCTCCGCCAAAGTTCTTCCTCAGCTATCTTCAAATCTTGAACTTCCGCCACAAGATCACCTTCCGCTCGAGTAACGTCGAACAGCGCCTTTCGGAGCAACTCCACCTCGCCTTCAAGATGAATCTCGCAAGATCGCTTCCGTAGTTGTTTCAGCTCGGAGAAATACCCTCTCGCCATTGACTTGACCTCCGATAGATCTAAATCAATTTTGAAGAGGCACTCTCGGCTGCGAGACAGGACCCTCTTCGCTATTTTCAATTCAGTACGAAGGCGAGAAACCTCATCCGCTGAACTCGACTCGACCTGAAAAGTGAAAGAATATCAAAAGGAGTCTTCAAAACTTGAGTTCTCAATGTGTTCACAATGCTTGAGTTCTCAATGTGTTCACAACGCTTCAACAAAATTTCAATAATAGTATCACCACCCTCAATACAGCAACATCTCAAAACAAGGCGAACACAAGTCAAAAAAAAAATTTCAAACTTTCGGCCAAGATTTCAAAAGGGAAAGTCGTTTCATTAAAAATTCAAAATATATACAAAAGTGGTGGCCAGTCTGCAGTTAGGCGTTACAACAAAAACAAAACAAAAGAAGCGAAAACAATGAGAGAAGAGGCGACTAAGTCAGGGGTTAACCTCGTGATGTTGTTCTGAAGCGTCGTCGCTCGGTACGGTGACTATCGTACCCTCGATGCACACCTCGTCCTCCGCCTCTATGCCCTCTTGCCCGGGGGCGAGCTCCGCCAGAGGCAGTTCTTCCTCCCCCTCTACGGGGTCGTAGAAGTAGTAAGAGGAGCTGTCGAACCCGGGGATGCGAGCGGCCACATGCTTCAGTGCTCGAGCGTACACCTACTCCATGTTTGTCAACATGTGGGCCTTGGCCTCGTCCCGAACCGCCTGCTCCGCAGCCACCACCTTCGATGCCTGGCTGCTCAGAGCCTCCTCCGATGCCCTCAGTGCCCTAGATAGCTCCTCTTTAAGACGAGCTGTCTCCTTCTCCAAAGCCTCGACCTTGGCAGCCTCGGTGGCCAAGTGCTCCAGTGCCTCGGTGAGCTTTGCCTCAAGACCGGCCACCTCGGCTGCGAGCGAAGCGGAAAGCAATTGCTCGGCCTCGAGCAGTTTGACCACCTTGGCACGCTCCGACCGCTCCCGATCGTTCAGCATGGTCATTTCCTTCTCCTTGCTCGCAAACTCTTCGAGCAAGTGGTTGAAATGGCATAGGGTCTGCAAGTGACACAAGAAACTATTAGGCCTGAGCGAAAAACTTGGAAAAATTTTATAGAAGTTTTTAATACTCACCGACATGGTGTTCCGAGCAATCTGCATAGTGTCATCGCCAAACGGTACCCGCCTTCAGCGCGGCTCGGTCTTTGGGGGTCGGCAGGTGCTTCACTGCCTACATGCAGATGCCCCCGTCTCCGAGGAACCCGTCCACCTTCATCACCCGCCAGTCGGGGACGAAGAGGTGCTTGTGCTCCTCGGTAAGGATCTTCTCGGCCTCGGCAGTGAGAGGGGGGACCTCGAGAGCCAAGGCCACGCTCACATTGAACGCTCCGCTCGACGACCCGGGCGCGTCAACCTGATCGACTTGAGCCGGTGCCTTCGATGTAGCTTTGGCGGGCATCCCCGAAGGAGTGAGGTCTGGCGCATCCGAAGGCACCTCGACCACCAGCTCCAAGATGGTCGGTGGTGCCGAGGGGACCTTCGCGGCTCGACCCCCCTGAGGCCCGGCCACAGTCCTCTTCCTCTTTCTCGACTCCTGCTCCTTCACCACACGAGCCTTGGCCATCAATCCTTTGTAATCCATACCGGGGGCCTCTGAAAAAATCAAGCGAAAGGAGTTCGAAAATTTTAACCAAAAGATAAAGCTGAAGCAAGAAAAGAAGAGAAAAGCGTACTAGGGTCGATCGAACTGAGACCCCCACGAAACAAGACCTCCTCGGTGATGTCCTTCCAACTAAGGGTCGGAAGACTGAGGAACTTCTCCACCACCTCTTCCTCTTCTTTAGTGAGCACGGGCTCCTTCTTCGCCCGCTTCAGAACTCTGATCTTCCACTGCGTCGGAAAGAGCCACGGCTCGGGAGCAAGGATGAGGAAGTACTTCTCTTTCTAGTGCTTAATCGAGTCTGGGTTCTCGATCAGTTTCATGCCCTTCCTCGGCGACAGATAGTACCTTTCCTCCATCTTGCTCATCTGGCAGATGCGGTAGAGGCTCTGAAGTATGACCATCTCCGGCTGCACACCAATCTCTTGGCACTAAAGGACGAAGGTGATCACGTGTGACCACATGTTCGGCATAAACTAAGCGGGACTCAGGCCGAACCACCGTAGCACCTCGTTTACGAAAGGGTGCAGTGGCAGCCGAAGTCCAGCGTTCAGTGCGTCATACGGGAAGACGCAAGTATCGACCGAAGTAGATGTGCATGCTCGGACACTGGGGTCGGGGAGTAGAAGAACGTATTCTTTGGGGATCCGGAACTCACTCCTGATTCGATGCAGGTCCGCCTCAGTCAAGATTGAGGAGATCTGATCCACCTCGGAAGGGTCTCTCGGATCATTCTCCTCGTATGACGGAGCCGTGCCCTGCGTCACCTTCTCCAACAAGTCTTCAGGGTAACTCCGCACACCCCCAACGCTAGATAAGACAGACGGGTGCCGACCCAATTCTCCTACCTTCTTCGGATGCTCGACTATCGTCGTCACCCCGATCGGCTCGGCAACCTCCTTCCCCTTGCTCGCTCTAAACGTTGTCACCTCGATCGGCTCGGCGATCTCCTTCCCCTTGTTCGACCTAACCATCACTGCTCGGCTGACGTCTGAGTCCGAGGTGGGGGTCTCATCCTCAGAAGAAAACTTAACCATTTTCTAAGGATAAGGCGAGACACTAACCTTGAAGTGACGTGAATGGCCAGAAAAGATCACCGAAATCTGAAAGCGCCTTGCCGCGACAGCTAATAGCGCCACCCGAGAGCGAAAACTCCGCTAGTAGAAAGTAAAAGTGAAAGTAAGAAATGAAAAGTGAAGAATAAGGTAAAGTGTGAGGGGGGTGAAGACTTATAGTAAAAGAAACGACTCTTGGGCTTTGTAACGTAAAGACGCAACTTTTGGGCCTCCCCTCAAGGCGTTATAAAAGCCCAAACGACTAAGTAGCAAAGAGTGGCGACCGTTCACAAGAAGTAACGACGGTTCGGTATGAGCCGCTCCGCTCGGCTGCACTTCAAGCCCCAAGTCGCCGATGCACTCTACTTAGCAACCAAGAAGCACTTAGATCGGCCCACGATTCCTCTAAAACCGAGCAACTGCCAATCCGAGCTGCGAATTGGAGAAAAATGGCTTTCTCCCCAAAATTCGTGCAAGATCTCGATCAGACGGCTCAGATCGTGCCACCTCCACAAAACGACAAGATAACGTTTTCTCGAGAACTGAGCCTACCTCGTGATCCACGCCATGATCCAATGGCCCAGATCGCTCCACGTTCCTCGAAACCAAAGCCCGAGCGACAAGCGAACCGAGCTGATCACACATAGAAGAAGCTCGAAAACCGAGCAACTGCCAATCCAAGCTGCGAATTGGAGAAAAACGACTTTCTCCCCAAAATTTGTGCAAGATCTTGATCAGACAGCTCAGATCGAGCCATGCCCACAAAACGATAAGATAGTATTTTTTCGAAAACTGAGCCTACCCTCGAGATCCGCACCATGATCCGACGACCCAGATCGCTCCACGTCCCTCGGAGCAAAAGTCCGAGCGACAAGCGATCCGACCTGAGAAAGTAACTCGGGATCCCAATCCGACCGACCAGAATTCCGAGCTACTCGCAATACGGGAGAGAACGAAGTTACGTCGCTCAGAATCCGAGCAAATGGCAATCCGAGCTGCACATTTGAAGAAAAACGCAACCGAGCAACCCCAACCGATGGATCATTGCGAAAATCATGCCAAAAATGATGAACAGCTCAAATCGTGCCACGCCCACAAAATGATAAGATAGTGTTCTCTTGAGAACTGTGCCTGCCCTCGAGATCCGCGCCGTGATCCAACGGCTCTGATCGCTCCACGTCCCTCGGAATTCTAATCCGAGCGATTGGCAATCCGAGCTGCTCACGCAAAAGAAATAGCACCAAGCTACGTAGCTCGGATATCCGAGCTGCTCATACGGAGAAAAGAATGCCGAGCGATAACAATCATCGAATCTCCTCAAAAATTGCACTTCGACCTGATGAGCGGTCCAGATCACCCCACGTCACTCGGAATCTGGGCTCCGAGTGACTGGCGATCTGAGCTGCTCACACGAAGAAAATGGCGCCGAGCTACGTGCCTCGAATTCCGAGCAACTATCCATCCGAGCTGCTCATTCGAAGACAATATTGCCGAGCGACTCTAACCATCCGATCCTCCAGAAAATCACGCTCAACTCTGATGAACGGCCCAGATTGCACCATGACGTAATTCAGTATTAAAAATTAATTTTTATTTATTAAAATCGTGTTACTTATTTAAAAATTGCGAAAAAATGATTAAAAATTTGGGAAAACTAATTAAAAATTCTAGAAAATAATTATAAATTCGGGAAAATATTTTTGAGCCCCTGAGTAAATAATTATTGCTTAGAGTGGTTGATTAAGATCCCCGAACAACGAATCAACACTTCACAAAATTAAATAAGTGATCCGAAAAATAGATAAAAATTAAGGAAAAATGCCAGAAAACTAGAGGGGCTCAAGAACAGCCTAGAGCGCACAACTAACTCGGAAAATCACCATACTATCTCATGCAAGGACCCGACTCCTCCCATTTGGACTCTGATACAACTCCGCAAGCCATTAAAACAGCACAACTACTCCTCAAAGGCTGATCAAACTCAGTCTTCGGGAGTGGGGGGCTCGTGATATGGCTAAAAATAGGGTTAAATCGAAATCGTCCAAATTAGGCGCGAATCTTAAAGCCTGAGCGTAAAATGGTAATTTCACTTATAAACGGGTCTGAAGTGGGTATTGTGTCTTTTCTCCAAAGACCCAACAACCCGCGAACGGATCCATCTCAACTGGGTGCGGGTTTCAACTCGCCGCTAACCCGGTCCAACAGGATAGAATTAGGGTTTCTGATTAATCCTAATCAACGGCCCTGATTCGGATCTATCCTTTCACTGGGATTTAGGGATTACATTCCTAATCTGTTCCTAGGGATTACATTTCTAATTTGATCTCAAAGGCGGCTATAAATACCCCCCATACACCACCATTAAGAAGTAATCAATTTTTTGCCAATTTACACTCTCTCATAATCTTCCTGATTACTGACTTGAGCGTCGTAGGGTGCGTCGCCGGGATCAACCCCGGTGTCTCGCACTTTTTGCAGGTGAACGGCGGGAGTCAGCGGTCAAACTCCGGCGGAAGAAGTTAAGGTTTGACTATTCAGTTTTCCCAAGAATCCACAAATACTGTCTGTTTGCCCCCACACCAGATTCAGCGGTAACAGGAACGTATACATTTGGGTCATCCCCGTATTACGAGACCCACGGAGGGTTGGGTGGCCCCTGCACCGATTATTGAGATGCGACCACCTTTAGTTGTGTATTGGGCCGGTAGTCGAAGCTACAAAGACAACACAATTTCAATACTATATTGTGAGAGTTGGAGTTGTATAATTTATAAACAAACTGTAATTTGTCGACAACCAACTATCTAATCTCAATCACTTATTTTTAAATGAGAGTTATATTAACCATTCATTTTCTCAACTGTTGTTAGATTTCATAATATTCTCAAAGTTCAAATTTATTTACGGCATAATTATTTACAAACATCACTCAAATAAAATAAAAGTTGGTGCCACTATGGGTAATTTGTAAAGAGTAGGTAATGAGTAAAGGGATGTCTCAGATTCGAGGTCAGATTACGTCTTAATATTTATTTTTTTTTAAAAAATTATGAGGATGTGCATCACATGTGCATATTACTAGTTATTTGTAATTAGGGGGAGATTAAGGAGCTAATGGTGGAGGGTTGATTTATATGCATGAAATTTGTATCTAGACAAATTTCCTTTTGTATATGTTGTTCGAATCTTAGCACAATGTTATCGTTTAGTTAATTGATGTATTAAGACCAAGAGAAATATTCATATGCCATGATTTGTGATAGCCATGCCAAGTTCGTGAGCATATTACAACAAAGGACAAATTAATGGTCCTACGAATAAAAGAAAGTTAAGATCATTACGGTTTAACGTGCAAGCATGAGTTTCTTACAATACACATGTCTCTGCTCGATCTGAGCTTGGTATGTTTACAACTTTTTTTTTTTGGCGGGAAATAGGATAATGTTGTAGATTTGATCTTCATTATATCTTGATTCCAAAATATATTGGTGTATATTAGGAATTAAGATTACCATTACCCCAGTTCATGCGATAAAAGTTAATTTTCTTACCGAGGACTTAGGTTTTACATTGTCATAATAACTAACAATAAGTTTTTTATAAAATTGATTGAGTTAAATATGTATGAACTATTATTTATATAATAAATCACAAGACAATTTTTTAAAAAAAGCTATCAAGTGGCAAAACTTCAATTGAAACAAAATCAATGGTTCAAATTCATCATCCCAAAATACTTCCCCCCCCCCCTCCCCCCCCCCCCCCTCCCCCCCCCACACTAAAACCTAGATTTTTTTGATGACAGACGAGTTGGCCCCCTGCTATTGCATGCTTTCTGTAGACGCCTTTGGCTTGGGGGGGCTGCTGCCGCTGCATCCGTTTATCTAGATAATGCTGAACTGGGGGGGGGGGGGGGGGGGGGGGGGTGGTTCTAAGTCCGATGCAGTATGCGCTCATATCCTGGAAGCAGCTCGTGTGCTTCATGTTGCTCTGCGAGGAGAGGAGAGTGCCTCTAAAGCTTAGGTACTTTCGTGCCATGCTAGGGGTTAGCTCCTTGGGAGACAATGAGGGAGTATACTACATATCCCCTCGACCCCATAAGAGGGCAGTCCATGCGCATCCGGACTCCATTAAAGTTTGGAAGGAGAAGTACTTCATCGTCCAAAATCTGGTGCCTTGGCAAATTTCTACGACTTGAAATTTTTACAAGCCGAATCACAAGCTCCCAAAGAGAAGGGACTTGACGACCGAGGAATGGGTGGATGTGGATCGGATCGTCGCGCACAACAGCATCGGCTTGCCGAATGTGACCGAGAGGCATTTGGTGAGGATCGGACCGAGCCCCATTAATCCTTGTATGTTCTTCATTTCTTTTTGTCAAACTTTCTTCCCTTCGTTCCAATGTTTACTTTTTTCTTTCGCAGTAATGGATGACGCAGCGATTGATGCAAGGAGGGCCCTACTGGCAAAGCAACGTAAGAGGCCCCCCAGGGGGCTCCGAGGGGACTGGACGGGAAGTCCAAGAAACAAAGAGCTCTTGACAAATCCGGGACCCCACGCACCGAGGTGGAGGCGCCGAGCTTGAGCAACATTAGGGTTGCAGATGCTCTGAGGGGTGGCATTCCACCCATCCACCCTGCAGTCCAAGAGATCGTGGGAGCAGAAGGGCTCCGACCGTGGGCGCCTAACTGGGCCATGAAGATAGCTGATACGCTAACGGAGGGGCCGTCGGCGATGGAGGTGGTGGAGCACCTGGCTCCGCTCGCGACAGGGAGTTATTGGCAACCGAGACCGTTGATTCGTGCAACATGCGGTGGGCGCATGCCAACGTGCTGGTAAGGTTTCATCCAACCCCTCGATCCATTTGTTGTATCTTTTTATGTTGATTTTTCTATGACTTGGCCCCTCATTCACAGGCATCCATGGCCGGAGCCTAGTTGAGGAGGCTGCACACTTGTGAGCTTCAGTACGAGGTTAAGTGCTCAGTGGTAGGAGCGCAAGATGAAGGATCTGAAGCTAAAGCTTGACGCGTCCGTCTCGCGCGAGCAGGCGCTCCAAGCCGATTTGGCCTCCTTTACCGATGACTGGGTTCGGGCGGAAGGGGAAATCAAGAAGGCGGCCGCCCGGGAGATCAAGAAGATTAGGAACACTTCCATGGACAAGGTGATTGAGGCCTAGGACAAAGCCTATGACCGAGCCCTTGAGCACGTTTTGTATTACTACCCTGAGTGTCTGCTCGAGGAGTTTAGCTATGACATGAAGCGTCCTGAGCACCCTAAAATTCCCAGAGGAGATGGTAAGGAGGAGGTGGGTGAAGCGCCGCAGGGCGAGGTGGTCGCAGCGGGGGCGAGCGTCCTCGATGTTGACTTAGAGGCCGACGAAGAGGTGCCCCTCTCTATTAGGTAGTAGATTACCACTATTGTTGTTTTTGTGTTTTCTTTGTTTTGTATTTTCTGAATGCGGACTGGCCACCTCTATTTTGTGAGGATTTTCATAAATGAAATGATTTTTTGGGGCCGATCACCTTGGCTTGTGATTTGTAGTATATACTTGTGATTTGCCTGTTTCGTTGAGACTCGAAATGATATTCACTTTCCCTCTTTATTAGATGGAAGAGCTATTTGCGGCCGACGCACATGATACTGAGATTGTCATGCCCCGCTTCCTAAAAAGGAGATACGGAATACGGATACGTGACTAAGTCCATCGAATGGCTTTCACCATTCATAAGCTGTCAGGATCTTTACAACAAGTACAAGTATAAATAAGAGAGATACAAGAACATAGTCAATCACGCATGTATATATGAATCAATATAGTCAACAGATTACTTGAAAAGAAACAAGAATACTGAATTTTAAATAATCATGTCTAGAACAAAACACAGGTCTGGGACACAAAGCCCAATACAAAATAATCCATATAACCAAGTACAATTATTCAAGATAAGCAACAAAAAATAAATAAATATAGCAAGAGCTCTAGCCAACTATAACCTTAGCTCACCTACTCCACCGGACACCTGATCACCATAATCTGCAATTTAACAAATTGCAGGAAAAAGAAAGAGAAATAAAATGCCCGTCAATGTAAGCTACGGGCCGCCTGTAGTCCAGGCAACAAGTATAGGAAAGATAAACAAGAATATAGTAACAGCGAAAACAAGTATAGCATGGAAATGATGTAACAACAACATAGAGAACTATCTCTAAATCAAGAACAGAAACAACTAGCATGGCAAGATGAACGAGTGCAAGTGGCATGTAACAAGTGTCAAGTAAACAAGTATCATGTAAACGAGTAACGAGTAACAAGTGTCAAGTATCAAGTAAACAAGTAACAGGTAACATGTAAGTGTCAAATGATCAATTACAAGTCTTGTATCTAGTCCTAAATAGGTAGCATTTCATGCGTCCCACACTTTTACCACATGGTTTCTATATTCATACAAGTTGCGTTTTAGATTTCATAGTGGATCATAGAGGGCAATGTACTCAGGGACAAGTATCAAGTATCAAGTATCAAGTATCAAGTATCAAGCTCCAAGTACCAAGTATCACGTGTCAAGTGTGCAAGTGTCAAGTAATCACGTGTCAAGCTCTAAGTATCAAGTATTAAGTAATCACGTAGGATCTATAGATCCCCTTCCGCGTACACGTTTCTGTATTTTCCACTATTAGATCCTTCCCTTTAAACCCCTGCTTAGTTTCTTGTTATTATTGTTCAAGCAAGCATGGACGTGCAAAAACAAGTCAAGAAATATGGAGAGACATAAGAGACAAGTACAAGTTGAACAAAGGACATGAACGGGTGACAAACGACTCAAAATAGACTAAGACAACGAAAATTCTAGTTCTGGACAGCAAAACAACACTGCACCAAATCTGGGATTCCTGTTGCCACGGATATGCAAATTTGGATCCGTCAGTAAATCTAGAAAATAGACTCTCGACCGAATCCAGCAAGTATATATAAGTCATATGGTATTTCACAAAAACAGGGCTCAAAACAGAATTGTATCCATAAAACTTGTTTAGCCAGAAATTAGAAGTTTGTATTTGTAAACAGGAAAACGACATAAAAACTTACTGATTAAATCCAAGAAAAATCTGGGGTATTACCTAGTATGTCTAGTTTCAGGAAATAAAGTTTCATAATTTTTCAACATGGATAGCATAGTCAAATAAAATCAGAAAACAACAAGATATAGCAAATTTGTAATCTAAAATCATAGACACAGTAGTACTAAAACAGCAATATATTACAAAATTTAAATCAAAACCCAGATCCGTCAAAAGGTTGATAAAATAGATACAGTAGGCTATATTTCATATTCACAAAGTTTTTATAAACAGCAAGTAGAAATATGTTGAAATTAAGGTTCTTTACTAAACAGCATGATAATTCTGCAAGTATAGTAGTTGTTTGCAAGTATAGAATAGTTTATAAACATCATCAAATAAATCTACAAAAATTTGGGGTTAATCCCAATCAAGTTTGGTTGTACTCAGTAAAATATTGGATCAAAATATTATCTTTAACATCAGTATAAAAATAAATAACCATATAGAATTCATATAAAATAGAATCTGAAATTGTAAACACATCTGTAGTAAAACAGCAACTTGCAACTCACAAATTGAAACTGAGATCTGTCAGAAATTCTAGAAAGTAGACAGAATTCTATATAATTCATTTTCACAAATAATTTTCATATACTGAACTTAATAGGGTCTAAAATACTGAACAAAAACGAGATAACAACAAAACTGAAATCTTCTTCAAACATGAAATCAACTAGTTTATATGAAACAAATCCAAATCATAATAAAACACGAAATATGGTATATTAGATGTCCAAGGAACATGGTATAAGGTATTTTACAAGTCTACAACAAATTATACTACGACTAACACATCATGCACACAAGATCATACAACACATCATAAATCACGAACAACATGTATGTATACATCAAGAGTCTATTATATCTAAGTTATTTCATGTTGTGTGTGTACGAGACAACTACGGATGGATCAACAACTAGATGCAAGATCAAACAAGGGATTCACGGGGATAGATCTTGAAGCAACTACACTACAGACGGTATTTACTACTTGTATTATATAACAAAAAGAATACAAGTTACTTGCCTTATAGACGACGGCAAAAACAATGCAAAGAGCGAGAATAATGGGAACGGATTTTCGGGCACGAATACGATACCAACGATCACAAACAAGATGATCACGAACAAGATAAACAACCGATCGCAAACAAGATGAAGACGATCGAGATCACGAACACAATCGGACGGCTAGATCCAAGAGCTGATGATGATCATGATCAGATCAAATCAGTTCGAACGGTCCCGATCCAAGTGATCAAGATCTAATCAAACGGACGGCCAGATCAAGACTGATGATAATGGAGATCATGATGATCTGATGGTGAAGATGATGATGATGATCAAGAGGAAATCAGATGACTAGGATTTGAAAAAGATCAAAGAGTTCTCTGATGGAGGTGTTGCACGGTGGCGGCACTGCTGGTTGTCATCGTTGTTGTTGGCGTCGGGTGAGGCAGGGAAGCGGCACAGGGACGACGGCAAAGCAACGGTGGCCAGGGAACAATGACCAAGGGTCGTCGCTCTGGGTGCTGGTCGATGTCGAGACGAGGAGGCACAGCACGGGGAGGCTATTGCACATTCGGGGGCACTGCGTCGAAGGGGAGGCACAGTGCAGGGTAGCTGCGCTGGCTGCTGACGTGGGCGTGCAGGGCAGCGCAACATCGGGGGTGTGCTATGTTTCGATGGGTAAAATAGAGGAGGTCGGTGAGGGGAGGTGACGGGAGCACAGGGAGGTGGTCGAGGAGTTGGGCAGCGACAAGGATGGCGAAGGCGGAAACTCTGATGGGTTCGACAAGGAGCAGTCGGCAGGGGAAAGAGCTCGACTGTGGCACCATGGAAGCAAGTAGGAGGATGGGTGAGGCGGTGAGGAAGACGATGAAGCAGAGGTAGGGGGAAGATAGTGGAGGGGACAGCAGGGTCGAGCTGAGGTCGAGATGAGGGAGACGAGGTGCAGAACAGGGTGGCGAGGTGGAGAAGATGCACTGTAGGTGATGGGGGGTATGAATAGTGAACGAGGGGTTTAGGGGGAGGCGGCTGGTAGGTTAGAGGGTGATTAGGGTTAAAACGGAATTAGGGTTTAAGGGGGGGATTTATATAGGGTAGTTAGGTGGGTTTGGGTTACGAGTTTAAAAGTCCAATAAGAGGGGTTTTAGGGTTTAGGGTTTTAAATCCAGTAGAAAATACTTATAAAAAATATTATAAGAATTAGAGTATGTTCAGGCTTAAAATAAAACTACAATAATAATAATAATAATAATAATAATAATAATAATAATAATAATAATAATAATAATAATAAAATAACAGTAATAATAATAATACTGATAACAATAGAATAACAACATTAATAGGGTTTATATTATAATATAAAAATCGTTTGAAAATTACAATAAATACAATTAATGAAAAGAAATAGATTTTAACAGGAGATACAAAAAAAATTTGAAATAAAAAGAATTTAAGAAAAAAGAAAATTTTATAAAGCATCCAAACCCAGATAATACACAAGAAAATACATATATACGGGATAGGGGTTACAGAGGCTGTACTCCTTAAAGGCTAGTTGAAGTCTATGAAGTCCATCTTGGTGCGATACCACAACTAGGCTCAAGACCGGAAAGCTGCAGTCTCTTACTTTATGGATACATCGAAGGGGGCTTAGCTTGGAGTCAGCTTGTCTGAAGAAGACGATTGCTGACCATGACCTGGAGAGCGTAGGGACTAGATGGTCGAAGTATGATACTTCTCGTCGGCTACCGACCTCAGAATTGTTCCTCCGAAAGGTAATTGTGGATAAGGAAGTAAAGATACAAAGGTTCAAGGTCATGCTCAGAATGAGTGGATCCCGATCCCGTTCTTTCTGTGGCAGTTAGCCTGCCATTAGAGACCTGTCACCGACCCTGAGGCTGGAGCCAGTGCAGCCGAGAGATGCCCAGAGTTCCGTTGCAGGGGTGTCTAGCCTGGCGATCCCCGAAGGATCGCAGTGGGCCTGTCATCGAGGAAAATGCATTCTATCGGGCTTGATCTGGCTTGCACCAGTCTTAAGCCCCACCCCCCCTCCCCAGGAGGGAGATTTGGCCAAAGTTGTAACAGTTGTAATCATTTGTTCGAGATTGTGATAGTTGTAATATGGCCACGTCGATTGTACCTTTTGATGTTGCAATAAAAACGGTTCCGCTTTCTATGAAATCTCTCGTTATGGATCGAAGACCAAGCCGAGTGGCACGAACATGAGAGACTTTGTGAGGAAGGCAGTAGCTAAATCGAGATTCTTTCCAGTCGTGCGCGCTAGGCTTGTGAGAAGGCCGATAGATAGCTCGAAGTCCAAGCTGAGTGGCGAGGACGTGAGAGATTAAGAAATCCCTCATTTTGGGTCGAGCGTAGAGTAGCTTATAAAAAGTTGTCTGCTTGCTCGAATTCCAAGTAGAGTGGCAAGGACGTGAGAGATTGACAAATCTCTCGTTTGGGGTCTTGCGTAGACCTTAGTGCAGCTTGTAAAAAGCTGTCTGCTTGCTCAAAGTCCAAGCCAAGTGGCGAGGACATGAGAGATTGAAAAATCTCTCATTTAGGGTCGAGCGTAGAGTGTAGTTTAGTTTGTAAAAAGTTGGCTGCTTGCTCGAAGTTCAAGCCGAGTGGCAAGGACGTGAGAGATTGAAAAATCTCTCGTTTGGGGTCGAGCTTAGAGTGTAGTGCAGCTTGTAAAAAACTATCTGCTTGCTCGAATTCCAAGCCGAGTGGTGAGGACGTAGGAGATTGAAAAATATCTCTCAGAAAATAAAGGATACTTCATTTCATTTGCTTGCTTGATTACACAGAAGAAATAGCGCGTAGCATCGGTTACAACTGCAGACGCCCCTATGTTCCCTTATGGAACTTAATAAGGTGCTCGATGTTCCAAGGTCTCTTGACTATCCTACCCCCAGACCTTCGAGTCGGTATGTACCTGGGTGTACCACTTGGGAGACCTTTTTTGGGCCCTCCCAGTTTGGGGCCAATTTGCATTTTGCGGTGGGGTAGGAAATAGCGAGCTTCCTGAGTATGAGGTCGCCCGCCTTGATGTCGGTCTGGCAGACCTTCTTGTTGTAGAGTCTTTCAATTTGCTGCTGATAGCTAGCTTTTCTGATGGTGGATTTTTCACGGATTTCGTCGACCAGGACCAAGTTGGCCTTGAGGTCGGTCGAATTGAATTCTTCTTTGAAGCCCATTGTAACATCTTGGAATTTTAAATAATATTTTGGAATTTACAAATGAATTAAAATAATTTTTTATGATTTAATAAATATTTTTCTGAAATTTATCTTTTTGCACATGCAAAACACGTGCAAATATTTTTCTTGGGAAACACAAAGTCAGAAAATCTATTTGGGAAATCTAACATTTATCAGTGGATAATATTTATAATTTTTTTGGATTTTTATGAATGATTTATGATATATTCGCAAATACTAAAAAATGACGGGCTTTTGTGCAAAATTGCCACTTGGAGTAAAAAACTCTAGATTTTGAAATTTCGGGCTACATGTGTTGGTCGTCCAGATCTGGAGATGTGAAGGGATTTAATTGAATTTTATTTTAAATCGATTTGATTAACTAATATTTGGAAGGCATCCATATATGTAAATAAATAATCTTTTTGAGGGGTAATTTTGTAAACTTTGTGAAACCCTAGAAGGCCAATCCCGACCTATATTAGGGGAAACAGCCGCCTATCCCTATGCGAGCTCAAAACATATTTTTCTCATTATTTTCTTGGAGTTTAAAGCTTGGATCTTGGATTTTTGTAAGGAGAAGACTTTTCTTTACACTATAAGAAATTGACATATAATGACAGCAAAAATTCGTAGGTAAAAGGCGAACAACCGTAGGTATAGCCCGTAAAACCTATACCAATAGACATATTTTTCTGTAGTCAATGATTCTCTATACCCACGGCAGAATGCCGTCACTATAGCCTATAGCGACGGTTTTTTCACCCGTTGGATAAAATATCGGTGTTATACACACGGTTTCGTATCCGTTGGTATAGGTTTTAACGACACCTCTTGCTTTCCTATACCCTCGGTTGAAACTCCATTACTATAGGTTTTAGTGATGGTTTCCAAATATTTTGAAACTCCATTTGAATATATTTCTTATTAATTATGCTTATGATTAATATTTTCTTTTATAATATTAATCCAATTATAAACTAAATACACAATAAAATAAATAAATGTGTTTATGAAACAAAATTAAATAAAATTAAACTTCAATCATATTAAAAATTAATGAAGTATTACAAGAATGTCAAATTACAAAATAAAATTCACTTTGTTTAACAACAGAGATATCAGAAATATAGCTCCTTAGCACAGAACAAAAAGCTAGTTACAATAATGATTGGGAACTCCTGTTCCCATCAGAATTAAGCTTCAGACAACTTTAGAACTTTAGCGTAATTTTCATTTTATATAGAAGAACTCCTCATTAAATAGGACACGAGGCAACCAAGTATAGCTCCTGCAAACCTGCATACAAATGTTGAAAAGATTTAGCAACTCCAATAAAAACAGTGCAACGTAGCAAGATATCTTGAACATCGAGAAAAATGTTACAAAGATTAGAAATCCGTTCATGCATATTTGTGAGAGTTTTATTAAAGATTAAGTAACAAAAGTCACCTTTCTTGGAACATGGATAGAGATCACCAGGTTGGCCATTAATAGTGAAGGCATCAGATGGCTCTGGCTCCTTTCCGGCCTTTGCCTCTTCATATATTAACTTGATATCTTTTATCCACCATTCTCCTATATATGTATGTATGATGAAGTTACTTGATTAGCCAAAATACATATAAGCTATTAATTTGATAAACTAGACATAAAGTCAAGTTCTAAACTTAACAAATAATTCCCATTCGAGCAGTTCCGTAAATCTTTTCATGATATTACAATTTTCTGCATAGTTCTCTTCAAGATGAAGTCTGAGTATATAACAAAAAGAAATTAAAAAGATGGAATTAGAAACTATTCTGGAATCATACAATATACTTTTAGCTTGTTTGCAACACTAAATGTAACTGTAGTGCATTTGCATACGCAAAACTTTAACCCCCCAATTATTATTTTTTTTAGAAAGGCTCCTAGTTCAGAATTATGGTTCAGTTCTCCATTTCTTTCCTACTAAATTATTTGTACTTTTAGCAATTGCGAAAAAATGCAACAAAATGATAGAATTTCATTTGTTAGAACTATCATCACAAAGTTTTGAAAATTCTATAGCATTCAGCTCTGCTAAAAACTAAAAAAAGTAAGAATTATCAAAATAAAATATGAAATCATGAAATATATATTGTTAATTAATTACTGACCGAGTATGATCTCAAATTCTTTTTGTGGGGTTGGGAAGGGATAGGATGCATCAACTGGAGGATAAATCACAAGTGCACTATGAACTGTGGCTCTAATCCATTCACTATGCGCATGCCACCATACAGTTCCTTCCTCATCTGAGAGAATGATGACATACGAGAAATTTGCTCCAGGTTGAATAGGGCACTGTGTGATATATACTGGCCCATCTGACCATGGGTTCCTTTGTTTCTTCACTCCATGCCTGTGCATGCAATACACATGAAATTAGAACAACAAAGTATAGTTAAGTACGGTAAATTTTACTGTATCAAGGACAAATAAAAGAATGCTTGTAATGCACATTAAGTAACAGGGGAAATTTGGTCCCACAATTTGTTTTTAAGTAATTGTTAGTAACATCGTCCTGGAATGTATGGGTACGTATGAGGCTCATGCTCATTATTTGATCACTCTAGTTATAGTTCGATAAACTATTTTAATTGGAACACGAGAAGGACTAAACTTGAATTGTTTTCTCTCAGAAAATGGTTTAAAATAAAAAAAATAGTCGCAGATAATTGGATCAGACCAGTAGTATACCTCCTTGAGTTATAAAAGTAAACATAAACTGGATATTAAGTAATATTACAAAATAAATCAGATATGGCCTCCGCAACAAGTAATTAAAGGTGCATCTTGATTTTCATCTTACCAGTGCATAGTAGCAAAATATTTACATGCAGAAAGTTACATGCAGTAATTAAAGATGCATCGTGATTTTCATCTTACCAGGCCTCCTACGATTCCCTACAATCTGAACTATAAAGCACTCTAATCTTTAGACACAAAGCATTCCATCTTTCAAGGGAAAACTGAAGTAACTTAAACATGAAGAAAGAATTCAAAGATCAAAAACATGACAGGGAAGGCATCTCTTCAAAAGATATCTTCTATCAAGTTCATATAAATATAGTATCTGTAATGTTTTTAACTATCCAAACTGTGAAGTCTGGCAGATCAATAAGTCTTGCATTCAGAAAATAAGGGGTAGTTCAAGCAATTAATTAATGAGACAAATTAAGTGAAACATTAATTTTATAATCAAAAGACACTTTCTCCCATTTTAGGTAGTCTCTCATGCCATCTACTTTCTATATTCATAATATAGCAGTACTCTTGCTTTCTGAAAAAGCATGGAGTATTTCCGCTACAATGATGCTTCACATAGCAAGCAAAAAGAATCAAAAACTTCCACCAGGAAATCCTTGAACTGATACTGTATTGAATAAATTGACATTAAGGTAACTTTATCATGGTTCTTCATATTAAAATTTCATCTTTCCTAATATCTCGATCGGAAATTTCAAGCTTGAACAACAAAAGTTAAGTTAAGGTCAGCTTTGACCTGTGTACTATAATCTGCATACACTTTACGGATCAGGACATAACGAATTTCATGCTGGCATACAAATTAGCTAAATATATTACAAGTGACATTTGTGATGATAGTTTACATCTTGGCAGGTAGTAGGAATATGCATATGTTTAGCACAAATGAAATTAGACCATATTAAAAAAGAACAAAGATAAATGGTATCATGGGAGAGATGTAAATGCGAGGCAACCTAACCATGAATCTATTTACACACAAACAAAAAATAGGAACTAGACAATATACATGCATGCATGCACACCTGTATGTATGCACGCATATATACACAAACTAACATTTATGATTTGAGGTGCACATATAAGACAATAATAGCTCCATGAGTATAGATCAGCTTTTGTATTGCATAAATTGAAAGAAAAACTACTAAAGCATTTCATTTGGGTTACATGGTACTAAAGCATTCAATTTGGGTTATATGGCGAAGCAATAAAAATAGAAACCAATGGAACATATTTTCGGTGAAGTGGATCCATTTATGAAGAAGAAATGAAGCTAACATCCTAATACGATACAATAAATATTTAGTGAAATTTGGTTTCTGGCGATGATATTTAGAGGATACACATCAGTTGCTTGTATTGAAAGAGCCTAAATTCTTATGTATACCTGTCCTATGCATATTGGAGACAGAACAAGAGACAATTTAGATCTAATACTTGTATCACTGTATGAAAAAATTCAGAACTCAGTTTAAATTGTTTGTAGATGGATTTATCTAATTCTCCTCCTCTCTTTAGTAAAGAAACCAGGTTATTTTGATAGTTGTTCCTTTATAAAACTTAGAAAACCATTTGTGGAATCAAAGTTTTCAGTTTGCAACATCATTTCAAAGAATCATACACACACAGACTTAAACAACAATTGTTTATGCAAAATTACATAATTTAAAGGAAATTACAACTTCCATTTCATTAATGTCCGTTGGCACATACAACAAAAAAACTATATAATGTGGAACAGGGAGATTGTTGCTAACAAAACATGCTCAGGTACACTTATAATCATCAACTACCTGCATGCAACTGTATTTACAAGGATTTAGTAGCTAAAGTTAGTGTATGTGAGTGCCAATTCACAAGCTTGAGGAATCAACATGATAAAGTTATACATGTGTAAATGTGCTGATTGTATGTTAAATATCAAACAGTAACATTGATCTAGCATTTTAAATCATATCAATTTGAAGTTGTGAGGAAGTTGAAAACAACAAATATACATGGATAAGCAATGAAGATATGAAGATATAACCAGTAACTGCTTACAATACATGCCAGTACTGTAGCGAGAGCAAATAAATAACCTCTAGTCCCTTCTTGTAGACCTATCAATCAGCCACATCATCCTAAAATATATACACATCAAACTCAAACAAACAAATAGAATCATTGCAACGAAAGACGATGAGATAGATAAAATAACAATGTGAAATGAGGACAATAACCCTTATTATGTACTACACAAGGTTACGGACAATAACCCATGACTTTCTCTCAATATTAAACAGTCACTATAAGGCGATTACTATACTGACTGCTAAATATTTCAGACATTCCTTCAAGGGGAAACAGAAAGAGAAGAAAGAAGGACCTGAAAATCTTGAATAGAATGTCACTGTAACTATATGTCATAGGAATTGATTACAACATTGTTATGATCCACTAAATAAGCTCAAAATCTTGAAGACCAAGGAAGATTTATTAGATCACGAATGCTTAAACCTAAATAACGCTGCCATACTTTCTAGAAGAAAGTTCATGAGAGCATGATAAGTCTAACAAATTGATAGATTAAAATAGAGAAAGTAAACTAAAGAAATCAAATTCGTACAGGGATGTTTACAAAATCAGTATATATAATAAGAAATTATCAATGCCTATAAAATAAAACAAAATTTGATATCCACCTGTAGGCAGTAATTAGAGCAACTGGACTTGCTTTTCGAGGCATTAACTCAGTTTCCTTGCCTTCACTGATCATGTTTATCGCCAAGTCTATCATTTCAGTAGTATCAGGAAGAGTTACTATGTATCTAACATGAGCCTGATCGATATTTCTCAATGTAGGAAATCATACAAGGTAAGGATAATTAATTAGAAGAACAGAGACATCAAAATCAAATACAGATCAAGTGAGTTAGGGTTTGCAAAACAAGCATCATTCATACCTAGGGTTTGCAAAATTAATCAAAATAGATGACCGCAGGTGATGGTGGAGGCGGTGGGTGACGGCGGACAATGAAAGACGAAGCGGAGAAAGAGGTGGGCGACGGCGGTGGGTGGTGGCGGAGGAAGACGACGACTGTGGAAAGGAAGATGGCGGCGGCGGCGGTAACGATGGAGAAGCAACGACGATGGTGGGAGAGGGACGACGATGGCGACGCGGCAGAATGACGACGGTGACGTGGTGAGTCGGGGATTCTGGAGAGAGAAGAGAGAGAGAGAGAGAGAGAGAGAGATGGGTGTGAGTGAGAGATATATAAATTGGGGGATTTGGGATTTGGGGAGAAAATGAAAAAGTTGGGGGGGAAATGAAATAATTTGGAGGGTTTAATTTTGCGAACGGATAAATAACTTAAATTTTTTTAGTGGGGCGGACTATACCCACAGTGTTTTACCCCGTCAGTAAAACTTATAGTTACGGATTAAAAACTCTAAAGCTATAGGATATCTATACCTACAGTTTATTACACGTCTGTAGGTATATGATGCATATACCCACGGTTTTAGTGACCCGTCACTATAGATGTCCATTGGTATATGTCAAATTCCTTGTAGTGTTATTATTACTATTGTTCTTCAAGTTGATCTTCTTTGATGTGGTTGATAATTCTCCTCTCTTGATGTGTTTTACTTATATTATTATGATGAATCTAGTAGAGATCATGCAAGGGCTTGTTGTGAATTTGTAGATCTCTGTTTTAATAGTTTAATCATGATGGTTGCTATGCATGATGAATGAACTTCTAGATGTTTACATGAACTAAAGATGCAATTTTATGAAAGATGATTATGTTTTATTAATCTTGAATGTTAAATATTGATGATGCATGAAAAAAAATCTAATTTGGGATCTATAGGTTTAATTGTAGATGATAAAGATATGTAGAAATAATTAGAACTTATTTTAATACTTGTATGATCAATCTATATCTATGATTAAAGAACATGTTGAATAATTAAAAGATGAAGTTTTGATAAACTATTCGATGTTTTAATGCAAATAAAATACTTAAACCCCAAATTTTTAGGCATGAATGTGTGAATATGGAAATGTATATACAAAAAATGCATATATGCATAAAGGGGTTAGGGTTGGAGGTAAAAAAAACGGGGGTTTTTTTTTTTGGGGGGGGGGGGGGGGGGTGTGGTTGTTCTCGGATGAACAATAACCCCAGGGTTACTGTTCACTCGAACAGTAACTAGGCAGGTTGCTGTGTTTTTTTTTTTTTTTTTGGGTAGGATTTTTGGTGTTTTCGGGTGTTTTTTGGTGTGATTTTGTGTGATAAGGTGGGGGAAGCATAGTATAAATATATAAGCGCTTATACACGTGTTTAAACTAATAATTATGAGAGATTTGATCGAGTTTGGATGAGATTTCGAAGTCGGTATATGGTTGGACTGCTGTCTGTTTCAGATTGGAACGAGAATTCGACATAGTTGCTGATGAAATTACCTAAAACTTATTAAATAGAAATTGTAGCTCACTGTGTCTAGTTTCCAGAACATCTGACAGATCTTCAATCCGACTTATAGATTGTAAAATATGCAATTTCTACCACTGTCCTGTCGTAGTTTCAAATTCTTAAAATAACTATTAGTTTTTAGAATTTGCTGGATATGAACCCCTGGAATAAATTTATTTGAGTTCAGATTTTTATGGTGAATTCCTTGTTACGTGTTGAATTTAAATTGATTTTTCTAGAATTTAATATCGATTATAGAATGTACTATTTTGAGTAACGAAATCTTGTAACTTTCAAATTTTTGGATGAAAAATAGTTTTCAGAATTTGCTGGATATCAACCCTTTAAATTAAATTATTTGAGTTCAGTTTTTTTATGGTGAATTCCCTATTATATGCTGAATTTAAATTAATTTTTTCAGAATTTAATATCGATTACAGAATGTACTTTTTTGATGAACGAAATCATGTAACTTTCAGATTTATGGATGAAAGATAGTTTTCAGAATGTATTGAATATCAACCCTTTAAATTAATTTATTTGAGTCTAGATTTTTATGGTGGATTCCTTGATATGTGATGGATTTAAGTTAATTTTTTCAGAATTTAATATTGATTTTAGAGTGTACTTTTTTGAATGACAAAATTGTATAATTTTCAGATTTTGTAAAAATCTATATTTTCGTGGATGAAATGTGCTTCCATACATATAAACTAGTTCTCATGGCATTATTGGTTGATTAAAAGGAATGTGGTTAATGAAGAGTAGCTTGTATAATTAAATCAAGTTGGATTTTGATTTGATGTTTGGGGTTAGTATGTGGACCCTCGAAAGATTGTTGATGAAATGTCAAGTTTTGAAACTCTAAAGGTTGAGTGGGACCCTAACGTGCTGGCGGTTGAGACTTTGTGGATATTTTAGCCAGTGGGGCCATGTTGTTGATTTAGTTGAGTTAAATCCGGCAGGGTACACCAACTCTAGGGCGGATTGTGACTTAATTAATAATAATAAATATAAGGATAGGCACTAGCAAATATATGATAGATCTTGGGAAACATAATTATGGGCTCTATTGCCAGTCGCACCGGTGTATTTCGGAACTGTGTATTTATTTTGTTTCTCTAGTATGTTCGCGCATCGATGGTCGGCAGGCCTATTCGCGGAATGTCTAGAAGTGAGACAGTTTTGGTATGTTTGCGTGTCGATGTTCGACAGACCTATTCACGGAAAGTACAGTATATTCGCGCATCGTTGGTCGGCAGGCCTATTCGCGGAATGTACAGTGTATCTTCTCGTCGATGGTCGGCAGACCTATTCGCAGGGTACATGGCAGGGAGGTGATTCTTCGGGGTCAAAGCAATACTTATATGATGCTTGCGCGTCGATGGTGCTAATCTGGCGGGTAGATACCGGGACGTATGCCTATTTGCGGAGTATTCTAGATCTTGTTTCTAGCACCATAGTAGAATTAGTTGCATGACGAGGGATTAAACCTTATAAAGTGGAGAATGATAAGAGCTTACAGTGGACCTATGTAGAATGGGATGCATAGACTCTGACAAGTATGCATTAGTAATCATCAGGTGCATTGTGGATTTCTTGAATTTTTTTATACATGCTTTCTTTGTTTTCTTACACTAGACACTTAGCCTAGTTTCACTTGATGATTTATGCTTCATTTATTGTTATTTCATGCTCCATCTGTTATAACTGTGTTAATATGCTTCACATGTTGACTTATAATTTTTATTCTTTATGTTTTCATTTAAGTTTGCATTTCCTTTGAATATCACTCACACCGTTATGTCTGACACCTGTAGTTTTGGGGGTTAGGGATATCTGTAGCGCCCCAAATTTTCAATAAATAAAATTAGAAATACGTGGCACAAATTCCAGAATCAACCTCAATTGTAATCATAAACATAGCATTCAAATACATAGAAAATTAAAACTTTTATTACATCAACTTGGATTACAATTCAAACACCTTGGATTACAAAGCACATCGGAATTAAAATACCTTGGATTACAATCTTTTTTACAACACAACACAACAAATATAATTTTTATCTTTACAATCAATCCTTTTACAAGCTATACATAAACATTTACTAATCTACCACATGCTCCCAACTCCATGCTGATGATACCTACCTATAAAAAATGAAACTAGAGATAACCCTAACCCTCAAACTACAGGGGTCATCCATAATGGTATGAGTGATATTCAAAGGATATACAAATTTAAATGAAAACATAAAGAATAATATCATAAGTCAACAAGTGAAACATATTAATACAGTAATAAAAGATGAAACATGAAATAAAAATAAATGAAGCATAAATCATCAAGTGAAACTAGGCTAAGTGTCAAGTGTGAGAAAACATAAAAAAGAGCAAGAATGGATAAAACAAGTCAAGAAACACAAATGCTCTGATGATTACTAATGCATACTTGTCGAATTCTATCCATCCCACTCTACATAGGTCCGGTGCAAGCCCCTATGGTTCTCCACTTTATAGGATTTAATTTCCCGTTATGCAACTAATCCTACTATAGTGATTACTTTAAGATTTAGATTATTCTGTGTGTCTAGCCCATGCCACAATAATTCCAGAGGTCAATCTCTATCCACAGATAATTCTGGGGACTATTTCACTCACACCCCGGAATCTTCGAGAATACCCCACACCGTAAACTATAGCGCCTCTTCACACGAATATCCCATGAGAGTTGCCCCGATCCCGATAATTCCGGAGATCAATCCCACACTACAGGTAATTTCGGAGACTATTTCACTCATACCTTGATAATTCAGGGGATTATCTCACACCACAAATCATGTGAGGCGCCCTTACACATGTTTTCTCTCATTTCATAACAACTCTGACTAGTGCATGCCCTTAGGTTAATTATTGTTAATTAAGTCACAATTCTCCATAGAGTTGGTGTACCCTGCCGGACTTAATTCAACTAATTCAACAATAAGGACCCACTGGCCAATATATCCACAAAGTCTCAACTCCGACATGTTAGGGGTCCCACTCAACCTCTAGAGTCTCAAAACTCGAAAACATTATCTCAACATTTTTGACATCTTATAAATCCAATAAATCCAACTCATAACGGGGTTTCCCTCAAAACCAACAGTAATAAAACCAAATACTTCCCAAGTACAACTGGATAATTTGTCAAAACTGAAGCGAAGTGAAAATAAAATTGAGATCTTATACTCTTAAAATAGCGAAGAATAGATTCAATATAATACTTTTGGAAATTACGAAACGTTCACTTTTCGAAACCACAAGAATTTAGAATTTAAATACTTGATAAAATTTGAGAATACGTACTCTCTGAAAGTGTTGAAATCTAAGTTCAATTATTGCTTAAAATCAGAAAAATTAACATTGCAAACTCAAATAAACAATCGTTCGAAGAACATCAAAACTCAGCAAAACAGTGTGCATAACTCAGCTTGACGGTCGAATGTCATATATAGTACAAAATATGGCGGTCAACTGACAGTGCTCAAAGAAAACAATACTCAAGGCATGGCAGTCGATTGTCACATACAGCACACAATGATGGTCGACTAACAGCGTTCAAAAACTCTCCTTCACGCTGTGGCGGTCGACTGACAGCTACTGCAGAAAATACTGCTGTCGACTGCACAGCGAAGATGGCGACGGACTAGGCATGTCAGTCGACTGCCACCTTGCGTTCAAACATGGTGCGGTCGACTGGCAGGCTGATCCTGCAACAGTCAAAACTTTGCAGTTCTTTCAAAAATGATATACATTTAAAACTTTGAATACATGAATTCAATTGCTAAAAATTTGTAACAACGCAAGTACTTCTTTGATAAAAACTATTTAGTCTATGCATCAAATCAACTTCTCATATATTCCACTCCAAAAATCCAATTTTGAGTTGTAACTTGAAATAAAAAATTTTCAAAGAAACTCTTCACAGTAATACTCGAATATCATCAAAACGCAGTCGTGAATTCTTCTCATATAGAAAACACAATTAATCTTGTCAAAATTGTGAGTAATCCCGAATACACCTTCATTGGTCAAAATTTCCCAATCCATCCAACTCCACAAAAAGTTCTTTCACTTCTCACTCAAAACAACCCAAAACAACATTAAACCTTCTGTGTTTCATCTCAAAATAGCGAATACAAAAGTAAATCATCAACTTAAAGGTTCTTTGTTCATCCATGTGCATGTCTGAAGTCATTATTTCAATTGCATTCTATTTCATATCTAATATACATCCACAAATCAAGAAATTCTCATACAAGCAATATTTAGATCCATACTAATTAGGTGACAACTCCACACATCTCATATGCATTCAAGATCAATTCAAAACATGATTATTTGTACATGGTATAAAAGTAATGATCTTTGTGCATCTCATACATCAACTATTTAAGTATGGAAGATTACTCATACATTCATATTTCTTCATAAAGATGTTGATTAGTTATCTATACATTTAGAATCTATATTCACACATCATATTTCATAATCATAAAACTTCTAATCATACATTATACTTGAATAATTTATAATCATATAGCAAACAAGAGGTAAGAAAGTATCACTCACCTTAAGAAGATTAAATTGAAGCACAAAAGAAATAATAAAGAAAAGCCCATTCCTTCTCCTTAGCAAAAGTTCAAGATCCAAGCTTTAAACTCCAAGAAAAATAATGAAAAAATATGTTTTGAGTGCACAGCAGGGGATGGGCGACTGTTGCCCCTAATATAGGTTGGGATCTAAGTTTTAGGGTTTCCCAAGATTTACAAATTTACTCATCAAAGAAATTATTTAATTACATATATATATGGATCATTCCAAATATTAGTTAATCAAATTGATTTAAAATAAATTAAAATTAAATCCTTTTACTCTCTAGAATCATCTGGATAATAAGCACAGCCCAGAAAAACTGAAATCTGGAGTTTTTACTCCAAGTGGTAATTTTGCACAAAAGCCATTCATTTTTGAATATTTACAAATATGACATAAATCATTTATAAAAATCCAGAAAATTTATAAATAATATCTACTAATAAATGTTAGATTTTTAAAAATATATTTTCTGACTTTGTGTTTCCCAAGTAAATATTTGCACGTATTTTGTACGTGCAAAAAGATAAATTTCAGAAAATGTTTATTAAATCACAAAAATTCATTTTAATTTATTTATAAATTTTAAAATATTATTTATAATTTCAAGATGTTACAATATCTCTAGCCTCATATTTTACAGGTAGGTACCATTAGCATGGAATTGGGAGCATGTGGTAGAATATTTAATGTTTATGCATATCTTGTAAAAGAAATGATTGTAAAGAGAAAATTGTATTTATGGTGCTTTTAAATACTGCTGTGTTGTAAAAAGAATTGTAATCCAAAGTGTTTAAATTATGCTGTGCTTTGTATAACAGTTGATGTAATAAAAAATTTTAAATTTCTCTGTATTTGGATGCTATGTTTATGATTACAATTGAGGTTGATTCTGGAATTTGTGTCATGTATTTCTAATTTATTTATTGGAAATTCGAAGCGCTACACCCATGATCCTCGGAAGGGATCACGATTTCTAGCGGAATGACAGTCTCTGTTCCGTACGTCAGATTCAATGGTGACTCGCCCGTGGAAATTCTCTTGGTCGTTCGATATGACCAAAGGATGCACTGCAGTTCGTCGACCAAGAGTTTCTTGGGAGATTTGTCCAACCGTTTTTTGAGACCTTAAAAATTTTGGCGGTTGGTATTTTTGGCCTGGCCGTTTGACTAGGGATGCGATATTGCTGAGAATCCCTGCTGGACCCTAAGGTCTTTGCAGAATTTTTGGAAATTTCTGTCGGCAAAATGAGTCTCATTATTAGTGACGAGGATGCACAGGATCCCGAACCGACAGATGATGTGTTTCCAAAAGAATTGTTGGGCTTGATGCTCGGTTATTGTGGCCAACGGCTTTGCCTCAACCCACTCGGAGAAATTTTCGTTGGCAACAATGAGGAAACGTCTTTGGGTGGTAGGTTTGGGAAAGGGGCCGACAAGATCCATGCCCCACATGGCAAAAGGGACCGGACTGGAGAGGGTTCTTTGTTCGGCTTGCGGCATGTGCCTGATTGGAGATAATCTCTAGCAGGAGCCGCATTGCTTCACGAGATCACGGGCGTCTTGTAGTATGTTCGGCCAGTAGTACCCATGGTTGAGCACTTTCCTTGCGAGTGACCTGCTGCCCATATGGCACCTTCTAATTCCCTCGTGTAACTCTTCCAGCGCATACCTCGCCTCATCGGGACCCAGGCATTGGAGGTATGGTCTGTCGTCAACCTTGGGGTATGAAAGTTTGAAAGTGAACCTTTGCGACATGAACCTTATCTTTCTAGCTTCAGCGGGATCTTGTTGTAGTTTGCCTTCTACCAAGAATTTGTAGATGTGACCCATCCAACCATGTGAATGCATGCGCGTATTGAGGCAGAGGGCATCGAGCCTCTCGACTAGGCTCGTGAAGGACCACGATGAGGACGGTGTGGTCTAGGCCCTCGAATGACGATGAAGCAAGCTTGGAAAAGGCATCTGCCTGACTATTTTTTTCCTGTGGTATCCTCTCGACAGCGGCATGCTCGAAGGCTTCCATAATGAGTTTGACGCGCACCAAGTACCGGACCATTTGAGCATCATAGGCTTCGTAATCCAATGAAATTTGGCAAACCACGAGCTGAGAGTCACTGAAGGTGCATTTTCGTCTTGTAACCGCATTGTGGACTAGCGTAATGCCGATGATCATTGCTTCGTATTTTGCCTCGTTATTAGATGCCTAGAAACTGAGGCACAGGGAATACTGTAGAACGAAGTCATCGAGATCACGAAGTATGACGCCAGCTCCACTTCCCATCGCAGTACGATCCATCTACATAAATCACCCAAGTGGGTTCCTGCTCTAAGATATTGGGTGCTTCGAAAATGGTACACTTTGTAATGAATTCTGCAAGGCCTTCCCCTTTGATGGTGGTCCGGGGTTGGTAGTTGATGTCGTGTTGGCTCAGCACAATCGACCACTTGATCATTCGCCATAAATTTTCTAGGTTATCAAGGAAGATCTTGAGTGGCTTATCTGTTAGGCCTTGGATGGAGTGAGCTTGGATGTGTTGGTATATGCTCTAGAGGCCAGTTTTGTATTGACATTACTAGTTTACATTGCACCGTGACATTTATTTCATATATGAGCATTTATTTATTGTGTTTTTTATTGTGATTAAATGAACATAATAAAGTCCTTAGAATAATAATTTCAATACCATAGGACATCAAGTGCATGACTTGATTGTGAGATCCTATTGGTTGTAATCAGAACACTCTTCTTAAATGTTCCTAGTCAAGTATTATTGTAAATTAGGACAACAATAATACATAGAGACTAGTATGTGTATAGACTAATGACCATATCTCATGGGTCATAGATATGAGATATCAAGTCTTCACATGGATACATATTAGAGTAATAATGTACTGGACTGACCCATCATGAAAACATTGTATGAACGTTATGTGAGCGTCATAAGCAGTTCTCACAGTGACCATGATGTACGTAGTCCTTTGACTTGACATCACTAAGGTTCCCTACATGAGAAGTTATATGTTTTAATATCGTCAAATGTTGCCTGTAATAAGGTGATTATAAAGTCGACTATTGGATATACCACAAATCTTGCAGAGGTATGTGAGTGACTTAGATAGGATTTGTCCCTTTTACATAACAGGAGCGATATCTACGGATCCCTTGATTGAGTGAGACTTTAAAATGCATGGTCGTGCTCAAATTCGATTCCACGTACCCAAAGGTAAGAGCGTAATGAGTTTGAATGGGGAAATCAAAACAATTGAGTTCATTTGTTTTAGTAAGTCTATTCAGATATCAAGAAACCAAATATTGAACTGTACGAGGTTGATACGCTCTATGCCTTGTGGTCAATTAAGATATATGAACAAAAGGATTAGACTACAAGGTAACATCGGTCACAGATAGGTTATGTCAAATTAGTGGCATTCCCGTTACTTGAGTAGTAGTGATATATTACTAGATACTGCTCACTATTTGTAACACTAGAATATAATTTTGGTATTACTGTCAACGTAATGTGAACCTACAGGGTCACACACTTAGAATGGATCAAAATTGGGATTTAATTGCATTATATCCTCAACTACTATACTCATTGCATGTAAGTAATTAAGCAAGAATGAACAAGAAAAAGGTCAGAGAACTCCCCACCCTTGGTTGGCTTGAGAATATGTGGCTGTCTTGAGCTTCCTCCTTCAAAATCCTACTCCCAAGATTGAGAATGTCCTTCTTTCTTGCTCCGTTCACTCTCTCCTTTCTTTCTTTTTCTTTTCTGAAATTCCAGAGCTCAAGAGGTGGGAAAGGAGGGGTTTTATCAAGAGAGGAGTGAGGGAAAGAGGGGGGAAGGGGGCCGACCAATATTGGGGTAGGGGGTAGGGTGAGGTGGCAAGGTGGTTTTGCAAAAACCATGGTCTAGCTCATGGTTTTGAGTTGAAGCTTGGGCTGAATTTGTTTGGCCTTGATCAAGCTCCAAATGAGTGATGATAGGTTAGATTTGAGTGCATGTAAAGTATACCCATTGTAGTATTATACAATTGCATATTTGCATACATACCGCACTCAAAACTAGTGTATGTACTAGTATCGGTCCTTCTCATTCTCGTGCATCATCAAGAACGCAACCACCCACACGAACCGCCCCGCAAACATAAACACACTCCATTATTCATACATGTATAATCAAACAAACACTGCAATACACACACACACACACACACACACACACACACGAAGCTGACCCATGTTAGATTGTGAGCCCAGCCGCCTTACCACTCTCTTAGGGTTATTTTTCTGCACCTATATATATGATATATTTCTGTGAAAATGACGCATGAGAATATTCTAGCCATCACAGAAACTGTGAGAGAGAGAGAGAGCGTGAAGGACAACCCCTTCCCGTAGCTAGTACCGCGAAGTGAGGAAGAGTTTGATTTGACCGTTCGTGTGGATACTGTAGAGGCACCGCAACCTTTGCAATGCTGTGATTGGCATAGCTTGGAGACACTAGATCCATCTTTAAGATATAATTTCTAAACACGATTTATGGTTTTTCGCTTGGATCTATGGCTAGGTTTCAATATTTTTTGATTTTTCCGTTGTGTTTTTAATCTGTTTGAAACCTAACAGTGGTATCAGAGCCACTTGCAGAACCATAATTCGGTTACGCATAATATGTGATTATTCATGATATATTTGTACTTTTGGAAGAAAGATTCATATGTGATATAATTTTTGTAATATAAGGATTCGTTTGTGTTGGTTGTTAACACATATGCCACACCATGGCAATCCTCGGTTTAGAACCATTGAAAATCCTAGAGCAGCAAGATGTGATTTGCATTGACGTTATAGTTTCTTAAAGCATGAAGAGTTCATGCACCTGCGTCGTTTGTAGTGACGTTAGGGTTTCTTAAAACATGAAGAGCTCATGCTCTGGCGGTGGCAAGGGATGATAAGGCAATTTTTTGGACCAGGGAGACCTCCCCTTAACCCCCGCCCGCTGATCGGGTAGCGAGAACCCCATTTTAACTCTGCTTAGGGTAACAATCACGATTCCCCAAAAATCAATCCTTTTAAAATAAACTAAATAAAATCATAACAACATATTCTTTGTTTATTATGTTATGTGATGCATGATTTATGGTTGTGGTCTTAGTTCTATGATGCATGATTTATGTTCTGTGATGTATGGTTTATATTTTGGTATTTTAATACGGCCTGCATGTCATGCCTCTCTCTACATCTAATTGTAATTTAAATAGGGCTTGTGTGTCGTGTCTTTCTCTTTGCATTCTGAATGAAATCATTTCTCTCTACACTCTAATTGTACATTCTTTCTTTATATGTATATGTAATCTGACTGTGGAAGAAAGAAATTGGCAACCACACATGGACTTGACGCGGAAGCTGCTTGGAGAAGACGCTATAATCCTTATGTTTGGTTATTTATACTCTCATTGGCTTGGGAGTATAAATGTGTTAGGGGACACAACCATGTCACATATATTTTACGCTTTTATTTTGAATGAGATGCATTGTTTTCTTTTTGTTGCATACTAATGGATAATAGCTAGTGAGAAAAATTAATAAATAACAAAATCCCTCAAATAAATATTAAGTCATAATAAGATGTCTTCCAATGCGTGACACTCATCTAGGCTAGGATCGATTAAGTGTAGGTCTGCCAAAGCAGGGTGCTTTTATCTATCCTGGTGAGACGCGATGAGATAAAAGTTATACTCAACTACCAACCACTGGATCTGACTTAACTAGGCTATTTCAATAGGATTGAAAGTTTAGAGGCATAAAGTTGGGATTTAGTATATGAGATAAATTAGAATAAGTGTTATTCACCCAATTATCCAAGAGTTGTATATAATGTAATTGGAAAATGTTCCCTACCTAAATAACTGAATTTTGGGTTATCTGCCAAATCTAACTCAGAACTTAGTCAAATATGGATCTTGGCCTACTAGAAAATCTTACAATGGAATTTTCTGAGTCAATGACGAGGGTCATTGATTTGAATAAAAATATTAGGAGTTATATTTGATAAAAGACCTTATTAAATATTTCATTGTCATGGTACATACTCTGCATAATTTTGTTGATGGTTAAATATTTCTTACTTTACATATTTCTGTTAAATATTTCAAGTAAATGATATTTACATTACATATTTCTGTTGATAGATTATCATGGCATCCAACACATTAAATAACCTATTATTGCGATATGTCCTTGAGAATGACAAAGTGTCTGGGATAAATTTATCAGACTGGTACAGAAATATAAGGATAGTCCTCAGGCATGAGAAAAAGATGTATGTTCTAGAGCAGCCTGTTCCTGAGACACCTGCTGCAAGTGCCCCTCGTACTAAAAAGGATGCTCATAAGAAGCATCAAGATTATGTCTTGGACGTTGGTTGTCTCATGATACCCACCATCCCTGAGCTTCAGAAGCAACATGAGAACTTGGATGTCTACAATATGATCGTACACCTAAAAATGCTTTATCAAGAGCAGGTTAGGCATGAGAGGTTTAAAATCTCAAAGACATTATTTCCGTGCAAACTGGCAGAAGGAAGCTCTATTGGAACTCATGTGCTCAAGATGATTGGGTACTTAGAGAACCTTGAAAGGCTTGGTTTCACTTTGGGTCAAGGTTGGCAACTGACTTGCTCCTGCAATCATTGCCGAAAATTTATAGTCAATTCGTCATGAACTACAACATGAATAAAATTGAAAAACTTCTGCCAGAATTGCTAAGCATGTTGAGAACTCCTAAGCAGAACATTACTAAGGGAAAGACCATTGTGATGGTTCAACGGACCAAAGGTAAGGGTAAGGGCAAAAAGCAGATTAATAAATCCAAGGACAGGGGAAAGGGCAAGGGCAATTTCAAGCCCAGCACTTCTTCCTTGAAACCTGAGGATGGGGTGGCCAAGGAGGGCACATGCTTCCACTGTGGTGAGACCGGATATTGGAAGAGAAACTGCCATAAGTACTTGGAGGAGCTTAAGGAGAAGAAAGGAAGTGAGACTTCCACTACATGTATTTTTGTTATAAAGTCAATTTGTCTACTTCTCCATTTTTTGTATTAGATACTGGATGTGGATCTCACTGTGTAAATGTGCAGGATCTCAAAAGGAGTAGTCCATTGACTGAGTGCGAAGTTGACCTACGAGATGGAAATGGAGCAAAAGTTGATGATATAGCAGTAGGAACTTGTCATCTATCATTGCCTACTAGACTTATCATTGAGTTAGAGAACTGTTATTTTGTGTCTACTATTAGTAGGAGTATTATTTCTATTTCTTGTTTAGACAAGATGAGTTTTTCATTTATAATAAAGAACAAAAGTTATTTTATTTATTTGAATGATATCTGTTATGCTAGTGCACAATTAAGTAATGGACTTTATATTCTCGACCTCGAAATGTTCGTCTGTAATATAAATACTAAGATATTCAAGTCAAATGATACGAATCCAACTTACCTCTGGCATTGTTGTTTGGGCCACATAAATGAGAACCGCATATCTAAACTCCATAAAGATGGATTCTTGGCCTCATTCGATGTTGAATCATATGAGGTATGTGAACCTTGTTTGTTGGGCAAGATGACAAAACCTCCATTCACTTAAAAAGGTGAAAAGGCTAGTAATCTTTTAGGTCTAATACATAGTGATGCCTGCAGACCTTCCAACACACTGGATAGAGGAGATTTTCAGTACTTCATTATATATACTGATGATTTCAGTAGATAAGGGTTTGTGTATCTAATGAAACACAAATCAGAGTCATTTGAAAAGTTCAAAGAATTCAAGAACGAGATACAAAACTAATTTGGTAAAAGTGCAACACCCCAGCCCAAAACAACGATTTTTCTAACAACTGCCCACCACAGGCTCGCCTCATAAAATGTGCTATAGCTGATTGGTGACCTCTAATCCCAGGAAATTATATATATATAGGTAATTAATCACAATCCTTCACGATATGGGACTATTAAATCCCACACACTTCCTCAGCCCATGCCACATCACACAAGAGCACAACACACACCCGAAGCCTGCTGTCTCTTTTCCCTGGCGGGCCCCACCTTGTCCACATCGCCTACATGAACAGGCTAAAAACCCCGACCATTCTTCACATCCTTATATAATTTCCTATGCAATACCCCCATAGGAAACTATATAGGCGAGCTTTAATTATATATATATATTTATATATATATATATATATATATATATATATATATATATATATATATATATATATATATATATATATATATATATAACACGGGGTGTTACACACAACCCCCTAAGAATTCAGCGTCCTCGCTGAAGCCGGGACTTGCAACGTAGCGCAGGATCCTCCTTTTTAGCCAATGTAGAATGACGTACCTTGATTCTGTGTGTTGTCCAGTCCCCTAGCCTACCTCAGTGAATTTACCGGGCGACCTGACCCAACCCTGCTCCTACCATTCTGTACCCACACCCAGTGTCAAAAGTCGGCTCTGATACCATTTGTAACACCTCGGCCCGAAACAGTGATTTTTCTAACAACTGCCCACCACAGGTTTGCCTTATAAAAGGTGCTATAACTGTTTGGAGACCTATAATCCCAGGAAATTATATATATATATGAAATTAATCACAATCCTTCTCGATATGGGACTATTAAATCCCAGACACTTCCTCAGCCCATACCACATCACACAAGAGCACAGCACACAGCCGAAGCTTGCTGTCTCTTTTCCTTGGCGGGCCCCACGCTGACTTCAGTTGATGTCTGTAGAAGTAATAGAGCTACACTTGCTTCTGCCGTTCAAACCGGTGGGCCCCACCCTTTCCACATCGCCCACGTGAACAGGCTAAAAACCCCCACCATTCTTCACATCCTTATATAATTTCCTATGCAATACCCCCATAGGAAACTCTATAGTCCACCTCTAATATATATATATATATATATATATATATATATATATATATATATATATATATATATATATATATATATTCTTAACACGGGGTGTCACAAAATGTATTAAAGCCCTTCGATCAGATCGTCGATCAGATCGAGGTGGTGAGTACTTAAACCAAAATTTTGATGACCATATAAAAGAGTGTGGGATAAAATCTCATCCCACTCCCCCTGAAGCACCGCAATGGAATAGTGTCTCTGAGAGGAAGAATCGGACCTTGTTAGACTTGGTCTGATCCATGATGAGTCATGTAGATCTTCCAAGCTCCTTCTGGGGATATGCTCTATTAACAGATGCTTTCACACTTATTGTGTTCCATCTAAAACGGTTCAAGAGACATCATATGAGATATGGATTGGGAGGCATCCTAGTGTGTCTTTTATGAAATTTGGGGTTGTGAAGCCTATGTAGTGCACCAAGTCTCTGATAAGCTTGGTCCCAAATCTTATAAGTGCTTATTTGTAGGATATCCCAAGAATACCAAGGGATACTACTTCTATAATCCCACAAATGGTAATGTGTTTTTTGCACAGACTGCTGTGTTTCTAGAGAGAGAATTCGTTTCCAAAAGAACTAGTGGGAGAACAATAAAACTTGAAGAAATTCAAACTTCATAAAGCAGCAGTGAATCAATGGTGGAAAGAGAGCATGCTCTACAAATCGTTGTGGAACAACAACCTGCACAAGTAACACAAGGCCTACATACGTCTAGTAGGATACCTCATCAACCTGATAGATATTAATTTCTCGTGACAAAACATGGTGAAGTATTGCTCATGGATCAAGATGAGCCTACGACTTATGAGGAAGCTGTAAAAATCTCAGACTCTGAGAAATGGCTTGAAGCCCTGAGATCTGAGATGGAATCTACTTAGGCCAACCAAGTATGAACCTTGGTTGACCCACCTGAAGGGGTAAAACCTATTAGGTGCAAATGAGTTTTCAAAAAGAAACTGAAATGGATGGTAACATGCATACCTTTAAGAGGCGGTTGGTGGCTAAAGGTTTCAAGCAAGTTCATGGTGTAGACTATGATGAGAATTTTTCCCTAGTTGCCATTCTTAAATTCATTCGAATCTTACTTACCATTGCAGCATATCACGATTATGAAATATGACAGATGGATGTCAAAATTGTATTTCTAAATGAAAATCTTCTTGAAAATGTGTACATGACACAATCTGAGGGTTTGTCACTCCAAAGGATGCTGGAAATGTGTGTAAGCTACAACGATTCATTTATGGATTAAAGCAAGCTTCTAGAAGCTAGAATCTTAGTTTCGATGATGCAATCAAAGAGTATGGTTTCATCAAGAATAGAGATGAACCTTGTGTCTACAAAAAGGTTAGAGAGAGCACAGTTGTATTTCTGGTATTGTATGTGGATGGCATACTACTCATCGGGAATGACATCCCTACCTTACAGTCTGTAAAGACTTGGCTAGAAAAATGCTTGTCCACGAAGGACTTGGGTGAAGCTACCTATGTATTAAGCATCAAGATCTATAGAGATAGATCAAGGAGACTGCTTGGTTTGAATCAAAGTACATATATAGATAAAGTATTGAAACGCGTCAATATGCAAGAGTCCAAGAAATGATTTCTCCTTATATCGCATAGTGTAAGCATGTCTAAGGCTCAATGTCCTTCCATTCAAGATGAAAGAGACCGCATGACTAAAATTTCATATACATCTGCAATTGGATCTATCTTGTATGCCATGTTATGTACTAGTCCAGATGTCTCATATGCTTTGAGCATGTCAAGCAGGTACCAATAAGATCCCGATAAGAGTCACTAGACTGTTGTCAAGAATATTCTTAAGTACTTAAGAAGGACTAAGGATTCGTTCTTGGTATATAGAGCCGAGGAAGAGCTTGCTATAAAGGGTTACACTGACGCTAGCATCCAGTCCGATATGAAAAACTCCAAATCACAATCGGGTTTTGTGTTTTGCCTAAATGGTGGAGCTGTGAGCTGGAAGAGTTCGAAGCAAGAGACAATATCTGATTCCAACATAGAGACTGAGTATATTGCTGCATCCAATGCAGCAAATATGGCTTTTTGGATCAGAAAGTTCATCACTGAACTTGACATAGTTTCTAACATTGTAGACCCGGTGGATCTCTATTGTGATAGCAATGGGGCCATTGCACAAGTTAAGGAGTCTAGATCTCACCAGCGATCCAAATATATACTTAGGTGCTTCCATCTCATTCGAGAGATCATCGATAAAGGATATGTGAAGATATGCAGAGTACCAACAGATGATAACATCGCTGACCCACTGACAAAGCATCTTGCACAACAATAGCACATGAGGCCTACGGAAATTAGATTTATATCTGATTGGCTCTAGTGCAAGTGGGAGATTGTTGGTGTATGCCCTAGAGGTCAGTTGTGTATTGACATTACTAGTTTACATTACATCATGATATTTATTTCATATGTGAGGCATTTTATTTATTGTGTTGTTTATTTTGATTAAATGAACATAATAAATTCCTTAGAATCGTATGCTCAATTCCATGGAACATCAAGTGCATGACTTGATTGTGAGATCCTATTGGTTGTAATCAACACACTATTCTTAAATGTCCCTAGTCAAGTATTATTGTGAATTAGGACAACAATAATACATAGAGACTAGTATGTGCATAGACTAATGACCATATCTTACGGGTCATGGATATGAGATATCAAGTCTTCGCATGGGTACATATTATGGTAATAATGTACTGGACTGACCCATCATGAGTACCTGCATAGATCGTTACGTGAGTGTCATAAGCAATTTTTACAGTGACCATGGTGTACGTAGTCCTTTGACTTGAAATCACTACGGTTCTCTACATGAGAAGTTATATGTTTTAATGTCGTTAAACGTTGCCTACAATAAGGTGATTATAAAGTCGACTATTGGATGTAATACAAATCATGCGGAAGGATGTGAGTGAATTAGATAAGATTTGTCACTCTTACATAACAAGAGAGACATCTACGGGTCCCATAATTGAGTGAGACTACAAAATACATGGTCGTGCTCAAATGAGTCAATATGAGATATTGAGCTTATTTGTTTTAGTAAGTCTACTCGGACATCAAGAAACCAAATATTAAAGTATACAAGGGTGACACGCTCTATACCTTGTGGTCAATTAAGATATCTGGACAAAAGGACTAGACTACATAGTAACATTGGTTGATAGGTTATGTCAAATCATTGGTATTCCCGTTACTTGAGTGGTAGTGATGTATTACTACATACTGCTCATTATTTGTAATACTAGAATAAGATTTTAGTATTACTGTCAACGTACTATTGGGTCACACACTTAGAATGGATCGAAATTAAGATTTAAATTTCTGAGATGGATTTATTTGAGAATCTTAGTAAGACTTGGACTCCTAACATGGTTGGGTAATTGATTAGATTAAATGGGCCAACTAGGGTTAGAAGGTCCATATACAAATCTTACCCAGGTTAGATTGTGAGTCCAACCGCATCACCACTCTCCCAGAGTTGATTTTCTGCACTTATATGTATGATATATTTCTCTGTAAAAGATACATAAGAAAATCCTAGCCGTCACAGAAATTGTGTGAGAGAGAGAGATCGTGAGGAATATTTCCTTCCTGCAGCTAGCACCGCGGCATGAGGGAGAGCTTGTTTTAATCCGTTCGTGTGAATATAGTAGTGACCGCAACCTTTGCAGTGTTGTGATTGGCATCGCTCGGAGACACCATATTCATCTTTAAGGTATAATTCCTAAACATGATTTATTATTTTTCGCTTGAATCCATGGCTAGGTTTCGATATTTTGTGACTTTTTTCGCTATGTTTTTAATTTGTGATTGCCATCGAAACCTAATGGAAGTGTGGTCAGAGTTTCTGAGTAGCCATTACAATTGCATAGGCGACCTTTTCCATTAGGGCATATCAGAGTTCCGCATCGTGCAGGACTTTGCTGATGTAATAGATGGGCTTTTGGACCCCGTCTTCCTCCTTGATGAGTACAACGTTGAGCGCGTGTTCAGATGCAGCCAATTGAGGTAGAGGGGCTCGCCCTGTTCTGGTTTGCTAAGGATCAGGGGTTGGGTTGGTAGGACTTCAATTTGTCGAAGGTTCGCTATAGTGGTTCTCCCCATTCAAAGCTTTCGCCATCCCGAGGGCTTTAAAGAACGAGAGTGACTTTTCCCCGAACTTGGAGAGGAAACTACCGATGGCCACCAACCAACCCATGAGCCTCCGGATTTCTTTGATATTTCTTGGTGGGGCCATGTCCAGTATGCCTGAATCTTTTCGGGGTTTGCCTTAATGCCCCGCTGGCTAACCACGAACACGAGAAACTTCTCTGAGGTGACGTCGATGCGCATTTGTAGGGGTTGATGCTCATGTTGTGGGACCTTAGTATCCCGAAGGCCTTCTCGAGATCGACGACATGTTTGTGTCATCTGAAACTTTTGACGAGTATATCATCGACACAGACTTCCATGTTCTAACCTATTTGCATATTAAAAACCCAATTGACGAGCCTTTGGTATGTAACGTTGGCGTTCTTCAGCCTGAAGGGCATGACCCGGTAACAGTATAGGCCATGGTCGGTCACAAAGGTAGTTTTTAGAATATCAGGGGGGGACATTCTGATTTCGTTATAGTTTGAAAAGGCATCCATGAAGCTGAGTATCTTGTGACCCGAGGTTGCATCTATCAGGGCGTCGATGCTTGTGAGAGGGAATGGATCTTTAGGGCAGGCCTTGTTGAGGTTGGTAAAGTCCATGCAGATCCTCCACTCCCTGCTCAGTTTTTTTACCATCACTATTGGCCAGCCATTCGGGATAGCTAATCTCCTGGATAAAACTAGCTGAGAGGAGCTTGTTTACTTCTTCTTTGTTCGCCTGTTGCCTTTCCGGAGTGAACTTGTGGTGCTTCTGCCGGATGGGCTTTGAATCCGGGTGTACGATCAGCCTATGCATGATGAGGTCCTTCAAAAATCCTGGCTTATCCGAGGGCATGCAGGCAAAGAGATCAGCATTCTGCCTGATACAGTCAACAAGGGCCAGTTTCAGGTTGAGGGGTTGAGGGCGAGAAACTGGCTCACCCGGAACCTTTTAGATATGTCCTCCTCGGAGAAGGGGACTTCTTTGAGCTTGTCCATGGGCTCCGAACCCAATGAATTCCTATCAGATGGGAGTTCGATCGCATCGAGGGGGAAAACCCTATCTCCTGCTACAACCATGTAGCAGGACTGGGCTGATTCTTGATTGTCTCGAGCTTTACCAACTCCATGGTTGGTAGGAAAATTCATTTTTAAGTGGAAGGCAGAGGGCACCGCTTGAAGGGAACAAAGGCCAGGCCTGCCCAGGATCACATTATAGGCAGCTTTTACACTGACCACCATAAAATCCATAGCTTCGATTCAGATTTGGGGGCTAACCTAGCTGTGACATCGAGCGTGATGATTCCCTCGATCTACACTGGAGTGCCTGAAAACCCGTGCAGCGTGTGACCAGTCGGCTTCAGCCTTTCCCGTGAGAGTTTGAGTTCTTTGAAAGCGGCAAGGAACATGATGTTCACCAAGCTTCCATTTTCCACGAGGATAAGAAAAACCTCGTAATTCACCATGTCAAGGCTAATTACTAGGGCATCACAATAAGGTTGTCGGACACCTTCTAGGCCATTGTTGGAGAATGAGACTGCCAGTCCTTGGTTTTTGGGGGGTGGGTGATCATGGACCGAGTTAACCGCCCACATGAAAGCCTTGCGGGAAGTATTCGACTCTCCCCCATGGGGCCACCGTGAACACAGTGAAGGATGGCCGGTCCCCCAGCTTCTTCAGGCTTGGGTTCCGCCTATGGATGATTGTCGGTCGTTCGAGGAGGGAGCGATGTCCTCTGGTCCTGCAGGTTAGTTCGAGTGAATTCCCTCTGGTACCCTCTTTTTATGAGGGCCTCGATCTTGTCTTTGAGGGTCCGGCAAGTGTCGGTCTCGTGCCTGTGGTCCCGATAGAACCAGTAGTAGAATTTCCGGTCCCTCTTCCTGTTGTTGTTGATCTGAGGATGGTGGCGGATGATTCCCTTATCTTCGATCTCCAAAAGGATGGTCGATACACTATGGATCAGTGGGGTGAATTTCTCGAAGCAGGGGACCGGAGGCAGTCGCTTCTGACTGAGTGGTTCTGAGCCTTTCACATAGGCTCGGGACCATCTACCTTTCTCTTCACCATTGCTGGGGCTTCAGCCAGGCCTTGTGGGTGTAGTGCTTCTTCTACACGGATGTACCTGTCGACACTGTTGAGGAGGTCAAAAAAATTAATTGGAGGTTTCTTCGCCAAAGGGGCATCCAGCTGGCCATGGCGTACATTATGTTGGAAGGCCGCGGATGCGATGCCAGGGGAGAAGAGACCGCCCTGGCCTCGGTAGTGAACCTCTGCACCAAGTCCCGTAGAGACTCCCATTCGTTCTGTTTGAGGTCCATAAGGGACGTGCACATCTTCTCTACCTTGCGGTTAGTCACAAAGTCGGTGATAAAATTCACCTCGAGCTGTTCAAATGAGAAAATCGAGTTTGGGGTGAGCTTTGAGAACCATTTCCTTGCCGGCCCGCACAGGGTGGCAAGAAACACTCGATAGAGGAGAGGATCCGAATCACTGTGAATCATCATCAAGGTTTTGAACCCTTCCATATGATCAGCTGGATCTCTCTCCATTGTAGGTCTCGAACTAAGGCTGCCTGAAGTGCTTCGGGATCAGGGCTTCCAGGATTCGCGCAGAGAATGGTGGTACGGTAGGTTGATTCCTTCGATCGGATTAGGCTCCAACCTCGCTAATCTGGGCGATACGATTCTCCATATCTTGGATTCGCCTAAAGACAGCGTCATCTCTTCTTGCCGGCCGGGTCGAGCCGCGTGACTCGCTACCTAGGTTCTGCTCCTACTGGAAGGGGTCATCGTTTTGACGTTCGTCTCTGGGGGCTCCTTGGATGGCCATCAGTACCTCGTTCTTGAACTTTTGGAACTGGTCCTTGTGACCGCGATATCTTTAAATTGGGTAGTCAGAGGTCATCGATCTCCCGTGGAGCGGCTTCGTTGGTGCTCCCGACCCTCGGACGGATGAACGCTATGGGTCAGAGCCTGATTGGAGTGGACAGCCCAGGTCCTCGAGTTGTCAATTTGGTTCCGAAGGTCGTCCTTAGGACTTCGTTGATTGATGAAGTTCTGAAGATCATCAGCTTTGTGGCGCTCGAGTGGCCTCACAGCCAAGCATGAGGCACTCTGACCTGGACCCAATGGATCCTTAGGTCGGTGCCTTCGGGAACCTTAGGTGTCTGCGTGACTGTGAGTCGGATGATGAACGTATGCACTCACCACAGTCTCTTTTCGTTTCGTCTTGCGTGTGTTTCTCTATTTAAATTTTTTATTTTTTTATTTTTTATTAAGAGAGAAGTTGGTCGTCGCTCACCCTCTCTCGTTAAGTGCCCCCCTTTAGAAGTTGGCTGTTGTATTTATAGGGATCCGAATGTGGGTATCAGAGTTTATTTTTGCAGAAAACCTTACATCTTCATTTATTTCTTTGCTTAATTGATTTGCTCTTTATTTTTTGCTTCTTTTTCTTCTTGAAACACGTGCTGCACACACACACACACACACAAAATCAGAATAGAAATAAAAATAATTAGTTTAAATTAATTAAACTAACTAATTATCACATTAGCTCAATTAAATCCTTTTAAATTTTTTTATTTCTTTTTCACCTCTATTGACAATTAAAAATTTTTATTTTGCTTTTCACATGGCCAAATTGTAAAATTTAAAATTCAACAAATTAAGAAAAATTAATAAATTATTCTACTTATTTTGTATACTCATATTTCAAGTTGTCGTTTGACGTAAACGTAAACAATGGTGATGAAGACCCCTAGTTACTAAGAAACTCAAAACACTGGAGTAGATTGACTTTATTCATATGATTTTTTTTTCACTCTATTTACTTAAACTCTGTTTAGGACTAGATCAAAGGGGATAATCACAAGAAAAAGCATCACATTTTTCTTTTATGTATAATCACATAACTATCACAATTTTGTAAGGAATTTTGAAATTCAATAATCCTAAAATAAATAGGTATGCTTAATCTTGCTTTATAAGCAATTTTGTATCCAAAAAAAAATTATTTCAATGCTTTAGCATAATAAAGAACTCAAAAGTGTAATGGTAAGCCTAATTGCAATCTCTTTTGTTTTGTTTTTCTTTTCAAATATATATAAAAAATATTCAACCTCACCCCCAAACTTGAATATCACATTGTCCTTAATGGGAAAGGAAAAAGAAAAACAGAAAGAATGCAAAAAGTTCAAAAATTCTCCCCTGATTTGTTTTAGAATTCTGCACGTGCGACGTTCATTTTTTCAGCGATATCTGGAGCTGTAGGTGTCCAAATGGCCTGATTCTTTTTGTTCTGAAAAGCTAAGACAATTGCCTACAATCGCTCTTTGAAACACTTTTCCAGAACTGACTCCATCATGTTAAAAAACAGCCATCAATGTAGGTGTAGAAAACAGCTCTGCCCCGGCGACCTCCAAAATTATGCAATCCTACAAAAATAAAATTAAAAATTAAAATTAAAGTAAACTAAAAGAAAAAGAAAATCTAAATGCATTAAAAGAAAAACATGGGTTGCCTCCCAAGAAGCGCTAAGTTTTAAGTCTTTAGTCAGATGTTGTAGCTGAGATAGTTATGTAACGCCAAGATCCAATAACATAAGAATATCTTTTCTAATACTTCTCTTCAGGTGGGGATTAGGTTCAAGCTCGAGTTTGAGTTGTTTCTTTTTTGATGATGACGTCTTTAATATCCCTAGCTCTTTGAATTTCTATTGAGAAAATGGTGAATAGATGGTGCAGCATCCAAATACATAACACATTCTGAAATTTTTTCTTTCTCAGTTTCAAGTTTTGCTGAATTTGTTGGACATACTTTTATATGTAACATTTCAATTTCAGCACTATGTTTCTCGCCCACAATTAAATCTATTTCACTTACTTGAAAACAAGACTGTTCTTCGGCAGAAAACTTCTTGGATTTAAAAATATCAAACGTTACTTGCTCATGCTGCGTTTATTCATCCACAATTGGTTCGTACTCATCTTCCTTTTCAACCACATTTTGTTCGCCATTTTCTTCTTGTGGTTGCTCAATTGCCTCCCGCTTCTTAGCGTTATTGCTTTGACATGCTCATTGGAATTAACCACTGTGTTTCTAGGTAATGTTCCTGTTGTTCTTTCGTTAAGAATATTTGAAATTTGACCAATTTGAACCTCAAGATTGTGAATTGAAGCTGAAGTTGAAATTGTAACATTTTGAATTGTCAAATCTGTCTTCTGCATGTATTACTCTGTTTTCTGTATGTGTTGCATGAACATCTCTTCATGTGTCGGCTTCGTTTCTTGTTGTTGAAAATTTTGAGGTCGTATAATTGCTTCTTAATTGTTGTTCCATGGACAATTGGGGTGGTTTCTCCATCCAGATTATACGTGTTTAAATAATGATTGTCTTGATGTTCGAAATTGGATACGTAATTTGATTGATAGAAAATTGGTTGAGCAAATGGATTTCCCACTTGGCAATTTGTACTTGAATGATTTCCTGCACAAAGATCAAAAATCATATTAGTTTGAATAGCATTAAAATTCATATTGCCTAATTGTTTAGATAAAATAGCAATTTGTGCAGTTAAAGTAGTAATAGAATCAAGTTCAAAAACTCTAGCCAGTTTTCTTGGCATTATTTTCTCTGAAGACCACTGGTAATTATTAGATGTCATCTCCTCTAAAAACTCATAGGTTGCTTCATGAGTTTTGCTCATAAGTGCACCTCAAGCTGCTGCATCAACCATAGATTGATTCCATTATAGAATATTTGAATCTGCAGCCATTTCGGTAGTTCATGATGAGGACACTTTCTCAATAACTCTTTGGTCCTCTCCTATGCATCATACAAAGACTCGGTATCAAATTGAATGAAGGTGGTAATATCATTCCTTAGCTTCGCTGTTTTTGCCGGCAGAAAATACTTAGTCAGAATTTTTTGTGCAAGTCTCTCCCAAGTAGTAATACTACCGGATGGTAGAAAATTTAGCCAAGCTTTCGCCTTATCTCTTAGTGAAAAAGAAAAGAGTCTCAATCGAATTGCATCATCTGATACTCCGTTGTGCTTGAAAGTGTCACAAATTTCTAGAAAGTTTGCAATGTGAACATAAGGATCCTTGTGCGATAGTCCCCAAAATTGAACATTCTGTTGAATCATCTGAATAATTGGTGATTTAATTTGAAAGTTGTTTGTTTCAATTGCAGGCATCTTTATGCTTGATGTTGCTCCATGAATTGAGGGCACAGCATAATCTCTCAAAACCCTGTTTTTCTCATTGTTCGCCATGATAATGTACTTGTATGTCCTAAAATATAAGTATTAAAAAAATAGAAATAACTAAAAAATTAAAAATAAATAAATAAAAATAAAATTAAGTCAAAAGAAAATAAAGAGGTAAAATAATAATAATAAAAAATCCAAACTAGTAATAATCTAGCAATTTTCAATATCAATAAAAGAATAACTAGTCCCCGGTAACGGCGTTAAAAACTTGATGTGATTTTTTGCAAGTGTACAAAATCGCAACAAATAGTATAGTTACGTGAAAAGAGTGTCGAACCTACAAGGACTAATTATTTTATTTAGTACCGAAATTATTAGATGAACTACTATTTGGAAAACCAAAATTCAATAAAGAAAGCAATTAATTTAAATTAATCTAAAGAACTAACTTAATTAATTAAAAAGGAGCGGAATCTTAAATTTGTGTGATTTGTTAATGGAAAAATTAATTCTAGGGCTTTCGATTTCACATTGGTAACCACACATAATTTATAACTCCATGTGAATAAAAAAATTATCTTTCCAAGTGGTAGACCAAAATCCCAAAATTATTCAATATTCTCTCTCAAGCAATATTAAAAATATTCTCAACTAATTATTTGTCATAGTTCATGCACAAATTACTAATTAAAAATTCATTAAGATCTATGCATGTACTAACGGTCACATTAACAGCAGTTCGCTCTTGTAACGGTGTCTAATTTTATTAATTCGAAATCACAAATTATCAATTCGGTCTCTCCATGATTTAATAGATCATACAAAATGTTGATCAACCAATTGTAAGCATTAAGAACAAAAATCAAACACACAACCATAGAAAAATAGAAAAATAATATGGAATTTAAAATTGTGTTCTCAAAAAGAGGCTACATCAAAATCCTAGAAAAATAAATTTAGTTCATAATAAAATTGCAACTAACAAATACTGTCTTGGATTGCGTAATAATATTAGACAAAAAGAGATACAAGAAGAACTGTTTTGTAAAAAAAATTGCAAACCGAACGCCTCGAAATCAGCACTTCTCTTTCTCTCTCTGGACACTGTCCCGTCTCTGTCTCGAACAGCACGCCCGCTGACGTTAGCGCCATGCCCCCTCTCTCCTGCTCTGTCTCTTTCCCACGCCACGTCAGCACCGCCTGTCCCGTCGGTACTGACTGGAAGTCACCAGAAGCTGCTCTGTCCCTCTCTCTTCTTCTCGAACGCACACGCAAGGGACACAACGTTGTCGTTAGCAAGTTCGTCCTCTTCCGCTATCCCTTGAGTTTGAGCCGACGTGACAGCCCCCTGACGTCACGTCCACGTCACCACAGTCTCTTTCGTTTCTTCTTGCGTGTGTTTCTCTGTTTAAAATTATTATTATTATTATTATTATTATTATTATTATTATTATTATAAATAGAGAAGTCAGCCATCGCTCTTCCTCTCTAGTTAAAGTGCCTCCCCTTTAGAAATTGGCTGCTGTATTTATAGGGATCCGAATGTGGGTATTAGGGTTTATTTAGAAAACCCCACATCTTCATTTATTTCTTCCCTTAATTGATTTGCACTTTATTTCTTACTTCTTTTTCTTCGCTTTCTCTTCTTGAAACACGTGTTGCACAAAAAAAAAGTAAAATCAGAATAAAAATAAAAATAATTAGTTTAAATTAATTAAACTAACTAATGATCATATTAGCTCAATTAAAGCCTTTTAAAAAAAATTATTTCTTTTTCACCTCTATTGACAATTAAAAATTTCTATTTTGCCTTTTACATGGACAAATTGTAAAATTTAAAATTTAATAAATCATTCTACTTGTTTTGTTTGTTGATTTTTACAAAAATATTCACCTTTTGCATCAAAAATCTTAACCTTTTGCATCAAAAATCTTATTCCTTCAAAAATAATTAATTAATTAAAATCTATGAAAATAAGATAAATTATAAACAATATAGACGAATACAAATAATTTTTATGGGAATGAGTACAAATATTTATATAAAAATTATACACATCAACTATCAACTAGATTCAGTATATGATAGTCACTACATCTTCAAATATCTATTTATGCGTGCTCCATCTTTCTAATCATATTAAGAAACTTCTGGTCTAAATATGTTCGTTCTATGTCCATTTTCATACAAATACTTCTGATTAGTTCATTCTTAAACCTCACTGGTCCTCTAGTTATATAACAATCATTTCCATACATAAATTATTTTTTTTTGAAAAATTCATCTAATTATATCTTATTAAATTTCCGTATTTAATAATAATTTTTGGAATTTTAAATTAATTTTCTAATTTTAAATCATTTTTTGTGATTTTTTTATTGATTTATCGAGATGGCGCAATTTTTTGAGCGATCTAGATTGGCCATCGAGTCTGTGCTTGCCTAATGAGTAGAATAAGGTGCTAGGATGATGTGCTAACGTGGCACGATCTGGAACGTTGATTACATGATGGGCTTTCCCACTGAGTGAATTGGACATGCGTGATTGGGTGGCGATGTGACACGATCGGGAGCCTCGATTACGCACGTCTACGCATCTGGACGATCTGACGGTGAAAAATTGAGCGGAGGTGGTGGCTAGGTGTGTGCACGTGTTAAGGTATATATGAATTCCTACTTTTGCTCTCATTTCTCTATTTTAAAAATGGAGAAATGAGAGATGAGGTACATTTTCTCTCCTATTAGCGTATATATATTTATAATAATTAAGAATGAACAATTAAATACTCCCACTGTTTTAAAATATAAGTCATTCTAGTATTTTTTGTTTGTTTCAAAATATAGGTCAGTTTAGATTTACGAGAAAAATGTCTTGTCATTCTTTAATGTCCATCAAGAACTTTTTAATGAGATTTTCAATTTTATCACTGTCTTTATTATAAAAGGAGTAATGCTAAAATTATAGAGATGAGCAAACTGGATATTTTATAATTGATAGCTCATTTATGAGTATCAAAAACCAAGAATGTTAGTATTTTTTGTCAATCATATGTTTTTTTGTTAGGGATAATGCTACACCTATTACCAAATCTACTATTTTCTCTTTACTATATTAGGTGACGGGTAATGCTATACCTACAACCTTTACAACCTTACAATCTTAGGTGTCCCATTCTCATTGGAGATGTGTACAACCCACTTCCACCTACTCTACAATACATTCCAATGAAGTTGTGCCACCTAAGGTTGTAAAAGAAAGGTTGTAAGAATAGGTTGTAAGTGTAGCATTACCCATTAGGTGACACACTACTGTTGGATGTTTTTACTATATACTCTACAATAACATTCACTAACAGTGTAATAGTATACCACATATGGTAGTAAAGAAAAAAAAAAAAAGTAGATTTGAAGTAGGTATTGTATTGCTTATTTTTAACATGCATGTAAAGGTCTAAAATGACTTATATTCTTTTGAAGAAAAAATGGAATTAAAAATATTGTAAGAGCATCCACAGTCGTTTTTCTCAATTGCTATAATATGGCAGCTACAGTAATAGCAAATACGATCGTTCACTGCAGTCGTCGTTTGCTATATTTTTTCTATTTTTTAGAGAGACGGGGTATCATACCCCGTTCGATCGTTTCAAATAAATTAAAAAGATTTAATTACTTATTAACTAAAAAACTATATTAATTAACTAAATTAAATAATATAAAACTAACTAAACCTAATTAATATACTAACTAAACCTATTAATATACAACTAATCCTAAAAGTACACTGCACACAGCATTAAATTTCCCCCTTCAAAGCTGGACGGGGTATCATACCCCGGACGGGGTATGTGTCCCCGTCCCACCTTTTTTTTTTTTTTTTTTTTTCTTCCAATCGCTCAATCCTGAGCGTTGGTTTTATAAAAAAAAAAAAAGAAAAAAAGAAAACAAATAAAAAAAAAGGGAGAGACGGGGTTTGATACCCCGTCCGGGGTATCATTTCCCGTCCGGGGTATCATTTCCCGTCCGACCTTTTAAAAAAAAAAATTAATAAAATCGGAGAGACGGTATATGATCGTCCGTCTGATACGATTAAAAAATTATTATATCCTTCGGACGGTATATGATTCCCCGTCTTCTATATTTGAGAATTCTTACTTTCGTTTCTCAAATTTGAGAAACAGATTTGAGAAGAATGAGAAAAATGGTATATATAGCAAACGAGTGTAGCGCACCGTTTGCTATAATATGAGAAAATGGGAGAAATAGAAAACGACTGTGGATGCTCTAAGCCCACGCTCTCATAAGCATGTGCAATGCGCATGGATCCATTACCTGGTTCTATATTATCATTACCTACATCTAATTAAGTGCTGGCATTAACTCTGAGATTGTTTCAGAAGCTACTCATCCTCAGTCTCAGAGACCTCCATAAACTATCTATATCGAGGGATCACAAATTACCAAAAATTCAATTTACATTTCCGAGCTATCCAAAATCGAGCCTAGTAGGCCCCACCAATCTCCTTCCCAAAGTCGGTCGACATCTGTCCCACAACCCGTCGCAGGCCTCCAAAAACGATTTTTTTTTTTTTGGGTACTGACCCACATTATAAAAATATTAAAAACAAATCTCACCCACTTTCAAAAATATTTACACAACTGATTTAGTTTTGGACGCGTCAATATTAACCGCTATTTAAAATAACGGCATTCGTTATTTATATATCGTTATTTTCAATAGCAGTATCTGTTGTAAAAAATTCTACTGCAGCTATTCGGAATAACGGCATCGGTACATCTTGCATTCGTTTAGCAACTCAATGACTTGAAAAAAAAATTGCAACAAAAAATATTTATAATTGATACCGTTATTCCTAATAATGGCATCATTGTAACTAATGACGCTATTGAAAATAATGGCATCAATATAATCAAAAAAAATAATAAATTCTCTTTTCTCGTTCTTCTTCTTCTACACCTTTTCTACATTAAATATATATACAGAGAGAGATGATGATGAGAGAGAGAGAGAGAGAGAGAGAGAGAGATGATGATGATGATTGATGATGACTGATTGATCAGTAATCATCTATCTCTCTCTGTCTCTCTCTCTCTCCATTACTGCAGAGAAGAAGAAGAAGAAGAACCGAAGAGAGATTTTTTGCAACGAATTTATTTTTATTTTTATAGGTGATGCTACTGACAACAACGATATTAAATTAATAGATGTCGTTATTGACAATAGCGTTTTATGCTGCCGTGTTCAAAACTGAGTCAGTTTGGTGAATATTTTAAAAAGTGGATATGTTTGGTCAATATTTTCAAAAAGTGGGTGAGGAAAAAAATTTCCAGAAACAAGCTCTGAAACACTCTTACGTAAGCCACAGTAGCTCTCTAGATATTGGAGCGAAATACAGAAAAGGTTGTGACAAAAAATTCAATTTAATTTAGATTAAAATAACTGAGTGACAAAACAATACAATAATGGGAGATCAATGTCTTGGTCTAGCTACATGGTTCAATGTAGATGTAGTTACTAGAGATTTAACTCTTTGATCATCAATTCATCATCCAATTTATCATACATTACAAGTTGCAGAGATAGAATTATTGATCTTTAATTCACCTCAATAATATTGAACTCCTATTTGGCATCTATCTGATCGCTTATTCAATAGTTGCGTTTATTGCTTGGATGCATGATCATTAATATTCTGCCCCGTTTATTGCGTATCGAAATGAATTGGCTAAGATTTTTTTTTTTTTTTAATTTTAATTTTAATTTTTTGAAGGAAAAGATGGAGTATGGCCATCCTGATTTATTAATAAGGAGTTAATAAAACAAACTCAGAGTACTGAACAAAGTACAAGGTCTTATAACACATAAAAGAAAACATACTACATCCCTAACATGGGGGAGGGACAAAGTGATAGAATAAAATATCTGACATCCATCAGAAGTACAACACAACATCTAAATCCCCCCCAACAAAATCCTGGGGTGGTGGGGATTAATAAGCAGTAGAGGGTTGTCCTAGCATAGTCGCCTCGTCCCTCAATGTAGCATTGGCCCAATCTCCACCTCATCGTCGTCATACTCCTCTACCTGGAACACACTGGCGATCCTCCCTCGGGTACCAGTAGCAGCGGCAGTAGTCCAAAAGGATATAAGATGCATAATGTGAGTTAAATTACCAGAGATACTTTTATTAGGCCCTCGAAAGTAACAGTTGTTCCTATCTAGCCAAAGTACCCATGTAGTTGTGGCGATAACGATAAACTAGGCTTCTCTCATAGAGCGTCTTTCAGTGGCGAACTTAGAGCCTACCCACAGCTTTTCATACATATCGGGGTATTCGGAAGTTCCTAGGGCGTTGAGTACCTCTACGAGGCCTGGGACATTCCATAAACAGGTGGTCTCGAGTCTTAGTCACTGCATTGCAGAATCCACATGTAGAATCAATATTCATTTGGCGTTTAGCCAGATTCTCTCTAATCAGAATTGCATTGTTCAAAACGAGCCAAATGAATATTTTAATTTTCAGCGGAGTTTTCACCTTCCAGATAATACTTGCCCATTTCGGGCGGCAACCCCAGAAATGAATGCGGTTATAAAGGGAGCGCAAAGTGAATGTACCATTCTTTTCAGGACCCCAAGACTTCCAGTCTGGCCCCTGAGAGTATCTATTTCTCGAGTTGGCGATATGGGCTTGTAGCTCACTAAGCCTGAGTTGATTGTCTGAATTCAGAGGCTATTTAAAGACCGATTTCCAGGCCTTTCTTTTCCATGCTCCGGCCACCATGCAGTGCGGTTGTGACGCTCGTAGGTACAGATCAGGAAATAATTCTTTAAGTGTGTGATCACCACACCACTTATTCCATCAGAATTTGGTGAGTCTGCCATTTCCAGTATAAGCGGTTACTGTTGATTCTTGGTTTTGATGACTACAACACAATACAAAGTTGTTCTACCACATATCTCTTGCAGAGTGTATCAAAGTCAATACCATAGTGAAATACACAAAGGCAACACAATCTGATGAAGCTTTCAAGAGTAATTGATCAAGCTTCAAGACATCAAGACAAAGGTTCAAGCTCAAGACTCAAGTTCAAGACAAGATTCAAAGTGCTTCAAATATTTAAACAAAGTGTCTTGTAATATTGTATTTTTTTTCTTTGAGTCTTAGAAACTTGTAATAGCCTTGTCACACACACACTCACACATACTTTAAATAATCTGAGCATTTTACAAAATCAAAATGTCAAAACAAGCTTGAATAAATTCAGTTGTATGAGTACCAGTCGACCGCTCCTTGGAACCAGTCGACTATCATAGTACAAAACTATCTGAACTCATACAAGCACCGGCCAGTCGACTCAATATGGCAACCCAGTCGACTGTTCAAGCTGTTTCGACAATTTTCTGAATTTAAAACTTGTTTTTCAAATTCAAATAATTTATATTCGTTTTATTACGGTTTATGGAACTGTTTTACAATGTTCCTTGATTCTTACTCAATAAATAGAGTATAGGAATCATTTGGAAAAGGTTCCAAGCATTCTTTAACTTTCAAGACTTTTGTTTTCAATAAGAACAAGTGTTTACAAACTCTCTAAGACTTTGTTCTCTGAATTTCAGTCTAATATAACATTGATTTCATTTTAGACTGAATTCAGAAGTTGACCTAATAGCCACTATACAAAAGCACTATCATATACAAGGCTATAGGTTATTGTAAACTCAATTTTTGTTGTTGTTTTCACTCCCGGGTTGTGAGAGTGGTCCTCTCGGTTGGAGAGTAGGACTCTTGGTTTTAGGGTCGGTTTCATTCTAGGGTGTAGAGTGTGTTTTCTTTCTCTAGTGGTGAGAGAGGTCTACGGATTTGACATTATTGTTGTCAAAGGCCGTAGAGTATTCTTGTACTTTTTCAAGAATATTGGAAAATCTCAAGTGGGTTTCTTGGGGACTGGATGTAGGTCAGGAGGACCGAACCAGGAAACATCGTTGTGTTTGGCTGTGATTGACTCTCTGTGGTTGTATTCTCTCAACTTGCAATTTCAATTTATCTGAGTTTTATTTCAAAAACTTGTCTGGTAAGTCGATTGGTTTTCTGCTATAAGTCGACTGATCAGACTTGTAACACTTTAGTAAAATACTCTTCTTATCTGACCAATAGTGGACTGTATATCTATTTTCAGTTGACTTAACAGTACGAAAAATTCAAGTTTTTAATTAATTTTTATACAACACTATTCACCCCCCTCTAGTGTTATTTTTCTTGCCTACAGGATCCAACAGTTACACATTTCTTGAAAGGTTCATAGGCCTTAGCAATACCTTTCCAGAACCAAGATACCTGTGGGCCCATCATGAAGCCCAGACTTCTCGTCCCATTCCCATGCAAGTATGTGTGAACGAAATCCTGCCATCCCTCTCCATTGGGGTGGAAGATTTTCCACCACCACTTACCCAGGAGGGCGAGATTCATGTCTCGAAGGTCATTGATACCGAGCCTTCTGTGCATCTTCTTCATGCACACCTTTTCCCATCTAATGAGGTGATAGTCCCTACTATCAGGGTTTGCCCCCTTCCATAAAAACTGTTTCTGGATTCGATCAATTCTCTGGAATACCCATCGTGGCATTTCGAAAAAAGGACAGGTAATATGTTGGTAGGTTCGAGAGTACTGCGTTGATGAGCGTGACTCTTCCACCTAGGAATAGAGTTTTACCTTTCCATCCCGCTAAACGACTTTCCACCCGGTCAATGATGGGTTACCAGTCCGCCTTCTTGAGCTTACCGGGTCTTAATGGTAGTCCCAGGTAGGTAATAGGGAAATTTTCCACGGTGCAGTTTAAGATCGTATCATGCTCATGTACCTCCTCTAAGGTTAAAGCATTGGGGATAAGAGCGATTTTGTGGAAGTTAACCCTAAGTCCGGACCAAGCTTCAAAGCTGTAAAGATTTCCTTTGAAAACCGTAGTCTCCTCGATGTTTTCATTTCCAAACAGGAGAGTGTCATCTGCATACTGCAGGATTGAGCATCCAGGACGGTTGACTCCACTGGCCACCGGCGCGATCCATCCTGCCCTTCGGCAGTTATCCATCATTAACTGCAAAATGTTTGCCACTATAGTGAACAGAAGAGGGGAGAAAGGATCTCCTGTCTAAGGCCCCGTTTACACGAAAAGGGGGGACATGCTACCCCATTTACCATGATAGCGGTCCTACTGGTGGAGAGGCACATGCTGATCCATCTGATCCACCTTTTCCCAAATCCTCTTCCAGCTATTGCTTCCAAAAGACTTTCCCATTCGACAGAGTCATAAGCCTTCTTGAAGTCTAGTTTCAGTAAGTAGCTCTTAGAGTTCGACCTATGACAGTGATGGATAGTTTCTTCAGCAGTGGCTATGCAGTCTTGAATGCATCGACCCTTAATAAACCCCGTTTGCTCGCAACTAACGATTTTATCCATTACCTTTCCCAATCTATTAGCGAGTGTCATGGTAATAATTTTAACAGAGCAATTAAGAAGGCTAATTGGGCGTAAGTCCTCCACCTTCAGAGACTCAACTTTCTTGGGGATCAACACAACCTCAGCATAATTAATTCTCCCTAATTTAAGCTTATGATTATAAAAATTGACAAATAAGTTAATAAGGTCGTCTTTGATTTCCTCCCAAAAGGTGAGGTAGAAGAGGATTGGGAATCCATCCGGTCCAGGGGCTTTCTCTTTTCCAAGTTGCGTCACAGCCTCCCAAATATCCTTTACTGAAAAGGGAGATTCCAAGGAGAGAAGATCCAGGTCAGGGTCGACTATGGGAACATTCCAGAACTCATGGTCTAGGGGGACTCTCAAATCCGTCTTTTGATCAAACAGGTGCTTGAAGTGTGCTTGGAATGCTACTCTGATAGCATCGTCATTTTGTAACACTTCCGAGTCAGTTTGGATAGAAGGAATGAGGTTGGATCTACCTCGGGCACTGGCAACCCGGTGAAAGAAAGCTGTATTCGTGTCTCTCTCTTTGAGCCACGAAACCCTGGACCGTTGTTGCCACTTGATTTCCTCCAACCTATAAAGCTGGGCAATGTTTTCTCTGAATTGCAGTAACCTATTCCGCTCTCCTTGTCGTACATCTCTAGTCTCTTCTACTTTTTCAAGCTCCCCAATTCCCTCCAAAAGGGATTCTTTTGCTCTCCAGATCAACACAAATTTAAACCGGTTCCACTTCTTAAGCTTAGTATGCAGTCTTCTAATTTTTTCACACCAGAATGCCAACGCTTCTGTCCCTCTAGTAGGGCTAGCCCAGCTCTCGTTGACCATATGGTAGAAGCCTTGAATTTCCAACCACGTTTTCTCAAATCTAAACTTGGATGGTTTCCTGGGTTGAGCTTCACCTGTGGACAGGATGATCGGAACATGGTCCGTTGTGGGTTTAGGGAGAGACTTAGCCCAGGAAAGTGAAAACTTGTCCTCCCAATCTGATGAGACCATAATCCTATCTAGCTTAGCCAGAATAGATGTCGCTTGCATGTTTAACCAGGTGTAAAGTCTACAAGTGATGGGAATGTCAACCAGTTCTAAATCCACAATGACCTCGTTAAATGCTTCCCTGTCAGAATCACTGGAGCCTCTACCTCTGTGTTCAGAGGTGAACCTAGTAATATCGAAATCACTCTCCACCATCCACGGGTGTGGCCATTGAGAGTGAATCAATCGTAGTTCGGCACAAAATGCCCTCCTAGAGGCAGCCGTGTGTGAACCATACACGACCGTGAATGTGTGGGTCCACAAATCAGTTTTACGTTGGAGCGTTACCGATATGGAGAATTGCCCGTGGTATTCATCTAGGCAGTTAAAAATATTTGGGTTAAAACCTAGTGCAATACTCCCAGAGGCCCCATCAGAGGGGTGAAATTTCCACTCGGACATTCGGTTCCCTCCCAATCTACTGAGTCTCGAAATATGAGCCAACTTGGTCTCGTGCAGACCAACTATGCTGGCTTTAGATTTGGCGATGACATCTTTAACCATTTTTCGTTTGCCCCTCCTACCTAGGCCTCTAACATTCCAGAAGAGAAAATCCATTAAAGGGATTCTAACATTGGACCATGACATGGTTCGTTAACCGAACCCGAGATACGATTAGCTCTGTCACTCTCCCACCCCCTAATCTTATTAAGGAGAAAAGTGTTATGATCAGTATCGTTCACCACTAAATCACAGGTTTAGGCTAGACAAAATATCTCAGAATCAGACAAGAAATTGAAAATAGAAGCTAGGTAGGAACGCGTACCTCCGTCGCTATTCTTAGCACATTTTGCAGCTGCAGCAAGTTTAAGGTAATCATCCAAGGACTCTTTTATAGTCCTTTTCGCAACTTTCTGAACTCTAAACCCTTTGTCTGAACGGCCAAAGACCGGTGCAGTCAATTGAGAGGTAGGGTAGGTGGAGGGAACAAAATCCGGGGAAATAGCTCGTGATTCAACATCAATGTCCTCTGAATCCAAAGACTCCCCTTCAGAGTAGAAAAAATCATCTTTAAGGTTCAGTCTATGATCACGATCGTCTTCATCATTGTGGCTTCCAATTTCAATAGTGGGCTTTCCCGTAACATCAAAAGGAATAAGATTTGGGCTTGGAATATTGGGCCCATGAATAATATGAGTTACTAATAAGATGGGCTCAACTTCAACTTCATTGGGCTGGGTGTTATTGGGCCCTTCAATGGGCCCCTTTCTTTTCTTCTATTCAAATCTGCCTTCTTCTCTTTTATTTTCGTGCTCAGCATTATTGGGCCCCTCATTGGGCCCAAATCCTTTCGTTACTCCTTCTTTACATCTACCTTCTTCGATGACAGCCTGTATCGCTCTTCTGGTCTTCACGCTATCAGTCTGTTGTGTGGCATGTGGCTCCTTCTTATTTGCTGGACGAGCGATCGAGGTAGGTCTTGGGGTTGGCAAAGTCAGGGGCGTCTTCTCCGAAGCTTTGATGCTTTTGTTTTTGTTTCGTTTTGGAGCTTTTCCCCATTCTCCATTGCTTTCGTCTCCCAAAAAGACCGCTCCTTTCTCTTTTTGAACCACTTCCATGGTTCCTCCGTTCGTCTTCTGCCCCAAAATGGCCTTTTCTTGCTGTGTCTCCCGTCCACAAGGATACAACCTTTTCCCTTTTGGCGAAAGAGTTTGTCTGTTTGGGACCTTGGGGGTCTCACCATTTTCAGCTGTGGTTTGATCTTCCCCATCCAACTGTACCTCCTCTATGGTTACTAGGTGTTGACTTCCATTTCTAGCTTTGTGTAAGCTCAGATTTTCGAGACGAGAAATTGGGTCTACCCCAATTGCCATTTTTGGTTGGGATTGTAGATCCACTTTTTGCAGTCCATCCTGACCGTTGGGGCTCCTGATCAAGCCTCGATATTGGCTGTCCAATGTTGGTGTAGTTTTGTGTGAAGCTAAGTTCGCCGTTGTTTGCCCTTGGCGTTCCTCCGTCCCCCTTGCAGCTCTGATGAGTTCCTTATGTGCCCGTTCAATTTTATAGGCCCCATCGATGATACGTTCCAACTCCGGTGAGGTCACTTGTTTGTAGGAACGACCGTCTCTGAGCGAGGGGGTGGGGGAAGATTGCATCTGGAGCTCAGCCTCTGACTCCGCTAACTTATTAAGAACAAAGCGTATGAGGTATGAGTCTTCAAAAGTGAACACTTTTGCAAAACACGGCATGAGTGTGATATCTGGGCTTCGGATAAGTATTCTGGCAGATATAATCTCTGATCGTCGGACTATCTTCTTGTCGATGTCTTCGATTGTTCCAAACTCTGAGATGATTTCTTGCAGTGCTTCTTTCTTCCAGAAGTGGAGTGGGACATTATGAATCCAACCCTAATACTGTTCACCCTGCGGTAGTTCCGCTCCAAATCTGGTTGACCAAAGGACGAATTCGACCTTGAAATGGTCAAAGTCCGCAGTACCCAAGTTGCATACCTCGATCAACTTCTCCGGTGAAGGGAATAAAACTAGGAATTGACGGTGGCACAACTTTTTTGCTACCCAGTCCCTGTGAGCCTTCATTAGCCACTTCAGGTTAAGGGCATGGAGGATGTGGTTCTCCGATGGACTTCGTGATCTAACTTTAGCTATTTCACACCATTGACGAAGCCATTTCTCTTCATTTTTAATGATATCTAGGCTGTTGGCAAGCCGGATATAGGATGGATTATCAGGTGACATGCCTCTTCTAATTGGGCGCTCATCATCATTGTTAGAAGTAATGACGTTGGTGCAGTCGTACGACATATGCCCCATTTCATGCACTTAAGGCATCACACCTCTTTTGTACAGTCTTGCCGGAAGTGCCCCAAGTAACCGTAGTTGAAACATGGTGTTGGTTTGCGTTTCCCTTTCCTTTGCTTTTTTTGTTTTCTGTCTGTGAAGGTAGGGAATTCTGGTGCCTTTTCGTCACTTTACTGATCACTGTCACCCACGGCTCAATGTCCTCTCCATTCCATGTAGGAGCCCTCTCCACTGTTGCCTTGTCTTGGGAATTCCCTTCTTGGGCCCTCTCGACAATGGGCTTTGGTGGAGATTGAGCCTCCTGCATCTGATCGGGGGGAGACTGAACTGGGTAGACAGAAGAGTGTTAGGGCTTTTTGTGGTGATTGGAGGTAGGGGAGGTGGGGATTTGTCTGAGATGTAGGGTAGGGTTATTGTATTGTTTAGCCTCCCACTTCAGAGGTGGGGGAGCCTGTGGGGGGAGGGTGGAGGTTATGGCTCGGGGCCTTGGTGATGGTGTTAGGGTGGGTGTTGTGGTGGTGCAGTAGAGGGAAAGTGTTGTGGTTGGTGGTGAGAGGAGGGGTAGTTAGAATTGGGGTGGTTTGGGTGGGGGTGATTCCTTTGAGTGTGAGTTTTTGGATGCTGTAACCACTGACCCTGGCTATGCTGAACATTCCTTCTTTCAATGAAGCGACGTTGGTCTCGGGGGTGGTCATTCTTACGCTCAAAAGAGCTAGTAGGAGGACCCCCTCTATGGGCCCATCCTTTTGGCACTGTCGTAGTGGGGTGATGATGACTATAATCTCGGCCAGACCGTTGCTGATGCGCACTTAGGTGTGCATGCACGGGGTGACGAGGATGTCTGAGCCACCATTCCTCTTCGTTAGTAGGGGTGTTCAGCAGATGTGGTTTCTGTGGTTGGGGGGTGTGATCAGCAATAGTAATAGGGTTTGCAGTGATCGCAAGGGTGGAGTGATCAGCAATAGCAATAAGGATTGCAGCAATAGCAGTAGGGTTTGCAACAATAGCAGCAGCGGGGGAAAGTGAAGGAGGCAAAGGAGGAGAAGGGAGGGGGTTTGCAATGTTCGCTAGGGTAGGTACCTGGTACTGGACCTTCTCTGTGGGCCCTCACCCACTGAGCTCAAGCTCCGACAATTGCATTGATACTTTGCACCTTATCAAAATAGATGGGTATTCGGTTTTGTGATAGGTATTGCCAAAGATAGTAAGTGAAGGTGGTCTATGGTATTGCAGAACAGGTGAAGGGTGGTACGAAGACGAAGAGGAAGACCAGGTTGCAGCTCAGGGAGATAGGGAAGAACAGGGGAGGAACTAATGTCGGGAGTGAGGTAGGGGGGGAGATTGAGAGGAAGCCATTCTATCCCTTCACTAAATATGAATTGGCTAAGATTGAAATGGAATTATACTTGTTGCTGCTTATTTTAGTGTGAAAGCAAATAGATAGGTAGTTTATATTTAAAGAAAATTGCTAAAGATTTAACATTTGATCGCCGTTATAAAAAGTTGTTAGAATTTCTGAGATTGGATCTGGACCTTCAAAAAGTCTGAAACACCGAGGGGTGGCCTCGATGATAGAATCTCTGATGCTCAAGTCAGAACCAAACAGAGAAAGAGAGTTTGAGCGAGAAATTGACAATTACCTTCTGACTAAGGAGGGTGAAAGGTATTTATAGGTCTGAGCAACAGTTAGGAGATTGATGTGAATCCATTAGATTGATATGAATTCCTTATCTCCTATTGATTTTCCCCTTAAGAGATAAAACTCTTTTGTCTGGGGATACTATATTTGACTTACAGCCATCATGGGCTGGGTGTCTCTCATAATGAGAAAAGTCATTTTTAATAGGCTTGAAAGCAGTCCTTTTATTGTAGATGTGCCTGAAGAAAGCCCATACCTATTAAAGAAGCATATTATGGTTAATTTTCATCTTGAAGCTTAAGGATATATGCTAGAATCGTACATCCCTGATTTGCTGCGATTTTTACCATTATTATAAGCCCGCACTCTCGGAAGATAATTTCTTTGCCTTTCAGGAAGCAGTTCGCTTTATTTCGAACTTCTAGAGTACAATCTTAGCTTTCAGGGACGATTGGAGATACCTGTACCTGATAGGCTTCTGGAGGCGGTGAATATTTTCCCGGATTTTTTTAAATTTTTCTAGAATTTTCCCTATTTTTTTGGATTTTTAATAACTTTTCCAAAATTTAAAATTGCTTTTTTGAATTTTTAAAATTAATTTGTCCCAATTATAATTATTTTTGGAAATTTTAATTTATTTTCCAAATTTAAAAATTATTTTTGGAATTTTTAATTAAAATTTGAATTTTAATTAATTTTGGGAGACTTTTTTTTATTAAATTTTCGGAGCTTTCACGAATTTTTGAGCAATCTGAGTCGTTGATCAGGCCTGGCTCGCCGCTGATGTGATCAGGTGGCTGATAAGCGAGTAGAAGAGAAGCGGATGACGTGGTGGGTTCTGGTGCGTCCATCATAGGGGAGCTCGCTTATCGAAGTGATCAAGCGGCTGAAATTAGAAGTGGAGCGGTTCTGATGAGGCAGACGACACGGCTTCATCGCATGCGTCCATCGCTTGTGCGCTTGATTTTGTGAGAAATCCAATGGTTGATGTTCACTGTGGGAACCCCTTAGCTCGGCTGACCGTTTTGCCGAGCTCCTCCTCTTCTTCTTTCGAATTTCTTTGTTTTTGCAGACCTCGCTTCGGGCGAGCTTCAACCTCGGCGACCTCAGGGCTTTGGTGAGCTACTTCGTCGAGCTGGGGGTTGACGAGTAGGGCTTCGGCAACCCGAGGTCTTCGGTCGAGTGATGAGTTTGGTGTGCATGGTTATGGCGAGCTAAGAGCTCGACGGTGTTGCTTCGGACTTGCTAGGGAGTTGGTGAGCTCGGCTAAGGAGCTCAGTGAAAGAGCTTGGAGAAGGAGTTCAGCGGTGGTTTTTGTAGGCGAGCTCGGGCTCAGCGAAGCTATTGTGGTTGACCTGCAAGGTCGGCGAGCTTCATCTTGGCGGGCTGGGAGCTCGGCAAAGATTGAGTTTCGGAGTTTGGATTTCATAGTCAGGGTTTTATACTCGGGTTGGGTTTGTGAAACCGACCATTCACTTACTCATTCAAAAAGATTTTAAGACCAGAGTTGGGTTTTGACCTCCTTCTATCTCTTTCTTTTGATGTTGCTTTTGTGAAGCTTGGGCATTTTTTTGTTTTCGTCCCTTCGAGCTTCGATTGGAGTTGTGAACGGGTACCTTTCTTCTCCGAGGAGATGATGGTCAGAGAGTTGGAGCTAAGGTAGAATTCAGAGGATCTCGGTGTGCTGTTGGTCTTCAAAGCTTCAGGTTGTGTTTGGACTTAGCTTTGAGTGGGGTTTTGAAGCTTGCTCGGGTTGGAGATTGATTTGCTGTCCATACTTGGGGTTGAGCTTAGAGTTGAGAGCTTGTAGCTTGATCGTCTCGTCTGGAGTTCTTATCCATAGCTGGAGGTGTCCAACTTATTTGGGTATGCTTGCTTTTGGACTTGATCACATTTCTTGAAGCTTCAAGTCTCTTTGGTTTTGATTAGGTTTGAGTTTTGGCCGAGATTTTTGAGAAGCTAGGATTTTTGTAGAGTAGGAGTCCTTTGAATCTTCCTGTCTGCAAAGGGTTTTTCGCATCGGTGTGTATACCCCGGGACCTACTAGATTTTGTGACTACCATATTTCTTCCATGTATGATAAAAACCCTTTACTTCTCTTGGCACCTAGGCGTGTCTTCGTCGACAAATTTTTCAAGATTCATTGTTTTCATTTTTGTTTGAGGCTTGGGCTTTGGAGTTGAGTTGGTTGATGGTGTCTCTTTATTTGAGTTTAGATTTCAAAGTATCATCGAACTAGACAATTTAGAAGTTTTATTCGAGTTTTTGCCCACAAAGTGTTTGTTGAGCATTCTACCTCATCGAATTGCTCTTTCGTAGTCTGAATGTTGTGTTGTTCGTTCCGTTGGACCGCTCTTTCATTGACCAAGCATTGTGTTGTTCGCTTGTGTTGTCGACCAAGTGTTTCGTCACTCATTTTGCTGAACTGCTCTTTTGTCAACTAAGTGTTGTGTTGTTCGCTTGTTTGTCGATCGAGCAATTTATTGTTGGACAAGCATTCGGTTCGTCTGGGAGTTGAGTGCTTTGACCATTGGATCAGGTGTTTGTGTCTGACATAGAAGAGCTATTGTAGAGACAGGATCCAAAAGGCGGTCGGATTGTAGACTTGCTGTTTGACCCTAGCAAGTTTGTTGAGGCAACTCTAGGACGGAGTTGAATGTTTGAACTTGTTGTTTGCTCCCGGCAAGTTTGTAGAGAAAACTCTGAGACGAAGTTGGACATACAGCTTGTCGTTTGATCCCAGCAAGTTTGGAGAGATAACTCTAAGACAGAATTGGTCTTGGAGAGATAACTCTAAGACAGAGAGCTTGCTGTTTGTGCCAAGCAAAATTGTGGAGACACTCTTTGACGGAGTTGAAAGTTTGAAATTGTCATTTATACCCAGTAAGTTTGGAGATACAACTCTGAGACGGAGTTGTTCGAATAACGTGCTGTTTGATCCCAGCAAGTTTGGAGAGAAAACTCTGAAATGGAGTTGAATGTCAAAATTGCTATGCCCAGATGTAACTTTGAGGTGGAGTTGGTCGTAGAGCTTGTTGTTTGGGCCTGTCAACTTTGTAGAGATAATTCTAGGTCGGCGTTGGAAATCGAGTCTATTGCATGCAGATAAGGGGTTGGTGGAAGGATTGGAGTGAAGAGCGGGGAGTTGAACTCGTTGCTTGGAGTCAACGAGTTGTTGATGGAGCTCAAGCAGAGAGCAAGGCGTTGAGCTCGTTGTACTGAGTTAACGAGCTGTTGAAAGAGCTCGAGCAAAGGGCAAGGAGTCAAACTCATTGTTTGGAGTAAACAGGTGGCTGATGGGGCTCAAGCAGTGAGCAAGACATCGAGCTTATTATTCGGAGTCAACAGGTTGCTAATGGAGCTGGAGCAAAGTGCAGGGTGTTGAACTCGTTGTTTGGAGTTAACGAGTTGCTGATGGAACTCGAGCAGTGAGAAATGAGCCGAACTCGTTGTATGAAGTTAACGAGTAGCTGATGGAGGTCGAGCGATGTGTAGGGTGTTGAACTCAATGTTTGGATTTAACGAGTTATTGATGGAACTCGAGCGGTGAGCAAGGAGTTGAAGTCATTATTTTGAGTCAACGAGTTGCTGATGGAGCATGAGCGAAGAGTGATGTGTCGAACTCGTTGTTTGGAGCAAACGAGTTATCGACGAAGCCTGAGGGAAGAGCATGGCATTAAACTCGATGTTTGGAGTCAACGGGTTGTCGATGGAGCTCGAGCGGATAGCAGAGCGGTGAACTCATTGTTTGGAGTCAACAAGTTGTTGATGGGCCTCGAGTGGTGAGCAAGGCATCAACTCGCTATTTGGAGTCAACGGGTTGCTGATGGAGCTCTAATGATAAGCAAGGCGTTAAACTCGTTGTTTGGAGTCAACGATGTGTTGTAGAAGCTCGAGCAGTGAGCAAGGAATTGAAATCGTGCAATGATTTGTTGATGGAGCTCGAGTGAAGAGCAAGGCATTGAACTCGATGTGTAGGGCCAATGAGTTGTTGATGGAGACTTAGCAAAGTGCGATGTGTTGAACTCATTGTTTGGAGTCAACAGGTTGCCAATGGAGCTCGAGCAGAGAGCAGAGATGAACTCGTTGTATGGAGTTGATGGAGGAACTTGAGAGGTAAGCTGGGAACCGGACTCGTTGTATGCAATGAAAGAGTTTTTGATGGTGCTCAAACGAAGAATAGAGCATTGAACTCATTGTTTGGAGCTAATGAGTTGTTTTTGGAGCTCGAACGGACAACAGGGAACCAGACTCGTTATATGCAGTGAACGAGTTGTAGATGGAGCTCGAGTAGAGAGCAGAGCATTGAACTTGTTGTTTGGAGTTAACGAGTTGTTGCTGGAGCTCGAGCAATAAGGAAGGTGTTTGAACACGTTGTTTGGAGTCAACGAGTTGCTGATGAAGCTCGAGTGGTAAGCAAGGCATTAAACTTGTTGTTTGGAGTCAACAGATTGCTGATGGAGCTTCAGCAGTGAGCAAGACGTCAAACTCGTTGTTTAGAGTCAACGAGTTGTTGTTGGAGCTCGAGTGGTGTGCAAGGCATTGAACTTTTTGTATGGAGTCAACATGTTGTTGACGGGGCTCGATTAAAGAGCTAGTTATTGATGGAGCTCGAGCGGTGAGCAAGGCAACTAACTCGTTGTTTGTAGTCAACGAGTTGCGGATATTTGAAGTGGAGTCCTATGTGTTTGTTCAGCGCTGAAGTAATTATGTTCTTCTCTGTGCTGACGAGTAGTCGTGTACATTGGATGAGGTCTTTGAGGCGTCAAGCTTGCTTCCTTCGCAATACGCTGTGCTTGACGGAGTTAGGACTAGTCCGTTTGTGCGGTGCGTTATGCAAGGCTAAGTTGGAGCTTGATCGGATGAAGGTGGTAGGAAACACCTGGAGCTTGCCCGCCTAAGGATGACCTGTCTTGAATTTTATCGTTAAGAGTTGAGGCGGCCCTGCGGAGCTGTTCGCTGGTAGGAGGCCTGGGAAAAGGTTTGTGTCTCTTAGGCAGAACATCCCTTTATGTAGCTAGAAGGACGACTTGTAGGATAGCTTGTTGTATGTTGTTTGCAAGACGTTTGTAGCGATGTTTAAGCTAGAGACATAGACTCATTGTAATTCTCCAGTTGTAACGAGACTTATTGTTTGTGAAATAAGAAATCTTTTACATGTGGGTACCTTGTACTGTGATATGTTGCCTTGCGGGTTTGCTAGTCGTAGGAGCTGCTCTTAGGGAGAGTTGGACTCCGGACTTGCCATTTTGTACTTTATCTAGTTATAGGAGCAACTTTGAGAAAGAGTTGATTTCCAAACTTCCTATATGGGTCCTCCAACGAATTGTGAGAGTCACATCGAGTGGCGAGTTGAACTCCGAAACTTGCTTTTTTTGCACGTTTGTTGGAGTAACTACAATCCATGATTTTGGACATCTAATCTATCTTTAAGGAAATTTGACAAGTTTCAGGAACATGTCAAATGGTGAGTTGAGCTTTAAACGTGCTTGATTGCAAGTTGCTAAAGCAACTCCGAGCCATGAGTATGGATTCCAAATTTGTTGTTTAGGAATTTAAGAAGTTGTAGGAGTAGATAGAATGACAAGTTGAGCTTTGAACGTGCTTGATTTCAGGTTGCTAAAGCAACTCTGAGCCATGAGAATGAACTTCAAACTTGTCTTTGAAGAGTTTAACGAGTTGTAGGAGCAGATCGAATGGCGAGTTGAGCTTTGAATTTGCTTCTTTGCAAATTACTAGAACAACTTTGAGCCACCGGTATGGACTCCAAACTCGTCTTATAAGGAGCTTCTAATGATTTTTTGGTGCCGTTTTTAGGAGTAGGCTTGGCATTTAACTCATTGTATGCATCCGTAAAGTTGGATAATAACTCTACAAAAATTAATATTGGGTTTTATTGGAAAATAAAACTAAGCAGCTGCTCCAGTGGCTGGCCTTTATTTCATGTAGTGACCGGTAGCGAAAGCGGTCTTTATTGAAAAGTAAAACTAAACGGCTACTTTAGTGGTTGTTCTTTATTAGAAAATAATGAAAATATGAAGAGCAGAGGGGCATTAAGCGCCCTTGTTGAAGTTCATTAGGTGTTTCACTTTCCAAGTCCCTGTTGATTTCCCCTTGCCCCCCAGGTCTTTAAGTTGATGAGCCATAAGGCGAACAACTTAGTTGACCTTGTTTGGACGTGCCTGTTTTAGAGCGGGCCTCCTCTTGTTTTGCAAAGAGAAAGAGAGATCTTCAAATTTTCCTATGTGTTTTGGCATGCCTATTTCTTTCCGTTGAATGAGTGGAGTGGCTTCGGCCGAGGATTCAGGTCTATTATTGTGCTTTCTGAACCTGAAAGTTGTTTATTCTGATGAGAACAAATTTAGACTAGGTGGGAGATGACTTGACAGGTCTGAAAGTTCTTAGCAGGATTGTGAAGGGCAGTAGCTACAAGTTCATTTACGGATTTGGAGTTGCTATGACTGCTTTCTGGCGGGAGTTCTATGGCGTCGAGGGGAAGAACCGAATCCCCCATTGTAGCAGTGTAGCATGCTCGTGCTGCCTGTTGGCTCCCTACAACTTGGCCCATGCCTATCGTTGTTGGGAACTTCATTTTCATGTGGTAGGCGAAAGAAACTTTATTTTCATGTCTTTCTTCCCCTTGCATCTAGTTGAGTTGCTCGATTCATCTTCTGTTGGAGGAGTAGAGTGGCAGCTCCATGAGCATCGAACCTGATCTTGAGTTCCTCGGATATCTTGGAGGATGGCATGCTTAAAGTTTTACAATTCGACCCTAATGACTGGGGCTTCTTGCTCTTTGTTTCTCTCAAGATACTTTCAACTCTCATGAGTCGAGCTTCTTTTTTTGCAGTGCGCCCCATGTAAGAGGTGGAGTATCTTGATCTCTGTCTTCGGGGAGAGTTGCTTCTCTGGTTCACTTGACGTTCTGAGCAGAAGGCCTCGGGCCGGGTATTCCTCTCATTGAAATAGATCCGTAAATCGGTCCCTTGTTATTTGACATTGATGATTTGACGGAGATTTCTTGACCCCTGAGGACCTCGCGAGACCATTGAATAGTGGAAGAATTATGGACTGAGATACGATCGTGCAGAGGGTGATGTTCATTACGCGTTTCAAGACGGCTTTGTCAAGAGTCCCATGGTGTTTCACCATTGATGAAAGCTTGATTAGGCTGTTGGGGTGGATCCAGATGTTGAAGAGGAATTGGGTCCTCCAGGAGAAGAGCTTGTTGACGAAGAGAGTTGGTTAGATGGCTTGAGGCCGCTACTCTTTCTTAGTCTAGGTGGCATGGCGGTAAGTCTGATCTGTTATGTAGATACGTGTAGTTTTTCACAGACGGTGCCAATCTATTGCTTCTTATTTTGGTGTGGGAGTAAACAGATAGTGAGATTATATCTGAATAAAACTACTAAAGATCTAACCTTTGATCGTCGCCGTAAAAAGTTGTTAGAGCTTCTGAGATTGGATCTGGATCGTTGATTGAACACCTGCTCTTAATCCAAAGGTTGTTGATGGGGCCAATGGACCTGGAGAAAACCTGAAGCATCGGGGGTGGCCCCGACGACAGATCCTCCAATGCTCAAGTCAGAACCAGAGAGAGAAAGACAGTTTGAGAGAGAAATTGTCGATTACCTTCTGACTGAGGCGGGCGGAGGGTATTTATAGGCCTGAGAAACTGTAAAGAGATTGGTGTGAATCCATTAGGTTGATATGATTTACTTATCTTCTATCGATTCTCCCTTTAAGAAATATGACTATCTTGTCTGGGGATAAGAGATTTGACTTATAGCCCTCATGGGCTGGTTGTCTCTCCTAGTGGGCCTAGTTACTTTTAATGGCTTGAAAGCGGCCCATGTCTTGTAGATGAGTCTAAAGAAGGCTCATACCTATCAAAGAGGCCGGTTATGGTTAATTTGCCTGTAGAAGCTTTATGATATGTGCTGGAATTGTATGTCCCAGATTTACTTTTATTTTTATCATTATCAATACTAAAAAAAGGGTATAACATTATTACTTATATATATATATATATATATATATATATATATATATATATATATATATATATATATATATATCGAGGGCAATCACAGATTAAATACACAACAGAAAAATTACAAAATATCGAATACTAGCCATGGATCCATGTGAAAACCATAAATCGTGTTTAGGAGTTATACCTTAAAGATAGATCTGGTGTCTCCAAAATATGCCAATCACAGCACTGCAAAGATTGTGGTGCCTCTACTGTATCCACACGAATAGATCAAATCAAGCTTTCCTCATGCAGCGGTGCTAACTGCAGGAAGGGGATGTTCCTCACGATCTCTCTCTCACAGTTCTTGTGACGGCTAGGGTTTTCTTATGTATCTTTTGCACAAAAAATAGATCGTATATATAGGTGCAGATTATCAACCCTAAGAGAGTGGTGAAGCGATTGGACTACAATCCAATCTGGGTCAGATTCGTATTTGGACCTTCTAACTTTAGTTAGTCCATTTAATCTAATTAATTACCCAACCATGTCAGGAATCCAAGTCTTACTAGGATTCCCAATTAAATTCATCTCATGAATTTAAATTCAAATTTTGATCCATTCTAAGTGCGTGACCCTATAGGTTCCTATTACGTTGACAGTAATACTATAATCATATTCTAGTGTTACAAACAGTGAGCGGTATGTAGCAATATATTACTTGTACTCAAGTAGCGGGAATGCCAATGATTTGACATAACATATCCTTGACCAATATTACCATGTAGTCTAGTCCTTTGTTCAGATATCTTAATTGACCAAAAGGTATAGTGCATGTCACCTTTGTATACTTTAATCGTTGGTTTCTTGATGTCCGAATAGACTTACTAAAACAAATGCGCTCAATATTTCATATTGACTCATTTGAGCACGACCATGCATTTTGCAGTCTCACTCAATCATGGGGCCCGTATATATCGCTCCTGTTATGTAAAAGGGATAAATCCTATCTAAGTCACTCACATCCCTCCGTATGATTTGCAGTATTTCCAATAGTTGACTTTATAATCACCTTATTATAGGCAACGTTTGACGGTATTAAAACATATAACTTCTCATGTAGGTAAACATAGTAACTTCAAGTCAAAGGACTACGCATACCATGGTCACTGTGAGAACTGCTTATGAAACTCACTTAACGATCCGTGTAGTGCTCATGTTGGGTCAGTCCAGTACATTATTCTTACTCTAATATGTACTCATGTGAAGACTTGATATCTCATATCCATGACCGGTGAGAATGGTCATCAGTCTACTCACAAACTAGTCTCTGTGTATTACAGTTGTCCTAATTCACAATAAAACTTGACTAGGAACATTTAAGAATAGTATTCTGATTTCAGCCAATAGGATCTCACAATTAAGTCATGCACTTGATATTCCATGACTTTGAAATTATTATTCTAAGGACTTTATTATGTTTATTTAATTCACAGTAAATAAAATGCCTCAATAGAAAATAAATGTAATGATACAATGTAAACTAGTAATGTCAATACACAACTGACATTTAGGGCATACACCGACAATATATATAGAGTAATGCTCCATTGCAAACCACTAAAGCTGTTGTTCGGAACAACAACTTTGTTTATTTTGAACCTTAGGTTATCTTCAGAACAACGGCTTATGTATACAACCTAAGTCGTTGTTTTGAAACAACGGCTTAGGTTTATAACCTAAGCCATTATTTCCAACAATGGCTTTAGTGAATTGCATACCCGTTTGCACGAGACCCGTTTGCACGAGACCTGTTTGCAACGGAGCATTGCTTATACACACACACACACACACACACACACACACACACACACACACACACACACACACACACACACACACACACCCCGTTGCGCACTCTTCATGTGCTCACCCCCGTGGGCATTATCCCATAACAGCCCGATCAAGAGAAGGATCATGATCTTGATCGGGCAGCTCTCCTTTATCCCGAGCTCTCACTTATGATGAAGGGGGTAAATGATTCATTTCACCCTGTTTTCCTTTCTTCTGTTATCTTCTCTCTCACTATTCTCTTTCAATTCTCCCTCATTTCTCCCGCTTTAGAAACCCGACATCCCCCAAATTTCATTAAACCCTAGCTTTGCATTTTAGGTCCAAATCCGACGAGATCTTCCCCAAAGCAGAAGCTTTTCTCTTCCTCCACCCTACTCTGAAACCCTAGATCCCTATATATTTGAAATCACCCCCAATTCTCCCAACTTCCGAAACCCTAGCGCCCGACCTCCCGACATCCTCTCTCGCTCTCTCTCTCTCTCTCTCTCTCTCTCTCTCTTCGAAATCCCAACCACCCCACTCCGCATCTTCTGATGCCCCGAAACCTTAGCTCCAAAATACACCCCCAAATCCCCCCAAATCTGATTCGGTCATCTTTTAATGTTTGTAGGATCATTTAACTGAATGTTAGTTGGATTATTTAATGTTCTTGAATATGTAAATGACTTCATGTTTGAATTGCTAGTGATTCATAGTCTGTAACATTGTTCAAGTAGTCTGAACCAATATGTGTTTGAATATGTAAATAGCTTAATGTTTGAATTGCTATTGCTTCATAGTCTGTAACAATGTTGAATTTACAATGCTTGCTTGTGACTGTTATTTTTGGTGGAAATGTTTTTTCTATCTCGATCTTAAATCTCTTTTTGACATACATATAGTTTCTTAGCTCCTCTCAGAGCACATCCATAATAGAATTATCTTTCATTTTATTCATTACCAACTTACTAGTTCTTGGTGTAGGTATATCATCAGCTTCTCCTCGTACCACTATATAATGTTCATTTTCCTTGCCACTGAGTTAACCCCTTGCTTATTGACTATCCAGCCCACATTTCTAAACTACAATATGCCTTCCATTAACTTTCTGGAAGCTAAATGTATCTCTTATCAAAGGGTTCAATGTTTCCTAGACTGATCCTTTTAAACTCATAGCAGATGTGTAACAAAAAAAAGCCGGCCAAAATATGTTCAAAACAAGAAAACGACTCCAATAGACTAATAGTAGCAAGCTTCGCTTTGGCAAAACATGTAAAATGCAACTAGAGCCAAAACAAAAAATATACAGTCATGGATAAAGAATATGATCTTGAATCGAACTCGATAGTAAATAGTTGCATCATACAAAATTTGTTGCTGCAACTGAAGACATAATACATTTTACACTCCTGAATAAAGTAAACACATATTACACTCCTGGACCAAAGCTGACTGATCATCACATCCTAGTATTACTTAACAAAGACCGCAATAGTAGCAGTTAAAACCAAAGCCAACTCCAAAATTCAACCATGACAGTTAAAACCAAACCACACTCAAAAAAATCAACCATGACATTTGATGTGGCTAAATAATTTGGTTCAGTCCGAGTCGTCTGATCCCCTCAAATTCGCTCCTATCTGATCATTAGGCCTGATGATCCAACGAGCTTTCTAAAATTTCAGGCCCACCAAGAAACGGGTCGACCCTGCCTATTAGAGTTAACATACCCACACTCTCTGCCAATAAATAACAGGCCCCCTTTTCCCTACAGAGGTAATGAACTTTTCTCCACCTGAACCCTAGATATCATTTATTTCAGTGACTGACTAGATCGTTAGAGGGCCTGCCATCGGGACCACTCCCTGTGTTTCTAGGCATTTTACAGGTACTGATGGGGTCAGCGACCAGAAGTTCCTCTACACAGCTCCGACATCTCAGACCCAGATCTGTGACTGAGATCTATCTTAGATCTGTCCATTCCACTATAAATTAAAAGAACCCACACATAGTGCTCCCACACTTAAAAAAGCAGCATCAGGTTGGCACCGTCTGTGGGAAGGGCGTCAGACTGATTCGATCTCAGGCTCGGATCTGACCCTAAGACCGTGCTCTTCCATTGCACCAAAGGCCAGGAAAGCAACAATGGCGGGACGTGAAACCGACCCTCCTCAACACTCACGCATCCACGCCCTCACGCAGGTGTCCCGAAGGCAACTAGCCGAGCATTAGTTGGAGCTCGGCCCGAGCGCTCCACGTTCGGTCGCCGACGACCTCCGACATGTCCTTAATATTCGATACCCCACGAATGACCTCCGGAATTAGCTCAGTTGATTGTGGAGAGGGGTTGCACCATCTAACTAGGCTCAGACCCACAACATCTGTTTGTCTCAGGGTCGAGAGCATTGCGCACCCCCCTCTCCGAGAGAATACCCGCCCTTGCGTGGCCAGGGCGAGTAGGCCCCGGTCTCGAGTGACGAGTTCTGGGACTTTCGAAACGAGGTCCTCCAGGCTCTCCGAGGTGGTCCCAAAGCCAATTGTCCAAAAAATGACCTTCGCAGGGAGGAAGCCCATGATAGCGAATCTTGCGATTCAATGAGGTCAGCGAGGCACGAGGAGGCTGTCCTCCAGTGCCTCCAAGAAATGGAGAATTGCCTTGATCGGATCGGAGAAAGTGGGCCCCAATAGAATCGAGGGTGTCGACCTAACCGAACCCCATTTTCCGTAACCATACTCGACGCTGAAATCCCAAAGAACATCAGACCCCTCAGTTCGAGACGTACAGTGGAAAGTCTGATCCTGTTGATCACATTGAAGGGTTCAAAACCCTCATGATGATTCACAGCGCCTCGGATCCTCTCCTCTGCCGTGCATTCCCAACCACTTTACACGGCCCAGCGCGGGAATGGTTCTCGGAACTCTCTTCCAGCTCGATCTTCTCATTCGACCAGCTGGAGACGAGCTTCCTTGCCCACTTTGTGATCAGCCGGAAGGTTGAGAAGACGAGCGTGTCCCTCCTGGACCTCAACCAGAAGGAAGGAGAATCCCTTGTGGACTTTGTGCGGAGGTTCACTACCAAGGCCAGGGTAGTTTCCTGTCTAGATGCTGGTGTTGCATCCGCAGCCTTCCACACAATGTTTTCCATGGCCAGCTTAAGGCATCCCTGGCGAAGAAGCCTCCTCTTGTCTTTCCCGATCTCCTTAACAGGGTTGAAAATTATAAATGAGCCAAGGAGGCTCTTCACACAGAAAGAGAACAAAGTCCCTGCTAGGGGGAAGAGAAAATTCGATGACCCTGAGGGTACCGAAGAAGGCCCAGAAAGACGCCCTTGATAAAAAACGACCTCCACCTATTCCCCGTTTTGAGATATTCACTCCCCTAACTCAGAGCGTAACTGCCATCCTTATGGAGACCGAGGACATGGGGATGGTCCGCCATCCTCTCCGAGCGAAAAAAAACAAGAAGAGTGACAGAAGATTCTATTTTCGGTTCCAATGGGACCATGGGCATGAAATCAATAGTTGCCACGCTCTCAAAGACGAGATCAAGGCACTCGTACAGAGGGGATATCTGAGGGAGTTCACTCGAACTGACCCAAGGGACCGGAGAACATCACCCCATCCCCGGATGTCCGACAGGGATCCTGAAGTGGAGCCCAAACCAGAAAGGGTCGGGGGGAAGGCCATCCTTCACTGCGTCCACTGAGGACCCATAGGGGGAGAATCCCGCACCTCACGCAGGGCCTTTGTACGTGAGGTTAACTCCATTCACAACTACACGCCCCCATCCCGCAAGCGGTGCCAATTTCATTCTCCAACGAAGACCTAGAAGGTGTCCGGGTCCCTCACTGTGATGCTCTTGTAATTAGCCTCGGCAAGGCGAATTAATGTGAATTATTTGCAAGTGTACAAAATTGCAATAATTAGTATAGTTAAGTGAAAAGAGTGTCGAACCCACAAAGACTAATTATTTTATTGAATACCAAAATTCACTAGATTAACTACTATCTGGAAAATCAAAATATGATAAAATTGAAACTAATACTAAATTAAAATAAGGAAAGAAATAAACTAATTAAAGGAATGGAATCTGAAATTTGGTTGTTTGTCAATAGCAAAACAAATTCTAGGGCTTTTGATTTCACCTAGTTAATCTCACACAATTTATAACTCCATGTGAATAAAAATATTATTTTTCCAAGTTGTAGACCAAAATCCCCAAATTATTCAATATTCCTTTCAAGAAATATAAAAAATATTCTCAACTAATTACTTATCATAGTTCATGCACAAATTACTAATTGAAAATTCATTAACATCTATGGATTTTGTCACGCCCCACTTCCCAGAATACAGAAACACATGCACATAACTGAGGCCCAGCGAATGATATAAGTATGCCAACTCATATCATCCATAAGCTGTACAATACCAGGTAACTCAACAGTATAATAGTAATCACATAAATAGGAATATAATGCAATAACCAGTATCTGAAATACAAGGACTTACCAAATAGCCAGAGAATATGCAGCGCAGTAACAGTTCGATGGGTTCTCTCATTAACCCATCGTCTGTACCTGTACAATATAACTCAAAGAAAGACAAATGGAGTACCAATTAGAGCAAGTTCCGGGCCGCAAGTAGTACAAGCAACGGGTATGAGAATAAGTGCAAGAAAGTATGAAGCAAAGATTTGGAATCAAGAATATACAACATGTCATGACAGGTATACAACAAGTAATAAGGCTCAATGAAACTAGAAAGCAAGTAATACGAGTCAAGTAACAAGATCATGTACAAGTGAACAAGTAGATATAATAGGTATCGAGTAGCATGCAAGCAGGTAAACATGTAACGGGTGTCAGGTAGCATGTACAGGAAACAGGAACATGCAGATGATCATGTTATTCTCAAGTCTTGTACTTAATCCTATCTAGGTAGCACTTCATGCGTCCCAAATTTTACCATATGGTTGCTACATTCAAACAAGTTGGATTTAGATTTTGTAGTGGATTTTATAGGGCCATGTACTCAGGCATCATGTAATAGAACATGCACGAATCACGTAATCGTAAAATCGTGGCATCACTTAATCAAGAACAAGCATGAATTATGTAGTCATGAAAACATGGCATCATATAATCATATACTAGTAACAGGCATGAATCATGACATCATATAATTAGGTAGTTAATAACATGCATGAATCGTGCAAATCCGAAATCATGGCATCAAGTAATAGAAAACACGGGCCCCCTTCCGAGTACTACGGTCTTTTCCTTAATCCCCGGCTTGTTATTTATTATTGTTATCAACAAAGGCATGAAAGTGCACAAACAACCAAGTAAGCAATACGGGAAACATACGACAAGTTCGGGATAGGTGGAAGTACATATTCAAGTGTCAAAATAGGTTATTAGATAATAAAAACAATAAGGATTCCAGTTCTGGACAGCAGGACGTTGCTGCACCAAAACTGAGATTCCCGTTGGCATAAGAATGTAAACCTAGATCTGTCAGAAATTATAAAAACTAGACTCTCTTCCGATTCCGTCGCATATACAGAAGTCATATAACAACTACAACAACTATGTTCAGAATATCGTTTTACACAGAATTCATGTTCAGCTAGAATTTGTAAAATTTTGTTTATAAGCATGAAAGAGGTTTAACAACATAATAATTAAATATAGGAAAATTCTGGAAGATTCCCAAGCATTTCTAGTATTAGCATATAAAATTTTATGAAATTCCATTAAAGATAGCATAGTCAATTTAATTTGGAAAACAGAATGATGCAGCAAATTTATGAATCTGAAATTTCAAACACAGCAACAATAAAACAGTGATAATTCACAAAATACAATTTGGAATTCTATTCCGTCAAAAGGGTTGTAAAAAAGACACACTAGGCTATGTTTCATGTTCACAAAGTTTTAATCAAAAGTAAATGGAATTAGATTGAAATTAGAGTTCTTTACTGAACAACATGCAGTTTAGCAATTATATGATTGGTTTCACAAACATAAAATAAGTTATAATAGTCATTAAAAAACTCTACAAAAATTTCGGTTGATCCTAGTCATGTCTAGTCATACCCATAATAATACTAAGTCCAAATTTTACTTTTAACATCAGTTTTAAAATAATAAATCATGCAATGGTTCTATAATTCAGAATCTGGAATTTACGGCACAGTTGTAGTAAAACAGCGATAACTCACACATCAAAAATCAAAATTTGGATCCGTCGAAAGTTCTGAAAAATAGACACAGAGATCTACGAATAATATTCACAAATTAATTTATTTTACTGAGTTTAACAGGGTCTAAATTGTTGTACCAAATCAGGGTAGCAGCAAAAAGAAGTTTCTTTCATGCATTTTATCAAACAACTAATCTACTATAGATCCAAATTAGAGTATGATGCAAGAAATGATATATTGAACATTTAAATCAATCATGGCATGGGTATTAACAAGTCCACATCAATCTTATAACAAAAATCCACAACATACAATAGATCACGAACAAGTATATACACATCAAGAAATCTATCTAGATCTAATTTATTTTCGTGTAGTGTGTGTGTGTGGCAACTTTTTGTAATTGATCATGACTACGAATTGATGGAAACAGATCGAGATCATCAAGAAATTATCATGAGAACAAACACAAAATGAAAGCAAGACTACTTGCGGTATTTATATTTGTATGAAGAACAAAAATAACATTCAAGTTACTTGCCTTACGAGATGACGATTCTGATTAGATCATAAGAATAACGGGACTGGATCCTGGGCAACGAACACGTGCATGTGAGGTTATATCAATCCTAGACGACGCGGCGGTGGCGTGAGCAATTGAAACAACACAAGTCCACACGAGCGAAAGGTGATCGATGCAACAAACGAGACCGAAAATAGAATATATAAGAATTAGAAGAGTACCAAAGGAGTAAAATATATCATGAATGACAAATTGATGAATGAGAAAAAAAAGTGAATCAAATGTTTAACTCACCAAGTAGAAGTTGAACGAGACGATCGAGACGATCAAGGGCCAAGATCAAGTTGATCAAGCAATCGACGACTGAGATTCAAGGATCAAATCAAGATCGAAGATCGAGATCAGGGTGATCGATGGATCAGATCTGATGATAATGAAAATGATAATCACGATCACGATCGGTCGATCGGACGGTCCTGATCTGATCTGTCATATCTGATCTTAATCAGATGAGATCAAGATGATGGTGATGATCACGATCACGAGGGAATTAGGCAGCCAGGATTCAAATGGCGATGATGGAGATGATCAAGATCATGATCAGGAGGGGATCGGATGGTTAAGATTCGAGGATCAAAATCAAAGATCAAACAGCAATGGCAATGGCTTGGCTCTGGCGACGGCTGGCGGCAGCAGGGCATGGGCGACGCGAGGCTTAGGGTTGAGATGGTAGATGGTGGTGACCAGGGGTTGTTCAGAGGGTGGAACTTCGATGGGGGAACTCAACTGGCGTCTCACTGCTTGTTTGGAGAGGAAACAGGGGAGTCGACGGGCTCGAGAAGTCGAGGGCTTCGGGAATGACAACGACGAGGGAATGGTGGTTGGGTGGCAAGCTCGACGAGGAAGGGGGGTTACAAGGTTGAAGACGAGTGGGGAAGGAGGCCGATGTGACTGTGGTGAACGAGTCTAGTTCATCTGACCTTGCTATCGCAGATAGCGAGTGTAGTTGTACTTATTTTTTGGAAAAATTTTAAACATGTAAATGTATATACCTACACTTGCTATGCGAGATGGCGAGTTTAGTTGAACTAGACTCGTTATCTCAGATACCGAGTGGAGTTGTGTATATTTCATGTTCAAAATTTCTCTGAAAAATGAGTACAACAACACTTGCTATCAGAGATAGCGAGTTCATTTGAACTAGACTCACTATCACAGATAGCGAGTATAATTTTATGAACTCACTATCTCAGATAGTGAGTGTTGTTATATGCATTTCAGGTAGTGTTAATATAGAATGGATTTATAGTGTATTTTAGTTGACACTCGCTATCTCAGTTAGCGAGTGTGGTATAAACACACTCGCAAGCTGAGTCTAAACTTGGTATTTTTCTTCAATTTTTTCACCAAGTGGTGGAGAAACACTTCTACATACACTTGTTATCTCAGATAGTGATGTGGTTTTCACCAAACTCGCTATCGGAGATAAAGAGTCTAAACTTAAATTTTTTCTTCATGTTTTAACACCTCAGCATACACTCGCTAGGTTATTTTCACCAAACTTGCTATCTCAGATAGCAAGTAGGACATTTTGGTAAATACTTTCGAAAGTGGGTCAGTTTGGTAAATACTTTCAAGAAGTGGATCATTTTGGTAAAACATTCATGAGGAGGAGGGTCGCAGGATTGCGACGAGGCTAAGGAAAGAGAAAATGGAGCGGCAAGATGAACGGTAAGTCTATGGGTTGAACAGTGGAGGTTTAGGCGGGAGTTTATACAGGGGATTGGGGTAGGGATGAACAGTGGTGGCTTTGGTTTTTGGGAGAGAGAGAGAGACAGGAATATGATTATAATTGAATGCAATTTGTGATTAGTTAGGATTTTAAGAGTTAGGGGAGAAAATCATGGAATTGAGGGGAGAGTGATCTGTGCACGTAGGCAGATAGAGGGAACGTGAGGGAGAGAATTGAGGAAGACTGGGTAAAGAGGGTTATTGGGTAGCGGGTTAACGGGTTGCAGGTTGAACAGGATTTGGATCCAAAAAGAGAATGGGTATGGGGTTTTGGGTTATAAATTAATTAATAGGTTTAAATCCAATAGGAGAAAAATAATAAGCATGATAGGGGTTTATAAAATATACATATACATATACATATACATTAAGTCAAATAATGAATACGTATAAAATAGAGTATGTTCAGCTTCAAATAAAATAATAATAATAATAATAATAATAATAATAATAATAATAACAACAACAACAACAATAATAATATACATATCAAAAGAGGATTTGAGATAAACAAGTTTATTAAAATCCAAATAGTAATAAAATAAAATATAAATAGTCGATCACTTAGAAATATAAAAATAAAGTTAGAATATACTATTATTCGAAGTAAACATAATTTTCGGTTCGAAAAGATTTTAATAGAAGATCCAAATCAAATTTAAAAACAGCATGAATTTATAAATAGTCAAGACACAAAAAATATTCAGAAAAATATTTAATTACGGGAACGGGGGTTTCAAATTTCTTAAAGGTCACATTAACAGCGGTTCGCTCTTGTAAGGGTGTCTAATTTTATTAATTCGAAATCACAAATTACCATTTCGGTCTTTCCATGATTTAATAAATCATATAAAAGTTGGCCAAACAATTGTAAGTATTAAGAACAAAAATCAAACACACAAACATGGAAAAATAGAAAAATAATATGAAATTAAAATTGTGTTCTCAAAACTAGGCTACATCAAAGAACTTGAAAAATAAAATTAGTTCATAATAAATTTACAACTAACAAATATGTTCTTTGATTGCATAATAAAAAATAGAGGAGAAAAGAAAGAACTCAATTTTGCAGAAAATCCACGTATCGAAATCCATGCCATCTTCTTTCTTTCTTTCTTTCTTTCTCTTTGTTTCTCCCTCTTCCGTTGATTTCCAGCTGCCAAGCCCACTGTTCACACCTCCTTCTTTCTCTTTCTTTCTTTTTTTTTCTTTTCCCTGGTCCTGCCTCGAACTTCGAGCCGCCACACCAACCCAGACCTCTTTTCCTTCACATACTGCACTTATATATAGGAGAGATGTAATTAGAGTTATGTTAGTTAGTAGGATAATTAATTAATTAAATAATTAATATGATAAGTATATATTTTAAATAATTAATTAATTCAAATCCTAAAGATTAAGATTAATAGATTAGGTGATGTTGCTTTATTTAATTCTTTTTATTCCAAAATTTCATTGCACCTCCTAGTTGACCAAAATATTTTTTATTAATTCTTCAAAGAGTCAATTTGTAAAAATATGTATTTGAGTGCTCAAATTTTTTAGAAATCTTCACATAAACTAAATTTGAATTTATAAATCTTTATCCTTGTTTCTTCTTTGATTTTTACCAAAATTCATATCTTTTTGCACTTATAAATCTCATTCCTAGAAAATCAAACAAATAAATAAAAATAAGTAGAAATAAGATAAATTTCAAAGAAATAAACGAGAACTTTCAATTTTGATGCATTAAAGAGTACTAAAAATTGTATAGAAATTTCACTCATCAAATAGCCCCAAACTTAAGATTTTGCTTGTTCTCGAGCAAAAAGAAAACCATAAATCAAAGAATAATCATCATAAGTAGGCTCAACTCACCACACTAAAAGGTCTTATCATGCATGCATCAAAATTTCAACTTAATACATAAACAATAGCAAATAAAGGAAAATTAAGCGTACTCACTTTCTCCAGTGCAATTATTCATACATAATTCCCAACCCAATCATATTTTTCATGCAATTAATGTAATTATATCATGTAATAACTCATTCTGTGATTACCCCTTCTCACTACTACAAACCGAGTAGCAAACTAGAGTTGCTCTCTCTCCCCCCCCCCCCCCTCTCTCTCTCTAAGTAGTCACTTGTCATTTGACGCGATTGCAAACATTTGTGGGAATTCACCCAGTTACTCTACAAGTCACAAACTTAGAGTGCTTTTGCATACTCATATTTCAAGTCGTCGTTTAACGTAAAAGTAAACATTGGTGATGAATACCCCTAGTTACTAAGCAACTCAAAAAATTGGAGTAGACTGAACTTTATTCATTTAATTATTTGATCATTATCAGTGTATTTACTTAAACTCTGCTTAGGACTAGATCAAAGGGGATAATCACAAGAAAAAACATCACATTTTTCTTTTATGTATAATCACATGACTCTCACAATTTTGTAAGGAATTTTAAAATTTAATAATTCTAAAGTAAATAAGTATGTTTAATCTTGCTTTTATAAGATATTGTTTATCCTAAAAATTATTTCAATGCTTTAGCACAATAAAGAACTCAAAAGTGTAATGGTAAGCCTAATTGAAATTCCTTTTGTTTTGTTTTTTCTTTTCAAATATATATAAAAAAATTGTACCCCTTCCCCCAAACTTGAATATCACATTTTCCTCAATGGAAAAGGAAAAAAGAAAAACAAAAGGAATGCAAAAAGTTCAGATTTGCTCCCCTGTTTCGTGTTAAAATTCTGGACGCACAGCGTTCATTGTTTCAGTGATATCTGGAGCTATAGATGTCCAAATTTTCTGATTCTTTTTGCTATAGAATGCTAAGACAATTTTCTACAATCGGTATTTTATACACTTTTCCAGATTCGGACTGTAACCTGCTCAAAAATAGTCATCAATGTCGGTCCAGAAAACAACCCCGCCTGGTGACTTCCAGAATTATGCAATCCTATAAAATAAATCAAAAATTTAAATTAAAGTAAAGTAAAAAGAAAAAATATAATATAATAGAGTAAAAAGAAAACATAGGTTGCCTTCCAAGAAGCGCTAAGTTTTAAGTCTTCAGCCAGACGTTGTAGCTGAGATGGTTATGTAACGGCAAGATCCAACAACATAAGAACATATTTTATAATACTTCTTTTTAGGTGTGGATTAGGTTCAAGCTCGAGTATGAGTCATTTTTTTCTTAAATGTGAATTCTTTGATATCCCCACCACTTTGATTTTCAACTGAGAAAATGGATGAATAGATAGTGCAGCATCCAAATATATACCATATTTCGAAATCTTTTCTTTCTCAGTTTCAAGAGTTGTTGAATTTGTTAGACATGCTTTTACAGGTAACTTTCAACTTCAGCATCATGTTCCTCGCCCAAAATTAAATCAGTTTCACTTACTTGAACACACGACTGTTCTTCGGTAGAAAACTTTATGGATTTAAAAACATCAAACGTTACTTGCCCATCCTCTACCCTCAAAATAAGTTTTCCTTGCTGAACATCAATTAAAGCTCTTCCCGTAGCTAGAAAGGTTCTCCCCAAAATTAAAGGGATTTGTTCATCTTTCTCCATGTCAAGCACTATAAAATCAGCCGGAAATATGAACTTGTCTACTTTCATCAAAACATCCTCAATTACTCCTTTTGGGTAATTAATAGATCTGTCCACCAATTGCAATGAGATTGTGGTGGGTTTTGCTTCTCCAATACCTAATTTCCTAAAAATAGAATAAGGCATAAGATTAATACTTGTTCCTAAATCACATAATGCTTTATCAAAAGAAGAATTTCCAATAGTGCAAGAAATTGTAAAACTCCCTGGATCTTTAAGTTTAGGAGGCAATTTCTTTTGTACAATTGCACTACTCTCTTCGGTTAGCATCACCGTCTCATTTTCCTCCAATTTTTGCTTGTTTGATAAAATATCCGTAAGAAATTTAGCATATTTAAGCATATGTTCCAAAGCTTCAATAAGAGGAATATTAATATGTAATTTCTTTAAAATATTTAAAAATTTAGAAAATTGATTTTCGAGATTATTCTTTTTATTGCGGAAAAGGAATATGTGGATCATAAGGTGAACTAGGATAAGTTTTAGAATTAAACTCCCTGAAATCAGTGATCTTTGAAGCTCCTTTGCTTTTCGGGAATTCTCAATTTGGTGGTCGGCCACCTGTTGCGTTTGTTCCTCCAAAATTGATTCGTACTCATCTTCCATTTTAACCACATTTTGTTTGGCAATTTCTTTTTGTGGCTGCTCAATTGTTCTCTCACTTCTTAGTGTTATTGCTTTGACATGCTCTTTAGGATTTGCCACTATGTTACTAGGTAATGTTCCTGCTATTCTCTCTGTAAGCATGTTTGAAATCTGACCAATCTGAGCCTCGAGATTGTGAATTGAAGCTGTATTATTTTGTATTGCCAAATCTGTCTTCTGCATGTATTGCATGAACATATATTCAAGTGTCGACTTATTTTATTGCTGTGAAAAATTTTGAGGAGGTCTAATTGCTCCTTGATTGTTGTTTCAAGAAAAATTGGGGTGGTTTCTCCATCCTTTATGATACATGTTCAAATAAGGATTGTTTTGATGTTGAAAATTGGACACGTAATTTGCTTGATTGAAATTTGATTGAGCAAAAGGATTTTCCACTTGACAATCAATACTTGGGTAATTTCCTGCACAATTATCACAAATAATATTAGTCTGAATAGAATTAACATTCATATTATCTAATTGTTTAGATAAAATATCAATTTGTGTAGTCAATGTGGCAATAGGATCAAGCTCAAAAACTCCAGCCACTTTTCTTGGCATTGCTGTTTCTGAAAACCATTGATAATTGTTGGATGCCATCGTGATACACTTCTATGTCCTAAAATATAGTTATTAAATAACAATAAATAAATAAATAAAAATAAATAAAAAATAAATAGAAAAATCTAAATTAGTAGCAATCTAGTAATTATCAATATCAATAAAAGAATAATTAGTCCCCGGCAACGGCGCCAAAAACTTGATGTGAATTATTTGCAAGTGTACAAAATCGCAATAAGTAGTATAGTTTTTTTTAGATGAAAAATAAGTAGTATAGTTAAGTGAAAAGATTGTCAAACCCACAAGAACTAATTATTTTATTGTGTATCAAATTTCACTAGATTAACTACTATTTGGAAAATCGAAAATATGATAAAAATAGCAACTAATACTAAATTAAACTAAGGAAAGAAATAAACTAATTAAAGGAATAGAATCTGAAATTTGGTTGATTGTTAATAGCAAAACAAATTCTAGGGCTTTTGATTTCACCTAGTTAAGCCCACATAATTTATAACTCAATGTGAATAAAAAATATTATTTTTCCAAATTGTAGACCAAAATTCCCAAATTATTCAATATTCTCTCTCAAGCAATATCAAAAATATTCTCAACTAGTTATTTTTCATAGTTCATGCACAAATTAATAATTGAAAATGATTAAGATCTATGGATTTCTTAACGGTCACATTAACAGCGATTCGCTCTTGTAACGGTGTCTAATTTGATTAATTCGAAATCACAAATTACCAGTTCGGTCTCTCCATAATTTAATAAATCATACAAAAGTTGGTCAAACAATTGTAAGCATTAAGAACAAAAATCAAACACACAACCATAAAAAAATAGAAAAATAATATGAAATTAAAATTGTGTTCTCAAAACTAGGCTACATCAAAGCCCTAGAAAAATAAAATTAATTCATAATAAATTTGCAACTAACAAACATGTTCTTTGATTGCATAATAAAAATTAGAGGAGAAAAAAAAAAGAACTCAATTTTGCAGAAAATCCATGTATCGAAATCTGCGCCGTCTTCTTTCTTTCTTTCTCTCTCTGTTTCTCCCATTTTCGTTGATTTCCAGCCGCCAAGCCCACTGTTCACGCCTCCTTTCTCTTTATTTTTTTTTATTTTCCCTAGTCACACCTCGAACTTCGAGCCGCCACACCAACCCAGACCTCTTTTCCTTCACATACTGCACCTATATATAGAAGAGATGTAATTAGGGTTAGGTTAGTTTATTAGGATAATTAATTAATTAAATAATTAATATGATACGTATATATATTAAATAATAATTAATTCAAATCCTAAAGATTAAGATTAATAGATTAGGTGATGTTTCTTTATTTAATTTTTTATTCCAAAATTTTATTGCACCCCTAGTTGACCATAATATTTTTTACTAATTCTTCAAAGAGTCAATTTGTAAAAATATGTATTTGAGTGCTCAAATTTTCTAGAAATCTTCACATAAAATAAATTTGAGTTTAAAAATCATTATCCTTGTTTCTTCTTTGATTTTATACCAAAATTCATATCTTTTTGCACTTATAAACCTCATTCCTACAAAATCAAACAAATAAATAAAAATAAGTAGAAATAAGATAAATTTCAAAGAAATAAACGAGAACTCGCAAATTTAATGCATTATAGAGTACGAAAAATTATATAGAAATTTCACTCATCACGAATCACGAGGTCCGCCGAGTCCTGGTCGACAATGGGAGCTTCGTCAACATCCTGTTCCAGAAGGCCTTCGAAAAGCAAAAACTCCCCCTTGAAAGAATGAAGTCGGCCGGGTACACACTTGACGAGTTCTCAGGCGTCCCTATCCAAATTGCGGGAATTGTCACTCTCGACGTGACAGCCGAAATAACCCCGACCATCCGAACAGAGGCCATGGAATTCATGGTGGTCAACGTCAAGACCTCCTATAACACTATCCTGGGAAGACACGGCCTCTATTCCCTCAGGCGGTACCCTCCGCCTATCACCTGAAGCTTAAATTTCCAATAGATCACGGGGTCGGCAGTGTCCGAGGTAATCAGGAGTCCGCCCGTGCTTGCTATATGTCCGTCGTGGGGGCGGGGTCTTCCCCCTTAATCCAGTGGAACTTCCATCTGAAAAAAGCTAGTTGCATGCAGAGCCCGTCGACAAGTTGGAAGAGATCAACTTCTACGAGGGGGATGAAGCCAAAGGGTTCCGAGTAAGCCAGTCTCTCGTTCCGGACCTAAAGCTCGATGTTATTGACTGCGTTCGTCAGAATGCCGATCGTTTTGCTTGGACACCGTCAGACATGCAAGGGATTTCAGAACAACTCATTATGCACAAACTAAGTGTTCATCCGGAATTCACACCGGTTAAGCAAAAGCAGCGTAAGTTCGCTCCCGACAGGCAACAGGCTGTGAAGGAAGAAGTGGACAAACTCCTCTCAGCGCGCTTCATTCAAGAAGTCAGTTACCCGCAGTGGCTGGCAAATGTTGTAATGGTAAAGAAACCAAGTGGCAAGTGGAGGATCTGCATAGTCTTCACAGACCTCAATAAGGCATGTCCCAAAGATCCGTTCCCGTTACCCAGCATCGATGCCCGGATAGACGCGACCTCGGGTTACAAGCTACTGAGTTTTATGGATGCCTTCTCGGGCTACAACCAGATAAGAATGTTCCCTCCATACATTCCCAAGACCGCCTTCGTGACATACCAAGGTCTCCATTGTTATAAGGTCATGCCCTTCGGGCTGAAGAACGCCGGAGCCACGTATCAAACGCAAGTCAACCGGGTTTTCAAGAAATAGATAGGGCGGAACATGGGGGTATATGTCGACGATATGCTCGTCAAAAGCCAGAGAGGGCAAGATCATGTCAACGATCTAGAGGAGGCTTTCGGGATCCTACGATCACACAATATGCGATTCAACACCTCCAATTCCGCCTTCGGCATCACTTCGGGAAAGTTTCTCTGGTTCATAGTCAGTAAGCGAGGCATCGAGGCGAATCCTGAGAAGATCCAGGCCATACTAGCCACGGCTCCTCTGAGAAATGCCAAAGAGGTCCAAAGGCTTACGGGTCGACTAGCGACTATCGGCCGTTTTCTCTCCAAGTCTGGTGAAAAGTCACTCTGTTCTTCGAAGACCTTCAAGGGGAGAAAAGCTTCGAATGGGGGAACCCTCAATAGCAGGCCTTTGATTAGCTGATGTTTTACCTGGCCAACCCCCCTCCCCCCTCCTCAGAAAACCCGAGCAGGGCGAATTCCTCTTCATTTACCTGGTCGCATCCGAGCACGTGCTCAGCACTGTATTAGTCATGGAGGAAGACAGGGTCTAGAAGCCGGTATACTATGTCAGCAAGTTAAGCATGACGCTGAACTCTGGTAAGCCAGGGCGGAAAAAATTCCCTATGCCTTGGTGATCGCCGCTCGGAAAACACTTCCGTACTTTCAGGCGCATTCCATCCAAGTCCTAACAGAACCAACCTCTCAAAACTGTCCTCCACAAGCTGGAGAACACCGGCTGCCTGATCAAGTGGTTCATCGACCTCAGCTAGCATGACATTAGCTACCAACCCCGGACAGCCATCAAGGGGCAGGCCCTCATAGAATTTATCACGGAATGCACCATTCGCAAAGCCCTAGAAGTCCTAGAGGACGAACCAATAAGGGAAGTCTATGTGGAAGGGTCATCATGCGATGGTGGAAGCAGAGCTGGCGTCATACTCAGAGGACCCGACAACTTTGCTCTCCAGTTTTCCCTACGTCTAAACTTCTAGGCATCCAACAATGAGGATGAATACGAGGCGATGATCACCAGACTCATGCTAGCACACAAAGCGGGGGTAAGATGGGTAAAGGCCTTCAGCTACTCCCAGCTAGTGGTCAAACAGATCACTGGGGAGTACGAAGCCCGTGATGCCCGGATGATCCTGTACTTAGCACGCATCAAAGAACTCTTAACAGTTTTCGAGGAGGTTGATGTAGAGCGCATTTTGAGGGAACACAATGTCCACGCCAACGCCCTCTCCATGCTCGCCTCATCATCATTCGAGGGCCTCGATCAAACAGTGCTCATTGAGATCCTCCTCAAGCCTAGTATCAAGAACCAAAAGTCCCTCTTTGTCAACGAAGGCGTTCAGACGGTCACATGGATGGACCCCGTTCAGAAATTTCTATCAAACGACAATCTTCCTCCAGACCCAGACAAAGCACGACAGACAAGAGATTAATCAGAGAGGTTCATGCTTATCGATAATATACTCTTCAAGCGCTCGTACACAGAGGCGGATGGAAGACCATATCTCCGATGCCTGAGCCCCGATGAAGCTAAATATGCACTCCAGGAGTTGCATGAAGGAATTTGGGTGGGGGGGGCATATGGGCAGTAGGTCGCTCGCTCGCTAGAAAGATACTCAACCAAGGCTACAATTGGCCGACCATACTGCAGAACGCCCACAATCTTGTGAAGAGGTGCGACCCCTACCAATGGTTCTCCTCGGTTAGGCACATGCCCTAAGCCGAACTCAAGTCACTCTCCAGCCTGGCTCCCTTTGCCATATGGGGGATCGACCTAGTCGGCCCGTTTCCCAAGGCTACCGGCCAAAGGCGCTTCGTCATAGTGGCCATCGACTACTTCACCAAGTGGATCGAGACAGAACCTCTGGCCACGATCACCGAACATCAATCCCAACAATTCTTCTAAAAGCACATTGTCTGTCGATTCGGGATACTGCATGTGCTTCTTCGACAACGGAACTTAATTTGCTGGCAAAATTTTTCTCAAGTTCTGTGAAGACCTCAGGATCCAACAGTGGTTCTCGTCAACATCACATTCGCAGTCGAACAACCAAGCCGAAAATGACAACTGCCAGATTCTGGACGGTCTCAAGAAACGGTTGGACACCTCCCCCACGGGGCTATGGGTCGACGAGTTACCCAGCATCCTTTGGTCATATCGAACGAACAAGAGGATCCCTACAGGCGAGTCTCCTTTAAACCTCACATATGGAACAGAGGCGGTCATCCCGATAGAAATCGGGATTCCTTCGCCCGGAATCCTGAGTTTTAACGAAGAATCTAACACGAGCGACCTCAGGGTTAATCTGGACCTAGTCAAAGAAATCCATGAGAGGTCCACCACCAGGAGAAATATTTGTCAGCAACGGATTGAGAGATACTACAACAAGAGGGTTATGCCGGCCAACATCAAAGAGGGTGACCTCGTTCTCAGGAAGATCGCTATTTCAGACACTATCAAGAGGGGCAAACTCACCCCTAACTGAGAGAGCTCGTATAAGGTTTCCTAAGTGGTATGCCCTGGCACTTACCGACTCGAGGATCTGGGGGGCAAGAGGATTAAGAGACCATGGAACATAGAGTACCTTATCAAGTTTCATGAGGGGCCAGAGTTAACCTTACTAATTGTAATCGGTGCTAAGCGCCACTATTACTTTTGTAAACAGGGGAGTAAAGACAAATGAATTCTTTTTTGTTTTGATTATGTTGTTAAGTTTACCTAGCTTGGGCTTCGAGTAAGCAACTAGCTTTCTACAAGCTGCTCGACGCTCGGCACGATTTGTGCCCCCCAAACGAGGGATTTCACGATCTCTTACGTCCTCGCCACCCGGCAAGGACTTCGAGCAAGCAACCAGTTTTCAACAAGCTACTCGACGCTTGGTACGATCTGTGCCCCCCAAACGAGGAATTCATGATCTCTTACGTCCTTGCCACTCGGTAGGAACTTCGAGCAAGTAGCCAGCTTTCTACAAGATGCTCGATGCTTGACACGATCTGTGCCTCCTAAAAGAGGGATTTCTCAATCTCTTACGTCCTCACCACTCAGCTTGGACTTCGAGTAAGCAGCTAGCTTCCTACAAGCTACTCGACGCTCGGCATGATCTGTGCCCCCCAAACGAGGGATTTTACAATCTTTTACATCCTCGCCACTCGGCTTAGACTTTGACCAAGCAGCTAGCTTTCTACAAGCTGCTCGGCACTCGGCACGATCTGTGCCCCCTAAACGAGGGCTTTCACAATTTCTTATGTCTCGCCACTCTACTTGGACTTCGAGCAAGCAGCCAGCTTTCTTCAAGCTGCTCGATGCTCGACACGGTTTGTGCCCCCTAGACGAGGGATTTCACAATTTCTTACGTCTTTACCACTCGACTTGGACTTCGAGTAAGCAGCAAGCATTCTACAAGCTGCTCGACACTCGGTACGATCTGTGCCCCTAAATGAGGGATTGCTCAATTTCTTATGTCCTCGCCACTTGGCTTGGACTTCAAGCAAGCAACCAGCTTCCTGCTCGATGCTTGGCACGATCTGTACCCCCCAAATGAGGGCTTTCACAATCTCTTACGTCCTCGCCACTCGACTTGGAATTCAAGCAAGCAACTAGCTTTCCACAAGCTGCTCGATGATCAGCATGATCCGTGCCCCCCTCCCCCCCCCCCAACGAGGGATTTCACAATCTCTTACGTCCTCGCCACTTAGTTTGGACTTCGAGCAAGCAGCTAGCGTTCTACAAGCTACTCGACACTCGGCACGATCTGTGCCCCTACATGGGGGATTGCTCAATTTCTTACGTCCTCGTCACTCGGTTTGGACTTTGAGCAAGCAGCCAGCTTCCTACAAGCTGCTCGTCGCTTGGCACGATCTGTGCCCCCCAAACGTGGCCTTTCACAATCTCTTACGTTCTCGCCACTCGGCTTGGACTTTGAGCAAGAAACTAGCTTTCTATAAGCTGCTCGATGATCAGCACGATCCGTGCCCCCCCAAACGAGGGATTTCATAATCTCTTACATCCTCGCCACTCAGTTTGGACTTCGAGTAAGCAGCTAGAGTTCTACAAGCTGCTCGATGCTCTGCACGACCTGTGGCCCCAAATGAGGGACATCACGATCTCTTACGTCCTCATCACTTGGCTTGGACTTCGCACAAGTAGCCAGCTTTCTACAAGCTGCTCGACACTCGGCACGATCTATGCCCCCTAAATGAGGGATTGCTTAATCTCTTACATCTCGCCACTCGGCTTGGACTTCGAGCAAGCAGCTAGCTTTCTACAAGCTGCTTAAATCTCGGCTGTGCCCCCAAACGAGGGCTTTCACAATCTCTTACGTCCTCGCCACTCTACTTGGACTTCGAGTAACCAGTCAGCTTTCCACAAGACTTTTTGATGCTCGGCACGATCTGTATCCTCTAAACGAGGGATTGCTCAATCTCTCATGTCCTCAACTCATTTCTCACAACCTCCCCTCAGCATAGGTCCGAACCTATAAAAATTTTGGTTACATTTGTGGTCCCCATCTTCGACAGGGACCCCGAGCACCGGGTCCCTCGGCTTCTATCGCAATTCATCCCCTGACCTTCACAATCAAACAGGGCTCGATGCTCGACATACCCCTCGTCCTACCCAATTCCTTTGTCTCACATAGGACCTCGACCCTCGTACAAAAGATAGAGAAAAGTAGAATCATTTCTATGACAACATACAAAGGTTCATTAATACAATTAGCAAGACTGCATTATTACATGATTATTACAAATGTTACAACCTCAACCTAGTCATTCTTTTGGGGGTCTTTAGAACTGGTACCAACCAGCCCGAGCCCTATCGAGTGGGTCTGTTCATCAGCTCGGCCATGGGGTTCATTCGGGGTCGCTAAGTAGGATACTCCGGTGACAGAGCTCTGGGCATCACCCGGCCTGGCCATCTCTAACCTCAGGGTCGGAGGGGTGCCTCCAACGGCAGACCAATCACCCTCGAAAGGACAAGATTGAGATTCACTCATGCCGAGCATTACCTTGAACCTTTGTATCTCCAGTTCCTTTACCACGATCACCTTTCGGAGGAACATTTTTGAGGTTGGTGAACGAGTGGAAGCACCAGAAATTGACCGTCAAGTCTCGGCGCTCCCCATATCACTGTTGGCAATCATCTTCTTCAGACGAGCCGACTCCAAGCACAACTCCTTCGACTTATTCATAAATAAGAGACGGCTGCTTCACGGTCTCGAGCCTATTTTTGGTAGCGCGCCAAGACGGACTCTAGGGACACGAGCTTGCCCCAGAGGTGCCCCACCTCGTCACCACGAGGGTCGCCCCCGAGGGGCATGTCCATCTGGCACGAAGAAGAAAAGAGTACATCATTCTAAGCCCCATAAACTGTCTAAATCTCAAAAACTCACATCACAGATTACGCCAAAGAAATCTCAAGTCAAACGGTCAAGTCAAAAATTCATTTCTTGACCAAAATCCTTACAAAACTACGGTGGCCAGTTCGCGCTTCGCAAAATACAAAAATAAAAAGGAAACTAAAAACTACTACTCAGGAGAGAGGTGAACCTCTTCGTCGCCCACTACATTGACGACAGGACCGGCCGCTGCTATTGCACCCTCCTCGGAGTGTGCCATCTCAACCCCCTCTTCCTCGTTGCCCTCGAGCATTTTCGGTTGCTTGGGAAAAATCAACTTGTAGTGAAACTCCTCGAACTGGCACTCAGGGAAGTAGAACTTGACGTGCTCAAGGGCCTTGTTGTGCGCCTCGTCCTGAGCGGCGATGACCTTGTCGATGGCGGTGGTCTTGGTCTTCTTTATCTCTCGGGCGGCTGCCTTCTTTATTTCTCCCTCGGCCCAGACTAGGTCGTCCACTATGGAAGCCAGTTTGGCCTGATGGGCCTGCTCACGAGATGCGGATGCGTCCAGCTTCAGGTGCAATTCCTTCATCTCATGCTCATACCGTTGAGCGTTCCTCACCTCCCTCTGGAGCTCATGGGAGTGCGGCTTTGCCATCTAGGCCACGGCCTTAGACACCTGCGGACGAAGGGCTAAGACTTCAAAAAAAGAAAGGGGGAAGAAAATCATGGTACGGGACTTCGGCAGTTAAAGGAGGACTTATCAGCATGCTGACCTGAGCCCACCTCATATAACAAGAATCCAGCATCTCGGTTGCCAGGATCTCACTGTCGTGGCGCGTGGCGAGCTTTTCCACCACCTTGACTGCCTCGATCAGCGTATCGGCTATCCTCACGGCCCAATCAGGGGCCCACGGTCGTAGCTCCTCATCACCCAGTACATCCTGAGCAACAGGGTGAACGAGAGGGATCCCATCCTTCAGCACCTTCGAAACCCTAAGGTTACTGGGGTTGGGTGCTGCCTTCGATGAGCCGGAGGTCCCCGGGATCCACAAGGTATTTTGTTTCTTGGGCTTCAGATCCAAGGGACCATCGCCCCCACCTTGAGAGGATGCCTTCCTCTACCTCAACTGCTCAGCCGCCATTTTCTTAGCCAAGTGGGCTCTCCTTGCGTTGATGGCAGCATCGTCCATATCTACAAAAGGAAAACAAGGCTATAAGGACGAAGGAAAAAGATGATTAAAAAAGAAAACGAAAGACATACGGGAAGGAACGAGGCTCGGTCCAATCCTGGCCAAGTGCTCTCTGTCACATTTGGCCAGCCGATGCTATGTCCGGAGATAATCTGATCCACATTGGCCCACTCCTCGGTCAGGCCTCTTCTCCTCGGCGGCCTGTGATTCGGCTTATAGAAATTCTAGGTGGTAGGAACCTCCCAAGGCACTTGGTCTCGGACGATAAAATATTTTGTCTTCCACCCTTTTATGAAGTCCAGATGTCCATGGAATATCTTCCTATTGGGATGAGGTGAGATGTAGTAAATTCTCTCATACTCTCCCGATGAACTAATCCAAAGCATGGCTCGGAAGTACTTCAGTTTCAGAGGAACCCCCCTCTCCTTACAGAGCAACATGAAGCACACAAGCTGCTTCCAGGAGTTTGGGTCGTACTGCATGGGGCACAATCCCTCCAGTTCAACACCTCCTTGATAAACGGGTGCAGGGGCAGCCACAAACCTGTGGTGAAGGCATCCACCGAGAACATACAAAACCAGGGCGCTAGGCTTTCCGTGGGATGGAGACCGAGGCTCAGAAGTAGCAACTCATACTCCAGTTCTATAAAGTAGTTGGCTTGAATTGGCGGCAGGTCATCAGCCGTCAAGGCACATGGCGTCTTGTCCATCCAAATCTTTTACTGACCTGGTAAAAAAGGTTGCACACCATATGTGACTAACTCCAGAACATCGTCCGGGTACACCCTAATAGAGCTCTGCTACAGAAGGTACGGGACATCGAGCCCATGTTCAGGGAGGAACACGTCCGTTGCACCGGACTGCCTGGGAGGGTCCACCTCATCCTCCTCTCCTCCTTCGGATGCGAGGGGCCTTTGGGGGCGGCATAGCCAATGGCATCAATTTGGAGGCCTCTATTGATGGATAAACCTCCACCACTTTATCATCCTCTCCCTCACCAACTGCCCTGCCAAGGTCCTCCATCGCCACTTCATTTTTTGAGTCAACCACCCTGGCCACTTCCTCCTCTCCCTCCAAGTCGCTCGATTCTACTATGAAGGGCTTTCGACTGTGAAGCGGCTGGACGTCGTGGACTTACTCTGTCATCTCCTAAGATGTAGAGTGGAAAGATGACCCTCACAGCCATGACCGGTTGTCGAGGCGAAAGAACTGGACTGAACACTCGACATAGTAAAAAATACTAACCTTATTGCCTTTACCAGAAAGTTCACCAAAAAATTAATCTCCGGTCACTGGGCAGCACTTACAGAGAGAATGCTAGACAAAAAATAAGAGGGGGAGTTAGGGATATATAAGCAGCTCTACAGTGCTTCGAAATCCACAAACAAATCCTAATTACCCATCTAGATCCAACGGTTAGCGAGATTTCGACACCTCAATTTCCACAACCATGACGTCAACATCGCACGTGCAGCACTCGTGTCACTACAACCATAGCAAGCATGCAACTCCCTATCTTACCAAGTCCACTACACTCGGAGCTTGGCACAGACTTCGAGTTAGCTGCTAGCTTTCTCGCAAAATACACAATGATCGATGCTCGGCATCTACCTCGAGCCAGGGCCTAGCTTTCTCATAAAGCATAAGGCTCGACGCTCAGCATCAACCTCGAGCAAAGGCGTAGCTTTCTCAACAATGCATGAGGCTCGACGCTCGGCATCAACCTTATGCAAAGGCCTAGCTTTCTCACAAAGCGTGAGGCTTGATGCTCGGCATCGACCTCGAGCAAGGGCCTAGCTTTCTCACAAAGCGTAGGGCTCGATGCTCAGCCTCGACCTCTAGAATGGGCCTAGGTTTCTCACAAAGCATGAGGCTCGATGCTCGGCATCGATCTCGAGTAAGGGCCTAGCTTTCTCACAAAGTGTGAGGCTCGATGCTCGGTATTGACCTTGAGCAAGGGCCTAGCTTTCTCACAAAGCGTGAGGCTCGACGCTCAACATCAACCTGAGCAAGGGCCTAGCTTTCTCACAAAGCGTGGGGCTCGATGCTGGGCATCAACCTGGAGCAAAGGCCTAGCTTCTCTCACAAAGCGTGAGGCTCTACCCTCGACATAGACCTCGAACAAGGGCCTAGCTTTCTCACAAAGCGTAGGGCTCGATGCTCGGCATCAACCTCGAGCCAACCACTGTCCTAGGCACGAGGCTCTGAGCTCGGTGCTCGAAAGATGGAGCTCAGTCGTCACGGAGCTCGACGACGAGCCCATATCACCCTTCGGGGATCTTCCAGCCGACTCTCATGAAACACCATCTACCAATTTTCTCCCGAGAATGGGTTACTCCTCGACGGTTGATACATACAACCCTCCAGGGGTGGGGGGCCTATATGTGGCTAAATAATTTGGTTCAATCCGAGCCGTCTGATCCCCTCAAAATACTCTCTGATCATCAGGCCTGACGGGTCGACCCGACCCATTAGGGTTAACATACACACTCTCTCTGCCTATAAATACCAGACCCCCTTTCCCCACAGAGGTAATGGACTATTTTCCAGCTGAACCCTAGCTATCATTTATTCCTGTGACTGATTAGATCATCGGAGGGCTTTTCACCGAGATCACTCCTGATATTTCTAGGCATTTTGCAGGTACTCAAGGGATCAGCTACCAGCAGTTTCCCCTACATAGCTCCTACATCTCAGACCCAGATCTGTGGCTAAGATCTATCTCAGATTTGTCCATTCCACTATAAATTACAAGAACTCACAGCTGGTGCCCCCACACTTAAAAAAACAGCATCAACATTGATAAATCTAAACACCTAAAACAGTGGAACCAAAAGACATTTATAGTTTCAAATGACATTTATATGTGATACATGAATGCAAAATTAAATATGCGCTAGTGTATAATAGATCATCACAATCACCAAAATTAAATAAGTGCATACATAACAACATCAAGAATGTTGACAACAACAAGAACATTAAGAACAACAACATTAATTTACAACTCACAAGTCTTTTTCCTATTAAAAAAAGCCCAATTAAAAAAAACAAATTAGGATTTGGGCAGTGGTAGTGGTGAGCTTGAAAGGTGGGTGAGGTCGATTGGTGGCGGCGTTGGGTGGAGATGGGTAGTGGAGGTTACGGTTTCGAAGGTGGAGCTTTGGGGGGTAGGCTGCGGAGGTCGGGGGGTTTGGAGGTGGAGTTGATTGGTGGCGGCAGTGATGAGAAGGAGATCTGGTGGCCTTGAGGTGGAGTCTATTGGAGGTCGGGGTAGAATGAGAGAGGGGCGTCAACGGGAGAGCTGAGAGGTGGAACTGAGGAACTAGAGATTTGGACCGGGAGGTTGGGTTTCGGAGGAAGGTGGAGGAAGAGAAGACCTTCGTCGGATTTGGAGATGGGTTTTGGAGCTAGTGTTTCAACGGGTTTGAAGAGGATTTGGAGTTCAAAGGTTGGTCGGGTTTCAAGGAAGAGAGAAATGAGAGAGAGAACTCAGAGATGGAGATAGAAGGAGAGATGAATGAATTAAAAGACTTATTTAACCCGTAATATTAAGTGAGAGAGCAGGAGAAAGGCGAGCTACCTGATCAAGATCATGATCATTCTTTTGATCGGGCAACTGTGGGAGAGTGCGCAACAGTGCACACCAACCAAATGTGCAACTGAAGAGAACCATATATATATATATATATATATATATATATATATATATATATATATATATATATATATATGATCATGTGAGAACTCCTTCTGTGAGAACCAAGTGTGAACTTTTTTTTCGGGATATAATTGAAAAATCTGAACCAGTCATTTTTATCTACACGTCTAAATTAGTCTACTACAGAGAAAAAAAGTCATTTGATATTTATTTGTCCATGCATTAAAATGTTACAAATTGTATGGCTGAATAACGTTTATATATTACAATGACATGATGGATGGACAGAAATTTCAAATGATTTCAATTTTCATATTTAGACTAATTTAGTCATTCTGAACATTGTGAACGGTTCGGATCATCCATGTGATGATTACATAAAATGTTTGTGCGAAGCTTATCGTGAGAACTAGTTCTCACATGATCACTTTCCTATATTTATATAATGTGAAGTACAGCCACCATATTTTATTAATGAGATATTAACAAAATAATCTTAGTGTACCGGGCAACTGTATAAAATGAAAAAAAAAAGTTACAGAACTGAAAATAAAATATAACTCCACCAACAAACATGGGAGGATGAGACAAATAAAAACATACACACCATATCACGTACATACATAACAGAAGAGATCACTCCAACAGAGTCCTGGAGGGTAGGAGTCCAACCAATGATGCTCCTGTAAACTATATATATATATATATATATATATATATATATATATATATATATATATATATATATATATATATAAGAAAGAAAAATGTAAAGTATAGCCACCATGTTTCACTAATAAGAGATTAATAAAAAATGCACACACTACCAGGCTAAATGTACAAAATCTACCTAGCAGAAAATAAACATAATACCTTCAACAAATCTTTGGAGGGTGGGACATGTTCAAATCAAAATCGATATAATAAAACAATAAAACAAGTACAAACAAAGTAACGGAGTTTCCTCCAATATAACCATGGAGGGTAGGTAACCAAACAATAACGTTCTAGACAGTAAAGTGGAGCCAATCACTTCGTTTTCATGCACGTGGAAGGCTCTGGCTTTGTTGATCCTTCATCTCGATCCTCCCTCTCGGTCCTACAAATGATACATTGGTTGAAAGGTAAAAGCAATTGCATCATAAATATATTTCTTTACCACTGCTTAGACAATGTTCAATACCGGTTGGAGCATCCACAGTCGTGATTGTCAAAAAATGGCAAAATGTATATATACATATAGCATATATAGCTTTTGCTGCAGTCGTCCAATGCTATATTATAGCAATTTATAATAAAAAGAATTATAAGACGGACTTTGTAGATCTGTCGGAGTACGAAATGTATATAAAATGAATTATTTAATAAGTTTTTTTCGTTAGACGGATGTTGAAGATCTGTCGGAAGAAAAAAAAAATACAAAAAAAACAAAAAGTGATAGACGGATTTAGAAGATCCGTCCCACGATTTTTTAATATTTTTTACGAATTTTAAAATAATTAAACCCATTTTATAGTTGGAAAAAAAAATGCCCCCCCACGGGACGGATCTTCAAGATCCGTCCAAGGGGGGAGAGGGTTTTTTTTATTACTATTTAATAATAAAAAATTAAGCGACGGACTGTGAATATCCGTCTAACAATTAAAAAATTATTTTTTTAGTCAGATGGATCATGAAGATCCGTCCCGTATAACATGCATAATTTCTATATCCGCTCTCATATATAGCAATCTATTGTCGCAAAATATGCAAAATATGCATAAACAATAAACGACTGCAGCATTTTTTTAGCGAAAACATGCATATTATGCATATTTAGCAAATGACTGTGGATGCTCTTAGAGATTGAAAAAACATATATCGACCTTTTTTTCACAAGCAAACAATTTTGTTTTCTCAAAATATCTTACAAAAGTTTCTCAAATTATAGTTTTCCAATTAAATCAATTATAGATTGTTCTTTGGTTTTCTTTTTTTTATTTTTATTAAAAAAAAGTTCATAAATGAATCTGAATAAATATTAAATATAGTTTCCTTTTGTAACTGCACTCTTATTTTGATAAGCTGGCCTTTGTAACTGCACTCTGCCAAACTGAAATAAATTGATTGAAGTCGGCAATCAATACATGAAAGTGTAGGAGAAGTAACAGAGTCCTCCTCTTTGTTGCAGAACTATCACTTTCTTGACACAAAACCAACCAACCTCCTCTTTTTTCACCCCCACCTATATAAATATTTCTCTGCAACTACTCCCATAAAAATATAATAATCAATAATTCGATTTGTGGTACACATATCGGTGAAAGCAACCGACTAACGGCTAACACACGTGAAGGTAGATATTCGATCCGGGGCCCACCACACAAAACAGTCAACGGTCAAATGTGCACGTTCTGAACGTTGGGGGGAGAAAACGACGCACGAAAAACGGTGACACGCCAGAACTGCTGGGTTGAAAAGCTTATTGTAATTCCAAATGGGTAAGAAAGGCCCAAAATTACCCATCGCTGTTTGCACCCACTTTATTTTGGGCCTAATGGGCCCACGGTTGAGTTTCTCATTGTTCGCAACTTGAAGTTTTTTCTTTGACTTGTTTGGGCGAGCTGCCGGCCACTCACACGTGACACAACTATTGTTTCAATCATGTAATGTGTGATAACGGATGATCATGAATTAAGTACTAATAAAACTTACTGGTCCACGCTGTAGCAAGACAAATTTTAGCAAAAACAAATCAGATTCATACGAGCGTGCATCGGAGCGTGCAAAAACAAATCAGATTCATACGCTCCCCAAGTGTTCAAAAATCTAGCTAGTAGCCTAGAACATGCACATCGAGTTTCACGCATGTTCAAAAATTTTAGCAACCAAAAAATACCGAAGCAAACGAGTTTTCTTCAGTTGGACAAGTTGGATTGGGGGACCGGTGCACAACCCTACCAGATAGGTTTTGAATTCACGCTTCATATGATCGTATACTACATTTGCAGTACTTTTGCTCCGTGCTCTATCCAGTATAGTGGATAAACTGGATATCATGTGGTTCCAGAAACATATTTGGAGGGAGAGATTATCTATATCACATAGTAAGATAACAATGCACATATCAAAATTATAATCCCTGATGCTTCTGGGTGCAATATGCAAAAAACAAAAAAAAAAAAAAAACAAAAAAAATCCTCTGCAATGGTGAAGCAGAGCTATTATGGATTATAGGTCAAATTGAAGAATTTGGATGGAAAATTGCAAAAAGGAGGAATTAGGGTTTCGATGATTTAGGGAAGAAATCAAGAACATGGAAAGGATGAGAAGAAGATAATAAAAAAAATTCTTGAATAAAAAGGTGAAATTAGCCTCCATGTTCCATTATTAGTCTATAACAAAACAAATTACTGCAAAGTTATTTCTAAAAATAAAGGAATATCAGAAAACATAATTACAAAATCAAAACTACAAATATCGCTTGTCTATCGTCAAGTTAAAATTGTAGTAAAAGAACTTCTAACAGGCTTTCCGTTCCCACAAATGTCATGCAACATAAACCCATATTAATCACAAAAGTAATGACTCATTGATCAACCATAACAATGACGAGTCATCAATTCCCCTTTTGGCAACGACTCACCCAAACACCACCCCAGTGACAACTCCCCGTACTCCATTCGGCGATAACTCGCCCGTACATTATTTTGGAGACAACTTGCATGTTCACTACTCTGACGATGACTTTCCTATACACCTCACTAACGACGACTTGCCCTTTCTCTACTCTAGAACGACATGTCCGTTCACCGCCACGATGATAGCTTGCCAATTCACCCCTTCGATGATGGCTGGCCCGGATGCCATCATGGCGACAGCTTGCCCATTTATTGACATGCAATAGCTCGCACATCTCTCGCCACGTCAATAATGTACATCCTCCCAAAATAGCGATGACTTGCACATCAACCACCATGTCAACGACTGGCACATCTACCATAACGACGATGACTTGTTCATCAGCCACAACGGTGAGGACTTTGCACATTCACAAAAATTGATCGATGGATGTCAAATTTGAGCAGCACAAAATGAATTCACAAATTCATTTCAGAGCCCAATATGTTTTAGAGCACACATGTAGATTTGAGATCCAAAGCCCACTTTATTGCCTATTCTCCCAAAGCCCAATTCACATACAAATAAGATTAGAAAATGAACCCCTTGTTCACGTGCCCTTATAAAAATCCCAAAGTGCCTTTCCATAAAAACATATGTGCACCACATCCTCCCCTCCCACCGGTACAACTAGCCTCACGCTGCCGCACCTCTACATACCCTCAACTCAACAACCCAATTCCCCACCTATGACGCCTCCACAGGTGTGAGTTCAAAATTTGAAAACTCAAATTCTTAAACCATGATGGCATTAACCACACTGACCGGCCATCCAGATCAACTCGCACGCCCTCCGACCATCGAAAACCCACTCCGAAGCTCCTCTGACTTTTTCCAACACCTATCTGGTGAAAACTCCGGCGAAGCCCCCCAAGATCATCTCTGGTGATGTCGTGCACAATCTCACTGTTTCTTGACTACATGTCCATCTCCGTTTGACAAATCCATCTTAAAATCTATGATTTGTCGATGAACCTAATTCCCATCTCAAACTCTACTACTCACATGTGAATGCATCAGGATGATGCCATTCACCATCGAGCCAGCCATGCCCAACTTATAGGCACACTAGTTTTTTCCACGAAATAAAAGGGGGGGGGGGATGAGGGAAAGGAGGAGAAGGAGAAGGAGGACAGTGGATTCCTCCCCTCCCCTAGCACAATTTTTTAAAGCAAGAACGAGAATTCAATTCATTAGAATTGTTTAATTCCTTTCTTAATACATCCTATCCTATTTATACTTATCTCTCACCGCTTCTAACAGAATATTTGTCTTGCCACGTCAGCATCTCTCTAACTGCCTTCTTCCTGTCCTTTCTAAGAATGTGCATGTTGCACGTGCAAATCATTATCTTCAAGACGTTATCTGTCTGGTCGAATCTGGTTGAGTCCGTCTCATCCTCTTTTCTACTGTATCATTTCTGCCCTCTTCAAACTGAACCTTGAGAAGCTTTGGAAAAACATAGCCATTGCGTTTCTGTCCTCCCAGGTTGCATCCTCCGCCGATATTCCCTCCCATAGCACCAACACCACCTCCAAAAACTAAACAACATGCTTAACCTGTTAGGAGAACTGAAGATCTTGTTGAGTATTCGACACAATCAACACAAACAACCAAGCAAAACTAGATCGCACCAATCACACAAAGCACACAAGAATTATCCCGGTTGGGGCTTTCGCCTTAATCTGGGGGAGGAAGAACCGAGATGTTATTTCATTTAGAGAAGATACAAAAATGTTACAATTCTCACCACGACCCTCTCTCAAGCCTAACTGGAACTTGGTTGCTGCGTACAATGGAGAAACTTTCTCACCCTTTCATATGAAGTACTCTCTTCTTCTATTCGACACTCAATAGAATCATATCGTTTTAGGAGCTGTTTACATTGTATTTATAGATCTAGAGAAACCCTAGTTTAGATATCTTGATACAATATCCCTCCGATGTATACTGAAGAGATAAACACACAATTAGATCTGTACGATCTATTCAGAAGACGAAGAGGGCTTCAATCGAATCAACAAACTCACACTCAAAAATTCCATTAGCGTCGTGGACGGTCGACCGCATATAGTTACAGTCGATCGCAACTCCCAGACCATCAAACCGAGAAGGTGTTAGTCGATCGCACAGTCGACCGTCCCTTTCTCTGTTGGCTGCTACTACTGCTGACTGTTTCTCTTTCTCTTTAATCCTTCACTTCGAACCTTCTACTTGTTTCACCATCTTCTCTTCACACAGAATAAGTATGCAAGACATAAAACCCAACAGTCTTCACCTTGGATTGCATACTCATGGATCCATATTTGTGTGATTTAAAACTCTTCTAGACGTTTCTTCTCTACTTTGCAAACAACACGTTTCTATGACTTCTTCTGCTAGTTGAACAAGCCTTCACCTATTTTCCTCCAGCTGTATGCCTCCCTCAAGAGCACACCACTGTAGATGTAATCATGGAGGTGCCACCCTCTGATATAGATAAAAATAGAACCAAATCAGGACCATTCAAATCGGGCACGAATCTTAAAGCTCTCGGGGGGGTAAAATGGTAATTTCACCTACAAATAGGTTTGAATTGGGGATTGGGTCTTTCTTCAAAGCCCAATAACCCATAAACGGATCTGTCCTACTGGGTCAGGGTGACAACCCATTACAAATTAGCCCAGGTCATTTAAAGAGTAATTCAAATTCTTGGTTATCACTAAGAGACGGTTTAAACTAAATTTCTTATCATGAAACGATTTAAACTCTACATCTTATCCAAAACACCGGGACATATGGATAAATAATTATCTCTAAACTGTCTTTAAAGACGACTATAAATACCCCTCTCTCCCCCCCCCCCCCCCCCCCCGTAAGAAAGGTAATCAATACTTTTCCATATAAACGCTCTTTCATAATCTTCCTGATTACTGACTTGAGCGTCGGAGGGTTCGTCACTGGGATCCATCCCGGTGTATTGAACTTTTTGTAAATCAGCGGCAGCCACAAGAAACCAGTCAAACGCTGGTGAAAGTCAACAAGTTTTCCTTTATTGTTTCCAAAAGATTCCACAAATTCATATGTTTGCTCCCACACCAAAATTAGCAGCAACAGATTGGCGTCGTCTGTGAAAACCGAAAAAGCAATCCAACCTTACTTCATTAGCGAAAGTAGTTTCAAACCATGCCTCCGAAAGAGAAAGTGAAGGTTGCAGCCTCCAGCCGAAGAGCCACTCACCTTCCTCCTCCTTCTTCAGTCCAAGATGTCCTTCCTCAACTCAATCAGCAAGTTTAGCAACCACAGCCTGAACAGCTTCATCCTCAACAGCCTCATCCTCAATAGGCCTCTCCAGGGTCTTGGGGGGCTCTCGTCGAAGTTGTCCAAAGCAACAACCTCATCATGACCATGTTTCGGTCCACAATCCTTCAACTGACTCTATGGCTTCTCAAAGTCCTCCAGGGCTGGATCTCCGTCAAGTAATTCTTAACCACTAGCAGGGGGTTGACCTCTGAACTCGCTTGAATGAATGGCGAGCCCTTGAGGAAGTCCCTCAACCCGAACGCCCAGGGGCCCCGAGAGTCCGGACCCCCCGTAGACCGAGGACAAGAAGATCCCCTCTCCAGAGGAGACGAAGAGAGTCCCCTCAACGTCGTCGACGGAGAAGTCATACTCTAATAAGCCGAGCCACACCTAGGGACTGCCAAGCTAGAAGGGCACCAGTCACTCAGGCAGAGTTCCATAACTTCGAAGAAGATATCCTGGGAGCTCTTAATATTGCCATGAGTCAGGATTAGCATGCGTCTGGCCATCCTCGTGCCCCGAGTCATGACCAACGTATACCTAGCCCTCGTCAAACCGCCACTCATGAAGGAGAGTCCCGAGGGTCAACCAGATCCGACCGGAGGGATGACTCAGTCCACCGTCATCTCCACGAGATGGAGAGGCACCTCAACAAGATCAATCCCGAAGAGAAACAATAGACCAATAGGTTCCGTCTAAGCAGACCCCCCCTTTTCCAGGGCCATTATGGAAGCTCCGGTCCCCGAAGCCTTTAGGCCGCCCTGCTTTGAATCCTACAATGGGGAGTCGGACCCGACCGATAATATAGAGAGTTTTAAAACTCTTATGATGATTCATCAAGCCTCGGATGCGCTCCACTGCAAGGCCTTTCCAGCAACATTGAGGGGACCAGCGCGATAGTGGTACTCCCGTCTATCCCTAGCCCCCATCTTCTCATTTGAACAGTTTGAAGAGCTCTTCCTTACTCACTTCGTAGGCAGTCGCCGAGCCGAGAAAATGAGTGTGTCATTGCTAGCCCTCGGTCAAAGAAAGGTTGAATGCCAAAGAGATTACGTCTGGTGCTTTACTACCAAAGCCTGATCTATTACTTCCCTCAACCAATCAGTAGCCTCTGCGGCATTCAGACACAACGTCACTAACGCCGACCTCAGGGCGTCCCTTGCCAAGAAGCCTCCTCGGGACTTCTCGGAACTCCTGCTTATGAGCGAGAAGTACATCCGAGCGGAAGAGGCTCTCAACCCCCCCAGTCTTGAGGAACCGTCTTCTGGGAACAAACGGAAGGATACAAGCGAAGAAGGACACCAGAAATTCCAGAAAGATGATAATGGTCAGCGCCGCTCAACTTCTCATTTTGAGAAGTTCACCCCCTCAATGCTAGTATATCAGCAGTTCTTATGGAGGTGGACAAGGAAGGGCTACTACACGGTCCCCTAGAGTGAATACCCCTGGCAAGAAAAGAAACATAGATTAGTGGTGTCGCTTTCATAGGGACCATGGTCACGACACGGATGATTGTCTGGCTCTCAAAGAGGAGATCGAAGAACTCATATAGCGAGGACACCTGGCCAAGTTTGTCAGAAAAGACGAGGGCCGACCCTCCACCCTGAGGAGCCAACAATCGAACCGAGAGGCCCAACAAGTTCCAAGACTCCGAACCTGGGGCTATCCTCCACCTTATCCATGGAGGTCCAATGGGAGGAGAACCAAACTCCTCCCGAGAAGCCTTCACCCTATAGTAGAAGTAGGTTTTCGGTTTTCAATAAGGTCGATACTTGTAACACGGCCAAAAGCATGTAATAATGGCTCACCCCATTAAAGTAGCCACTTAGTTTGTTTCATTAAAACTTAGCTTTTTTATGTTGAAAATTATCGCATTTGCCTCACTTCTACTCTCTGAGTCACTTCTACGACTCATTAAACAGTAAGTTCGGAGTCTAGCTTGTCCTACAAAGCTACTCCCACAACTAACTAAGCTCAAAAGAAGGGGTTTGGAGTCCAACACTTGGTTCGACACCGCTTTAGCCACTTGCAAACAAGCAAGTACGAAGCAGCTCACCATTCGAAATTGCTCCTACAACTCGTTAACCCCCTCAAACGAAAAGTTTGGAGTCCAACACATGGTTCGACGTAGCTTTAGCCACTTGCAAACGAGCAAGTGCGAAGTAGCTCACCATTCGGAGTTGCTCCTACAACTCGTAGAAAATCTTAAAACAACAAGTTCGGAGCCCAACACTTGGTTCGACGCCGCTTTAGCTGCTTGCAAACAAGCAAGCGCGGAGCAGCTCACCAATCGAAATTGCTCCTACAACTCGTTAAAATTCTTAAAACAACAAGTTCCGAGTCCAACACTTGGTTCGACGCCGCTTTAGCCGATTGCAAACAAGCAAGTGTGGAGCAGCTCACCATTCGGAATTACTCCTACATATCGTTGATAACCCCGTAACAACTAGTTCGAAGTTCACAATCATGGTTCGAAATTGCCCTTACAGCTTGCAAGTATGTGGTTTCGGGGCTCAAAACGAACATTCATACTACTCCCACTACTGGATAAATTTTGCAACAAGCAAGTTCGGAGCTCAAATCTTCCCTAGAGTTGCTCCTCAAACTTGTCTCCCAAATGGCTCTCTCCAAGAGCCTGGTGATGCTCTTCACTCCGCTCGCCTCCCGAGCGGCCTTCTTCTCAATGGATTCGCAGCTCAACTCTCCCCTAGAGTTGCTCCTCAAACTCATCTCCCAAACGACTCTCCTAGAGCCTGGTGATGCTCTTCACTCCGCTCGTCTCCCGAGCAGCCTTCTTCTCAAATGGATTCGGAGCTCCACTCTTCCCTAGAGTTGCTCCTCAAAGTCGTCTCCTAAATGGCTCTCCTAGAGCCTGGGAAGCTCTTCGCTCCACTCACCTCCTGAGCGGCCTTCTTCCAAGAAAGTTCGGAGCCTAACTCATCTAGAGACGCTCCCTCTACTCGCTTCTAAGAAAGGATCTTCCCAGTAGTCATACAAAGCTCTTCTTAAACTTCATGAAGGAAAAAGATGTTGCGGGACTATTTTGACCATGAAGAAGGGTTATTCTTCAACTAACCTATGAAGAGAAATTGTATATCTTTGAGTCAGCTTCCAAACGAGGGGTCAAACGCCACGATCGGACATTCGCAGCACAGGAAAAGTGGGTCACAACACAGCTGCACCGAAAGTGAAAATGGGGAAAATCATCGCCCTAAGATTCGCGCTTGGTCTTGGTCAATGGCTCTGATCGAGCCACGTAGCTCGGATCCAAAATCCGAGCATCCGAACAACCGAGCATGAAAATGGAAAAAATCATCGCCTCAAGATTCGCACTTGATCTTGATCAACGGCTCTGATCGAGCCACGTAGCTCGGATCCAAAATCCGAACATTCGAACAACCGAGCGTGAAAATAGGGAAAATGATCCGAGCATTCGAACAACCGAGCGTGAAAATAGGGAAAATCATCGCCTCAAGATTTGCGCCTGATCTTGATCAACGACTCTAATCGATCTACGTAGCTCAGATTCAAAATCCAAGCGTCCGAACAATCGACATGAAGTTGGGGAAAAACTCCTCCTTTCGATTCGCACTCGATCAAGATCGCCGGCTCAGACATGCTCAAAAAAAAAAAAACAAAAAAAAACCTAACGGGTCGGCTTCGGACCCGTTACCTACAAATCCGCATCCGTTTCTCTTCCTTCTTCCCTCTTAAGATTTTTCTCGCCAAAAAACCAACTCCACCTCCATCCCTACCATCCTCGTCGTCACCTTCTTCCTCGACCACCACAGTCGAGCCTCCTCTCTCATCGAGCTCATTTCCACATCCCCGAGCTCCCTCCATCGCCAACTCGACGACTAGCCTCCGTCGTCGAAGCTCTCTTCCTTCGCGAACTCCCCTCCGTCGTCACCAAACTCCAATGCTGAGCAACTCCATCAGCGAAACTCGCCACGTCGAGCTCAGCCGTTTGCCGAGCTCCTCGCCACGATGAGCTCCTCGCCAAGCTCTCCCCTCGTTGTTCCGAACCCCTCACAGTAGTTGAGCTCCCTCCGTCATCGACAAACTCCAATGCCAAGCAACTCCATCGGCGAAACTCCTCCTCATCACGTCGAACTCAACCGTTCGCTGAGCTCCTCGCCAGACGAGGTCGGAGAGGAGTCGAGGTCAGAGGTGAAGCCAGAGTCGAGGATGGAGTCGCAGGCGTGGTCGAAGACAGTTGGAAGCCAAAAAAAAGGTCCACGTGGCGGTCAATGGTCAACGTTCATCAGCCACGTGGCACCATCTCAATCGTTCTCAGCAAACCGCTCGGCCAGATTCGAGCATCCGAACGACCGAGCGTGAAAACGCAAGAAAACACCCGCCTCCCGATGCGAGCTCTCCTGATCGTGATCAACGGCTCAGATTGTGCCACGTCATCAAGGTAATTTCTTTTCCTTTTATTTAACTATTAAATCAAATTTTTTATCTAAAAATTCCAGAAAATAAATAAAAATTCGAAAAAATTAATTTAAAAAGTCTAAAAAGAATTTCTAATTCTGGAAAAATAATTATTAAATTAGAGTTATTAATTAAAATTTTGGAAAATTAATTATTAAAATTCAGAAATTGGATAAAAAAATTCAAAAAAAGATTAAAATTTGGGGGAAAAAATCAAGAAAATTTGGAAAAATCACAAAAAATCTAGAAAATTCTGCGAATAATTTTGGGTATTTTACAAGCTCAGATAATCACCGTTACACCTCGAGAAAGATTCAAACTCCCCCGAAAACTCCGATAAATTCTATAAGCAATTAAAAACGGGCAAACTACTCCTCAAAGGCTGTAAAACTCAGTCTTTAGGAGTGGGGGGCTTGTGATATGGCTAAAAATAGAACCAAATCGGGATCGTTCAAATCGAGCATGAATTTTAAAGCTCTAAGGGGTAAAACGGTAATTTCACCTACAAACAGGTTTGAAATGGAGACTGGGTCTTTCTACAAAGCCCAATAACCCATAAATGGATCTGTCCTACTGGGTCAGGGTGACAATCCATTACAAATCAACCCAGGTCATTTAAAGAGTAATTCAAATTCATGGTTATCTCTAACGGACGGTTTAAATCAAATCTCTTATCATGGAACGATTTAAACTCTATATCTTATCCAAAAATACCGGGACATAGGGATAAATGATTATCTTTAAACTTTCTCTAAAGGCGACTATAAATACCCCACTCTCCCACCATAAGAAAGGTAATCAATATTTTTCCACATAAACGCTCTTTCATAATCTTTCTGATTACTGACTTGAGTGTCGGAGGATTCGTCGCCAGGATCCATCCCGGTGTATCGAACTTTTTGTAGGTCAACGGCAGCGGCAAGAAACCAGTAAAACGTCGGTGAAAGTCAACATGTTTGCCTTTATTGTTTCCAAAAGAATCCACAAATTCATCTATTTGCTCCCACACCAAAATCAGCAGCAACACCCTCCACACAAAACTCCACCTACTTCAAGGCTCTCTTGACCTTCCAACGGTATTCGAACGTTGCAGTCTCGATTCGGTAATTCTAGTGATGGCTTACTAGATGATGTTTTAGGAACAATGGACTTACATACACTCGGCCAAATTTTCCTGCTCCCACGAAGCTGGTAGAGGTTCTGATGACCCTGCCAATTCTCTCTTACCCTTCATTACCTTACGATGACTATCCCAAACTGTCAAAACTCCACATCAAGCTGTGTACCTGCTGCCACGAGCATTAAGAGTCCCCAAGGATATCAGATTCTACTGTAACGAAGGAATATGCATGACCTCCAATTCAACTGTTCCCTCACCTACTACTTCACAAATCTCACAACTCCTCATTCTTACACTATGGCCTGTTGACGACTTATAAGTAGAAAACATCTATCTCTCCCTCTATCTATCTCACTCTCTCTCAGAGCAAATATGAGAAGAACTTTCCGAATCAAGATACTAACTTGAAACCACATCTGCAGAACTTGAAACAAGATGACAATAATCATCATTATTATCTGACTCAGTTGTGCTGACTATATGGTCTTGTTTTCCTTCTTTAGTAGCACTCTTCTAACTCAACCACTTGCGACAGTCTCTCTTATAATACCCAACTCCTCTACAATAGTGGCAAAGAATCTTACCCTTGTGTGACGCATCCTTTTCAATTGAAGTATGACCATCCACCGCAAAGCACCCTGCAGAAATAAACCATCCTTTATGAGTCATTTCTTAGTTCATATTTCTTCAGCCCCTTAATCACCCCGGCTACTGTAAGTATCTCCTTGAATGACTTTCCGTGTAGCATGGTAGTTATCAAGTGATCATAAGAAGTTGGTAGTGAATATATCAAGTTGAAAGCTTTATCCACTTCGCTAAAATCATCAGCGTTAATCACCTTCAGTTCAGATATTACCTTATTGAACTCCACAATGTGATCTGAAGATGGGTACCATCCTTCATTGAGAACCTAAACAACTTCCTCTTCTAATACATCCGATCTAGCAACGACGACCTCAAGTAGTCAGAATTTGAGTCTCGCCCACAGACTCGCGGCACTTGTCTCCTCAAGAATATTACACTTGACTTCATCCGTCAATTATAACCGGATTAAACTCAAGTCCTTCAAACAAATCTCATCCCACTTCTCCTGCTTCATGTCAGTTGGCTTCTTCTCTTTTAAGGCAATGTGCAAGTCCTTCTGAACCAAAACCTCATACATATCCACCTTTTATAGATTGAAGTTGATCTTACCGTCAAACCGCTTGATCTTCGACTTTTGATCTGCCATATCCTCCAAGGAACTCGAGCAAACCCACAAACCTGATTACTCTGATACCACTTGTTAGTAAAACTGAGGATCTTGTTGAGTCATCGACACAATCAACACAAACCACCAAGCAAAACTAGATCGCACCAATCACACAAAGCACACATGAATTGTCCCGATTGGGGCTTTCGCCTTAATCCGGGAGAGGAAGAACCGAGATGTTATTTTAACTAAAGAAGATACAAGAATATTATAATTCTCACCATGACCCTCTCTCAAGCCTAACTGGAACTTGATTGCTGATTACAATGGAGAAACTCTCTCACCCTCTCATATGAAGTACTTTCTTCTTCTTCTATTCGGCACTCAATAGAATAATATCGTTCTAGGAGCCGTTTACATTATATTTATAGATATAGAGAAACCCTAGTTTAGATATCTTGATACAATAGACATCCGAGGTATACTGAAGAGATAAATATACAATTAGAGTCGTAGGATCTAATCAGAAGATGAAATGGGCTTCAATTGAATCAACACTCGCATCCGAAAATTTCATTAGCGCCGCGGACAGTTGCGGTCGACCGCAACTCCCAGACCATCAACCCGAGAAGGTGTTGGTTGACCGTCCCTTTCTCTGTTGGCTGCTACTGTTGTTGCTGACTATTTATCCTTCTCTTTGATCCTTCGCTTCGAACCCTCTACTTGTATCACCATCTTTTCTTCACACCGAACAAGTATGCAAGGCATAAAACCCAACATAACCTTCCTATGCTCCAAATTTGCAACAGGTTTCACAGGTAGAACTCCCTCCGAATCCTTAGGCAAAGGACTCACCTGTGTTGACTGTGGATCTCCACGACAAAACTGTTAACAATGAAAAAAGGAATACTTGATGTATAGAGAAGATGCAGGTAATTCCAATCTATATGCTTTCCCAATTCGTTTAGAAATCAAAAAGGGGCCATAATACCCCTCTTGCACAACTTATGAGATGATCTCTGAGCAACTGATTTATGAGAGGATAGGGGGTTGTAACTTCACATAGTCCCAGTCCCCAACTGAAAAATTGCTTATCCACACCCGATGCTTATCAGCCATAGATACCATTCTTGCTTGTTCCTGTACTAAATTGGCTTTAAGTCTGTAAAATTTCACTCCTTTTCCCCAACTCCAAATCGACTTGTTCATTTGTAGTATCCATCCATGAAATCCAACAAGGTAGGTAGGTGGTTTTCACCCATACCTCAAAAGGGTTTTCTCCCATACTCCAGATCGACTTGTTCATAGAGGAATGCAATGTGATATTAAACCAATATTCTGCTCAATTCATATATGTTACCTACCTTTTAGGCTCATCAGAAACACCCCCCCCCCCCCCCCGGTACTGCTTTAGGCATCTATTCACAACTTAAGTTTGTTCATCACTTTGTGGATGATAAGCGCTGCTAAACTTTAGTGTGCCTTGTATTTAAAAAAAAATTCTTCAAAAGCTACTCACAAACACTAGATCTTTGTCAAACACAATTGATTTTGGAAGTTCATGAAGCTTCAACATTGTAGCTGCCAATACCTCTGCAACTTTACTAGCTGAAAATTGTGAAGGAAGAGTCACAAAATGTGTAGACTTTGATAGTTTATCGACCACTACCATTATCACAAATTTTCCTTGAAAAGATGGTAATCCTGTAAAAAGATCCATTGATTGCTCTTCTCAAATCTGATGTGGATTTGGCAAGGGTTGAAGAAGACCCTTCGGAGCAGAAGAATCATATTTAATTTGGTGACAGACTATACACTTGTACACATAGTCTGTAACTGCGTCACTCGTACCTTCCCTGTAGGATGTCATTCTGCAGACTATTAGGCACCACAATCTTCTTTTAGAACAACAAGATACCCTCTTTCAACTCAAAATTTGGTTTACAAGTAGCATCACCCTGTGATGCTTGTATAACATGCATATATTTGGCCTCCACCACATAAGCCTCCCTAATCTTATCCAATAACAATGGTTTAGGGTGAGGATGTTCCAAGCCGTTCGCCGTTAGTGACGACGATGGAAGCTCCTCTCCTTCTCGGCATCGTTGCACCTATAGCACAACAGTGGAGATGCAAGAGGAAGAAGACGAAGTGATGAACAGAAACAAACAATTCTCATTCATATCGGTAATCGATTACAAAGGGGGTATTTATAAAAGGGAACTACGTGCACACTTAATCGATTACAAAGGGGGTATTTATAAAAGGGTAGTTGGACAGTCAGTTAAAGAATCACTTGGGCTTTTCTAGAAATTACATTACACTTATGCAGATAAACGCACAAAAGAATTATTATCTCTGGAGGACTGAAACATAAACTCTAAACTGATACATCTGCCCTTCTCTTCAGCTCAACCATCTTCTTCTCTTCAGCTCAACACCATCACTTAACCTCGTTGATTCCCTGAGCTCTGGCCAGATCCGGAGACTGGATCAATACTCCCCCCTTGAAAAGATTCTAGGACGATTTGAAAGGACGGGAATCGCCAATATATGTCCCAGTAATTCTCCCAAGTTGCTTCGCTATCGTGGCCATGCCTCCACTGAATCAGAACCTCAGTAATAGCAATTCCTCTCCTTGGTACCATCCTGCGATCTAGAACCTTGATTGGTTGAGGTGAGTCTTCGATGTAGTATTAGGGCAAGTCTGAGGACACCACAGTCGACTCACTTTCTTGAGGAACAAAAGCTTTCAACTGAGAGACGTGAAATACATTATGAATGCGAGACTCACTAGGGAGCTGCAATTTGTAGGCCACAGTTCTTATCTTCTCCAGTACCACATAAGGACCATAGTATATGGCAGATAACTTGTGAATCCTCCTCCCTCCCACTGAGACTTGTCGATAAGGTTTTAACTTCAAATAAACCCAATCCCCCAACTCAAATGCCTTGTCACTGCAGTGCTGATTGGCCTTGAGCTGCATCTGGTGCTGAGCTTTTAACAAGTTGTCTTTGAGCAACTGAAGAACTAAATCTCTCGAAATTAGAGTCTTCAACAGCTTGAACCCTTGCCGTTTTAGGAATATATGATAGAACACTTGGAGGAGCTTTTCCAAACACCACTTGATATGGTGATATGCCAGTAGAGCTATGTATATGTGTGTTGTAGCTAAACTCAGCCCATGCTAACCATTCCGACCAATCTTGGGGTCGATAGGTTGTGAAACACCTCAAATAGTTTTTAAGAACCCTGTTGATTACTTCGGTTTATCCATCAGATTAGGGATGAAATGCTGAGCTCAAGCACAGCTTTGTTCCATGTATAGCTAGTAATTCACGCCAAAAATTACTTGTAAAGACAGCATCCCTATCGCTGACTATACTTTTTGGGAGACCATATAGTTTAAACACCTGCTTGAAGAGTGTCGAGGCAACCACCTTAGCTGTGTAAGGATGGGATACAAGTATGAAGTGGCAAAATTTGGACAATCTGTCAACCACAACCAATATAGTAGTGAACTCAGCACTCCGAGGTAACCCATCAATAAAATCCATACTTATATCGTCCCAAATGTTATCTGGAATAGGGAGAGGTTGCAATAACCCTGCAGGGGATGTACTTAAGTACTTATTCCTTTGGCACACATCGCAAGATCTAATGAAGTGGCGTAAATCCTTTCTCATGCCTTGCTAGTATACAACCTACTTGAGCTGCAACCAGGTTTTATCCATGCCCATATGCCCTCCTTGTGGTGTGCAATGCACCTCCTCCATGAAGAGAGTCTTAGCTAAAGAAGTGGGACTCAACAAAATCTTACCATTATAGTAAATCACTCCTTCTATTAATACCAACCCATCATCAGTACCTTCAGAAATCACCTTCTTAACATCTTCATAAAAGGGGTTTGTGAGTACCAATTGCTTGATTTGATCTAACCAAACTGGTTTAACCACCATCATTGCAGACAAGGAAGCCTCTTCAACCTCTTCAAACTGACGTGAGAGGCCGTCAGCTACCACATTCTCCTTTCCTTTCTTGTACTCCACCCGAAATTGATAACCATGTAGTTTGAGTAACCACAAATGCTGGGCTTCAGTATATAAACATTGCTCTAACAGATACTTGAGGGGCTTGTGATCAGTATGAATGATAAATGGCCTTCCCAACAAATATTGACACCATTTTTTAACAGATAAGAGAACTGCCAACATCTCCTTCTCATAGGTTGACAAGTATTTGGCTTTTTCCTTCAACTCTTGACTGAGGAATGCAATGGGGTGTTTCTCTTGATGCAAAACAACTCCAAGGCCAGTGGCACTTGCATCGCATTCCAATTCAAATGGTAAGGAGAAATTTGGAAGCTGGAGAACTGGAGGAGTAAAGAGTATCAATTTCATGTTCTCAAATGCCTTTTGAGACTCTTCCTACCAATCGAAGGCTCCTTTCTTTGTTAACTTCACAAGAGGCCAAGCCAAAGTACTATAATGAGCTATGAATTTTTGATAGTAACCTGTGAGTCCCAAGAATCCTCGTAAGGCCTTCAATGATTTAGGAGTAAGCCAATTGATAATAGATTTGATCTTTTCTTGATCAACTGAAACCCCTTGAGCTGATACTATATGACCAAGATACTCTACTTCACACACTCCAAATGAGCATTTGCTGATTTTTGCAACCAATTTGTTGGCTTTAAGAACCTGCAGAACTAAAGATAAGTGTTCCAAGTGAGAGTCCATACCATCACTATACACCAATATATCATCAAAGAACACTAATACAAATCGACGCAAGTATGGCTTGAAAATAGAGTTCATCAAAGACTGGAAAGTGGAGGGAGCATTTGTTAAGCCAAAGGGCATAACCAAGAACTCATAGTGGCATTCATGAGTGCGAAATGTTGTTTTATGGATGTCAGCTTCATCCATTCTTATTTGGTGATATCCACTCCGGAGATCAAGCTTGCTAAACACCTTAGCACCATATAACTCATCCAAAAGCTCATCTATAACTGGAATAGGGAACTTATTCTTCACCGTAATGTCACTTAAGGCTCTATAATCAACGCACATTCGCCAAGTGCCATGTGATTTCTTAACCATTACAATCGGAGAAGAATAGGGACTATGACTTGGTCTAATAACCCCAGATTGTAGCATTTCTTGCACAAGCTTGTCAATTTCATTTTTCTGATGCCATGGGTGTTTGTATGGACGGAGACTGACTGGTTTCGAGCCAGGGAGGAGAGGTATAGTGTGATCAATTTCTCTTCTTGGAGGTAAACCCATGTTCTCAGCAAACACCTCATGATAGTTCACTATAAACTGTTGAACCTGAGGTGGAATAGCAGATTGCTTATCTTGATGAGTCGGAATGCCTACCATCTGAAGTAACCATGCAGATTTGGTCTGCAATAAAGCTTTAGACATAGCTTTAACAGAAGTAACTTCAACACCTTAGGGTGGAATTCCTCTCAAAGTGCACTGTCGACCTCCAAGTTCAAATTGAACTCTCTTTTCCTTCAAATTCCATACCACATCCCCAAGAGTTTCAATCCACTGTGCCCCCAATACTAATTGACTGGTGTCCATAGCTAATATATAGAAATCTGCCACAATAGATACACCTTGACACACAAAAGTCACTCCTTCACACAGACCCAGACCTTTCAGCATAATACCTCCAGCAACAGTAACATCAAGTTTAACTTGAAGTTTTATAGGTAACCCAATTTTCTTAACTATCTTTTAATCAATAAAGTTGTGAGAGACTCCTGTATCTAAGAGTGCACACACTGGGTAATTTGCAATGCTTCCCTGAACTCTAAAAATTCTCAAAGTGGTGCTACCAGTGAGTGTATTAAGGGAAATAGCTGCATCTCCTTCATCAGTTACTTGCAAGACTTTGGATACCTGGGTTTCCTCCTTACACTTTGTGATGCTATGTTCCTTTTCCTCATCTGACGACTCAACCATATCATCAGTATCTTCTTCTAAATTTCCCAGCATTTGCATAAACATACTTCCCTCACAAGAACCCATCATTTGCATCATAGTTCTACCTGCACACTTATGCCCTCTCCCGAATTTCTCATCGCAGTGAAAACACAACCCCTTTTCCCTTCTATCTTTCATAAACTGCAAGAACTGCTGATCTTTTGGTTTAGAATTATTGGGATGAGCTGACATCATGAATTCAGCACCTGCCTTGCTCTGGGTTGCCAAGGGAAGGGCTGCAGGAACTGGAGCTTTGTAGTTGCTAGTCACAAAAGTGCCCCTACTTTGATTGTTGGCTCTCCATGCCTTCTTTTGATCACCAATGATTTCTTCTCTAGCTATAGCCTCTCTATAGGCTGCAAGAACGCTGCTAGGATTCTTGAGCTTGACTTCTTTCCTCAACTCACTTTTCAGCCCCGAAATATAGCAACTAACTAAAGAGGACTTAGCTAATGGTTTTGCTAGCTGACTATACTTCAAGAATTCTCTATGATACTCAACTACGGTCCCTGTTTGTTGCAATTTATACAAAGCGGCTTCGGGCAGAAGGGCCAAATTGTAGCATTAACTCTTCTTTCAACACTTCCCAGTCAATCTCTCCCTCGTCCTGTTGTTCAAACCATCTCCACCAAAGTAAAGCTTCTCCCCTCAAGTAGTAGAGACAAAAGGACAATCGATCGCAGGGGTTGATCCTTTGTGTAAAGAAATGATTCTCCATGTGATAGATCCAATTGGTAATATCCTCTGTTCCATCGAAACTGGGTAACTCAATTTTAGGGTGTTTAGGAAAAAATGTGTTACCTTCTTGTTGTCGACCCTCATTCCTTGCTACCCTTCTCCCAAATTGAAGCTCATGATGATGATCAAGATTTCTTGATCTTTCTTGATACGGCCGTCTATGTCGAAGATGACGACATCGTCCACCCCCAATTTCTCCATGGCGCCTTCCTTCCTCTAACTCTTCCACATCACTATCGGAACTCCAAAATTCACGTCTGCAATGCGATCTCAGATTCTTTGGTTCTTGAAGAAAGCGATCCAATGCCAACTCCAACCTATCGAACCTTTCTTCCAAGCTGGGACGCTTATGGAGTTCGACACCATGACTGGTGGATCCCCGTGCATCCTGACTCCTTGCTCCAGATCCGAACTGAGGTCCAGACCTAGAATTAATGGAGTTCTCAGCTTCTTGAATCGGTTCTTGATCAAGATCTTGATTGATGGCGGTTGCGCGATCGATCTCAGGCTCTGATGCTATTGTTCCAAGCCGTTCGCCATTAGTGACGACGGCGGAAGCTCCTCTCCTTCTCGGCATCGTTGCACCTATAGCACAACAGTGGAGATGCAAGAGGAAGAAGACGAACTGATAAACAGAAACAAACAATTCTCATTCATATCGGTAATCGATTACAAAGGGGGTATTTATAAAAGGGAACTACGTGCACAGCACGTAGTTGGACAGTCAGTTAGAGAATCAGTTGGGCTTTTCTGGAAATTACATTACACTTATACAGATAAACCCACAAAAGAATTATTATCTCTGGAAGACTGAAACATAAACTTTAAACTGATACATCTGCCCTTCTCTTCAGCTCAACCATCTTCTTCTCTTCACCTCAACACCGTCACTTAACCTCGTTGATTCCCTAAGCTCTTGCCAGATTCAGAGACTGGATCAGAGGAATGGATTGAAACTCAGCATTTGGTGGTCTAGATAGTGTATCAAGAACTGAAATTATGCTTGCCAGCTTTATAGACAATTTTATAAGAGTATCCAACTAGCTTGTGAATCCACTTCTGTTGTTCAGAAGTTTGAACAACCGAAAGTACCAAGTGCTGTATACTCCTATGATCAGTTTGGTCTGTAAGCTCCCTCCCTAGCAAATATTATCTCCACCTTTTCACACCTCTTATTGCAAACATTTTCCTATTATAAGTAGAGCTTGACTGCACCCTGAGCAATAGGATGCCCATTCTCAGACAACACTGCTCCAATAGCATAGCCAAATGGACCAGTCTCAACAGTGAATTGAACATAGAAGTTTGGCATTGCTAATAAAGGTGCATTCACCAGGGTTTGTTTAAGAACTTCAAAGGCTTCTACAGTTGCTAAATCCCAAATAAAACAATCTTTCTTCAACAAGTCTGTTAGTGGTGCAGCTTGATGTGTCCAATTTTTATATAAATATTGGTACTCATTTACCCATAAAAATTGCTTGTATTCGTCTATTTTGTTTATAAATTATCTTATTTTCATAAATTTCAATTAATTAATTATTTTTGAAGAAATAAGATTTTTTATGCAAAAAGTTGAATATTTTTGATAAAAATCAACAAACAAAACAAACAGAATGATTTATTTATTTTTATTGATTTGTTGAATTTAAATTTTACAATTCGGCCTTGTGAAAAGAAAAATATAATTTTTAAATTGCCAATAGAGGTGAAAGTGCAATAAACAATTTTTAAAATGGTTTAATTGAACTAATATGATTATTAGTTGGTTTAATTAATTTAAACTAATTAATTTTATTTTTATTTTTAAATCCTAATTTCTGATTTATCCTGTTTGTGTGCAACACGTGTTTCAAGAAAAAGAAAGAGTTAAAAAAGAAGCAAGAAATAAAGAGCAAATCATATAAGAGCATCCACAATGGGATTTCTCATTTTTTTAGAAATGGCAGCTACAGTAATAGAAAATAGCGAAATTGGCTGCAGTGGTTGTTTGCTATAATTTTGCTGAAATTTGAGAAAGACAAGACATGTTGTTTCGTCCGTATTTTTTTTTTTTACGGTTAATTAATTAGTGATTAGAGATTAAAATAGGTTAATTAAACAAATTAAATAATAATATATAACTAAAACCTAATTAACTATACACTTAACCTACCTAACTATACACCTAAAAATGCTCCATACTTGCTGGACGGGACATGTTGTCTCGTCCCAAGAAAAATTGCTTGAGACAAGACAACATGTCTCGTTTAAGTATTTTTTTAATTTTTTTTTCCAACGGTACATATTGTATCGTCCGATCAATTTTTAAAAAAAAAGTTTGTGAGACGAAACATGCTGTCTCGTCTCTTATAATATGAGAATCGCAAATTCGTTTCTCAAAAATGAGAAGCAACTGTAGCTATTTTGCCAAAAAATGGCAAAATAGCAAACGACTGCATCACCTTATTTGCTAAAAAATGAGAAATTGGCAAATATAGCAAACGATTGTGGATGCTCTAAGGAAATAAATAAATGAAGAAGAGGGATTTTTCTGCAAAAATAAATCCTAAATCTCTCTTCCATGCTCTATAAATACAACTCAAGGAGAAGCTACAAAAACACGCTTAACGAAAGGAGAGACGGCTGACCTTGTAAAAAATAAAGTGAACAAAAGAAGACGAAACAGAAAAAGGAGGAGAGAGAGAGCAGAAGACAACGACAGCGCGTGACTGAACGACCACAGCTTCGCTGACGTGGCGATTGCGGCACGGTCTCTAAGGCGACTCTAGACGGCTAGGTGACGTGTCACTGTGCTGCTGCGTCACGCGCTCCAAGACGCAGACAGAACGAAGAGGAGGCGGTTACGTGTGCTGACTGGCGTGAACTCGAAGACAGAAAGGAGAGAGAGGCAGGAGTTACTTTGGGCACAGAAATCAAAACTTTAAATGCAAAATTTTTGTTTACAAAGCAGTTCTTCCTGTTCCCTTTTTTCTCTTTGTCTAATTTTATTATGCAATCTCAAACAATATTTGTTAGTTGCAATATATTTATTATGAACTAAATTTTATTTTCTAGAGCTACAATGTAGCTTAGTTTTGATAACACAATTTTAATTCCATTTTATTTTTCTATTTTTCCATGATTGTGTGTTTGATTTTAGTGTTTAATGCTTACAATTGTTTGGCCAACTATTGTATGCTAGGCAGTTAAAATCGATTTTGTAACTAATCGGTCTAGAAGCGATTAGTGATTAATCAGTTAATCGGAAAATAATCGGGGATTAAATCGGAAAAATGTTATATCTATATATTCTCATTACCCTAAATCCTAATATAAAACTATTATGAGATTATCAAATAGAAACATATAGTTATAGAGAAAAAGAAGATGATACTTGGTTTGAGCTGAGTTTGGATTCTGGATGTGGATCGGTTCGGGTTCGTTGGTCAGTTTCATCAAACAAAAACAATTGGGGAAGAGGAGCAGCGCAAGAAGCAAGAGGTGTTGCAGATGCGGACCGGATCAAGTATGCGACGGTGGGTTGGGTTTGGGTTTGTTCGAGGAAAAAGAAGAGAATCAGTTTGAGTTTAGGTTTGTGCGAAGAAGTAGAAGAGAGCAGTGATATGTTGGGTTTAGGTTTGCGCGAGGACCGGAAGGGGTTTGGATTTTGGATTTGGATTTGAATTTGGATTGGACTGAACCCAAATAATGCAAACGAGCATGAAAATTAGAGAAGATTTAATCGGTTAATCGACCGCTTAATCGGCCGATTAACCGCTAATCGGACGATTATACTCGATTAATTGCTAACTATTGAAATATTATAAATCGCTAAAAAAATAATTGCTTAGCCTCCGATTAGCGATTAATCAGAAATTAATCGGGCGTAATCGGAAATTTTAACTGCTTAGATTGTATGATTTATTGGATCATGGAAAGACTGAGAGGTAATTTGTGATTTAGAACTATAAAATTAAACACCATTGATTGAGCGAAATTAGAGATAATTAATCGCGATTGATTTGACCGTTAAGAAATCCACAGAACTTAATTAGTCTTCAATTAATTAAATTTGTGCATGAACTATGACAAACTATTAGTTGAAGATATTTTTGGTGTTGTTCGAGAGAAAGCATTAAATATTTAGGGGATTTTGGTCTCCAACTTGAAAAATTAAATTCTTTATTCATATGGAGTTATAAATTGTGTGGGGTTAATTAGGTGAAATCAAAAGTCCTAAAATTAATTTTGCAATTAACAACCAACAGAATTTTATATTCCGCCCCCTTTTAATTAATTTAGTTAAGATAGTTCTTTAGATTAATTTAAATTAGTTGCTTTATTTATTAAAAATTCGGTTTTCCAAATAGTAATTTATCTAGTAATTTCGTTATTCGATAAAATAATTAGTCCTTGTGGGTTCAGTACTCTTTTCACTTAACTATACTACTTGTTGCGATTTTGTACACTTGTAAAAATTCACATCAAGATTTTGCTATTCAAGTATAGCCCTTAACAAATCTCCTATAGTATCCAGTTTGCCCTAAGAAAGTTCTCAATTGCATTGTGTTCTTAGGTATGGGCCACTTTGTTACAACTTCAATCTTTATATCATCCACCTTGACACCCTCAGCACAAATGATATGTCCCAAATAATCAATATACTGATGACCAAAAGAGCACTTGGATTTCTTTACAGGAAAACAATTTTCCTCTAATATCCTCGGTACTAAAGCAAGTTGATGCAAGTGATCTACCCAACTCCTACTATACACCAATATATCATTCAAATAAAACCAACACAAATTTCCTCAGATAAGACTTAAAAATTGCATACATTGCTACTTGAAATGTTGAAGAGGCATTTGTTAATCCAAAATGCATGACAAGAAATTCATAATGGCCTTCATTGGTTCTCAACTTAGTTTTCTCTATATCAGCTGCTGCATGTACCCTGATTTGATGATATCCTGCTCTCAAATCCAATTTAGAGAAAAAGTTAGCTCCATATAATTCATCAAACAACTCCTCAACAGTTGGAGTAGGGAATTTTTCCTTGATAGTGATTGTATTTAGAGCTCTATAATCAACACAAAATCTCCATGTTCCATCCTTCTTTTATACTAATAACACCGGTGAAGAGAAATGGCTTCTACTCTCTTTAATTATACCCTCATGCATCATCTTGGCTACTTGCAGCTCAATTTCACTCATTTGAAAATGTGGATACTTGTAAGGCCTTACATTTGTAGGTGTAGCACCATGAGTCAAATGTAATTGATTATCACAACTTCTGCTTGGAGGTAACCCTGTTGGTTCATCAAAAACAGAAGCATAATTTGGTAACACTCACCCCAAGTCTTTAGGTAACTCTTGCTGCTGAGATGCATCTTGTGGTATAATGTGATAGTATTCTGAAACTGCAGAAGTCACTACTTCCCTCCTTAATTGATATAGTTGTAATTGTACAGTACCAGCAGATAATCCTTCCTGTAACTCAACCTTTTGCCCATTATAAGTATGACCTTATTGATTTCTATTACTCACATGTTATAGTCCCTAATTGCTCCAGCCACGGAATACCCAACACAACTTCAGCCCCATGTATGGGTAAAACATACATATCTATGTGAAAAGAATGGCCTTGAACTATCACAAGTACTTCTAAACAAACCCCCTCACACTTAAAAACTGCACCATTTCGCACAGTAACTTTAAAATGAGGTGATTCATGTATAGGCAATTGCAGATACCTAACCAACCTCTTCTATATAAAGTTGTGTACTTACTTTTGATTAATATTTGAATTGTAGATTTCTGCAGGCTCCCTTGATTCTTAGTGTTTTTGGAGTAGGGTGCCCTGCCAATGCATGATAAGAGATTTCGGGTTGTGTATCAGCCTGTGCATGTTCCAGCTCCCCCAGTATCAGTATCCAGCTCTTCATTTACACACTCCCCTCTCTATTCATCCACCAAAAGAAGCAAAAAACTTCTTCCCTGCACACACATATCCATGTATGTACTTCTCATCACAATTGAAGCACAAAACCTTTGCCTTTCTTAATTCCCATTCAGCTGTTAAGACCTTTGATAATTAGGAATTGAATTTGGCTGCACATTTACTGATTTCTGATTAGTTACAGGTGGTGTAGGTAAAAGTGGCGGCAATTGAATTGACTAGGTGGGGGTGGTACCCATGATGGTTTTGATACAATTCCGTTATAAGAAAATTTCCTTGCATCCAATAATTTATCCTCCTGTTGTAGCTAATCCTACAACATGAGCCATTGATTGAGGCTGAAATGCCAACACTTCTCTTCTAATGTCAGGCATCAACCCAAAAATGCAACAGCTTAGCAATGAAGCAGAAGATAACCCCTTTACTCTTTTAGTTAACTTATCAAACTCAGAATGATACTCAGATAAAGAAGCAGTATGAGATAGTTTGAACAAAATATCCTATGATCTACAAAGGCAGCCCCCAAATCTAGTATCAAGCTCCTTCACAAACACATCCCAATTAGGCAACACCTCATTCTCAAACTTATGCTGAAACCATGCCAATGCTCTCCCATCCATATGGAATGAATGTATGGTCAATTCTTGATCCTCTGATGTATGATGTTAATCAAAAAACTGATTTGCTTTGAACAACCAACCATTTGGATCAATGCCTTCAAATCGAGGAAACTGAAGTTTAGGGTTCTTGACATCCGAATTCATGACAAAAACAGGAGATCTAACAAAACTAAGAGATGATGATGAGGGATTACCCATTGGAAAGGATACTTTGTTGATTTGTTGATCGATCTTGCCTTCAAGAACATTGAATCTTGTGACGAATTCCGACAGCAGTTTTCTGCTCCACAAGAGTATCGGCCAAAATCTGCTCCGCATATCGCTATGTTTCTTGGATGATCCCTTTAAACGAATTGATCGCCTCATCGATCTCGTCCCTTCCGTCATTGCCGAGTTGTCCAGTTCGAATATGAAACCACCAATTGATAGCAGTGTTATCAATTACAGGTCCAATTGAAGGATTTGGGAAAAAAGTTGCAGAAAAGAGGAATTAGGATTTCAGGGATTTGGGGAAGAAATCAAGAACATGGAAGATGAGAAGAAGATAAGAATTCAATCCATTAGAGCATCTGTAGTCGTGGGCTAAAAACCCAAAATTTGGAAATATTTTTAAAAAACGAGCTGTAGTCGGCGGCTAAATACCCAAATTTTGGGTGTACGAGGAACAGTGTGTGGCCAAATATAGCAGGCGATTTGAGAATAACCAAAATATAGATAACGATCGATTATACTTCGTCTGTTAAAAATGACGAAGGATTAAACTTCGTCTCGTAGGTTTGACGTACGAATAGTAAGCCAGACGAAGGATTATACTGCGTTGGTTCTTAAAAAATAAAAAAAAAAATTTGGGACGGACCATAATTACCCGTGCGTAAAGATTAACGGTGTATATTCTCCCGTGCGATGAAATTTAAAAAAAAAAATTTTTTCAACGGACGGGTAGTTATCTACTGTCTGATCGAATTAACGGTGTATATTCTCCCGTCCGTGAGTTTTTTCCATTTTTTTTTTTTTTTGTCTTTTAGCGCTTAAAAAGTCAAAAAAAATTTTTTTAAAAAAAACAAAGGGACGGTTCATTATACACTGTCAATGTTAATGGACGGGGCATTATATCCCGTCCGTTTACTGTTCATATTTTTAAATTTTTTTTTTATTATTAATTTTTTTTTTGTCTTTTAGCGCTTAAAAAGTCAAAAAAAAAAAATTAAAAAAAAAACAAAGGGACGGTTCATTATACACTGTCAATGTTAATTGGACGAGTAATAATCGCTCGTTCGGCTATTTTTTAGCTTACAACAACTGCAGCAACATTCTCTTTTTCCTATTTGCTATTTGCTATTTACCCAAAATTTGGCATGAACGACTACAGATGCTCTTACAAGAGCGTCCATAGTCGTTAAATGCATATTTAGATATAGCATTTACTGCAGTCGTTGAATAGTATTTTATAATAATTTAATAAAAAATAATATCAGATGGAGTTTGAAGTTGCGTCGGAGGGATTTAATTAATTTTTAAATGTTAGACGGAACTTCAATTTGCTTCGGATGGAAAAACAAAACAAAAATTGAGAGATGGATCTTCAATTGCCGTCCGGGATTTAGGGGGGCCTCGGACGGAAAGTGAAGTTCTGTCTAGCAAATTTTTTTTTACTTTATTTTCTTTTCCGTCATTTGCGCTATTAATTTAGGCTTTATTAAAAAAAATTGGACGAAATTATCCCTGGTTAATCTTCTATATATTGATGAAGTTATATTGAAACGAGGCAAACATCAATCTGCTCTCGCCCAACTCTCTTTCTCAATTTCTTATTTAGTCGACGTTCAATCTTCTTCGGGAGTTCATCTCTAACTATCTATTTTTCAATTAGCCAAATCGAGGTACGATGTCTTCGATACGAAGATTTATTGATCGTTTGAAATCAAAGCGGGAACAGACGCCAGCTCACGGCAACACAAGCAACGAAGGTGAAGAAGAGATTTCAAATGTCGACTTGGCTGATGCTTCCAATTGGAATCGTGTAGTAGACGATTCCAAACATATCAGTCACTATATTAATGTTACCCCTGAGGGTAGTTTTTATAAATTCAGGAAAAATTGGAAGGAACCAATCAAGATGTACAATCAGTACTGCTCACGGGTCCCACTAATTAAACAACTAGTAGAACAGGCGGGATGGTACCATTTCTTGAAAATCAATACAAATAGGTCGTCGAATCGGCTCGTCGAGGCACTCGTAGAGAGATTGTGGGACACTATCCACACTTTTCACCTACCGTGTGGTGAGTTGGGTTTCACTCCATTGGATTGGGTTATGCTATGGGGATTCCTATCAGTATCGGTGACTTGCCTCCATGCGACGACGAGGCCTATACTTTCCATATTGTTCAGAATCGCTTCTTTCCGAAATTAACAGTAGATGATTGGAAATCACAAGGTATACGGTATTCTTTTTTCATAAATTATTTTACCAATACTTTGATTGAAGAACCTGAAACCGATATGGCACTAGCAATGAGGATTGCATGAGCTTTCTTTATGTACTTCCTCGGTGCATTTCTTTATCCAAATGGTACTGGGTTAGTAAGGTGTGGTTGGCTAGCCACAGTTATAGATTTGAATGCTGTTGCCAAATACGATTGGGATAGTCATGCACTTGCTCTGCTGTATTTATCTTTGGACGCATGCAGCAGACTTAAAGTGAAGTCATTTAATGGGACGTGGCAAGTGTTGGAGGTAATACTAAATCTATTAAATACTAATTTTAGTCGACTAATGTCATTATATTATTTCAGTTGGTCGTTGTCGTAACAAATTTGATTGAACTACTTTGTATTGGTCGTTGTCATTATATTACTATGTATTCTCATTTTCTTGGAATGTACTACTTTGTATTGGGTAATAATTAATAACGCAGTTAATGTACTACTTTGAACTATGATATAATATTTGAAGCGTATTGTAAACCGATAATTATGGGTATAAATTAACGAGCCATATTATGAACACATGATACATTCGCAATTAAAATTGAAAATAATAACGTATGATCGATCCTTCTTAATTAAAATTCAATTTAATCACACAGGATACTGTCGAGCCATATTGTGAAAACATGATCCTTCTTAATTTCACATTAATAACGTAGGATACATTCGCAATTAAAATTGCATGCATACATTATATGAAGATAAAATACAAAATTTTGGGTTAATGTTCTTTACCCAGGGTTGTAACATCATTTTTGCATAATTTCGTTCTGCCTACACATAAAATAATATCGTTGATTACTTGGTAATGTGTTCAGATCGATACCCATAATGCAATCTTCCTCGACCCGTTCTTTAATATCACATTCTCGGTTTTTTATCACATTCCTCCCTTTTTGTGATTCTTTGTATACAGATGTAAAAATGGCTGTTTTTTCTGTAATTTCTTTGTCTTCTGATGTTTCGACCGTTCTTTTTCCTTTCCTCTTAGCAGCTTTGCGACCTGGTGGTCGGGTAAGGGGTGTAGGTGAATCGGTATCAACGGGTATATATGAGTCCCAGTTGTTTATTATGGGAGAGTTTTGGCTACCACTCCTTTCACCAGAATAGGTACTTTGTACTCGATCAAACACTTGTGTAGTACGTAATGAAAACTTTGGCTGATCTTTAAGAATCTCATAACATTCATCAAATTTGAAAGCTTTCTCCGAAGTTGCCATATATTCTACTCTGGTTTCGTGAATCTAAGACAATATTGAAATTCCAAACGTTACTATGTACACAAATAATACAAATCATGACTTTAAATCCAATTTCTTTTACATACCTTATCTGTCTCGGTTGTTCCGCTACCGGCCCTAGTAGTTGCACTGCTCAATTTTGCTATAAATAGGGCTACTTCTTTCGAAATAAATTGAAATCGACTAGTAAGTGAGCTAACCGTTCTGTCGGTTGGAGTCCCTAATAATACCTCAAACGTATCATAAATTCGTTCCGAGAACTCTGCCCCGGATTGATCGTTACTGATCACTGGATCTTGCGTTATACTAATCCAACTCTGGTAGAGAAAAACATCTTCCTGAGCCGTATATGCTCTCCCCCTTGCACCTCGGCTCGCCATTTATTTTCTTTCACAAATAATTCAGTACAAGACAGAGAGGTAATAGATATTACTGGAGGAAATTTTTTTTGACAATTGTGATGCTTATATTAGGTTCAGGATGGATACTATATATAACAAAATTTTAGTGAGCTGTTCAGATAGCAAAAGAGCCATTGGATTAATATAGAAAAGCAAAAAGAGCCGTTGAATGAAGGGGGGAGGGGGCAAAATGGTCATTCATTTAAATATTTTTAACAAAAAAAATCCCCTCAGACGTAACTTCAATTTGCCGTCCTGCAAATGCGCTCTTGTCGGACAGATCTTGAAGATCCGGCTGAAACGATTTTTTTTTGTTTTTGTTTTTAATTACGAAAAATTAATTTTTTTGGGGGAGGGACGGAAAGTGAAGTTGCGTCGGAGAATTAAAAAATGATTTTTTTCAGTGGGACGGAAAGTGAAGTTGCGTCCTTTATAATATGCATTTTTCTCATATCTACTCTCAGTTATAGCAATCTACTGTCGCTATTTTGTCAAAAAATGCATAAAAAACAAACGACTGCAGCTGGTCGTTTTCTATAAAATGCGTTTTATGCATAAATAGCATACGACTGTGGATGCTCTAATTGTTCAGTTCCTTTATTATTACATCCTTTACTATTTATACTAATCTCCTACCTCTTCTAACAGAACTAGTATTTTTCACGTGCAATGCACGTTTTGATAAAGAGTTGGAGTTAAAAGTGCGATACACGTAAGTCAACAGTAATTAGCACGTGCAATGAATGCCTTAATTTTAAAAAAAAAATGAGCTGAACGGGCGACACACGTATTTTAAAAAAATTCAGAAGGACGAAAAACTTTGATGTGTACGTGTGATGCACGTGTTGAAAAATATATTTAGAGTTGCACGTGTGATGTACATGTTTATTTGGTGACAAAAGTAATGTTTCTTTTGTGACAAAAAATATTAAAAATTATTTATTTGTGACAAACTCTTCCATTAAATAGTAAGTAAACATATTATATTATAGATAGATTGATTGATAGTAATTTACACATGTGGTGCATGTTTAATATTAAAAAAAAATTAAAGTAAAAAGTCTAACAGTGAGGACTCGAACCTGAGACCTCCTTCATATTAGTTATACACGTGCGATGCACGTGTTGGTAGATTGACTAATGACACTAAAAACTTTTCCCATTATAATATTAGAGATTATGCATAAATAGCACACGACAGTGGATGCTCTAATTGTTCAGTTCCTTTATTATTACATCCTTTACTATTTATACTAATCTCCTACCTCTTCTAACAGAACTAGTATTTTTCACGTGCAATGCACGTTTTGATAAAGAGTTGGAGTTAAAAGTGCGATACACGTAAGTCAACAGTAATTAGCACGTGCAATGAATGCCTTAATTTTAAAAAAAATTGAGCTGAATGGGCGACACACGTATTTTAAAAAAATTCAGAAGGACAAAAAACTTTGATGTGTACGTGTGATGCACGTGTTGAAAAATATATTTAGAGTTGCACGTGCGATGTACATGTTTATTTGGTGACAAAAGTAATGTTTCTTTTGTGACAAAAAATATTAAAAATTATTTATTTGTGACAAACTCTTCCATTAAATAGTAAGTAAACATATTATATTATAGATAGATAGATGGATAGTAATTTACATATGTGGTGCATGTTTAATATATAAAAAATTTAAAAGTAAAAAATCTGACAGTGAGGACTCGAACCTGAAACCTGCTTCATATTAGTTATGCACGTGCGATGCACGTGTTGGTAGATTGACAAATGACACTAAGCCCTTCTCCCATTATAATATTATTACTAGTATAATGTACGTGCGATGCACGTCTAAAAAAAGTAAAGTCATCAAATTAAATGAATATATATTGAATAAAAAAAAGTTTATATTTCAATGTTTTGATTTGGGCTACACGTGCGGTGCACATTTATATTTATTGGATACTAGGTTTGCCCGTTGACTAGTACCTGCGGCACGTTTTCGGAACGATGCACCTTTTTTTATAAAAAAAAAAGTTTTGGAGGTCCAACAAATTAATTGAAGTAGCAAACATAAAACAAAAAACACATTATATGTTTTTTTTTTTTGATTTTTTTAAAATTATTTTTAATTTTTAAAATTTTTAAAATTTTAAAATTTTAAATTTTTTTAATATTTTAAAAATTTTAAAATTTTTATTTTCTTAATTTTTTGAATAGAAGATGGAGGGAGAGAGAGAAAAAAAAAGTTTAAATAAATATAGGAGTTGTTTTGGGTGGGAGATTTGAATTGAGTTTTGGAGGGAACTTTTGGGGAGAAAATATGTTTTGTAAGGTTAGATCTGAGCCTTTAATTTTTGTGAGGATTGAAGGAGAGCCACTTGATAGCTTTCTTTGTGTTTTATTATATAGATAGTTTGAATGTGTATTATACGTGTTTATATAATTACAAAGTTAGGATTTGTTTGTTACAAATCCTAGCTCGCCAATTAAAATAGTAGAGATGGATTAGAGATATACAACTGTCTTGCCACATCAGCATCTCTCTAACCGTCTCTTCCTGTCGTTACTGATAATGTGCGCGTTGCACGTGCATAATCTTCAAGATGTTTGTGCCAGACTCGAATCCGGTTGGGCCTCATCTTCTTTTCCGCTATATCATGATGTTTGTGTATATAATTGCTTTGCATCGTTTGGATGATGAGAAGCTATTATGAACCTACTTATGTATTTAAAGTTTTTCATTTTTTGGATGATAAGATGAAAGTTACTTGTATAAGAGAGATTATCGAAGTGTAGTTATGTAGTTTTTACTTTCATGCATGTTATAAGGTTTGAAGTTGATATGGGTAAAAATTGAATTAAATCCGGACCGTTCAAACCGGACTCGAATCTTAAAGTTCTCAGGGGTAAAATGGTAATTTCTCCTATAAACGGGTATGTGAATGAAAATTGGGCCTCTTTCAAACCCAACGACCCAAAATGGGTCTGTAACTGGGTTACCCTACCAGTCCAATGAGAATGATTTCAGGTTGTTTATATATGATTTAAACCCATGATTATCCATAAGAGGTGATTCAAAAACCATATCTATTATCATGAAGGAGGTTTAAACTCTCCTCAACCACTCTTATCTCTTCATGAAAAAGAGATAACTGGTTCAATCCAAAAACACCGAAAAGTAGAGATAAATCATTAGCTTGAAACTAACCAAAGCGACTATAAATACCCCCTTACCTCCACCAGAAACAGGCAATGAGTATTTTCTCCACAAAAGCTCATTTAAAGAATTATTGATTTCAGAATTGTGCATCGGAGAATCTGTCGCCAGGATCTACCCCAGTGTTTCAAGTATTTTGCAGGTCGAGCAGAGGCGATCGTCACCACACGAACTGAATCCTACAACGTGAGCGAGTCAGATCGTCAAGTCAAAGGTAGTCAATATCGCAGGAGGTCAAAAGGTCAAATTCTTGATTGTTCCTTCAAAGAATTCACATCATCTGGTTGCTCTCACACAGAAATTAGCAGCAACAGATTGACGCAGTCTGTGGGAAACAACAAAAAAAATATGATCAAACTTCAGCAGTAAAAATAAATTTTCATCATGCCTCCAAGGGGAAAGGGAAGGCGGCGGCCTCAGCCGACGAGCCAACCCTCTTCCCTCACATCCTCCTCTTGAGGACCTTCCCCCCACTTTCCAACCATTGCAACCACAGTAGGAGGAGCCCCTCCTTCAGCTAGCCCTGCCTCCACCTGGGAAGGCTGCACCGGGTGGCTCTTGTTGGAGTCGCTCCGAATCATCTGTAAGGCCCTTTATTGAAAACAGGGGATCAGTTTACACCTCTACCTTTCCACACCCCCTCAATTGCAACCCGACCTCCGAACTCATGTTAACGAAAGGAGAGCTCGTGAAGAAGTCTTCCATTCGGAGCAGAGGGGAAGCAGGTGAAGCCCTTCTCCTCGGAGACCAAGATCCATAAGATCTCCCTCTCAAAGAAAACGAAGGAGATCCCCCTCCCCTAGAGGGCCAAGGGGTCACCGTCCCTAAGGAACCGCAGATGGACCCCCCCTCGAGAAAGGAGGCATCTAACTCCAACTAGCAGGATAGCCCCCAGGGCAGGAAGGGACAAGGGGGTGCCAGTCACCAGAGCGGAGTTTCGAGAGTTCAAGGATGAGATCCTCCAGGCCCTCAACATAGTTCCACCTCTTACCCGATAACCTAGTCCACCCTTCTCCTCTGCGACGCAAAGAGTCCCACGGATCCACCAGATTAGATCAGCATAAAGACGTTGTCCTCCGACGTCTCCAAAGGATGGAAGACCGCCTGGCGTTGCTGAAGAGGGAAGAAGCAAAACAAGAAGGAAGATACCGTCTCGTCAGACCTCCATTCTCGAGAAAGATTATTGGAGCTCCCGTCCCTGCCAACTTCAAGGTCCCGACATTCTAGCTGTACAATGGAGAAACTGATCTGGTAGACCACATCGAGGGTTTTAAAACTCTCATGATGATCCACCAAGCATCTGACTCTCTCCTGTGCAAAACCTTTCTGGCAACCTTAAAAGGCTCGACACGAGAATGGTTCTCTTGCCTTTATCTAAGCTCCATATTTTCCTTCGACCAACTTGATAAACTCTTCCTTACACACTTCATCAAAAGTCGCATGTTGGAGAAGACTAGTGCCTCCATGTTAGACCTCCGGCAAAGGGATGGGGAGTCCCTCAAGAGCTATGTCCAATGCTTTACAGCCGAGTCTAGATTCATCCCCTCACTCGACTCTGCGGTGGCAACGACCGCGTTCAGATACAATGTCAAGTATGACGACCTTAAAGCTTCCCTCATCAAAAGTCCTCCTCGGGACTTCTCTGACCTCCTTCAGAGAGTTGAGAAGTACATCTGAGTCGAAGAGGCGATCCGCCTCAAGAGCAGAAGATGCCTTTGTTCGGGAACAAATGGAAAGGCACTAACGAAGATGAACCCCAAAAATTCCAGAAGGATGCCTCGGGTCAGCGCCGCTCACCTCCCATGCCTCGTTTTGAAAAGTACACCCCACTAAATGCAAGCATATCTGCCTTTCTTATGAATGTTGGCAAGGACGAGATCATTCGACCTCCCCCCAAGATGAATGCCCGAAGCAAAAGATGGGATATACAAAGTGGTGTGCCTTCCACAAGGATATGGTCATCTTACGGATGAGTGTTGAGCCCTTAAAGATGAAGTAGAGATGTTCCTCCGACGAGGATACCTTGCCAAATTTGCCCAGATAAATGACGCCTGTCATGCCCCGCTTCCCAAAAATGCAGAATACGAGCACGTAACAAAAGCCCAGCGAATGATTATTATCATCCTTAAGCTGTTTCAGAAATTTTTGCAACACATCACAGGAAATATATTAGAGTCGGAAGAAAAAAGTGGAACCAACATGCAATATTGAAACAATTTTACGAACAGAAATTACTTGAAATCAAATATCATGTTCTCAAATAAAACATAGTCTGGAAAACAAATATTCTGGGTCACATCGCCCAAATACAAATAATACTCAAGTCTCAAAATAGCAGAATAATACAAGTCTCACGAATACAAATATAATATTCTAGCACGAAACAGAAATAATAATAGTAAAATTTCAGTCTCTAGCCCATCATCTTGCCAATACCTTTAGGAACCTGTCCTCCAAAATCTGTAATTCATAGAATGCAGGAAAAAGGAAAAGAGAAAATACAAGTACCCGTCAATGGCAAGTCCGGGTCACAAAATAGAGTAGGATACAAGCACATGAAAACTAAACAGATCTAACTAATCATCAGAACAGACCTAACATGGTATGGTAAAATCAACTAACATGGTATCCTAGCATATGTCTCAGATGTTAAGTGTCAAGTGTTAGATAAACAGATATGTCAGGTAATCAGATAACAGATATGTCAGGTAAATCAGATAACAGATTTCAGATAACATGTATTCAGATTCAGATTTAGATTTTCATATATCAGATTTAGATTCAGACCTCAGAACAGATTCAGAAATAGATTCAAATTAATGTATGTCTTGTGCGATTACTATCTAGGTAGCACGACATGCATCCCAGTTTTTACTACATGGTTGCTACAACAAAACAATTTCGCTTTAGATTTCGTAGGAGATATTATAGGGCCGTGTACTCAGGGTCAGACAGATATCAGAACAGACAGATAGAATCTAGTGGTTCTCTTCTCCTCTACACCTTCCTATAAGAAGTAATGTAGACAGGGTCAGAAACAGACAGATAGAACATAGTGGTTCTCTTCTACTCTACACATTCATATATAAGAAGTAATGTAGACAGGGTCAGAATACAGATAATTATATGGAAAACACGGGTCCCCTTCTAAGTACACATTTCCATGCTTTCCCACTACTAGATCTTTTCCATACCCCGGCTTGATTACTTTTGTTATGGTTATTAAACAGACATAAATGTGATCTAAAGGGTGTCAAACTAATATCATAGGATTAGGTTTAGGTTTAGGGGATCAGATCAGCAAGTATAGATACTATACATTCACAAATACGAGCAAAATGATGTATGTTTGTAATCAGGCCGGCAAGACTCATCTGCACTAAAATCGGTATTCAGAGAGCTACAGACATGAAAATCACGATCCGTCGAAGGATCTGGAAACTAGACATCCACACATTTCTAACGGGTATAATAAATACCTATACTAGTTCACAACATATCAGCTTAAAACTCATTTCAACACAGATTTCATGTACAGCCAGAAAACAGGGGAATGACTTCAAACACATAAAAACAGCATACAAACATATCAAATAATTCCACGACAAATCTGGGGTAATCACCTATAGATATAAACTCAAAATAATAAGTTTTGTAATATTCCAGTAACTATAGATATGTTATCAAAAATAAAAAGTAACACAAAACACGGTTTTGATGGATCTGGAATTTCTCAACACTGCTGTACAAAATCAAACATATCTTGCAAACAGCGCATCGAAATCCACTTCCGCCAAAGCGGGGTGAAAGTAGATAATATTCTCCAACTTTCATATCTCACATAATATTTCCATACAGTAAATAAAAATAGGGTGAACACGGCATTCAACATAGAGCAACACGCAGTTTACAGCAAAAGTGCATTATAGAAAAGAGTATAAGACATCGCTCAAAACCTATCTTTAAAATACCACATAAATATGGGAACTACCTAACATCATGGTGAAACACTGGACAAAATATTGTGGCATGATATCATGTATAACTTGGATCTTGAAAATAAATAGATGATAAAATCTACCCCGAACTGAATCTGGAAACTACCGATATACAGTCACTAAAATAACCATAACTAATTCATACGAACTTCAAACGGGGTGAAACCAGTGGGATTAGAAACTAGATTCAGTCCTCTACAAATTACTCAGAAATGTCCATGTTGAGATTCGGACTCTAACCCCGGTAAAAACAGCAATCAATACAGTACAGTCCGAATTTCCAGATTTCACAACTAAACTTCAAAACGTCATGACTTCTACAAAAATGATCCAAACTCATCCAAATTCGAAACGCTGCATACCCATCATCTAAATATTATGTCTAAGGGTTTCTAACATGTCAAAACCTAATATTTTCCTATGGGCAATCCAACAAACATGTTTCATGCGCTATTTGACGTACGCGATCAAAGTTACACTTTGGGTGAAACCTACGGCATAAACTTATCAAAACTGATGTTCTAAGTCATCTATGGCCTGTTTTGAACAATAGAGACAAAACTCACAAATAAAAACATGATCTTTGGCCGTCTCTAGTCTCAACTACCCTATTAGGTGAACTTTCGACTTGTATCATACTAATGACGTTAAGTACAAGTTACTTGCCTTATTGACGATGCACACGACGCTACGAAGCCTAGCAAATGAAAACCCACAAGCAGAAGTCCTTTCACGCGCGATTTCAAGCGAACCCACGAGCCGAAACTTGCCTACGATCGACTCCTTGATGCACAAACTCAAACGGGCGACACCCACTACTCCAAATCAGGCAAGAGGGAAGAGGGGGGGGGGGGGGGGGGGGGGCTGTTTTGAAGATGGGGTGCTGGTTTGATGGGGTTCGGCCACAAGGAAGGGAGGAGAGATGAGTTGTATGAAGCGGGGTTTGTATAATATGGTGGATGGGGATGATCTTTGTGGTCGGCCAAGGCAAGAGAGGGGAGAGGGTGGTCGGCCTGGGGGTTTGAATAGGGGATCAAAGTGGGTTAATGGGCAGTAGATATCAATAGGAATTAATAGGTATATAATTGGGTAATGGGTATTGGGTAGATTTCAAATGGGGATACAAAATGCAATGAATCCTATGGCTCCTAAAAATCTCCTTAAGGGCCAAAAATCTCAAATTGGTCAAAACTCTTCTAAAAATTCATCATGGCCCAAAAATAATTATTAAATATGAACGGGACCAAGAAAATGAGAAAAGATATCAAAATGGCGAAAAATGGACGATCGGCGCACAAACAGCACACGGAGGTCAAAAATGCAAGAAAAATAATATAAAATGAAAATAATCTAATAAGAAAATTAATACAATAATTAATAAATATAATTTATGAAATAATCTAATTTTAACAATAATAATAATTATGCAAATAACCGCACTAGCAAAAATAATACGGATAGTAACAATATTAATAATAATAAAATGATAAAAATAATAAAGGTAATAATAAAAAAATGATAAGAATTGTATTTATGACAGTGTAAAAATGGCCTGAGGCCCAACCAGGGCCCAATACAATTCCTACTCAGAAAAGCAAAAATAACAACCTGGTTCGGCTCCGGACCACTTCAGGGTCGGCGCCGAACCTCGTGTTTGCCCTCACAGTGCCGGCCTCCTCGTACTGACGAGCCTCAGTATCCCCCGGAGTCCGATCCGGAGCAGTCCCTCAGGCCGTCCCCCCTCTCTGGCGGGGCAGAAGGATGACCTGGCGCAGCCTAGGCCCTCCGATTCCCCCTAGAGGCACAGAGGGCTCACGATGGGCCACGTAAGCTCCAAATACCGCCAAGGGTTTCGCCACGTCAGCCCTATACTACTCCTGGTATCGCCACGTCCGCCCTAAACCCCCTGGGCCTTCTGCCACGTCAGGCCCATGGGCTTTCGGATCCAAACCCGGCCCCCAAGTAGAACCAAACCCGGTTGGGATTCTCTATAAATACTTGACCCACACCCACCTTTTTGAGGTAATCAATCTTTTGCCACTTAAATATACCTAGTTATTGCTACTCTCTCACAGAGACTGACTAGAGCGTCGGAGGGTCCGCCACCGGGACAAACCCCGGTGTTTCAGGACCGTCTGCAGGTACACAAGACCTCGGATCCAACCCTTTCGATCCGAGCCCAACCTTCAACATCTTTCCGAGCTCATCGTAGGTCCCAGAAGGTCAACTGAAGGTCGGCAGACGAGCGGCAATCTCCTTCAATACAAATTGAGTTCGAACTCACACCTGGTGCTTCCACACGTTTCTCAGAAATAAACAGCATCAGGTTGGCGCCGTCTGTGGGAACAGCTGCTCCAGAAGCCGATCCGACCCAGACCCTCAAAGGCCATCAACAGCCGAATCCTCATGGCCTCCAAAGGCAAGGGGGCTGCTTCCTCCGTCAACCAACGGGACTCGCCCCCACCCACCGATAAAGCCAGGCCACGACCGTCGAAACACAAGGCTCCCTCTCGGGAGTCCCAAAGGAGCGTCGGCCGGCCAGCCCAGCCCGACCTCCGGGGAATAATCCTCAACCGCAAGATTACCCGCCGCAGGGGAAGGGCCGCTTCCAACCCGGTCCCGAACCGTCCGAGACCGCCGCCCGAGGTACGAAGGTCCGCGCTCAGCCGAGTCGGAAGACAACCCTCGGACCAACCAAACCAAGTCGGTGGAGCCCCCGTCACTCACAAGGAGCTCCAAGACTTCCGAAGAGAAATTCTGGGAGCCCTCCGACGGACCCCCAGGGAAGAAACCCCCCATTCCCAAGCAGGGTCGGACGCCGAAACCAGCGCGTCCCACCCTTCAATAACCCAGCCTCAGGAGGACGACGTTCTCCTAAGGCGCCTACAAGGGATGGAGGATCGCCTCGATCACATAGGGGATGGCGGAAGAAGAGCGACTCAGGGGTACAGACCTGTCCGTCCTCCCTTCTCCACCCCCATCCTCCAAGCGGAAATACCCAGGAATTTTCGACCCCCTCAGTTCGAGACCTACGACGACGAGGGAGATCCTGCTGATCACATGGGGGGTTTCAAAACCCTCATGATGATTCACAGCGCCTCGGATCCCCTGCTATGCCGAGCCTTCCCTGCCACCCTTCGGGGTCCCGCTCGTGAGTGGTTCTCGAAGCTCGCCCCTGGCTCCGTTTACTCCTTCGACCAACTCGAGGGCAATTTTCTCGCCCACTTCGTCACCAGCCGAAAGACCGAAAGGACCAGCGCCTCGTTACTCGGACTCAAACAGTTAGAGGGGGAATCACTCAGAGTGTTCGTCCGGAGATTTACCGCTGAGGCAAGGTCGGTCTCCTCCCTCGACCCGGGCGTCGCTTCAGCGGCATTCCGGCACAACGTCCGTCACGGACAGCTGAAGGCTTCTCTAGCGAAGAAACCCCCCGTCAACTTCCCCGACCTAACAACGGCAAGAACCGAGATCAGCGCTTCTACTGCCGCTTCCACCAGGACCATGGACACGACACAGATCAATGCCGGGCCCTGAAAGACGAGATTGAGGAACTCATCTCCAGAGGGTACCTCCGAGAATTCACCCGAGAAGTCCCGTGGGGTCGACAAGATAACAGGAGGGGGATACACTCTCCCCCGAACCCCCCTCCGAGCCGCATACCGGGTCGGGATCCCGAGTCCGAGGGAACCGCGGACGCACCGTTTATCTTACATTGAGCCCATGGAGGGCTAATAGGAGGAGAATCAAATACGTTCCGAAAAGCCTTCCTCCGGGGGATGAATACTGTCCAAGACGATCCCACTCCCGAGCTACAAACCGCGCCAGTCTCCTTCCCAGGGGAGGACCTCGAAAGCGTTCGCCTCCCCCACTGCGACGCCCTCGTCATTAGCCTCCGCATGGCTAAGTGTGAAGTTCGCCAGATCCTTGTCGACTACGGCAGCTCGGCGAACATTCTTTCCCTCAAAGCCTTCGAGAAACTGAAGGTACCTAGAGGCAAGCTCCAACCGGCCGGGTACACCACATGGGTTTTACGACATCCCTATCGAGCTAGAAGGGATCGTCACAACGCCAAGACAGCTAACAACGCCATACTCGGCCGAACCAGATTATGCTCCCTCCAAGCGATGCCTTCGGCCTACCATTCGGAGCTCGAATCTTCCACCCCACACGGGGTCGGCGCCTTCCGAAGTAGCCAAGAAGCAATGCGGTCGTGCTGCATGACCATCGACGGAGGAGCAATGCCCCCCCCCCCCCAACGCCGTCATGCTCTAACCTAAGAAGGACAGCCCTACCCCCGGACCTACCGCCGAACCAGAGAGGTTCCCCCTTGACGCCTAGCACCCAGTGAACTCCTGCAAAGAGCAAGTCTAGATATTAACTTAACTAGAAGTAAACCTTTTGTAAAGCTTTCCTTTGTATAGGACCGTTTTTAGCGGCCCCCCCTATCTTATACTAAGGAAATCTCGTTGCATCATACTCCAAACACCCCGGCAGACCCGACCTAATACCCGGTTAGGGGGTCGACCCCCAAGGCGTCACCTCGCCCCACTCCAATTCCTCGCGAAACAAGAAGGCTGAGCCACATCCCCTTCATCACTTTATATACCGTCAACCGAGGCAAAGGCCGTTACAGAAATACTCCCCTCGTCTCGAGCGGCACGCCGCGTCGGAACGACGGGGGCCCACCTCGGGAAGGGAAGCTGCAACCTACGAAGTGAGCCAACTCGAAGCACATAAGCGGGGAGATCCGGAAACGACCGGCATCGAAACCCGTGGCAAGTCCGAATTACTTTTTTATATATATAAACACGAAAAGGCAGGGGCCAGTCCGCGGGAGGCAAATACAATCGAAAGGAGGAAAGAAGAAAGAAAAGCAAAACTATACATCTCGGTTTCCCTCCTCGACGCCGATCGGGTTCACAGAACGATCATCGGCCGGGTGGTCAACGAGCCCCTCTACGGCAGGGACCTTCGGGGTCCCGTCAATCTCCATGTCGTACTCGAAGTTCGACAGATCGAGGGTCGGATAGAAATGCCTCACGTGACTGAGCGCCTTCGCGTAGCACTCATCCTGGGCGGCTATCACCATCCGCTGGCCCGCATCCGTCAGCTCTTTCCTCTCCTTGGCAAACGCGGCTATTAGCTCCCCCTTCTCCTTGGCAAACTTCCTCTTCAAAGAGGCCACCCTCTTCTCCCACTCGGTGTCCTTGGCCTCGAGCTCCAGCTTCATCTGCTGCTCCCTCTGACGCGAACCCTCGAGCTCGATCCGCATCTCCTTCGTCTCTGATCCGCTCTTGTCCGCCCGAGCACGCTCTTGTAACAGGGACGCTTCGTAGAGATTCTTTACATTAGCCCCCTGCATACAAGCCTGCGGCCGAAAGAAGCGGATTAGAAGCAAACTCCTGAGGCAAGACCAAACGGAAAGGAGGAGGTCGACGAGCTTACCGACACGGTGGCCTGCGCCAGGCGCGTGAATGCCACCTCCACGGGCTCGTTCTCCATCATCTGGCGATCGCGAGGCGTTGCCAGCTTCTCCACCACCTCTACGGCCTGGGCTTCCTCGGTCAGACAATCGCTCATCCGAACCGACCAATCCGACACCCACCGCTGCCGCAACAACTCCACCACCGGGTCCTCCTCCTCGACCCCTACCAAGGGACCTTTCCCCTTGTCAAGATCGGACGCCCTCGCCGAGCCCTTACCCCTCAAAGGGGCACCCCCCATGCCCGTCTCCGAACGAGTACTCTTAGCCCTCGGCTCAAGCGGTGCCTCAGAGATAACAAGGGGCAGCTCCCTCGGCCTCTTCGCCGCCTCCGCCTTCTTCTTCTCGGCGTTTTCCTTCTTCATGGCGAGCCGCCTTGCTTGGATCGATGCCTCATCCATATCTGCAGAAAAAACCATTAAGAGCAATGAGCGAGAATGTACGAAAGGATCGAGGGAAAAGAAACAACTACATACGGAGAACGGCGGGGCTCAGTCCAACGCTCGCCAGGCGACCCTCCGTCACCTTCGTCCAATTAATACTAGGGGACAAACGAAGACGCTCTACAAACCCCCACTCCTCGACCGTCAGATCTCCCTGCCCCGACGCAGGATAACTCGGCTTGGAGTAATTCCATCGAGTCGGAATGTCCCAGGGCTCTTCACTCCGGATTACCAGATACTTTTTCCTCCAGTCCTTAATAGAGTCAGGACGGCTATGAACAACCTTCCTCCTACTCCGGGGGGAGATATAGTAAACCCCCTCGGCTGCCGAACAAAGCGTCAGCGTCGCTCGGAACACGTTCAAGCGCAAGGGTACCCGTTGTTCCTCGCACATCAGTACAAAGCTGATTATCTGCTCCCAAGAGTTCGGCCCGTACTGCATCGGCGCCAGGGAGGCCCAGTTCAACACTTCCCGAACAAACGGATGGATCGGCAGCCTCAGTCCAGAAATAAACGCGTCTACGGGGAAGACACAGTACCAAGCAGACAGGGGATCGGTTGGGCGAAGAGTAGAGCTCGGCAGCATCAATTCGTAACTAGGACCTATGTGGTACGCCAATTGCAAGACTTCCAAATCCCCGCCATCCAAGGCGGTCAGAATCGCATCCATCAACACTCTCGTCCGGCTTGGCGAAGAGGCCTGCACACCAAAGAGCTCCTGGTCGGACAGGTCGTCCGGATACTGACGGAAATGCTTCGGCTGCACGGGCGAACCAGTCCCCTGGCTCGAGCCACCAGTTCCCCACCCTACCTTCCTCGGAGCCTTCTTCCTCTTCTCGGACCGCTCCGACGAAGGAGTGAATAAGGGCCCCCGACCAGTCAGCATGGAATTCGGGCCTGCCCCCGGAACCGTGGATCTCCTTACAATGCCGCCCTCGCCTCTCTCACCCTCGGTAGCCGGCTCCAAAACACGGACGTCGTCCGAACCATCAGTCGCTTCCTCCGACTCACTACTCTCCACCACGAAGGGACGACGAGAGCGCGACCGCCTCGCACCATGTGCCGCCTCCTCAACCACCGGTTCCTCCCACAAACCGTGTCAGAAGACTCGTCAGTGTGCACTGACTCCTCCTCGAGTACGGGCTCCTCCCAGGACGTCGAGTCAGAGATAGGCTCCACCCCCCCCAGACGTCGATGCTGGTGAGCCAGACTGAGCCCTGTCCATCTATGCCTAGACTAAGTAGACTTGCTAACTCACCTGGGGTTACTTCGGAAGGGCAAGTCTGGTACAGCAAGACGCGAAGATGAGCGCTGAAGTGTTGAAAAATTTTATTTTGAAAAAGAAAGGAATGGACAAATAGGGAAGAGGGGGGACTATTTATAGGAGATAGAAGCGACTCCTCGATTCCCGCGAGTACTGTTCACCTATCCAACATGCAACCGCCGCCTAAGAATTCGCGCCACATCCTCGAAACGTGCGACGCTGACATCATCCATTGACAGGCTGGCAGCCAGTCAAGGAGGCCAGCGCGGAAGAAGTATTCGGAGGAGGGAACATTTTTATTTTTAAGATTTAAGGCGCCGTCCTCAGACAGACGCCCCGGGCTCCGAGACTGGGTCGGTTCCCCTTTCACCCGCGAACAGCTCGGGGCTTACAGCGTCGTCGGCCGAAGACCCGAACTGTTCCCGGGTGAGACAGAAACCGCCTCAACCTGGAGTCCTATTGGAACACAGAATAGTCAGCCTCCAATCGGAGAACTACTCATCTACCCGGGGCCCAAAGCTTCAAGACGCCCCCCTCGGAAAGCACCCCGGTCAAAAGCAGATCAACACCCGAAGGCCGAAAGAAGTGCTCCATTCCGAGCCAGTTGATGCAACTGCAAAGGCCCAGCCTACTCCAGCAACGGAACCTTCGCAGTTGCAAACAACCGGCCCGGAACGCCCTTCATCCCTCTCGGAAGGATAGAACCTCCGCTGTTGCAGACGGCTCACCCTTCGACGTTCGGTCGTTATCCCTCTCGCCCGGATCCCCCCTGGATCTGACCGCCACATCAGGGCCATCAGATCCAAGAGAAGATCGGGCGACAAAGAAACTACCTCTCCGACAAAACCGGGGGCAAGAATTTTCAAAAAACAGGCGTCCGCCGAAGCAGACACCTTTAAGGGCCAAGCAGACCACCTTTGCTTGGATCTGAACCACAACGAGAAAGGGGGAGGGGGGTACTTATAGCCTCCCCCCAGGGGCCGGCCATTATGATGTGGGGAAAACCAAACGACGGAAGACCATGCGCCATACAGTTATTAGGCGGCGCCATTAACGCACCTAGGAAATGGGAATCTTGCACAGGTCCCAAGGCGCCCCCAAAATGCTCCGCGAAAACAACGGACCACACTACTCAAAACAACCCCAAGGCACAACGGTTCGCCCCCTCACGGCCCGACCTATGATCCCCTCACCAGCTCGAGGTCCGGTCTGGCACCTGGGCACCCCTCGTCGGAGGATCCACGGGCTGGCCATCACCCTTACCGGCCCGTAACTCCCCCTCATCTCGGGGTCCGGTCTGGCACCAGGGTACTCTTCTCAGGAAGAAACAACGGCTCACCTTCACCCTCACCGACCCATAATCCCTCGCCAGCTCGAGGTCCGGTCTGACGCCTGGGTACTCTTCTTCGGAAGATCCACCGGCTGGCCATCACCCTTACCAGCCCATAATTCCCCCTCGTCTCGAGGTTCGGTTTGGCACCAGGGTACTCTTCTCAGGAAGAAACAACGGCTGGCCTTCACCCTCACCGACCCGTAATCCCTCGCCAGCTCGAGGTCCGGTCTGGCACCTGGGTACTCTTCTTCGGAAGATCCACCGGCTGGCCATCACCCTTACCAGCCCATAATTCCCCCTCGTCTCGAGGTTCGGTTTGGCACCAGGGTACTCTTCTCAGGAAGAAACAACGGCTCGCCTTCACCCTCACCGACCCGTAATCCCTCGCCAGCTCGAGGTCAGGTCTGGCACCTGGGTACTCTTCTTCGGAAGATCCACCGGCTGGCCATCACCCTTACCAGCCCATAATTCCCCCTCATCTCGAGGTTCGGTCTGGCACCAGGGTACTCTTCTCAGGAAGAAACAACGGCTCGCCTTCACCCTCACCGACCCGTAATCCCTCGCCAGCTCGAGGTCCGGTCCGGCACCTGGGTACTCTTCTTCGGAAGATCCACCGGCTGGTCATCACCCTTACCAACCTATAATTCCCCCTCATCACGAGGTTCGGTCTGGCACCGGGATACTCTTCTCAGGAAGAAACAACGGCCCGCCTTCACCCTTACCAGCCCGTAATCCCTCGCCAGCTCGAGGTCCGGTCTGGCACCCGGGTACCCTTCTCACGAAGATCCAGTGACTCACCATCCCATTTCTACAACCATGAGCACTCCTCCACGGCTAGCTCCCGCACCCCCTGCAGGAGTGGGGGGCTTGTGTGATAGTGTAAAAATGGCCTGAGGCCCAACCAGGGCCCAATACAATTCCTACTCAGAAAAGCAAAAATAACAACCTGGTTCGGCTCCGGACCACTTCAGGGTCGGCGCCGAACCTCGTGTTTGCCCTCACAGTGCCGGCCTTCTCGTACTGACGAGCCTCAGTATCCCCCGGAGTCCGATCCGGAGCAGTCCCTCAGGCCGTCCCCCCTCTCTGGCGGGGCAGAAGGATGACCTGGCGCAGCCTAGGCCCTCCGATTCCCCCAAGAGGCACAGAGGGCTCACGATGGGCCACGTCAGCTCCAAATACCGCCAAGGGTTTCGCCACGTCAGCCCTATACCACTCCTGGTATCGCCACGTCCGCTCTAAACCCCCTGGGCCTTCTGCCACGTCAGGCCCATGGGCTTTCGGATCCAAACCCGGCCCCCAAGTGGAACCAAACCCGGTTGGGATTCTCTATAAATACTAGACCCACACCCACCTTTTTAAGGTAATCAATCTTTTGCCACTTAAATATACCTAGTTATTGCTACTCTCTCACAGAGACTGACTAGAGCGTCGGAGGGTCCGCCACCGGGACAAACCCCGGTGTTTCAGGACCGTCTGCAGGTACACAAGACATCGGATCCGACCCTTCCGATCCGAGCCCAACCTTCAACATCTTTCCGAGCTCATCGTAGGTCCCAGAAGGTCAACTGAAGGTCGGCAGACGAGCGGCAATCTCCTTCAATACAAATTGAGTTCGAACTCACACCTGGTGCTTCCACACGTTTCTCAGAAATAAACAGCATCAGTATTAAATACAAAAATCATAGAAAATTAGTTACAGCTAAAATTATGGATCAATAAATAGCTTTTAAATGGAAAATCCAATAATACATTTTGACAAAAGAATTTGAAAACCGGAAAAATAATTTGCGAAAATTTTTAAAATACAGAAAATACTCAAAAATATATATTTTTTATTTTTGGAAAAACAGGGGTTACAACACCGAACCTCATCCTCCGAGGGGACCCAATTGAGATATTTCATGCAATCCACGAAGGAACTATGGGGGGAGTCTCCAGCTCATCTAGGAAGGCCTTCGTTTGAGAGGTAAATTCCGTACACAACTTTCCTCCTCCGAAAAGATTAGGAGTTAGCATCACCTTCTCAGATTAGGACTTGATAGGCATCCGAACTTCTCACTACGACGCACTCGTGATCTGCATGTGTTTGGCGAACCATGAAGTGCGCCGAGTCCTAGTTGATAATGGCAGTTCAGTCAACATCCTCTTTTTGAATGTGTTTGAGGACCTCAAACTTAAGAAGGATCGCCTCAAGTCTGCCGGATACACCCTCCACGGATTCTCTGGAGCCCCCGTGATGATCGAGAGAATTGGCACCCTCGATGTTACTTTTGGGAAAGTTCCAGCTGCTCGCACAGAAGCTTTAGACTTCATGGTGGTTGACATGAATTCCATCTGCAATGCTATCTTCGGCTGTCCAGGGTTTGTGGCTCTAGAAGCGGTCACATCAGCATACCACCTAAAAATGAAATTTCCTACAACTACAGGAGTGGGGGAAGCCAAAGGGAGTCAGGAAGCCACTCAGGCGTGCTACACACCTACCATGGGGGGCTCGGTCTTTCCCCTCGATGCCTTCGAACTCCCACTTGATATGGTACAAGCTAGCTCCGAACCCGTGGACGAACTGGCAAAAATCCCTTTCTCCAAAGAGGATAAAGCTAAGGTATTGTTCTTTTTTTTGCCTCATATAAGACTTTACCTCTCATAAGAGATTTACAGTAAGAGCCTCTTTTTGAGGTGTTCTTTTTATATAAAAATAACCTCTTATAAGAACCTCTTATAAGAGAAGTCTGTTCTTTTTTCACCTCTTACAAGAGCCTATATTACCTCAAAGTCTATATTACCCCAAAGTATAAAAATAGTGAGATGAAGGACAAGAAAAGATAAGTTCAAATTACTAATATATAAACTAGTTTAATGGCAAGTTAAATTCACAAATCAGTGTAAATCATCAATTATAATTCCGGGCTACTATAGACTTTTAATTAGTATGAAAATTAGTATGTATAAATACAAATAATTTGTTTCAAAGAAGTTGGATTAAAAAAATTTAAGGTCAATGGGCTAATATAAATTCTCCCTTCGCTGTAATAAAAATAAAAATAAAAACCTGGTCGGCTGCAGGATTTGAACATGGTGGCATCATAACAGGACAGATCAACTAGCCACAACTCAAGTAATGTACTTACTGGACGTAAATATATATATATTTAAATAAATCAGTATTTCGACAGCATTCCTAACATAATTGTTCGAGATTGTGAAGAATGAATTCCCACACTTTTTCTAGGATAGCATATTACAATCAACTACGTATATGATTACATTTTTTCTAGGATAGCATATTCCGGGCTAGTATAGACTAATATATAAACTAGTTTAATTAGTAACAATTATAATATAGACTTTGGGGTAATATAGACTTTTTAAGTGATAGAAGTCTTATAAGAATTTGAAAGAGGCTACTAGAAGTCTTTTAGGATTATAAGAGATTTTGGGAAAAATGTCTTATAATAGGTAAAAAAAAAACGCTAAAAAAACTCTTGTAAGAGGTGGACCACCTCTTACAAGAGGTAAATCTCTTATAAGAGGAGAAAAAGAACACTACCTAAGTGTTTCTGGGTGAGAAAAGAACTCCCCCGCCGAGTGAAGGAGGAAATTATCATCTGCATCAGGGAGAATCGGGACCTGTTCGCTTGGACCGCCGAGGATATGCCTTGTATTGCCAACGACTTGATTGTGCACCGCTTAAATGTAGATCCGGAAGCCAAGCTTGTCCAACAAAAGCACCGCAAATTTGCACCCGAAAGGCAACATGCCATCAAAGAAGAGGTTGAGAAGCTCCTAGCAGCCTGATTCATCCAGGAAGTTAGTTATCCCAAGTGGCTAGCAAACGTTGTAATGGTCAAGAAGGCCAATGGCAAGTAGAGAATCTGCATAGACTTCACCGATCTCAACAAAGCATGTCTAAAAGATCCATTCCCTCTTCCAAGCATTGACGCCTTGATAGATGCCACCTCAGGCCAGGAATTATTAAGCTTTATGGATGCTTTTTTGGGATATAATCAAATCTGAATGTTCCTGCCACACATCCCGAAGAAGTTAGTGTCTCTATTGCTATCGAGTTATGCCCTTTGGGATGAACAATGTCGGGGCTACATATCAACGCTTGGTGAACCAAGTCTTTAGAGAGCAGATTGGCTAAAACATGGAAGTGTACATGGATGATATGCTCATAAAGAGCCTTAGAAAAGAAGACCATGTCACCGACCTCCAAGAAGCATTGAATGTACTTCGAATGAATAACATGAGGTTGAACCCCTCAAAGTGTGCCTTTGGGGTTTCCTCGGGCAAGTTCTTGGGATTCATGGTGAGTCAGAGAGGAATCGAAGCCAATCTTGAGAAGATCAAGGCCATCCTCGACATGACTCCTCCAACCACGATTAAAGAAGTCCAGAAGCTCACAGGCCACCTCGCCACTATTGGATGCTTCCTATCCAAGTCAGGGGAGAAGTGTCTCCCTTTCTTTAAAGCTCTTCGAGGAGTAAAGAATTTCGAGTGGGGGGAAGAGCAGTAAGCAGCCTTCGAAAGCCTCAAGGAACACCTCACCCATTCTATTATATTAAGCAAGCCTACACCCGGGGAAACCTTCTACCTCTACCTGGCTGCCTCAAAACAAACTCTTTGTACTGTGTTGGTGAGAGAGGAAGATTTGGTGCAGAAACTGATCTACTATATAAACAAGGTACTCCATAATGCTGAACTCTGGTACTCGAAGATGGAGAAGATGGTCTATGCCCTAGTGACACCTACCCGAAAGCTCATACCCTACTTTCAAGCGCATTCCATATGGTTCCTCACCGATCAAACCGGTCCTCCACAAACCTGAAAATTCGGGGAGACTCATGAAGTGGTCGATTGAGTTAATTCAACATGATATTACCTACCGCACCAGAACCGTAATTAAGGCCCAAGCTTTAGCCGAATTCATTGTTGAAAGTACAATCCCCAATCCTCCATAGGAAGGAGACAACCCCCCACTATGGGTAGTGTATATGGACGAGTCCTCTTGTTTCGAAGGGAGCAGAGCTGGGTTATCTTGATAGGATCCGATGAGTTCATCCTGCAATACTCGCTACGCCTCAGCTTTCCAGCTTCTAATAATGAGGCTGAGTATGAATCCCTGATTGCTAGTCTCCTCCTAGCAAAGAGAGTGGGGGCACAAAGAGCTGGAGTATTCAGTGACTCTCAATTAGTGGTCAACCAGATTCAAGGAGAATACGAGATGAAGGATGACCGTATGACCAAGTATTTAGCATATGTAAAGAAGATCATGACCACCTTCAAAGTAGTCGAAGTCACTCGCATTCCGCGAGAAGAAAACGGGCAAGCTGATGCCCTCTCCAAGCTCGCCTCCTCGTCGTTTGACATGCTTGATCGCACTATGCTGATTAAGGTTCTACTCAGACCAAGTATCGAAGAAGAAGCATTGAAGCTTATGACTATAGCCCCTCAAACGCCTGAAGATTGCTGGATGAAACCCCTAGTCGATTTTCTGAACCAAGAGATCCTCCCCGCGGATACCAAAGAATCAAGAAGGATCCGAGCGAGAGGCAAAAGATATGCACTTGTGGAAGGGGTCCTCTATAAGCGCTCCTACACCTAGATCGATGGTCGACCTTACCTTCGGTGCTTTTCTCCCGAAGAGGCCGATTATGCCTTAAAAGAAGTTCATGAAGGGATAGGCAGCAACCATCTCGGTGCAAGATCCCTTGTGTAGAAGGTAACCAATCATGGTTACTACTGACCCACCATTCTCAGTGATGCTCAAGCTATGTGCGTTAGTGCATTTCCTGTCAAAAGAATTCCTCCACCAAGCGGATCCCCCAAGCCAACCTCAGCTCCTTGTCAAGCCACATCCCCTTTGCAATGTGGGGAATGGATCTCCTTAGACCTTTTCCTCCTGCAACTGGACAGTAGATCTTCCTGGTGGTCGCTATTGACTACATTACAAAGTGGATAGAAGAGGAACCACTTGCAACAGTCACTGAGCATCGAGTCCAACTGTTCTTCTGGAAGAACGTGGTTTGCCGATTCGGGGTCCCTCGTGTCCTAGTCACCGATAATGAAACTCAATTCGCTGGTAAGGGGTTCCATAAATTTTGCACCGATTTAAGTGTTGAACAATGCTTTTCTTCGATTTCACCCCCCCAGACCAATGGTCAAACTAAGAATGCCAATCGGCAAATCTTGGATGGCCTCAAGAAGAGGTTTGGTAAAGCCCCAAAGGGACAATAGGTTGAAGAAATCTCCCAAGTGTGCTATAGTCCTATAAGACCATGGAGAGAATCCCCATGGGAGAATCCCCATTCAACCTAACGTTCGGCACAGAAGCTATCATTCCATTCGAAGTAGGGATATTCTCTCCTCGCCTCCTCTCGCTCGATGAAGAGCGGAACTCGAATGACATTCGAGCCAACCTTGACCTCTTCTAGGAAGTCCGAGAAAAATCCACTATCCGAAGAAATATCTACCTATAGAGGGTTAAAAAATTATATAATAAGAAAGTTCACCCGACCAACATTCAAGAAGGAGAACTGGTCCTCCGAAAGTTCGAAATTTCAAACCCCCGAACGAAAGGAAAACTCGCCTCAAACTGGGAAGGACCATACAAAGTCTCACAAGTAGTCTGCCCAGGGGCCTACCGACTTGAAGACTTGGGGGAAAGAAGATATCCAGAACTTAGAATGTCGAGCACTTCATGAAGTACAAAAAGAGCGCTTAACGCCCTCGCTTAGTAGTTGCTATTAAACATGTAATAAAGGTTGATGATTATAACGGTCACGACATGTAATAAAGCCTTGCAGTAAAGAAACCGCTTAGTTCAAATTTTTTAATGAAATTAGTCTATCCTTTTGCAAAATTTTCTTGTACAGTTCCATTGATCTATGAATAGTTCAACTTAAGGAAGGAAATAAACTAGACATACGTACGCCCTTGAGCAACACTATCCCTTAGTAAAGCACTCCAATGGATAAGTGCGGGATCCATTTACAATCCATTGATCGCACGAGCACACTTGCCTCCGAGCAAGCGTGTGGGGTATATCTCGCCATATGAGTGCCCACCCCCAGATTGGTACGGAGTCCATTCGTGGTTCATAGAACCTCCTTAGTCACATGCTCCCAAGCAGGCGTACGAGGTTCGGTTCGCCACTCGAGTGCTCCAAAAACTCGTCATTATTGTTCGGAGTCCACTCGCGGTTCACAGGACCACCTTAGCTACTTACCCCGAGCAAGAAGGTGGGGTTTGCCGCTCGAGTACTTCCAAAACAACCCGAATCGGTGCAGAGTCCATTTGTGGTTCACAGAGTCGCCTTTGTCACTTGCCTTCAAGCAGGTATACAGGGTTTAGTTCGCTACTCGAGTGCTCCCAAAACTCGTCATCACTATTGTTTGGAGTCCTCTCGCGGTTCACAGAACCACTTTAGCTACTTGCCCCTGAGCAAGAAGGCGAGGTTCGGTTTGCCGCTCGAGTGCTCCCAAAATAACTCGGACAAGTGCGGAGTCCATTCGTGGTTCACAGAGCTGCCTTAGTCACTGGCCTTCGAGTAGGTGTACGGGGATTTGGTTCACTACTCGATGCTCCCAAAACTCATCGTCACTATTGTTCGTATTTCACTCGTGGTTCACAGGACCACCTTAGCTACTTTCCCCTAGAAAGAAGGTGGGATTCAGTTTGCCGCTCGAGTGCTCCCAAAATAACCTGGACAGGTGCAAAGTCCATTTGTGGTTCACAGAGCCACCTTAGTCATTTGCCTTTAAGCAGGTGTACGGGATTCGGTTCGCCACTCGAGTGCTCCCAAAACTCGTCGTCACTATTGTTCGGGGTCCACTCGCGGTTCAAATACCACCTAACCACTTGCCCCTGAGCAAGAAGGCAGTGTTCGGTTCACCGATCGAGTACTCCTAAAACAACCTGGACAGTGTGGAGTCCACGCGCGGATCATAAAGCCACCTTGCACACTTTGCCCCTCAGACAAAACGGAAAAAAATCAATGTTACGAAGGGAAAATCAACCTTATTAATTCATGGAAAACCAAGTGCCAAAACGATGTAATAAGAGCTTACTACCATGTTTGCCCTGGCTATCTCCAAGGCATCGTCGCCTACCAACCCCGCGTCTATCGCCACTCTATCCCGCAGAGTCGCAAGGTGGTGAATTGCCTGCATACAGGAGGCTGAGTCCCCAAGGAACCTATCATGCTTCATTACACGCCAATCTGAGACGAACAATTTTTTGTGCTCCTCACTAAGAATTGCCTCTGCCGCCGCTGTAAGGGGTGGAGCTTCGAATGTGAGAGCAACACCAAGAGTGAATTCCCTGGTGGAAGGGGCGACGAAGAGGAAGGTGGGGACTCTAAGTCCACCACTGGAGAGGCGATCACGGGGCCCCTCGCGGCCTTCGCCGCAGAAGATCTAACAACCGCTCTTTTATGCTTCTTCTCCTCGGGGGCTTTCCCCCTCAACCCCGCACGCTTAGCGATCATCGCTTTCAAGTCCATCCCAGCAGCCCCTGTGGTACGAGACACAAAGAGATTAAAATAGAGAATGGAGGAAGAGAAGAAGTAACTATGAAGCTCAAGCGGCAAGAATACCAAAGGACACATGATGCCGTTGACTGGCCAATGGTCAACAGGATACGTGTCGCGCAGCCGAACCACTTTCATCGTTTGGTGGCATGCGCCGAACAAACGTGTTCCTGATCGTGAAATCATGAAAAACTCTTCCTGGTCAACAGTTAACGGTTAACGAGACATGTATCGTGCAGCCGAACCACCTTCATCGTTCGGTGGCACGTGCCGAACAAACGTGTCCTCAATCATGAAATCATGAAAAAATGTTGTCTGGTCAACAGTCAACGGTCAAGGAGACACGTGTCGGGCAGCCGAACCACCTTCACCGTTCGGTGGCACGCGTCAAACAAACGTGTGCCCGATCTTGAAATCATGAAAATTGTTGATGGGTCAACGGTCAATGGTCAATGGTCAACGGGACACATGTCGCGCAGCCGAACCACCTTCATCATACGGTGGCATGTGCCGAACAAACGTGTCACCGATCGTGAAATCACGAAAAAATATTGACTGGTCAATTGTCAACGGGACACGTGTTGCACAGCTGAACCACCTTCATCGTTCGGTGGCACGCGCCAAACATGCAAAATTGTTGATCGGTCAACGGTCAACAGTCATCATACACGTGTCGCGATCAACGTCCTGACCGTTCGATCTTTATGATTTTCGAGCTGCTCATGATCGACGCTCCAGATTGTGCCACTTCATCAGGTATTTAAATAATTTCCTTATTTAATTATTAAATCAAAATAATTATTTAAAAAGTCTGAAAAATAGTTAAAAATTCAAGAAAATTAATTAAAAATTCTAAAAATAATTATTAAATTTGGAAAAAATATTAAAAAATTCTAAAAAATAATTATGAATTTAGAATAATTAATTAATATTTCTGAAAATTAATTATTAAATCTTAGAAATTGAATAAAATATTCGAAAAATGATTAAAAATTGGAGAAATTCAGAAAAATCTGGAAAATTCAAAAATAATTTCGGGTATTTAAAAAAACTCAGAAGAACACTGTTACCCCTCGAGCAAAATCCAAACTTCCCGAGAACTCCGATAAGTTCTGTAAACCATTAAAAGTGGGCGAACTACTCCTCAAAGGTTGTAAAACTCAGTCTTCAGGAGTGGGGAGCTTGTGATATGGGTAAAAATGGAATTAAATCGTGACCATTCAAACCGGGCATGAATCTTAAAGCTTTTAGGGGTGAAATAGTAATTTTACCTATAAATGGGCCCGTGAATGAAAATTGGGCCTCTTTCAAACCCAACAATCCATAATGGGTTGGTTTAACTGGGTTGCCCTACCAGCTCAATGAGAATGGGTCTAGGTTGTTTAAATATGATTTAAACCCATGATTTTCCATAAGAGGTGGTTCAAAAACCATATCTCATATCTTTATGGAGGTTTAAACTCTCCTCAACCACTCTTATCTCTTCATGAAGAAGAGATAACTGGTTCAATCCAAAAATACATGAAAGTAGAGATAAATCATTATCTTGAAACTGACCAAAGCGACTATAAATAACCCCCTATCTCCACCAGAAATAAGTAATGAGTATTTTCTCCACAAAAGCTATTTTAAAGAATTCTTGATTTCTGACTTTAACGTCGGAGGGCCTTTCGCCGGGATCAACCCGGGTGTTTCAGGCAATGTGCAGGTCGAGCGGAGGAGATCGTCACCACACCAATCCATTCTTACGCCGTGAGTGAGTCAGATTGTCAAGTCAAAGGCAGTGAATACCGTTGGAGATCAAAATGTCAAATTCTTGATTGTTCCTTCAAAGAATCTACATCATCTAGCTGCTTCCACACAAAAATTAACAGCAACAAAAGTCATGCTCCATTGATGATTCAGAAGTTGTAAATTAAAGTGCAAACTCGATAACAAGTACCACTAATAGACAGTGATGAAGCCTAATTATTAGTGACTTGCACCAATCTCTTTTAGAGTGAGCCCATGCCGTTCATGAGCCATGTTTAAAATTACAAGATATTGGTGAGGCCAACATCCAAACAAAATAAAATAACAAATAGTTAGGTCCAATCAGGTTGGCATCTAGACCTTAATTAGGCAAAGAGTTGACCCAGTTTGCATTTTAGTTCCGTCCACTTCACAAATGAAGCCCATAAAGACGTTCACATAAGAACTTATATATATTCAGAGATGCTTCAATGCTTGCTTACTACTGTTTCATGGCAGGTATGAAAGTCTCGATGTAGAGTATGTTTTGAGGGTGGTGTGTCTGCTGCCTCATAAGGTGGTGAGTTCAGCTGGTGTAGAGATGGCTGAAAGATGGAATATTGGGGTTCATTGGTTGCACCCTTGTTCGCTTACAGCACTGCATTTTATTCATGAATTTTGGGATCATTGGGAGCTGCTCCCTGAATGAGTTCTTAGAGTAAAATTTGATGGCTCCCTAGATGGATCGATTGTAGGGTATGGCTTTGTGGTCTGTGATCATCGCCGGTGTGCTCTACTTGCTAGGGGCGGTTTGGTTTCAACCTCCTCTACTAATGTAGCAAAACTTAGAGGACCATGGGAAGCACTCGAAGTCTTACATATTCTTGGGCATCCCGGTCGCTATATAATTGAAGGGGACTCACTGGTAAAATTCAAAGTTTGGAGAGAGGTGACCCATTTGTGCAGGATGTTCGCTTGTTGCTACAAACTTTGGGTGACTACAATGTGGTCTATATTTATCATGAGAAGAATGTTTGTGCGGACTATGTTGCTAAGAAGGATCGACAATCTCTGCATAAAGTCCACAGGGTGAGCAGGACGAAGCCAAATTTTTTTCGTAAGGGGGCCGTAGCTCACAACAAATTCATAAATTGTAGATCTGGATGAAGGTGGATGCTATTTTGGATATAATAGGAAATTTTGTAAAACTGTTGATGGGGCTAAAAGGATAAAAATTTAAAAATATGAGTTTTTTTATAAAGTTGGGGATGCATTTGCCCCCCTCTCCCCCCTGCTCCTACATGGCTCCATCTCTGACGATGAGTTGTTAGGTTTGTGAGAGGAGGACACTAGAGTCATTCCTCAAGTGAGTGAATAACTTGCTTTTGTAGTTTTCTTTCTTTGATTCATGTTCTCTCTATATATACTAGATTTGTCCGTAGGCACGTGCCTACGACACGTCTTCAGAACGATACAGCATATGAAAAGTCTTGTAAACAGTAAATCAACAATTATATAGCTCAAGTTTGAATAGTATGACAATAATTAGTTGTAAATAAAAGTCTACATTTTCATTAGTGATGCGGTTTGTTTTTGGGGGGTGGCTGCACCAGATGTGAGTTCTTCTCGATTTGTATTTTTGCGGAAGCTTCGGTACGGATGGTATGCTCGACCCTCAGCCGGGGAAACGGCTTGGGAGTAGGCGGGAGTGAGGTGGAGGTTGGATGCTCGGCTCGATCTGGAGGCTCGGCTTGGATCTGCAGGCTCGAATCCAGAGGTCTCGTATACCTGCACTCGGTCAAGAAACACCGGGGTTGGTCCCGGTGGCAGACCCTCCGACAATCTAGTCAGTTACTGAAGGAGAGTAACGGTAACTAGGGTTTGAGAGGAGAAAGATTGATTACCTTTGGAAGGGGTAGGGGACCTGGTATTTATAGAAAAAGCCAACCGGGTCTGGACCCGTTTGGGGCAGGGTCTGGACCCGGTTGCCCGTGGGCCTGACGTGGCAGAAGCCCAAGTGGTTTAGGGCTAACGTAGCGGAGGCCTGGGTGGTTTCCAGGTTGACATGGTAGACCGGATGATCCGGTGGTGAACGCCTTTTGAGGGGATCCTGTGGCCTAAGAGGGGCCACGTCATCTGACCCATATCAGGAGCCCCCCATTCTCGGAGGGTTGGGTGATTCAGTCGCGTAGGAGTGGTTCTTTGCCTCTGTAGGAAGAGTGGGGTGGTGTGTACGGCGAGGAATGAGATCTGTATCTTCCAGAAGAGGTCAAGGGGGTAGGGTGAAGGGATCCTCTATTGGAGTCATACGGAGTGCCGGGTGCAGAAGAGTCGGAGCTCGGTTTGCCGAGCGTCGAGGGTGGGCAGACGAGCCCCCTCGCTTGTTGGAAAAGCAAGGGGATGCCAGGATCTGTGGAGTAGGAGGAATTCTTGCTGAGCATTTAGGGTCGGTAGGTGAGCCCCCTCACTGGTTGGAAAAGCAAGGGGATGTTGGGATCTGTAGAGTAAGGGATCTTCTTGCCGAGCATCAAGGGTCAGTAGACGAGCCTCCTCACTTGTTGGAAAAGTAAGGGGACGTCGAGATCTGTGGAGTAGGGAGTCTTCTTGCCGAGCGTCGAGGGTCGGTGGACGAGCCCCCTCACTTGTTAGAAAAGCAAGGGAACGCCGAGATCTGTGGAGTAGGGGGTCTTCTTGCCGAGCGTCGATGGTCGGTGGACGAGCCCCCTCAATTGTTGGAAAAGCAAGGGGACGCCGGGATCTATGGAGTAGGGGGTCTTCTTGCCGAGCGTCGAGGGTCGGTAGACGAGCCTCCTCACTTGTTGGAAAAGCAAGGGGACGCTGAGATTTGTGGAGTAGGGGGTCTTCTCGCCGAGCATTGAGGGTCGGTGGACGAGCCCCTTCACTTATTGGAAAAGCAAGGGGGATCATCGCGGCTCGCGGTAAAATTTGAGCATCGAACCTCCTGTTGAATAGATGAGGATTTTGGGGCTCGCGGTGTCATCTGGGCTCCGAGCCTCCGGTTGAATAGAGGAGGATTTTGGGGCACGCGGTGCCATCCGAGCTCCGAGCCTCCTGTTGAATAGAGGTGGATTTTGGGGCTCGCGGTGTCATCCGAGCTCCGAGCCTCATGTTGAATAGAGGAGAATTTTGGGGCTCGCGGTGCCATCCGAGCTCCGAGCCTCCTGTTGAATAGAGGAGGATTTTGGGGCTCACGGTGGCATCCGAGCTCCGAGCCTCCTGTTGAATAGAGGAGGATTTTGGGGCTCGGGCTCGAGCTTCGAGCCTCCTGTGGAATAAGGGAGGATTTTGGGGCTCGCGGTGGCATCTGAGCTCCGAGCCTCCTGTTGAATAGAGGAGAGTTTTTGGGACTCGCGGTGCCATCCGAGCTCCAAGCCTCTTGTTGAATAGAGGAGGATTTTGGGGCTCGCGGTGCCATCCGAGCTCCGAGCCTTCTGTTGAATAGAGGAGGATTTTGGGGCTCACGGCGTCATCTGAGCTCCGAGCCTCCCTTTGAATAGACGAGGATTTTGGTGCTCGTGGTGTCATCCGAACTCCGAGCCTCCGGTTGAATAGAGGAGGATTTTGGGGCTCGCGGTGCCATCCGAGCTCCGAGCCTCCTGTTGAATAGAGGAGGATTTTGGGGCTCGCAGTGTCATCTGAGCTCCGAGCCTCCCGTTGAATAGAGGAGGTTTTAGGGGCTCGCGGTGTCATCCGAGCTCCGAGCTTCCTGTTGAATAGAGGATGATTTTGGGGCTCGCGGTGCCATCCGAGTTCCGAGCCTCCTGTTGAATAGAGGAGGAATTTGGGGCTCGCAGTACCATCCGAGCTCCGAGCCTCCTGTGGAATAGAGGAGGATTAAATTTTGCACATCAAGGAGGAGGAGGAACACTCTTTCGGCAAGCTCGCGAAGGACTCTTTTGTTTAGGAGGTGTTGCAAAATATTTTCTCTCCAAATAAGGTGGGTTATTTTCTATATTTCTAACTAGATACCATGTTAAGGTTGATTGAAATGATAATGCATGAAAGAAATTAATAAGAGTACACTTAATTGGAAAAAGGGCTTATTAGTTGATTGAATTGATGCTAAATAGATTGCATGTTATTCCGTCATGAATCTTAAGTTGTATGTGAATTGTTTGTAGCCATGGAATGCTTGAATTAAAATTTGTTGTTAGTATCAAAACTAAGTACAAATGCTAGTAGATGAAATTGTTGATTTATATGCTTAGATGGACTTTCGTGATAATGTTTAGAATGAGTAACTTAAAACATGTTTTTGAGTTTATAAAAGGAAGATAAATAGGGAATTAATATAGGAAGTATTAATATTAAGTCGTATGAGAAATGTCAAATGAGATATGGTAGTAGTAGTATACAATTTAAATTAATTGTATAAAAAATATGTGTTTAATTACTAGAAAAATTATTTCTAAATTACTGGAGTATCAAATATTGTTTAAATAGATATTCTGGAGATTTACAGAAATTTTAGTGAAAGCAAAACTAAAATAAGAGCTTTTGAACATCGAAAAGTTCTAATTGAACAGAGAATTGATTGAAATAAAATACGAGTTGTAGTCAAGACAACTTAAGCCTATAGCTCAAGTGGTCGGTGGGCTCTTTAGCTCTACAGTGGTGCGGGTGTATGTGGTCGAGGTCGCTGGTTCGATACTTGAGCACACCATTCTTTTATATGCGTTTTGAAATTTAATCAGTTTTCAGTCCGAGAATATTTAACTCCCTAACCTCTATTTATATCGATGAGCACAAGCAACCGAGTGGCTAGTGCGTGCAGTTGGGTTCCTTTGGGTCGCTGGTTCGAATCCTGGCTTGGCCAGAATATTATTTTTTTATAAAAAAGTGATTTTTGGGTTTCTTGATGTGTAAAAATTCTGAAAAAAATACTATTATTATTCTAAATTCATGTGTGACTTATGAAAATTAGTTGGGAGTTATTGGAATGAAATAAAGTATATTTTGGGAGTAAAAGTGAAATTGGAACTATAGTTTTACACTCGTATATTTCGTAAAAATGTGTTTTTGCGAAGAAATTGAGATAAGTATTAGGAAAGAAAAATTTGAAAGAAAGAAAGTATTTGTTGTGAAGTTTGTATGAGTTATTCTTATCAAAGAATAGTGTGACAATAGTGAGTGGTGAATATTTCACTTTGACTAGATATTTTGTGATATGATTTTAAATGTGGAAATACATGTGGATTAAGAAATGTGTGATGTATAATTGAACTTCAAGTATGATTATTGACTCATGAAAAGATTGGAAATCATGTGATTGAAAAAGAGAAATGTTCTTGGGTTTGACAACTCAAAAATGTGAATTTGTGAAATAAAATTGAAAATTAGGGTGTAGCCAAAACTCACCCCGGCAAGTGAAAAGTGATGAAATATGATTATTGACATTGAAAAGACCAAGTTTGGGTCATTGTAAAATGAAAGAAATAAGACTGGTAGTAGTGAGAGGGCTAACTCTAAGAGATTGATTTTGTTCATGATTTCATTAGAATTAAGAATTAGTACATAGTGAAGAGGTGATGAAAGTGAGAGAAAAACACAAGTATGGAGACCTCGAGTCTACGATGTGGGTGTGATTCACAGTTTGTCTTCACGATGCGTCGTGACATGATGTGGGCACTACTCCGGAATTATCGGGATTTTGGCGATGCTTGTGGGGTGTATGGTGACTGCGAGAGGATTGTTTGCCATGAAGGAGGCTGAATTGTCCATAGATAGTCTTCACGATGCGTCATGACATGACGTGGGATTTCCCTCCAGTTTTTCTGTACATGAGCTTGTACTTATAGGACATCTAGGATACTTACCGTAGTTACAGTAGTAGATTAAGTCATGATGAGGGATTGAACCCTACAAGATGAAGAACGATTAAGAGGCTTGCCCTCGGACCTATGTAGTATGGGATGCATAGAATCCGAACAAGTGCGCATTAGTGTCATGTAATATAAATAACTGCATTAAGGACTAAGTGCACAATCACAATACGACATCAATAGGGTATTCCCTTTAGTTTGATATGTGACAAGTTTGTGTTTGTTAAATATGAAAAATCAGTTATACTGTTTCCGACATAGAGAGGATGGCCGTGTATAATGTTCGTCAGTTGAATAAACTGACGTACCCACAGTTTTGTATTCTGGGTAAATGACATGATAAAGATTAAAGGAGAAATTATGCTTAGAGATTATTCAAATGTTGATGTACTTTTATATAAATGTTGTAAATTTGCTTCTGCTGTAAAATGTAAAGTGTAAAGATTCTATGTAACTCTGATGTAAAGTGAAAAGTTTTAAATTCCTTGTAAAATTGTACGAAAGAAGTGTAAAGATCCTGTGAAATCTTGAATTCAGTGTATTTTGGAATTCGGGGTGTTACACTTGACGTCTTGGTCCCTGAGCGATTATGGAATTAAAGAGGAGGTTCTGTCAGCTCCAGGGTTGGATGGCGGGGATGAGGTAGTTTTTGTCGTGCAACTCTTGAGATCCCATAGGCCAGGGAAGGAGCCTGTGGATGAGGGTGAGGGGGAGGAGGAAGAGGAGGACTCCGAAGGAGAGGTGGATGTTGATGACGAAGAGGATAAGGAGGAAGCGGAGGGCGACGAAGAAGAGCAGGACCCCGAGGGAGAGGGGGACGTTGAAGACGAGGAGGACGAGGAGGGCGACGAGGAAGAGCCGGATCCCGATGGAGAGGGGGTCATTGAGGACGAGGAAAACGAGAAGGAAGATTCCGAGGGGAACCAGGGGGAGCCCGATCAGGGTGCCGGGCTAGACGATGTTTGAGGAGATGCGGGGGAAGGTACCGCAGGAGGGGTAACCGAGGGCGAGGGCGATCTCCCTCGTCTGCCACCATTATCGACCCCATTTTCGGAGAGGAAAACTCATCCTCGTAGGAGGAAGAGGAAGTGGATCCGTCCGGATAGCCCCCTTTCGCCAGATAAATATGCTCCTAGATCAGGATTCGAGTTTGCTCCTTTCACCTTCAAAAATCCTGGGTCGATTAGGATGTATCCTGATGACGTTAAGGATCCCGGTCCTCTCCCCTCCGTACCGGGTGACAAGAGTCGGGTGAAGATCAGGATGGACGGCATCCAGTGTGTCCTGAGGGAGGACTACCTGCACATCCTGAGGGTGGCCTACTTTATCCCCAAGGAGTTCGAACTCCTGATTCCGAGCCCCGGTATTCGTCCGACCACCACTCTCGCGCCGGGCTACTGCATTTTTCCTGAGGATGCCTTCATCTCGGAACTTAGGCTGCCATTGCACTCCTTCATTAAGAGAGTCTTGAACTGGGCGAAGTTGAGCCCGATGCAGTATGACCCCAATTCTTGGAAACACTTGGTCTGCTTTATCTTGAAGTGCCAAGAGAAGAGGGTCAAGCCAAGGCTTACGTACTTCCGCACTATCTTGGGGATGAGCTCATTGGGTGACGCAGAGGGAATCTTCTATTTTTTGCCTAGACCTCATAAGAAGGTGATGCACGGCCATCCGGACTCCATCAAAGGATGGAAGAAGAAGTACTTTATAGTCCGGAGCGAGAAGCCTTGGGGGATTCTGACCGCCTGGAACTTTTTTAAGCCAAACCATAAGCCTCCGAAGCGCAGCGAGTTGACGGAGAAATAATGGGCGAAGGTGGATAAGATCGTTGGGGGCACAGCATAGGGTGGCCCCGAGTGACGGAAATGCACCTGGCCCGAGCTAGACTGAGCTCAGCCGACCCTAGTATGTTTTTGTTCTGAATTTTCCTATCTTTCTGCCTTTGTGTTAACATTTGCCTCTCTTCTTCTATTTTGCAGAGATTACGGCAAAGCAGCTCGACAATAGGCAGGCCTTGTTGGCCGTTGCCGCCAAGAGGAGAGCGAGGAAGGAAAAGAAGGCGGAGCAGGATAAGGCGGCCGCCCAAGGTGCGGGATCCAGCAAGGGGCCGGCCTCGGAGGCGGTGGAGCCGTCCCCAAAGAAGGTGAAGAAGCATCACCACACGCCAAGGGCGTCTAGGGAGGCGGGGGGAAGCTCTGGTAGCAAAAAGACTTCCGAGGTCACGGAGCAGAGGCTTCCCCCTCCTCGGTCCACTGCCGAGTAGATGGTTGGGCAACAGGGACTGAGGCCACATGCCCCTGATTGGTCGGTTCTCGCAGGGTATTCCCTACTTGAGGGTCCCGTGGTCATAGAGGTGGTCAGGAACCTTGCCACAGAGCGAGATCATATGGCTCTTGTAACGTCCCGAATCCCAAAACAACTGAATTCGAGATGTTCTACATGATCTTTACACTTCTATCGTACAATTTTACAAGGAATTTAAAACTTTTATTTCAACAATAATTACATCAGAGTCTTTTACATCAATATGCAGCGGAAATAATAAAATACAACAATAATGAATGTACAATTGTTACAACTTTAACATTTAAGTAATCAACAGCATCAAATCATCTTTATATCTTCATGTAACTCCAAATCCTGCATATAAAACTGTGGGCGCGTCAGTTGCTTACAACTGACGAAATATTATACACGGCCATCCTCTCTATGCCGGAAACAGTATAACGATTCTTAAATACTTTAGCAAACACAAACCTGATCACAAACAAAGCTACAAAGGGACTATCCTGTTGATGTCGTGTTGTGCGGTGCACTTAATCCTTAATGCAGTTATTTATATTACATGACACTAATGCACACTTGTTCGGATTCTATGCATCCCATACTACATAGGTCCGAGGGCAAGCCCTTAATCGTTCTTCATCTTTATAGGGTTCAATCCCTCGTTATGACTTAATCTACTACTGTAATTACGGTAAGTATCCAAGATGTTTTCTGACCTACGAACTCATGTCTAGGCACTCTGGAGGGAATCCCATCGCTGACATGACTCATCATGCAGACATCCTGTGGTAATTCAGCTCTCACCATAGACATGACACCACCCGTAGTCTTCAAACATCCCACGAGCGTCGCCACCGGGACGGTACTCTGGAGCAGCATCCTCACCCAGACTCATCATGGGAATTCCTGGGATACGCTCTCGCTGCTATCCAATGGTTCTCATACTCAATGTTTTTCTCTTACTTTCATCACATCTTCACTATGTATCTATCTGTAATTTCGGTAAGTATCATAGATGTTCTATGATCTATGAGCCCATGTCCAGGCAGCCTGGAGGGAATCCCATCGCTGACATGACTCATCATGCAGACATCCTGTGGTAATTCAGCCTCCGCCTTGGAACAATGGCACCACCCATAGACACCAAACGTCCCACAAGCGTCGCCACTGGGATGGTACTCTGGAGTAGTATCCACGTCATGTCACGACGCATTGTGAAGACAGCCTGTGCATACCCTCACAATACCCATCCAATGGCCCTCATACTTGTGTTTTTCTCTTACTTCCATCACAGTCTTACAAAATTTGTTTTAAAAGAAAATCATCACAACCTAGAGCTAGCTTACCCTACCGGACTTAAATCAAAATAACAGAGACAGTCAGCCTACCTGGCTACTTCTCAAGAGACGCTCAACCCTCAACGGTTAGCTCTCAAAAAACATAAATAATACTGCCGGTCACTAGGGTCTCGCCTAGCCTCTAGATTCCAACAACTATCTCTTTCTAGAGATCAACAATGTTTCATAATCAATCTCCAATAATAATTCCATTTCTTTTGTTCACAAATTCTTTCCCAAAACATTTCCTTTATAATCTCATAACATGAGAACCATTCAATCTGATAACTTTATCAATTTTATCTTCCACCTCCTGGTGTGCATTTCACAATAAAACTCAATCAAATCATAAAATCTCATATTCAACTTATTTAACTTTCATTTGTCAAAATCAAATCCAAACTCAAAACCAAAATAAACAGTTCGGTTCAGTCGACTGGTGACAGTATCAGTCGACTGTTCAGCGAACATCAAAACATCTCAGTCTGTTCAGTCGACTGTTGACAAGGAATCAGTCGACCGTTTTATGAAACTTTAAAACATCAAAAATAACACAGTCGGTTCAGTCGACTGTCGACCAGGAATCAGTCGACTGTTCCGCGAATACTTTGAAAACTCAAACATCAAAATTCAGTACAGCAGCAGTCGACTGTGAAAGTAGTCAGTCGACTGTCCTGCCGACGAAAACCCAATTTCTTATACTTGACAGTCGACTGTGGAAGTTAGACAGTCGACTGTCAACTTCACCAATTGCATCTTTGCATATATTCCTCGACCTTTTAATCGATTTGTACTCCCATATAAAAATATAGATCATTTCCAGAATATATTCCTTTTAAAACAATATCGTATATGTTATCAAATTCTCAAGTTTCTCATTTTTCAATGAAATCTTTAAAATGCATCAAAACATATTTTCCAATCAATTTTCCAAATAAACGGTTGTCTTTTATCAAAATTACTTTACAAAACCTCTATACTCGTATAAATAACATTTTGAGGTTATAATCACACTTCTTTGTCACATTCTCAACAAACAACATATTTGCATTATTCTAATCATGTCTCAACATGCATCAATTTCATGCAATCACTTCAATTCTAGCAATTCAACTAACAATCATAAGAAGCATAGCAATTTGCATTTACCACAATCAATCAAAATTTACCGATTCATTTCTACATTAATTTGCATGTAATCTCATAATATCACTTCAATTTCAACCAAATGAATCATATATCATCTATCATGCATTTTCTACTCCTAAATTAGAAAGCATTTAAGAAACACCCACCTAAATTGAAGAATTGGTACCCAAATGGACTCCTAGAATTAGAAGCTCCTAAAGAAAACTCCAATTGCAACCTCCTCGAAATCCGTGCATCAATGCAAGGCTCCAAGCTCCACATTTCGGCAAGCATCCATCATCAAGAGCATCTCCATCCCCACTCCATTTCGGCAACAACAAGGACAAACTCCCATCTTCTTTCATATACACATACTATGTATGTACATATATATACATTAGTATATGTATATAGGCAAGTGGAATGGTGATTAGGTGGAAAAATGGGCAAAGCTTGCTGGCTTGGGGTTGCTTTCGGTTTGGCAAGAGAGAGGGAGGAGAAGAGATGAGAGAATGAGAGACTAAGGGCATTTTTTATAGATTAATTAATAGGTAGTTATGGCAACCACCCCACACATGAACACCACTAACTCCACTTCTAAAACTTGCTTTCCCTCCCATTTTCAAAATCAAACTTCAGAATTTTTCCTCTTCTCTAAACAGCCCGGTCCCCTAAATTTGTGTGCACATCGCACGTGTGCACGTGCACGTGCTTTGTGTACAAAACAATTTATTTATTTAACAACTTGTTTAAATATGTACTAAATATACAAAATTAACTTTAAAATTATACTTTTATGCACAATTAAAATAGACATTCATCATTTCATGAAATTCATTTTGAAAGAATAATATGCTTAAAACACGTGCACCGAAACACGTGCGTCGCCCGTAAAATCTCAAAATACAAAAATTAATTTTATCATCCTGAAAAATAATTATAATTAATTGGAATGCAACATAAAGAATATATTTAATATACATATTCAATAATGTACTCAAACGTACAGAAAGCACGTGTATTGCACGTAGAAATTTATTTTAATTATAATAGACAAAAAATTGAATTCTCTTTACAAAAATGAATTTAAACATATTTATAAAAATATATAATTGAAACCCATCGAAAACTTTGCACGTAACGGTGGAATATCCGAAATCGACACGTGCTTCGATAATACGTAAAAAGCACGTAAAAACTCAAAGATTGAAATTTAGCATTTGAGTTGTCTCAAATGGGATTTTTTAAGAATACGAAGTTGCATAAATAATTGGAATTCAAGATACATATCAAAATGCGTTATGGATAATAATCAATGATAGTACAAAATGCACGTGCGTAACACCCGAGGGCAAAATTGTCAATTAAATTTTGCGGGGTGTTACAGCTCTGGCGACGCAGACGTCTGAGATGGCCTTTATGTGGTGGTCTCAGGCGCAGCTCCCGGGGAGTGCTCGTAGTTTTTCTTCGAGTTTAGACTCTTAGGATTTCTTCTAACTTTTTCTTTCTCGGACAGGCGATGCTTCATGGGCAGCACTTTCAGAAGTGCTTGGAGAAGGAGGTCCTCATCGAGAGGAGGAATGCGGAGAAGTATGTCCGCAAATTGACCAAGTTGACGGATGAGCTAAAGGAGGCTCGGAGCATGGAGGCGGCCCACGAGGCCCAGATGGCCTCAATAGCCGATTATCATAAGAAAGAGGTGGATCGCCTCAAGAAAAATGCCCGGAAAGAAGCTGAGAATGCGCGGAAGGCCATGGAGGAGGCGAAGATCACCATGGTGGATACCCTGATCCTGGCACAGGATGAGGCCTATAACAAGGCTAAGGAGCATTTCCGGTTGATCTAACCAGACAAGAGGGTCGACCACCTCCACTACAACTGGCAGCCCGAGCATCCGCTAACACCCGGTGGCGAGGAGATGGAGGACCCTCGCCAAGAGGAGGTCGGGGGCGACCCTACTGACGAAGAGGTGCCACCCCCCCTCAAGCATAGTTTAGGTTCTCCCTTTTGATTTTGTAAACGCCTTGCGCGGACTGGCCACCGCCTTTTGTAGCACAAAATTTTTTAACTTAATGAAAGATAATTTTTTGGCTGATGCTCCATGACTTGTGCTTTTTTAGTCTCTTTTGTGACTTGTTATTTTTCCCATCTTTTTGATAGACGCATGGGGTCCTAGGTGCGGACCATATTTCTGCCAAGGCCTCCTTGGTCCGAGCTGGGCTGGGGGCCATGGAGGTCGCTCTGGCTCGCCAACAAAAGCAGATTCGGGACCGAGCGGCCACAGTGAATTACTTCATGAACAAGTCTAGGGAGCTCAGCTTAGAGGTCGCTCGTCTGAGGAAAGCCATAACCGACCGGGACTGGTGGGTAATTGAGACGAACTGGTTGATCTCGGATGCCTCAAGTGGGCGGTCGGCTTCAGAGTCTTTTCTTCATGAGATCTTTGTTGAGAAAGAGTTGGAGATCCACAGGTTGAAGCTGGTACTGGGCACCGGTTTGATCGAGGAGGCGAGCAATTCCGTACTAGGACCTTCTCCGACCTTTTTCTTGGAGGGGGCCCAGCCTGATGATGCGAAAAGCTTAGTCACGGGAGCGCCTTCCCCGGTCAGGCCGACCGAGCGTGAGGAGGAACCCGAGGGAAGTGCCGAATTTGAGTTTTAAGCCGAGCATGAGTGATTTGTAAGCTTTTCATTGTATGTGTGCTGCCGTTACTGGCGCACGATGAGTAATAATAAAACAACTCCTGACTTCTTTAACTTTGTCGATTCATTGAGTGAGGATTGTTTCCGAGCTCGGCCCTGCAAGGGGTCGTCGCCGAGGCAAAAAGGCCGCGCGGCAGCTTCTTGCAGGCAACGCATAATTAGTAGCATTTTGCCTTCCAATAAGCATTAATTGCAATGTTTCGCCTTCCGTCGTTTGGACTTTTTGATTCAATAAATGCGCTTCTCAGGGGGCTATATAACCCCCATCCCCTCATTGTTTTTTATCAGGGGTAGGGATTGACTCCTCTGCCACATGATTCGGGTGCCCGCCGAAGGCGGGCATCCTAGAAGTAGAACTTTAGTCCAAGAGTTTTAGATTGGTGGCGCACCTATCACCCTCGAACAATTCGGGGTTTTGGATTTGAGGGCCGTAAAATCCCAGGTTGTTTGTTGGTGAGTGGTGGACCGATCAATTGGTTCGGAGGCTCGGAGAGAGTCCTGGGTCGGTGGCTCCCTTGCCGCCCTCGAACAATTCGGGGTTTTGGCTCTTGAAAGCCGCAAACCCCGAGTTGCTCGTAGGTGAGAGGAGGGTCAACCAACGACCCGAAGCTCGGGGCATCTGCCGAAGGCGGGCACCCTAAACCTTAATGAAAACTTTTTTGAAATGTTCGTGGCTGAAGGTCGGGGCCGAGCGTAAAGGTCGCGTGGCTTTGAAGAAAGTCAAGGCCTTGCTCGAGGACGACGACAAGCCCCCACACTTGTTCTCAGGAAGATGGCGAGGGTGTAGCTGGCTGTAATATCCCGGACGGATATTACCTCGTATAAATCACTATTTTATTATTATTTTATTTTAATTCCAAAATCAAATTATTTTGGTGATTTTTCGCCGGTTTGTCCACAAACATTGTCTACGCGCATATATCAGTCGGTGTACATCCGAAATACATCAAATTGGTAGCGCGATCCTCCAAATTAATAATAAAACTTATTTTTATTATTATTTGCAATTAAACTATTTATGGGGATTATATAAGGATTTTTTTGTATACACATACATACATTTGTATGGTACCTAGTACATTATACAAAAAAATGTAGTATGTACCCTTGGACAATGTACTCATTCTTGTCATGACAACTTAACTAGATGGTTAGGGTTTGATTAGGAGGCTTAATCTAGGGTTGTATGCATGAGAAGATTAAAACCCCTTCTAGAAACCTTATCCCTTCACCATACTTCCAACTCACACCTAGACCATACCCTACACCTCACCCCTACCCTCCTACAAGTATGGCCGGCCTTGCCTCTTCTTGGGGTTTTTGTGCAAATGTGAGTGCACATTTACACTCTCCCCCTCCTCTCCCCTCCTATAAATACCCCCTCCTCCTCCACCTTGTCTCATTTTAGAAAACACAAAGAAAGAAAGGAAAGGAAAAAGAAAGAGAGGAGACTAACAAGAGAGTTTTCTTGTAGGTTTTTCCTAGGAGTTCTAAGAGCTAGGGAAAGGAGAAGGTTAAGCTAGCAAGTCCTTCCAATAGAAACCAAGGTGGGGGTTCTCCTTGGTTTGTTTGTTTGTTTGTTGGTTTGTTTGAATGGTTGTTTTGATGTTCTTCTTCTTCTTACCCTCCTTGTTTTATTTTCTTTTTGGTGTGGTTGTTTTAGTAATGTGGTTGTATGGGATTCTTATTTGTATGTTTGTAAATGTTAAAAGTAATAACCACATGAAAGAAAAGAACAAATAGTAGTGCTAAATACACCTAAAGATTGAATCTTTATAGTGGTAGTAGGTTGTTTTGTGGACTAAAATGACATAAGGCATATGGACTTATACAATACAACCGTTTGGGATTGTAGGACTTGATGTGAACTTATACATAAAGCATATGAACATTTTATACAACCATGTTTGGTTGTAGGACTTGTATTGGACTTTGACTAAAAAGATAAGCATATGTTGGTTGAACCAAGTGAAGGTTCTCACCTTATTTTTATTATTGTTGTTATCTTAAAAAGAACCTAAATTAGATGTTATCTCTAATTTATGAAAAAAGAAATTAATTTAAATCACTAGTTGTAGAATGAAAAAAAAAAGTACTCTTTTTAATCACTAGTGATAATAAATCAATACTAATAAAGAATAGTAGACATTTAAGTAGTAGTAGTATGTTGTTAAAATAAAAGTAGCATGTTGTTAAAATAAAGTAGTAGTAGTATGTTGTTAAAATAAAGTAGTAGTAGTATGTTGTTAAAATAAAGTAGTAGTGGTATGTTGTTAAAATAAAGAAGTAGTAGTAAGTGTTAAAAGAAGTAGTTGTAGATGTTTCATGTCCATAAAGTAGTAGTAGTAGTAGATAGTTGTATGTTATGTTCTTGGTTAAAATGAAGTAGTAGTAGTAGTAGATAGTTGTATGTTATGTTCTTGGTTAAAATGAAGTAGTAGTAGTAGTAGATAGTTGTATGAGATGTTCTTGGTTAAAATGAAGTAGTAGTAGTAGTAGATAGTTATAGATGTTTATTTTATGTTCATATTAAAATAAAGTAAATACCATGCTAAGTCTTTCTACATGCTTAGAATGTTGTAGAATTTATTCTAAAAATACCTATCGTGTTTAGGAAGGATATTTATGCTTAGAATGTTGTAGGATTCATTCTAAAATTTCCTATCATGTTTAGGAGTGTTATTTATGCTTAGAATGTTGTAGGATTCATTCTAAAATTATCTACCATGTTTAGGAATGATATTTATGCTTAGAATGTTGTAGGATTCATTCTAAAATTTCCTATCATGTTTAGGAGTGTTATTTATGCTTAGAATGTTGTAGGATTCATTCTAAAATTATCTATCATGTTTAGGAGTGTTATTTATGCTTAGAATGTTGTAGGATTCATTCTAAAATTACCTTTCATGTTTAAGAATGATATGCATGCTTAGAATGTTGTAGGATTCTTTCTAAAATTACCTATCATGGTTTAGGAATGATATTTCATGCTTAGAATGTTGTAGGATTTATTCTAAAATTCCTATCGTGTTTAGGAGTGATATACATGTTGTAGGATTCATTCTAAAATTACCTATCATGTTTAGGAATGTTATACTTGTTGTAGGATTGATGCTTAATTAATCTACCATGCTAGGAATGTTGTAGGTTAATTACTAAGTAAATACCATGCTAGCTAAATTTATCTATGCTTAGATGATAGTAGGAAAGTAGTGTACCATGCTAGCTAAAATTATCTATGCTTAGATGATTGTAAGAAAGTAGTATACCATGCTAGTTTCATTTATCTATGCTTAGATAGTTGTAGGAAAGTGGATATCATGATATATAAATTTATCCATGCTTACATGCTTATAGGAAAGTTGTATACCATGCTAGATTAAATAAATATTCATGCTTACATGATGCCCATGCTTAGATAAGTATATGTTCATGCTATGTTAGTGGATGATCTTGCTTAATCATTATTCATGCTAAGTAAATAGGTGTCATGCTAATTATTGTTTATGTTAAGTTGATGGTATCCATACTAATGATATTCATGCTTAGATTGAAGAAGCTATCCATGGTTAGTTGTAGTGATTTTCACGCTAAGATTGATATAAGTACATGCTTAATCATATTCATACTTAGGAGTGTTTTGGTGAGTGGTTCTGTTATATAATTAGATTGTCGTAGGAAGATGCTTGTGATTGTATGCCATACTTAAGGCGCTATAGGTTGAAGTAATAAGGATTGGGAAGACCACTAGTGATAGTTAGTTTGATAAAGGCTGTTATGTCGCCTTCGGTTCTTCATTGGTAGAATACCGACCACAGACTATTAGTAGATCCTTCTGTTGCTTCTAATAATAGAAGATCAAGTTTGCTAGTAAGCACGTTGGTTGCTTCTAGGATTGATTACCTATATGGTTGTTTGCCCATGGTTGTGCTCGTACGTGGCCCGACTGGCCCGTATGTAGCTGTGGGTCTCATACGTAGTTTATTTGGCTCGTATGTAGGTTGTTGTCTCGTACGCGGCTCGACCGGCCCGTGCGTAGCTGTTGGTCTCATACGCGGCTTATTTGGCTGGTATGTACGTTGTTGTCTCCTACGAGGCCCGCCTGGCTCGTAGGTAGTTATTGTTTCATACGTAGCTTATTAGCTCGTATGTGGTTGTTACTCGTGTATTGCTTGTTAGCTAGTACACAGTTCGTTGTGTTCGTCTAGGGTGATATGACCACCCTAAGGGCTATCGACCATCAAGACATATGTTTTCTTATCCTAAGGAACTGTGGAGGAGTCGCTCCTTGTGTACCGTCGAGTTTTAACTAGGGTAGGTTGATCGAGGACCGGAGTATAGACGGAATCCAAGTTTAGGGTAGCGGCATGCATGTATATTCGCACGGCCGAGGTCTTGGATCGATGGGCCAGGAACCGGATCCCGAAGGATTCTGGTGAGTCTAGGTTGAGCAGCCTAGTAGAGTTGTCTTGCGAAGCCTAATTTAAGGCCTAACATGTTATGTTATAATGTTATCGTCCCTAGGATTGTCGAGTCAGGGACATCATTAAGGTAGTGACTTATAAAGATCATTTTGCTCAGACCCTAGCCGAAGAGAGAGGAGTTGGTTGTAGGGGGCGCCTTACGACCAACTTGTCCCTTGAGGCAGGCCTTAGGTGGTGATAGTGGGTTGTACCTTCCCGTCAAAGGGATACGTACGGTGCCGTCTCACGAGTTGAGGACACGGGTGGCATATCTCGCGCTGTTAATTCCTGAAATACCGTGGCTGGGGTGCCACATGATGCGTTGTGTAGTCCTGCGCTTGCGAGACCCCAGAGGGTGCCACAGGGTAGGCTTTGCGCTACCCTGCGCTTGCGAGACCCTCTGGTTTGATTTTGGAACGAGGCCCAATACACTGGGATCGAGTGAGGTCCGGCGTGCCGGGTAGTAGTGGAAAACGGAGACACCATAAGTAGACTGCGTAGGGGGACTTGACCCCTTCTGCAACCTCACAGAGTCATGGAGTATTGTCAGGAACAGGTTGTATACAATTAAAATTTGTAACGCGGGTTCAAATCCCTATATATGGAGAAACAGCTTGAGATGGGGTTGCATGTAGTATGGGCTGCATGTTGCTTCGGAGACTTGCTGACGTTAGAATAGGGAGCATCCTAGTTCTATTTAAATATCGCATTAGAGTCTAGTCCTAGCACTCACGAACACTTAAACTACACCAATACCATTGCTATATTTTGTATGTTGTTTGGGAGATTCGCTGCTATATGATCAGCCTTTAAGCGTCAGTGAATACTGACGTCCCCACTTCCATAGGTACTGGATCGCCGAAGTACAAAGGCGAGATTCAGGAGGACTCAAGGCAAGGAAAGCAAGGAGTCAGTGTTATGTTTAGTTCCGCTGCAGTATATGTATTGATTATCTATTAGTTGAGAAGTACTCAAGTGAGCGTTACCAAGTGTTGTTCTTCATTCCTTGTACTCTGATGTAAGATATTGAAGGTTGTAATACTTGGAAATGTAAAGGTAATATTGTAACTCCATTGTAAGGTATTGCAGTTGTATAATATTCAGACTTGTAATACATTGGGTGTTGAATGAAAAGTTTTAAATTCTCCTGTTTTTTCTGTGTATTGTGACTAATTGAAGAAAAGGTCTTGGCTCATGTCTCGGTTTCCCAGTATTGGAAATCGGGGCACTACACTGGCGGTTGCCGCTGAGCGCATAGGTTGATGGTCTTGAAAAAGCCCAAACCATGCTCAGGGCAGATGCCGAGCCCCCACACCATGGAGAAAGCTAGTAATGGGCATAGCTGAAGGTAGTCGCTGAGCGTAACGGCCAAGTGGCTTTGAAGAAAGCCACGGCCATGCTCGAGGTCGATGACGAGCCCCCACACTTGTTCTCAGGAAGATGGCAAGGGTGTGGTTGGCGGTTGCGGCCGAGCACATAGGTTGATGGTCTTGAAAAAGCCCAAACCATGCTCGGGGCAGATGCCGAGCCCCCACACCATGGAGAAAGCCAGTAATGGGTATAGCTGAAGGTTGTCGCCGAGCGTAAAGGTCGAGTGGCTTTGAAAAAAGTGACGGTCTTCCTCGAGGTCGACGATGAGCCCCCACACTTGTTCTCTGGAAGATGGCAAGGGTGTGGCTGGCTGTTGCCACCGAGCGCACAGGTTGATGGTCTTGAAAAAGCCCAAATCATGCTTGGGGCAGATGCCGAGCCCCCACACCATGGAGAAAGTCAGTAATGGGCGTAGCTGAAGGTCGTCGCCGAGCATAAAGGTCGCGTGGCTTTGAAGAAAGCCAAGGCTTTGCTCGAGGACGACAACGAGCCCCCACACTTTTTCTCAGGAAGATGGCGATGGTGTAGCTGGTGGTTGCCGCTGAGCGCATAGGTTGATGGTTTTGAAAAAGCCCAAACCATGCTCGGGATAGATACCGAGCCCCCACACCATTGAGAAAGCCAGTAATGGGCGTAGCTGAAGGTCATCGTCGAGCGTAACGGCCGAGTGGCTTTGAAGAAAGCCATGGCCTTGCTCGAGGCTGACGACGAGCCCCCACACTTGTTCTCAGGAAGATGGCAAGGGTGTGGCTGATAGTTGTCGCCGAGCGCATAGGTTAATGGTCTTTAAAAAGCCCAAACCATGCTCGGGACAGATGCCGAGCCTCCATACCATGGAGAAAATCAGTAATGGGCATAGCTGAAGGTCGTCGCCGAGCGTAATGGTTGAGTGGCTTTGAAGAAAGCCACGACCTTGCTCGAGGTCGACGACGAGCCCCCACACTTGTTCTCAGGAAGATGGCAAGGGTGTAGCTTTTTGTAGCTCGCGGTACCATCCGAACGCCGAGCCCTAAGCCTGTAAGGGAAGCTTTTTTGTGGCTCGCAGTTTCTTCCGAGTGCCGAGCCCTGAGCTTGTAAGGGAAGCTTTTTGTGGCTCGCGGCACCATCCGAATGCCGAGCCTGAGACACACTTTTAATAAGAACTTGTTTCAAGAAATTTGGCATAATTACAACATACTTGATCCTTACAAAAACAAGACACGACATGCCGATTATATTTTTCATAATTTTACATGAGCTGTAAAGGCTAACCCTCCCCTTCTAGGAATTTGATGAGGTGCTCTGCGTTCCAGGGCCGCTTGACAGCCTTGCCTCCCGGGTCAGTTAGGCGGTACGTGCCCAGGCGTATGACCCCAGATACCTTGTATGGGCCTTCCCATTTTGGGGCCAGCTTCCTCTTTTGGCCGGGGTTGGATATCGCCAGTTTCCGAAGGACGAGGTCCCCGAGCTTGATGTCGGTGGGACGCACCTTTTTATTGTAGAACCTTTCGATTCTCTACTGTTAGGTCTTCCTTCAAATGAAGAACTTCTCCTTGACCTCGTCTATGAGATCTAGGCCGGCACGTACCTGCGCCGAATTGCTTGATTCATCGAAGGCCATGATCCGGGGCGAAGGGATCCCGATCTCCAGGGGGATGATGGCCTCCGCGCCGTATGTTAAATTAAATGGCGACTCTCCCGTGGGGATTCTCTTTGTCGTTCGGTGGGCCTAGAGAACGCTTGGCATCTCATCGATCCATAACTCCTTGGAAGAGTTATCGAGTCGTTTCTTTAGACCGTCAAGGATTTGGTGGTTCGCGTTCTCGGCTTGGCCGTTTGACTGCGGGTGGCACACCGAAGGAAAACGATGCTGGATCCTGAAATCTTCACAGAACTTTCGGAAATGTTTACCCGTGAATTGGGTCCCATTGTCTGTATTAAGCACCTGTGGGATCCCGAACCGGCAGATGATGTGTTTCCAGAAAAACTGTTGGGTCTGTGGCTCGGTCTCGATCCACTTCGTGAAGTAGTCGATTGCCACTATGAGAAACTTTCGTTGGCCTGTTGCCTTTAGAAATAGGCCTGCCAGATCCAGCCCCCACATTGCAAAGAGGGTCGGACTGGCCAGGGAACGGAGGTTTGCTTGCAGAGCCTTTTTCACAGGAGAGAACCGTTGACAGGGGCCACACTTCTTGACCAGGTTGAGGGCGTCTTGTAGCATTGTGGGCCAATAGTACCTGTGATTCAAAGCCTTTCGCGCAAGCGAGCGGCTTCCCATATGGCACCCGCCGATTCCCTCATGTAGCTCCTTGAGAGCGTACTTTGCTTCATCGGGGGTCAAGCAGCGGAGGTAGGGTCTTCTGTCTATCGTTGTGTATGACCTTTTGAGGAGGGTCTCGTTGATTATGGCGAATCTTTCTGAACGGACCCTGACCCGTCTTGCTTCAGCTCGGTCTTCGGGGAGCTTTCCTTTGATTAGGAACTTCTTGATAGGAGTGGTCCAATCATCAAGATGAGCTTCGTTTGATGCAGAGAGTCTTGGGGAAGTCTGTACTCGGCTTTAGGAGTACTTCGATCAGGATGGTGCGATCGAGGCTCTCGAAGGATGAGGAAGCTAACTTTGACAGGACGTCGGCCTGGGCGTTCTGCTCCCTGGGGATCCTTAAGACCGCTGACTCGTCGAAGGACGTCAATAGCTATTGGACCAAGGCTAGGTACATGATCATCCGATCATTATGGGCCTTGTATTCTCCGGTGATTTGGTTTACTACGAGCTGAGAGTCGCTGAAGGCCCTGATCTATCTGGTGCCGGCCTGATGCGCCAGGGTGAGCCTGGCGATCATGGCCTCATACTCAACCTCGCTGTTAGAAGCCGGAAAGTTGAGGCAGAGGCAATATTGAAGGGGGAAACCTGTAACACCCCGCAAAATTTAAATGACAATTTTGCCCTCGGGTGTTACGTACGTGCATTTTGTACTATTATTGATTATATCCATAACGCATTTTGATATGTATTTTGAATTCCAATTATTTATGCAATCTTGTATTCTTAAAATTCCATTTGAGACAACTCAAATGCAAAATTTCAATCTTTGAGTTTTTACGTTCTTTTTACGTATTATCGATGCACGTGTCGATTTTGGGTATTCCACCGTTATGTGCAAAGTTTTCAATGGATTTCAATCATTTATTTTTATAAACATGTTTGAATTTGTTTTGTAAACGAAAATTCAATTTTTGACTATCTTTATTAAAATAAATTTTCTACGCGCAATACACGTGTTTTCTGTACATTTGAGTATATTATCAAATATGTATATTAAATATACTTTCTATTGCATTCCAATTGATTATAAATATTTTTCGGTTCATAAAGTCAATTTTTGTATTTTTGAGATTTTACGGGCGACGCACGTGTTTTGGTGCACGTGTTGTAAGCACGCTCTTCCTTCAAAATAAATTTTCATGAAATGTTTCTTTCCATTTTATTGTGCATGAAAAGTATAATTTAAAGTTAATTTTGTATATTTATTACAAATTTAAATAAGTTGTTTTAAAGAGATTAAATAAATAAATTGTTTTTGTACACAAAGCACGTGCACGTGCACACGTGCGATGTGCACACTTCTTGGGGACCGGGCTGTTCTAGAGAGGAGGGAAATTCTGGAGTTTTGATTTTGAAAATGGGAGGGAAAACAAGTTTTAGAGGTGGAGTTAGTGGAGTTCATGTAGGAGGTGGTTGCTATAACTACCTACTACTCCCTTATAAAAATACCCCCTTAGTTTCTCATTTTCTCATCTCTTCTCCTCCTTCTCTCTTGCCCATGCCGAAACCAACCAAAAGCCAGCAAAAGTCTTGCCCATTTCTCCACCTAATCACCATTCCACTTGCCTATATACATATACTAATGTATATATATGTACATACATAGTATGTGTATATGAAAGAAGATGGGAGTTTGTCCTTGTTGTTGCCGAATGGAGAGGGGATGGAGATGCTCTTGATGGATGCTGGCCGAATGTGGAGCTTGGAGGCTAGCTTTGGTGCACGGATTTCGAGGAGGTTGCAATTGGAGCTTTCTTTAGGAGCTCCTAATTCTAGGAGTTCATTTGGGTACAAGTCTTCAATTTAGGTGGGTGTTTCTTAAATGCTTTCTAATTTAAGAGTAGATATTGCATGATAGATGATATATGATTCATTTGGTTGAAATTGAATTGGTATGATGAGATTACATGCTAGTTGTGTAGAAATTGATTGCTAAATTATGATTATCGTGATAGATGTGAATTGTTAGCTATGGTGATTGCTAGAAAAGTTGCATGCAAGAATATGTGCCATTTGGCAAGTTTTAATTATATAATGCATGGTTGATATAGTAATTGAAATGATCTAGACTTTTATATGGAAGTACAAAATCAATTAAAAGGTTGAAATTATATGTAGGCGGCAATTTGTGTGATTGACAGTCGACTGATTACTTCCACAGTCGACTGGTAAGTGTTAAAAAGTCGGTTTTCGTCAGCAGGACAGTCGACTGAATACATTTACAGTCGACTGCTGCTGTCATAAATTTGATGATTGAGTTTTCAAGGTACTCGCGGAACAGTCGACTGATACTGCCACCAGTCGACTGAACCGAGCTGTTTTCTGGTTCTTGAGTTTGAAATTGATTTTGACAAATGAAAGTTAAATAAGTTTGAATACGAGATTTTATGATTATTAAGATTTGATTGAGTTTTATCGTGGAATGCACACAAGGTTATGAAAGATGAAATTGACAAAGAAATTAAATTGAAATTGGAACACTGCGGGGACAGCCGACTGCCGTGTGCAGCAGTCGACTATCCCGAGTGGTTATGACGAATTTGAATTGACTGAACAAGTCGACTGGAAGGGATCCAAGTCGACTGTCCAGAGTGTTTCAGAGAACATTATTCTGTTTACTTTGAAGGTTGTGGACTTTACGATTGATGTTGATGAACTCTTTCTATTGCTGTATGAATTTATATGAAATGAATCCTAGTTTGAATTGAGAAATTTACATGAAATGAGTCATACTTTGAATGAAGAATTAAATGAACATGAAAGCTAAGATCATGATAAAGAAAGTCTGTGTGACTCTAAAATGAATTATGAGCTGGAAATGCTGAATTGGAAATTGTGAATTGGAAATTGAAACCAAAGAGTAGCTAAGTCTCCCCCGGCAATGAAATGAAATGAAATGAGAATTTGAAAGACCAAGGTCGGTCATGTATTTTAATGAATGAATAAGTCCGGTTGAGTGGAGAGGCTAACTCTAGAGCTTTGATTTTTATTCATGATTCTAATAATTAATACATTGTAAGGCTGTAATGAAAGTAAGAGAAAAACATAAGTATGGGAGCCTCGAGTCTACGATGCGGATGTGATCCACAGAATGCATGCTTGATGAGTCAAGACATGGTATGGGCAATATACTCCAGAATGATCGGGATCTTGGCGACGCTTGTGGGATGTTTGGTGACTTGCAAGAGGATCGTGTTCAGGGAGGAGGCTGAATTATCGCAGAACGCATGCTTGATGAGTCAAGACAGCGCGAGGTTCCCCTCCAGGGTCTTGGACACATGCTTGTAATCATGGAACGTCTACGACACTTGCTGAAATTACAGGTAGATACATAGTGGTGATGTGATGAAAGTGAGAGAAAAACATGAGTGTGAGAACTAGAGTTTACGGTGCGGGTGTGTGAGCCGCAGAATGCATGCTTGATGCGTCAAGACATGGCGCGGGCACAACTCAGAATGATCGGACTCTAGTCACGCTTGTGGGATGTTTGGTGACTGCAAGAGGATCGTGTGCCATGAAGGAGGCTGAATTACTGCAGAATGCATGCTTGATGAGTCAAGACATGGCGTGGGATTCCCCTCCAGTTTCTGTACACGTGCTTGTACTCATAGATCATCTAAGATACTTACTGTAGTTACAGTAGTAGATTAAGTCATAGCGAGGGATTGAACCCTACAAAAATGAAGAACGATTAAGAGGCTTGCCCTCGGACCTATGTAGTATGGGATGCATAGAATCCGAACAAGTGTGCATTAGTGTCATGTAAAATAAATTGCATTAAGGACTAAGTGCACCGCACAACACGACATCTATAGGATAGTCCCTTTGTAGCTCTGTTTGTGATCAAGTTTGTGTTTGCTAAAGTATTTAAGAATCGTTATACTGTTTCCGGCATAGAGAGGATGGCCGTGTATAATATTTCGTCAGTTGTAAGCAACTGACGTGCCCACAGTTTTATATGCAGGAAATGGAGTTACATGAAGATATAAAGATGATTGATGATGCTGTTGATTATTTAAATGTTAAAGTGTAACAATTGTACATTCATTATTGTTGTATTTTATTGATTCCGCTGCGTATTGATGTAAAAGACTCTGTTGTAATTATTGTTGAAATAAAAGTTTTAAATTCCTTGTAAAATTGTACGAAAGAAGTGAAAAGATCCTGTAGAACTCTCGAATTCAGTTGTATTTGGAATTCGGGGTGTTACAAGTGGTATCAGAGCCACGCTTCTAAGTAGTACAAATTTATAAGGAACGACACCCTAGAAGTGGACATTAGAGTGTGAGTTCAGTTTATAGAGATTTAAATGTAAGTGATTTACATTTGTGTTGCTCTATAGGCTGATGTTTTCTCTTCCCTTTTCCTATTGGATGGCTGGAGTCATGAATGGAAGTTGTTATTGAATTCACATTCATTCATGATGCTCTCCTCGTATACATTGATTTGAGATTGTATGCGAACTCATTTTCCCTGGGTATCAGAGTGGCGCAGTGGAAGCGTGGTTGGCTTTGAACTGTCGTTCAGGATACCTTACACATAGACACACTTTCCCCTCAAATTATTTTTCGTGGATTTTCATCACAGTACTTTTCAACATCTAATACTTTCCAAATAAATATTTTCGTATACTATTAAATTTATTATATATCTTTTGATTTGTCTATTCTTCTTAGTCTTGATCTCTTTGAACTTGTTTTATTTGTCTTTCAGCTTTAAAGTTTTGTCTTTCGTGTTTTATGTCACTTTATGATCATCCATCTATATTCGCTATTACTTCATGCATTCTATTGAATTTATATTACAACTATTATTTTCATTTTGAGTTTTTGAATTTTGCTTATATGCATTCATTTTACATGATTTGATTTTCTGATACGATATTCTTTCGTTATCTCGTATTGTCCTATATACTTCAATATATTTTAACAAGATTGAAATATTTTTACAACATACTAATTTGATTTATTGTCTGCATTCGATATTATTGTTATTACATATTGGCTACAAATTTGTTTTGTTATATTTGCAAATGTTGCAATTTACGTTTTCTTAAATATAATGCGTATACTCGTTATTTATACTTTATTTTATTGTCTTTACATTCTTGATTACTACATAGGTTTTCCATTGAATTTTTTTTTATGTGTCAGGTATTTCAAAAATACTTACTATGCATATAATTTCATCATCCTTAAATTACTACATTATTGTTTTTATGTATAATTGTCTGTGTCTATTGCCCTAATTTGCTACATTACATCATTAATGTTTTCATTTGTACTTCCAACATGTGCATATATCGTACATTATTTTTGTGTTATAAATGATTTTTCATAACTACTAATTAGTACCCTCTATGTTTGATATATCCTATACACCTATTTTGATATTTCATTGTGTAAAATCTTTTTCTGTATCATTGACTTTCAAACCTAACACCATACTCTATTAAACATCCCATATCTTCCCATCTTCCGCTTTGGTGTAACTTAATGTCGAGAGGGCAAATATGCAACTAGACATCATTGGAGGCAAACTGCAACTGGAAGTCGGGAAGACAAAGTTTGCAACTGAATGTCCAGAAAGCAAACTGCAACTGGATGTCGGTGAGGCGAAGTTTGCAACAGAATGTCCAGAAGGCAAACTGCAACCGGATATCGTAGAAGCAATTATGCAACTTGAGATCAAGATAGGCAAGTCTGCTGTTGGATACCAGTGAGACGAACCTAAACCAAAAGGAAATATTATACTTAGATACCCCTATCCTGTTTTCTATAATATTCATTTATAACTATTTCATTTTGGTACTAGCTTATACTATTTTATAATATTTTGCAACCTAGCATTATACTGCTTATACTAATTTCTATATGTATCAAACTTGCGTATTTACCGCTTAATCTCAACTATTTTGCCGTCTTCTTTGTAGTACTTTGTATTTTGTGTGAGTTGGTATTTCATACAACTTCATTGTATTTTGCTATTTTAAATTTGGTGGCTACTCACCTAACAGTTTTATTTATTATACTTCTGTTATAATTCATGATTCACTTCTATATAATTAGTTTTGCATTGTTACTACCATAATATATTATTTTTCTCCTACACATCATTTTATAAATTTTGTATCATGATTTTGTTGTTTTGCCCTATAATTTCCGTCTATGTATATACATAATATTGTATGCTGATTTTCTTGGTCTATTTGACAAATCGAAATTATTTGGATTTTTGGCCTTTTTCATTTGTTATCATTATTGCATTTTCTTTACAAATCACCTTATGATATCGATTTATATACAAAATCATTGTCTATATTTTTCTTTGTTATATAACTAGTTTCGCACTACTTTCGATGGTACGTTTTACTACTACGATGTCTTGTTTGACTGCTACAAATCATTTATAATTTTCATATCATGCTATTTATTTCACCTCTATAATTTTTGTCTACGTGATTTTTGTAAGTTGGTTTCTCGCTCTACTGAATAATTCGAAAGTATTTCGACGTATGCCTAATTTTCAAAATGTATATATATAATTATCTTACAAATTATTTTATGATATTAATTGGTACACAAAATTATTTTATGTTGTCTATACTTTTACTAAATTTCCTTCTTATATATTTCTCAAACCGTTAAATTGCTAGTTTTTGTCATATAGTATCAATTTGGTTTGCGACTTTTTACATTGATGGATTTGGAGTATTGAATCTATTTATGAAGTACCCATTAATTATATATATATTTTTTATCTCACAATTAATGACTAAGTTCATTTATCATTTTACCTAATGGTTTACTTAATAGTATTTTTTTGAATGTGAACTCTTTTCAAAATACACTATCCTCTATTGTCGTATTTGTTTTCTTATGCTACTTTCCTAGTTTTCTTGTTTAGTTCTTGTAAAATTTTGATACTCATAATTTTCTTAAATAGATTTTCGTCTCATTTTTCCACATTGCTTACTTTTATGCTATATGTATTTTCTTGATGTTTGTAATTTCTATATGTTATGCTGATATTTTCTGTGGTGTGTACAAAATACAGCCTTTACCATAGTGAGTTCCGGGGACGGAACTGTTCTAAGGAGGGGAGAGTGTAACACCCCGCAAAATTTAAATGACAATTTTGCCCTCGGGTGTTACGTACGTGCATTTTGTACTATTATTGATTATATCCATAACGCATTTTGATATGTATTTTGAATTCCAATTATTTATGCAATCTTGTATTCTTAAAATCCCATTTGAGACAACTCAAATACAAAATTTCAATCTTTGAGTTTTTACGTGCTTTTTACGTATTATCGATGCACGTGTCGATTTTGGGTATTCCACCGTTATGTGCAAAGTTTTCAATGGATTTCAATCATTTATTTTTATAAACATGTTTGAATTTGTTTTGTAAACGAAAATTCAATTTTTGACTATCTTTATTAAAATAAATTTTCTACGCGCAATACACGTGTTTTCTGTACGTTTGAGTATATTATCAAATATGTATATTAAATATACTTTCTATTGCATTCCAATTGATTATAAATATTTTTCGGTTCATAAAGTCAATTTTTGTATTTTTGAGATTTTACGGGCGACGCACGTGTTTTGGTGCACGTGTTGTAAGCACGCTCTTCCTTCAAAATAAATTTTCATGAAATGTTTCTTTCCATTTTATTGTGCATGAAAAGTATAATTTAAAGTTAATTTTGTATATTTATTACAAATTTAAATAAGTTGTTTTAAAGAGATTAAATAAATAAATTGTTTTTGTACACAAAGCACGTGCACGTGCACACGTGCGATGTGCACACTTCCTGGGGACCGGACTGTTTTAGAGAGGAGGGAAATTCTGGAGTTTTGATTTTGAAAATGGGAGGGAAAACAAGTTTTAGAGGTGAAGTTAGTGGAGTTCATGTAGGAGGTGATTGCTATAACTACCTACTACTCCCTTATAAAAATACCCCCTTAGTTTCTCATTTTCTCATCTCTTCTCCTCCTTCTCTCTTGCCCATGCCGAAACCAACCAAAAGCCAGCAAAAGTCTTGCCCATTTCTCCACCTAATCACCATTCCACTTGCCTATATACATATACTAATGTATATATATGTACATACATAGTATGTGTATATGAAAGAAGATGGGAGTTTGTCCTTGTTGTTGCCGAATGGAGAGGGGATGGAGATGCTCTTGATGGATGCTGGCCGAATGTGGAGCTTGGAGGCTAGCTTTGGTGCACGGATTTCGAGGAGGTTGCAATTGGAGCTTTCTTTAGGAGCTCCTAATTCTAGGAGTTCATTTGGGTACAAGTCTTCAATTTAGGTGGGTGTTTCTTAAATGCTTTCTAATTTAAGAGTAGATATTGCATGATAGATGATATATGATTCATTTGGTTGAAATTGAATTGGTATGATGAGATTACATGCTAGTTGTGTAGAAATTGATTGCTAAATTATGATTATCGTGATAGATGTGAATTGTTAGCTATGGTGATTGCTAGAAAAGTTGCATGCAAGAATATGTGCCATTTGGCAAGTTTTAATTATATGATGCATGGTTGATATAGTAATTGAAATGATCTAGACTTTTATATGGAAGTACAAAATCAATTAAAAGGTTGAAATTATATGTAGGCGGCAATTTGTGTGATTGACAGTCGACTGATTACTTCCACAGTCGACTGGTAAGTGTTAAAAAGTCGGTTTTCGTCAGCAGGACAGTTGACTGAATACATTTACAGTCGACTGCTGCTGTCATAAATTTGATGATTGAGTTTTCAAGGTACTCGCGGAACAGTCGACTGATACTGCCACCAGTCGACTGAACCGAGCTGTTTTCTGGTTCTTGAGTTTGAAATTGATTTTGACAAATGAAAGTTAAATAAGTTTGAATACGAGATTTTATGATTATTAAGATTTGATTGAGTTTTATCGTGGTATGCACACAAGGTTATGAAAGATGAAATTGACAAAGAAATTAAATTGAAATTGGAACACTGCGGGGACAGCCGACTGCCGTGTGCAGCAGTCGACTATCCCGAGTGGTTATGACGAATTTGAATTGACTGAACAAGTCGACTGGAAGGGATCCAAGTCGACTGTCCAGAGTGTTTCAGAGAACATTATTCTGTTTACTTTGAAGGTTGTGGACTTTACGATTGATGTTGATGAACTCTTTCTATTGCTGTATGAATTTATATGAAATGAATCCTAGTTTGAATTGAGAAATTTACATGAAATGAGTCATACTTTGAATGAAGAATTAAATGAACATGAAAGCTAAGATCATGATAAAGAAAGTCTGTGTGACTCTAAAATGAATTATGAGCTGGAAATGCTCAATTGGAAATTGTGAATTGGAAATTGAAACCAAAGAGTAGCTAAGTCTCCCCCGGCAATGAAATGAAATGAAATGAGAATTTGAAAGACCAAGGTTGGTCATGTATTGTAATGAATGAATAAGTCCGGTTGAGTGGAGAGGCTAACTCTAGAGCTTTGATTTTTATTCATGATTCTAATAATTAATACATTGTAAGGCTGTAATGAAAGTAAGAGAAAAACATAAGTATGGGAGCCTCGAGTCTACGATGCGGATGTGATCCACAGAATGCATGCTTGATGAGTCAAGACATGGCATGGGCAATATACTCCAGAATGATCGGGATCTTGGCGACGCTTGTGGGATGTTTGGTGACTTGCAAGAGGATCGTGTTCAGGGAGGAGGCTGAATTATCGCAGAACGCATGCTTGATGAGTCAAGACATGGCGCGAGGTTCCCCTCCAGGGTCTTGGACACATGCTTGTAATCATGGAACGTCTACGACACTTGCTGAAATTACAGGTAGATACATAGTGGTGATGTGATGAAAGTGAGAGAAAAACATGAGTATGAGAACTAGAGTTTACGGTGCGGGTGTGTGAGCCGCAGAATGCATGCTTGATGCATCAAGACATGGCGCGGGCACAACTCAGAATGATCGGACTCTAGTACGCTTGTGGGATGTTTGGTGACTGCAAGAGGATCGTGTGCCATGAAGGAGGCTGAATTACTGCAGAATGCATGCTTGATGAGTCAAGACATGGCGTGGGATTCCCCTCCAGTTTCTGTACACGTGCTTGTACTCATAGATCATCTAAGATACTTACTGTAGTTACAGTAGTAGATTAAGTCATGGCGAGGGATTGAACCCTACAAAAATGAAGAACGATTAAGAGGCTTGCCCTCGGACCTATGTAGTATGGGATGCATAGAATCCGAACAAGTGTGCATTAGTGTCATGTAAAATAAATTGCATTAAGGACTAAGTGCACCGCACAACACGACATCTATAGGATAGTCCCTTTGTAGCTCTGTTTGTGATCAAGTTTGTGTTTGTAAAGTATTTAAGAATCGTTATACTGTTTCCGGCATAGAGAGGATGGCCGTGTATAATATTTCGTCAGTTGTAAGCAACTGACGTGCCCACAGTTTTATATGCAGGAAATGGAGTTACATGAAGATATAAAGATGATTGATGATGCTGTTGATTATTTAAATGTTAAAGTGTAACAATTGTACATTCGTTATTGTTGTATTTTATTGATTCCGCTGCGTATTGATGTAAAAGACTCTGTTGTAATTATTGTTGAAATAAAAGTTTTAAATTCCTTGTAAAATTGTACGAAAGAAGTGAAAAGATCCTGTAGAACTCTCGAATTCAGTTGTATTTGGAATTCGGGGTGTTACAAAACCATCGGGACCCCGCAGAATGATACCCGCACCACTCCCCGCTTCGCAGGAGGAACCATCGACATAAACTTCCCACGTCTGGTCGGCCTCCTTACTTTCGGGTTGCTCGGAGATAGTGCATTCCGTGATGAACTCAACGAGGGCCTGCCCTTTGATGGCCATCCTTGGCCGATATCCGATGTCGTATTGACTGAGCTCGATCAACCATTTAACCAATCGTCCGGAGCTCTCAGGCTTGTAAGCATGGCCTTCAAAGGCTGGTCTGTGAGCACCTGAATCGAATGCACTTGAAAATAGGGATGGAGCTTCTACACGGCCATGACCAAGGCGTATGCTACCTTCTCCATTCTAGAATATCTGGTCTTGGCAGCAAGCAGAACCTTGGTCACATAGTACAGTGACTTTTGGACTCCGTCCTCTTCTCGAACGAGGACAGCGCTGAGCAAGTTTTCCGAAGCCGAAAGGTAAAGCCAGAGGGGCTCACCTGGTTTGGGCTTACTGAGGAGAGAAGGGTTGGCAAGGTACTCTTTCAATTGGGCGAACGCCTCCTGCTGCTGAGTGCCCCATTCAAAACCTCCGGTTCTGCACAGAGCCTTGAAGAATGGGAGAGACTTCTCTCTGGACTTGGAGAGGAAACGGCCGATGGCCGCCAGGCTTCCCGTGAGCCTCTGGACTTCTTTGATATTTTGGGAGGGGCCATGTCTATTATGGCCTGGATTTTTTCGGGGTTCGCCTCGATACTGCGGTGGCTGACGACGAACCTGAGGAATTTCCCCGAGGAGATTCCGAACGCACACTTCGCCAGATTGAGTCTCATATTGTGGGTCCGAAGGACCCCAAAGAATTCTTCCAGGTCGCCGACGTGATCCTGTCCCTGCTGGCTCTTGACAAGCATGTCGTCGACGTACACCTCCATGTTGCGCCCAATTTGATCCTTAAAGACTCGGTTAACGAGCCTCTGATAAGTAGCGCCGGCATTCTTCAGCCTGAAGGGCATAACCCGGTAGCAATAAAGACCTTGGTCCGTGACGAAGGATGTCTTGACTATATCAGGAGAGAACATTCGGATCTGGTTGTATCCTGAGAAGGCATCCATGAAAGAAAGGAGCTCGTGACCCGATGTAGCATCGATTAGAGCGTCGATGTTGGGAAGAGGGAACGGATCTTTGGGGCACGCCTTGTTAAGGTCGGTAAAGTCTATGCAGATCCTCCAGCTCCCGTTCGCCTTTCTGACCATCACGATGTTCGCCAGCCACTTAGGGTAGCTGACCTCCTGTATGAAATGAGCGGACAAGAGTTTGTCCACCTCCGCTTTCACCGCCTGCTGCCGCTCCGGGGCGAACTTATGTTACTTCTGGACGATCGGCTTCGAGCCAGAGATCATGCTGAGTTTGTGCATGATTAAGTTTTCAAAGATGCCAGGCATATCAGAGGGCTTCCAGGCGAAGAGGTCGACATTGCGGTGGCCTTCCGCGCCTCCTCCATATGGAGAAGGGGGTCGGACTGGCCAGGGATCGGAGATTGGCCTGAGGGAGTCTCTTTACTGAAGAAAACCTTTGACAGGGGCCGCACCTTTTGACGAGGTCTTGCGCGTCTTGCAACATGGTCGGCCAGTAGTATCTATAGTTTAGGGCTTTTCGGGCGAGCAACCTGCTCCCCATGTGGCATCCGCCGATCCTTTATTTTAATTCTTTCAAGGCGTACTTGGCTTCGTCAGGTGCCAGACATCGGAGGTAGGGCCTACCGTCGGCCACAGTGTACGAGCGCTTGAATAGCGTTCCATCGATCAGGGTGAATCTTTCAGACCGGACTCTAACCCTTCTTGCCTCGGACCGGTCCTGAGGAAGTTCGCCTTCCGAGAGGAACCTTAGAATGGGCGTAGTACAGTTGTTGGGTTGGAGATCGGTGTTGAGGTAGGAAGCTTCCGGGAGGTCGATGCTTGGTTTGAGGAGGACCTCAATCAGAACGGTGTGATCGAGCCCCTCGAAAGATGACGAGGCAAGCTTTGACAATGAATCTGCCTGGGCATTCAGTTCCTGGGGGATGCACTCCACCGAATGAGATTCGAAGGAGGATAGGAGACATCAGACCACCGCCAAGTATTGCACCATCCGAGTATCGTAAGCTTCGTACTCCCCGGTGATCTGGTTGACCACGAGCTGGGAGTCGCTGAAGGCCATGATCTACCTAGATCCGACCTTGTGCTCGAGGGTGAGCCCCGCGATCATAGCTTCGTACTCCACTTCGTTATTTGAAGCCGGGAAGCTTAGCCGGAGAGAATATTAGAGGACAAAATTATCGGGGCCCTTTAAGATGATGCCTGCTCCGCTCCCCCTTCGCAAGACGAACCGTCAACATACAGCTCCCATATTGGGTCAGTTTCCGAGATGATAGATGGTTCGAAAATGGTGCACTCCGTGATGAATTCGGCGAGTGCCTGCCCCTTGATCGCCGTCCTGGGCTGATAGCTGATGTCGTATGGGCTCAGCTAGATCGACCACTTGACCAGGCAGCCGGAGCTATCTGGCTTGTGGAGGACGATCTTCAGGGGCTGGTCTGTAAGGACCTGAATGGAGTGAGCCTGGAAGTAGGGTCGGAGCTTACGGGTCACTATTATCAGGGCATATGCCATCTTCTCCATCTTTGCGTATCTAGTCTCGACCGAGAGCAGACCTTGCTTACATAGTACAAGGGTTTTTGAACACCATCTTCTTCTCGAACGAGCACGACATTGAGCGCACTCTTCAAGGCCGAGAGGTATAGGAAGAGGGGTTCGCCGGGTTCGGGCTTGCTTAGGAGTGGGGGATTGGCGAGGTAGGACATTAACTGGTCGACACATGTTGCTGTGGCTCGCCCCACTCGAATCCTTTTGTCCCCCGTAGGGCTTTGAAGAACGGGAGAGACTTATCTCCTGATTTAGAGAAGAAGCGGCCGATAGCCGCCAGCTTACCCGTAAGCCGTTGAACTTCTTTGACGTTCCAGGGCAGGGCCATGTTGATGATGGACTGGATCTTCTCCGGGTTGGCTTCTATGCCGTGCTAGCTGACAACGAACCCCAAGAACTTCCCGGACGATACGCCGAAGGTGCACTTGGCAGGGTTGAGCCTCATGTTGTGAGACCGAAGGACGCCGAACGACGCCGAAGGCTTCCTCGAGGTCGGCAACATGATCCTTCCCTCTTCGGCTCTTGATAAGCATATCATCGACGTAGACCTCCATGTTCTGGCCGATCTGATTTTTGAAGACTCAGTTAACGAGCCTCTGGTAGGTGGCCCCGGCATTCTTGACCCCGAAGGGCTGACCCGGTAGCAGTAGAGGCCCTGGTTGGTAATAAAGGACATCTTGGCGATGTCCGGAGAAAACATCTAGATCTGGTTATAACCTGAGAAGGCGTCTGATATGGCTAAAAATAGGATTAAATCGGGACCGTTCACATCGGACACGAATCTTAAAGCTCAGGGGTAAAACGGTAATTTCACCTACTAACGGGTCTGAAATGGGAACTGGGTCTTTCTTCACGACCCAATAACCCACGAACGGATCCACCTCAACTGGGTACGGGTCCCAACCCGAAACACACCCAGTCCAGAAAAGATAGAATTAGGATTTCTGATTAATCCTAATCAACAGCCCTGATTCACATCTATCTTTTCACCGGGAATTAAGGATTACATTCCTAATCTGTTTACTAGGAGAATATTCCTTATCAGATCACGGGGATTACATTCCTAATTTGATCCCTAAGACGCCTATAAATACCCCCCATCCATCTCCATTAAGAGGTAATCAGTATTTTGCCATTTACGCTCTTTCTTAATCATTTCTGATTACTGACTTGAGCGTTGGAGGGTGCGTCGCCGGGATCAACCCCGGTGTCTCGCACTTTTTGCAGGTGAACGGCGGGAGTCAGCGGTCAAACTCCGGCGGAACAGGTTAGAGGTTTGCTATTCATGTTTTCCTAAGAACTCACAAATTCTATCTGTTTACCCCCACACCAGATTTAGCGGTAACAGATTGGCGCCGTCTGTGGGAAAACAAACGAATAGCAACCTTCCCTCTTCCTGTTGGTCCGATCTTCTCCAGCCATGCCTCCTAGAAAAACAAGATCCAGAGGGTCCAACCGTGGGCCCAACCCCGCTGATCAGCAAGAGGTAGTCCCTGTCCAACCCGCTCCGCAGCAGGGACAAGCCCCGCTTCAAGTGGAGGACCCTCTTCAACAAGATCAGCCTCCTCTTCAGAATCAGCAACCCCCCAAGGGTCCCACCGGTCTTCAAAATGCCGGTGCGGGGGGCTCCCGCATGAAGCAACCGCTCAATCAGGACCGCGTCTCCATACACAATACCTCTACGGATTCCACGGCCTCTCACAATCCTCAAAATCGGCAGAAGGTGGAGGACCTATGCTACTGTCTGGACGAGAAGCGGGCCCAAGAGGGAGCCTCCCGCCAACAACGTCCGGGTGAGCGATCCCCTCACCGCCGAGACTACAGAAGATCCCCTGTCCGAAGGGGAAGGAGGGAGTCCCCCGAGCATTACAGAAGAAGCCATCGTTCCCCCGTCGGGCGGCAACACCCAAGGAACGATGAGGCACCCATCACCCGTGCCGAGTTCCAACAATTCCAAGCAATGGTACAACAGGCTCTCAACCTCCGTCCTCACAACAACAATGCCCAAAGGGGTCCTACTCCCCTGCGGGTCCAGAGTCCTCACCACCAACAGTGTACTCCTAGCCCTCGTCGTTCCCAGGGTTACCATCGCCACAGTCCTCGCTCCCCCTCCTACGAAGACGAGTCCAGAGGCTCGTTCGACTACAATCGGAGGGACGATGCCCTCTACCGCCGTCTCCACGAGATGGAAAGGCGCATTGGCCAGATCGACCGGGGAGAAGAACAGAGGGGCAGGACCCTCCGTCCAAGCCGACCTCCTTTTTCCCGAACCATAATGGATGCGCCAGTTGTTTGTTGAAAATCTAGATACCTAAATATATAGATAAAACTAGACACAAATTATAAAAACCTCGCAAGTGCACGAATCGAATCGTAGTAATAGCAAGGGTCGATCCCACAGAGATTGTAGACCTCAACTTACTAATCAATAAAACTAATAATAAAAATGAATAAGAGTGTCATAATATTCTAAAAGAACTAAAAGATTAAAACTAAGGAAGATGAGTCTGAATCACAAGTATCTCTTGAATAGTTGGGCTGTTGATCTCCACCAATAGTTAGTAATGCTAAGTTACCTTCTGAACTTACTTCTAATTACTCATGTTTGTTCACTTCAAGGGCATGGTATCTACTCCCTAAAGTATTGTTTCCCTAAGCCAAGAATTAGGCATGGTATCTACTCTAATTCATTTCTTTCCGTAAGTATCTAGCATGGTATCTACTAAGTTATACTTAGAGAAAACATAAGAACAGTGGAAACGAACAAACACTTAAAGTTCTAGAAATTGGTATCAGATCTAGATCCTCTAAGTTGATTGAACCAAGAACCCCTAAAGATTCTTTTGTTACAAATTATGAGCACGAGATTTGGTCGTCTCAATATGCTCATATAACAGATTCAGATAAATGATATCCAAACTTGAGCTTCCCAAGTTCTGTACGTCAGTCGACTGGCTCTCACCTCAGTCGACTGCTCTCAGTCTTGAGAACTAGTTTGACTATCATAAACCTATACCAATTCAATTAGATTCAATCAATAAGTAACATAGAAGAGTCCAGAAGAAAATAGCATTACATAGCTACGGTTTCGATCTACCCAACTATGAAATTAGTTCCACATAATAATAACTTTACTGCTTAACAAGTTTGAATACATGATCAACATAAAAGAATAAAGAGAGAAGAAGAAATAAACTAATGGATTCCGGCAATATGGTCGACTGACTGTCACACAGTCGGCTGCCTTCTGGTTGCTGGATCTTCTCTCTCCTTCTTCGATGTTGATGGAGTGATGCTCTCGATGTTTGTTCAGGAACTTGGTGATTGAGTCGCTTCCCAGAGATATATGATCGTCCTCGGATGGAGGCGTGGAGTGGAGAGAGCCCGTTCACGAGATGGTATTCTGATATTTATAGAACACGGCTGAGAATTAGGGTTTCCACTTTTTCAGGAAGATCCTTCTTTATTTGATTTGATGATTAATATCTTTCTCTTTTCTCCTTTCCTTCCTTATCTGTTCACCACGTCCACTTGGAAATACCCTGTCTTTAGATTTGATTCGCTGCATAAAATCTTGATTCAAATAGATTTGAAATTAGATGCAGGTGTATCTTTGAAGATTTGATTTGTTTACTCCGCTGCAGACCAGTCGACTTATCTCTGGACCAGTCGACTGAGTCGAGACTTCTGTAGATTTCATCTTTGATCAGGCCAGTCGACTGCTCTTGGGAATAAGTCGACTGTGACGAGAGTTGTGGAAAATCAGCTTCTCCTGTCCAGTCGCTTGGTTGAGGAACCAGTCGACTTATCCTCTGCAGTTCTCTGTGTATTGTCCTTGAAGTCCTGAATCTGCTTCGTTTTGCTGTTATAAGCTGTTTCCTATGGAAAAGAGAGAATAAGAGTTAAATACCATATATAGAGCTTTTAAATGTCTAATTATATTAAGATTATTGCTCTAAAAAGTGAATAATAATGTGTTCATCAAATACCCCCACACTTAGCTTTTGCTTGTCCTCAAGCAAAGAGTGAATTTATGAACAAGGGAGTAATAATCAGAATAAACTCGACCATCAAGATTTCTTATTATGTGGACATCAAAATGAAAAATATAAAACTACAAACAATTTCAGATAAAGTAAAATTGAACATACCCACTTTCTCTAGTGCAATTGTTCAGTCATAATCCCCAAACTTAATCATATTTGTCATGCGATTAATGTAGTTATAGTATGCAACTACTCAGTCTGTGATTATCCCTTTTCTCTACTACAAATCCAGTAGCAAACTAGAGTTTTTTTTTTTTTTTTTTTTTTTTTTTTTTTATATAGTCTCTTCTTTAAAGTTGTCACTTGTCTTTTGACGCGAATGCGAAACATTTGTGATGTATCCACCCGGTTACTCAACAAGTCACAAACATTAAAGTGCTTTGCATACTCATATTTCAAGTTGCCGTTTGACGTAAAGGTAAACATTGGTGATGAATACCCCTAGTTACTAAGCGCTCAAAATATTGGAGTAGACTGACTTTATTCAAATTTATATACATATATTGTATCACTCTATTTACTTAAACTCGATTTAGGACTAGATCTAAAGGGAATAATTATCAGAAAAAGCATCACATTTGTTTATTATGTATAATCGCATGACACACAATTTTGTAGGGAATTAGGAAACTCAACAATCCTAAAGTAAATAAGTATCCTTACTCTTACTTTATAAGAAATTGTTTATCCTAAAAGAAATTCAAAAGATTCCAAATATAACTAACTAATACTCCCACACTTAGATGGAACATTGTCCTCAATGTTCGCACAAAACATAAGATATAGGCATGTGTTACCATCTAGTAAGGAGAGACTGAAAAATAAAAATGAATAACTAAAGAAAGTAAAGGAAAGTGTAAATACTCCCCTAAAAAGTTGGGTCGCCTCCCAATAAGCGCTGTGTTTCATGTCTTCAGCTAGACATGATGAGTTCATGCAATGTATTGAATGGGTTGAAGATTCACATCTTCCTCGTGTTGCTCTAGACTCATCTCAATGTATGGCTTCGCCCTGTGTCCGTTCACCTTGAATGTTTGATTTCGTTCTTCGCTGTGAACTTCCAATGCACCATGTGGAAAAACTTTTGTGACGATATATGGTCCATACCATCTTGACTTGAGCTTGCCTGGAAAGAGTCTTAATCTTGAGTTGTAGATCAATACCTTTTGTCCTTCATAAAACTCCTTCCGTGCTAGCTGTTTATCATGGTACAACTTGGTTCTTTCCTTGTACAATTTTGCATTTTCATATGCATCGTGCCTCAATTCTTCAAGCTCATTTAATTGCAATCTCCTTTTGTCACCTGCCTGTTTCATATCAGAATTGAACTTTTTAATGGCCCAATACGCCTTGTGTTCCAACTCTACCGGCAGATGACATGCTTTTCCAAAGACCAAACGGTATGGTGACATGCCAATGGGTGTCTTGAAAGCGGTTCTGTAGGCCCACAAGGCATCGTTCAAGCGTAGCGACCAATCCTTCCTCCTTGTGTTGACTGTCTTTTCCAAGATGCTCTTGATCTCTCTGTTGCTAATCTCCACCTGCCCACTGGTTTGAGGATGATATGGAGTTCCCACTCTATGTGTAATCCCATATTTCTTCATCAAAGAAGCAAATGGGTAGTTATTGAAGTGGCTCCCTCCATCACTTATTATTGCTCGTGGTGTACCAAACCTAGTGAAAATGTTCTCCTGCAAAAACTTGACAACAACTTTGTGATCATTAGTTCGTGAGGGGACAGCCTCGACCCATTTAGACACATAATCCACACCAACAAGTATATATAAATAACCAAATGAGTTAGGAAATGGACCCATGAAGTCGATTCCCCAAACATCGAAAAGCTCGATTACTTGTATGTTGTGTAGTGGCATTTGGTTTCTAGAAGAGATGTTGCCTGTCCTTTGGCATTTGTCGCAAGTCCTGCAAAAAGAAAAAGCATCTTTGAATACTTTAGGCCAATAAAAACCAGATTGCAATACCTTAAGTGCTGTTCTCTTTGGCCCAAAATGTCCTCCACATGCATATTGGTGGCAATGTTGTAGAATACTCCTTTGTTCCTCGTCTGCCACACATCTTCTTATAATTTGATTAGAGCAAAATTTGAATAAATAAGGATCATCCCAATAATAGTGTTTGCTCAGATCCACCAATCTTTTCCTTTCCTGATGTGTCATACCTGGAGGAAAAACATGAGCAGTTAGAAAATTGACAATATCAGCAAACCAGGGGAACTGTTCAGAGAGTCCAGTCGACTGGTGGAAGGACCAGTCGACTGCCCCGAGAGTTTGAATATTTATTGCAAATAATTGTTCATCTGTGAAATTTTCGTTCAGCGGGGGCACAATTCTCTCCTCCTCCTGCAATAATCTGGACATGTGATCTGCCACAACATTGTCGCATCCTTTCTTGTCTCTAATCTCAAGATCGAATTCTTGAAGCAACAGCACCCATCTGATCAACCTAGGCTTAGCTTCCTTTTTAGCCAACAAATATCTCAAAGCAGCATGGTCAGTGAAAACAATAACTTTAGAACCAATTAAATATGATCTAAACTTCTCTACGGCAAATATAACAGCCAACATTTCTTTTTCAGTAGTGGAATAATTTAGCTGTGCATCGTTTAGAGTTCGAGAAGCATAGTAAATAACATGGGGTTTCTTATTGATTCTTTGGCCTAAAACAGCGCCCAACGCGTAATCACTTGCATCACACATGAACTCGAAAGGGTGGCTCCAATCTGGTGCCATGACTATAGGTGCAGAAATGAGAAGATTTTTCAATGTATTAAAGGCATTTGTACATTCTTTTGTCCATATAAACTCAACATCCTTAGCTAACAAGTCACAAAGGGGTTTGGAGATTTTTGAGAAATCTTTTATGAATCTTCTATAGAACCCTGCATGTCCTAGAAAACTCCTAACACCCTTAACTGTAGTGGGAGGGGGTAGCTTTGATATGATGTCAATTTTTGCTTTGTCTACCTCTATGCCTCTTTTTGACACAACATGCCCCAAAACAATACCTTGTTGTACCATGAAATGGCACTTTTCCCAATTCAGCACTAAATTGCATTCTTCACATCTTTTAAGCACAAGCTGCAAATGGTTAAGGCATTCATCAAAACAAGATCCAAAAACACTAAAGTCATCCATAAATACCTCGATGAACCTTTCCACCATGTCTGAAAATATGCTCATCATGCATCTTTGAAATGTTGCTGGTGCGTTGCACAATCCAAACGGCATCCTCCTGTAAGCAAAAGTACCAAATGGGCATGTAAAAGTGGTCTTTTCTTGATCTTCTGGAGCAATAGCAATTTGATTATAGCCACTATAACCATCTAAAAAACAATAATGACTATATCCTGCTAATCTTTCTAACATTTGATCAATAAAAGGAAGAGGGAAGTGATCTTTCCTGGTTTCATTATTCAACTTCCTATAGTCAATGCATACCCTCCATCCTGTGGTTACTCTTGTTGGGATAAGTTCATTCTCTTAATTTGTTATCACTGTCACTCCACTTTTCTTAGGTACTACATGTATAGGACTTACCCATTTGCTATCTGAGATAGGATAGATGATGCCAACATCTAGTAGCTTCAAAATTTCTGCTCTTACCACTTCCTTCATGTTGGGGTTGAGCCTTCTCTGTGCCTCTCTGCTAGGTTTTGCATCATTCTCAAGGAGTATTCTATGCATGCATTTGGATGGACTTATTCCCTTGATGTCTGCAATGGTCCATCCTATTGCATTTTTGTGTTCTCGCAATACCTTCAGCAGCTTTTCTTCTTCCTGTGCACTCAAGTTCGCAGCAATTATTACTGGTAACGTCTGGTTCTCACCTAAAAAAGCATGTTTCAAATGATCGGGCAGCTGCTTGAGTTCTATGTCTGGGCTCTTCTGTACAGTCGACTGATCCATGTCAGCAGTCGACTTGTTCTGGGTGTCTGGGTTTGGTCGACTGGTTAGAACACCAGTCGACTTACTCTGTTCATCAGTCGCCTGATCTGTAGAAGAACAATTTTTATCAGACACCAATTTTTCAAATAAAGGTGCAGGCTTACCTGAATATGACTGTGGAGTTTCAAGGTGATGTACTGTCTCTGCAATCCTCCAGTCATCGTATTCCTGTTCAACATGAGATAAAGTTAGAGATTGAGTGATTGTGGCTTGTAGTGGTTCAACGCTATGTACCTGAAATGTTTGATCAACAATCTCCTGCACCACATCAATATTATAGCATTCATGATCATCTTGTGGTAATTTTAGTGTATCAAACATTTTAAATTCCACTTTTTCTCCGTTTATCTTCATACTTATAATGCCCTTTTTAACACAAATTTTTATATCAGCTGTACTCATAAAGGGCCTACCTAATATGATCGGTAGAGATGATGACATTGAAGATTCCTCCATATCTAACACAACAAAATCAGCAGGCAAAATAAAATCATTTACCTGAACTAGGACATCTTCTAAAATACCTCTAGGTCTTTTGATGCTGCGATCAGCCAATTGCAAAGTGATGGATGTTGGCTTGAGTTCCCCCAATCCAAGCTTTTCGTAAACAGAATAAGGAAGAAGGTTGATGCTTGCCCCCAAGTCTAACAGTGCTTTTTCAAAGAAGTGCTCACCAACTTTGCAAGGAATGGTGAAACTACCTGGATCTTTCAGTTTAGGTGGTAATTTTCTTAATAAAACAGCACTCACTTCTTCTGTCAAGGCCACATCCTCCTTAACCTGAAATGTTCTTTTGTGAGTACAACAGTCTTTCAAAAATTTGGCATAAGAAGGAATTTGTTTGATAGCATCAAGTAGGGGAATATTAATTTCTACCTTTTTGAGGGTTTCAAAGATGTCATATAAATGTTGTTCTTTCTTTTTATTGACTAACCTTTGAGGGAATGGTGGTGGGACTGTCCCTACTTTTTCACTTACCTTGTTGGAATCCACAGCCTTTGGTAGTTGTGTTTCTGATTTGTCTGTGCAGTCGACTGGTTTGTAAAAACAGTCGACTGGTTTACTGACTGGCTTGTCTGTGTGTGTTCCAACCTTGTTATCAATTACCTTACCATTTCTTAAAGTAGTCACTGCTTGGAGTTGTTCTTGACCTCCTGGGTTTGGTATGGTTTGTGAAGGGAGTTCTCCTGCCTTTCGTTCGCTCAATTCTTTTGCAATCTGACCAATTTGGGTTTTTAACTTCTGAATTGCTTGCCCTTGTTGGTTGCTTGTTTGATGTTGTTGTTGGAGCAGTTGAAGAACAGTGGATTCAAAATCCAACTTCTTCTGTTCTGGAGCTGGTCTTTCAAACCCACTTCCCATCTGAGGGTTCCTTGCATGTCCTTGTGTGAATTGATTCCCTTGATTATTTTGATTATTGCTCCATGAGAAGTTTGGATGATTCCTCCATCCTGGGTTATATGTGTTCGAGTATGGATTGTTCTTTGGTGGAAACACTCCTCGACCCACATAGTTTGCATGCTCCTGATCTGTAAAAGTAGACATGGGACATGTATCAGTTGTGTGATCTAAATGCGAGCAAATTTCACACATTTCATTTGTTTGATTTTTAACTCCACCCATCGTCGACATTGCATTAACAAGCATATCAATTTTCTTATTCATGTTCGCCATTTCTAATTGAATGTTATTATTATTAGAGATCTCGTAAACTCCCTGTTTTTTCGTAGATCCCCTTCTTGTTGAGAATTGTTGGGAGTTCTCGCTGAGTTCTTCAAAAAGTTCAATGGCTTCTTCTCCACTTTTCCTCATCAAAATTCCATTGCAAGCTGCATCCACAATTGCCTTATTAGTATCATTTAAACCTTCATAAAAAGCTTGTACCTGATCATCCTTAGGCAGATTGTGAGTAGGACACTTGAGAAGCTTGCTTTTGAAGTCCTTCCATGCCTCGAAGAATAAATCTCCATCCTTTTGTTGGAAGAGTTGAATCTCCCTTTTCAGCTGTTTGGTCTTTTGGGCTGGAAAGAATTCTTTCAAAAATTTCGTTGCCAATTGCTCCCATGAATTAATTGATCCTGGTTCCAAAGAATTATACCACAACTTAGCATTAAGTTTTAAAGAAAAAGGAAACAAGATTAACCTGATTTGTTCAGCGGTAAGCCCTTGGACGCTTTGTGTCCTGCAAAGATCGAAAAAGTCTTGCAAGTGAAGATGAGGTTCTTCATCTGGTTTGCCACTAAAATGGGAAACCATACTAAGTAAATGAGGAGATAGGTGCATGTTCCCTGTGGCATTAGGTTGAAAAGCAATGCAGGAAGGTTGCTCAATATTCTTAGGAGTGAATTTATCCTGCATTGGCACTCGATTTTGTATTTCTTCAGCCATTCCTTCCTGTGAAATTGGTCTCTGTGCAGTCGACTGGGTCCGTACAGCAGTCGACTGGTTGGCTGAAAACAGCTTACCTAGTCTGTGCAAAGTTCGTTCTGTTTCTGCGTCAATAGGTAGTAGCTCTGGTCGAAGTGATCGTCTACCGTGCATTCACCGAAGTCCTGTAACCTAAAAGAAAAATTATTAATAAAAGAAAAGAAAAACTAATAAAAATTCTACTGACTTGAAAGTTAAAATACTAAACAATCCCCGGCAGCGGCGCCAAAAACTTGTTTGTTGAAAATCTAGATACCTAAATATATAGATAAAACTAGACACAAATTATAAAAACCTCGCAAGTGCACGAATCGAATCGTAGTAATAGCAAGGGTCGATCCCACAGAGATTGTAGAATTCAACTTACTAATCAATAAAACTAATAATAAAATGAAGAAGAGTGTCTGTAATATTCTAAAAGAACTAAAAGATTAAAACTAAGATGAGAGGTGTTGAATCACAAGTATCTCTTGAATAGTTGGGCTGTTGATCTCCACCAATAGTTAGTAATGCTAAGTTACCTTCTGAACTTACTTCTAATTACTCATGTTTGTTCACTTCAAGGGCATGGTATCTACTCCTTAAAGTATTGTTTCCCTAAGCCAAGAATTAGGCATGGTATCTACTCTAATTCGTTTCTTTCCGTAAGTATCTAGCATGGTATCTACTAAGTTATACCTAGAGAAAACATAAGAACAGTGGAAACGAACAAACACTTAAAGTTCTAGAAATTGGTATCAGATCTAGATCCTCTAAGTTGATTGAACCAAGAACCCCTAAAGATTCTTTTGTTACAAATTATGAGCACGAGATTCGGTCGTCTCAATATGCTCATATAACAGATTCAGATAAATGACATCCAAACTTGAGCTTCCCAAGTTCTGTACGTCAGTCGACTGGCTCTCACCTCAGTCGACTGCTCTCAGTCTTGAGAACTAGTTTGACTATCATAAACCTATACCAATTCAATTAGATTCAATCAATAAGTAACATAGAAGAGTCAGAAGAAAATAGCATTACATAGCTACGGTTTCGATCTACCCAACTATGAAATTAGTTCCACATAATAATAACTTTATTGCTTAACAAGTTTGAATACATGATCAACATAAAAGAATAAAGAGAGAAGAAGAAATAAACTAATGGATTCCGGCAATATGGTCGACTGGCTGTCACGGTCGACTGCCTTCTGGTTGCTGGATCTTCTCTCTCCTTCTTCGAGGTTGATGGAGTGATGCTCTCGATGTTTGTTCAGGAACTTGGTGATTGAGTCGCTTCCCAGAGATATATGATCGTCGTCGGATGAAGTCGTGGAGTGCAGAGAGCCCGTTCACGAGATGGTATTCTGATATTTATAGAACACGGCTGAGAATTAGGGTTTCCACTTTTTCAGGAAGATCCTTCTTTATTTGATTTGATGATTAATATCTTTCTCTTTTCTCCTTTCCTTCCTTATCTGTTCACCACGTCCACTTGGAAATACCCTGTCTTTAGATTTGATTCGCTGCATAAAATCTTGATTCAAATAGATTTGAAATTAGATGCAGGTGTATCTTTGAAGATTTGATTTGTTTACTCCGCTGCAGACCAGTCGACTTATCTCTGGACCAGTCGACTGAGTCGAGACTTCTGTAGATTTCATCTTTGATCAGGCCAGTCGACTGCTCTTGGGAATAAGTCGACTGTGACGAGAGTTGTGGAAAATCAGCTTCTCCTGTCCAGTCGCCTGGTTGAGGAACCAGTCGACTTATCCTCTGCAGTTCTCTGTGTATTGTCCTTGAAGTCCTGAATCTGCTTCGTTTTGCTGTTATAAGCTGTTTCCTATGGAAAAGAGAGAATAAGAGTTAAATACCATATATAGAGCTTTTAAATGTCTAATTATATTAAGATTATTGCTCTAAAAAGTGAATAATAATGTGTTCATCACCAGTGCCCATCGGTTTTAAAACTCCTCAATTCGAGACCTACTCCGGGGAAACTGACCCCGTTGACCACATTGAGAGCTTCAAGACTCTCATGCTCATCCATCAAGCTTCCGATGCTCTGCTATGCAAGACCTTCCCCGCAACTCTCAAGGGTCCGGCTCGAGAATGGTACTCTCGTCTTGCCCCATCCTCGATATTCTCATTCGAACAGTTCGAGACCCTCTTCGTCACCCACTTCGTGAGTAGTCGCCGAACTGAAAAGACCAGCATTTCGCTACTCTACCTTAACCAGAAGAAGGGTGAGAAGTTGAGAGACTATGTGAAGAGGTTCACAGCTGAAGCCAGGTCTATAGCTTCCCTCGACCTATCCGTCGCAACGGCCGCCTTCTAATCCAATGTCTTCAATTCCAGCCTCCGTTCCTCTCTTGCTAAGAAGCCTCCACAGAACTTTGCCGACCTCCTTCTCAAGTGTGAAAAGTACATTCGGGTTGAAGAAGCTCTCGACCCCCTTGCTCTGGAGGAGACATCTTCCGGGAATAAACGGAAGAACACAAGGAAGAGGGGTCCCAAAAATCCCAGAAGGACAGTAATGGCCAGCGCCGTTCGACTCCACATTTTGAGAAGTTCACCCCCCTCATTGCTAATATATCAGAAGTCCTTATGGAGGTGGACAAGGAAGGACTACTCCGCGCTCCCCCTAGAATGAATACCCCTGGCAAGAAGAGGGACAAAGATAAGTGGTGCCGCTTTCACAGGGACCACGGCCAGGACACGGATGATTGTCGGGCTCTCAAGGAGGAGATCGAAGAACTCGTACAGCGGGGACACCTGACCAAGTTCATCCAAAAAGATGGGGCCGAGCTTCCCTACTAAGGAGCCAACGAACGAACGGAAAGGCCCGCCGAGCTTCAAGACTCAGAACCTCCCAGCTCCTCTCGAGAGATCTTCACCTTATCATAGAAGTAAGATCTTGATTTTCAATAAGGCCGATCCTTGTAACTCGGCCAACAGCATGTAATAATGGCTCGCCTTATTGAAGCAGCCACTTAGTTTATTTCAATAAAACTTTACATTTTTTCATTGGAAATTGTTGCTCTTGCTTCATCTCAATCTCTCCGAGTCACGACTCGCAAAATGGCGAGTTCGGAGTCCAGCTTCTTCTACATGGCTGCTCCCGCAACTTACTAAGCTCTAACAACGAGGTCGGAGTCCAACACTCATAAGCGGGTAAGAAGTGGTTCGCCATTCGGAATTGCTCCTACACCTTGTTAACCCCTCTAACGATAGTTCCGGAGTCCAACACTTGGTTCGATTCTGCTTCGAATAACTTGCTCTTAAGCGGGTTAGAAGTGGTTCGCCATTCGGAATTGCTCCCACAACCGTTGAACAACTCTACCGATGGTTCGGAGTCCAACACTTGGTTCGATTCTGCTTCGAATAACTTGCTCTTAAGCGAGTTAGAAGTGGTTCGCCATTCAGAATTGCTCCCACAGCCGTTGAACTTTTCAAACGATGGTTCCGGAGTCCAACACTTGGTTCGATTCTGCTTCGAATAACTTGCTCTTAAGCGGGTTAGAAGTGGTTCGCCATTCGGAATTGCTCCCACAACCGTTGAACAAATCTACCGATGGTTCGGAGTCCAACACTTGGTTCGATTCTGCTTCGAATAACTTGCTCTTAAGCGGGTTAGAAGTGGTTCGCCATTCGGAATTGCTCCCATAGCCGTTGAACTTTTCTAACGATGGTTCCGGAGTCCAACACTTGGCTCGATTCTACTTCGCAAGTTCGCTGTTAAGCGAGCTAGAAGTGGTTCGCCATTCAGAATTGCTCCCACAACCGTTGATTCCCTCACTTAAATAACGAGTTCGGAGCTCACCACTCTCTCCTAGAGTTGCTCCTCACACTCGTCTCACAAATGGCTCTCTCCCAGAGTCAAGCTCTTCGCTCCGCTCGACTCCAAGGCAGACCTCTCCTCGAACAAGTTTGAAGCACAACTCTCTCCTAGAGTTCCTCCTCACACTTGTCTCACAAATAGCTCTCTTCTAGAGCCGAGCTCTTCACTCCGCTCGCCTCCCAGACGGACCTCTCCTCGAACAAGTTTGGAGCACAACTCTCTCTTAGGGTTCCCCCTCACACTTGTCTCACAAATAGCTTTCTTCCAGATCCGAGCTCTTTGCTCCGCTCGCCTCCGAAGCGGACCTCTTCTCAACAAGATCGGAGCTCACAATTCTCTCCTGGAGTTGCTCCTCAAACTTGTCTTCCAAATGGCTCTCTCCTAAAGCCAAGCTCTTCGTTTTGCTCACCTCAAAGGATGGGTCTTCCCACGACTCTTACAAGGGTCTTCCTGGCACAAGGGTTTTCCCAGCACAGCTTCTCCGCCCCTAGGAGTGGCGCTCCTCTTCCAAAATCCCCAAGACCAAAACTCTCCTCAACCTCATGTATACAAGGATATTCTCTGGCTATTTTGACCATGAAGGAGGGTGAATCTTCATCTCACTCCTGAAGAGAAGTTGTAGATCTTCGGATTAGCTTCGAAACAAGGGGTCGTACGCCCCGAGCCGACCTCCGTAGCACCGGGAACATCAAGAAGAACTCTGCAGGGAAAAATTGGAGTTTGGCACCAGCTGCCGAGCGTTCTTGACACCGACCCCGTTATAGGGAAAAAAATCGAGTTCGGCACCAGCTGCCGAGCGTTCTCGGAACCGACCTCGTTACGGGGGAAAAATCGAGTTCGGCACCAGCTGCCGAGCGTTCTCGGAACCGACCTCGTTACGGGAGAAAAATCGAGTTCGGCACCAGCTGCCGAGCGTTCTCGAAACCGACCTCGTTACGGGGGAAAAATCGAGTTCGGCACCAGCTGCCGAGCGTTCTCGGAACCGACCTCGTTACGAGGGAAAAATCGAGTTCGGCACCAGCTGCCGAGCGTTCTCGAAACCGACCTCGTTACGGGGGAAAAATCGAGTTCGGCACCAGCTGCCGAGCGTTCTCGGAACCGACCCCGTTATAGGGGAAAAAATCGAGTTCGGCACTAGCTGTCGAGCGTTCTCAGAACCGACCTCGTTACGGGGAAAAAATCGAGTTCGGCACCAGCTGCCGAGCGTTCTCGGAACCGACCTCGTTACGAGGGAAAAATCGAGTTCGGCACCAGCTGCCGAGCGTTCTCGGAACCGACCTCGTTACGGGGAAAAAATCGAGTTCGCCACCAGCTGCCAAGCGTTCTTGGAACCGACCTCGTTACGAGGGAAAAATCGAGTTCGGCACTAGCTGCCGAGCGTTCTCGGAACTGACCTCGTTACGGGGGAAAAATCGAGTTCGGCACCAGCTGCCGAGCGTTCTCGAAACCGACCTCGTCACGGGGGAAAAATCGAGTTCGGCACCAGCTGCCGAGCATTCTCGGAACCGACCTCGTTACGGGGGGAAAAATCGGACCTCGGCACCCCTTTGCCGAACGCTCTCATATTCAAGCAACCAAACAAACAACACAAAAAAGAAAAGGAGGGCTATAGGGTCGGGTTCAGACCCGTTAAGGATCCAAACCCAAACCCTCTCTCTCTCCTCCCATTCTTCTCCAACAAAGTTGGCGCCGATCCCAAGCAAAAACCAAAGCCAGCAAAAAGAAAGAAGCCAGTTCGTCATCTTCAACCTTTAAGCCGAGCTCACAACTGCGCCAAACTCAAACAAGAAGAGCCGACCTCCTCCCGCGCTCGATCGACCTCTTCGAGCTCACCACCATCGCGTGCTCCACCTTCGAGCTGCGATGCCGAGCTCCCCTATGGTCAAACTCCGAGTTCTCCTTGCCGCCATGGCCGAACGCCTCTCACCGACCTCGCCGACTGCCTCCTCCATCAAGCTCCACTCCAACTCCAAATGCCGAGTTCTCCACCGCTTCGAGCTCCGAACTCGAGCTCCGTCTCCTCCGTCAATGCTCCAAACCCAAACCTCCTTCGCGAAGCTTCACCGTCGCCGCCCATCACCATGGCTCCGACGAGCTCCTGCCCTTCTTCCTCGTCGAAAGCTTCACTGAGCTTTGTCGAAGCTCAGTTGCCGACCTCCTCCATCGCAAGCTCCCCTCGCAGAGCTCTACCGCTTTCCTCAACGAGCCATCTCCTCGCCAAGCTCTCCCATGGCCGAAGCTTGAGCTCCACACCGTCGCTGCCGAGCTCCGTCGAGCTCTTCGCCACAGCAGTCGAGATCCCCCGCTATCGAAGTCGTGAAGCTCACTCGTCGATCTCCTCCATTGCCGAGCTCTAACCTCGTCGTCGAGTTCCTCACTTCTACCTCCCGTCTACTTCCTTATCAAGCTCCCTCCTCTCCACTGATGTCGAGGATGAAGAAGACAAGGTGACGAGGGGGGAAGACGAACGGAGCTGTCGAAGAAGAGCGAGGAAGACGAAGGAGAGGGGAAAACTAAGAAGGGGAGAAGAGAAAAGAGCAGCAGCAAAAAAAAAAAGTCAACGGTTGACTGTCACGAGGCATACACGTGGACTTCGGCCACTTTTTGCCGAGCATTCTTGACACCGACCGTTTTACGGGCTTGAGTTCGGCACCAATTGAGTTCGGCACCTGCTGCCGAGCGTTCTTGACACCGACCATTTTACGGGCTTGAGTTCGGCACCAATTGAGTTCAGCACCAATGGAGTTCGGCACCCGCTGCCGAGCGTTCTTGACACCGACCATTTTACGGGCTTGAGTTCGGCACCAATTGAGTTCGGCACCCGCTGCCGAGCGTTCTTGACACCGACCGTTTTACGGCTGGAGTTCGGCACCAATTGGGTTCGGCACCAGCTGCCGAGCGTTCTTGACACCGACCCTGTTATAGGGGAAAAGTTGGGGTTCGGCACCAGCTGCCGAGCGCTCTTGACACCGACCCTGTTATAGGGGAAAATTTGGGGCTCGGCACTAGCTGCCGAGCGCTCTTGACACCGACCCTGTTACGGGGGAAAATCGAACCTCGGCACCCCTTCGCCGAACGCTCTCAGCACCGACCCACAAACAACAAAAGAAAAAAAAAGGGGCTCAAGGGACCGGGTTCGGACCCATTAAGGGGACCCAAACCCAAACCGAACCATCACTTCTTCTCCTCCTACGTTTGGCGCCAAAACCGAACAGAAGATAGCTTCTTCTCCAAAAACGACCCCTTCTTCAAAACCCAACTCCTCTAAGGCTGAGCTCCGAGCTTCGCCACGTTCGTCCAGACCCCGAGCTCCTCCCTCGCCGAACCTAACTCCGAGCGCATCGCCGCTCCAAGCAGACCTCGCCGACCCCCACGCTCGAGCCGCCTCTTCGTCAACCTCCTCAACGTCGAGCTCGCCACCTCCATGGCCGAGCTTCACCTCCTCGCCTCCACTGCCGACCTCCAGCGGCGAGCTCCTCCACGGTGCGAGCTCCAATGAAGAGCACGAGCATCTCGAGCTCCTCCTTCATCGATCCCCGAGCTACTCACCACCTCGTCAACGTCGAGCTTCGAAGCTCCTCCATGGCCGAACCCATCACCTTCGACGAAGCCACACCAAGCTCGCCCAACCTCGTCGACCTCCATGCACGGGCCATCGCTTCGTTAACCTCCGTCGAGCTCGGGCTACTCTCGACGAACCCATCATCTCCATACCGTCGAAGCTCAGAGCTCCTACTTCTTCGCCGAGCGTCGCCTTGGCACCGAGCTCCAACGAGGAGCTTCACCACCTCCGAAGCACCAAGCTTCGCCAATGGCTGGACTCCGAGCTCGACTCCCTCGACGAACCCCCGAGCTCAGTCACCTTCCTCGACGAATTCCACCCTGTCCGTCACCGAGCTCACAAAGCTCCGAAGCTCCGAACCCAATCCTTCCGCTGACGAGCTCCACCTCCGACGACCACCTTCTAGCTCCACTCCTCGTCGACCTCCGAAGACGAGCTCCCCCGTCGAGCTCTACTTCGCGAGCGTCTGGCGCTTCGAGACTGGAGAAAATGAAGGAGAAGGGAGAAGCAGCGAAGGAGAACGAAGAAGCGGAAGAGAGAAAGAAGAAGCGGCGTGAAAAAAAAAAAAGTCAACAGATTGACTTGCCACGTGTCGTCCACGTGGACTTCGGCCACCTTTTCCGAGCGTTCATGGAACCGACCTTGTTACACCCAAAAAATGGCCTCTCCTTCCTCCTCCCAATGCGCGCTCGCTTGATCGTGATCAACGCACACGGTCGCGCCATGTGTCCAGGTAATATTTTATTTATTTATTTATTTGTTTTAATTATTTAAAAAATCCAAAAAAATATTTAAAAATCGAAAAAAATTAAATAAAAATTCGAAAAATAATTATAAATTCAGAAAAATTATTTTAAAATTCTGAAAAATATAATTATTTAATTAGAATAATTGTTTAATATTTTCGATAATTAATTATTTAATTCGGAAAATGAATAAAAAATTCAAAAAAAAATGAGAAAAAATTCAGAAAAATCTGGAAAAATCACCAAAAATCCAGAAAATTCTGAGGATATTTTTGGGTATTTTACAAGCCCAGAATGACACCGTTACACCCCCAAGCAAGATCCAAACTCCCTTAAGAACACCGATAAAATCCCGTACGCCATTAGAACAACAAAACTACTCCTCAAAGACTGAAAAACTCAGTCTCTAGGAGTGGGGGGCTCGTGATATGGCTAAAAATAGGATTAAATCGGGACCGTTCACATCGGACACGAATCTTAAAGCTCAGGGGTAAAACGGTAATTTCACCTACTAACGGGTCTGAAATGGGAACTGGGTCTTTCTTCACGACCCAATAACCCACGAACGGATCCACCTCAACTGGGTACAGGTCCCAACCCGAAACACACCCAGTCCAGAAAAGATAGAATTAGGGTTTCTGATTAATCCTAATCAACGGCCCTGATTCACATCTATCTTTTCACCGGGAATTAAGGATTACATTCCTAATCTATTTACTAGGAGAATATTCCTTATCAGATCACGGGGATTACATTCCTAATTTGATCCCTAAGATGCCTATAAATACCCCCCATCCATCTCCATTAAGAGGTAATCAGTATTTTGCCAATTTACGCTCTTTCTTAATCATTTCTGATTACTGACTTGAGCGTCGGAGGGTGCACGGCCGGGATCAACCCCGGTGTCTCGCACTTTTTGCAGGTGAACGGCGGGAGTCAGCGGTCAAACTCCGGCGGAACAGGTTAGAGGTTTGCTATTCATGTTTTCCTAAGAACTCACAAATTCTATCTGTTTACCCCCACACCAGATTTAGCGATAACAACGTCCATAAAATTAAGGAGCTCGTGACCCGATGTCACATCGATCAGAGCGTCTATACTGGGGAGTGGGAAAAGATCTTTGGGGCATGCCTTGTTAAGGTCGGTAAAGCCAATACAGATCCTTCAGGTGCCGGTCGCCTTTTTCACCATTACAACATTAGCCAGCCACTTAGGGTAGCTAACTTTTTTGGATGAACTGGACGGATAACAACTTGTGTACCTCTGTTTTTACCGCTTGTTGCCTTTCTAGGGTGACCTTACGGTGCTTCTGTTGTATTGGCTTGGAGCCGAGGACGATGCTTAAGTCTTCGAAAATCCCGAGCATGTCGGACAGGGCCCAGGCGAAGAGGTCGACATTTCGGCGGATGTAGTTGATCAGATCCGGCTTCAACTCGGGGGAAAGAGTTTGGCTCACACGAAACCATTTGGACTCGTCCTCGGCTTCAAACAAGACTTCCTTCAATTCGTCCGCAGGTTTTGACTCGGGACGGCTTTCTTCAAGTGGGAGCTCGATGGCATCGAGGGGAAACATACCGCCTTCGACTGCGGTCATGTAGCACGATCGTGCCGATTCCTGGTTGCCCCGAACGACCCCGACCCCGATGTTGGTTAGGAACTTCAGCTTTAGATGACAGGCTGAGGGGACGGCCTGGAGCGAACAGAGCCCGGGTCGGTCGAGTTTGGCATTGTAGGCCGCCTTGACGTTGACAACCATAAAGTTCATTGACTCGGTTCGGAGGACGGGGGCCGTTCTTGCGGTCACGTCCAGTGTTACGATTCCCTTGATTTGCACCAGGACGCCAGAAAATCCGTGGTGGATGTAACTGGTCGGCTTCAGCTTTTCTCGGGGAAGCTTGAGGTTCTTAAATGCTTCTATGAAAAGAATGTTGATCGAGCTGTCGTTGTCTACCAGGATTCGGCGAACCTGGAAGTTGGCCATGTCGAGGCTAATGATGAGGGCATTGCAATGTGGAAGTCGGACGCCTTCAAGGTTTTCTCCTGAGAAGGAGACCGCCCGCTGCTAAATTCGAGGGGAGGGATGGTCAAGAACAGAGTTGACCTCTCGGATAAAGGCTTTCCGAGAAGTCCTAGATTCCCCCCCTATGGGACTGTCGTGGACGCAGTGTAGGATGGCATGTCCGTCGGCTTCTTCGGGCTCTGGATTTTGATCAGGACATTGACAGTTCATCCGGGGGGAGGCGAACGCCTCGGGCTCCTCGGCTCTCTTCGGTCCTTGTGATTGACCCAGGTGAACTCCTTCAGGTATCCTCGCTGGATAAGGGCTTCAATCTCATCTTTGAGGGCTCGGTAGTGTTCCATATCATGCCCGGTGTCGCGATGAAAATGGCAGTAAAACCTCTGGTCCCGCTTCTTGCCATTGTTGGGCGGTCGAGGAGGGAACCGTACAACCCCCTTGTCCTCGATTTCCATTAAAATCGCCGAGACGTTCTAAGTCAGCGGTGTGTACCTTTTAAACCGAGGGACAGGGGGGACCCTTTTGGGACCAGTCGCCTCTTTCCCGAGTCTCTTAAAGGGCGTGGTGTCTTCACCTTGCGCTTCCCCCTGACAGCGACTTCCTTTGAGCCCTCTGGATTGAGGGTCTCCTCAGCCCGGATATACTTCTCGACCCTATTGAGTAGTTTAGGGAAGTCCAAGGGTGGCCAAAGAAGCCTTGAGTTGGGCATGGCAGACATTGTGTCGGAAGACTGCGGAAGCGACCCCTACGTCGAGGGAGGAAACTGACCTCGCCTCTGAGGTGAACCTCCAAACGAACTCCCGGAGGGATTCTCCATCCTTCTGTTTGAGGTCCAGAAGGGAAGAGCTCGTCATCTCCACCTTCCTGCTTTTCACGAAGTGGACAAGGAAACCCGCCTCCAGCTGTTCGAAGGAGAAGAGCGAGCCGGGGACGAGTTTGGAGAACCACTCTCGAGCTGGGCCCCGGAGGGTGGTAGGGAATGCGCGGCAAAGGAGGGGATCCGCAGCACTGTGAATCATCATGAGGGTCTTAAACCCCTCCATGTGATCAGCTGGATCACCCTCGCCATTGTAGGTCTCGAACTGAGGCGGTCTGAAGTTTTGAGGAATCCCAGCTTCAAGAATCTGGGGGAGAAAGGGGGTCCGGTCAGATGATGACCGCGACCCTAAATCAGTTCGCCCTCACCGAGATGGGAGAGGCGGTTCTCCATTTCTTCCAATCGACGAAGGATGGGGTCCATCGCTTCTGGTGGACAAGTCGAACTGCGAGACTCACCGGCTCCCGTTGCTGACCTGTGGGCAGTACTGTGGTAGACCTCGGTAGCCGGACCGTCACGTATAGCTTGTAGGATCTCCTCCCGAAAATTCTGGAATTCAACTTTTGTGACGAGGGCTTGTCCTCTCGGGTTCTGCGGGGGATTGTGCGTCTGGGATGGTTGTCGACGGTGGTTCGAGGCCGAGTTGGAAGCGACCACTCCCCTCGTCCGGCTGGCCTGCCTATCAGAGATGATGCGGCACAAATCTGATGCGAACGAAGGTCGGGACGCGCCTTTTGCTCAGGGTTGGTTTGAACCATGGTCATTTCTGCGGCCATGCTGTAGGGAGTCCGGATGTCTTGCTGAGGTGACGGCCCTTCGGGCCTTAGGAGCCATGGCGGGGCTCGGACCCTGGTGGGGTGCAAAAGGACGATAGTACTGAAGAGGTGAATTTTCCCACAGACGGTGCCAACATGATGTGGTTTGTTTTTGGGGTGTGGGGGCAACAGGTGTGGGTTCTCTCAATTTGTATGGTGGAATTCCCTGTGCAGTACTAGCGTCGGTCTGACCCCGGTAGCGGGAGTGGCTCAGAAGAAGGAGCGTGAGGAGGCTCGGAAGGAAGGACGGGTGCTCGGCTGGGTCAAGGAGCTCGGCTTGGCTGGGTCTTCTATACCTGCACACAGCCTCGGAACATCGGGAGAAATCCCGGCGACAGGCCCTCCGATGATCTAGTCAGTCACTGGAAAAAAGACTGGGCAGCTAGGGTTCATGTGGGGAGAGATTGATTACCTTTCACAGTGAGGAGGGGGTGGAGTATTTATAGGTAGGGGTAAATGGGTCTGGAGCCATGGTGGGCCCGGGTTGGACTTGTTTACCCATGGGCCAAAGCTGGCTGAGGCCCATTAGGCTGTAGCTGGTCTGATGATCACAAGGGGGAGGATTCAGAGGAGATCAGAGGGCTTTGATTGATGCTGCATAATTTATCCTATATCACTCATGCTGGTTCACAGTGCCTCGGATCATCTCTTATGCCACGCCTTCCCTGCCACCCTGCATGGTATGACTCGGGAATGGTTCTCGAAACTCACCCCCAGCTCGGTCTTCTCCTTCGACCAGCTGGAAGCGAGTTTCCTAGCCCATTTTGTGACCAGCCGAAAAGTTAAAAAGACGAGCATGTCACTTCTTGACCTCAAGCAGAAAGAAGGGGAACCCCTCTGCGAGTTCGTTCGCAGATTCACTACCGAGGCGAGGTCGGTGTCCTCTTTCGATGCGGGCGTGGCCTCCGCATCTTTTCAGCGCAATGTTCGCCATGGCTAGCTCAAAGCATCCCTGGCCAAGAAACAGCCCGTTGACTTTCCTGACCTCCTCAATGGGGTTGAGAAGTACATTCGAACAAAGGAAGCTCTACACCCCGAGGGCATCAAGGAGGCTACGACCAAAGGAAAGCGGAAAGCGGAAGACACCGAGCCCGCCAAAAAAGCCACGAAAGATGCGGCTGGTTTGAGGAGGCTTCCCCCGGTTCCTTATTTTGAAAGATATACCCCGCTGACCCAGAACGTGACAGCCATACTCTTAGAGATCGAGGACAAGGGGATCGTTCGACATCCTCTCCGACCAAGCAACAACAAAAAATGGGACCAGAGGTTCTACTACCGGTTTCACTGGGACCACGGCCACGAGATGGACAACTGCCGTGCCCTTAAAGACAAAATATGCACCCTCATTCAGCGAGGGTACCTGAGGGAATTCACCCATCCTAATCCAAGGGACCGGAGGGACTGAAGGAATCCGAGGCCTTCGCCTTCTCCTCGAACGGTCAGCAAGCCACCTGACCGAGAGCTCGAGCCTGAAGAAACGGTTAGACAGGCTATCCTACACTGTGTCCATGGCGGACCCATGGGGGGAGAATCCAAAACCTCCAGTAAGGCCTTCCTATGGGAGGTAAGCTTGGTCCACGACCAACCTCCCTCTAGGTCTCAGCACCAGACCGTCTCCTTCTCAGAAGAAGACCTATTGGGCGTTCGACTCCTGCATTGTGATGCTCTGGTTATCAGCCTAGGCATGGCCAACCACGAAGTCCGACGTATCCTTGTAGAAAACGGTAGCTCGGTCAATTCCTGGCTGCCTTTGAAGCCTAAAGCTCCCCCAAGAAAGGTTGAAACCAGCAGGGTATATGCTCCATGGATTCTCTGGCATCCCCGTCCAGATCGAGGGTATTGTCACACTCGACGTAACGACCGGCGCGGCCTCGACCCTCAGGACCGAAGCAATGGACTTTATGGTGGTCAATGTCAAGGCCGCCAATAATGCCATCCTCAGCAGACCCGGCTTATGCACCCTCTAGGTTGTTCCGTTTGCCTACCACTTGAAGCTCAAGTTTCCCACCTCCTACGGGGTGGGTGTGGTTCGGTGTAATCAGGATTCGGCAAGTTCTTGCTACATGATCGTGGTGGGGGGCGGAGTATTTTCCCTCGATGCGGTTGAGCTCCATTCCGAGCGTGGTTCAGAACCCTTGGATGTGCTTGAAAAGGTCCCTTTTTCCAAGGGAGAAACGTCCAAGTGGTTTCGAGTTAGCCTATCGTTGGCCCCAGACCTCAAGCGGACAATCATTGAGTGCGTTTGCCGGAACTCCGGCCTCTTCGCATGGACGCCATCCAATATGCCGGGAATCTCTGAAGACATCATAATGCACAGGCTGAGCGTCCGACCGAACTCAAAGCCAGTCTAGCAGAAGAGGCATAATGTAATATCCCGGACGGATATTACATTGTATAAATTTATTTTATTATTATTATCGAAATTAAATTATTTTTATATGGATTATGCGAAGATTTTCGGTATATATATATACATACACATGTGTATTGTACCAAATTGGTACATTGTGCAAATTGTGTGGCATGTATTTTTGGATAAAATAGTTCTCTTTTGTCATGACAAACCTAATTAGATAGTTAGGTTTTGATGAAGGGATTAAACCTAGGACTAAGTGTGCATAAGAGTTTAAGAGGTTCTCTTCTAGAAGATCTCTCTCCTCCACCTCACCATGTTTCCCCATACCTCCACCTCACCTAGGTATGGCCTTCCTTTTTTTTAGGGAAGGAGGTTTTTGCAAAATTGCCTTGGTGATTTAGCGTTCTCCACCTTCTCTCCATCCTATAAATACCCCCTTCCTTCACTCTTGTCTCATTTTTAGAAAGACAAAAAGAAAGAAAGGAAAAGAAAGAGAGAACAAACCTCTAACTTGAGAGTTTTCATTGTAGGTTTCCATAGGAGTTTTCCTAGGAGCTAAGGGGAAGGAGAAGGGTAGCAAGCTAGTTCTTCCTTCAAGGAAAACTAAGGTGGGGGTTTCTCCAAGTTTATGTGTGTTGTTTCTTTTGTTTTGTGTTGTTCTTGTTCCTTTTGGGTGTTGTTGTGTTGTTGTTTTTTTTGTTTTGGAATGTTGTTATGCTAGCAACTTGAGCTAACATTTGTATGGAAAAAAGAAAGAACCTCATGAATATTGAAGGTAAAGGGTAGAACTAATTAATCGAGAACATAAAGATTGACTCTTTGATGGTTGTAATTTTTGTTCTTGTTGTTATTATTTTGGAATAATGAACCTAAACATATGGAAGATTGTGTATACACCCATTTTGGGTTGTAGGACTTGACATTGGACTCATACACATATGTATATGAACATTGTATACATACCCATTTTGGGATGTAGAACTCAACTAAGAACCTTTGGCATAAGCATATGTTTTGCACATAGAACTATTACATACCCTTTGGGGTTGTAGAACTATTGATTATTAAAAATGAGTCTTTTATTTGCTTCTTACTCTCTAATTTATTAAATAACAAATTTGTGCTAGCTCCTAGTTATAAAAAGATAGACTTGTAGTATGTAGAAATGGTAGCTCAGAAAGTTAAATTGTTGTTTCATGTTAGATGTTATAGGAAGCCCATATTTATAATGCCTAACATGTTGTAGGAAGTCCATGTGTATGTTGTATTCATGCTCAAATGTTGTAGGAAACCTAACTTTATGTTTGTCTACCATGTTGTAGGAAATCTAAGTTTATGTTGTCTACAATATTGTAGGAAGTCCATGTTTATGTTGTATCCATACTTAACTTGTTGTAAGAATTATAGTAAGAACACATGTTTATGTTGTATCCATGCTAGATTGTGTAGGTTTGATATAGTAAAGAAACTCCTCATGCTAGATTGTTGTAGTAGATGTTCTACTTAAGTTGTTTTCATGCTTAGATTGTTGTAGATCAACATACCATGCTAGATTGTAGTAGGTTGATGCTTGTGATATATACCATGCTTAGATTGATTGATATACCATGCTTAGATTGTTGTAGATTAATATTGAAGTTGAATACCATGCTTAGGAATGTTGTAGTATCATGCTAAGTATATATACCCATGCTAAGATTATTGTAGGATTAATATTTAATTACCTACCATACTTAGATTGTTGTAAGAAAATTATATACCATGTTCGATTATTGTAGGATTGATACTCATGCTTTCTACTATGCTTAATTTGTTGTAAGATAAGGTAGAAAAGAAACTCATACCTACGTTGTATACCATGCTTAAGTAGTTGTAGGAAAAGATACATGCTTAAGCTAGTAGAATATATTCATGCTTAAGCCTAGTAATCATTCATGCTAAGATGTAGTAAGTTCATGCTTATGTTGTATGCATGTTGTAGGGATTGTAGTAGAGAACTCATGTTTATCTATGCTTAAAATGTATACCATGCTTAGGTTGATACTTAAGTAGTATACCATGTTTAGAATGATGTAGGTTCATGCTTAAAATGTATACCATGCTTAGGTTGATACTTAAGTAGTATACCATATTTAGAATGATGTAGGTTCATGTTTAGAATGATGTAGGTTCATGCATAAAATGTATACCATGCTTAGGTTGATACTTAAGTAGTATACCATGTTTAGAATGTTGTACATTCATGCTAAGTCATATACCATGCTTAGGAAGGTGTAGGATTGATGTTTAAGTTACCTACCATGCCTAAGATTGTTGTAGGAATGCTTAAGTAGTATGTCATGCTTAAGATTGTTGTAGGTTCCTACCATGCTTGAGATTGTTGTAGAATGATGTTTAAGGTTGTATACCATGCTAATTGTTGTAGGTTAAAGTAGTAAAGAAAATCATGCTTTGTTGTATATCATGCTAAATTGTTAATACTCATGGGTAAGTTGTAGCAATTAGCCATGCTAAAGTAGTAGGAGATATCCATGCTTAAATCTAGGAGCTATTCATGCTTTAAACTTATAGTAGCTTTCTACTTAAGTTATATCTATGCTTGAGTTGTAGTGACCATCCATGCTTAATTAGTGAAGATCCATGCTTAGAGTGGGTAGTAGATATACATGCTTAAAGTAGTAGACATTCATTCTTAAGTGTGAGTAAAGTCCATGCTTAAAATAGTAGTAACCATTCTTGTATAAAGTAATGGTAGATATCCATGTTGTAGTTGTAGTGTTTAGCAAAGAAACCATCATGTTGTGGTTGTAGCGTTAGTGGAGAACCAATCATGTTGTAGTTGCAATATTGAGTTGTGAGGTCATTCTAGCTAATCCCCTAGAAGGAACCCATGTTTGAGATTGCATAATTGTTCTAGATTCAAAGAACCATGCATGCTTGAATAGTATATTGTAGCTTCCTAGCTAAAAGAAGCCATGCTTGAATTGTATATGGTAGTGAAAGATTAAAAGGAACCCATGAACCCATGCACCTAGCTTCTAGGTGGTTCTAACTCAAACTTGAGAAAGAACCCAAGAATCTAGTTACATGTAATTCTAGTTCAATTTGGGAAAAAGAAACCGTGGATTCTAGTTGTGTGAGGTTCTAATTGAAATTGGACCGTATCATGGGGACATTCCTCATCCTTATGAGTAATAAGGGTTGAGAAGGTCACTAATAATCGTTAGCTTGATAAAAGTTTAATGTCGCTCTCGGGCTTCTCATTGGTAGAATGCCTATTTTAGACTGCAAGTAGATTCTTCTGTTGCTTCTAATTAAAGAAGAATAATTTTGCTAGAAAGCACGTGTTGTTGCTTCTAGGTTGATTGTAGGGTGTTCGTTGTATGTAGTTGTCTCAAACGTGGCTCACCTGGGCCGTATGTAACGGTTGGTCTTATACGTAGCTTATTTGGCTTGTATGTAGGTATTATAGGTTATGAGTGGATCCGATGAGATCTTATGAAGTCTAGGTTAAGACAGGTTAATTGTTGTACTCTCTGGAAGATGGACACGTACGGTGCTTTTTTATGCCGAGTTGGAAGCACAGTGCCGTGTCTCACCTGTTTGGTTAGAAGAGGGACATGTACAGTGCTTTTTCATGCCGAGTTGGAAGCACAGTGTCGTGTCTCGCTTATTTGGTTAGAAGGACATAGACGGTGCTTTTTCATGTCTAGTTGGAAGCACAGTAGCATGTCTCGCTTGTTTGGTTAGGGTTAGTGACATCGTTAGGGTTGTAATAGTTACTTAACCATTTTTATCTATAAATTGCCAAAAGGTGAGAGTTGGTGTTAGGGGTGATACCTTATAACCCAACCTCTCCTATAGGTTGACACTAGGTGGTGTTATTGGGATGTATTCCCCTGTCAAAGGGTACGGGCGGTGCTTTTTCATGACAAGTTGGGAGCACGGATTTCGTATCTTGATTGTTAATTCCTGAATGTGCCATGATAAGAATGAGAGGGTTTCCTAGGAAAATAGACCCTACGATTCCGTCAGGTTCTATCCCTTCTCATGACCAGTTGAGGGCACGGAAGAAGGTTGAAAAGTATCTTGTAGTTCGTGTTGGTTTTTGAGTGGGGTTCGGTGTAACTGGGCAATAGTGGTAAACAAGGACACCACTGTTGACTGTACTAACGGAACTAGACCGTACCTGTAACTTCGCTAGTCATGTAGTATTATGTCAGAAACAGGATGGGTACCAAAGTAGAATACATGGCGCGGGTTCAAATCTCTGTATATGAAGGAACGGCTTGAGATGGGGCATATGTAGTATGGGCTGCATACTGTTCCGGAGACTTGCTTACATTAGAATAGGAGCATCCTAGCCTTAGTTGATATTGCATTAGATTCTAGTCATAGCACTCACGAATACTTAAACTACACTGACACATTTGCCATGGTTGTATGTTTGTTTTGGGAGATTTGCTGCTAGTTATCAGCCTTAAACCGTCAGTGAATACTAACGTCTCCACTTCAATAGGTACTAGATCGCAGAAGTACAAGTGCGAGATTTAGGAGGACTCAAGGCAAGGAAAGCGAGGAGTCGATGTCATTTAAGTTCCGCTGTAATATTTATGTTGATTATCTAATTGTTGAAAAATACCCAAGTGGGAATTACCAAGTGTTGTTCTTCATTCATTGTATTCTGATGTAAATTGTTAAAAGTTGTAATACTTGGGATTGTAAAGGTATTATTGTAACACTCTTGTAATGTATTACAGTTGTATAACATTCAGACTTGTAATACATTTTTTGTTGAATAAAAAAAGTTTTAAATTTTTCTGTTTTTCTGTGTATTGTGACTAATTGAAGAAAAAATTCTGGCTTATGTCACGATTTCCCAGTATATGGAAATCGGGGCGTTACACGTAAGTTTGCCCCCGATCGACAACTGGCGATCAGGGAGGAAGTTGGAAAACTCCTCTCGGCACGATTTATTCAGGAGGCCAGCTACCCAGAGTGGTTGGCTAATGTGGTGATGGTGAAAAAGACGAGCGGCACGTGAAGAATCTGCATTGATTTAACAGACCTGAATAAGGCCTGCCCCAAAGACCGTTTCCACTCCCAAACATCGATGCCCTTATAGATGCGACAGCAGGGCATGAACTACTTAGCATCACGGATGCCTTTTTAGGATATAACCAGATAAGAATGTTCCCCTCAGACATACCGAAAACCGCTTTCGTAACCGACCATGGCCTTTATTGCTACCGGGTCATGCCCTTCGGGCTGAAGAACGTCGATGCCACTTATCAAAGGCTCGTTAATCAGGTCGTCATGGACCAGATCGGCTAGAACATGGAAGTGTATGTTAACGATATGCTCGTCAAAAGCCGTTCGGGCCACGATCATGTGGCTGACCTTGAAGAAGCTTTCGGGGTCCTGCGTTCTCACAATATGAGGCTCAATCCCTCCGAGTGCGCCTTCGGTGTATCCTCGGGGAAGTTCCTCAGATTCGTTGTGAGCCACCGTGGCATCGAAGCAAATCCTGAAAAGTTTCGAGCCATCCTCGACATGGCTCCTGTAATATCCCGAACGGATATTACCATATATAAATTATTATTTTATTATTATTTTATTATTATTTTATTTTTAATTCCAAAATTAGAATATTTTGGTGATTTTCACCCGGTTTGTCCATAGACATTATCTGTATCCAGATATCGGTCAGTATATATCCGTATTGTATCAAATTGATACCGTGATCTTCCGAACTAATAATAAAATTTATTTTATTATTATTTCCAAGATTTAATTATTTTATACGGATTATGCAAAGATTTTTCGATATACGGACGTATATGCACACGTACGAGTAGTATGTCGATTAGTGCATTATACGAATTGTGTGTTGTGTATTTTGGACAACACTTGCCTTGTTATGACAAACCTATTAGAGGGTTAGGGTTTGATTAGGAGGTTAAACCTAGGGTTACAAAGACATAAGAGATTAGGAGAAATTCTTCTAGAACAAACCCTCCTCCACATCAACTTTCCCTCACATAACACCTCCCCCACCTCCCACCTTCCTATAGGTATGGCCGGCCCATGTTTTAGGGGAGGGTTTTTGTGCAAATGTGAGTGTAATTTTGTACTTACCCCCTCCCATTCCCACCTATAAATACCCCTTCATTCTCCTCCTTCTCTCATTTTAGAAAACAAAAAGAAAGAAAGAAAGAAAGAAAGGAAAGGAAAAGAAAGAGAGAAAGTCTCATACTAATTTGAGAGTTCTCTTGTAGGTTTAGTAGAAGATTTCTAAAGCTAGGGGAAGGAGAAGTTTAGCTAGCAAGTTCTTCCACCAAAGTTAGATAAGGTGGGGGTTTCTTCACTTTGATTCTTTGTTTGTTTGTTTGTTTGTTTGTTTGTTTGTTGTTTGTTGTTTGACTTCTTCTTCTACCTTCTTGTTTTGTTTTATTTTTTTGGGTTGTTCTTATGGATGAGGGTGTGTATGTTGTAGTAAATAAAAGTAGTAAAGTAGTAGTAGTAACTAATAAATTTATAAAGATCATAGCTTTATTATTGAAGTTGTTGTTTGTATGTTATTGGACTAAAGAAATTCACATATTGCATAATGTTGGACATACAACCATGGTTGGTTGTAGGACTTGATTCACATAAGCATATGAACATTCATTTTACAACCATTGTGGGTTGTAGGACTCTTTATGAAACTTGGACTAATAAGAACATAAGTTCTAATAAAAAGATATTTCCTTGTAAACACTACTTGTAGAATTAATTAAAAAGATCTTTCTTTTATTTTAATCACTAGTTGTAATTAACTAAAAAGATCTTTCTTTTATTTTAATCACTAGTTGTAATTAACTAAAAAGATCTTTTTTTTATTTTCAATCACTAGTTGTAATTAATTAAAAAGATCTTTCTTTTATCACTAGTTGTAATTAATTAAAAAGATCTTTCTTTCATTTTTAATCACTAGTTGTAATTAATTAAAAAGACCTTTCTTTTTATTTTAAGCACTAGTTGTAGCTAATTAAAAAGATCTTTTCTTTTATTCTAATCACTAGTTGTAGTTAATTAAAAAGATCTTCTCTTTTTATTTTGATCACTAGTTGTAGAAATGATAAAAAGATCTTTATTTTCTTTTAATCACTAGTTGTAGTTAATTAAAGAGATCTTTCTTTTGTAAAGTAAAATAAATAAAAAATAATCTTTTCTTTATCACTAGTAATAAATAAGATTAGTAAGCAACTAAGTAGTAGTAAGCTAAAATAATAAGTAGTAGTATGTAATAAAATGAAGTAGTAGTAGCATGTATGCTAATTAATAAGGTAGTAGTAAGTTGTGTGTTGTGATCTTGATGATGATGAAGTAGTAGTAGTAGTAGTAAGTTGTATGTTATGTGTTGGTCAAAATAGAAGTAGTAGTAGTAGTAGATGGTTGTGTGTATGTGTTGATCAAAATAGAAGTAGTAGTAGTAGTAGAATGTTGTAGGATATTTTCTAAAAATATTCCTTTATGTTTTTGTGCTTAGAATATTGTAGGATCATTTCTAAAAATATTTAGAAGTCATATCCATGCTTAGTTAGTTGTAGGATTGCTTCTAAAAAATATTTAGAAGCCATTCTCATGCTACTAATGTTGTAGGACCATTTCTAAAAATGATTAGAAGCCATATTCATGCTACTAAGGTTGTAGGATCGCTTCTAAAAATATTTAGAAGCCATAATCCATGCTTAGTTAGTTGTAGGATTGCTTGTAAAAATATCCTACCATGTTTACCATGCTTAGTTAGTGGTAGCTTTGCTTCAAAAAATATTTAGAAGCCATAATCCATGCTTAGTTAGTTGTAGGATTGCTTGTAAAAATATCCTACCATGTTTACCATGCTTAGTTAGTGGTAGCTTTGCTTCTAAAAATATTTAGAAGCCATAATCCATGCTTAGTTAGTTGTAGGATTGCTTTTAAAAATATCCTACCATGTTTACCATGCTTAGTTAGTTGTAGCTTTGCTTCTAAAAATAATTAGAAACCATATTCATGCTACTTATGTTGTAGGATCATTTCTAAAAATAATTGGAAGCCATATCCATGCTTTATGTTTAGGAGGTTGTAGGACTTTTGCTAAAAAAATATCCTTCCATGACTCTATGATTAATTAGTTGTAGGATGTTTTATTAAAATTATCCTATCATGCTTTATGTTTAGGATGTTGTAGGACTCATTCAAAAAATACCCATCATGTTTAGTAACTCACTCATGCTAGAATTTTGTAGGATTCATTCCTAAAGTTTCCTATCATGGTTAATAATTTATTTATGATTAGAATGTTGTAGGATTCATCCTAGGAATTTCCTACCATGTTTAGTAGTTGTTTATGCTTAATGAAGATTCATGCTAGATAAGTGGTAGAAGAGTTGTATACCATGCTAGTTAATTATAGGTAATAGATATACCATGCTAGTTTTTAATTATAGGCAAGACCTATGCCATACTAGCTTAATTATAAGTAAGTTGTAGGTCATACTAGTTAGATTGTGAGTAAGTTGTATACCATGCTAGTTTATATGAATACTCATGTTTACATGGTACCCATGCTTAGATAAGTGTTTGTTCATGCTATGTTAGTGAATGATCATGATTCATGCTAAGTAAGTAGGTATCATGCAAATTATTGATCATATTAAGTTAATGATAGCCATACTATGACATTCATGCTTAGAGTAAAGAAACTACCCCTGGCTAGTTGTAGTGATTTATGTTGGGTTCTATACCATGCTAGAGTAATACTTGCTTAGAATGTTGTAGGAGTAGTGTTAGGACTACCTACTATACCTTGGAGCATTGCTTGCTCATACTAGTTGGGTGGTGGTGGTTAGTTATGATAAGTAGTAGGCTTCTATGCTCAATTTGTAACCTACGATTGACTATAGTGGACTTTGTGTTTAAGGTCGTTAGTGATTTTCATGCTTGAGCTCAATGTAGGCATAAGCATTAATCACATTCATACATAGGAATATCATGGTGGTTGTGTTATATGATTGATTGTCGTAGGAAGCTGCTTGTAATTGTATGCCATACTTAAGGCGCTATAGGTTGAAGTAATAAGGATTGGGAAGACCACTAGTGATAGTTGGTCCGATAAAGGCCGTTAGGTCGCCTTCGGATCCTTCCTTAGTGGAATACCGACCATAGAATATTAGTAGATTCTTCTGTTGCTTCTAACAATAGAAGATTAAGTTTGTTAGTAGGCAGGTTTGGTTGCTTCTAAGATTAATTACCTGTATGGTTGTTTGCACACGGTCGTGCTCGTACGTGGCTCGACTGGCCCGTACGTAGCCGTGGGTCTCATACGTAGCTTAGTCGGCTCGTATGTAGGTTGTTGTCTCGTACGCGGCCCGACCGGCCCGTACGTAGCTGTCGGTCTCATACACAGTTTATTTGGCCGGTATGTACGCGATTATCTCCTACGAGGCCCGCCTGGCCCGTAGGTAGTTATCGTTTCATACGTAGCTTATTGGCTCGTATGTGGTTGTTACTCGTGTATAGCTTGTTAGCTAGTACACAGTTCGTTGCGCTCGTCTAGGGTGATGTTACCACCCTAAGGGCTATCGACCATCAAGACATATGTTCTTACCCTAAGGAACTGTGGAGGAGTCACTCCTTGTGTACTGTCGAATCTTAACCAGGGTAGGTTAGTCGAGGACCGGAGTATAGACGGAATCCAAGTCTAGGGAAGCGGCGTGCATGTATATTCGCACGGCCAAAGTCTTGGATCGATGAGCCACGAACCGGGTCCTGAGGGATTCTGGTAAATCTAGGTTAAGCGGCCTAGTAGAGTTGCCTTGCGAAGCCTAATTTAAGGCCTAGCACGTTGTGTTATAATATCGTCATCCCTAGGATTGTTCGAGTCAGGGACATCACTAGGATAGTGACTTACAAGGATCAGTTTACTTAAACCCTTTTGCCGGGAGAGAGGAGTCAGTTGTAGGGGGCCCCGACACTAACTCGTCCCTTGAGGCAGATCATAGGTGGTGTATTGGGTTGTGCCTTCCTGTCAAAGGGATACGTACGGTGCCGTCTCACAAGTTGAGGACACGGGTTGCGTATCTCGCTCTGTTAATTCCTGAAGTACCGTGGCTGGGGTGCCACAGGATGCATTGGGCAGTCCTGCGTTTGCCAGACCCCAGAGGGTGCCACAGGGTAGGCTTTGCGCTACCCTGCGCTTGCGAAACCCTTTAGTTTGATTTTGTAATGACACCCGATACATTGGGTTTGTCTATTTTGAGCGAGGTCCGGTTAGCCGGGTCGCGGTGGCGAACATAGACACCACGGGCGAAATGCAACAGTGGCACATAACCACATCTGCAGCCTCGCGAGTCACGTGTAGTTGTCAGGAACAGGTTGTGTGCAATTAGAATTCATAACGCGGGTTTAATCCCTATATATGGAGAAACGGTTTGAGATGGAGCCGCATGTAGTATGGGCTGCATGTTGCTTTCGGAGACTTGCTGACATTAGAATAAGAAGCATCCTAGTTCTACCTTCCCGTCAAAGGGATACGTACGGTGCCATCTCACAGGTTGAGGACACGGGTTGCGTATCTCGCGCTGTTAATTCCTGAACTGCCGTGGGTGGGTGTCAGGAACGGGTTGTGTACAATTAGAACTCATAACGCGGTTTCAAATCCCTGACATTAGAATAGGGAGTGTCCTAGCTCTATTTAAGTATCGCATTAGAGTCTAGTCATAGCACTCATAAACACTTAAACTACACCAACACCATTGCTATGTTTGTATATTTTGTATACTGTTTGGAAGATTCGCTGCTATATGATCAGCCTTTAAGCGTCAATGAATACTGACGTCCCCACTTTCATAGGTACTGGATCGCCGAAGTACAAAGGCGAGATTCAGGAGGACTCAAGGCAAGGAAAGCAAGGAGTCAGGGTTATGTTTAGTTCCGCTGCAGTCTATGTACTGATTATGTATTAATTGAGAAGTACTCTGATGTAAGATGTTGAAGGTTGTAATACTTAGAAATGTAAAGGAAATATTGTAACTCTATTGTAAGGTATTATAGTTGAACAATATTCAGACTTGTAACACTTTGTGTATTGAATAAAAAGTTTTAAATTCTCCTGTTTTTCTGTGTATTGTGACTAATTGAAGAAAAGGTCTTGGCTCGTGTCACGGTTTTCCAGTATCGGAAATCGGGGCGCTACAGCTCCCCCAAGAAACACCAAGGAAGTGCAAAGGCTCACGGGACGACTGGCAGCCATCGGCCGTTTCCTCTCCAAATCTAGAGAGAAGTCGCTCCCATTCTTCAAAGCCCTAAGAGGGGCAAAAAGTTTCGAGTGGGAAACCCTCCAGCAGGAGGCATTCGACCAGCTGAAGGCATACCTCGCTAACCCACTGCTCCTCAGCAAGCCCGAGCCGGGCGAGCCCCTGTTCCTCTACTTGGCTACCACCCGAACACGTGCTCAGTGCCGTGTTGGTCAGGGAGGAGGACGGATCGTAGAAGCCCCTGTACTATGTTAGCAAGGTCCTGCATGACGCGGAATTCAGATACCCAAGGACAAAGAGAATCACTTATGCACTGATTATGGCAGCACGGAAACTCCGCCCCTACTTTCAGGCCCACTCTGTCCATGTTCTCACACATCAGCCTCTCAAGACAGTCCTTGACAAGCTCAAAAATTCTGTCCACCTCATCAAATGGTCAATCAAACTCATTCAGCACAACATCAGCTACCACCCTCGTATAGCAATCAAAGGCCAGACACTCACAGAATTCATTACTGAATGCACCATCCCCGAATCCCCAGAAATTTAGCAGGACGCCCCGACTAGGGATGCCAACGGCAACGGTTCTTCCTGCGAGGAAGGAAGTGGGGCGGGCATCATCCTCAGAGGTCCCGACGACTTTATCCTTCAGTATTCTCTTCGGCTCAATTTTCCAACCACAAACAATGAGGCAGAATATGAAGCTTTGACCGCGGAACTTACACTGGCCTACCGAGCAGGTGCGAGGCAAAATACAAGTCTTCAGTGACTCACAACTCGTGGTCAAACAGATCACCGGAGAGTACGAGGCCCGTGACCACCGAATGACCCAATTCTTGGCACGAGTAAAGCAGCTGCTGCAGCTTTTTATGAAGGCGGATGTCCATCGGATCCCAAGAGAACAAAATTGTCACGTCAACTCCTTGTCTAAACTCGCATTGTCTTCTCTCGGAGGATTAGACCGCACGATCCTAGTCGAGGTCCTTCTTAAGCCAACAATCGAAGAACTGAAAGTCTTCTACCTCACCAACGAAGATTCCACCGAGACGTGGATGAGCCCCATACATAGGTTCCTGACAATTGGCGAGCTTCCACTAGACCCGGCCACAGCATGAAGCATTCGGGTGCGGTCAAAAAATTCACCTTAATTGGGGGCGTACTCTTTAAATGCTCCTACACCATGTCGGACGGGAGACCCTATCTTCGCTGCCTAACACCATACGAGGCTAAGTACGCCCTGGAAGAACTACATGAAGGGATCAGGGGGTGCCATATGGGCAGTAGGTTGCTGGCCCGGAAAGCATTAATTCACGACTACTACTAGCCAACTATGCTACAATATGCTAAAAACCTCGTCCGAAGCTGTGGCCCCTGTCAGAGGTTCTCCCCCGTTAAACACTCCCCCCAAGCCAAGTTGAAGTCCCTCGCTAGTCCTCTGCCTTTTTCCATGTGGGGAATGGACCTGGTCGGCCCATTTCCACCGACAACCGGCCAGAGGCGATTCCTCATCGTGGCCATTGGTATATTTGATTCGATTATGCATACTTGGTTGATTTCTTTTGCTTCCGACTATGATTATTCCTCTGAGATGTTGTAAAGATTCTGAACAGCTTATGGATGATAAAAATCATTCACTGGGCTTAGTCATGTATCTGTATTCCGTATTTTCTTTTTGGAAAGTGGGGTGTGACAAGGTTTTTAGTGGTATCAGAGCCCAAGTTTGGCTAATGTATTAGTTGCCTAATATATTAGACAAGCTTGGCTCGAACTGGGATCGACTCAATATTTTACCAACCATGCATGCATAAATAAATTATTTATTATCAACCTTGATCTGGATGCTGATTGATTTTGGTTTTGTGTAGACTATGGCTCGTAGAGGTTCCACTTCTCGTCCCCAGGGAGACCAGCCTGGGATTGAGGCCGTCACCACCGTGCTTGAGCGGTTGATCAATATGCAGCAGAACCATAGTGATTTGGTGATGGCTGCTTTGGAAGCTGCTCGGGTTCTGCCACCCACTGTGCCTATGCAAGCAGCTCTTCCTTTCTATCCGGATACAGTCACGGACTCCATGAGGCTGCATTCTGACAGGTTTTCAGGCACTAAGATGCCTTTGGAGGCTGAATAGTGGTTGATTCGGACAGAGCAATTGCTTTTGGCAGCTAGGGTTGCAGATGCAGATCGAGTGGATGTGGTAGCCATCCAGCTGGTAGACATGGCTCATATCTGATGAAGGTCCGAGTCCGTAAGGCTCGAACGACCGATCACTTGGGCCACTTCCATTAGGTGCTTTTTGGAGAAATTCTTTCCTAGGAGCACTAGAGTGGAGATGGAGCAACAATTCTTGGCTCTGAAATAGGTTGGTCGTTATTTCTAGTAATGGAATTTTGTTACATATTGTCCATGCAATGTTGTAATATCAAACTTTCTTGAAATAGGAATCCAAGTCTGTGGATGAGTACGAAGCTGAATTTACTAGACTCAGCCACTTCGCTACCGTTCTTGTGGCAAACGAAGAGGACAGGGCTCGTAGATTCATATTGGGACTTTCTCGAGACATCAAGGTACATCTTGTCTCCCTTTGCTTGCATACTTATGCTGAAGCTCTCGAGGCAGCTCGAGCTCTGGAGCAGGCTCGTGGTAGATTGGCTCCTCCCCAGCGGACTATTCCACACTCTGCTATTGTTAGGCCTTCTGGTGGGCCAGTTCGGAGTCCTGTCCCAACCCCTCCGGTCAGGGCAGCTCCTTACTCTTCTGCTGGTTCCCAGAGGAGTGGTTTTTGTGACTTCTGTTAGTTGGCTGGGCATGAATGCAGGGAATGTAGGCGAGCCAATCGCCGATGCTTTAGGTGTGGCTCTACTGATCATTCAATGCGAGATTATCCGTAGCCGCAGCAGCAGTTGGCTCTTCTAGCTAGGGGTCCCGTTCAGCAGGTGGCCCCAGCTCTTGGTCCAGTCAGGCCACTGCTTCCTCCTCAGCACCAGATTTCGGTCAGAGGACCGTTGTTCCGAGGAGAGGTTAGACTTTCAACCTGACTGCTGTAGAGGATGAGTCAGCTAAGTGTGTTGTTGAAGGTATATTTTATTTATTATTTGTTATTTTATTGTCTCTCTTTTGCTTCTTTTCATTTCTCTTGCATTTGTTTCTTTCATGTTATCTTTCTGCATTTTTTTTCCTTACCCCTGTGCAACAATTCCTTGTTCTCTTATCCTTTGATTCTATCTTAGGTGTTGTCCTTGTTTGCACTTTTCCTGCTCTTGTTCTTTTTGATTCCAGGGTAACCCATTCTTTTGTCTCCTCTCAATTTGTGGCTTGCCATCAGTTGGAGTGCAGCAACATGTCAGAGGCTTGGAACATTGTGACAGGTGGTGGTGTTGTCATTTATTTCCGGGAGTGCAGGCAATGCCCCATGATTATTGGTAGTGCAGATTTCAAAGCCAATCTGATTGTAATTGGGAATTCAGGATTCGATGTTATTCTAGGTATGGATTGGTTGGGTAAAACCCATGCCATTTTTGATTGTCGTACTAAGAAAGTTGTGTTCCAAATTTCAGATCGCGCAGAGTTTGAGTTCCATGTCGGGGAGTCTTCCCTTGGCCGAGCTGCAATTGATCCGGAGGTTTGTACGATGGAATTGCATTTAGGCTGTGAGGCTGTGCCTCTAGTGGTTCGGGATTTCCTAGATGTCTTTCCAGAGGAGTTGCCTGGCTTACCCCCTGATAGGGATGTAGAGTTCGATATTGAAGTTCAACTAGGTACGGTGCCTATATCGAAGAGTCCCTACAGGATGGCACCGGTTGAGTTAGCAGAACATAAGGTGTAGATTCAGGAGTTTCTTGGTTTGGGGTTCATTAGACCTAGTGTTTCGCCTTGGGGTGCTCCAGTCCTTTTTGTCAACAAGATGGATGGTAGTCTTTGACTGTGTGTGGATTATCGGAAACTAAACAGTGTTAATGTGAAGAACTGGTATCCGTTGCCCAGGATCGATAATTTGTTTGATCAGTTGAGTGGTGCTGCTGTTTTCTCGAAGTTGGATCTTCGTTCTGGGTATCATCAAGTCTAAGTGAAGGCAACTGATGTACAGAATAATATTTTCAGGACCAGATATGACCACTATGAGTATCTTGTGATGCCGTTCGGGGTTACGAACGCGCCTTCTGTATTCATGAGTCTTATGAACCGGGTCTTTTCTTAATTCTTGGATATATTTGTGGTGGTCTTCATTGACGATATTTTGGTGTATTCTCAGAATCGGGAAGATCATGCTGAGCATCTTAGAGTGGTTCTGTAGACTTTAAGAGAGAATTAGCTCTATGGGAAACTCAGCAAGTGCGAGTTCTGGCTCGACAGGGTTTCTTTCTTGGGGCACATTGTCTCTGGTGATGGTATTTCTGCAGATCCGGGCAAGGTTAAGGCTGTGAAGGATTGGCCAATTCCCAAATCAATTTCAGAGGTCATGAGTTTTCTTGGTTTGGCCGGCTATTATCGAAAATTTGTCTAAGAATTTTCGAAGATAGCGGGACCATTGACTAAGATGAATGGGAAGGAACAAAAGTTTTTGTTGATCTGTGATGAACCCAATAATATTCACATTTAGGAGCAATGATCTTAGTGCAATTAGACATTTAAATGCTCTATATGTGGTAATTTACTCTTCTTTTCTCTTTTCCATAGGAAACAGCCTAAAAGCAGCAAACGAAGCAGAATCAAGACTAATACAGACTGAAAGGATGATTACACAGAAACTGCAGAGCATCAGTCGACTGGTTCTTCGAACAGGCGACTGGACAGAGAGGTTGAAGCTGCTCGGAGCACGTGGTTAGCAAAAAAGGAAGAAAAGAAGAAAAGAGAAAGAAATAAAACGCAGATCAAATAAGGAAAGAAATAAACGAAAGAAGATGACTTTTCTGCAAAAAGTGCAAACCCTAACTCTCTTCCCGTATTCTATAAATATCAACCACGAGGCATTATTCGGGGGGACGGAAGGAAAGAGGAGATCAAGTACTCAGAAGGGAACGAGACAGTCGACTGTGTGACAGCCAGTCGACCTATCTGGCCGAACATCATCAGTTTATTTCTTCTCTTTTCCAATCTTTATTTTAATCATGTATTCAAAACTGTTAGTCAATAAAAGTCTTATTATGTGGAACTAATTTCATAGTTGGGTAGATTGAAACCGTAGTCATGTAATGCTAAATTCTTCTGAATGCTTCTCTAGTACTTATTGATTGAACCTGACTGAATTGGTATAGATTTATAATAATCAAACTTGTTCAGAAGTTCTAAGAGCAGTCGACTGAGGGTGACAGCAAGTCGACTGCCATGCAGAACCTGAGTTTACCAAGTTTGCGTATTATAAGTCTGGATCTGTTATATGAGCATAGAGACGACCCGTATCTCGTGCCCATAGTTTGTAACACAGGAATCTTTAGGGGTTCTCGGTTTAATCAACTTGAAGGATCTAGATCTGATACCAATTTCTAGAACTTCGAGTGTTTGTTCGTTTCCATTGTTCCTATGTTTTCCTTAAGTGCAACTTAGTAGATACCATGCTAAATACTTAAAGAAAGAAACGAATTAGAGTAGATACCATGCCTAATTCTTGGCCTTGGGAAACATTAACTTTAAGGAGTAGATACCATGCCCTTAAAGGAACAAACATGAGTAATTAGAGTAGTATAGAAAGTGACTTAGCATTATTGACTATAGGTGGAGATCAAAAACCCAACCACTTAATAGATATTTGTGATTCAGAACTACTTGATATAGTTTTTAATCTCTTCATTTCTTTTAGAACAACACTTCAAGATTCTTATTTCTTTTTATTGGTTAGTAAGTTAATTTCTACAATCTCTGTGGGATCGACCCTTGCTTGTCACTACGCTTCTATAAACGATTCGTACACTTGCGAGGTTTTAATTTGTGTCTAGTTCATCTATTTATTTAGATCATCTAGATTGCACAACAGTCTGATGATTGCAGTGAAGCTTTTGTTGAGTTGAAGAACAGATTGACATAAGCACCTGTGTTGACTATTTTAGATGGTTCAGGCAGATTTGTAATTCACTGTGATGCTTCTGGTAAGGATTTTGGAGCAGTTCTGATGCAGAAGGGCCGAGTCGTTGTGCATGCATCGAGGCAGTTGAGGCTACATGAGAAGAACTATCCGACTCATGACTTGGAGTTAGCCGCAGTGATCTATGCTTTGAAGCTATGGAGACATTATTTACTGGGAGACCGAGTGGAGATCTTTACAGACCATAAAAGTCTCAAGTATGTCTTCACCCAGAAGGTGTTAAACATGAGGCAAAGGCATTGGTTGGAACTTATGACTGATTATGACATCAGTTTGCAATACCATCCTGGTAAAGTAAACTTGATTGCAGATGCTTTGAACAGGAGACCAACAGTTATGTTCTTGACTCAGCAGAGGGATCTGATTGAGCAGATGCGGAGGTTGGAGTTGGATGTTTTGTTGCCGAGTTCTGGTCGGAGTTGTTTGGTGCTCCAGCTTTAGTCATCTCTTGTTGATAAGATCAAAGAGGCGCAGGTTGGTGATGTGCAGTTGCAGGGTTTTCGAGCTGAGGTTGAGTCTGGGTCCACGACGTACATGGTTATTCATGCTGATGGATCGCTTCATTTTGGGACTAGGTTGTGTGTCCCGAAGGGTGAAGTTCGTCAAAGGTTGCTTGAAGAAGCCCACCAGTCATCCTATTCTATCCATTCCGGAGGTACTAAGATGTATCGGGATTTGAAGCTTCATTTCTGGTGGCATGGTATGAAGAGGGCTGTGGCTCGGTTTGTTGCTCAGTGTTTGATCTGCCAGCAGGTTAAGACAGAGCATCAGAGGACTGCTCGACTTCTTCAACCGCTTCCTATTTCGGAGTGGAAGTAGGAACATTTCACTATGGATTTTGTAACTGCTTTGCCAAGGAGTCCCAAGGGTCATAATGCCATTTGGGTGATTATCGACCGTTTGATGAAGAGTGCTCACTTCATTCCTTTTCGTGTTGGACAGTCTACTGATAGCCTAGCTGAGAAGTACATGCAAGAGATTGCCAGACTTCATTTGGTTCTAGTCAGTATTGTATCCGACCAGGATACGAGATTCAGATATCAGTTTTAGGAGTCTTCAGAGCAGTTTGGGGAGTAAATTAAAGTACAGTACAGCTTTTCATCTCTAGACCGATGGACAATTAGAGAGGACCATCCAGATTCTTGAGGACATGTTGAGGTCCTATATGCTTCAGTTCCGTGGATCATGGGAGGACCATTTGCATCTCGTAGAGTTCTCGTACAATAACAGCTTTCAGACAGTCTTAAAGCTGCACCGTTCGAGGCACTTTATGGGTGGAAGTACAGATCACCAGTGTGCTGGGATGACATTGGTGAGAGGAAGTTGTTGGGTCCAGAGTTGATCACCAGGACAGTTGATGCAGTGATTCAGATCAGGAAGCATTTGCAGGCAGCTCAGGATAAGTAGAGACGATGGACTGATGTCTATTGGAGAGCTTTGGAGTTCGAGGTTGGTGACCATATTTTCCTAAAGGTATTGCCGTGGCGCGGTGTCATTCAGTTTGGTTGTGGGGGCAAGCTTAGCCCTAGGTTTATTGGACCATTTGATATTATGGAACGAATAGGCCGGGTGGCCTATCGTCTTGCATTGCCTCCAGCTTTATCAGGAGTGCACGATGTTTTCCATGTCTCACAACTCAGGAGATATATCCGAGATGAGAGCCACGTGATCGACTATTTTGAGTTGACCATTAGGCCGAATTTGACTTGTGAGATTCCGCTAGTTGCTATTGTAGATAGGCGGGAGAAAGTGCTTAAGAACAAGGTCATCAAGCTGGTTGGTGTTTCTTGGAATCCTCACTCGCCGGGTGAGTCGACTTGGGAGCTGGAGGAGGAGATTCAGCAGAAGTTTTCTCATTTGTTTGAGTTGTTTTGTTTTGTTTTTTCTTTTCTTTTTGGGGTTACCTATGTATCTTTTTGTTGAATTTCGAGGACGAAATTCTTCTTGTTAGGTGGGTAGGTGTAACCCCTTTGTTTCATTTTGTGTATTTTTGAGTGTATTTTTTTTCTTTTAGTGTATTTCGCTCTTGTATCCTTTTCTTGAACTGTATATTGGACCTTTTGTTTCAATATATTTATTTTTATTTTTATCTTTTTTTTATTTGAATTCTTGATTTGGTTGTCTCCTTTTGATTCGTATCTTTGTGCTCGTGCCATTATTTTTGATTCTCATTGTTAAATTTATTTTTATTTCCATTTTATTATTTTAATTTATTCATGGTTGCCCTATCATTTTTTTGATCTCTTGGATCCCAAGACTCATTTGATACTTATACCCAATTATACTTCAACCCAATTATTACTAATAGCCATTAATTACCCATTATCAGATCAATTTTACCCAACCCACTACCTATTACTCATTTCCTCAATATTCAACCTATGCCCAGTTTAAACCCATACACTAAATTACCAATTGAACTCATTCTGTGCCCATTATATAACCTGACCTCCTAATTACCCATTAGCCTAACCACTAAATAATCCTATTCCTAATTTTCGGGTGCACCCAATGAAGCCCACCCGATCTGTACCATAGCCTAACCCTAAACTCCCCCTTAAATACTACCCTCTCCTGTGCATGCTCCTATTTGTTGATTCTTGATTTTGATGATTACAACACAATGCAAAGTTGTTGTGCTACTTCTCATATATTGCAGGTTGTATGATACACAAAGGCCTCAAACCAAATTGATCAAGCAAGCCACAAGGTTCTAAAGCTGACGAATGATCAAGCAAAGCTTCATACAAAGACAATAGCTAAAGCTTCACTCAAGACTCAAGACTTAAGTCAAGACCAAAGCTTCAATGTCTTATAGTTTGTGTGTCTTGTAAAATAAATGTAATTTTTCTCCTTATTGAGTCTTAGATTGATGTACAGCCTTGTCACACACACACACTCACACATAATTTTATAATTGTGTATTTTACAAAATTTAAAGGTCGAAACAGTTTGAATTAGATCAACCATTTAGTACCAGTCGACTGCCGATAACGACCAGTCGACTGAACCTGTACAAATGTAATATCCCGAACGGATATTACCGTATATAAATTAATATTTTATTATTATTTTGTTTTAATTCCAAAATTAAAATATTTTGGTGATTTTTCACCCGGTTTGTTCATAGACATTATCTGTATCCAGATATCGGTCAGTATACATCCGTATTGTATCAAATTGATACCGTGATCTTCCGAACTAATAATAAAATTTATTTTATTATTATTTCCGCGATTTAATTATTTTTATACGGATTATGCGAAGATTTTCGGTATACAGACATATGTGCGCACGTACGAGTAGTATGTCGATTAATACATTATACAAATTGTGTGTTGTGTATTTTTGGACAACACTTGTTTTGTTATGACAAAACCTATTAGATTGTTAGGATTTATAAGTGTTTAACCTAGGTTAAGTATGCATGAGAAGGTTAAGAAAACCCTTCTAGAAACCCTTACATAACACCTCCCCCACATAACACCTCCTCCACCTCACCCCTACCCTCCTAGGAGTATGGCCGGCCCACCTTTTGTGGGAGGGATTTTGTGAATTTGTGTGCATACACATTTGCACTTTCCACCCTTCTCCCCTCCTATAAATACCCCCTTCCTCCACATTTGTCTCATTTTAGAAAGATCAAAAAGAAAGAAAGAAAGAAAGGAAAAGAAAGAGAGAACCTCATGTTAACTTGAGAGTTTTGTTTTGTAGGTTGTTAGAAGCTTTCTAAAAGCTAGGGGAAGGAGAAGGTTGAGCTAGCTAGTTCTTCCTACAAGTGAACCAAGGTGGGGGATTCTCCATATTTGTTTGTTGTTTGTTGTTTGTTTGTTGTTTGTTTGTTGTTTGTTTATGGTTGTTTTGATGTTCTTCTTCTTCTTACCCTCCTTGTTTACTTTCTTTTTGGTATGGTTGTTTTGAGTAAGAATCACATAAAAATGAAAACAAATGGACATAAAGATCAAATCTTTGTAGTGGTAGTTGTTGTTTGTGTTTTGGACATAAGGCATATGGACTTGAACATACAACCGTGTGGGGTTGTAGGACTTGATATGAACTATACATAAAGCATATGAACCATTTTATACAACCATTTTTGGTTGTAGGACTTGTATTAAACTTGGACTAAAAAGATAAGCATATGGTTGGACCAAATAAAAAGATCTTTTCTTTTATAATCACTAGTTGTAGAATAAATAAAAAGATCTTTTCTTTTATAATCACTAGTTGTAAAAAGATCTTTTCTTTTATAAACACTAGTTGTAGAATAAATAAAAAGATATTTTCTTTTATAATTACTAGTTGTAGAATAAATAAAAAGATCTTTTCTTTTATAAACACTAGTGATAATAAATCAATACTAATAAAGACTAGTAGACAATTAAGTAGTAGCATGTTAAAATAAAGTAGTAGTAGTATGTTGATTAAATAAAGTAGTAGTGGTATGTTGATAAAATAAAGAAGTAGTAGTAGTAGTAGATAGTTGTATGTTGTGTTCTTGATTAAAATGAAGTAGTAGTAGTAGTAGTAGTAGATAGTTGGGTGTTATGTTCTTGACTAAAATAAAGTAGTAGTAGTGGTAGATAGTTGTATGTTATGTTCTTGGAGTAGTAGTAGTAGTAGATAGTTGTAGATGTTTATTTTATGTTCATAAAGTAAATACCATGCTAAGATTGTATTAGATTAATTTAATTATGCTTAGAATGTTGTAGGATTCATTCTAAAAATCCTATCATGTTTAGATTAGTATAAATGATGCTTAGAATGTTGTAGGATTCATTCTAAAAATTCTATCATGTTTAGATTAGTATAAATGATGCTTAGAATGTTGTAGGATTCATTCTAAAAATCCTATCATGTTTAGATTAGTATAAATGATGCTTAGAATGTTGTAGGATTCATTCTAAAAATCCTATCATGTTTAGATTAGTATAAATGATGCTTAGAATGTTGTAGGATTCATTCTAAAAATTCTATCATGTTTAGATTAGTATAAATGATGCTTAGAATGTTGTAGGATTCATTCTAAAAATCCTATCATGTTTAGATTAGTATAAATATGCTTAGGATGTTGTAGGATTCATTCTAAAAATCCTATCATGTTTAGATTAGTATAAATATGCTTAGAATGTTGTAAGATCCATTCTAAAATTCCTACCATGTTTAGATTAGTTTAATGATGCTTAGAATATTGTACGATTCATTCTAAAATTATCTACCATGTTTAGATGTATTATTTATGATTAGAATGTTGTAGGATTCATTCTAAAAATCCTATCATGTTTAGATTAGTATAAATATGCTTAGGATGTTGTAGGATTCATTCTAAAAATCCTATCATGTTTAGATTAGTAGAAATATGCTTAGAATGTTGTAGGATTTATTCTAAAATTACTCATCATGTGTAGGAATGATATACATGTTGTAGGATTGATGCTAATTAATTTACCATGTTTAGAAGTATATATATATACTTAGGAAAGCTATATATTCATACTAGTAGTTATCCATGCTTAGTAAGATATTCATGCTTAGTAGTATACCATGGTAGTTTAATTTATCTATGCTTAGATAATTGTAGGAAAGCATATACCATGCTAGTTTAATTTATCTATGCTTAAATGATTGTAGGAAAGCATATACCATGCTAGTTTAATTTATCTATTCTTAGATAATTGTAGGAAAGCATATACCATGCTAGATTAAATTATCTATTCTTAGATAATTGTAGGAAAGCATATACCATGCTAGTTTAATTTATCTATGCTTAGATGATTGTAGGAAACCTTATACCATGCTAAGTTTAATTTATCTATTCTTAGATAATTGTAGGAAAGCATATACCATGCTAGATTAAATTATCTATTCTTAGATAATTGTAGGAAAGCATATACCATGCTAGTTTAATTGATCTATGCTTAAATGATTGTAGGAAAGCATATGCCATGCTAGTTTAATTTATCTATTCTTAGATAATTGTAGGAAAGCATATACCATGCTAGATTAAATTATCTATTCTTAGATAATTGTAGGAAAGCATATACCATGCTAGTTTAATTTATCTATGCTTAGATGATTTTAGGAAAGCATATACCATGCTAAGTTTAATTTATCTATTCTTAGATAATTGTAGGAAAGTTGTATACCATGCTAGATTCATTTATTTATACTTAGATTGTAGTAGGAATCATTATACACGTTTATAATGTTGTAGGATTGATGTTTAATTAACCTACCATGTTAGAACATTGTAGGAGTATTATGGTAAGTGGTTATGTTATGTACCATAATTAGATTGTCATGGATAGATGCTTGCAATTGTATGCCATGCTTAAAGTACTATAGGATGAAGTAATAAGGGTCGGGAAGACCACTAGTAATAGTTAGTCTGATAAAGGCTGTTATGTCGCCTTCGGTCCTTCATTGGTAGAATACCGACCATAGACTATTAGTAGATTCTTCTGTTGCTTCTAATAATAGAAGATCAAGTTTGTTAGTAAGCACGTTTGGTTGCTTTTGAGATTGATTACCTGTATGGTTGTTTGCATATGGTTGTGCTCGTACGTGGCTCGACTGGCCCGTATGTAGCTGTGGGTCTCATACGTAGCTTATTTGGCTCGTATGTAGGTTGTTGTCTCGTACGCGGCTCGACCGGCCCGTGCGTAGCTGTTGGTCTCATACGCGGCTTATTTGGCTGGTATGTACGTGGTTATCCCCTACAAGGCCCGCCTGGCTCGTAGGTAGTTAGTATTTCATACGTAGCTTATTGGCTCGTATGTGGTTGTTACTCGTGTATAGCTTATTAGCTAGTACACAGTTTGTTGTGCTCGTCTAGGGTGATATTACCACCCTAAGGGCTATCGACCATCAAGACATATGTTTTCTTACCCTAAGAAACTGTGGAGGAGTCACTCCTGGTGTACCGTCGAATCTTAACCATGGTAGGTTGATCGAGGACCGGAGCATAGACGAAATCCAAGTTTACGGTAACGGCATGCATGTATATTCGCACTGCCGAAGTCTTGGATCGATGAGCCACGAACCGGATCCCGAGGGGTTCCGGTAAGTCTAGGTTAAGCAGCCTAGTAGAGTTGTCTTGCAAAGTCTAAATTAAGGCCTAGCATATTGTGGTTATAATATTGTCCTCTCTAGGAGTGTTCAGGGCTAGGGACATTATTAGGGTAGTGACTTATAAAGATCATTACTTAAAACCTTTGCCGGAAGAGAGGAGTCGGTTGTAGGGGGCACCTTATGACTAACTCGTCCCTTGAGGCAGACCAGGTGGTGTTATCGGGTTGTACCTTCCCGTCAAAGGGATACGTACGGTGCCGTCTCACAAGTTGAGGACACGGGTTGCGTATCTCGCGCTGTTAATTCCTGAAGTACAGTGGCTGGGGTGCCACAGGATGCATTGTGCAGTCCTGCATTTGCCAGACCCCAGAGGGTGCCACAGGGTAGGCTTCGCGCTACCCTGCGCTTGCGAAACCCTATAGTTTGATTTTGTAATGACGCCCGATACATTGGGTTCGTCTATTTTGAGAGAGGTCCGGTTAGCCGGGTCGCAGTGGCGAACATAGACACCACTGGCGAAATGCATTAGTGGGACTTGACCCCATCTGCAACCTCATAAGTCACTTGTAGCTGTCAGGAACAGGTTGTGTACAATTAGAATTCATAACGCGGGTTCAAATCCCTATATATGAAGAAACGGCTTGAGAAGGGTCGCATGTAGTATGGGCTGCATGTTACTTCGGAGACTTGCTGACATTAGAATAGGAGCATCCTAGTTCTATTTAAATATCGCATTAGAGTCTAGTCATAGCACTCACGAACACTTAAACTACACCAACACCATTACTATATTTTATATGTTGTTTGGGAGATTCGCTGCTATATGATCAGCTTTTAAGCGTCAGTGAATACTGACGTCCCCACTTCCATAGGTACTGGATCGCCGAAGTACAAAGGCGAGATTCAGAAGGACTCAAGGCAAGGAAAGCAAGGAGTCAGTTTTATGTTTAGTTCCGCTGCAGTATATGTATTGATTATCTATTAGTTGAGAAGTACTCAAGTGAGAGTTACCAAGTGTTGTTCTTCATTCCTTGTACTCTGATGTAAGATGTTGAAGGTTGTAATACTTAGAAATGTAAAGGCATTATTGTAACTCCATTGTAATGTATTGCAGTTGTATAATGTTCAAACTTGTAATACATTGGGTATTGAATAAAAAGTTTTAAATTCTCCTGTTTTTCTGTGTATTGTGACTAATTGAAGAAAAGGTCTTGGCTCGTGTCACGGTTTCCTAGTGTATGGAAATCGGGGTGCTACAACAAAACTGTCAGAACTTCTTCAAACTCTGACCAGTCGACTTATAACGGTAACCCAGTCGACTGTTCAAGCCGTTTCGACAATTTACTGATTTCAAAACTTGTACTTTCGAATTCAAAAAGTCATATCTATTTTTAATCAGTTGTAGGAACTATTTCTACAACGTTCCAGGAATTCTACTTTATAAATAGAGCCTTAGGATCACCATGGAAAGGCCCCAAGAATTTTTGAGAAAAAGTTTAAGTATTTTGCTTTCAAAGAAAAAGTTTTTATACAAAGTACTGTAATCTCTTAGTCTTGTTTTCTGATTTCAGTCCAGCATAATATTGAATTCGTTTTGGACTGAATTCAGAAGTTGACCAAATAACCACGTACAAAATCATAATCACAACAAGGCTATTGGTTGATTGTAACATCTTTTATTATTTTCTTGTCCTCTCGGTTGGAGAGTAGGACTCTAGGTTATAGAGTCAGGTTTTCACTCTTGGTGGAAGAGTGGGTTGCTCTCTCTAGGTGTGAGAGAGGACTACGGGTTGGACAAGGTTGTTGTCTAATGCCATAAGGTATTCTTGTACATTTTCAAGAATAGTGAAAAATCTCAAGTGGGTTGCTTGGGGACTGGATGTAGGTCGGGAGGACCGAACCAAGATACATCGTGTGTACTCTGTGATTGGAATCTCTGTGGTTGTATCTCTTTGAACTTTTTCATTACTTGCATTTCTGTTTACTCTAAATCTTTCTGGTAAGTCGACTGGATATCCATTCTAAGTCGACTGATCAGACTGATAACAAATGTTTCAAAAACTCTTCTGGCGAGTCGAATGTCTCTCTTATTTAAGTCGACTTATCAGACTAGTCTAAACTACTCTTCCACTCTGACGCCCCAGTCGACTGATATCTCTTTTATAGTCGACTGGACAGAAGATAACTATCAATTCCGCAATTAATTTTTGATACAACACTATTCACCCCCCCTTTAGTGTATCTTGCCTTGCCTACAGGATCCAACACTATTCACCCTACCTCCAGCCGCAACCCATCATTACCGTGCTCTCTCCCTCTTTCCCGTCTGCTTCCTGCTCTCAACCTCTCCTTGGTTCTCCCTGACTTCGGCGTGACACCCTCTCGACGATAAGCCGCAACAGCACTCCCTCGCTATCCGTTCCCCGGTGCCGTGCAGTCGTCCTCCCAAAGCCGAGGATCCCCCGTGCTTCCCCTCCGACGACTGTGGACAGCCCTGACATCAGCGGCAGCAACTATCCCATTGTGTTCGACGTCGCGTGCTCCCCGATGATCCATTGTCCCTCCGCTCGCTCTTCCTTGCACATGCGTGGTTTTGCACGTGCTGATTTGGGTGTTGGTTCGTTGTTCGTTGGTGGGTTCGTGTTGGTTGCGAGTTCTGTTCGTTGGAGTTCGTTGCCCGGGAATCCGTTTCTGTTATTCTTGCTTTTGTTGGTCGTCGTTTTCGTCTCCGGTTAAGACAAGTAACTTGTACTCAATTCCTTTGTACGATACAAGTCATAAATTCTGCTTGTAGAGTAGAAAGGTTGTAGAGACAACTCGTGCGTGATGTATGTTTGATGAGTATTGTCTCTATAGTGCTATTGACCATAGTTGCCTCATGACACAAACTTGACATGAAACAACTTAGGTTTTGACCGTTCTTGATGTGATTATATTTGTGAGGCAATTATGAGAATTTGTGTGTTTGTTTAGATCCATGTGATATACTTGTTGTGGATTTGCCATAAACCCTATTTGATATACCCTATACCATGTTGTGGACTTTTGTGGACTTTTGATATACCCTATACCATGTTGCTTGGACATCTAGTAAACTATATTTCATGTTTGGTTATGATTTGAATGAGTTTTATATGATCTAATTGATTTTTCACATGAAGGATATTTTCAGTTTTGATCAGTATTTAGACCCTATTAAGGTAGTATTTGAAAATATTTTGTGAACTTGATTTGTAGAGAATTTTGTCTATTTTCTAACCCTTTTGACGGATCTCAGATTCGATTTACGAGTTGTGAGTTATGTCTATTTTACTACTGAGGTATAGAAAGATTTCCAGAATGCGTTTTCTGTGAATTCTGAAGAGTAATCTATTTTTATTCTGATGTTAAAATTATTATTTTAATCTAAAATTTTGCTCAGTATTTATACACCTGATTGGGATTAACCCTGAATTTTTGTGAATTTATCTGATGAGTTTTACAAGCCATTTTATGTTTCCAAACAAGTACTATACTAGCAGATTTTCTCGCGGTTCTGTAAAGAACCTGATTTTCGAACTAATTCTACTTGCAGTTTCTAAAATATTTCTGAATATGAAAGTTAGAATACTATATCTATTTTATCACCCTTTTGGTGGATTTAGATTTCGATTTATGGTTTGTGAGATATAGCTGTTTTCGTACTGCAGTGTTTGCGATGTCAGAATTACAAAACTGTCGTGTCTTGTTGTTTTCTGATTTTACTTGATTACCTTACTTTTGTTGGAAAATTATGAAACTTGTTTTTCTGTTACTACACATATCGGGGAATACCCCAGATTTTTCATGGATTTAGTTAATGAGTTTTCATGCTGTTTTCCTGACTTTGAATACAAACTACTGATTTCTAGCTTAATATAAACTACTGATTTTGGCCGGGTGTCTATTTTCCAGATTTTTTGACGGATTCAAATTTGTATTTTTGTAGCAACGGGAATCTCAGTTTTAATGTAGCACTGTCTTGCTGTCCCGAACTAGAATTTTCGTTGTATTATCCTGTTATGAGTTATCTTTCACCTGAACATGTTTATTCTTCATCCTGAACATGTTACTTGTTTATATCATGTTATTCTTGACCTCTTTGCAACACATACATGCATGTTTGGTAATAATAACAAAATAATCAAGCCGGGGTTAAGGGAAAGATCTTGTAGTGGAAAATATAGAAATGTGTACTGAGAAGAGGACCTGTGTCCTGCCTGTTACGTGTTCATGACTACATGATTCACGGTCCTGCTTACCTGATTACCAGACTGCATGCTTCCCTATAGGAATGTGTACTCGGAAGAGAACCACTATGTTCTTCCTGTTCCTGTACCTGACTGCATACTTCCCTATAGGAAGGTGTACTCGGAAGAGATCCACTAGGTTCTACCTGTTCCTGTTATTCCTGTTATTCTGATCCCAGATTACACTTCCCTATGGACACCACTACGAAATCTAAACGTAACTTGTTTAAATGTAGCAACCATGTAGTAAAAACCGGGATGCATGAAGTGCTACCTAGATAGTAATAATACAAGACTTGACATAACCTGATACCTGTTGCATGATTACTTGTACATGTTCACATGTTTACCTGTATACCTGATTACCTGTACCTATTCACATGTTTACCCGTATACCTGATTACCTGTTTACCTGTCACATGTTTACCTGTTTACCTGCTTGCTTGACACTTAAGACATGTTACCTGTACTTGTTAATATACCCTGCTACTTAATTCTGTTTGCTTGATTCATGTCAGATATTCTATTCTGTTGACATGCTTATACCACTGTCATGCCCCGCTTCCCAAAATAGAATACGGAATACGAATACGCGACAAAAGTCCAGCGAATGATTTTCATCATCCATAAGATGTTCAAGAATATTTACAACATCTCATGAAATAATCAGAGTCGGAAGCAAAAGTATCAACCAACATGCACATATGAACCAAAATACCAACAAGAGTACTTGAAACCAAATATATAAATCTTGAATAGTCATGATCTGAATAAGTCAAACTCCTGGGTCACATTGCCCAAATACAAGAATAAATCTAAGTATCAAAATACAATATTGTTCAAGCAAGAAAACAAGAAATAATGATAATAAAATCCATCACTAGTACTTCATTTCACCGATACCATCTGGAACCTGTTCTCCAAAATCTGCAATTCAACAATTGCAGGAAAGAGGAAAAGAGAAAACAAGTACCCGTCAATTGCAAGTTACGGGCCGCTTGTAATGCAGGATACAAGTACATGGGGAAAAACTAACTAACAACATGGTATAAGCATGATAACTAAACATAACAACTAGCATGATAAGGTGAACAAGTACAAGTGGCAAGTCTCAAGTGTCAAGTGAACAAGTGTCATGTAAACAAGTAACGAGTGTCAAGTATCATGTAAACATGTATCAAGTAGTCAAGTGTCATGTATCATGTAGTCAAGTATCATGTAGTCATGTATCATTTTCAAGTAATCAAGTATCAGGAATCAAGTGATCAAGTATCATGTACAGGTATCAGGTAACAAGTATCATGTAACAGGTATCATGTATGTCAAGTCTTATATTATTATTATCTAGGTAGCACTTCATGCGCCCCATATTATAACACATGGTTGCTACAACAAACAGTTTCGCTTTAGATTTCATAGTGGACCATAGAGGACAGTGTACTCAGAGACAAGAAAACAGAAACAGGAAACAGGTTCATGAATCAAAACAGGTACACGAATCATCCGATTCATGCATCAACAGGTTCATGAATCAATAGGTACACGACTAATAGGTCTGTGCATCAACAGGTAACAGGTACATGAATCAGCAGGTCCATGCATCAACAAGTAACATGTACATGAATCAACAGATTCATGCATCAACAGGTTCATGTATCAACATGAATCAAAATGGGAAATACGGGCCCTCTTCCGAGTACACGTTTTTGAATTATCCACTATTAGATCTTTCCCTTAAACACCGACTTGGTTATTTACTATTAATATCTCAAACAAACATGTATGTTTCACGAACAGGGCAAGTATATCATAGTACAAACAAGTAACAAGTTCAAGTTGCAAGATAAACATATACGGGTGCAAGATTACACAAAGGAATAAAATAACCAAATGTCTAGTTCAGGATAGCAAGACCATACTGTACTAAAACTGAAATTTTCAGTGTTACAAACATGCAAATCTGAATCCGTAAAAGCATCTAGAAAATAGACTCTCAACCGAATCCAGCGAATACAAATAAGTCATATACCAATTCACAAAAACATAACTCAAAACTGATTTGAATTCAAAAATTAGGTTCAGCCAGAAATCAGTAAAACCAATTCTCAGTCAGGAAAACAGCATCAAAACTTAATAAATAAATCCACGAAAAATCTGGGGTATTCCCCTATATGTCTAGTATCATAATATAAAGTTTCAGAATTTTCGAGTAAAATTAGTTTAGCCAATAAAAATCATAAAATATCAAGAAACGATAGTTTGGCAAATCTGGAATTCCCAACACAGCTGTACGAAAACTGTAATATCTCGCAACCCGTGAAACGAAATCCAAATCCGCCAAAGGGAGATTAAAATAGAAAAAATACTATAACTTTCATATTTCATAAATATTTTCTATACAGTAGAAGGAAATAGGGTGAAAATACGATTCTTTACAGAACAGCGAGTAAAATACAGCAAGTACAGTCTTTATAAACAAGCATGAAACGGCATATAAAACTCATCAATAAAATCCACCAAAATTCTGGGTAATACCTAGATAAGTATAGAAAAACTGTACAAAGTTCTAAATCAAAATAATATGTGTAGCACTGTATCAAAATAATTTAGTCATCAAAATCTTCGAGAACCGAAATCTGGAAAAGATCTACACCTCTATAGTAAAACAGTCATAACTCACACATACGAAAACGAAATCAATCAAGGTTAGAGGGGTTGGAAAGCAGACGAATTTCTCTACAAATCATGTTTTACACTGAAATTAAGATTCTGACCTTAATATGGTCTAAATTACTGATCAAGGCAGAATAGCGGCAAAATACATATTTTACTCAAAAACAAAAATCGACATAGATCCAACGAAACTTGTTCCAAATGCAACCAAACATGAAATCGAGTCTACCAAGTGTCCAAACATCATGAAATAGGGTAATTAACATATCTAAAACAAGTCTATCACATGGTTTTCCGCAAATACCCAAATTCTCACAAAAATCCCACATACATGATCAAATCAAGAACGGGCAAAACCTAAGTTGTTTCATATCAATATTGTGTCGTGTGGCAACTATGGTCAAAACATTATAGAGACAAACTCATCAAGAACATCACACACACAAGTTGTCTCTAGAACCCAACTACACTATAAGCGGTATTTTTGACTTGTATCATACAAAGGAATTTGAGTACAAGTTACTTGGCTTAACCGGAGACGAAAATGAAGAATAATAAGAATAACGGGAACGGATTCCCGGCAACGAACGAGAACGAACGAGTCAATGAACCAAAGCGAGCACAACCCACGAACACGACTACGAACCAAATACCTCAAGAACGAACGGACAAAACCCCACGAGCAAAAAAGTCTCGCAACACGAACCAACGAGAACACACCACAATCACCCGAGATTCAACACACAACCCATGAACGAATAACCACGCACACACACTCAACCCCGAGAGTACGAGGAATAGAGGGAGAGGGAACGATGGATTTGGGAGAGGCTGGGGGGGGGGGGGGGGGGTTGAGTGCAAGAGAACCAAGGGAAAATTTATTTGTGGCGACTAGGAGGGATGCACAACTGCATGGGGGGATGAGAATGATTAATATATATAAGGGAGATTAGGGTTTGGTGCATGGGGGAAGCGGCACAGAAGATAACAACCGGGTGTGGACATAAGATTTCGGGTTGGGGTCTGCACTTGGTTTCGGTCGGATCAGGTAGGAATTGAGATGGGTATTGATTTCGGTAGTGGGGTGCAGATTAGGTAATTAGGGAATGTATATTAGGAAAGTTAAAGAACGGGCTTATATGGCTAAAAATGGTAGGAATTTAATAAGTGGTTAAATGTGAGGGTATAAGGTTAAATGAAGATTCTGGGGAGTGTTAATAGATCATGGTTTTGATAAATGGGCTCTGATGTGGGCTGGGTAGTTAAGCAGGATTAAGAATGATAAAAATAATTAAGGATTATAGGAAAAATAGGTATTAAATGGGTTTAAAAAAATTCACTAGAAAAATACATTAACAAATAAAAATATTATTTATAAAATAAAAATGTAATTTGCATTACAAAATAGTATTTATCTAAAATAATACAAATACGATTAATAAATAAATGTGGGTTTTTAATAGCCAGCCAAAATAAAAATAATAACAAGAAAATGATAAAAATAATAATAGTAATAATAATAACAGCAATAAAAATCATAATAATAATAAAAATAAAAATAACAGTAATAGTAATAACAAGAGTAATAATAATAAAAATAAGAATTGTATTACAATGAAAAAATTTATAGAAAATAGTTACAATGAAATTATTGATCGAAAATGGATTTTAGTAGGAGATCCAAGAATACATTTTAAAAAGGATTTGAAATCGAAAAAAAATAATTTGCGAAAATTTTAAATACAGAAAATATAAAAAAATATATTTTTAGGAAAACAGGGGTAACAACCATGCTATGTTTATTTCTGTTGTTATTTTATATTTGTTATTCTTCCCCATGTATTTGTATCCTATGCTACAAGTGGCCCGTAACTTGCATTGACGGGAGTTTGTTTTCTCTTTTCATTTTTCCTGCAATTTATTAATTGCAGATCAGGATGACCAGTTGCTAGATGGAGTTGGTGACATGAGATATTAATGCTGCAGTTTTTGCATTTATTATTATTATTTCCTGTTGCTGCTTGAACAATTGTACTTGATTACTTGGATTTATTTTGTATTTGGGCAATGTGACCCAGGATATTGACTTGTCCAGACTTAATTTATTTGAGATTATTATATTTTGGTTTCAAGTAAATTTCTGTTGGTATATTTGATTCGATTATGCATACTTAGTTGCTTTCTTTTGCTCCAGACTCTGATTATTCCTGTGAGATGTTCTAAAGATTCTGAACAGCTTATGGATGATGAAAATCATTCGCTGGGCTTAGTCACGTATCTGTATTCCGTATTTTCTTTTTGGGAAGAGGGGCCTGACAGCAAGTTAGCTTCGCTAATTTTGTTTTTATATGTTCTTTGTGTTAAAGGTGATGGGGTCTTGTGACGTATCTGAAGAAAGACAAGTGGGGATGAGCAGTTTAACATACTCAGTGGCTGCCCATCTGGTCAGACAACAACCATAGTTCTCCGTGGTGGAGCAGAGCAGACCAGGTGAACTGTCTATCCTCGGACTACTGATTATTTTTTTAAAATTCTAATAGTTGTTACCCTATTTCACATATTTATTTCTGTAGTTCATTGAAGAAGTTGGAAGGAGGCTACATGATGCAATCATGATAGTCAGTAGAGCTTTAAAGAACTCTAATGTTTTGGTTGGTGGTGGTGCTATTGATATAGGCATTGAAAATCGAATTGATCTAGGCGCTTCTAACTTCTATGTAATGAAATATATATGAATTGATCTAAGTGCATCTAACTTCTATCTATGGACTTCATATTTTGGAATGATTTGAAGTTGATTACTTCATATTTTGGAATGTTTTAAAATTCTTTACTTTATATTTTGTTACTTTAGTTGCATTTGGATTTTGTTACTCTAGTGATGGATGATGATTTTGGACATATTTTGGATTTTCGAGTTTGTGATGGGTGATGACTGTAATAAAATTATATCTTCTTTTTCTTGGAATTGTGTTGTAGTCAGTTTTATAGGATTGTATCTATTCAACTTACAGTTTATTGAAATTGTGATGTTGCATTGGTACCTTAAAAAGGGAACAAAACAACCAAAAGGGAGGACAACTGAAAAACTACTTACAACAGTTCTAGAAATATGTCGCAGTTACAAAAAGAAAAATTGACAAACTTCTAAATTTTAATGCAAAACAAAATGCAACTTAATTGAATTTTTTTTGTCACAGTAATTTGCGAGAAAAATAAAGTTTTCATTGCAAAAAGTTTGCAACGAAAATTTTTCGACACAAATAGGTTGCAACGAAATTTTTTCGTCACATAGACTTTGCGATGCAAAGTACAAATAAAATCGTCGCAATATTAATATTTTAAAAATTATTTCCATCATTTTTTCTCCAAATTTTATGTTAAAAAAAGAAATATTGCGACATAAAATCTACAACATTGCAATTTGCGACCATTTTGGCTAATAAAATTGACACAAGTAGTGATGGGTCAAATAGAGATAATAATTTCGAGGTTTTGCGACCACTTGTTTTCGTCGCAAATCCAATTTTTCCATTGCAATTATTGCTTTTTCGTCGCAGGTTTTCGTCGCTAGTCTGCACATTTCTAGTAGTGAACTAGACGATGGCAGCAAGTAGCAAGCGAGGCTAATGAGGCGAGGTCGAGGTGCTAGTTGTGGTGATGGAACGGCAATGAGGTCGAGTGCGGCACGGCAAGGCTCAGGATTGGCACCAATGGTGGATCTTTGGGATGCAGGGGTGACAATGGTGTGTTGCAGGAGAATGGAAGTAGGTGAGAGGGAAGGTGCTAGTGGTTGAAGAGGTAGTCGGGGGCTTGGTCGGTGTTGCTGATTATTTTGGTGTTGGGGCAAACGGATAGTAAGTTAATATTTGATGGAAACTACTAAAAATCTGACTTTTGATCTTTTCTGTGAAATGCGGTTAGATCTCCGAGATTGAATCTGGATCGTTGATTGAACACCGTGATCTAGATTCGACGGTTGCTGATGCGACTGATGGATCTGCGAAAAGTCTGAAACATCGGAGGTTGGCCCCGACAACAGACCCTCCGACGCTCAAGTCAGAACTAGAGAGAGAAAGAGAGTTTGAGAGAGAAACTGTTGATTACCTTATGACTGAAGAGGATGGAGGATATTTACAGCCCTGAGAAACAATACAGGAGATTGATATGAATCCATTGGATCGACTATGAATTCCTTATCTCCTATTTGAATATTCCCCTCAAGAGATAAGTTCTCTTGTTTTGGAATAAGAGATTTGACTAACAGTCTTCATGGGTTGAGTCTCTCTTAGTGAGCCTAATCTGTCACTTTTATGGGCTTGATTGAGGCCCATGTCTTGTAGAGGAGCCTGAAGGATACCTGGACCAGTTAAAGAGACCCGTTATAATTAATCTGTTTGTAGAAGCTTTGAGATATGTGTGGGAATCGTACAACCCTGATTTTCTACGATTTTTACCATTATCATAAGCCCCCCACTCCCAGAAGAGAATTTTCTTGTCTTTCGGGGAGTAGTACGCCTTATTTTAAGATTCTAGAATACAATCTTAGCTTTCAGGGTGTACTGAAGATACCTGGAACTAATCAAAGGCTTCTGAAGGCTGCAAATATCTTCCTGGATTTTTTTGGAATTTTTCATATTATGTCGGATTTTTCTGGATTTTAAAATAAATTTCCCAATTTTAAAATCACTTTTTCAAATTTTATAATTAATAAACCCAATTTTTTCAGAAATTTTATTTAATTTTTCGAATAAAAATAATTATTTTTAGATTTTTAATTAAAATTTCAAATTAAAAACGAATTTTTTGGGATTTTTTATGAATTATCAAACTTGTACGCATTTCTTTTAACACGATCAGGGACATTGATCAGCCCTCAGCTCGCGCTCTGAGTGCATTGAGTGGCTGTGTTGGTGCTGTGATAGTTGATCAGCAACGTGGCTTCATTTCGGTCATTGATCTAGTGATAGCTCACCCGCGGACGCAAATCGAAGGGCCAAGGAGTGAGCGGAAGGGAGGCAGTGACATGAAGCAATATAAGGCATTCATCACGTTCGATCACGATTTTCGTGGAGATCCACAGGCGGCTGTTCGTCTTCAAGCCCCCTTCACCTCATCCAACAATCTCGCTGAGCTGCCGCTCTTCTCCTTCACTCTTGTGCTCGGTGGAGATGCTCCGGAGCTTGACACATGATGATGATTGATATGGGTCAGGAATAACGCGGCCCATCCTGGGCCACGGGATCCCCTCAGGATACACGCTCTTTCTGATCCTTCAGATCTGCCACATCAGCACCGGAAAACCGCCCGGAGCTCTGCCACGTCAGCCCGAAAATCGCTCCGGCGTCTGCCACGTCAGCCCTATACCGCCCGGCTTTCCACCGCTTCAGCAACTCGGGTAACTGGGTCCGGCCCAGCCCCAAACGGGTCTGGACCCGATTGGCTTCCCCTATAAATACCAGACCCTCCCCCCTGTCTGCAGGTAATCAATCTTTCTTCCACAAAACCCTAGTTACTACTACTCTCCCACAGAGACTAACTAGATCGTCGGAGGGTCTGCCACCGGGACCAACCCCAGTGTTCCTAGACCGTCTGCAGGTACACCAGACCTCGGATCCGAGCCCCCTGATCCGAGCCGAGCATCCAGCCTCGCCTCACTCCAGCCTGCCACCGGTACCGCTCGGCCAGTCGAGGGTCGTCTGATCAGTAGCTTCCTCCTTCAAATACAAATCGAGTAAGAAGTCACGCCTGGTGCATCCACACGTCTCCCAGAAACAAACCGCATCAGGTTGGCACCGTCTGTGGGAAAGCTACTTCAGGAGCCGACCCGAGCCTGACCATCAAGGTACCTCGACAGCCGAACTCTCATGGCCCCTAAAGCCAAGAAGGCTGCTACCTCCGCACCTTGTTGTGCAATCTAGATGATCTAATTAAATAGATAATCTGGACACAAATTAAAACCTCGCAAGTGTACGAATCGTTTATAGAAGCGTAGTGACAAGCAAGGGTCGATCCCACAGAGATTGTAGAAATTAACTTACTAACCAATAAAACAGAAATAAGAATCTTAAAGTGTTGTTCTAAAAGAAATGACTAGATCAAGTAGTTCTGAATCACAAATGTCTATTAAGTAGTTGGGTTTTGATTTCCACCTATAGTCAGTAATGCTAAGTCACCTTCTTCACTACTCTAATTACTCATGTTCGTTCCTTTAAGGGCATGGTATCTACTCCTTAAAGTATTGTTTCCCTAAGCCAAGAATTAGGCATGGTATCTACTCTAATTCGTTTCTTTCCTTAAGTATTTAGCATGGTATCTACTAAGTTGCACTTAAAGAAAACATAAGAACAATGGAAACGAACAAACACTCGAAGTTCTAGAAATTGGTATCAGATCTAGATCCTTCAAGTTGATTAAACCAAGAATCCCTAAAGATTCCTGTGTTACAAGCTATGAACACGAGATACGGGTCGTCCCTATGCTCATATAACAGATTCGGATTTATAATACGCAATCTTGATAAACTCAGGTTCTGTATGGCAGTCGACTTGCTGTCACTCTCAGTCGACTGCTCTTAGAATTTTTGAACAAGTTTGTGTATTATAAATCTATACCAATACTCTCAGGTTTAATCAATAAGTAGTAGAGTAGCATTCAGAAGAATATAGCATTACATAACTACGGTTTCAATCTACCCAACTATGAAATTAGTTCCACATAATAAAACTTTTATTGACTAACAGTTTCGAATACATGATTAAAATAAAAACTAGAAAAAGAAGAAATAAACTGATGATGTTTGGTCCTGAGAAGTCGACTTGCTGTCACTAAGTCGACTGGCTCGTCCCCTTCAGTGTACTTGACCTCCTTCTTTCTTCGACGCTGAGAGAACAATGCCTGTGGTTGATGATTGATGATCCAAAGATTCGGTCCTCCCCTCAACTTCTGATTCCCAGCCTTCTTATACTTCTTTTGCCCACGTCTGCAGATTGCAATCCTATCTTTTTACACCTGGGTTTGGATAATTTAATCTTGCTTCGGATTTGGATGAGGATGCATCTTCATCTGTTCTTATCTTCTGACTCGGCTGAATACCAGTCGACTGGTTTGGGAGTAAGTCGACCGTGTTGACACATCTGTAGATTCATGATCACCAGTCAGCCGACTGTCTCTGGAGTAAGTCGACTGTGCCGAGCATCGTCAGCCTCTCTGTCCAGTCGCCTGTTGGAAACACCAGTCGACTTATGCCCTGGAGTTTCTGTGTACCATCCTCAAAATCCTGAATCTGCCTCGTTTTGCTGCTTTAGGCTGTTTCCTATGGAAAAGAGAAATTAAGAGTAAAATACCACATATAGAGCATTTAAATGTCCAATTGCAGTAAGATTATTGCTCCTAAATGTGAATAATATTGGATTCATCACACCTCGGCAGGACTTGGCCCCGCCAGGTCCCACCGCCGAAGCGCACGCATCCAATCACGGGGCTCCCCGTCAAGGACCCCAGCGGAGTGCCTCCCGTCCAGTCCAACCCGACTTACGGGGGGTGATCATAAACCGACAGGTTAGCCGCAGCAGGGGAAGGGCCGCTTCCAACTCGGCCCCGAACCATCCAAAACCACAGTCTCAAGGGTGGAGGCCAGCGCTCAGCCGCGTCGGGCGGCAACCTTCGGCTCGACCGAACCGGGTCGAGGGAGCCCCAGTCACTCACCAGGAGTTCCAGGACTTTCGGAGGGAAATCCTGGGGGCCCTCTGAGGGGCCCCCAACAAGTAGGAGGTCCGCCACTCTGAAACCCAGTCGGACGTCGAGACCAGCGTGTCCCGCCCATCAACGATCCCACCAGAGTACGATGGCGACCTCCTAAGGCGCCTCCAAGAAATGGAGGATCGCTTCGACCACATAGGCGACGGCGGTCCTGGAGTGGCTCAGGGGTACAGACCTGTCCGCCCTCCTTTCTCCGACCTCATACTCCAAGCGAAAATACCCCGAAACTTCCGACCACCTCAGTTCGAGACCTATGACGGCGAGAGAGATCCTGCTGATCACATGGAGGGTTTCAAAACCCTGATGATGATTCACAGCGCTTCGGATCCCCTGCTGTGCCGAGCCTTCCCTGCCACCCTCTGGGGTTCGGCTCGGGAATGGTTCTCCAAGCTAACCCCCGGCTCCATTTACTCCTTCGACCAGCTAGAGGGCAATTTCCTTGCCCACTTTGTCACTAGCCAGAAGGCCGAGAGGACAAGTGCTTCCTTACTTGGACTCAGGCAGAAGGAAGGGGAATCGCTCAGAGTGTTCATCCGGAGGTTCACCGCAGAGGCAAGGTCGGTCTCCTCCCTCGACCCTGGCGTCGCCTCTGCGGCATTTCGGCACAACATCCGTCATGGACAGCTGAAAGCCTCTCTGGCAAAGAAACCCCCCATCGACTTTTCCGACCTCCTCAACAGGGTCGAGAAGTACATCAGGGCGAAAGAGGCCCTAAACCCAGTAAGAAAAGGGATCAGCGGTTCTACTGCCGCTTCCACTGGGACAACGGGTACGACACGGATCACTGCCGTGCCCTGAAAGACAAGATCGAGGCCCTCATTTAGCGAGGGTACCTCCGGGAGTACAAGCGAGAGGAAGCTCGGGGACAGAGGGACACGAGGAACAGGAGAACTCCACCTCCTCCTCGAGCTCCCTGGCAGCTCCTCGAGCGAGAGCAGGAGCTTGATGAGCCTGAGGGCTAAGCCATATTACACTGCATCCACGGGGGGCCCATGGGAGGGGAGTCCAACACTTCCCGCAAGGCGTTCATCCGGGATGTTAACGCCGTCCAAGGTCCTCTCCCCCCTCAGATCCAGCAACTCCCTGTCTCCTTCTCGGGGGAAGACCTGGAGGGGGTGCAGCTCCCCCATTGCGACGCCCTCGTCATTAACCTCAGCATGGCCAATTTTGATGCTCGGCGAATCCTTGTGGACAACGGGAGCTCGGTGAACATTCTGTTTCTCGAAGCCTTCGAGAACCTAAAGCTCCCCCGCGACAAGCTAAAGCCGGTGGGGTACACCTTGCACGGGTTCTCGGGTGTCCCTGTAACAATTGAGGGGATCGTCACGCTAGACGTCACGGCAGGTACGACCCCAAACCGAAGAACGGAGTCCATGGACTTCATGGTGGTGAACGTCAAGGCAGCATACAATGCAATACTCGGTCGCCCGGGCCTCTGCTCCCTCCAGGCTGTCCCCTCGGCCTATCACCAGAAGATGAAGTTCCCTACCAATACTGGAGTAGGAGTAGTTCGGGGAAACCAGGAAGCTGCTCGCTCATGCTATATGACAGCAATCGGGAGCGGCGTGTTTTCCCTCAACGCCGTCGAGATGCAGCCCCAGAGGACCCAACCAGAGCCCGAGTCGGCAGACGAGTTGGAAGATGTCTCATTCGAGATAGGGGATCCGTCGAAGCACTTTCGGGTAAGTTGCTCCCTCACCCCTCACCTTAAGTCCGCCCTCATCACCTGCATTCGCCGCAATGTCGACCTCTTCGCCTGGAAGCCTTCTGACATGCCCGGTATCTCCGAGGATCTCATCATGCACAAACTCAGCGTGATCCCCAGGTCGAAGCCGGTTGTCCAGAAGCGACGCAAGTTCGCCCCGGAGCGGCAGCAGGCAGTAAATGCGGAAGTCGACAAGCTCCTGACCGCTCGCTTCATCCAAGAAGTCAGCTACCCCGAGTGGCTGGCGAATGTCGTCATGGTCAAGAAGGCGAGTGGAAGCTGGAGGATCTATATAGACTTTACGGACCTCAACAAGGCATGCCCCAAGGATCCGTTCCCCCTCCCCAGCATCGATGCTCTTATCGATGCAACATCGGGTCACGAGCTTCTATCCTTCATGGATGCCTTCTCAGGCTACAACCAGATCCGCATGTTCCCTCCCGACATCGCCAAGACGTCCTTCGTCACTAACCAGGGGCTATATTGTTACAGGGTCATGCCCTTCGGGCTAAAGAACGCCGGTGCTACATATCAGAGGCTCGTCAACCGGGTCTTCAAGAAGCAAATCGGGCGCAATATGGAGGTGTACGTAGACGACATGCTCGTCAAGAGCCAACGGGGGGAGGATCACGTCGCCGATCTAGAGGAGGCCTTTGGGGTCCTTCGAACCCATAACATGAGACTCAATCCGACCAAGTGCGCTTTCGGCGTCTCCTCGGGAAAGTTTCTTGGCTTCATTGTCAGCCAGCGAGGCATCGAGGCAAACCCCGAAAGATCCAGGCCATAATAGACATGGCCCCTCCCAGGAACATCAAAGAGGTCCAGCGGCTGACGGGAAGATTGGCGGCCATCGGCCGTTTCCTCTCCAAGTCTGGAGAGAAGTCTCTTCCGTTCTTCAAAGCCCTGCGCGGCACCGGAGGGTTCAAGTGGGGTACCCAACAGCAAGAGGCCTTCGCCCAATTGAAGGAGTACCTCGCAAACCCTCCCCTCCTCAGCAAGCCCGAACCGGGAGAGCCACTCTGGCTCTACCTATCAGCCTCGGAGAAGGTGCTCAGTGCCGTCCTCGTTCGGGAGGAAGAGGGATCACAGAAGCCTCTCTACTATGTCAGCAAAGTTCTGCTCGATGCCGAGACCAGATACTCTCGGATGGAGAAAGTAGCGTACGCCTTGGTCATGGCCTCGCGAAAACTCTGTCCATATTTTCAATCTCATTCGGTCCAGGTACTGACGGACCAACCCCTGAAGGCCATGCTCTACAAGCCAGAGAGTTCGGGTCGACTCGTCAAATGGTCGATCGAGCTCAGCCAGTATGACATTGGCTATCAACCCAGAACAGCCATCAAGGGGCAGGCCCTTGCAGAATTCATCACGGAATGCACCATCTCCGAGCACCCCGCGAGCAAGGAGGCCGACCAGATGTGGGAAGTTTACGTCGATGGCTCCTCCTGCGAGGCGGGTAGCGGAGCTGGCATCATTCTGCGAGGTCCAGATAGTTTTCTTCTCCAGTACTGCCTCCGTCTCAACTTCCCGGCATCCAACAACGAGGCCGAGTACGAGGCTATGATCGCCGGGCTCACCCTGGCTCATCAGGCCGGTGCTAGACAGATTCGGGCTTTTAGCGACTCCCAGCTCGTGGTCAACCAGATCACCGGGGAGTATGAGGCCCCTGACGATCGAATGGTCCGATACCGAGCTGTAGTTCAATGCCTACTGACGTCCTTCGACGAGTCGGCTGTTTTGAGGATCCCCCGGGAACAGAATGTCCAGGCTGATGCCCTGTCAAAGCTGGCTTCCTCATCCTTCGAAGGTCTCGACCGCACGGTCCTGATCGAAGTCATGTTGAAGCCCAGCATCGACATCCCGGAGGTCCTGTGTATTGAAGACGGAGCTCCCCCCGACGACTGGACCACTCTTATTAGGCAATTTCTCGTCCAGGTAGAGCTCCCTGAAGACCGAGCCGAGGCAAGAAGGGTCAGGGCCCGAGCAGAAAGATTCACAATCAACTCAACACTCTTCAAAAGGTCCTACACTCTCAAGGAGCTACACGAGGGGATCGGCGGATGCCACATGGGAAGCCGCTCGCTCGCGCGGAAGGCTTTGAATCACGGGTACTACTGGCCCACCATGTTGCAAGACGCCCTAACCCTTGTCAAGAAATGTGGCCCCTGTCAAAGGTTTTCGCCCATCAAAAGAGCTCCGCAAGCAAACCTCCGGTCCATGGCCAGTCCTACCCCCTTTGGAATGTGGGGGATGGATCTGGTAGGCCCCTTTCCAAAGGCAACAGGGCAATGAAAGTTTCTCATTGTGGCGATCGACTACTTTACAAAATGGATCGAGGCAGAGCCATTAGCAACGATCACCGAGCAACAGACACAACAATTCTTCTGGAAGCACATCGTCTGTCGGTTCGGGATCCCTCAAGTGCTCGTCACAGATAATGGGACTCAATTTGCAGGCAAGCATTTCCGCAAGTTCTGCGAAGACCTCGGGATCCAGCAACGCTTCTCCTCAGTATGTCATCCCCAGTCCAACGGGCAGGCGGAGAACGCAAACCGACAGGTCCTCGACGGACTCAAGAAGCGACTCGATAATTCCTCCAAAGGGTTATGGGTCGACGAACTACCAAGTGTTCTCTGGGCCCACCGAACAACGAAGAGGATCCCGACAGGGGAGTCACCCTTCAATCTGACGTACGGCGCAGAGGCCGTCATTCCCCTGGAAATAGGGATCCCCTCTCCCCGGATCATGGCCTTCGACAAGGCAAGTAACTCTTTACAGCTACGAGCCGACCTGGACCTCGTTGATGAGGTCAGGGAGAAGTTGGCCATTAGAAGGAGTATCTACCAGCAAAGGATCGAGAGGTTCTACAACAAGAAGGTGCGCCCAACTGACATCAAACTCGGAGATCTTGTCCTCCGGAAGCTGGCGGTATCCAACCCCGGCCAGAAAAGAAAGTTGGCACCAAACTGGGAGGGCCCTTACAAGGTATCAGAGGTCGTACGACCGGGCACATATCGCCTGACAAATCCCGACGGCAAGCCCATTAAGAGGCCCTGGAACGCGGAACACTTAATTAAATTCTTAGGAGGATAGTAGCCTCCATGTAAAATGTAATGATTGTAATCGGCACGCCGTGCCTAGTCTTTTGTAAGTTTTAAATATATTGTAAATATGCCAGCTTTCTTAAAACAAGCCCATGGCTTCAAAACTTGTAACAAATAAAGGACACATAACGAGTCGGCGCTCGGATAACAGCGCGAGCCCAAAAAGCTTCCCTTACAAGCTTAGGGTTCGGTGCTCGGATAAAAGTGCGAGCCCAAAAAGCTTTACTTACAAGCTTAGGGTTCGGCGGTCGGATAAAAGCGCGAGCCCAAAAAGCTTCCCTTACAAGCTTAGGGTTCGGCGGTCGGATAACAGCGCGAGCCCAAAAAGCTTCCCTTACAAGCTTAGGGTTCGGTGCTCGGATAACAGCGCGAGCCCAAAAAGCTTCCCTTACAAGCTTAGTGTTCAGCGCTCGGATAACAGCGCGAGCCCAAAAAGCTTTCCTTACAAGCTTAGGGTTCGGCGCTCGGATAACAGCACGAGCCCAAAAAGCTTTCCTTACAAGCTTAGGGTTCGGCGCTCGGATAACAGGCCGAGCCCAAAACAGCTTCCCTTACAGCCCGAGCCCAAACAGCTTCCCTTGTGAGCTTAAGGGTTCGGAGCTCGGACGGCTCGGCCTGATTGGTCTTCTGACAACGTGCATCCAATCAAACAACTCTGTTTCAAACACGCCCGCACCGTCTCTCCCCGAGAACATGTGCAGGAGCTCGGTGTCGACCCCGAGCAAGGCGGGTGCCTTCTCCAAGGCACCGCGACCTTGACGCTTGGCGGCGACCCTCTGCTACCCCTGCAGTTGCCTTTCTCACCGGTATCGGGGCTCGGCATCCGTCCCTCGCTCGGTTTGGGCTCCTTACAGCCCATCAACCTGCGTACGAGGCGACATCCGCCAGCCATGCCCGCACCGTCTCTCCCCGAGAACATGTGCAGGAGCTCGGCGTCGACCCCGAGCAAGGCAGGTGCCTTCTCCAAGGCACCGCAACCTTGACGCCCGGCGGCGACCCTCTGCTACGCCTGCAGTTGCCTTTCTCACCGTAATGGGGGCTCGGCATCCGTCCCTCGCTCGGGCTCCTTACAGCCCACAACCTGCATACGAGGCGACATCCGCCAGCCACGCCCGCACCGTCTCTCCCCGAGAACATGTGCAGGAGCTCGGCGTCGACCCCGAGCAAGGCGAGTGCCTTCTCCAAGGCACCGCGACCTTGATGCTCGGCGGCGACCCTCTGCTACGCCTGCAATTGCCTTTCTCACCGGTATGGGGGCTCGGCATCCGTCCCTCGCTCGGTTTGGGCTCTTTACAGCCCATCAACCTGCGTACGAGGCGACATCCGCCAGCCACGCCCGCATCGTCTCCCCCCGAGAACATGTGCAGGAGCTCGGCGTCGACCCCGAGCAAGGCGGGTGCTTTCTCCAAGGCACCGCGACCTTGATGCTCGGCAGCGACCCTCTGCTACGCCTGCAGTTGCCTGTCTCACCGGTATAGGGGCTCGACATCCGTCCCTCACTCGGTTTGGGCTCCTCACAGCCTATCAACCTGTATACGAGGCGACATCGGCCAGCCACGCCCGCACCGTCTCTCCCCGAGAACATGTGCAGGAGCTCGGCATCGACCCCGAGCAAGGCGGGTGCCTTCTCCAAGGCACCGCGACCTTGATGCTCGGCATCGACCCTCTGCTATGCCTGCAGTTGGCTTTCTCACCGGTATAGGGGCTCGGCATCCGTTCCTCGCTCGGTTTGGGCTCCTTACAGCCCATCAACCTGTATACGAGGCGACATCCGCCAGCCACGCCCGCACCGTCTCTCCCTGAGAACATGTGCAGGAGCTCGGCGTCGACCCCGAGCAAGGCGGGTGCCTTCTCCAAGGCACCGCGACCTTGACGCTCGGCGGCGACCTCAACACTCTTCCAAAAATGGTTCTCACAAACATGGGGGCTCGGCGAACCGAAGCACCAAGCTCGATCCCCACCCAGGGTTGACAAAATTTTATTAAGGTTTAGAGCGTCCGCCTTCGGTAGACGCCCCGAGCCTCGTGTCGAATTATTGACCACCCTCTCACCCCCGAACAACCCGGGGTTTTACGGCCTTGACCGGACTAAACCCCGAACTGTTCGAGGATGGCAGGGGGGACGTCGACCCGCTGCTCTCTCCGTCCTGGAAAAAACGCTCCGAGCCTTCGAGCTGTTCAGCTGACCCTCCTCTCGCCCCCGAACAACTCGGGGTTTACGGCTCTTACGAGCCCAAAACCCCGAATTGTTCCCGAATTGTTCCCGACCCCCCGAACCAATCGATCGGCACACTGCTCACCAACGAACCACCCGGGGTCTCACGGCCCTAACGGCCTGAACCCCGAATAGTCCGAGGGTGATCGGTGTGCCTCCGATCCGGGGTACTCAGAAATATTTCATTCTCTGGGCGCCTGCCTTCGGCAGGCACCCAAGTCAGACGGCTCACTGCCTGACAACCAACAAGGGGAGTAGGGGATTATATAGCCCCCTGAGGCCCCCATTTATTGCGTCTGGGAATGCGAAACGACGGAAGGCGAAACGTCGCCATAAATATTCATGGGAATGCGAAACGTCGCAATTAAGGATGCAGTCGCGTCAGTAGCGACCCTTCGTATCTGTCACACCGACCACCCTCGGCATACGAGGCCATCAAGGTTACGGAAAACGAATGTTCTTATTGATTACTCATTGCTTACAACTCAATGAACGTCGGTACAATTACAAAGAAAAAAGAAGGCTCACAACTCACTCGCACTCGCCAGGGAACTCATATTTAGGGCTCCTGTCGCGCTCGGTTGGGCCGACCAGGGAAGACACTCCCGCCACCGAGCTCCCCGCATCATCTGGCTGGGCCTCAACCAATGAAAATGGCAGCGACCGGCCCGGGGTCGAGTTGCTCGCCTCTTCAATCAGACCCGCACCCAATATGAGCTTCAGCCAGCGAATCTCCAATTCCTTCTCCAGAACGGTCTCACAAAGAAAAGACTCCGATGCCGAGCGCTCGCTAGAGGCATCCGAGGCAGACCAGTCCGTCTCGATTACCCACCAGTCCCGGTCGGCTACGACTTTCTTCAGACGGGCAACCTCTAGGCCGAGCTCCCTTGACTTGTTCAGAAAATAATTCTTGGCGGCCTCTCGGTCCCGAGCTAGCTTTCGTTGGTGAGCCAAAACGGGGTCAGGGTCCCGAGTCCCACGCCTCTACCAAAAGATAAAAACGAATATCACAAAAAATGCAAGTCTTGAAGGGTCGGCCCAAAAATTATATTTCATTTCCTTCAAAATTTTGATACAAAAAACCGCGGTGGCCAGTCCGCTCTCGGCATTTACATCAAAAACAAAAAGAAGAAAATCAACTATCTATTCTTGAGGGTCGGGTGGCACCTCGTCATCGCCCTGGGCTCCCCCCGTCCCATCACCGCCAGGGGTCGGAGGCAAGTCCGGACGCCATCCATAGCTGAGGTGGTCGACGTTCAGTTCGGGGTAGATCTGCCTAAAGTGGGACTTGGCCTGTTCATACGCCTCGTCCTGCACCGTCATCACGGTCTCCCCCAAAACCGCCTCCATATCTGCCAGGGCTTTCTTCCCCTTCTCTGCCTCGGCCGTGACCTTCGCCAAAAGATCCTCCCGGTCCTGCTTATGGATCTTATCGAGAGACTCTATCTGGGCCTCGTGAACGAGCACTTGGTCCCAGGCCGCTTTCAGATCATCCGTCACCTTATTTAGCTCCCGAAGGTACTTCTCTGCATTTTTCCTCTCAATGAGTATCTCCTTCTCCAGGCACTTATGGAAGTGCTGGCCGTGGAGCATTGCCTGTCCGAAGAGAAATCAAAATTAGTGATAGTTCCAAGATAAAGTCAAAAAGCAGAGCCGAACCGACTTACCGAGAGGTGTGCCTGGGCCCACCGCATATAGGCCTGGTCGGCCATCTGCACCACCAAGGCCATCCCATCGCGCTCGGTGATGGCCTTCGAGACGAACTCCATCGAGACGGCCCCGTCGAGAATAGAATCCCACTTCACAATCAACCAGTCGGGAGCAAAGGGCATCGTACCCATCCTCCCCACCATCTCCGCGGCACTCGGTCGTATCGGGGGGAGCCCTTTTTCCGGGGTCTCCACGGTCTTACCCGAGCCACCCGCAGCGTCTCGAGCCGATCTCGACGAGTGAGTGCGGTGTGAGTGGTGCGAGTGGTGCTTCTTTTGCTTCTTCGCCGGGGATTGACCCTCGGCCGCCGAGGCAGGCACCTGAGAGGACCCTCCGGCCTGCGCAGCCTGGGCGGCTTGTTCAGCCAGCTTCTTCCTCTCGACCGCTATCCGATCTTGCTCCTCCTCCTTCTTCTTCTCCTCCCTCGTCTTCTCGGCCACGGTGAGCAATAACTTCTTGGCGTTCGCTTGTTGTGCCGACATCCCTACAAAAAGATAAGAAAGGAGCTAACGTTAACACGAAGGCAGAAAGATGAACTAATATGGAAAGAAACATACTAGGGTCGGCGGGACTCAGTCCGGCCCTCGCGAGGTGAATCTCGGTCACTCGGGGCCATGCAATGCTGTGACCCCCCACTATCGCCTCCACCTTCTCCCACTCCGTGGCCGATAAGTCGCTCTTCTTCGGAGGCTTGTGTCTCGGCATTACGAAGTTCCACTGGGTCGGGATCTCCCAACACCCGTCGGTCTTAACAACAAAGTACTTGCCCCTCCACCCCTTTATCGAATCCGGGTGGCCGTGCATCACCTTCTTGTGCGGCCTCGGTGAGAAGTAGAATACCCCCCCAGATCTCCGAGCGAACCAATTCCAAAGATGGCCCGGAAGAACGTCAATCTCGGCTTCACCCCCTTCTCTTGGCATTTCAGAATAAAGCAAACAAGATGCTTCCAAGAGTTCAGACCATACTGCATAGGGCACAGTCCCGCCCAGTTCAAGACCCTCTTCACAAAAGGGTGCAAGGGCAATCTCAGCCCCGAGACGAAAGCGTCCTCAGAAACATGCAGTAGCCTGGGGCCAGAACTGTGGTGGGGCGGATACCGGGACTCGGATGAAAAAGCTCATACTCCTGTGGAATGAAGTACGCGAGCCGCACAACATGGAGATACTCCGGCCTCAAGTTACTGGGGATACCGTCCGCGCGAATCTTCACCCGGGTGTCTTCGCCCGGCACGGGAGGGATCGGTTGGATGTCCTTAACGTCGTCAGGGTACATACGAATCGATACTGGATTCTTGAAGGTGACCGGGGGAACATCGAGACCTGATGTCGGTGCGTGCTCGTCGGGCGAGGAAGGACTGTGGGGAATTGTCATAACTTTCTTCTTCCGACGAGGGCGAGCTTTACATTTGGGGGACGGTGTCGACAAAGGAGGTAGTGGAGGAAGATCTTCTCTAACCCCAGTAGGCCCCTCCGCCATGCTCTGACCAGCATCCTGTTCATCGACCTCCTCCTCCTCGTCACCCTCGCCTTCCTCGTCACCCTCGGCGACCTGCTCATCTTCGTCCCCCTCTTCATCATCATCCATCTCCTGATCCGGTTCCTCCTCGTCCTCATCCTCGCTGTCCCCTTCATCCTCTTCCTCCTCGTCACCCTCTTCCATCGGCTCCTTCCCCGGTCTCCTGGACCTCAACGGGGACACCACAAAGACAACATCGTCACCTCTGTCTGAACCAGGGTCGGAAAGAACCTCCTCCTTCACCTTGTACTTGCTCAAGGACGAGGACGTTTCCAACTCCGACTCCTCCGCAGAGCGACCAGACGAGCTAGCCTCGGATCCGGACTGAGTTCGCGACATTACTAAGGGAAAAATACTAACCTGGAGCATGGAAAGTTACGATCACCGAAAAATCTGCCGACGGCAAGTAAGATTCCTGCTCTTGCTGAAAATTGGAAAGTGAGTAATAAAATGAAGATGAAGAAATGAGAGAGGGGGATGGGGTTTTAAAGAGGAAAATGACTCCTCGATTCTTGCAATAAAGATCTGGCCGTTGGATCTTATCTGACAAGATCCAACGGCCACCAAGATTTGAAAAGGCTTTAATCTTTGCGCCATGACATCAGCAATAAGCGTGAAATTACCCCCACTACCCCTTCACCTTTTCTATCTAAAAAAGGCCTTTTTCGCCAAGTCAGAAGGGTCGACGCTCGGACAACAGCGTGAGCCAATTCCCCTTCTATTTTTCACAGAAGGATCGGCGCTCGGATCGAAGCGCGAGCCAATTCTCCTTTTATTTTTCACAGAAGGGTCGACGCTCGGATCAAAACTCGAGCCATACCACCTTCGTCTTTCTCGTTGGGGGCTCAGAGCTAGGATAGCAGCACGAGCCAATTCCCCTTCTATATTATAGAAGGGTCGACGCTCGGATCGAAGCGCGAGCCATAGCGCCTTCGTCTTTCTCGGTGGGGGCTCGGAGCTCGGATAGCAGCACGAGCCAATTCCCCATCTATTTTTCACAGAAGGGTCAACGCTCGGATCAAAGCTCGAGCCATACCACCTTCGTCTTTCTCGGTGGGGGCTCGGAGCTCGGATAGCAGCACGAGCCAACAATTCTCCTTCTATATTACAGAAGGGTCGACACTCGGATCGAAGCGCGAGCCATACCACCTTCGTCTTTCTCGGTGGGGGCTCGGAGCACGGATAGCAGCACGAGCCAATTCCCCTTCTATTTTTCACAGAAGGGTCGACGCTCGGATCAAAGCTCGAGCCATACCACCTTCGTCTTTCTCGGTGGGGGCTCGGAGCTCGGATAGCAACACGAGCCAACAATTCCCCTTCTATATTACAGAAGGGTCGACGCTCGGATCGAAGCGCGAGCCATACCGCCTTCGTCTTTCTCGGTGGGGGCTCGGAGCTTAGATAACAGCACGAGCCAATTCCCCTTCTATTTTTCACAGAAGGGTCGACGCTCGGATCAAAGCTCGAGCCATACCACCTTCGTCTTTCTCGGTGGGGGCTCGGAGCTCGGATAGCAGCACGAGCCAATTCCCCTTCTATTTTTCACTGAAGGGTCGACGCTCAGATCAAAGCTCGAGCCATACCACCTTTGTCTTTCTTGGTGGGGGCTCGGAGCTCGGATAGCAGCATGAGCCAATTCCCCTTCTATTTTTCATAGAAGGGTCGACGCTCGGATCAAAGCTCGAGCCATACCACCTTCGTCTTTCTCGGTGGGGGCTCGGAGCTCGGATAGCAGCACGAGCCAACAATTCCCCTTCTATATTACAGAAGGGTCGATGCTCGGATCGAAGCGCGAGCCATACCGCCTTCGTCTTTCTCGGTGGGGGCTCGGAGCTCGGATAGCAGCACGAGCCAATTCCCCTTCTATTTTTCACAGAAGGGCGACGCTCGGATCAAAGCTCCAGCCATACCACCTTCGTCTTTCTCGGTGGGGTCTCGGAGTTCGGATAGCAGCACGAGCCAATTCCCCTTCTATTTTTCACAGAAGGGTCGACGCTCGGATCAAAGCTCGAGCCATACCACCTTCGTCTATCTCGGTGGGGGCTCGGAGCTCGGATAGCAACATGAGCCAACAATTCCCCTTCTATATTACAGAAGGGTCGACGCTCGGATCGAAGCGCGAGCCATACTGCCTTCGTCTTTCTCGGTGGGGGTTCGGAGCTCGGATAGCAGCACTAGCCAATTCCCCTTCTATTTTTCACAGAAGGGTCGACGCTCGGATCAAAGCTCGAGCCAGACCACCTTCGTCTTTTTCGGTGGGGGCTCGGAGCTCGGATAGCAGCACGAGCCAACAATTCCCCTTCTATATTACAGAAGGGTCGACGCTCGGATCGAAGCGCGAGCCATACCGCCTTCGTCTTTCTCGGTGGGGGCTCGGAGCTCGGATAGCAGCACGAGCCAATTCCCCTTCTATTTTTCATAGAAGGGCGACGCTCGGATCAAAGCTCGAGCCATACCACCTTCGTCTTTCTCGGTGGGGTCTCGGAGCTCGGATAGCAGCACGAGCCAATTCCCCTTCTATTTTTCACAGAAGGGTCGACGCTCGGATCAAAGCTCAAGCCATACCACCTTCGTCTTTCTCGGTGGGGGCACGGAGCTCGGATAGCAGCACGAGCCAACAATTCCCCTTCTATATTACAGAAGGGTCGACGCTCGGATCGAAGCACAAGCCATACTGCCTTCGTCTTTCTCGGTGGGGGCTCGGAGCTCGGATAGCAGCACGAGCCAATTCCCCTTCTATTTTTCACAGAAGGGTCGACGCTCGGATCAAAGCTCGAGCCATACCACCTTCGTCTTTCTCGGTGGGGGCTCGGAGCTCGGATAGCCGCACGAGCCAATTTCCCTTCTATTTTTCACAGAAGGGTCGATGCTCGGATCAAAGCTCGAGCCATACCACCTTCGTCTTTCTTGGTGGGGGCTCGGAGCTCGGATAGCAGCACGAGCCAATTCTCCTTCTATTTTTCACAGAAGGGTCGACGCTCGGATCGAAGCGCGAGCCATACCGCGTTCGTCTTTCTTGGTAGGGGCTCGGAGCTCGGATAGCAGCACGAGCCAATTCCCCTTCTATTTTTCACAGAAGGGTCGACGCTCGGATCGAAGCGCGAGCCATACCACCTTCGACTTTCTCGGTGGGGGCTCGGAGCTCGGATCAAACCGCAAGCCAAATAAATCCTCTTCTATTTTTTCACAGCAGGGCTGACGCTCGGAGCTCGGATGGCATCACGAGCCCCAACTGCACTCCCTGGTTCGAAAGGGGCTCGGCGCTTGGATAGCACCCCGAGCCCCAAACGCACTCAGATGTTGGGAGGGGCTCGGAGCTCAGATGGGATCACGAGCCCCATCAGCCCTCCCCATACCACAAAGGGCTCGGCGCTCGGATGATTCCTCGAGCCCCAAACGCCCTCAGATGTTGGGAGGGGCTCGGAGCTCACATGTGATCACGAGACCCATCAGCCCTCCCCATACCACGAAGGGCTCGGAGCTCGGATGGAATCACGAGCCCCTCTAAGCCCTCCTCTTGCCCAAGAAGCTCGTCTGCCGACCCATATCGCTCGATGAACCGAGCTCCAAAAGAAAACCTCGCCTCCTCTTCGCTCTTCCAACTAGCGAAAAGCTCGGCTATCGACCCCTTAGCTCGGCTGCCGACCCCTGGCCCTCAAAAAGAAAACCTCGCCTCCTCTTCGCTCTTCCAACTAGCGAAGAGCTCGGCTATCGACCCCCTGAGCTTGGCTGCCGACCCTAGGCCCTCAGAACAGAACGAGCCCCCAAGGAGATCTCGGCGTCCCCTCGCTCTTCCAACTAGTGAGTGGACCCTCCGACCCTGGGAAGCTCGTCCACCCAGCCCTAGGGCTCGTCTGCCGACCCTCGGAAGCTCGCCCACCAAGTCTCGTCCGCTGACCCTTGGAGCTCGTCCACCGAGCCACAGGGCTCATCTGTCGACCCAAAACTCCACCAACCGTCGCTTGGGCTCTCCTCTCTCCCAAACTTGACCTCCCGTGCGAAATCCAACAAAGGGTCCCTTCCTCCTACCCCCTGGCCTCTTCGGGAAACAACTGATCCTACTTCTTACCCCAACATCTGCTCTTCCCCCAGAGGCAAAGAGTCACTCCTACACGGCTGGATCACCCAGCCCTACAGGAGCGTGGGGCTTGTGATATGGGTCAGGAATAACGTGGCCCATCCTGGGCCACGGGATCCCCTCAGGATACGCGCTCTTTCTGATCCTTCAGATCTGCCACATCAGCACCAGAAAACCGGCCGGAGCTCTGCCACGTCAGCTCGGAAACCGCTCCGGCATCTGCCACGTCAGCCCTATACCGCCCGGCTTTCCACCGCTTCAGCAACTCGGGTAACCGGGTCCGGCCCAGCCCCAAACGGGTCTGGACCCGATTGGCTTCCCCTATAAATACCAGACCCTCCCCCCTGTCTGCAGGTAATCAATCTTTCTTCCACAAAACCCTAGTTACTGCTACTCTCCCACAGCGACTAACTAGATCGTCGGAGGGTTTGCCACCGGGACCAACCCCGGTGTTCCTAGACCGTCTGCAGGTACACCAGACCTCAGATCCGAGCCCCCTGATCCGAGCCGAGCATCCAGCCTTGCCTCACTCCAGCCTGCCACCGGTACCGCTCGGCCAGCCGAGGGTCGTCTGATCAGTAGCTTCCTCCTTCAAATACAAATCGAGTAAGAACTCACACCTGGTGCATCCACACGTCTCCCAGAAACAAACCGCATCAATAATCTCAGTAGCCTGAGTGGGTTATGAGATATGGCAGCGGTGATGTTGTGAACGACGAGGATGGAGCTTTTGGCGAGTTAGGTTTCGAAGCTTGTTTGAGCTCGACGAATAGGTCTTCAGCACGGTGAAGCTGCAATAGAGCTCAGAGACTGTTGTAGCTCGGCAAGAAGACGAGCTCGGTAAGGAGAGCTCAGTGACTATTGGAGCTCGGCAATGGGAGCTCGGCATGAATTCGAGTTCGGCAATGTTTTGGAGAATGAGCTCAGTAAAGTGGTGATGATGGACAACAGCTCGGCCAGGATTCTTGTGGGCTCGGCTACGTTTGGAGATAGCAGCTCTCGGAGGTCGACGAGGAGTCGTGCGAGCTCGACTGCATTTTGGGTTTTGAAGAAGAGTTTTGGAGAAGAGGGTAAGGGTTCGAGTTTGAATTGGATCCATATCCGCATACCCATTTAGCCTTTAACTAAGTGTTTGTCTTTGGATTTTATCTGTGGGTCTAGTTTGGAGACCCGACCCGATATCCTGATGGAAATTTAAACCCTGATATGGGTCAGATGACGTGACCCCTCCTGGACCACAAGATCCCTTCAAGGAGCGTTCACCGCCGGATCATCCGGGTCTGCCACGTCAGCCTGGAAACCACCCAGGCCTCCGCCACGTCAGCCCTAAACCATCCCGAGCTCGTGCCACGTCAGCCATATATCGCTTGGGCTTCTGCCACTCCATGCCCACGGGCAACAGGGTCCAGACCCAGCCCCAAACGGGTCCAGACCCGGTTGGCTTCTTCTATAAATACCAGACCGTCTACCCCTTCACCAGGTAATCAATCTTTCCCCTCTCAAACCCTAGTTACTGTTACTCAATTTCAGTAGCTGATTAGATCGTCGGATGGTCTGCCACTGGGACCAATCCCGGTGTTTCCAGACCGAGTGCAGGTACACGAGACCTCGGGATCTGAGCCTCCAGATCCGAGCCAAGCATCCCATCTCCACCTCACTCCCGCCTACTACCGAGCCGTTCCCCCGGCTGAGGGTCGGGGCCACCGTCCGCACCAAAGCTTCTGCAAAATTACAAATCGAGAAGAACTCATACTGGTGCAGCCACACCCCCCAAAAAACAAACCACATCATGTTGGCGCAGTCTGTGGAAACTTTAGTGCAGACGCTGGCCCGAGCTCTGCCATCAACGGTATCCCGTCCATCCGAGCTCACATGGCACCCAAGGTCAGGAGAGCTGTCACCTCTGTGCGTTGTCAGGATGTCCCTCCTCAGGACGTCCCCACCGATGCTCATGGATCCAACAATTCGGGGATCAGCCTCGGACACCAGTCGGGTGCCTCCCATTTGGTCGTACCTGACCTACGCGGGGTCATCTAGAATCGACAAGCAAGCCGGACTAAGGGAGGGGCCGCTTCCAACTCGGTCCCGAACCATCCCAGACCTCCACCCCAAGGGCAGGAGGCGGCACTTAGCCGCGTCGGCCGGAGGCCGCCAGCCCAACGTAGCCGGGCTGAACGAGCTCCGGTCACCCACCAGGAGTTCCAAGACTGCCGGAAAGAGATCATGGAGGCTATCCGGGGAACCCGTCGACGAGACGGTCCGCCGCTCTCGCTCGCACTCGGATGTCAAGGCCAGCGCGTCCCGTGGCCCGACAAGGTATCTGTGGTCGTACGACCGGGCACGTACCGCCTAACCGATCCAGAGGGCAAGGCTGTCAAGAGGCCCTGGAATGCAGAGCACCTCATCAAATTCCTAGAAGGGAAGGGTTAGCCTCTACAGCCCATGTAAATTATGAACGATATAGTCGGCACGTTGTGCCTTGTTTTTTGTAAAGTTCAAATATGTTGTAATTATGCCAGCTTTCTTAAAACAAGTTTTGCCTTCGTATTAGTTCTCATTCAAATTAAGCTTAGGGCCCGGCATTCGGACAGTACCGCGAGCCACTAAAAGCTTCCCTTACAAGCTTAGGGCTCGGCATTCGGATATTACAGCGAGCCACTAAAAGCTTCCCTTACAAGCTTGGAGCCCGGCATTCGGATAGTACAGCGAGCCACTAAAAACTTCCCTTACAGACTTAGGCCTCGGCGTTCGGATGGTACCGGGAGCCGCAAGAAACTACGCCATAACCATCCTCCTGAAAACAAGTGTGGGGGCTCAGCATCAACCCCGAGCAAGGCCGTGGATTTCTTCAAAGCCACTCGACCGATATGCTCGGCGACGATCTTCAGCTACGCCCATTACCGGCTTTCTCTCCGATGTGGAAGCTTGGCATCTGCCCCAAGCATGGTTTGGACTTCCTCAAGCTCATCAACCTATGCGCACAGTGGCAATCGCCAGCTACACCCGTACCGTCTTCCTTTGAACAAGTGTGGGGGCTCGGCGTCGACCCCGAGCAAGGCCGTGGCTTTCTTCAAAGCCACTCGACCGATACGCTCAGCGATGACCTTCAGCTACACCCATTACTGGCTTTCTTCCCGGTGTGGGGGCTTGGCATCTGCCCCAAGCATGGTTTGGGCTTCCTCAAGCCCAGCAACCTATATGCACGGTGGCCTGTACCGTCTGCCTGAGAACAAGTGTGGGGGCTTGGCATCGACCCCGAGCAAGGCCGTGACTTTCTTCAAAGCCACTCGACCGATACGCTCGGCAACGACCTTCAGCTATGCCCATTACCGGATTTCTCCCCAATGTGGGGGCTCGGTATCTGCCCCAAGCATGGTTTGGGCTTCTTCAAGCCCATCAACCTATGTGCACGGCGGCAACCGCCAGCTATACCCGTACTGTCTTCCTGAGAACAAGTGTGGGGGCTCGGCGTCGACCCCGAGCAAGGTCGTGGCTTTATTTAAAGCCACTCAACCGATACGCTCGGCGACGACCTTCAGCTATGCCCATTACTGGCTTTCTCCCCGGTGTGGGGTCTCGACATCTGCCCCAAGCATGGTTTAGGCTTCTTCATGCCCATCAACCTATGCGCACGGTGGCAACCGCCAGCTACACCCGTACCGTCTTCCTGAGAACAAGAGTGGGGGCTCGTCGTCGACCCCGAGCTAGGCCGTGGCTTTCTTCAAAACCACTCGACCATCACGCTCGGCGACGACCTTCAACCATGACCATTTCAAAAAAGTTTTATAAAGGTTTAGGGCACCTGCCTTCGACAAATGCCCTGAGCTTCAAGTCGTTGGTTGACCCTCCTCTCACCCGTGAGCAACTCGGGGTTTGCGGCTTTCAAGAGCCAAAACGCCGAAGTGTTCGAGGGCAGTAGGGGAGCGACCGACCCAGGGCTCTCTCCGAGCTTCCGAATCAATTGATCGGCCCACCACTCACCAGCGAACAACCCGGGGTTTCACGGCCCTCAAGGCCAAAACCCTGAATTGTTCGAGGGTGATTGGTGTGCCACCAACCCGGAACCCTCGAACTAAAGTTCTAATTCTAGGGCGCCTGCCTTCGGCAGGCACCCGAATCGTATGGCATGTGAGCTAATCCCAATTCTTGACAACCAACAAGGAGGGGATGGGGGTTATATGTGTTAGGGTTATATACTGAAAGCATCACTTTTGTATTAACTTTATTTCCTTATTTTTTTGAATGAGAATCATATGGGCATATGTTTGCATATTGTGTTTATTATAATATTAATGCAAGTATCTGATATTCTATAAGGTTGATAATATGGTGTGAGGTGACACACAGAAGATCATATTATCAGTTCCCTATGGAATATATAAATAGTTCACAACCTAGACGGACTTGGATAATCCATTGGAAAGGTTGTAGTGTAATCTGGTATTAGTCTATCTTGACTATAGGTTTACACTAGTACACTTTGTGTGTATTGAACAGGACCACTTGAGGTTGTTCTCTTTGTACTGACTACAAAAGAGAACAAACACCTCTGTTATTATGGATGCTTATGCTCTTAATCCAGATATAATAACAGACATGTATATGCAGTGTGCATTACTTTGACTCATAAAAGAGCGAGATTCATTATGGATCAACAACTTCTATGAATTGGGTAATAGCATTGTATGTATGATGGGCTGTTGATTGTAAAAGGAATCCATGTCCCGATACGTCGGGTTGATGATGTCCCCTTAAGGAGCTCATAAGGATTGTCATGTAAACCCTGCAGGTGGATTACATCCGACATGACAAATAAAGTTGAGTGGTACTACTTAAGGATAAAAGATGTTGATCAATATAGTTGTCAGTAACTTAATTTGATCGACGGACATTCGATATCTTAACATAGGGAGCTGAACGAGCATATAATAAAAGGAGCCCATAAATATAATTTGGGATTAGGAAGGTAGTACAACAATAGCTCTTTAGTGGACCGAGCTATTGTTAATGGGCCTGGGTCGTGTGTTCGGGCTGAACACGGGATACCCAGATTCGTTAGGAGACCTAACCCTAATTTCTCCTCATGGTCCCTGCCGTAGCCTTATATATATCCTCTATTCTCTGGCCGTCATTATTATCAAAGATAAGAAATTTTTTCTAAATTCGTGATTCACGTAAGGAGAGAAAGAGAGGTCAGCCAAGGAGAAGAAAGGTTGGGAGACCGTCGCCCACACGACGTCCAACCCGAGGAAGGAATACGTGCAGAAGATCTTGGGGTCGCTGACGGCTCGAGGTTGCTAGAAACTATCGTCTTCTTCTCATCGCAGGTATAATTCGTGAACCCTAGATTCCGCTATAAAGGGTTAGATCACGTATTAAATCTGTTAAGCTTTTATGATCGATACGCACACCAATCCGTGGTCCTGGGACTCATCACAGTTCCATCAATATGGCCCCCTTAGAAGCGCAATTATTGCATCTGGGAAGTCCAAACGACGGAAGGCAAAACGTCACCGTTAATGCTTATCGGAAGGCGGAACGTCGCCATTAATGCTTATCAGGAGGTGAAATGCCACTAATTATGCGTTGCCTGCCCAAAAGTCACCGTATGGTCTTTCCCCCTCGGCGGCGACCCCATGCAAGGCCGACCCCGGCAACAATCCTCACTCAATGAAATTGTCAAGGTTAAAGAAGTCGGGAGTTTTTTTTATTATTACTCATCGCGCGCCAGTAACGGCGGCACCAATACAATGAAAAGCTTACAAATCACTCATGTTCGGCTTAAAACTCAAATTCGGCACTCCCTTCAGTTTCCTTCTCACGCTCGGCCGGCCCAACTGGGGAAGGCTCTCCCGCGACTGAGCTTTCCACATCATCAGGCAGGGCCCCCTCCAATAAAAGGTCGGAGATGGTCCTAATACTGAATTGCTCGCCTCCTCGATCGAACCGGCACCTAGCACCAGCTTCCACCTACGGATCTCCAACACTTTCCCAACAACAGCCTCACGAAGAAAAGACTCCGAAGCCGACCGCCCGCTAGAGGCATCCGAGATCGACCAGTCCGTCTCGATTACCCACCTGCCCCGGTCGGCTATGGCTTTCCTCAGACGAATGACCTCCAAGCCGAGCTCTCTAGACTTGTTCATGAAGTAATTCACTGCGGTCGCTCGGTCCCGAGCCTACTTTCGTTGGCAAGCCAGACCCGCTTCCATCGCCTCCGGCCTAGCTCTGGCCTCGACAGAAATATGGTCAACACCGGGACCTCATGCGTCTATCCAGAAGACGAGAAAAATGACAAGTCACAAAAGAGACTAAAGAAGCACAATTCATGGAGCATCACCCAAAAAATTATCTTTCATTAAGTTCAAAAATTTTGTTCTACAAAAGGCGGTGGCCAGTCTGCACAAGACATTTACAAAATCAAAAAGAAAAACCTAACCTGTGCTTGAGGGGGGGTGGCACCTCTTCGTCAGCAGGTCGCCCCCGACCTCCTCTTGGTGGCAATCCCCCATCTCCTTGCCGCCGGGTGTTATCGGATGCTCAGGCTGCCAGTTGTAGTGGAGGTGGTCGACCCTTTTGTCTGGATAGATCAACCGGAAGTGCTCCTTAGCCTTATCGTAGGCCTCATCCTGTGCAAGGATCAGGGTATCCGCCATGGTGATCTCCGCCTCCTCCATGGCCTTCTGCGCCTTCTTAGCTTCCTCCCGGGCCTTCTCCTTGAGGCGATCCACGTCCTTCTTATGGTAATCGACTATCGAGGCCATCTGGGCCTCGCGGACGACCTCCATGCTCCGAGCCTCCTTTATCTCGTCCGTCGCCTTGTTCAATTCGCGGAGATACTTCTCCGCATTCCTCCTCTCGATGAGGACCTCCTTCTCCAAGCACTTCTGAAAATGCTGCCCATGAAGCATCGCCTGTTCAAAGAAGAAAAAGTTAGAAGAAATCCAATTCTCTAAGGTCAAAGTAAGAGTACAAGCACTCACTGAGAGCTGCGCCTAAGACCACCACATAAAGGCCATCTCAGATGTTTGCACTGCAAGAGCCATGCGATCTCGCTCTGTGGCAAGGTTCCTGACCATCTCTATGGCCACGGGACCCTCAAGCAGGGAATCCCCTGCGAGAACCGACCAATCAGGGGCGTGCGGCCTTAGTCCATGTTGCCCAACCATCTGCTCGGCAGTGGGCCGAGGGGGGGAAGCCTCTGCTCTGGGACCTCGGAAACCTTCTTGCTACCAGAGCTCCCCCCTGCCTCCCTAGATGCCCTCGGCGTGTGGCCATGCTTCTTGGATCGCTTTGGGGACAGCTCTATGGCCTCCGAGATCGGTCCCTTGCTAGACCCCTCGCCCTGAGCAGCCGCCTTATCCTGCTTTGCCTTCTTCTCCTTCTCCACCCTCCTCTGGGCGGCAACGGCCAACAAGGCCTGCCTATTGTTGAGCTTCTTGGCCGTCATCTCTGCAAAATAGAAGAAGAGAGCCTAACGTTAACACGAATACAGAAAGATAGGAAAATTCAGAATAAAAACATACTAGGGTCGGCTGGGCTCAGTGATGAACACATTATTATTCACTTTTTAGAGCAATAATCTTAATATAATTAGACATTTAAAATCTCTATATATGGTATTTAACTCTTATTCTCTCTTTTCCATAGGAAACAGCGTAAAACAGCAAAACGAAGCAGATTCAGGACTTCAAAGATGATACACAGAAAAATGTAGAGGAACAGTCGACTTATTCCCAAGAGCAGTCGACTGGCCTGATCAAAGATGAAATCTACAGAAGTCTCGACTCAGTCGACTGGTCCAGAGATAAGTCGACTGGTCTGCGGCGGAGTAAACAAATCAAATCTTCAAAGATACACCTGCATCTAATTTCAAATCTATTTGAATCAAGATTTTATGCAGCGAATCAAATCTAAAGACAGGGTATTTCCAAGTGGACGTGGTGAACAGATAAGGAAGGAAAGGAGAAAAGAGAAAGATATTAATCATCAAATCAAATAAAGAAGGATCTTCCTGAAAAAGGGGAAACCCTAATTCTCAGCCGTGCTCTATAAATATCAGAAGAGGTCAACTTAGAAAAGGGGATCATCATATATATCTCTGGGAAGCGACTCAATCACCAAGTTCCTGAAACAAAAATCGAGAGCATCACTCCATCAACATCGAAGAAGGAGAGAGAAGATCCAGCAACCAGAAGGCAGTCGACTGTGTGACAGCCAGCCGACCATATTGTCGGAATCCATTAGTTTATTTCTTCTTCTCTCTTTATTCTTTTATGTTGATCATGTATTCAAACTTGTTAAGCAATAAAGTTATTATTATGTGGAACTAATTTCATAGTTGGGTAGATCGAAACCGTAGTTATGTAATGCTATTTTCTTCTGAACTCTTCTATGTTACTTATTGATTGAATCTAATTGAATTGGTATAGGTTTATGATAGTCAAACTAGTTCTCAAGACTGAGAGCAGTCGACTGAGGTGAGAGCCAGTCGACTGACGTACAGAACTTGGGAAGCTCAAGTTTGGATATCATTTATCTGAATCTGTTATATGAGCATATTGAGACGACCGAATCTCGTGCTCATAATTTGTAACAAAGGAATCTTTAGGGGTTCTTGGTTCAATCAACTTAGAGGATCTAGATCTGATACCAATTTCTAGAACTTTAAGTGTTTGTTCGTTTCCACTGTTCTTATGTTTTCTCTAAGTATAACTTAGTAGATACCATGCTAGATACTTACGGAAAGAAACGAATTAGAGTAGATACCATGCCTAATTCTTGGCTTAGGGAAACATTACTTTAAGGAGTAGATACCATGCCCTTGAAGTGAACAAACATGAGTAATTAGAAGTAAGTTCAGAAGGTAACTTAGCATTATTAACTATTGGTGGAGATCAACAGCCTAACTATTCAAGAGATATTTGTGATTCAGACTCATCTTTCTTAGTTTTAATCTGTTAGTTCTTTTAGAATATTATGACAACTCTTATTCATTTTTATTATTAGTTTTATTGATTAGTAAGTTGAAGTCTACAATCTCTGTGGGATCGACCCTTGCTATTACTACGATTCTATAAACGATTCGTGCACTTGCGAGGTTTTATAATTTGTGTCTAGGTTTATCTATTTATTTAGGTATCTAGATTTCCAACAACACTCAGTCCGGCTTGGGCCAGGTGCATTTTCGTTACTCGGGGCCACCCTATGCTGTGCCCCCCAACGATCTTCCCCACCTTCGCCCAATCTTTCTCCGTCAACTCGCTACGCTTCTGAGGCTTATGGTTTGGCTTGAAAAAGTTCCACGCGGTCGGAATCCCCCAAGGCTTCTCGCTCCGGACTATAAAGTACTTCTCCTTCCACCCTTTGATGGAGTCCAGATGGCCGTGCATCACCTTCTTATGAGGCCTAGGAAAAAAGTAGAAGATTCCCTCCGCGTCACCCAACGAGCTCATCCCTAAGATAGCGCGGAAGTACATCAGCCTCGGCTTGACCCCCTTCTCTTGGCACTTCAAGATAAAGCAGACCAGGTGCTTCCAAGAGTCAGGGCCGTACTGCATCGGGCTTAACTTCGCCCAATTCAAAACTCTCTTGATGAAAGAGTGCAACGACAGCCGAAGTTCTGAGATGAAGGCATCCTCAGGAAAAACACAGTAGCTCGGTGCGAGAGTGGTAGTTAGACAATGCCGGGGCTCAGAATCAGAAGTTCGAACTCCTTTGGAATAAAGTAGGCCGCCCTCAAGATGTGCAGGTAGTCCGCCTTCAAGACACATTGGATGCCATCCGTCCTGATCTTCACCCGACTCTCGTCACCAGGCACGGAGGGGAGAGGAGCGAGATCCTGAACATTGTCAGGATACATCCTAATCGACCCCGAATTTTTGAAGGTGACAGGAGCAAACTCGAACCCCGGTCTAGGAGCATATTTATCCGGCAAAGGTGGGCTATCCGGAAGGCTCAACTTTCTCTTCCTCCCACGAGGACGAGCCTTCATCTCCGGAGATGGTGTCGACAATGGTGGCAAAGGTGGGAGATCGCCCTCGCCCTCGGCTACCCCTCCTGCAGTGCCTTTCCCTGCATCTCCTAGAACATCGCCTTCCCCGACACCCTGATCGGGCTCCCCCTGATTCCCCTCGGAGTCTTCCTTATCCTCATCCTCAACGGCCCCCTCTCCCTCGGGATCCTGCTCCTCCTTATCACCCTCCTCGTCCTCAATGTCCCCCTCTCCCTTGGGATCCTACTCCTCCTCATCACCCTTCTCGTCCTCAACGTCCCCCTTCCCCTCAGGATCGTGCTTTTCTCCGTCGTACTCTTCTTCCTCCTCCCCCTCGCCCTCATCCACGGGCTCCTTCCCCAGCCTACGGGATCTCAGGGGTTGCACGACGAAGGCTACATCATTCCTGCCGTCCGACCCAGGGTCTGACAGAACCTCCTCTTTAATCCCATAGTTGCCCAAGGACCAAGACGGCGGTGGGGACTCAGCTTCCCTCTCGGAACGGCCTGACGAGCTTGCCTCGAAGCCAGACTGAGAGCGCGACATTACGAGTCAGAAACTCTAACTTGAAGTATCGTGCTTACGGGTAGATCACCGGAAAAGGTCATCGACAGCAGATGAGAAAAAAACCCTGTTCTTGAAAATTGGAAAACAAGGAAATGAAGGAAAGAAAAAGGGGGAGGAGGGCGGATTTATAACAGAGAAAGAGACTCCGCGATTTTCACGAAAATATCTGGCAATTAGATCTTAATCATCAAGATCCAACGACCTCTAAGATCTAAAGTCGCTTCGATTCTTGCGCCCATGACGCCAGCAGTTGACACAAAATTACCCCAATGCCCCTAGGCCTTTACAACAAGTTAGGAGGGTTAGAGCTCAGATGGCACCGCGAGCTCCAAAATCCTTCTCTAATTCGATAGGAGGCTCGGTGCTCGGATTATATACCCTAAGCATCAAATGAAACAAAATCATTAGATTTCATTCAGCCGCCATTACCAATACTCCCTCCCACCGACACCAAACCACCAAAGCTTTTCCAACAAGTTTTGGGGGCTCGGCGCTCGGGTGTCACCGGGAGCCACAAAAGCTTCTCTTACAAGCTTGAGGTTCGGCGCTTGGATAGCACCGCGAGCCACAAAAGCTTCTCTTACAAGCTTGAGGCTCGGAGCTCGGATAGCACCGTGAGCCACAAAAGCTTCTCCTACAAGCTTGAGGCTCGGCGCTCGGATAGCACCACGAGCCACAAAAGCTTCTCCTACAAGCTTAAGGCTCGACGCTCGGATGGCACTGCGAGCCACTAAAGCTTCTCCTACAAGCTTGAGGCTTGGGGCTCGGATAGCACCGCGAGCCACAGAAGCTTCTCCTACAAGATTAAGGCTCGGCGCTCGGATGTCACCGCGAGCCACAAATGCTTCTCCTATAAGCTTGAGGCTTGGGACTCGGATGGCACCGCGAGCCACAAAAGCTTCTCCTACAAGCTTGAGGCTCGACGCTCGATGTCACCACGAGCCACAAAAGCTTCTCTTACAAGCTTGAGGCTCGGCGCTCGGATGGCACCGCGAGTCACAAAAGCTTCTCCTACAAGCTTGAGGCTCGGCGCTCGGATATCACCGCGAGCCACAAAATCCTCTCCTACAAGCTTGAGGCTCGGCGCTCGGATAACACCGTCAACCACAAAAGCTTCTCGATGTCCCCTTGCTTTTCCAACAAGTGAGGGGCTCGTCTACTGACCCTCGATGCTCGGCGAGAAGACCCCCTTCTCAACAGATCACGGCGTCCTATTGCTTTTTCAACAAATGAGGGGCTCGTCTACTGACCCTCTACGCTCGGCAAGAAGACCCCCTACTCAATAGATCTCGGCGACCCATTACTTTTCCAACAAGTGAGGGGGTTCGTCTATCGACCCTCGACGATCGGCAAGATGACCCCCTACTCAACATATTTCGGCGTCCCCTTGCTTTTCCAACAAGGGGCTCGTCTACCAACCCTCGGTGCTCGGCAAGAAGACCCCCTACTCAGTAGATCGCGGTGTTGTAACACCCCGAATCCCAAATACAACTGAATTCGAGAGTTCTACAGGATCTTTTCACTTCATTTAGTACAATTTTACAAGGAAATTTGAACTTTTCACTTTACATCAGAGTTACATAAAAAATATTACACTTTACATTGCACAGCGGAAGTAAATTTACAACATTTAAATAAATGTACAACAATATTGAATAATCTTTAAGCATCTGTTCCTCTTTAATCTTTATCATGTCACTTACCTGCATATAAGACTGTGGGTACGTCAGTTTATTCAACCGACGATCATTATACACGGCCATCCTCTCTATGCCGGAAATAGTATAACTTATTTTCCATATTTAACAAACACAAACTTGTCACATATCAAACTAAAGGGAATACCCTAATGATGTCGTGTTGTGATTGTGCACTTAGTCCTTAATGCAATTATTTATATTACATGACACTAATGCACACTTGTTTGGATTCTATGCATCTCATACTACATAGGTCCGAGGGCAAGCCCTTAATCGTTCTTCATCTTTGTAGGGTTCAATCCCTCGCCATGACTTAATCTACTACTGTAACTACGGTAAATATCTTAGATGTTTTCTGACCTACGAACTCATGTCTAAGCACCCTGGAGGGAATCCCAACGCACTGACACATGACTCATCATGCAGGCATCCCGTGGTAATTCAGCTCCTACCATGGACATGATACCACCCGTAGTCTTCAAACATCCCACGAGCGTCGCCACCGGGACGGTACTCTGGAGCAGTATCCTCGCCCTGATTCATCATGGGACATCCTAGGATATACTCTCGCCGCTGATCCAATGGCCCTCATACTCAATATTTTTCTCTTACTTTCATCACGTCTTCACTATGTAACTAATCCCTAATTCTAATGAAATAGAATCATGAACAAAATCAAAGCACTAGAGTTAGCCTATCCACTAAACCGGACTTATTTAATCATCCAAACATGACCAACCTTGGTCTTTTATTTCGAATTTCATTTCATTTCTTTCCAAATGCCGGGGGAGACTTAGCTACTCTTTTGTTTCAATTCCCATTCACAAATTCTAAAGTTGAGTGTTTCCAACTCATAAGTTCACATGTTGAGTTGTCATACTCAAAATATTTCTATTTTCCAATCATGTCTTCCAAATCATTTAATAGTTCATTATTATACATTAAATTCAACTATTCATCATGTAACTCATAAAATATTATTTTCACATTAAAAACCACATCGCTAGTTATACGATCAAGGATGAATATTTACATTTCATAATTTGTCACATTATTCTCCAACGAGAATAATTCACATTACTACACATAATTCCTTTGTATTAGTATTTCCTTTCCAATATTCCATTCTAAATCTTTTGTAAGCTACAACTTTATACAAATGCAAGTGTAGAATTTATAGTTCTAAATTATACTTTTATTCTCTAAACATGCTCCACTTCATGCAAATAATACCCAATTTATTTTTCATAAACTCCCCATATTTTTAAGATAATAAATATATTTTTTCCATATTTTTTTGATTATCAAAACATCCAAAAAAAAATTTGTTTTTCCCACAACATAAACAACAGCCGAAAGCCAGGGTCGAACCAGCGACCACAGGAGAAACAACCAAAGGAACAAGCCACTAGGCCGAGTGCTACACCCGTCTAGAAAAAGGGAGAAAAGCATTAAATGCTCTTTGGCCGAACGGATTCTTTCAAAATGTTCGAAATAAAAAGAATGGTGTCAACGGGATTCGATCCCTCAACCTCAGAGAAAACCCCCACACATACTGTAGCGATTAAAAATGATCCGACCACTCGAGCTATGGGCTCGGGTTGTCACCATTACAACTTAAACTTTATTTAAATCAAATCTCTCTGTTATTTAAAATATATCGATGTTCATGAAAATTTCATTTCAAGTTGTTCTTACTAACATACTGTAAAAATTTCAGATTAACCATTTCCATCATGAATTACACTCCAGTATATGAGAATAATTTTCTCAAATAATTAAACATATTTTTCTCAATAATTAACACATTTCTACCATACAATTTGGTTAATTTGATATACTACCACTAATACATTCTTTTTCGACATTAAAATTTCATTAATCCCTATACTAATTTTCTGCCCTTATTCATTTCCCAAACATAATAATTGCATCTTAATTCATTCGTTACAACGTCATAACAAAAATTTTCCAATTTAGCACATAAAGCGACATTATCAATATACTAATCTTTGCACATAATTTTTCATGCTACTAACGAAGGTTTCTTTACACAATTCATAGCCATATTCATATCGCACACAACTTGAATTTTAACAATAGAAACACATACAATTTGCATATCAACAATTCAATCAATTATAGATCATTTTTCCAATTAAATGTGCATTCTTATTAATCATTTTCATGCATCATTTCTCTAATTAAATCTAGCATGCATTCCTATTTAGAAATAGGGAAAATTTACCCACCTTATTGAAGAAAAGTACAACTAGAAACTTCCTAAACGAATGTCCTTGCAATGAGAGTTCTCCTCCTCCTAGTCGACGCGCACACAAGTCTCCAACCACACCACACCGAGAGCTCCCCTTCTTGGATGCTGGCCTCTCCTTCTCTTCTTGTTGCAAGTACAAACCCACACAATCTCTCAATCTTTTACTCACTTACAACTACTAGATAATGTAATTGAACTATAGGTTTGGAAGAATTAAATTGCACAAGAATACTAGCCATGGGAGGGGGTATTTATACAAAAAAAAAAGGGAGAATGGATGGCTAAGATTGAAGTAGGAGTTAGGAACAAATGGCTTAGATTTAAGGAGGAGTTATACTAACCACCCATAATCAAGTAACCACCACACCATGATCCCACTCAAATTTTTGGTTTCCCTCCAAACTCATAACCGGCCATGCATAGGAAGTGCACTTTGCACGTGTACGTGCAATGCACGTTCAAGCATTTGCCTCCAAAAATTTGTACATTAAATTTTATATAAAAATAACCTTTAAATTGTATCCAACATTACAAGTTGTATTCAAAAATGAATTAACTCATGGGCTTTAGTTTATGGGCCAAAATAATAATTTTAAAATAAAATAAATGAATTAAATTTTGGGCTTTAAGAAAAAGACTTTTTGTCTAATTGAAAGAAGGCTTTGTATAAAATAATTAAAAAGCACATATTTAAAAATCTATACTCATCACAATGAAAATAATTATAAGATTTAATTCAACCAAAAATATTGCACGTGCACACTACGTGCAAAATAAAATAATTTTTCATTAAATGAAAAATTGGGGCATTACAGGTGTCCCCTTGCTTTACCAACAAGAGAGGGGCTCGCTTACCGACCCTCGACGCTCGTCAAGAAGACCCCCTTCTCCACATACCTGGGCATCCCCTCACTTTTCCAACAAGCGAGGAACTCGCCTACCGACCCTCGACGCTCGGCAAACCGAGTTCCGACTCTTCTACGCCCGGCACTCCGCATGATTCCAATAGGGGATCCCTTCACCTTACTCTCCTGACCTCTTCTGGAAGATACATATCCTATTTCTCGCCGTACACACCACCCTGCTCTCCTCACAGAGGCAAAGAACCACTCCTACACGACTGGGCCACCCAGCCCTCCAAGAGTAGGGGGCTCCTGATATGGGTCAGATGACGTGGCCCCTCCTGGGCCACAGGATCCCCTCAAGGAGCGTTCACTGTCGGATCATCCGGGTCTGCCACGTCAGCCTAGAAACCACCCTGGCTTCTGCCACGTCAGCCCTAAACTGCCCCGAGCCCGTGCCACGTCAGCCCTATACCGCTTGGGCTTCTGCCACTCTAGGCCCACGGGCAACTGGGTCTAGACCCAGCCCCAAATGGGTCCAGACCCGATTGGCTTCTTCTATAAATACCAGACCCTCTACCCCTTTACCAGGTAATCAATCTTTCCCCTCTCAAACCCTAGTTATTGTTACTTTCTTTCAGTGGCTGACTAGATCGTCGGAGGGTCTGCCACCGGGACCAACCCCGGTGTTTCCAGACCGAGTGCAGGTACATGAGACCTCGGGATCTGAGCCTCCAGATCCAAGACGAGCATCCCATCTCCACCTCACTCCCGCCTACTACCGAGCCGTTCCCCCGGCTGAGGGTCAGGGCCACCGTCCGCACCAAAGCTTCCGCAAAAATACAAATCGAGAAGAGCTCCCACCTGGTGCAGCCACACCCCCCAAAAAACAAACCGCATCAAACCCCAAATTTGTTGCTCCTTTTCTTTAGGAGCTTGTGTGTAGTTGAAGTTGGAGGTAAATCTTCTTGATTTGTGCTAAGAAACAATGATTTGTTCACCTCTCCCTTTGATGCTTTGAGTTATTATCGTAATTTTCGATCAAACATCTAGTCGCTCATTTTGCTGAACCACTTTTATCGACCAAGCGTTGCGTTGTTCACTTGTTTTGTCTATTGAGCGTTTCATCATTGGATAGGTGTTCCATTGGCCTGTGAGCTAAAAGATTTTACCATTGGATGTTGTGTATATAGCTGATCTAGAAGAGCTACAGTTGCTTGTAATGCTGTTACGGGCTGCTTGTAATGCAGGATACAAGTACATGAAAAAAGCTACCTCATAACATAGAATATGCATGATAACAAAATAGAATACTAGCATGGCAAGATGAACAAGTACAAGTGGCATGTATCAAGTGTCAAGTAAACTAGTGTCATGTAAACAAGTAACAAGTATCAAGTATCATGAATCAAGTATCACGAAATCAAGTAACAAGTAATAAGTGTTAAGTAGTCAAGTACAAGTATCAAGTAGCAAGTGTCAAGTCCCATGTTCAAGTCTTGTATTATTACTATTTAAGTAGCACTTCATGCATCTATACTTTTACTATATGGTTGCTACAGTCAATGAAATTTTGTTTTAGATTTCATAGTTGACCATAGAGGACAGTGTACTCACGGACAAGCCTAAAGAAATTAAGTATCAAGTATCAAGCCTCAAGTAAATATCAAGCCTCAAGTATCAAGTATCAAGCCAAGTCTCAAGTATCAAGTAAACAAGCCTCAAGTGTGAAATATAAAGCCTCAAGTAATCAAGTATCAAGCCAAGTATCACATAGGATCAATAGATCCTCTTCTGAGTACACGTTTCTGAATTATCCACTATTAGATATGTCCCTTTAACCCCGGCTTGGTTATTTTATTATTAGGGTTAAACAAGTATGTATGTGTCACGAACAGGGAAAGTATATTATGGTATGATCACGTAACAAGTTCAAGTTGCAAGATAAATATGTACGGATGAAAATTACACTTAAAAGGATAAAATAACCAAATTTCTAGTTCAGGACAGCAAGACCATACTGCAATAAAACTGAGATTCCCGTTATTACAAAAATGCAAATATGAAACTGTCGAAAGGTCTAGAAAATAGACTCCTGGCCCAATCCAGCAAACATATATAAGTCATATAGTATGTCACGAAAACAAGTCTCAAAACAGATTTGAATCCATAAAACACGTTCAGCTAGAAATCAGAAGATTGGATTCAAGAACAGGAAAACAGCATGAAAACTCAATAAATAAATCCACGAAAAATCTGGGGTATTCCCCTATATGTTTAGTAATAGAAATAAAGTTTCATAATTTTCCAATATGAATAGAGTAGTCAAGTAAAATCAGAAAACAGCGAGATACGATGGTTTTGTAAATCTAAATTCACCAACACTGCAGTACGAAAACAACAATATCTCACAAACCATAAATCGAAATCCAAATTCGCTAAAAGGGTAATAAAATAGATACAGTAGGCTAACTTTCATATTCAAAAATAATTTAACAAAAGCAAGTAGAAGTCAGTCGAACTTCAGGTTCTTTACTGAACAGTAGTAAAATTCTGCATGTAAAATCTTTATTTGCAAGCATAAAAAGGTTTGTAAAACTCCTCAAATAAATCCACCAAAATTCTGGATTAATCCCAATCAAGTCTAGAAATAGTGTGCAAAATTTCAGATCAAAATAGTAATTTAATACCATAATAAAAATAGATTACTCTTCAGAATTCATAAAAAACAAAATCTGGAAATCTTTCGACACAACTGCAGTAAAATCTACATGACTCACAAACCATAAAACGAAACTGAGATCCGCCAAAAGGGTTGGAAAATAGATAGAATTATCTACAAATCATGTACACAAAATATTTTCAAATACAGACCTTAATAGGGTCTAAAATACTGATTAAAACTAAAAAGCCTGCAAAACTGAAAATATCGTATATGCACAAAATCCACTAGTTCACATAGAACTCATCCAAAACACAACTGATGTGGTTTGTTTTAGGGGAAGTGTGGATGCACCAGGTGTGAGTTCTATTTGTTTGTTTAGTGGTAGGACACGGTATTGGACGGTACGCCTGACCCTCGGCAGGAGCAGCCCGATCGGGTTTAGAGGCAGAGGTTGGACGGTCGACTCGACAATAGAGGCTCAGCTCGAATCTAGAAGCTCGGATCCAGGGGTCTCATGTACCTGCACTCGGCCTAGGAACACCGGGGTTGGTCCCGGTGGCAGGCCCTCCGATGGTCTAGTTAGTTACTGAAGTAAAGCAACAGTAGCTAGGGTTTGAGAGGGAAAAGATTGATTACCTTTGAAGGTGGGAGAGGGCCTGGTATTTATAAGCATGCCAAACGGGTTTGGATCCGTCTGGGCCGGGTCTGGACCTGCATACCCGTGGGCCTGGTGGAGTAGAAGCCCATGGTCTTAAGAGTGATATGATGATCATGGGTGAGAGCTTTTCGAGGAGATCGGATGGCCTAGGATGTGCCAGGTCATTTTCCCTCTATGTCAACAACCAAACATGATATGGAGTATACTAGATATCCAAACAACATTATATATTTCACGAGTCCAAGACAAGTCTATCATGAATAACACGAACGAGCACAAGATAACACATGAACAACACGCATATATACAACAAGATGTGGTCAATCCTATATTATATCATGTCATGTATGTCGTGAGGCAACTATGGTAAAGATAACATAATAGAGACAATATTAACAAGGGATTCACACACAAATTGTCTCTAGAACCCAACTACACTACAAGCGGTATTTAGTACTTGTATTTACAAAGGAATTTAATACAAGTTATTTGCCTTAACCGACAATAAAAACAACAAAAATCAAGAATAACGGGAATGGATTCCCGGGAAAACGAACACAATGGACGGATGGATCATGAACAAGAATCATAAACCAAATGGATCACACGAACCGAAGCGAGAAAACGAACTCAAAGCCCACGAACTACGAACAAGAACACGACGAAACCAAACACGAAGACCACCCACGAACACAATAACGAACCACGAACAACGAACTACGACCACAGCTTGCGATCACAACCCGAACACACACAAATCACACCCGTACACTAAGAGAACGAGAAAGAGACGGTTGCAGGCTATGAGGGAAAACACAACACACACACTGTTGTGGGCTGTCGCTGCTTGCGGTGTGTCGAGATAGGGAGGGCGCGCACAGGGGGCACCGAGGGTCGGTGGTCTCTGTAGGAGAAAGGTGTCGGGGTGAACGGGCTGACGTTGGCTGCCGAGGTGAGGGGATAGGAGGAGAGCGCTGGAGGAAGGGGATGGAAGGAGGTTGGGAGACGGAGGTAGAGGGTGAAGGGATTCTGCAGTCGCGACCTGGTTTCGCGACGCCGAAGGGCGGCAGGGCACACACGGGAGAGAACAGGGCGGTGCAGCGGAGGGGATACGGGATGAGAGAGGGAGCAGCTGTGAGGAGGTTGCGATGGTGCGGTAAGGCGCTGGGCTGGCGAGAAGAAGTCGAAGAGTCGGGAGAGAAGGAACGACTGGGTAGTGCATGGGTTAATAAATAGGAGATGGGTTTATATATAGATGGGTTAGGTTTAGGTTTTGGTTGGTGGCGGCTGAATAGGGAGAATGGGGTTTCGGGTTGGGGTAATAGGGAAAAACGGGTATGGGTTAAAGCAGATGGGTATTTGGGTTAGGGAATAGGATATTTATTAGGTTTGGGTTTATTGGGGTAATGGGTTTTAAATAAAAATTCCAATAAGAAAATTAAATAACCAATAAAATATAATTTATAAAATAATGTAATTTACATTACAATAGACTTTATTTAAAATAACTACAAATATAATTTATAAATAGAACTAGGTTTTTTAATAACCAATCAAAGTAATAACCATAATAAAAATGATAATAAAAATAATAATAGTAATAATAATACTGAATAACAATAATAAGAACAACAATAATAATCATAATCATAAACATAATAATAATAGTACTAATAATAACCGAAAACAAATGAAATTATTGATAGATTTTAATAGAACAGTCAAAAATACATCTTGACAAAAGAATTTGAAAACCGAAAGAAAAAAAATTTGTGAAAATTTTTAAATACAGAAAATAAACAAAAATACGTTTTTGGGAAAACAGGGGTTACAGCGCCCAGCAAGTTTGTGGAGGGAACTCTAAGCGAAGTTGAATGTGGAGCTCGTTGTTTGATCCCGACAGTTTGTAGACGCAACTCTGAGGTGGGCTGAACATTGAGCTTGCTGTTTGATCCCGACAAGATTATATAGAACTCTGCGACGGAGTTGGATGTTGAACTTACCGTTTGCACCCAGCAAGATTTGGGAGGAAACTCTGGGACAGAGTTGATGTTAAGCTTACTGATTGATCCCAGCAAGTTGATAGAGAACTCCACGACGGATTTGGATGTTTGAACTTTCTGTTTGCACCCAGCAAGTTCGTGAAGAGGAAACTCTAAGACGAAGTTGATGTCGAACATGTCATTTGATCCCAACATGTTTAGAGAGAACTTTGTGCTGGAGTTGAATATAAGGCTTGCCGGTTTGATCCCGATAAGTTTGGAGAGACAACTCTGAAGCAGAATTGGACGTCGAACGTACCATTTGCGCCCAACATGTTTTGAGAGACAACTTTCAAACGGAGTTGGATGTTGAACATGCAGTTTGATCCCAACAAGTTAATAGAGAACTCTGTGATAAAGGTGGACATTTGCACTTGTCGTTTGCACCCAACAGGTTTTGTAGAGAACTATTTGATGGAGTGGAACGTTGAACTTGCCGTTTGTGCCTAGCAAGTTTTGTAGAGGCAACCTTAGGCCAACATTAGGCGACGAACCTATTGCATGACATTATGGGGTTATTGGGAGAACTCGAGCAAGGAGCGGGCCACCTGTCACGCCCCGCTTCCCAGAATACGGAATACGAGTACGTAACGTAGGCTCAGCGAATGATGTAAGCACCATCCATAAGCTGTACCAGACTAACTCAGCAATATGAAAGAATAAACACAGCCACACAAGAAAGATATAACCACATGAATTAAAGATAATTTCAATAATAAATGAAATAATCCAACAATAAAAATTTCCAACACAAAATCCATCATTTGGGAAGAAAAAAAAAACAAACTCCGGGAACATAAGCCCAAAACAAAGTACAATGTCATAACAATATTCAAAATAAATAATCTAGCAATATAGTAAATTAAGCAGTGCGATTCTGGACTCCACCTTCTAGAATCGTTCCTCACCAATTCCTTCTGGTATAGTCCTTCAGTACCTGTAAATACTTGATTTAAAAAGAAAGAAAAGAATGTACTTAGAGCAAGTCATGGATAGCAAGTAGAGAGAAACAGAGGATAAAGGAAGCATGTATATGGAAGAAAAGGGATAGGATCAAAGTCAAAGAACAAAGCAAAGGCAGACAATAATATCAAAGGTCTACAATTAATCACACATGTAATGAATGATGTCAAGTCAAGTTCAATACAGGATCAAGCATGAGATGATAAATGCAGGTTATTAATCATTTTATTAATCTATCTAGTGCACGTACTATTGCGTACTATTGCGTACTATTGCGTACTATTGCTCCATGACATGTTATTAGTTTATTTTTATCCTATGTGAGCATGCAAGAAGGTTTCAATGTTGTATGATACTGTAGTGCCCCGATTTCCAATACTGGGAAAACCGAGACACGAGCCAAGATCTTTTCTTCAATTAGTCACAATACACAGAAAAACAGGAGAATTTAAAACTTTTTATTCAACACCCAATGTATTACAAGTCTGAACATTATACAACTGCAATACATTACAATAGAGTTACAATAATCCTTTACAATCCCAAGTATTACAACCTTCAACATCTTACATCAGAGTACACGGAATGAACAACAACACTTGGTAACACTCACTTGAGTACTACTCAACTAATAGATAATCAATACACATTTTACAGCGGAACTAACTACGACATTGACTCCTTGCTCTCCTTGCCTTGAGTCCTCCTGAATCTTGCTCTTGTACTTCGGCGATCCAGTACCTATGGAAGTGGGGACGTCAGTATTCACTGATGCTTAAAGGCTGATATCAAAGCAGCGAATCTCCCAAACAACATACAAAACATGGCAATGGTGTTGATGTAGTTTAAGTGTTCGTGAGTGCTATGACTAGACTCTAATGCGATATTTAACTAGAACTAGGATGCTTCCTATTCTAATGTCAGCAAGTCTCTGAAAGCAACATGCAGCCCATACTACATGCGACCCCATCTCAAGCCGTTTCTCCATATATAGGGATTTGAACTCGCGTTATGAATTCTAATTATACACAACCTGTTCCTGACACCTACACGTGACTGATGAGGTTACAGACGTGGTCATGTGCCACTGATGCAGTACGCCAGTGGTGTCTATGTTCGCCACTGCTACCCGGCCAACCGGACCTCACTCAAAACTAGACGAACCCAATGTATCGGGCGTCTTTCCAAAATCCAAATCATAGGGTCTCACAAGCGCAGGGTAGAACGAAGCCTACCCTGTGGCACCCCTGGGGTCTCGCAAGCGCAGGACTGCCCAACGCATCCTGTGGCACCCCAAGCCACGGTACTTCAGGAATTAACAGCGCGAGATACGCAACCCGTGCTCCCAACTTGTGAGACGGCACCGTACGTATCCCTTTGACAGGAAGGCGCAACCCAATACACCACCTATGATCTGCCTCAAGGGACGAGTTTGTAGTGTCCCGATTTCCAATACTGGGAAACCGTGACACGAGCCAAGACCTTTTCTTCAATTAGTCACAATACAAAGAAAAACAGGAAAATTTAAAACTTTTTATTCAACACTCAATGTATTACAGGTCTGAACATTATACAACTGCAATACATTACAATAGAGTTACAATAATGCCTTTACAATCCCAAGTATTACAACCTTCAACAATTTACATCAGAGTACAAGGAATGAAGAACAACACTTGGTGACTCTCACTTGAGTACTTCTCAACTAATAGGTAATCAATACATATACTGCAGCGGAACTAAACATAACACTAACTCCTTGCTTTCCTTGCCTTGAGTCCTTCTGAATCTCGCCTTTGTACTTCGGCGATCCAGTACCTATGGAAGTGGGGACGTCAGTATTCACTGATGCTTAAAGGCTGATCATATAGCAGCGAATCTCCCAAACAACATACAAAATATAGCAATGGTGTTGGTGTAGTTTAAGTGTTCGTGAGTGCTAGGACTAGACTCTAATACGATATTTAAATAGAACTAGGATGCTCCTTATTCTAACGTCAGCAAGTCTCCGAAGCAACATGCAGCCCATACTACATGCGACCCCATCTCAAGCCGTTTCTCCATATATATGGATTTGAACCCGCGTTACGCATTCTAATTGTACACAACCTGTTCCTGACAATACTCCATGACTCTGTGAGGTTGCAGAAGGGATCAAGTCCCCCTATGCAGTCTGCTTATGGTGTCTCCGTTTTCCACTACTACCCGGCATGCCGGACCTCACTGACGATCCCAGTGTATCGGGCCTCGTTCCAAAATCCAAAATCATAACCAGGGTCTCGCAAGCGCAGGGTAGCGCGAAGCCTACCCTGTGGCACCCTCTGGCGTCTCGCAAGCGCAGGACTGCACCATGCATCCTGTGGCACCCCAGCCACGGTATTTCAGGAATGAACAGTGCGAGATACGCAACCCGTGCTCTCAACTTGTGAGACGCCACCGTACGTATCCCTTTGACGGAAAGGTACAACCCAATATCACCCCCTAAGGCCTCCCTCAAGGGACAAGTTGGTCGTAAGGTGCCCCCTACAACCAACTCCTCTCTCTTCGGCAAGGGTCTGAGCAAAATGACCTTTATAAGTCACTACCCTAATGATGTCCCTGACTCGACGATCCTAGGGACGATAATATTATAAACATAATATGCTAGGCCTTAAATTAGGCTTCGCAAGACAACTCTACTAGGCTGCTCAACCTAGACTTACCAGAATCCCTCAGGATCCGGTTCGTGGCTCATCGATCCAAGACTTTGGCCGTGCAAATATACATGCATGCCACTATCCTAGACTTGGATTTCGTCTATACTCCGGTCCTTGATCAACCTACCCTGGTTAAGATTCGACGGTACACAAGGAGTGACTCCTCCACAGTTCTTTAGGGTGAGAAAACATATGTCTTGATGGTCGATAGCCCTTAGGGTGGTAATATCACCCTAGACGAGCACAATGAACGGTGTACTAGCTAACAAGCTATACACGAGTAACAACCACATACGAGCCAATAAGCTACGTATGAAACAATAACTACCTACGAGCCAGGCGGGCCTCGTAGGAGATAACCACGTACATACCAGCCAAATAAGCCGCGTATAAGACCAACAGCTGCGCATGGGCCGGTCGAGCCGCGTACGAGACAACAACCTACATACGAGCCAAGTAAGCTACGTATGAGACCCATAGCCACGTACGGGTCAGTCGAGCCACGTACGAGCACAACCATATGCAAACAACCATACAGGTAATCAATCTTAAAAGCAACCAAACGTGCTACTGGCAAACTTGATCTCCTATTATTAGAAGCAATAGAAGAGTCTACTAATAGTCTATGGTCGGTATTCTACTAAGGAAGAATCCAAAGGCGACATAACAGCCTTTATCGAACTAACTATCACTAGTGGTCTTCCCAATCCTTATTACTTCAACCTATAGCGCCTTAAGTATGGCATACAATTGCAAGCATCTTCCTACGACAATCTAATCATATAACACAATCACTCACCATGATACTCCTAAGTATGAATATGATTAAGCTTGTGCTTACATCGAGCTTAAGCATGAAAATCACTACGACCTAGACATGAAGTCCACTATAGTCAAGCATAGGTTATAATTTGAGCATGAAAGCTTACTACTTATCATGACTAATCACCACAACCCAAGCATGGATATATAACTAGTATGAACATGCAACATTCCAAGGCATAGTAGGTATTCTAACACTAACCCTACAACATTCTAAGCATGTATTTGAACTTTAGCATGGTATAGAACATAACATAAAAATCACTACAACTAACCATGGGTAGTTTCTTTAATCTAAGCATGAATATCATAGTATGGATACCATTATCTTAACATAATCAATAATTAGCATGACACCTACTTACTTAGCATGAATAATGATTAAGCATGATCATCTACTAATATAGCATGAACAAATACTTATCTAAGCATGGCTATCATGTAAACATGAGTATTCATTTAATCTAGCATGGTATACAACTTACTTACAATTTAAACTAGCATGGCATACAACTCACTTGTAATTAAGCTAGCATGACATACAACTTACTTACAATTTAAACTAGCATGGCATACAACTTACTTGCAATTAAGCTAGCATGGCATACAACTTACTTACAATTAAAACTAGCATGGTATACCACTTACCTACAATTAAACTAGCATGGTATATAACTTTTCTACCATTTATCTAGCATGGTATATAACTTCCCTACAATTAAACTAACATGGTATACAACTTTTCTACTATCATCCAAGCATGAATCTTTATTAAGCATGAATAACTACTAAACATGAATGTCTTACTAAGCATGGGTAACTACTAGTATGAACATACAACATTCCTAAGTATATATGTATATATACTTCTAACATGGTAAGTAACTTTATCATGGATCCTACAACATTCTAAGCATAATTAAATTAATCTAAACATGGTAGGAAACTCTTAGAATGAATCCTACAACGTTCTAAGCATAAATAAGTTACTAAACATGATAGGTATTTTTAGAATGAATCCTACAACATTCTAAGCATCAATAAACATGCTAGGTATTTTTAGAATAAATCCTACAACATTCTAAGCATCGTTAAACATACTAGGTATTTTTAGAATAAATCCTACAACATGTATATCATTTCTACATATGATAGATAATTTTAGAATGAATCCTACAACATTCTAAGCATAAAAATCATCCCTAAACATGATAGGTATTTTTTGAATGAATGCTACAACATTCTAAGTATAAATAAATTAATCTAATCCAATCTTAGCATGGTATTTACTTTATGAACATAAAATAACCATCTACAACTATCTACTACTACCACTACTTCATTTTAACATAACATAAGGCATCTACAATTACTTCTTTTTATCATCTACTACTATTACTACTTTATGTTAACCATGGATATAACATAAGCATCTACAACTATCTACTACTACTACTTTATGTTAACCATGAATATAACATAAGCATCTACAACTATCTACTACTACTACTTTATGTTAACCATAAATATAACATAAGCATCTACAACTATCTACTATTACTACTACTTCATTTTAACATAACATACAACTATCTACTACTACTTCTTTTAACACTTGCTACTACTTCTTTATTTTAACAACATACCACTACTACTTTATTTTAACAACATGCTACTACTACTTTATGCCTCTACTACTTATTTTAACAACATACTACTACTACTTTAATTTAACAACATGCTACTTTTATTTTAACAACATACTACTACTACTTAAATGTCTACTAATCTTTATTAGCATTTATTTATTACTAGTGATCATAAAAAGAGATCTTTTTGTTCATTCTACAACTAGTGAGTTAGATTAGTTTCTTTTTCATAAATCAAAACTAACATCTAATGTATGTTCTTTTTACTTAAGATTATGAAAGAAAAATAACAATAATAAAAGTAAAGTAAGAACCTTCATTTGGTTCAACCAACAATATGCTTATCTTTTTAGTCCAAGTCCAATACAAGTCCTACAACCAACAATGGTTGTATAAAAGTTCATATGCTTTATGTATAGTTCATATCAAGTCCTACAACCAAGGATGGTTGTATACACAAGTCTATATGCATATGTTTATTTTAGTCCCATTTCATAACACAAAACAACGACTACAACTATAAAGATTTGATCTTTATGTGTTTAGTTGGTGCTACTACTACTTTCTTTCTTTTATTCATCACAACATTCACAACAACAACACATACCCATCACAAGAACAACCTCTAAAAACAAAAGCAAAGAAAACAAGAAGATAAGGAGAAGAAGTCAAAACACAATACAAACAAACAAACAAGCAAGAGAAACCCCCACCTAGTTCTCTTTGTTGGAAGAACTTGCTAGCTAAAACTTCTCCTTCCCCTAGCTTTTAGAATCTCTATGGAATACCTACAATGGAAAAACTCTCAAATTAGTATGAGGTTCTCTCTTTCTTTTCCTTTCCTTTCTTTCTTTCTTTTTGATCTTTCTAAAATGAGACAAGGTGGAGAAGGAGGGGGTATTTATAGGAGGAGAGAAGGGTGGATAGTGCAAAATTGCACACACACATTTGCATTTTGGCCCTCCCTTAAATTGGGGGCCGGCCATGCCCTAGGAGGAGGAGGGGTAAGGTGTAGGTATGGTGAGGTGGAGGTGAATGTGGGGGAGGTGTTATGTGAGGGTTTCTAGAAGGGTTCCCTTAATCTTCTCATGCATACAAATCCTAGTTTAAGCCTCCTAATCAAACCCTAACCATCTTATTAAGTTGTCATGACAAGGATGAATACATTGTCCAAAAGTACATACTACATATTTTGTATAATGTACTAAGTATAATACAATGTATGTATGTGTACATGTATGTGTATACAAAAATCCTCATATAATCCCCATAAATAGTTTAATTGCAAATAATAATAAAAATAAGTTTTATTATTAATTCGGAAGATCGCGCTATCAATTTGATGTATTTCGGATGTACACCCACCGATATATGCGCGTAGACAATGTTTGTGGGCAAACCGGCGAAAAATCACCAAAATAATTTGATTTTGAAATTAAAACCAAATATTAATAAAATAATAATAAAATAGTGATTTATACGAGCTAATATCCGTCCGGGATATTACAGAGTTAGTGTAAGGGGCCCCCTACAACCGACTCCTTTCTCCCAGCAAAAGGGTTTAAGTAAAATGATCTTTATAAGTCACTATCCTAATGATGTCCCTGACTCGACAATCCTAGGGACGATAATATTATAAACACAACATGCTAGGCCTTTAAAGTAGACTTCGCAAGACAACTCTACTAGGCTGCTCAACCTAGACTTACCAGAACCCTTCGGGATCCGGTTCCTGGTCCATCGATCCAAAACCTCGGCCGTGCGAACATACATGCATGCCGCTACCCTAAACTTGGATTCCGTCTATACTCTGGTCCTCGATCAACCTACACTGGTTAAGATTCGACGGTACACAAGGAGTGACTCCTCCATAGTTTCTTAGGGTAGAAAACATATGTCTTGATGGTCGATAGCCCCTAGGGTGGTAATATCACCCTAGACGAGCACAACGAACAGTGTACTAGCTAACAAGCTATACACGAGTAACAACCACATACGAGCTAATAAGCTACGTACGAAAAAATAGCTACCTACGAGCCAGGCAGGCCTCGTAGGAGATAACAACGTACATACCAGCCAAATAAGCCGTGTATGAGACTAACAGCTACGCACGGGCCGGTCGAGCTGCATACGAGACAACAACCTACATACGAGCCAAATAAACTACGTATGAGACCCACAGCTACATACAGGCCAGTCGAGCCACGTACGAGCACAACCATATGCAAACAACCATACAGGTAATCAATCCTAGAAGCAACCAAACGTGCTTACTAGCAAACTTGATCTTCTATTATTAGAAGCAACAGAAGAATCTACTAATAGTCTATGATCGGTATTTTACTAACGAAAAACCGAAGGCGACATAACAATCTTTATCAAACTAACTATTACTAGTGGTCTCCCAAATCCTTATTACTTCAACCTATAGTACCTTAAGCATGGCATACAATTGCAAGCATCTACGTACGACAATCTAATTATGGTACATAACATAACCACCAACCATAACACTCCTACAATGTTCTAAACATGGTAGGTTAATTAAACATCAATCCTACAACATTATAAGCATGTATAATGATTCCTACTACAATCTAAGTATAGGTAAATGAATCTAGCATGGTATACAACTTTCTTACTAGCATGTAAGCATGGATAAATTAATCTAGCATTATATACCACTTATCTAAACATAGATAAATTAATCTAGCATGGTATACTACTTTCCTACAATCATCTAAGCATAGATAAATTAATCTACCATGGTATATGCTTTCCTACAATCATCTAAGCATAGATAAATTAATCTAGCATGGTATATGCTTTCCTACTATCATCTAAGCATGAATCTTATTAAGCATGAATGACTACTAAGCATGAATATCTTACTAAGCATGGATAACTACTAGTATGAACATACAACATTCCTAAGTATATATATATATATATATATATACTTCTAAACATGGTAAGTAATTTTAGCATTTATCCTACAACATTCTAAGCATGTATGTCATTCCTAAACATGATAGATGATTTTAGCATTAATCCTACAATATATATATCATTCCTAAATATGGTAGGTATTTTTAGAATAAATCCTACAACATTCTAAGCATAAAGATACACTTAGCATGGTATACATCATTCCTAAACATGGTAGGTATTTTTAGAATAAATCCTACAACATTCTAAGCATAAATATACACTTAGCATGGTATACATCATTCCTAAACATGGTAGGTATTTTTAGAATAAATCCTACAACATTCTAAGCATAAATATACACTTAGCATGGTATACATCATTCCTAAACATGGTAGGTATTTTTAATATAAATCCTACAACATTCTAAGCATGTTTATACACTTAGCATGGCATACATCATTCCTAAACATGGTAGGTATTTTTAATATAAATCCTACAACATTCTAAGCATGTTTATACACCTAGCATGACATACATCATTCCTAAACATGGTAGGTATTTTAGAATGAATCCTACAACATGTATATCCCTCCTAAACATGATAGGTATTTTTAGAATAAATCCTACAATATTCTAAGCATGAATAAATTAATCTAACATGATAGGAAATTTTAGAATGGATCCTACAACATTCTAAGCATGAATAAATTAATCTAACATGATAGGAAATTTTAGAATGGATCCTACAACATTCTAAGCATGAATATATTAATCTAATCCAATCTTAGCATGGTATTTACTTTAACATAAGCACAACATCCATTTAATGCTCATATGCATCTACTACAATTTAATAAACACAACATCTACTACAACATAACATCTACTACCACTTCCATAAAAACATAAACCTTTTCTATAATTTTGTGTAGATATCTACTACAACATAACATCTACTACCACTTCCATAAAAACATAAATCTTTTCTATAATTTTGTGTAGACATCTACTACAACCATTTTATTTGGAACATACACATCTACTACTACTACTTTATTTAACCATAAGTGTCTACCAAAATTTACATAACATCTATAACTACTTCATTTTAATATCTACTACTACTACTTTATTTAACCATAATACCACTACTTTATTTCAACATACTACTACTACTTTATTTAAGCATACTACTACTACTTTATTTAAACATACTACTACTATTTTATTTTAACATGAACATAAACATCTACACTACTTCTTTTAATCATCTACTACTACTACTACTACTTTATTTTAATACACTACTACTTAAATGTCTACTAATCTTTATTAGCGTTGATTTCTTATTATTACTAGTGATCATAAAAAAAGAGATCTTTTTATTCATTCTACAACTAGTGATTAGATTAGTTTCTTTTTCATAATTAAAACTAACATCTAATCTAGATTCTTTTTACTTAAGATTATAAAAGAAAACAACAATAATAAAAATAAGGTAAGAACCTTCATTTGGTTCAACCCACATATGCTTATCTTTTTAGTCCAAGTTCAATACAAGTCCTACAACCGAAATGGTTGTATAAAAAGGTTCATATGCTTTGTTCATGTGTTCACATCAAGTCCTACAATCCCAAACGGTTGTATGTACAAGTCCATATGCGTTATGTCATTTTAGTCCAATTAACAAACACAAACAACAACTACAACTATAAAGATTTAATCTTTATGTTCTTTACTACTACCATTCATTTCTTTTCTTTTCATGTGGTTATTATCTTTAACCATCCATAACCATACAAAAAGAACTGCACACCACAACACTAAAACCATTCTCAAAGAACAAAAGAAACAAAACAAGGAGGATAAGAAGAAGAAGAACATCAAAACAACAATACAAACAAACAAACAAACAAAGAGAAACCCCCACCTAGTTCTCTTTGTTGGAAGAACTTGCTAGCTAAAACTTCTCCTTCCCCTAGCTTTTAGAAATCTCTATGGAATACCTACAATGGGAAAACTCTCAAATTAGTATGGTGTTCTCTCTTTCTTTTCCTTTCTTTCTTTCTTTCTTTTTGGATCTTTCTAAAATGAGACAAGGTGGAGAAGGAGGGGGGTATTTATAGGAGGAGAGAAGGGTGGATAGTGCAAAATTGCACTCAACAATATGCACAAAACCCCTTCCCCAATTCAAGGGCCGGCCATGCTCCTAGGGTGGTAGGGATGAGGTGGAGGTATGGTGAGGTATTGTAATATCCCAGACGGATATTAACTCATATAAATTACTATTTTAGTATTATTTTATTATTATTTTATTTTAATTCCAAAATCAGATTATTTTGGTGATTTTTCGCCGGTTTGCCCACAAACAGTGTCTACACGCATCTATCGGTCGGTGCACATCCGAAGCGCATCAAATTGATAGCGCGATCCTCCGAATTAATAATAAAATTTATTTTACTATTATTTTCTAAATTAAACTATTTTATGGAAATTTTATGAGGATTTTTGTATACACATACATGTACACATACATACAATTATATGGTACTTAGTACATTATACCTAGTATGTACTATGTACTTTAGGACAATGTACTCATACTTGTCATGGCAACTTAATAAGATAATTAGGGTTTGATTAGGAGGTTTAAAAGAGGATTTGTATGCATGAGAAGGACTAAAACCCTTCTAGAAGCCTTATCCCTCCACCTTACCAAGCCTACACCATACTCCCCCCCCCTAGGGTATGGCCGGCCACCCCCCCTCCTTGGGGTTTTTGTGCAAATGTGAGTGCACACTTGCACTTACCACCTCCTATTCCCTCCTATAAGTACCCCCTCCTTCTCCTCCTTCTCTCATTTTAGAAAACAAAAAGAAAGAAAGGAAAGGACAGGAAAAGAAAGAGAGATAGTCTCATACTAACAAAAGAGAGTTTTTATTGTAGGGTTTCCTAGGAGATTCTAAAAGCTAGGGGAAGGAGAAGGTTAGCAAGCAAGTCCTTCCAATAGAAACCAAGGTGGGGGTTCTCCATTTGCTTGTTTAGTTGTTTGTTTGTTGTTTGTTTGTTTGTTGTTTTGATAGTTGACTTCTTCTTCTACCTTCTTGTTTTGTTTTGTTTTGTTTTGGGTTGTTCTTGTGAATGGGTGTGTTGAATGTTGTGATAAATAAAAGAAAGAAAGTAGTAGTAGTGACTACTAAACATATAAAGATCACATCTTTAACATTGTAGTTGTTGTTTTGTATGTTGTTGGACTAAAAAAAACATATTGAATATGACATTGAACATACAACCGATTGGGGGTTGTAGGACTTGTAGGACTTAGTATACATAAGTATATGAGCATTTTTACAACCATTGTTGGTTGTAGGACTTTGATTGAACTTGGACTAATAATAATAAGCATATGTTTTATTGTAATAAAAAGATCTTTTTTTTGTTAACCACTAGTTGTAGAAATTAAAAAGATCTTTTCTTTATTAAACACTAGTTGTAGAAAATAAAAAGATCTTTTCCTTTTTATTAATCACTAGTTGTAGATTAAAAAGATCTTTCTTTATAAATCACTAGTTGTAGAACAAATAAAAAGATCTTCTCTTTTTATAATCACTAGTTGTAAAATAAATAAAAAGATCTTTCTTTTTTTATTAATCACTAGTTCTAGAGTAAATAAAAAGAGATCTTTTCTTTTATATTTACTAGTTGTAGAATAAAATAAAAGAAAAATGATCTTTTCTTTTATCACTAGTGATAATAAAGACCAATAGACAACTAAGTAGTAGCATGTTAAAATAAAGTAGTATGTTGATTAAATAAGGTAGTAGTAGTATGGTTGATTAAATAAAGTAGTGATGGTATGATTGTTGAAATAAAGAGGTAGTAGTAAGTAATTATAGATATTTTATGTCCATAAAGTAGTAGTAGTAGTAAGTTATATGTTGTGTTCTTGATAAGAATGAAGTAGTAGTAGTGGTAGATGGTTGTGTGTTATGATAGGAGTAGTAGTAATAGTAGAATATTGTAGGATTACTTCTAAAAAATATCCTACCATGTTTTCATGCTTAATTAGTTGTAGGATGTCTTCTAAAAATATCCTACCATGTTTTCATGCTTAGTTAGTTGTAGGATGCCTTCTAAAAATATCCTACCATGTTTTCATGCTTAATTAGTTGTAGGATGTCTTCTAAAAATACCCTACCATGTTTTCATGCTTAGTTAGTTGTAGGATGTCTTCTAAAAATATCCTACCATGTTTTCATGCTTAGTTAGTTGTAGGATCCCTTCTAAAAATGTCCTACCATGTTTTCATGCTTAATTAGTTGTAGGATGTCTTCTAAAAAATATCCTACCATGTTTTCATGCTTAGTTAGTTGTAGGATGCCTTCTAAAAATATCCTACCATGTTTTCATGCTTAATTAGTTGTAGGATGTCTTCTAAAAATATCCTATCATGTTTTCATGCATAGTTAGTTGTAGGATGCCTTCTAAAAATGTCCTACCATGTTTTCATGCTTAATTAGTTGTAGGATGTCTTCTAAAAATATCCTATCATGCTTTATGTTTAGAATGTTGTAGGATTATTCCTAAAAATATCCTATCATGCTTCATGTTTAGAATGTTGTAGGACTATTTCTAAAAATATCCTATCATGCTTTATGTTTAAAATGTTGTAGGATTATTTCTAAAAATATCCTATCATGCTTTATGTTTAGAATGTTGTAGGATTATTTCTAAAAATATCCTATCATGCTTTATGTTTAGAATGTGGTAGGATTATTTCTAAAAATGTCCTATCATGTTTTCATGCTTAGTTAGTTGTAGGACTTCTTCTATAAATATCCTATCATGTTTAGAATATTGTAGGATTTCTTCTAAAATATCCTATTATGCTTAGAATGTTGTAGGATTCAATCTAAGAGTTTCCTACCATGTTTGGATTAATTTTATTATGCCTAGGATGTTGTAGGATCCATGATGAAATTACTTACCATGCTAGTTTAATTGTAGGTATGTAATATATCATGCTAGTTTAATTGTAGGTATGTGATATACCATGCTAATTTAATTGTAGGTATGTGATATACCATGCTAGTTTAAATTGTAGGTATGTGATATACCATGCTAGTTTAATTGTAGGTAAGTGATATACCATGCTAGTTTTAGTTGTAAGTAAGATCTATGCCATGCTAGCTTAATTACAAGTAAGTTGTATGCCATGCTAGCTTAATGGTAATTAAGTTGTATGCCATGCTAGTTTAGATGAATACTCATGTTTACATGATACCCATGCTTAGATAAGTATTTGTTCATGCTATGTTAGTAGGTGATCATGCTTAGTCATCATTCATGCTAAGTAAGTAGGTGTCATGCTAATTATTGATCATGTTAAGTTAATGATATCCATGCTATGATATTCATGCTTAGATTAAAGAAGCTACCCATGGTTAGTTGTAGTGATTTTAGGTTGTGTTCTATACCATGCTAAAGATCGAATACATGCTTAGAATGTTGTAGGGATAGTGTTAGAATTACCTACTATGCCTTGGAATGTTGCTTGTTCATACTAGTCTGAGTTGTGGTGATTAGTCATGATAAGTAGTAAGCTTCCATGCTCAATTTGTAACCTATGCTTGACTATAGTGGACTTCATGTCTAAGTCGTAAGTGATTTTCATGATTACGCTCGATATGAGCACAAGCATTAATCATATTCATACTTAGGAGTATCATGGTGAGTGGTTGTGTTATATGATTAGATTGTCGTAGGAAGACGCTTGCAATTGTATGCCGTACTTAAGGCGCTATAGGTTGAAGTAATAAGGATTGGGAAGACCACTAGTGATAGTTAGTCCGATAAAGGCCGTTATGCCGCCTTCGGATTCTTCCGTAGTAGAATACCGACCATAGAATATTAGTAGACTCTTCTGTTGCTTCTAATAATAGGAGATCAAGTTCGCTAGTAGCACGTTTGATTGCTTTTAAGATTGATTACCTGTATGGTTGTTTGCATATGGTTGTGCTCGTACGTGGCTTGACTGGCCCGTACGTAGCTGTGGGTCTCATACGTGGCTTACTTGGCTCGTATGTAGGTTATGTTGTTGGAAATCTAGCTACCTAAATAAATAGACTAACTAGACACAAATTATAAAACCTCGCAAGTACACGAATCGTTTATAGAATCGTAGTAATAGCAAGGGTCGATCCCACAGAGATTGTAGACCTCAACTTACTAATCAATAAAACTAATAATAAAAAGGAATAAGAGTTGTCATAATATTCTAAAAGAACTAACAGATTAAAACTAAGAAAGATGAGTCTGAATCACAAATATCTCTTGAATAGTTGGGCTGTTGATCTCCACCAATAGTTAATAATGCTAAGTTACCTTCTGAACTTACTTCTAATTACTCATGTTTGTTCACTTCAAGGGCATGGTATCTACTCCTTAAAGTAATGTTTCCCTAAGCCAAGAATTAGGCATGGTATCTACTCTAATTCGTTTCTTTCCCTAAGTATTTTAGCATGGTATCTACTAAGTTATACTTAGAGAAAACATAAGAACAGTGGAAACGAACAAACACTTAAAGTTCTAGAAATTGGTATCAGATCTAGATCCTCTAAGTTGATTGAACCAAGAACCCCTAAAGATTCCTTTGTTACAAATTATGAGCACGAGATTCGGTCGTCTCAATATGCTCATATAACAGATTCAGATAAATGATATCCAAACTTGAGCTTCCCAAGTTCTGTACGTCAGTCGACTGACTCTCACCTCAGTCGACTGCTCTCAGTCTTGAAAACTAGTTTGACTATCATAAACCTATACCAATTCAATTAGATTCAATCAATAAGTAACATAGGAGAGTTCAGAAGAAAATAGCATTACATAACTACGGTTTCGATCTACCCAACTATGAAATTAGTTCCACATAATAATAACTTTATTGCTTAACAAGTTTGAATACATGATCAACATAAAAGAATAAAGAGAAAAGAAGAAATAAACTAATGGATTCCGGCAATATGGTCGGCTGGCTGTCACACAGTCGACTGCCTTCTGGTTGCTGGATCTTCTCTCTCCTTCTTCGATGTTGATGGAGTGATGCTCTCGATGTTTGTTCAGGAACTTGGTGATTGAGTCGCTTCCCAGAGATATATATGATGATCCCTCTCTAAGTCGATCTCTTCTGATATTTATAGAGTACGGCTGAGAATTAGGGTTTCCACTTTTTCAGGAAGATCCTTCTTTATTTGATTTGATGATTAATATCTTTCTCTTTTCTCCTTTCCTTCCTTATCCGTTCACCCCGTCCACTTGGAAATACCCTGTCTTTAGATTTGATTCGCTTCATAAAATCTTGATTCAAAATAGATTTGAAATTAGATGCAGGTGTATCTTTGAAGATTTGATTTGTTTACTCCGCCGCAGACCAGTCGACTTATCTCTGGACCAGTCGACTGAGTCGAGACTTCTGTAGATTTCATCTTTGATCAGGCCAGTCGACTGCTTTTGGGGATAAGTCGACTGTTCCTCTGCATTTTTCTGTGTATCATCTTTGAAGTCCTGAATCTGCTTCGTTTTGCTGTTTTACGCTGTTTCCTATGGAAAAGAGAGAATAAGAGTTAAATACCATATATAGAGCTTTTAAATGTCTAATTATATTAAGATTATTGCTCTAAAAAGTGAATAATAATGTGTTCATCAAATACCCCCACACTTAGCTTTTGCTTGTCCTCAAGCAAACTAGAATTATGAATAGGGAGAATAATAATAACAATAGACTCAACCACCAAGATTTCTTATTATGTGGACATCAAAATGAAAAATATAAAACTACAAACAATTTCAGATAAAGTAAAATTAAACATACCCACTTTCTCTAGTGCAATTGTTCAGTCATAATCCCCAAACTTAATCATATTTGTCATGCGATTAATGTAGTTATAGTATGCAACTACTCAGTCTGTGATTATCCCTTTTCTCTACTACAAATCCGGTAGCAAACTAGAGGTTTTTTTTTTTTTTTTTTTTTTTTTATAGTCTCTTCTTTAAAGTTGTCACTTGTCTTTTGACGCGAATGCGAAACATTTGTGATGTATCCACCCGGTTACTCAACAAGTCACAAACATTAAAGTGCTTTGCATACTCATATTTCAAGTTGCCGTTTGACGTAAAGGTAAACATTGGTGATGAATACCCCTAGTTACTAAGCGCTCAAAACATTAGAGTAGACTGACTTTATTCAAATATATACATATATTGTATCACTCTATTTACTTAAACTCGATTTAGGACTAGATCTAAAGGGAATAATTATCAGAAAAAGCATCACATTTGTTTATTATGTATAATCGCATGACTCGCACAATTTTATAGGGAATTATGAAACTCAACAATCCTAAAGTAAATAAGTATCCTTACTCTTACTTTATAAGAAATTGTTTATCCTAAAAAAATCAAAAGATTCCAAATATAACTAACTAATACCCCCACACTTAGATGGAACATTGTCCTCAATGTTCGCACAAAACATAAGATATAGACATGTGTTACCATCTAGTAAGGAGAGACTGAAAAATAAAAATGAATAACTAAAGAAAGTAAAGGAAAGTGTAAATACTCCCCTAAAAAGTTGGGTTGCCTCCCAATAAGCGCTGTGTTTCATGTCTTCAGCTAGACATGATGAGTTCATGCAATGTATTGAATGGGTTGAAGATTCACATCTTCCTCGTGTGGCTCTAGACTCATCTCAATGTATGGCTTCGCCCTGTGTCCATTTACCTTGAATGTTTGACTCCGTTCATCGCTATGAACTTCCAATGCACCATGTGGAAAGACTTTTGTGACAATATATGGTCCATACCATCGTGACTTAAGCTTGCCTGGAAAGAGTCTTAATCTTGAGTTGTAGATCAATACCTTTTGTCCTTCATAAAACTCCTTCCTTGCTAATTGTTTATCATGATACAACTTAGTCCTTTCCTTGTACAACTTGGCATTTTCATATGCATCGTGCCTCAATTCTTCAAGCTCATTTAATTGCAATCTCCTTTTGTCACCTGCCTGTTTCATATCAAAATTGAACCTTTTGATGGCCCAATACGCTTTGTGTTCCAATTCAACTGGCAGATGACATGCTTTTCCAAAGACCAAACGGTATGGTGACATGCCAATGGGTGTCTTGAAAGCGGTTCTGTAAGCCCATAATGCATCGTTCAAGCGTAGTGACCAATCCCTTCTTCTTGTATTGACTGTCTTTTCCAAGATGCTCTTGATCTCTCTGTTGCTAATCTCCACCTGCCCACTGGTTTGAGGATGATATGGAGTTCCCACTCTATGTGTAATCCCATATTTCTTCATCAAAGAAGCAAATGGGTAGTTATTGAAGTGGCTCCCTCCATCACTTATTATTGCTCGTGGTGTACCAAACCTAGTGAAAATGTTCTCCTGCAAAAACTTGACAACAACTTTGTGATCATTAGTTCGTGAGGGGACAGCCTCGACCCATTTAGACACATAATCCACACCAACAAGTATATATAAATAACCAAATGAGTTAGGAAATGGACCCATGAAGTCGATTCCCCAAACATCGAAAAGCTCGATTACTTGTATGTTGTGTAGTGGCATTTGATTTCTAGAAGAGATGTTGCCTGTCCTTTGGCATTTGTCGCAAGTCCTGCAAAAAGAAAAAGCATCTTTGAATACTTTAGGCCAATAAAAACCAGATTGCAATACCTTAAGTGCTGTTCTCTTTGGCCCAAAATGTCCTCCACATGCATATTGGTGGCAATGTTGTAGAATACTCCTTTGTTCCTCGTCTGCCACACATCTTCTTATAATTTGATCAGAGCAAAATTTGAATAAATAAGGATCATCCCAATAATAGTGTTTGCTCAGATCCACCAATCTTTTCCTTTCCTGATGTGTCATACCTGGAGGAAAAACATGAGCAGTTAGAAAATTGACAATATCAGCAAACCAGGGGAACTGTTCAGAGAGTCCAGTCGACTGGTGGAAGGACCAGTCGACTGCCCCGAGAGTTTGAACATTTATTTCAAATAGATGTTCATCTGGGAAATTTTCATTCAGCGGGGGCACAATTCTCTCTTCCTCCTGAAGTAGTCTGGACATGTGATCTGCCACAACATTGTCGCATCCTTTCTTGTCTCTAATCTCAAGATCAAATTCTTGAAGCATCAGCACCCATCTGATCAACCTAGGCTTAGCTTCCTTTTTAGCCAACAAATATCTCAAAGCAGCATGGTCAGTGAAAACAATAACTTTAGAACCAATTAAATATGATCTAAACTTCTCTACAGCAAAAATAACAGCTAACATTTCTTTTTCGGTGGTAGAATAATTTAGCTGTGCATCGTTTAGAGTTCGAGAAGCATAGTAAATAACATGGGGTTTCTTATTGATTCTTTGACCTAAAACAGCCCCTAAAGCATAATCACTTGCATCACACATGAGCTCGAAAGGATGGCTCCAATCTGGTGCCATGACTATAGGTGCAGAAATGAGAAGATTTTTCAATGTATTAAAAGCATTTGTACATTCTTCTGTCCATACAAACTCAACATCTTTAGCCAACAAGTCACAAAGGGGTTTGGAGATTTTTGAGAAATCTTTTATGAATCTTCTATAGATACCTGCATGTCCTAGAAAACTCCTAACACCCTTAACTGTAGTGGGAGGGGGTAGTTTTGATATTATATCTATTTTGGCTTTGTCTACCTCTATGCCTCTTTTTGACACAACATGCCCCAAAACAATACCTTGTTGTACCATAAAATGGCACTTTTCCCAATTCAGCACTAAATTGCATTCTTCACATCTTTTAAGAACAAGCTGCAAATGGTTAAGGCATTCATCAAAACAAGATCCAAAAAGACTAAAGTCATCCATAAATACCTCAATAAACCTTTCCACCATATCTGAAAATATGCTCATCATGCATCTTTGAAATGTAGCTGGAGCATTGCACAATCCAAAGGGCATCCTCCTGTAAGCAAAAGTACCAAAAGGGCATGTAAAAGTGGTCTTTTCCTGATCTTCTAGAGCAATAGCAATTTGATTATAGCCACTATAACCATCTAGAAAACAATAATGGCTATACCCTGCTAATCTTTCTAACATTTGATCAATAAAAGGAAGAGGGAAGTGATCTTTCCTGGTTTCATTATTCAACTTCCTATAGTCAATGCATACCCTCCATCCTGTGGTTACTCTTGTTGGGATAAGTTCATTCTCTTCATTTGTTACCACTGTAACTCCACTTTTCTTAGGAACTACATGTATAGGACTTACCCATTTGCTATCTGAGATAGGATAGATGATGCCAACATCTAGTAGCTTCAAAATTTCTGCTCTTACCACTTCCTTCATGTTGGGGTTCAGCCTTCTCTGTGCCTCCCTGCTAGGTTTTGCATCGTTTTCAAGCAATATTCTATGCATGCACTTGGATGGACTTATTCCCTTGATGTCTGCAATGGTCCATCCTATTGCACTCTTGTGTTCTCGTAATACCTTCAGCAACTTATATTCTTCCTGTGCACTCCAGTTTGCAGCAATTATTACTGGTAGCGTCTGGTTCTCGCCCAAAAATGCATGCTTCAAATGGTCGGGCAACTACTTAAGTTCTATGTCTGGGAGTTTCTGTACAGTCGACTGGTCCATGTCAGCAGTCGACTTGTTCTGGGTGTCTGGGTTAGGTCGACTGGTTAAAATACCAGTCGACTTTCTCTGTGCACCAGGCGCCAAATCTGTAGAAAAACAAAGATTATCAGACACAAATTTTTCAAATACAGGACCAAGTTTACCTGAGTCTGACTGTGGAGTTTCAAGTTGATGTATTGTCTCTGCAATCCTCCAGTCATCGTATTCCTGTTCAACATGAGATAAAGTTAGAGATTGAGTGATTGTGGCTTGTAGTGGTTCAACGCTATGTACCTGAAATGTTTGATCAACAATCTCCTGCACCACATCAATATTATAGCATTCATGATCATCTTGTGGTAATTTTAGTGTATCAAACATTTTAAATTCCACTTTTTCTCCATTTATCTTCATACTTATAATGCCCTTTTTAACACAAATTTTTATATCAGCTGTACTCATAAAGGGCCTACCTAATATGATCGGTAGAGATGATGACATTGAAGATTCCTCCATATCTAACACAACAAAATCAGCAGGCAAAATAAAATCATTTACCTGAACTAGGACATCTTCTAAAATACCTCTAGGTCTTTTTATGCTGCGATCAGCCAATTGCAAAGTGATGGATGTTGGCTTGAGTTCCCCCAATCCAAGCTTTTCGTAAACAGAATAAGGAAGAAGGTTGATGCTTGCCCCCAAGTCTAGCAGTGCCTTTTCAAAAAAGTGCTCACCAACCTTGCAAGGAATAGTAAAACTACCTGGATCTTTCAGTTTAGGTGGTAATTTTCTTAATAACACAGCACTCACTTCTTCTGTCAAAGCAACATCCTCCTTAACCTGAAATGTTCTTTTGTGAGTACAACAATCTTTCAAAAATTTGGCATAAGAAGGAATTTGTTTGATAGCATCAAGTAGGGGAATATTAATTTCTACCTTTTTGAGAGTTTCAAAGATGTCATATAAATGTTGTTCTTTCTTTTTATTGACTAACCTTTGAGGGAATGGTGGTGGTATTGTCCCTACTTTTTCTCTTACCTTATTTGTCTCCAAAGCTTTTGAAGGTTGTGTGTCTGGTTTGTTTATAGGTGCTTCAACCTTGTTATCAATTACCTTACCATTTCTTAAAGTAGTCACTGCTTGGAGTTGTTCTTGACCTCCTGGGTTTGGTATGGTTTGTGAAGGAAGTTCTCCTGCCTTTCGTTCGCTTAGCTCTTTTGCAATTTGCCCAATTTGTGTTTCTAACTTCTGAATTGCTTGTCCTTGTTGGTTGCTTGTTTGATGTTGTTGTTGGAGCAATTGAAGAACGGTGGACTCAAAATCCAACTTCTTCTGTTCTGGGGCTGGTCGATCAAACCCACTTCCCATCTGAGGGTTTCGTGCATGTCCTTGTGTGAATTGATTCTCTTGATTATTTTGATTATTGCTCCATGAGAAGTTTGGATGATTCCTCCATCCTGGGTTATATGTGTTCGAGTATGGATTGTTCTTTGGTGGAAATACTCCTCGACCCACATAATTCGCATGCTCCTGATCTGTGAAAGTAGACATGGGACATGTATCAGTTGTGTGATCTAAATGAGAACAAATTGCACACATTTCATTTGTTTGATTTTTAACTCCACCCATCGTCGACATTGCATTAACAAGCATATCAATTTTCTTATTCATGTTTGCCATTTCTAATTGAATGTTATTACTATTAGAGATTTCGTAAACTCCCTATTTTTTCGTAGGTCCCCTTCTTGTTGAGAATTGTTGGGAGTTCTCGCTGAGTTCTTCAAAAAGTTCAATGGCTTCTTCTCCACTTTTCCTCATCAAAATTCCGTTGCAAGCTGCATCCACAATTGCCTTGTTAGTGTCATTTAAACCTTCATAAAAAGCTTGTACCTGATTATCCTTAGGCAGATTGTGAGTAGGACACTTGAGAAGCTTGCTCTTGAAGTCCTTCCATGCTTCGAAGAATAGATCTCCATCTTTTTGTTGGAAGAGTTGAATCTCCCTTTTTAGCTGTTTGGTTTTCTGGGCTGGAAAGAATTCTTTTAAAAATTTCGTTGCCAATTGCTCCCATGAATTAATTGATCCTGGTTCCAAAGAATTATACCACAACTTAGCATTAAGTTTTAAAGAAAAAGGAAACAAGATTAACCTGATTTGTTCAGCGGTAAGCCCTTGGACGCTTTGTGTCCTGCAAAGATCGAAAAAGTCTTGCAGATGAAGATGAGGCTCTTCATCTGGTCTGCCACTAAAGTGGGGAACCATACTAAGTAAATGAGGAGATAGGTGCATGTTCCCTGTAGCATTAGGTTGAAAAGCAATGCAGGAAGGTTGCTCAATATTCTTAGGAGTGAATTTGTCCTGCATTGGCACTCGATTTTGTATTTCTTCAGCCATTCCTTCCTGTGAAATTTGTCTCTGTGCAGTCGACTGGGTCTGTACAGCAGTCGACTGGTTGGCTGAAAACAGCTTACCTAGTCTGTGCAAAGTTCGTTCTGTTTCTGCGTCAATAGGTAGTAGCTCTGGACGAAGTGATCGTCTACCGTGCATTCACCGAAGTCCTGTAACCCTAAAGAAAAATTATTAATAAAAGAAAAGAAAGACTAATAAAAATTCTACTGACTTGTAAGTTAAAATACTAAACAATTCCCGGCAACGGCGCCAAAAGCTTGTTGTTGGAAATCTAGCTACCTAAATAAATAGAATAACTAGACACAAATTATAAAACCTCGCAAGTGCACGAATCGTTTATAGAATCGTAGTAATAGCAAGGGTCGATCCCACAGAGATTGTAGACCTCAACTTACTAATCAATAAAACTAATAATAAAAAGGAATAAGAGTTGTCATAATATTCTAAAAGAACTAATAGATTAAAACTAAGAAAGATGAGTCTGAATCACAAATATCTCTTGAATAGTTGGGCTGTTGATCTCCACCAATAGTTAATAATGCTAAGTTACCTTCTGAACTTACTTCTAATTACTCATGTTTGTTCACTTCAAGGGCATGGTATCTACTCCTTAAAGTAATGTTTCCCTAAGCCAAGAATTAGGCATGGTATCTACTCTAATTCGTTTCTTTCCCTAAGTATTTTAGCATGGTATCTACTAAGTTATACTTAGAGAAAACATAAGAACAGTGGAAACGAACAAACACTTAAAGTTCTAGAAATTGGTATCAGATCTAGATCCTCTAAGTTGATTGAACCAAGAACCCCTAAAGATTCCTTTGTTACAAATTATGAGCACGAGATTCGGTCGTCTCAATATGCTCATATAACAGATTCAGATAAATGATATCCAAACTTGAGCTTCCCAAGTTCTGTACGTCAGTCGACTGACTCTCACCTCAGTCGACTGCTCTCAGTCTTGAAAACTAGTTTGACTATCATAAACCTATACCAATTCAATTAGATTCAATCAATAAGTAACATAGGAGAGTTCAGAAGAAAATAGCATTACATAACTACGGTTTCGATCTACCCAACTATGAAATTAGTTCCACATAATAATAACTTTATTGCTTAAGAAGTTTGAATACATGATCAACATAAAAGAATAAAGAGAAAAGAAGAAATAAACTAATGGATTCCGGCAATATGGTCGGCTGGCTGTCACACAGTCGACTGCCTTCTGGTTGCTGGATCTTCTCTCTCCTTCTTCGATGTTGATGGAGTGATGCTCTCGATGTTTGTTCAGGAACTTGGTGATTGAGTCGCTTCCCAGAGATATATATGATGATCCCTCTCTAAGTCGATCTCTTCTGATATTTATAGAGTACGGCTGAGAATTAGGGTTTCCACTTTTTCAGGAAGATCCTTCTTTATTTGATTTGATGATTAATATCTTTCTCTTTTCTCCTTTCCTTCCTTATCCGTTCACCCCGTCCACTTGGAAATACCCTGTCTTTAGATTTGATTCGCTTCATAAAATCTTGATTCAAAATAGATTTGAAATTAGATGCAGGTGTATCTTTGAAGATTTGATTTGTTTACTCCGCCACAGACCAGTCGACTTATCTCTGGACCAGTCGACTGAGTCGAGACTTCTGTAGATTTCATCTTTGATCAGGCCAGTCGACTGCTTTTGGGGATAAGTCGACTGTTCCTCTGCATTTTTCTGTGTATCATCTTTGAAGTCCTGAATCTGCTTCGTTTTGCTATTTTACGCTGTTTCCTATGGAAAAGAGAGAATAAGAGTTAAATACCATATATAGAGCTTTTAAATGTCTAATTATATTAAGATTATTGCTCTAAAAAGTGAATAATAATGTGTTCATCAGGTTATTGTCTCGTACGCGGCTCGACCAGCCCGTGCATAGCTGTTAGTCTCATACGCAGCTTATTTGGCTGGTATGTACGTGGTTATCTCCTATGAGGCCCGCCTGGCTTGTAGGTAGTTATTGTTTCATACGTAGCTTATTGGCTCGTAGGTGGTTGTTACTCGTGTATAGCTTGTTAGCTAGTACACAGTTCGTTGTGCTCGTCTAGGGTGATATTACCACCCTAAGGGCTATCGACCGTCAAGACATATGTTTTTCTTACCCTAAGGAACTATGGAGGAGTCACTCCTTGTGTACCGTCGAATCTTAACCAGGGTAGGTTAATCGAGGACCGGAGTATAGACGAAATCCAAGTCTAGGGTAGCGGCATGCATGTATATTTGCACAGCCAAAGTCTTGGATCGATGAGCCATGAACCGGATCCTGAAGGATTCTGGTTAGCCTAGGTTGAACAGCCTAGTAGAGTTGTCTTGCGAAGTCTACTTTAAAGGCCTAGCATGTTGTGTTTATAATATTGTCATCCCTGGGATTGTTCGAGTCAGGGACATCATTAGGATAGTGACGTACAAGGATCATTTTACTTAAACCCTTTTGCCGGGAGAGAGGAGTCAATTGTAGGGGGACCCTTACACTAACTCGTCCCTTGAGGCAGATCATAAGTGGTGTATTGGGTTGTACCTTCCCGTCAAAGGGATACGTACGGTGCCGTCTCACAAGTTGAGGATACGGGTTGCGTATCTCGCGCTGTTAATTCCTGAGGTTCCGTGGCTAGGGGTGCCACAGGATGCATTGTGCAGTCCTGTGCTTGCTAGACCCCAGAGGGTGCCACAGGGTAGGCTTCGCGCTACCCTGCGCTTGCGAAACCCTAGAGTTTGATTTTTGGAATGACGCCCGATACATTGGGTTCGTCTATTTTGAGTGAGGTCCGGTTAGCCGGGTCGCGGTGGCGAACATAGACACCACTGGCGAAATGCAACAGTGGCACATGACCACATCTGCAGCCTCGCGAGTCACGTGTAGGTGTCAGGAACAGGTTGTGTACAATTAGAAGTTCATAACGCAAGTTCGAATCCCTATATATGGAGAAAACGGCTTGAGATGAAGTCGCATGTAGTATGGGCTGCATGTTGCTTTCGGAGACTTGCTGACATTAGAATAGGAAGCGTCCTAGTTTTATTTAAATATTGCATTAAAGTCTAGTCATAGCACTCACGAACACTTAAACTACACCCACACCATTGCTATATTTCGTATATTGTTTGGGAGATTCGCTGCTATATGATCAGCCTTTAAGCGTCAGTGAATACTGACGTCCCCACTTCCATAGGTACTGGATCGCCAAAGTACAAAGGCGAGGTTCAGGAGGACTCAAGGCAAGGAAAGCAAGGAGTCAGTGTTATGTTTAGTTCCACTGCAGTATATGTATTGATTATGAAGTACTCTGATGTAAAATGTTGAAGGTTGTAATACTTAGAAATGTGAAGGTAATATTGTAACTCTATTGTAAGGTATTACAGTTGTACAATATTCAGACTTGTAACACTTTGTGTATTGAATAAAAAGTTTTAAATTCTCCTGTTTTTCTGTGTATTGTGACTAATTGAAGAAAAGGTCTTGGCTCGTGTCACGGTTTCCTAGTATTGGAAATCGGGGCGCTACAGGTATGGTATTATGTGGTGGAGGTGTTATGTGAGGGTTTCTAGAAGGGTTTCCTTAACCTCGTCATGCATACTTAACCTAGGTTAAACACTTATAAACCCTAACAATCTAATAGGTTTTGTCATAACAAAACAAGTGTTGTCCAAAAATACACAACACACAATTTGTATAACGTATTAATCGACATACTACACGTATGTGCGCATATATGTCTGTATACTGAAAATTTTCGCATAATCCGTATAAAATAATTTAATCTCAGAAATAATAATAAAATAAATTCTATTATTAGTTCGGAAGGTCACGGTACCAATTTGATACAATACGGATGTATACTGACTGATATCTGGGTATAGATAATGTCTATGAATAAACCGGGTGAAAATCACCAAAATATTCTAATTTTGGAATAATAATAAAATAATAATAAAATAATAATTTATATACGGTAATATCCGTCCGGGATATTACAGATACTAAGTGTGACTAATTCTACTCGTTATAGACAAATCATGGAGCAAACATATTAAATTAGCAAAATCACATAATCTGGACAGCATGACCTTGCTGTACAAAAACACAGATTACCGCTACTATAGAGAAGAAAATCTAGATCCTTCAAAAGTTCTAGAAAGTAGACTCTCGGCCGGTTCCCGCGAATATATACACGACATATAAAGCTACAAGAACTAGGGTGAAAACTATATTCTTTTCAGATTTTATGTCCAGGCAGCAAGTTTTAATTTGTGTTCACCTATTTGTTTCAGGTCAGAAAACTAATCAAATAAGTCAGTACAAATTTAGGTTCATTCTACACATGTCTAGTCTCAGCTAGATTTATTTTCGATTTTTATTTTACTGTTAACATGCTCAAATAAATTATGGAACAGCAAGATACGCATGCATTTGTGAATCTGAAAATTCTAACACAGCTGTACTAAAATGATGATATCTAACAGATTACACATCGGAATTCAAATATGTAAAAAGGGTAGTAAACTAGACATCTGAGGATAAATTTCATATTCAGAAAGTTATTTCAAAATATAACAACAACATGGTCGAAACTCTGATTCAAAAAGAAACAAACGGCAGTCCAGAATTTATTTTGACATGGATAGGCAATAATTAAATCATACAACCATATATTTCATGCAGATTAATAATCAAAGTGTTCTTAGGTGTTTAACATGCATAATTCCAGTTCTAAGATGTAATTTCACAGGCATGTTAATCAATTCGCTTAATCACATTCAATCTAACATGTCCAACACATCAAACAAGTCTACAATATGGATCTAGTTATTTTTCATGTAAATGTGCATATGCAAGATACAATAGGAACTAGATTTTAGATCAAAGATAATGACATGATGTTAAGAGTATATCGGGTTAGCTTGCGTAAACCCTCAATGAACTTAACAGAATTTCAAATAACAGTATGATAAAGAAAATGACTAGATCTACTTGCAGAGATCAAGAGATCTTGAACAAAACAAAATACTAGTTCAAGAAGAGACTTTCCTATTATTTAGTAGATTCGAATAACTATAGAATAACATGATAAGAATTTCGGGCGACGAGCCACGATCACACGTGCGAGCTACGTGCGAAATCCAAAACAGCAAAACAGCAACTCAGAGCACACAACCAGCAAACCCAATAGCAGATCCAAAGAAAAACACCAAACAGCAGCACTAGATCCCACTTCACACAACAGCAAACACCAAGTGCCACTGTGCTTCTCCCCCACTTCGACAGAAAGAGAGAGAGAAAGAGCAGGAGGCACTGGCGGTGACTGCGGTCGGGAAGCTACGACAGCGGTGGCCACGGTGAGGACGACGACGTCTAACAATGGCGGCGCTGTGGTCGGTATTTGATGTGGCGAAGGGGAAATAGTGGCTCGACAGATGCCCTGTTTCTCGACAAAACAAAGGAGGAGAACGGCGGAGCGTTCGGGGCTTGAAAGATGACGACGAAGTGGCGAAGGGGTCTGCGGTGGTTGCGGGGTGAACGAAGAGATGAAGACGATGGCGACAAGGCGGTGGGTTGTACGGCGAAGAATGGGTTCAGCAGCAAAGGCAGCTCGGCGGATGGAGATGGGAACGGGGGGGGGGGGGGGGTGACGACGGGGGATGACGAGGAGAGAGCGAGAGGTTAATGGTGGTGGACAGAGGGGTCGGAGCATGGGAGGCAGTGGGGGTTCGGTGGGTTTGGCGAAACAGAGGAGAGCGGGATAGGGGAGAGAGAAAGCGGCAGTGAGAGAAAGAGAGATAATTAATTAGGGTTTGTTAATGGGTATTTATAGGGGATTAAGAAATTGGGATTTTGGGTTGCGGATTTGTGTGTTCAAGGTACAGGTTTAGGCTCCAAAAAGAGATGAACAAGCATAAAACAATGAGATGAACATATAGAGAAACAACTCAAACTCAAATCACAAAGAGAAAAATTTGCAATGAGCCAAAAAATAGAAGAAAAGAGAACGGAATGATCAAAAGAGAATAAATGGACTCAAGAAAAGCAAAATTATAATAGAAAGAATCCAGATACAACAATCAAGAAAGAAAATAAAAAATACAATAAAAAATCCAAAATAGAAAAAATAGGGGTTACAAATCCTACCCACCTTACAAGAAGAATTTCGTCCTCAAAATTCATACAAGTGGTTCATAGGGCGAACCCCGAAACAAAACAAAACAAAGCAAAACAGCTATTCAAACAAATGAGGAAAGCTCTCCCGAATGTCCTCCAACTCCCAAGTCGACTCACCTGCCGAGTGAGGATTCCAAGAAACTCGAACCAAGTTGATGACTCTATTCTTCAACACCTTCTCTCGACGGTCTAAGATAGAGACTGGTCGAATTTCACCGGACAAGTCCAGCCTCACAGACAAATCTGAGTAGTCAACCACATGACTGTCATCCCTGATATATTTCCGGAGCTGAGAAACATGGAATACATAATGGACACCCGCTAAAACTAGCGGCAACGTGAAATTGTAAGCTACCTTGCCCATACGTTCCACAATATTGAATGGACCGATGAACCGAGGACTCAACTTGCCCCCACCTCCAACATGGATAACACCTTTCCAGGTTGATACCTTGAGGAACACATGCTCGCCTACCTTAAACTCTAGAGGTCTACAACGACAGTCAGCCCACCTCTTCTGCCGATCCTGAGCGGCCTGCAAATGCTTCCGGATCTGAGCCACGGCATCAACTATCTTCGTGACCAACTCAGGATCCAAAAGCTTCCTTTCGCCGATATCATCCCAACAGACTGGCGATCTACACTTGCGCCCATACAAAGCTTCAAATGGAGCAGCCTTGAGACTCGCCTGGTAACTGTTATTATAAGAGAACTCGGCTAAGTGAAGATGATCTTCCCACGAACCTCCAAACTGAAGAACACAGGATCTCAACATGTCTTCTAGGGTCTTCATTGTCCTTTCTAACTGCCCATCCGTCTGAGAATGGAATGTTGTGTTGTAGCTCAACTTAGTACCCAAGCTCCACTGCAGACTCTCCCAGAACTGAGACCTGAATCTCGTATCTCTATTCGATACGATGCTGACAGGAACTCCATACTAACAAACAACCTCTTTAAAATACTTCTCGGCCAAACTCTTCGTGGTTTGACCCACACGGAAAGGAATGAAGTGAGCACACTTTGTCAGCCGATCCACTATCACCCAGATAGCATTATGGCCCTTGGGAATCCTTAGCAAAGCGGTCACAAAGTCCATCGTGATATGCTCCCACTTCCACTCTGGGATCGGAAGAGGATGCAAAAGTTTTGCGGTCGTCTGATGCTCTGCCTTCACTTGTTGACAGATCAGGCACTGGGCGACAAATCTAGCCACATCTCTCTTCATGCCATGTCACCAGAAATGTTGCTTCAAGTCCCTGTACATCTTGGTACCACCAGGATGAATAGAATAGGGGACCGATGAACTTCCTCCAGCAGCTTCAGCCTGACTTCTCCCCTAAGTACACACAACTTAGAGCCAAAACGAAGACACTCATCAGCATGAATGAGCAAATCAAATCTCAAACCGGCTTCCACCTCACTTCAAAACTGCTGCAACTGCGGGTCACCCACTTGGGCTTCCTTAATCTGCTCAATCAAAGAAGACTGCAACTGCAACATCATGAACTGCCGATCTGATCTAGGAAGCAACACATCCGACTCCAGCCTCCTCATGTCCTCCACTATTTCCTTCTGCATTGTAAGGAACATAGCGGCAAGCCTCCTACTCAAGGCATCAGGAACCAAGTTCACTCTGCCTGGGTGATACTGCAAATTGATGTGAAAATCTGTCATCAATTCTAGCCATCTTCTTTGCCTCATGTTCAACTCCTTCTACGTGAACACACACTTGAGGCTCTTTTGATATGTGAATATCTCCACTCTATCCCCAAGAAAATAATGCCTCCACAACTTCAAGACAAAAACCACGGCCGCGAGCTCCAGATCATGCGTGGGATAGTTCTTCTCACGAGGTCTCAACTGCCTCAATGCATAAGCGACAACCCTACCTCGCAGCATTAGCACTGCTCCCAGACCTATATCCGATGCATCACAATGGATTACAAAACCACCCGAACTGTTGGGTATAGTCAGCACAGGCGCTGACGTCAACCGACGCTTCAACTCAGCAAAAGCCTCATCACAAGCGTCATCCCAATCAAACTTCTGCTCCTTCTTGGTCAAACTGGTCAGAGGCCCAAAAATCTTCAAAAATTCCTGAATGAACTTCCGATAATAGCCGGCCAAACCTAGAAAGCTTCTCACCTCAGGAACAGACTTCAGAATAGGCCAATCTTTGACCGCAAAAATCTTTGCAGGATTCATAGAAACACCAGTGCCAGAAATAATGTGGCCCAGAAAAGCAACCCAATCCGGCCAGAACTCACACTTATTAAGCTTCCCATACAACTGGTTCTCCCTCATGGTCTGCAGAACCACCTTCAAATGCTCAGCATGATCTTCTCTATTCCGAGAATACACCAATATGTCGTCAATGAAGACCACGACAAAATGATCCAAGAATGGCGAAAACACCCTGTTCATCAGACTCATGAACACTGTCGGTGCATTAGTCACTCCGAAAGTCATCACCAAGCACTCGTAATGCCCGTACTTTGTTCGGAAAGCCGTTTTCGGAACATCTTCTGACTTCACTTTAACTTGATGATATCCGAAACGAAGATCCAACTTCGAGAACACTGAAGCACCTCCTAATTGTTCGAACAAATCGTCAATCCTTGGCAATGGATACCGATTCTTGACAGTGACATTGTTCAACTTTCTGTAGTCAATGCAAAGCCTGCGGCTTCCATCCTTCTTGTTGAAAAACAGAACTATGGCTCCCCAAGGCGAAACACTAGGTCTGATAAAACCCTTATCAAGCAGCTCCTAAACTTGCACCTTTAGCTCTACCAATTCAACCAGTGCCATCCGATATGGACTCTCAAAAATAGGCGTTGTACCTGGCTGAACATCAATGCTAAACTCTACATCTCGTTCAGGCGGCAAACTGGGCAAATCATCAGGACATCAAGGAAATCCCGTATAACAAAAGGTGAAACAACCCCATCAGAGCTCAACGGCACAAGCGAAACAGCCTTGGGATCCATCGAGTTCTTGACACGCCATGACGGTGTCTCACCTGCATGGAAAACAAACTCTGGTTGACCAGAAAGCCTAAAAGTCACCTTCTTCTCCTGAAAATCAATCACGGCACAAGAAACACCCAACCAGTCCATACCTAGAATGATATCGAAACCAGAGTTGGGAATCACAATCAAATCAGTCCAGAAATCCACACCACTAATCAGCAACGGGCTCTGCTTGCATACCCTAGAACAGATAATGTTACCTCCACTTGTGGTGATGTCCCAAGCTGCGTGCATAGTATTGCTAGTCAAACTATGCTGGTCAACAAAGCCGGAGGAAATGAAAGAGTGGGTAGCACCAGAATCAAACAAAACATGAGCTGGAAGGGAGAAAACTAAAATAACACCTAGAAGAAGAAGATCAAACAAAAGAATAAGGTTCTAGCAAGATATATACATGAATAATTGTACAAAGGAAGAAAATAACTTGCAGAAAACAAAGAAAAGAAAATACAACTACTGTGATATACCTACAACCACTCCACCTCCGCTTCCTCGACTATCAGGTTTAAAGCCTGACCACGACTCCCAGTCTGACATCCTCTAGCGGCCACATGCTTATAATCAAAAGCTTGCCTCTGCGGTGGAAGAGGTGGTCTACCCTGACCACGAGTTAGCGCTCCTAGTTGAGCAGTACCAGAAGCCGGTGCAGGAGCCCTGTTCCTCGAACAGTCACAAACCATATGATCACTGCTCCCACACACTAGGCATAGTCGATTGGCCATCTTGCAGTCTTGCCGTGAATGCCCAGCCTTATGGAAATAGCCACAAGTCTCAACAGTCCTCAGGACAATAGATGCGTACGGCTGTACTCTCGCGGGAGGGGGTGGAACTGGCCTCCGAATAGGTCTTCCGGTAGTCCGAGCTGCAACAGGGTGCGAAACAGTCTGCTGAGGAACACCTGAACTGCCGAGGGTCTGCTCCTGAATCCGAGCAGCATCCAGAACATCGGCATAGGCACGAAGCCGAAGAGCAGCCAAACAGTCCTGGATGGGAAAACTCAAGTTCAACTGGAATCTGCAAGCCCTGCCCTCATCTGTGGCTACGAGGGCAGGAGAGAAGCGACTGAACCGAGTAAACTCTGCAACATACTCGTCCACAGAACGGTTTTCCTAATTAAGACAATGCTCAAATTAATACTGTCACAAGTGAAGTAGGCAACAACAATGACATTTAGGAACACTATCTAGCTGACCTGGGTTAGGAAAACAAATTGTCGTTCCATCTCTGTGTTGGTAACACTGGGAAAGAACTTCACCATGAAGCTCTCTAAGAAAGTGGCCCACTCGATGTGTCTCGCCATCCTTTCGAATTCAACCCGCCACCAGATGTGAGCGAGATCCACCAATTGAATGCGAATCACATCCACACGATCTGCCTCAGCAACACGAGCGGCGATCAGCAGTTGCTCTGTCCAGATAATCCATTGCTCGGCCTCCAGTAGTGACTCAGTACCCAAAAACTTATCTGGGTGCAGCCTCATGAAATCCGCTACTGTACCAGGCCTAGGTGGCAGTAGGCTAGGTGCAGGTCCAGCGGCAGTTCCATTGGCCGCCAAAGTGGCCCTCATCAATTCATTATGCTCCTGCTGGAGAGCCATCATCTACTGAATCGTCTGAAGAATGGCAGCGTTGTCCGACTACTCACTACAAAAGAAAGTAGCTTTCCCGGCACTTTTTGACGTCTTTATCGGCGTTTTTTTACGCCGGTGAAACTTTCACCGGCGTTTATAATAGCGCCGGTCCAAATGCCGCCGAAGCGGGCGTCGCGGAAACGAAGGGGTCTACACCGGCGGTTTTGGTGGATGCCGGTAAATGTTAGAACTACACCGGCGGTCATAAAATGCCGGTGTATGTCGGTCTCTGAGTGCCGTTCTTGTGCACCTATATACATTCACCGGCGGTCGTAAACCGCCGGTATTTATTCATACACCGGCGTGTATGAAAACGCCGGTGTAGGACGAAAGTATACCGGCGGTCAAGGAGCGCCGGTGTATGTGCGTTTATGAGTGCCTGGCTTCCCTATTTACGAACACCGGCGCGACCAAAAAATGTCGGTGTAGGTATATACGTCGGCGTTTATAAAATGCCAGTGTACGTCTGTGCCGTTACAGCTGATAACATTCACCGGCGTGCGTTGAAACGCCGGTGTATCACACACTCCAACAATTAGATTATATAGACCGCCGTTTTTTAAAATGCCGTTCTGGCTATGCCCGTTTATTTTCGATACTCCGCTTTTCCGTTCGATTTCAATTCACAGTTTCATTTACAAAACCTGTAAACTAATTCTCACAACTGATTCAATCAATTTCGTTGCATATTACTGCGCAAACCACAACCAAACACAAGAATAATTAAAGATAATCAAGTTTCACACGTGTCATATCAACGTCCAAATTCATTGATTAATTAACAGTGTCATAATTAACAAATTAATATAGGGACTAACATCCCAAATATCCAAACAAACCAGTCTGACAAATATCCAAAATATCCCAAATTAAAAGTCTGTCATAACTCTCATAAAAAAAATCAGTCTGACATAACAACAGCAAGGAGGAGGACATAAGAACAACAACCATACAGCAAGGAGGACATAAGAACAGCAAGGAGGACCGCAGATTCATACCCCTCGAGTAGCTTCAGCTCTGATCATCAGAATTTCCTTCATCTGGACGACCGCTCTGTGAAAAAAAACAATAGTTTAATTGAACAGTAGACCACAATACAGAATATACATATTTTTTGAACTTGCAAAAAGAACTACCTGTATCTTAAATTATAAGATCAAAGAGCCAACTGCAAATGGAATGGTTAATGATATATACAGAGGTAAAATAATCACATTGCAATGCTAAAAATCTAGTACTTAATTTTGTTTTTAAATATATCTAAAATAACAAAACAAACGAAAATTCAGTATCTAACTTGAAACCTTTATATTCTCCTCTGATTGGGAATATCCACTATCTAAAACAGTAAAACAAATGAAAATTCAGTATCTAAGCATGTCCTTCATGGATTGTTCAGACAATCCATGAAACTGTCATCGTGGACGGAAACCAAATATAAGAAAAATAAGAAAAATAAGATAGGGCTCATATCAAGTGTATTTTTAGGGAACTGTCCTCGTGGAAGGAAACCAAATATATATAGAAGCCAGAAATGGAAACAGAAAGAAGAAAGGTAGAGACTTTGGATACACCAGGCTAACATAGCGGCATTTTCCTCATCTCTCTCTCATCCCTTGTTTCCCTTCAGCACACGAACACAAAGAGACATCAGCAACAACAGCAAGAGCGACAAGAACAACAATAATAATAAATTATTATGAACAAGATGTCTCTATATGGGTTTCCAGATCTCCACTCGAGCCCACTCTTTCTAATCAAAGCCCAATTAAGAACATAGACAACATCCACTAAACAATCCAATCATAGCCCAGTCAAAATTTGCCATCCTGGATCTTAATGAAATAAGCTTCATTAACAGTGAAAGAAAATGAGGATGCTAGCAGCATACTTAGTTTGGAAGTGAACCCATTTTTTGTTAAAAAATCATGCCAAGGATGGCAATCAGCTTCATTAACAGTATCTGAAAATGAAAATTTCCATTATCTGAGCTTATATGTTGCTCTACTGATTCACTGTGCCTAACTAAATCTAAAACCCAATTGTTGTGCGTATCCGGAGGATTTTGGCATACGTACCTATAACATCCTCAGTTCACAGTGAACCCGTTTTGGTCAAAAAAACATGCCAAGATCACAATCAGATGCATGAAAATAAGCTTCACTAACAACAAAAGAAGAAACTGGGGATGCTATGCAGCATACTTAGTTTGGAAGTGAACCCATTTTGTGTTAAAAAAACCATGCCAAAGATTGCAATCAGGTTACATTAACAGTATCTGAAAATGAAAAATTTTCCATTAGCTGAGCTTATATGTTGATCTACTACTTTTTTAGCCCAACTAAATCTAAAATCCAATTGATGTGCATATCCGGCCGGAGGATTTTGGAATACGTACCTATATACCATCCTCAGTTCATAGTGAACCCATTTTTGGTATGAAAACAAACATGCCAAGTTGACAATCAGGTGCATGAAATCAGCTTCACTAACAGTTAAGTGAAAATGGGACCAAAAAATAGCTTAAGAAGACCATCAGGTTTGTGAAATAAGCTTCACTAACAGTCAAAGAAACTGGGGATGCTATGCAGCATACTTAGTTTGGAAGTGAACCCATTTTGTGTTAAAAAAACCATGCCAAAGATTACAATCAGGTTACATTAACAGTATCTGAAAATGAAAAATTTTCCATTAGCTGAGCTTATATGTTGATCTACTACTTTTTTAGCCCAACTAAATCTAAAATCCAACTGATGTGCATATCCGGCCAGAGGATTTTGGCATACGTACCTATATACCATCCTCAGTTCACAGTGAACCCATTTTTGGTATGAAAACAAACATGCCAAGTTGACAATCAGGTGCATGAAATCAGCTTCACTAACAGTTAAGTGAAAATGGGACCAAAAAATAGCTTAAGAAGACCATCAGGTTTGTGAAATAAGCTTCACTAACAGTCAAAGAAATTGGGGATGCTATGCAGCATACTTAGTTTGGAAGTGAACCCATTTTGTGTTAAAAAAACCATGCCAAAGATTGCAATCAGGTTACATTAACAGTATCTGAAAATGAAAAATTTCCCATTATCTGAGCTTATATGTTGCTCTACTACTTTTTTAGCCCAATTAAATCTAAAATCCAACTGATGTGCATATCCAGCTGGAGGATTTTGGCATACGTACCTATATACCATCCTCAGTTCACAGTGAACCCATTTTTGGTATAAAAACAAACATGCCAAGTTGACAATCAGGTGCATGAAATCAGCTTCACTAACAGTTAAGTGAAAATGAGACCAAAAAATAGCTTAAGAAGACCATCAGGTTTGTGAAATAAGCTTCACTAATAGTCAAAGAAACTGGGGATGCTATGCAGCATACTTAGTTTGGAAGTGAACCCATTTTGTGTTAAAAAAACCATGCCAAAGATTGCAATCAGGTTACATTAACAGTATCTGAAAATGAAAAATTTTCCATTAGCTGAGCTTATATGTTGATCTACTACTTTTTTAGCCCAACTAAATCTAAAATCCGACTGATGTGCATATCCGGCCGGAGGATTTTGGCATACGTACCTATATACCATCCTCAGTTCACAGTGAACCCATTTTTGGTATAAAAACAAACATGCCAAGTTGACAATCAGGTGCATGAAATCAGCTTCACTAACAGTTAAGTGAAAATGGGACCAAAAAATAGCTTAAGAAGACCATCAGGTTTGTGAAATAAGCTTCACTAACAGTCAAAGAAACTGGGGATGCTATGCAGCATACTTAGTTTGGAAGTGAACCCATTTTGTGTTAAAAAAACCATGCCAAAGATTGCAATCAGGTTACATTAACAGTATCTGAAAATGAAAAATTTTCCATTAGCTGGGCTTATATGTTGCTCTACTACTTTTTTAGCCCAACTATATCGCAAAACCCAATTGTTGTGCATATCCGGCCGGAGGATTTTGGCATACGTACCTATATACCATCCTCAGTTCATAGTGAACCCATTTTTGGTCAAAAAAACATGCCAAGATGATAATCAAATGCATGAAAATAAGCTTCACTAACAATAAAACAAAATGGGTTCACTTCAACAACAGCAACAACAGCAAGAGGGAACCAAATATAGAACAATCGGATTTTGAATGGAGATTGTAGTCATAGATCAATTCTTCATGGAAGAAAAATACGAATAGGGCTCATAGCAAGTGTAGTTTTAACTGGAATTGTCATCGTGGAAGGAAACCAAATATAGAAGCCAGAAAGAGGAATGGTAGAGAATGAGGATACACCAGGCTAACATAGCGGCATTTTCCTCATCTCTCTATCATCCCTTCTTTCCCTTCAGCACACGAACACATAGAGACATCAGCAACAACAGAAAGAGCGACAAGAACAACAATAATAATAAATTATTATGAACAAGGTGTCTCTATATGGGTTTTCAGATCTCCACTCCAACTCATCTCTTTCTAATCACAGCCCAATTAAGAACAATTGTTCACAGTCACTGTTAAAGAAACATATATGCTCAGATTATGGAAATTTTCATTTTCAGATACTGTTAAAGAAGCTGATTTCATGCATCTGATTGCTATCTTTGGCATGATTTTTTAGCCAAAATGGGTTCACTTCCAAACTACGTATGCTGCATAGCATCCCCAGTTTCTTTCACTGTTAGTGAAGCTTATTTCACAAACCTGATGGTCTTCTTAAGCTATTTTATGCTGCGTATGCTGCTAGCATACCAAAATCCTCCAAATAGAGTACAACAACACAGCTGAACAATCCTTGTTTGCAAGTCATACAATGTCATCTATACCATGTTATGTGCCAAAGTGGGGTTGGGCATACGATGCAAGGCCGACAAGTATTAGTTGTTTGTGAGTATGCAATAGGGTGCAGCTATGAACATGGGCTCATATCAAGTGTAGTATTACGGACTGTCATCGTGGAAGGAAACCAATTTAATATAGAAGCCATATATGGAGCCAGAAAGAGGGATGGTAGAGAATGAGGATACACCAGGCTAACATAGCGGCATTTTCCTAATCTCTCTCTCATCCCTTCATTCTCTTCAACACACGCACACAAAGAGACATCAGCAACAACAGCAAGAGGGGGTTGGTCCAACAATAAGTGTAGATTATAATAAATGAGATGTCTCTATTTGGGTTTCCAGATTTCCACTCCAGCCCTTTCTTTCTAATCACAGCCCACTTAAGAAACATAGACGAAATGCTTATAGACGACAGCCACAATGCAGACTCACAAACACTAGTACGTGTCTTTCATGCATTCAAGACCATAATCTCTTTAAAAATACCAATTTTAAGACTTACCGATGTTTTTTGACAGTGGGCGGCGTGCTACCCTCACTCTCATATGTTTGACTGCCACTATTATTTAGTGGCTGCTCATCCCCATGGCTCTCATTGCCATCATTTATATTTACCCTCTTTCCACGCCTCGGCATGTTGTACCTGTCAAGGATTCGATAACTTACTTAGATATGCAAATTTAATTAATAACATGTTTATAATAACTATCATAAAATTTGTACTTTAGTAGGATTAACAAACCAACATAATTGTAAAAAAATTAAAAAAATGAGATTTGTAACAGATTAAATTACAACGATAGTTTGGTTCAAATGACACTAAGCATAGTTTAATGTAAATAATACCAAGCAGTAGAAAATAGAAAGATAATTAAACCAGTGTATTAAATTCACAATGAACATATTCGAAATTACAGACATAATATTACAACAAGATTTAAGACATAAAATTACAGACATATAATAAACCCAATTGAAAATCATGTAAACTACAATACGACATCTTCCAGTACATCGCCCTCTTCTCCATCCTTGCGGAGCCAAGTCCCGCAAATTCCAACATCGGTTGTGTTTACATCAAACACAGGAAACTCAGAAGCAATATAACTGTTCATGTCTTCACCGTCTTCATCGTCTGAAGTATCGCCCAGTTGGAATACATCTCTTGGTTGCATAGGGATAGCCACATACGATTTTGGCAGGGTTGGATCTTTAATGTAGAACACTTGTTGCACTTGGGATGGAAACACAAATGGCTCATGGCTAATGTGTGTACCGATGTGAATCAATTTTGAGAAGTTTACAACTGTGAAGCCAAGCTTGTCCTTGTTGTTAGCAAAATTCCTATCAAACTCAGCCCAATCCCCATGAAATAAGACAACACGGAAATGGCCAAAATAATTCAACTCAATGATATCCGTGAGCACTCCATAGTAGTCGAGATCTCCATCTACAGGCCTCGTGTCCGATTTGGAAGCATAACTTCTAGTCTTAGACGTCACTACCATTCCACTATTTTGAGACTTCAAATTACATTCACGATCCTTAGTACGAAATCTAAAACCATTGAATATATATCCTCCGTATCTTTTGACCATCTGATAGGGACCTTTGGCAAGTACTTGTATTTCAGATGATGCACCTTCAGGACCCAAAGAATGTACCTATTAATTTTGCACAAATCGTATCAGCACCAACTAAAATATAGATATAATAAAGATTAACTTGCATAACTGTAATTCACCTACATGAGATTCAAACCACTTATGAAATTTTTCATTCATCAGCTTGTTTTGTTCACGTGGTGGTAGTCTTCTTGGTCTAGCCTTTCGTTTGATGTCCCTGACAAATTCGCTAAAAAACAAGCAATTGAAATTAGGAATAACAAAAGTATCAAAAATATCGAACTCCGCGGTTTTCACTGTATTCGATTTAAATTCAAAAGCAACTTACTTTCGAAATGGTTCCACTGATACATGATGGTCTAGCACATATCGATGTGCCTGTTCCCACGCTAAGCTATCGAGCTCAAATGCATCAACTTTACTAACAGTAGTGCCAGCGGTATCAAAAAGATATTGAGCACCATCAAGGTTGGAAATGTCTGGATTTCTACGTGGTCTACTGGAAGATGTCTCCACACCAGGCAAATACCTGGAAAAAAAATGTGAGCACTCCTCTGATAGATATCCCTGGGCTATTGACCCTTCAGGATATGCTCTATTTTTCACATAACCCTTTAGCCGATATAGGTACCTGAACATGTACAATTAATAAACTAGAGCAGATTAGGGGATTAAAAGAAATGAGCTTTTGAAAATTCAATTTCGTAAGATGAATGAATTATTTTACCTCTCAATGGGGTACATCCACCGATAGTGAACAGGACCGCCGATTCTGGCTTCACCAGCAAGGTGGATTATCAAGTGAATCATAATAGTGAAGAACGATGAAGGAAATATCATCTCCATTTTACTAAGTGTCAATGCCGCCTGCTGCTCCAATTGGTCCAGATCTTCAACACGAAGCATTCTTGAGCAAATACCTTTATATATGCTACAAAGATCTTTTAGGACAGTAGTGACTTGCTCACACATTGAAGACCTTAGGGCCACAAGAAGGAGATCCTGCATTAGGATGTGGTAGTCGTGTGACTTTAGACCCTGAAGCCTCTTCTCTTTAAAGTTGACACATCTTGCCATGTTAGAAGAATAGCCATCGGGGACTTTAAGTTCAAGTAGTACTTTGCAAAACAATTCCACCTCCAATTTTGACATTGAATAGATTGCAGGAGGTAGGAGTACTTTCCCGTTCGGCAATTCTTCTGGGTGCAACTCATGTCGGATGCCCATTGACTTCAAATCAAGTCGGCTCTTGAGATTGTCCTTTGTCTTCCGATCATCTCCCATAACTATTCCTATACAATTCTCACCAATATTTTTTCCGATATGCATCACATCTAAATTATGTCGCAGTAAGTTGAATTCCCAATACGGCAACTTGAAGAAAATACTCTTCTTCTTCCATGCACCTAAACTCGTCAAGTTTTGATCCTTATCTTCGCCATATAGATCGGTCTCCTCACCTTGCTCCAGCCTTGCCCTTTTCTTGCCCTTTGTCCTGACTTCTGGTTCTTTTCCATATTTGAATTGATGACCATCTACCCGCCTCAAAATATCTGAACCAGAAGAAGACCCAGGAGCATGTTCCCACTCGTCGGTGCCATCAAATGTCGCTGCCTCTGCCCGAAATATATGTGTGTCAGGCAACCATCTCCTATGACCCATATAGCAAAACTTTCTGCCATTGTACAACCACCTTGAACTAGTTTGGTCAGCACAACATGGACATGCATAACGTCCTTTAGTACTATATCCAGATAAATTTGCATATGCTGGAAAATCATTGATTGTCCAAGACAACACGGCACGAAGAGAAAATGTTTCTTTAGCCACAGCATCATAGGTTGGAACACCTACCCACAACTTCTGAAGTTCATCTATTAACGGTTGTAGGTACACATCTATATCATTTCCAGGACCTTTCGGTCCAGGAACTATCATGGACAAAATAAATGAGGACTGCTTCATACATTTCCAAGGCGGCAAATTGTATGGTATCAACACAACCGGCCATATGCTGTATGTACTACTCATTTTCCTGAAAGGGTTGAAACCATCACTAGCTAGTCCAAGTCTCACATTTCGAGGATCTTCCGCAAAATCAGGATATCTTTCATCAAATTTTTTCCAAGATTGAGAATCAGCAGGATGTCTAAGAATCCCATCATTAGTGCGACCTTCAGCATGCCATTTCATATCAGAAGAAGTTTTCGTAGACATAAACAACCTTTGTAGCCTAGGAATCAGAGGAAAGTAACGCAATATTTTGGCAGGCTTCTTTTTCCTACTTCGCTTAGTAGATCCACTGGCTCCCTCGTCTTGATTTGGTCTTTCTTTCCATTTCGAAGAACCACACACTTCGCAATTCTCCAGACTTTCCTTACCACTCGTGAAAAGCATACAGTCATTTGGACATGCTGCTATCTTCTCATATCCTAGATCGAGAGAACTTAGGAATTTTTTGATTTTATAGGCTGAGTTTGGAATACAGATTTCAGGAAATGCTTCATTCAACAATTCAAGTAGCATAGTGAAGGACTTAGCAGACCACCCGTTTAAACATTTAATCTGAAATTGTCTGACAATGAATGAGAACTTAGAAAATTTGGTGCAGTCGCGGTACAACGGAGTACTAGCATCTTCAAGTAACTTAGCGAAGGATTCTTGCTGCTTATTATTTTCAGGGGTGGGGCCAGACATTTCCTCGTCCACCCCACCACCAATCTGGTTTGTTTCTGTTGACTCATTGTGAACTTCGGTTGTTGGGTCATTGGTGTGGAAAGGAACATTATGAATCCCCATGGCATCTTGTAACAAAGCATGCATCTCATCGGGAACGCTTAAGTCTTCATTCACTAAGGGCTCAGCTTCATTTTCTAATACAACCGGACGAACAGGAGATGCCGTATGATCCTCTCCATGACAAAACCACCTTGTGTACCCTTGAAGAAAACCGTTGATAGCCAAGTGTGTATGTACTACGTCACATGTCCTCAGCATACAATTTGTACAGCGGAGGCATGGACAAAGGATTAGGTTGGGATCACGAGAATGTCGTTTGTCAAAGATAATAAAATCTTTAATACCATCACGGTACTCCTTGGATAATCGTGGTTTACTAATCCAACTTCTATCCATTATATCAATAGCACACAGTCTGAAATTAAAATTTGATATATTAAATAGTAATAACAGTAAAAGGCATTTTGTATATTAAATTTCACCTATTTGAAAACCATCCCTAGCTGCAAATAAATAAACGATATAATCTTTAACTGTAAAATAAAGAAATTGTGGCTCCAAAAAATGTACAAAAAAAAAACTACATCTTAACACAATCTACTCTATTCACCGAACCCTAAACGACCTTTTGTGGAAATGATCACAACCACCTTAGTGGTATTTTATCGCACACCCTGTGTTCGAGCATAAAAAAAATCGACTATAGTCTCCCCTGTATTTGGCTTTCCGTTCAAGGAGATAATGATGGTAAAGGGTATTTTGCTGATGAAGAGGAATCGGCCGAATAATGAGCGCGTCGTGCTGTAACTACGGTAACAAGAAGATCTGATGACTCATGAACTATTCTGTTCATGACTACTAATAATCACTTATCTCATAATAATAATAATAATAATAATAATAATAATAATAATAATAATAATAAACAAAAGAAACAGTAAAAGAAAAATGAAAATGTCCAGTATGTAAGCATATATTTTTCAGAGTGAACCAATTGTTGTACATAGCCGGAGGATTTTGGCATACAGCTATAGCATCCTCAGTTCACAGTGAACCCATTTTGGTCAAAAAAACATGCCAAAATGACAATCAGATGCATGGGATAAGCTTCAATTCATTAACAGTGAAAGAAAATGAAGATGCTAGCAGCATACTTAGTTTGGAAGTGAACCCATTTTGTTAAAAAACCATGCCAAGGATTGCAATCAGGTTACATTAACAGTATCTGAAAATGAAAAATTTCCCATTATCTGAGCTTATATGTTGCTCTACTACTTCTTCAGCCCAACTAAATCTAAAACCCAATTGTTGTGCATATCCGGCCGGAGGATTTTGGCATACGTACCTATACCATCCTCAGTTCACAGTGAACCCATTTTGGTAAAAAAACATGCCAAGATGACAATCAGATGCATGAAAATAAGCTTCACTAACAACAAAAAAAGAAAATGGGGATGCTAGCAGCATACTTAGATTGGAAGTTAACCCATTTTGGTATAAAAAACCATGCCAAAGATTGCAATCAGGTTACTTTAACAGTATTTGAAAATGAAAAATTTTCCATTATCTGAGCTTATATGTTGCTCTACTAATTCACTGTGCCCAACTAAATCTAAAACCCAATTGTTGTGCGTATCCGGAGGATTTTAGCATACGTACTTATAGCATCCTCAGTTCACAGCGAACCCATTTTGGTCAAAACAAAAATGCCAAGATGACAATCAGATGCATGAAAATAAGCTTCACTAACAGTAAAAGAAAATGAGGATGCTAGCAGCATACTTAGTTTGGAAGTGAACCCATTTTGTTAAAAAATCATGCCTAAGATGGCAATCAGCTTCTCTAACAGTTTCTGAGAATGAAAATTTCCATTATCTGAGCTTATATGTTGCTCTAATACTTCTTTAGCCCAACTAAATCTAAAATCCAATTGTTGTGCATATCCGGCCGGAGGATTTTGGCATACGTACCTATAGCATACTCAGTTCACAGTGAACCCATTTTGGGTAAAAAAACATGCATGCCAAGAAGACAATCAGATGCATGAAATCAGCTTCATTAACAGTGAAAGAAAATGGGGATGCTATGCAGCATACTTAGTTTGGAAGTTAACCCATTTTGTGTTAAAAAACCATGCCAAAGATTGCAATCAGGTTACTTTAACAGTATCTGAAAATGAAAATTTCCCATTATCTGAGCTTATATGTTGCTCTACTACTTCTTTAGCCCAACTAAATCTAAAATCCAATTGTTGTGCATATCCGACCGGAGGATTTTGGCATAAGTACCTATAGCATCCTCAGTTCACAGTGAACCCATTTTGGGTAAAAAAACATGCATGCCAAGAAGACAATCAGATGCATGAAATCAGCTTCATTAACAGTGAAAGAAAATGGGGATGCTATGCAGCATACTTAGTTTGGAAGTGAACCCATTTTGTATTAAAAAACCATGCCAAAGATTGCAATCAGGTTACTTTAACAGTATCTGAAAATGAAAATTTCCCATTATGTGAGCTTATATGTTGCTCTACTAATTCACTGTGCGCAACTAAATCTAAAATCCAATTGTTGTGCATATCCGGCCGGAGGATATTGGCATACGTACCTAGAGCATCCTCAGTTCACAGTGAACCCATTTTGGGTAAAAAAACAAACATGCCATGAAGACAATCAGATGCATGAAATCAGCTTCATTAACAGTAAAAGAAGATGAAAATTTCCATTATCTAAGCATATATTTTTCTATTAATTCTTCATCTCAACTAAACCATTCATGTTAAGGAAATCAAGATGAATAAACTGAAAAAAGCTGTTTTTTTTGAAAAATAAGGGAAATCAAGAGATCATACCGAAGAGAGAGAGAGGGAGCGGGGCGACGAGGGCGGGGGCGTAGGAGAGAGAGAGGGAGCGGGGCGATCGCCGATTCACCTCCAAATAGAGAGAGGGAAGAGGGAAATCGAAAAGGACGAAGGGAAGAAGGGACGATTTCGAAAGGTCGAAGGCCGTCGAAGAGGACGAAGCGGCGGAGGCAAACGCGCGGGAAGTAGAGCGAGGAAGGAGGGAAACGAAGCGCCCCTTCCTTTTTTTTTTGGGGTTGGGGATTTGGAAAAATGGGAGCAAAAGATTAGGGTTCGCGGGTTTTATCGCAGTTATTCACCGGCATTTTAATTAGACACGCCGGTGAATGTTTCCGTATATTCGCCGGCGTTTATAATAAAAACGCCGGTGAATAATAAACTTCCCCGGCGTTTTTAAGTAAAACGCCGGTGAATACTAACATACGCCGGCGTTTTAAATCAACCGCCGGTGTATGACCATCCCATCTGGCGCCCAATTCCTACTCGCTCCCTACCCCGGCGCTACTAGTAAAGCGCCGGGGAATAATCGCCGGTAAAACCAGTATCTTTTGTAGTGATTCATCCCTCGGACGGGAAGAAGAATTCCCACGAGCCATAGCTTGAAACACAAGCAAAGATGGTTAGTACCCAGATGATATGTTAGTTATTATATGCATTCATGTGATCATCGTGGTGTGCACATTACTGAGTTAACCCGGCTAGAGCCAGACTTGACTAATATATCAATCAAAGCCAAACCTCCATAAAGATAGTCATATTTCACTGATATATTACCCAACCCCGAGCTCTGATACCACTAAAAACCCTGTCACACCCCGCTTCCCAGAATACGGAATACAAGTACGTAACGTAGGCCCAGTGAATGATGTAAACACCATCCATAAGTTTTACCAGACTAACTCAGCAATATGAAAGAATAAACACAGCCACACAAGAAGATATAACCATATGAATCAAAGATAACTTCAATAATAAATGAAATAATCCAACAATAATAATGTCCAACACAAAATCCATCATCTGGGAAAAAAAAAACTCCGGGAACATAAACCCAAAACAAAGTACAATGTCATAACAATATTCAAAAGAAATAATCTAGCAATAAAGTAAATTAAGCAGCGCAATCTTGGACTCCATCTTCTAGAATCGTTGCTCACTAATTCCTTCTGGTATAGTTCCTTCAGTACCTGTAAAAACTTGATCTAAAAAGAAAGAAAAGAATATCCTTAGAACAAGTCATGGACAGCAAGTAGAGAGAAACAGAGGATAAAGGAAGCATGTATATCGAAGAAAAGGGACATGATCAAAGTCAAAGAACAAAGCAAAGATAGGCAATAATATCAAAGGTCTACAATTAATCACGCATGTAATGAGTGATGTCAAGTCAAGTTCAATACAGGATCAAGCATAAATGCAAGTTATTAATCATTTTATTAATCTATCTAGTGCACGTACTACTGTATTCCATTCCACAGGTTCGGCGCAAGCACACAGTGAATGCTTTAGACTGATGGTAAATTCATAGATTGTGTACTCGGTGTTGATAACAATAATGTTGCCGCTGAATCTGGTGTGGGGGCAAACAGATAGTATTTGTGGATTCTTGAGAAACTTTGAATAGCAAACCTGTTACCTGGTCTGCCGGAGTTTGACCGTTGACTCCTGCCGTTCACCTGCAAAAAGTGCGAGACACCAGAGTTGTTCCCAACGACGCACCCTCCGACGCTCAAGTCAGTAACCAGAAGTGATTATGAAAGAGCGTAAAACTGGCAAAAGATTGATTACCTCTTAATGGAGATGGATGGGGGGTATTTATAGGCGCTGCTGGGGTCAGATTAGGAATGTAATCCCTGTGGTTAGATAAGGAATATAATCCCTAATCCCCAGTGAAAGGATAGATATGAATCAGGGCCATTGATTAGGATTAATTAGAAACCCTAATTCTATCCTTTCTGGACCGGGTTTGCTGCGGGTTGAAACCCACACCTAGTTGAGGTGGATCCGTTTGCGGGTTAGTGGGTCTTCGAGGAAGAGAACCAGTACCCTCTTCAGACCCATTGGTAGGTGAAATTACCGTTTTACCCTCGAGCTTCAAGATTCATGTCCGATTTGGACGGTTCCGATTTAACCCCATTTTTAGCCATATCATGAGCCCCCCACTCCCAAAGACTGAGTTTGATCAGCCTTTAAGGAGTAGTTTTACTGTTTTAATGGCTAGTGGAGTTGTATCGGAGTCCAAATAGAAGGTTTTGAATCTTTGAAGGAGGTAGTGTGGTGATTTTTCAAGTTGTTTGCGCTCCAGGTTGTTCTTGAGCTTTTATGGTTGTTCGGTGATTTTTATCTATTTTTCGGATTATTTATTTAATTTTGCGAAGTGTTAACCGGTCGTTCGGGGGTCTTAACAACACGTTCTAGGCAATAATTGTTCGTTCAGGAGCTTAAAAATATACCCTCGAATTTATAATTATTTCCTAGAATTTTTAGTTAATTTTCCCTAATTTTTAGCAATTTTTCTGCAAATTTTAAATAAATAAAATGATAAAAATTAATTTTTAATACCGATTTATGGCGTGGCGCGATCTGAGCCCTCCATCAGCGTCGAGCGCGTTTTTCTGGGCGATCGGACGATCCATATTGCTCGGCAGATAGTTTCTCCGTATGCGAGGGTCGACTCCTTATCCCCTCGGCTCGGCAGCTCGGCACTTAGCTCGGAATCTGCCAAGCAACGTGGCAAGATCCTGAGCATTCATCTCAACGCGGATCCCCAAAAAATGCTATCTTGTCGTTTAGTGAACGTGGCAAGATCTGAGCCGTCCATCAGGTCGAGCACCTTTTTTTGACAAGATCCAACGGCTGAGGAGGGTCAGTAAGTTAATTCTCCACATGTGGGGGTCGGTTCCTCATCCCCTCGGCTCGGCAGTTCGGCATTGTGGGCCGAATAAGTGCTCCGACAGGACGTTCGGTTCGACCTAGTAGCTCGAAGGCTCGACCAAGCTGTTTGTTAGCTCGGCTAAGCACTCCGGTGGCCGGAAGCTCGGAAGGTACACGTGGCCAGATCTGGAGCGTCCATCATGGCGTGAATCACGAGGACAGGGTTCAGATCACGAGAAAACATTATTTTGTCGTTTTGTGGGCGTGGCGATATCTGAACCGTCCATCGAGTTTTGACACGAAATTTGGAACGATCTGACGGTGATTCGGTCTCGGCAGAATTTTTCTCCATATGTGAGGGTCGGTTCCTCGTCCCCTCGGCTTGGCAGTTCGGCGTTCTGGGCCGAATAAGTGCTCTAACAGGACGTTCGGTTCGACCTAGTAGCTCGAAGGCTCGACCAAGCTATTTGTTAGCTCGGCTAAGCACTCTGGTGGCCGGAAGCTCGGAAGGTACACGTGGCCAGATCTGGACCGTCCATCATGGCGTGAATCACGAGGATAGGGTTCAGATCACGAGAAAATGTTATTTTGTCATTTTGTGGTCGTGGCATTATCCGAACCGCCCATCGAGTTTTGGCACGAATTTTGGAACGATCCGATGGTGATTCGGCCTCGGCAGAATTTTTCTCCATATGTGAGGGTCGGTTCCTCGTCCCCTCGGCTCAGAAGCTCGGCATTGTTTGCTGAGGAATGGAGTTAGACGTTTTGAAGAGTTCAGGCTTTGAACCATCGCCACCCTCCGACCCAGTAGCTCGGTTGCTTAGCCAAGCTGTTCGGTAGCACTGCTAGGCACACCGGTGGCCGGAAGCTCGGAAGGTACACGTGGCCAGATCTAGAGCGTCCATCATGGCATGAATCACGAGGACAGGGTTCAGATAACGAGAAAACGTTATTTTGTCATTTTGTGGGCGTGGCGATATCTGATCCGTCCATCGAGTTTTGACACGAAATTTGGAACGATCTGACGGTCATTCGGCCTCGGCAGAATTTTTCTCCATATGTGAGGGTCGGTTCCTCGTCCCCTCTGTTCGGAAGCTCGGTGTTGTTAGCCGAGCTATGGAGTTAGACGTTTTGAAGCATTCCGACTTTGAAGCGTCGCCACCCTCCGACTCAGTCACTCGGTTGCTTAGCCAAGCTATTCGGTAGTTCAGCTAGTCACACCGGTGGCCAGAAGCTCGGAAGGTACACGTGACCAGATCTGGAGCATCCATTATTGCGTGAATCACGAGGACTGGGTTCAGATCACGAGAAAACGTTATTTTGTCGTTTTGTGAGCGTGGTACAATCTGAACCGTCCATCGAGTTTTGACACGAATTTTGGAGCGATCTGACGGTGATTCAGCCTCGGCAGAATTTTTCTCCATATGTGAGGGTCGGTTCCTCGTCCCCTCGGTTCGGAAGCTAGGTGTTGTTAGCCGAGGGATGGAGTTAGACGTTTTGAAGAGTTCAGGTTTTGAACCATCGCCACCCTTTGACCCAGTAATTCGGTTGCTTAGCCAAGCGGTTCGGTAGCTCGGCTAGGCACACCGGTGGCCAAAAGCTCAGAAGGTACACATGGCCGGATCTGGAGCGTCCATCATGGCGTGAATTATGAGGACAGGGTTCAAATCACGAGAAAATGTTATTTTGTCATTTTGTGGTCGTGGCATTATCCGAACCGCCCATCGAGTTTTGGCACGAATTTTGGAACGATCCGATGGTGATTCGGCCTCGGCAGAACTTTTTCTCTATATGTGAGGGTCGGTTCCTCATCCCCTCGGTTTGGAAGCTCGGTGTTGTTAGCCGAGGGATGGAGTTAGACGTTTTGAAGAGTTCAGGCTTTGAACCATCGCCACCCTTCGACCCAGTAGCTCGGTTGCTTAGCCAAGCAGTTCGGTAGCTCGGCTAGGCACACCGGTGGCCGGAAGCTCAGAAGGTACACGTGGCCGGATCTGGAGCGTCCATCATGGCGTGAATCATGAGGATAGGGTTCAGATCACAAGAAAATGTTATTTTGTCGTTTTGTGGTCGTGGCGTTATCTGAACCGCCCATCGAGTTTTGGCACGAATTTTGGAACGATCCGACGGTGATTCGGCCTCGGCAGAATTTTTCTCCATATGTAGGGGTCGGTTCCTCGTCCCCTCGGTTCGGAAGCTCGGTGTTGTTAGCCGAGGGATGGAGTTAGACGTTTTGAAGAGTTCAGGCTTTGAACCATCGCCACCCTTCCCCTGACCCAGTAGCTCGGTTGCTTAGTCAGGCTGTTCGGTAGCTCGGCTATGCACACCGGTGGCCAAGTCATGGACTTAAGCGATTTGAGGAGTTTATGTTTTGAAACGTCGCAGCTTACCATTTTGGCGCTTTGGCTTCTCTTAGTGGGCTTTTAAAAGCCCAAGGAAGCCCAAACGTCGCATTGTGGTTATAAGTTCTCACTCCCCCACCCCAGAGTTCATTTCTCACTTTTTACTCAAAGTTTTCACTTTTACTCTCCGCGTGCTCTGCTAGCGGCAATTTTTGCTCCAAGGCGGTTGCGTTAGCTGTCGCGTGGGCCAGGCAATTTCCGGCGAACTAATTCCGACCGTGAACGTCTTCATGGACACATCACATCAAGGTCAGTCCATTTGCCTTAGCTTTTTCTTAGAGATGTCAAGAGTAGACTCGAGGAGTGAGGCCTCGTCTTCGGGCGATAGTGGCGCCGAGGAGAGGAGGCAAATGGAAATCCGAAGGAAGGGGAAGCAGGTGGCCGAGCCGTCCGTGGCCAAGGCAAAGAAGAAGAAGAAGAAGGTAGTGGCCCGATCTCCTGTAGTCGAGGAGATTGTGGAGACTCCGAGGCAAGCCCCTGAGTCGGGCCGGTACCCTTGTGTACTGTCCGGCCATGCCGGAGTCAGGCAATACGAGGGCGACCTTATGAAGAAGGCGATCATAGGTCGGTCGGAAGTCTACGAGGAGAACAACCCGATTCTGACCACCGAGGTGGACGAGATTGCATCGGTGTTATTCGAGAAGGACCTGTTCCGGATCAGAAAAGGGTTCGCCATCCCTCAAGAGTACAAGCTGATTCTCCCCGGACCTGGGATGCGAGCGAACTCCAAACTGTCGTCATCGGATATGTGTATGTTCGACTACGACTCGCTGAACGCTGGACTGCGCTTTCCTCTGCACCCCTTCATTCTACAGGTCCTCGAGTGGTACTGCCTTGCACCGACCCAGTTCATGCCGAACACCTGGTGCCACGTGAATGCCTTCGTGTTGTAGTGCCACAATGCCGAGGTCGAGCCAGACCTGACGATCTTGCAGAGCATGTATCGGGTTCACCAGATGCATAAGACCGAGCATCGCTACTACCTGTCGCCGAGGAAAGGCGTTCAGATTATAGAGAACCCGGATTCGATCAAAGGTTGGAAGGAGAAGTTCTTTTTGTTGAGGGAGCCCTCGATGCTGAAGATTCCGACTCAGTGGAAGGCAGAGGTGCCAAAGTTTGTGAGGGCCGACCCGGTACTGACCGCGACCGAGGAGGAAGTAGTGGGGAAGATCATGGCCCTCCTAATGTTGAACTGGAGGAAAATTGACGGAGGAGGCCGAGCACAACAGCTTCGTCTGGTCGGCCCTCTAAGGTTGCTTCGGTAGTTGCTCCGTCTCCCCCCGTTGCTGAAGTCCCCTCGCCGGCGGTGGTCGTTGTCGTTGACCCCTCGGCTCCTGCTGCATCTGCCATGGCCGGTGAGGCCTTCGACGTTTCGACGGCGCTGTCGCTCCAGGCTCTGCCCCTGACCTATCAGGCCGAGGTGATCCTGGCCGAGCAGCACAAGAAGCTGTTCGTCCCGGACTGACAAGTCAAGAACCACGACGGCTTCCTCGGGGACTCGCAGATGTGCATGCAAGCCATCAAGCACTTGGCGACCCCGAAGGATCGAGCCGCTCTGAAGGTGGGGAAGGTTGGCGACGATACCTATGAAGTCGCTCGGTCGCTCGTGTCGGTAAGTTTTGCATACTCTTTTCTTGAGAATTTCTTAAGTCTGCCGTTCGGCTTTTACTTTGTTCTTATTCTCTTTTTCCTTCGACAGGCCACTTATCACTTCGACCATCTCCTTCAAGCGTTCGCCGAACAGGAGGAGTTGAAGGCCGCCAGCGATAAGGACAGGGCAAGGTAAGGACGGCTCGGCAACTCGAAGCGGAGCAGAGATGCGCGGACGGCTTGGAGGTCCGAGTCGCTGACCTTGAGGCGGACCTGGAGCGAGCTAAGGGGCGGCTCGCCGAAGAGGTTGCCAAGGTCGCTAAGGCTGCCGAGGAGCTAGCGGCATCGGTGAAGGCCCTGGTGGAGGCGAAGGCAGAGAAGGACGCTTTGGCGACGGTGATCCGGGCCGAAGTAGAGGCCGAGGCGAAGGCGCACATGGCCTCGAACATGGTCCTACGAGAGGGCACTCGACCACGTCCAGGACCGCGTCCCCGGCTTTCAGTGGGTTAGATACAGGCTGTGGCCCGGAGCCACGGCAGATGTCAAAGAGGTGGAAGGCGAAGAGGAGGAAGGCGACGACGAGGAGGAGGTGGTCCCTGAGGCCGTGGTGACCGACCCCCAGGCCAGGGCGACGGGGAATGAGGGGCCATCTAGCGAGGCGCCTGTGGTCGAGCCAACGACGCAGGTGGGCCCCTGATTCCCTCGTCTTTTTTAATTTTGTTTTTTCTTTAAAAATGTAACACCTTTTTGCAGACTGGCCACCGCCTCTTTTTTATGAATGAAAATTTTATTTCAAATTTGTCTAAGTGTTTGGCTCGTACTTTTAGTCTTTGAATGTGATGTGCTCATCTTTCAGATCCTCGTTCATGCTCTAGACACCGCAGCAACTCGGTGTCGTGCTGAGCTGTTTAAGCAGTCTCGCGAGGCTCGCCTCGAGGGTGAGATCGAGCTGATCAGGAGAGTGTCGCTCAATGTGGAGATGAAGAACAGCGAGCTGTTGGCCGAGGTGCATCACCTACGGATAGTCGAGGAGGAGCTCTCAACGAAGGAGGAAGAGCTAGCCTCAGTGCTGGCTGAGTGAGACGAGCTCGCAAAGAAGGTCGAGCAGCTACAGAGGGTCACGGTCAACAAGAGCATCGAGGTGACCAACTTGTGTCGCATTATATCTGATAGTGCTGAGTACCCGGGTTCGGCGAAGCTCCCTCGATTTAAGATACTGGTCAAGGACGACACTTTGAACGACAGGATCGTTAAGCTCGAGGAGGAGGTGGCTCGTCTGAAGCCTCAGCCCGTGAGGACTAACGTCCGCATCACCTCGTGCACTCGCGAGGAGAGAGAGCGAGGGATCTCCTTTTACGAGCTCGTGACTCATCCTCCCGTCGTTGGTCGGACTGCGGCCGACACACAAAGTGGCATAACTGTTAGCTCGAGCGGAGCCTCGGTCAGAGCCACTATTAGGGTTAGCGGCGAAGAGGCGTCCCAATTCGTCGACCTAGAGATGAGCTCGGAGGTGAAGAGGCGAAAACCCCGAGTGTCTCTGAATCGGAATGTCCCTATTCCGAGGAGGTGCTGAACAAGTTGTAATTTCTTGCATCAGAATGGCTTTTGATTTCTTGTATCGTCTTCTTCGTTGTAAATTTATCAAGTTGCTTTTTTGCTGTAACTTTTTGCTTCGTAAACTTATTAATTTTTTTTAATGAAATCGAAGTTCGTTTGCCCATTGTTGTGTCGTAGTTGCCTTACTCTTGAAACGAACTAGAAGAACCAATAGTTAGCTTCTTCGAGCATTCTAGCCGTAGAACTCTTGTCTTAGCTGTAGAACTTCAGCTTTTGCTAGGAGTATACCGAGGCAACTTTGCACTTCGATTTCAGACCCGAACCTCGTGGCTCAATCTGGACGGTCGATCACGATCGTGGCACGAATCACGAGACAAAAGGCTCCAATTTCGAGAAAACGTTATCTTATCGTTTTGTGGAGACGTGGCGAGATCTGAGTCGCTCATCATGTTCTAGCGCGAATATTGAGATGATCTAACAGTGAAATTGGTTCGGCGGAATTTTTCTCCATATGTGGAAGTCGGTTCCTCGTCCGCTCGGTTCGGAGTATTGAGTGAGGGCAGACGAGCCGAGTGTTGGGCTCCGAACCATTGTTAGAGTTGTTCAACGGTTGTGGGAGCAGTTCCGAATGGCGATCTGCTTCTAGCTCGCTTATGAGCGAGCTTGCAAAGTAGAATCGAGCCAAGTGTTGGGCTCCAAATCATCGTTAGAGTTGTTCAACGGTTGTGGGAGCGGTTCCGAATGGCGATTTACTTCTAGCTCGCTTAAGAGCGAGCTTGCGAAGTAGAATCGAGCCAAGTGTTGGACTCCGAACCATCGTTAGAGTTGTTCAACGGTTGTGGGAGCAGTTCCGAATGGCGATCTGCTTCTAGCTCGCTTATGAGCGAGCTTGCAAAGTAGAATCGAGCCAAGTGTTGGATTCCGAACCATCGTTAGAGTTGTTCAACGGTTGTGGGAACAGTTTCGAATGGCGATCTGCTTCTAGCTCGCTTAAGAGCGAGCTTGCGAAGTAGAGTCGAGCCAAGTGTTGGACTCTGAACCATCGTTAGAGTTGTTCAACGGTTGTGGGAGCAGTTCCGAATGGCGATATGCTTCTAGCTCGCTTAAGAGTGAGCTTGCGAAGTAGAATCGAGCCAAGTGTTGGACTCCGAACCATCGTTAGAGTTGTTCAACGGTTGTGGGAGCAGTTTCGAATGGCGATCTGCTTCTAGCTCGCTTAAGAGCGAGCTTACGAAGTAGAATCGAGCCAAGTGTTGGACTCCGAACCATCGTTAGAGTTGTTCAACGGTTGTGGGAGCAGTTCCGAATGGCAATCTGCTTCTAGCTCGCTTAAGAGCGAGCTTGCGAAGTAGAATCGAGCCAAGTGTTGGACTCCGAACCATCGTTAGAGTTGTTCAACAGTTGTGGGAGCAGTTCCGAATGGCGATCTGCTTCTAGCTCGCTTATGAGCGAGCTTGCAAAGTAGAATCGAGCCAAGTGTTGGACTCCGAACCATCGTTAGGGTGAAGACTAAAAGCAGAGAGATGCAAGCAATTTTTACAAGTAAAATATGAAAAACCTTTCTTTAATTATGACTAATGGTCGGCTGCTTCTAAAGTTGTGAGCCGTTATTACAAGAGAGAAATAAAAGAAAAAATACAAGTAAAAGGAGAGGAACGGTTCGACATCCCAGAACACTTAGAGAGGCGCTAGTGCTCTCTCTTGGTATTTCAAGAGATGGTCGGCATTCCAAGTCCTAGGGATCTCTCTGCCTTCGAGGTCTTCTAGTCTGTATGTCCCGGGCCGAACCACTTTGGCGATCTTATAGGGTCCCTCCCAATTTGGAGCCAGTTTGCTCTTCTGTCCGGGAAAAGAAATGGCTAACTTTCTGAGGACCAAGTCCCCCTCTTTGAAGTCGGTAGGACGGACTCTCTTGTTGTATGCCAACTCGATCCTTCTTCGGTAGCTTTGTTGACGAATGGCAGCTCTTTCTCGGATCTCATCAATCAGGTCTAGATCTGCTCAGAGCTCTCTGGTATTTTGTTCTTCTTCATATGCCATTAGATGAGGAGAGGGTATACCGACTTCTAGGGGATCATAGCCTCGGGCCCATTGGTGAGATTGAATGGACTCTCTCCTGTGGGGGTCCGTTTTGTAGTGCGGTAGTTCCACAGAACGTTCGGGAGTTGATCGACCCATAAGCCTTTAGAGCATTTATCCAACCTCTTCTTAATACCGGAGAGGATCTATCTGTTAGCATTCTCCACTTGGCCATTTGACTGGGGATGGGAAATGGAGGAGAATCGGTGTTGGATGGCGAGGTCTTCACAGAGAGCTCGGAAAGCAGCCCCGGTGAACTGGGTTTCGTTGTCTGTTATGAGGACCCGAGGGACTCCGAACCGGCAGATTACGTTCTTCCAAAAGAACTGAAGTAACTTGATCTCTGTGATCATGGCTAGGGGCTCGGCCTCTGTCCACTTCGAGAAGTAGTCGATGGCCACGACTAAGAATTTGAACTGGCCGGGAGCTGGTAGGAATGGCCCTAGTAAATCCATCCCCCACATTGCGAAAGGGATTGGACTTGATAGGGAAGTGAGTGGAGCTTGTGGGAGGCGTCGGATGTTGGAGTACTTCTAACATGAGCTGCATTGCCGAACGTGCTATTCGGCGTCCTGTAGGAGAGTGGGCCAGAAATATCCATAATTCAACACTTTGCGGGCTAAGGATCTGGACCGTGAATGTGCCCCTCCGATGCTCTCGTGAAGTTCTTACAGTGCGTAGTTGGCCTGTTCAGAGGAGAGGCATCTCAAATAAGGCCTGCCGTCGACCTGTGTGAAGGAGCGTTTATATAGGATGCCTCCGATCAGTGTGTATCGCTCTGCTCGGGTTCTTACTCGGCGAGCTTCCTTTGGGTCCAAGGGGAGAAGCCCATCCCTCAGGAGCTCAATGAGGGGTTTCATCCAGTCATGTTGAAGCAGAACAGGTAGAGACTCCATAGAATCGGAAGTTTCGTCCTCTATACTTGGCTTCAGGAGGATCTCTATTAAGACGGTCTGCTCGAGACCTTGGAGGGAGGAAGAGGCTAGCTTGGAGAGAGCATCGGCTTGGGCATTTTCTTCTCGGGGGATTCGTTGGATGAGGGCTTCTTCAAATAAGGCCATAAGGCTCCTGACCTTGGCTAAGTACTTAACCATTCGGTCGTCACATGCTTCATACTCGCCTAGGACCTGATTTACGACCAGCTGAGAGTTGCTAAAGATCCGGAGGCGTTGCGCCCCTGCATTGCGAGCCATTCCCAGGCCGGCTATGAGTGCCTCGTATTCTGCTTCGTTGTTAGAGGCCTTGAAGTTGATACGGAGGGCGTATTGGAGGATGAAGTCATCCGGGCCTGCCAGAATGACCCCAGCTCCACTTCCCTCGTTACAGGAGGATCCATCCACATAAACCGACCAGACAGGCGGTCCCTTCATTGCTTGGCTGAACACGGGGATGGTACTTTCAACTATGAACTCTGCTAAGGCCTGAGCCTTGATCGCGGTCCGAGGCTGATACGTTATATCATGCTGGCTCAGCTCGATAGACCACTTCATAAGGCGGCCAGAGGTCTCTGGCTTGTGGAGCACTTGCTTCAGCGGTTGGTTGGTAAGAACGACCACCGAATGGGACTGAAAATATGGGCGAAGCATCCTTGCGGCCATCACTAGTGCATAAGCCATCTTTTCTATCCTCGGGCAGCGGAGTTCGGCATCCCGAAGTACCTTGCTCACATAGTAGATGGGCTTTTGAGCCCGGTCTTCTTCCCTTACTAAAACGGTGCTGAGGGTCTGCTCGGAGGCTGCCAGGTAGAGGTAGAAGGGTTCACCAGGGATTGGTTTGCTGAGGAGAGGAGGATTGACGAGGTAAGCTTTGAGCTGGTCGAACGACTCCTGTTGCTATTGACCCCATTCGAAACCTTTAGCCCCCCTGAGGGCCTTGAAGAAAGGGAGGCATTTCTCCCCGGACTTCGAGAGAAAACTGTAATGCCCTGATTTTTCATTTAATGAAAAATTATCTATTTTGCACGTAGTGTGCACGTGCAATATTTTGGTTGAATTAAATGTTATGATTATTTTCATTATGATGAGTATAAGTATTTAAATATGTGCCTTTAATTATTTTTCTACAAAGCCTTCTTTCAATTAGACAAAAAGCCTTTTTCCTAAAGCCCAAAAATTTAGTTTATTTATTTTATTTTTAAAATAATTATTTGGCCCAAAAACTAAAGCCCATGAACTATTTTTTATACAACTTGTCATGTATAATACAATTTAAAGACTATTTTATTTTTATACAAAAATTTAATGTACAATTTTTGGACCTAGTTGCATGCACGTGCACTACACGTACACATGCAATATGCATTCCTATGATGGCCGGTTGTGATCTTTTTGGAGGGAAACCAAAATTTGAGTGGGATCATGGTGTGGTGTTTACTTGGTTGTGGGTAGTTAATGCAACTCCTACTTTCATCTTAGCCCTCCATCTTATAACCACTTACTTGATCCTAGCCATCCATTCTCGTTGATTTTTAGTATAAATACCCCCCTCCATGGCTAGTTATTCTTGTGCTTATTACTTCCTACAAACCTATAGTCTAAATTATATGATCTAGTAGTGATTGTGTGAGTTAAAAGATTGAGAGTGTGTGGGATTTTTGCTTGCAACAAGGAGAGGAGGCCGGCTACCACTAGAAGGAGGAGCTCGATTTACTTGGTGTGCTTGGGAGGCTTGTGTGCACGTGTTCAAGGAGGAGCATTTTCGTTGCAAGAGGTGGGTAAATATTTCTAAATAGGGATATATGCTAGATTGGAATGGAAAAATGATGCATGAAAAAGGCTAATAAGAGTACACATTTTAATTGGAAAATTGAGCTATAAATTGATTGGAATGTGGGTGTGCAATTGTATGTGATTTGATTAGTAAAATTCTAATTTTTATGTGAATTAATTATGGCCATGGATTGTTGAAGAAAATTTCATTATCTACATCACAAACTATGTATACAAAAGTTAGTAGATTGTTAATGCTATTTCATGTGTTAAATAGATCTTTTGTGATAATGTGGGAATGGATAAATTCAAATATAGATTTGTATGTTGGGTAAAAGATTAGAAACAGAGAATTAAGGTGAAATTTTGTTAATAAAGAGATTAGAATGTTAATTGCTAAGAAATGTCAAAAAAAAAGGAGAAATATGGTAGTTACAATGTAGAATTCGAATTAATTGTATGAAAATATGTTTTAATTGCTACAAAAATTATTTTTTTCATATTGGTATATAAATTATGTGAAAAATAATCAATCTGGAATTTTACAGTAATTTTTATATAAAAAAAAACAAAGTGAAAGGAGGTCTAGTTGAACATCGAAATGTTTGGATAACAGAGAAGATCGATTTAAGTGAACTTAGAGCGCATAGCTCAAGTGGTTGGGTCGGTTTTAATCGCTACAGTGGTCTGAGATCGCTGGTTCGAATCCCTGCGGAACCATACTTTTTTAAAAAGAAAAAAAAATAACATAAGCAGCGGCCGAGAGCATTTAAGGCTCTCAGCGCCTCTTATACCGCCATTAGCCTTCGGCCTAGTGGTTTGTGCTTTGGGTTGGGTTCTCTGTGGTGCTGGGTTCGAATCTTGCCCTCGGCAAGTTGGGAAAAAATATATTTTTTTGTGTTTTTAGTGATCGAAAAATTATGAGAAAAATATGGTTATTCCTCTAAAAATATATGGGACTTATTAAAAATAATTTGGGAATGATTTACATAAGGTAAGGTATAATTTGTGACTAAATGAGTAAATAGAACTATAGTCTACATTGATATTCTTTGTGAAATTGTATCTTGCAAAAATGATTTAAAATGAAGGGTTGGAAAATTAATGTGGCAAGAAGAAATTATATTGTGTGATGTGAAGCAAATTATTCTCATTTGAGAATAGTGTGAAAAATGTGAATTGTGAATATTCGTTAGTGATGTGAATTTCAATGTGAAATTGATAATTGATAAAGCATATGAATTCCATGTATAGTTATGGACTATTTGAACGAATTAGAAATCATGATTGGAAAAGAGAAATACTTTTGAGTATGACAAATCAACAAATGAATTTATGAGTTGGAAATGCTCGTTTTGGAAATTGTGAATTGAAAATTGAAACAAAAAGAGTAGCTAAGTCTCCCCCGACATTTTGGAAATAAATGAAATGAAAATTGAAAAGAAAGACCAAGGCTGATCATGTTTGAATGAATGAATGAGTCCGGTTTAGTGGAGAGGCTAACTCTAGAGCTTTGATTTTTGTTCATGATTTTGATAAGAACTAAGGATTAGTACATAGTGAAGACGTGATGAAAGTAGGAGAAAAACACGAGTATGAGGGCCATCGGATTAGCGGTGTGAGAGTGATCTACAGGCTGCCTGCTTGATGCATCAAGACATGGCGTGGGCACTACTCCAGAATTATCGTCCTGATGGCGACGCTTGTGGGACGTTTGAGTGGCTATGGGTGGTGCTATTGTTCCATGGCGGAGGCTGGATTGTCCATAGGTTTCCTGCTCGATGCGTCGTGTCAGTGCGTGGGATTCCCCTCCAGGCTGCCTGGACATGGGCTCATAGATCATAGAATATCTAAGATACCTACCGTAATTACAGTAGTAGATTAAGTCATAACGAGGGATTGAACCCTAAAAGATGAAGAACGATTAAGGGCTTGCCCTCGGACCTATGTAGTATGGGATGCATAGAATCCGAACAAGTGCACATTAGTGTCATCAAACATAATTAACTGCATTAAGGATTAAGTGCACATTCACAATACGACATCAATAGGGTAGTCCCTTTTAGTTTGATATGTGACAAGTTTGTGTTTGCTAAATATGGAAAATAAGTTATACTATTTTCGGCATAGAGAAGATTGCCGTGTATAATGATCGTCGGTTGAATAAACTGACGTATCCACAGTCTTATATGCAGGTAAATGGCTTGATACAGATTAAAGAGGAACAAATGCTTAAAGATTATTCAATGTTGTTGTACATTTGTTTCATTATTGTAAATTTTACTTCCGCTGTGCAATGTAAAGTGTAATATTGATGTAAACTCTGATGTAAAGTGAAAAGTTTAAATTTCCTTGTAAAATTGTACTAAAGGGAGCGGAAAGATCCTGTAAAACATCTCGAATTCAGTGTATTTGGGATTCGGGGCGTTACAGAGTGGTATCAGAGCCATGCTTCCACACTTGTACAAATTTATAAGGAACGACACCCTAGTAGTGGACATTAGAGTGTGTGTTTGAGTCTAGAGATTTAAATGTAAGTGACTTACATTTGTGTTGCTCTATGACTTATGCTTCTTCCTCTCTATTTCTAAGATGGCTGATCACTTCGACCCTGCTGGAGACGACGACTGGCATATCATCGAGGAAGAGTACCATCCTGGACAGGCAGATTCCGAGGACGAGTACTACCCAGGACAAGCAGATTCTAATGGAGAAGAATGGCCTGAATCCCGAGAGATCACCCCACCTCCGGATTCATCTGATGACTCTTCTTCTGACGAAGAAGAAGAACCAGTTCCGAATAGTCTTGTGACTTCTCTTTAGAGGCAGGTAGAAACACTGCGAGAGAGAGTCGGATTATTGGAGGCTCAGCTATCAAAGCGAAAGGACGACTATTCTGTTCTCAGTCATCGTATACGGGAACTCGAGAAGAGGAAGAATGTGACAGATGTGCTGAAGGATGAAGTTGATGAACTACGGGGAGAACTTCGAGAAGCGAAGAGGAACCGTAGGAGTTAGACTGTTGTAGCTTCTGCTATCTTTCATTCTGATGTTTCATTCTGATGTCAAGAAATGTTTTTCAATTCGAATGTATAAAGTTTGAAATTCAATGAAATGGAAATATTGACTTGAAAGATCATGTTTCATACTTCAAATTTGATACATTGACTGGTCGAGGGATGCTATAGACCTGGCTTCAGTTGTGAACCTTTTCACATAGTCTCTCAACTTCTCACCCTTCTTTTGGTTGAGGTAGAGTAGCGAAATGCTGGTCTTCTCAGTTCGGCGGCTACTCATGAAGTGGGTGATGAAGAGGGTCTCAAATTGCTCGAAGGAGAATTTTGAGGAAGGGGCAAGGCGAGAGTACCATTCTCGAGCTGGACCCTTGAGAGTTGCGGGGAAGGTTTTGCATAGCAGAGCATCGGAAGCTTGATGGATGAGCATGAGAGTCTTGAAGCATTCGATGTGATCGACGGGGTCAGTCTCCCCGAAATAGGTCTCAAATTGAGGAGGCTTAAAGCTGATTGGTACAGGAGCATCCATTATGGTTCGGGAAAAAGGAGGTCGACTAGGACGGAGGGTCCTTCCTCTAAGCTCTTCTTCTCGGTCTAACTGACCCAAGCACCTCTCACTCTCATGGAGGCGGCGGTAGACTGCGTCATCCCTTCGACGGTAATCCGGCAAGCCTCTAAACTTATCTTCGTACGATGGAGAGCGGGGGCTACGACGACAGTAGCTCCTGGATCGGTGAGGACTTGGCATGTGGCGGGGGTTGCTAGGAGCTTGAGGAGGAGTTAGGGACCGTCGGCGAGGACTTCGGACCTGAGGAGGAGTGGGAATCCTTGGAGCATTGGTGTTATTAGGACGGAGATTGAGAGCTTGTAGGACGGTTGCCTGGAACTGCTGGAACTCGGCACGGGTGATGGGTGCCTCATCGTTCCTAGGATGTTGCCGACCGGCAGGGGAGTGTGGTCTTCTCCTGTGATGCTCGGGGGACTCTCTCCGCCCCCTTCAGGTAGGGGACCTTCTGTATTCTCGGCGGTGAGGAGATCGCTCATCCAGACGTTGTTGGTGGGAGGCTCCCTCTCGGGCCCACTTTTCATCCAGACGGTGGAGAAGATCCTCATCCTTCTGCCGATTGAGGACGGTGTTGCGGAGGTCGGAAGCTCGGGGATTGTGGGAGGCCATAGAGTCCGAAGAGGCATTGTGGATGGAGACATGGTCTGGATGGAGAGGTTGTTTCTGCGGGTTGGGACCCTTAGAAGGTTGTTGATTCTGAGGAGGAGGCAGGTCCTATTGGAGCGGATCCTCCGCTTGAGGAGGAAGTTGCCCATGTTGCGGAGCGGGCTGGATGGGAACTTCTTGTTGCTGATCGGGGTTGGGTCCTCGGTTGGACCCTCTGGATCTGGCTTTCCTAGGAGGCATGGCTGGAGAAGATCTGACCAACGGGAAGAGGGGAGGCTGCTATTCGTTCTTTCCCACAGACGGCGCCAATCTGTTGTCGCTGAATCTGGTGTGGGGGCAAACAGATAGTATTTGTGGATTCTTGGGAAACTTTGAATAGCAAACCTGTTACCTAGTCCGCCGGGGTTTGACCGTTGACTCCCGCCGTTCACCTGCAAAAAGTGCGAGACACCGGGGTTGTTCCCGGCGACGCACCCTCCGATGCTCAAGTCAGTAACCAGAAGTGATTATGAAAGAGCGTAAAACTGGCAAAAGATTGATCACCTCTTAATGGAGATGGATGGGGGGTATTTATAGGCACCGCTGGGGTCAGATTAGGAATGTAATCCTTGTGGTTAGATAAGGAATATAATCCCTAATCCCCAGTGAAAGGATAGATATGAATCAGGGCCGTTGATTAGGATTAATCAGAAACCCTAATTCTATCCTTTCTGGACCGGGTTTGCTGTGGGTTGAAACCCGCACCCAGTTGAGGTGGATCCGTTTGTGGGTTAGTGGGTCTTCGAGGAAGAGAACCAGTACCCGCTTCAGACCCATTGGTAGGTGAAATTACCGTTTTACCCCCGGACTTCAAGATTCGTGCCCAATTTGGATGGTTCCGATTTAACCCCATTTTTAGCCATATCAAATAATTTACAATCAATAATTAACAATCAATCATTTTCAATCAATACTTCTCCATCCATGTCAAGTGTTCATGCGAGCATGAAGGACTTTACCGAGTACATTTTTCGATTATTCACTACCAAGTCTACCCATAATATCCGGCTTGTTATTAGTTTATTTTCATCCTATGTGAGCATGTAAGAAGTTTTCAATGTTGTATGATACTAAGTGTGAATAATTCTACTCGTTATAGACAAATCATGGAGCAAACATATTAAATTAGCATAATCACATAATCTGGACAGCATGACCTTGCTGTACAAAAACACAGATTACCACTACTACAAAGAAGCAAATCTGGATCCGTCAAAATTTCTAGAAAGTAGACTCTCTTCCGTTTCTAATGAATATATACAGGACATATAAAAGCTACAGGAACTAGGGTGAAAACTCTGTTCTTTTCAGATTTTATGTTCAGGCAGCAAGTTGTAAATTGTGTTCACCTATTTGTTTCAGGTCAGAAAACTCATCAAATAAATCTATAAAAATTCAAGGTTATTCCTACACATGTCTAGTCTCAACTAGATATATTTCTGATTTTTATTTGACTGTTAACATGCTCAAATAAATTATGGAACAGCAAGATACGTATGCATTTGTGAATCTGGAAATTCTGACAGAGCTGTACTTAAATGATGATTTCTAACAGATTACACCTCGGAATTCAAATCCGTAAAAAGGGTAGTAAACTAGAAATCTAGGGCTAAATTTTATGTTAAGAAAGTTATTTCAAAATATAACAGAAACATGATCGAAAATCTGATTCAAAAAGAAACAAACGGCAGTCCAGAATTTATTTTGGCATGGATAGGCAATAATTAAATCATACAACCATATATTTCATGCAGATTAATAATTGAAGTGTTCTTAGGTGTTTAACATGCATAATTCCAGTTCTAAGATGTAATTTCACAGGCATGGTAATCAATTCTCTTAATCACATTCAATCTAACATGTCCAACACATCAAACAAGTCTACAATATGGATCTAGTTATTTTTCATGTAAATGTGCATATGCAAGATACAATAGGGACTAGGTTTTAGATCAAAGATAATGACATGATATTAAGAGTATATCGGGTTAGCTCGCGTAAAACCTCAATGAACTTAACAGAATTTCAAATAACAATATGATAAAGAAAAGGACTGGATCTACTTGCAGAGATCAAGAGATCTTGAACAAAACAAAATTATAGTTCAGGAAGATACTTTCCTATTATTTAGTAGATTCGAATAACTATAGAATAACGGGATAAGAATCACGAGCGACGAACAAGGTGTAGAACTCATTGTGCAGAGTCAGCGGCTTATTGATGGAGCTCGAACGGAGAGCATGGGAATGAACTTATTGTATGGAGTCTTTTTTTTTTCTTTTTTTTTGAAGGAAAAGGTGGAGTATGGCCACCCTGTTTCATTAATAAGGTGTTAATAAAACAAGAAACTCAGAGCACTGAGCAGAGTACAGAAACCTACAATACATCAACAGGAAAACACACACATCCTCCCCAAGCATGGGGGGTGGGACAAAAGACAGAAAGAAAGACACACACATACATGCATCCAACAAAAGTACAACATAACATCTAACTCCCCTAACAAACCCTGGGGTGGTGGGGAACCATCATCAGCCAAAGTAATGAAGACTGGACCAAAAATGTCCCTCAGTCGAGCATCGGTCCAATCTCAATTTTAGCGTCATCGTACTCCTCCACCTGGAAGACACGGGCAATCCTCCCTCAAGGACCTGATACAGCAGCTGTAGCCCAAAAAGAGATAAGATGCATAATGTGAGTCAAACTACTAGAAATACTATTACTAGTCCTACAAAAGTAACAATTGTTCCTATCTAGCCAAAGGACTCAGGTCGTAGCAGTGATAATAATAAGCTAGGCTTCTCTCATAGACCGTCTCTCAGTAGCGAATTTAGAACTTATCCACAGGTCCTCATACGAAATAGGATACTCATTAGTACCCAAGGTGCTGAGAACCTCAACCAGGACCGCTTTGCTCCAGGGACACTCCAGGAATAAGTGGTCTCTCGTCTCGGTGCTGGCATTGCAGAGCCCACAGAGAGAATCAATATTCAGTTGGCGTTTGGCTATGTTCTCTTTAGTTAGAATATTTAGCACCAGCCATAAGAATATTTTTATTTTCAGTGGTGTTTTCGCCTTCCAGATAATATCCGTCCATTTCGGGCGACATCCATAGAAATGAATGCGGTTATACAGAGAACAAACAGTGAAATTACCATTCTTTTCTAAACCCCAGGTTTTCCTATCCGGTCCCAGAGAGCATTTAACTTCCGACTTGGCAATATGGGCTTGTAGCTCCAAAAGTCTGAGTTGAGAGCTAGAGTCTAGTACCTGTTTAAAGTTCGGTTTCCAAGAACTTCTGTTCCATGCTGCGGCCACCGTGCAGTGCGGTTGTGCAGCTCGAGCATATAATTCGGGGAACAGATCTCTAAGTGTGTGATCTCCACACCATTTACCCCACCAGAATTACGTAAGTCTGCCATTTCCAATAGATGACATCACGCAGCTATGGAAAGGCTCATACGCTTTAGGAATTCCTTTCCAGAGCCAAGAGACCTGTGGGCCCATCCTAAAGCCCAGACTCCTCATCCCATTACCATACAGGTAAGTCTGAATGAAATCTTGCCAACTCTCTCCGTTAGGGTGAAAGATTTTCCACCACCACTTACCCAACAGCACGAGATTCATATCCCGAAGGTCAATAATACCCAGGCCTCCATGCATCTTCTTCATGCACACTTTTTTCCATCTGATGAAGTGATAGCCTCTTCTATCGGGGTTTGCGCCCTTCCATAAGAAACGCTTTCGGACATGGTCAATTCTCTGGATAACCCATCATGGCATTTCGAAGATGGACATATAATAGGTTGGCAGGTTAGAGAGGACTCAATTGATAAGAGTGGCTCTCCCACCCAAGGACAGTGCTTTACCTTTCCATCCTGCAAGATGGTTCTCCATCCGATCAATGATGGGTAACCAATCAGTCTTCCTTAGCCTACCCAATCTCAGTGGGAGCCCCAGGTACTTAATGGGAAAGTTCTCGATGTAGCAATTGAGAATCATGGCAAGTTCTTGTGCCTCCTCTAGGGACAAGGCAATGGGTAAAAGCGCACTTTTTGTGGAAGTTAACCCTGAGGTCGGACCAAGCTTCAAAACTATAAAGGATTCCTTTGAAAGTGGTTGTTTTCCCGAGGTTTCCATTTCCAAACAGAAGAGTATCATCTGCATATTGGAGGATTGAGCACCCCTGGCGATTGACACCACTGGCCACCGGAGAGATCCAACCGGCCTGTTTGCAGTTAGCCATCATAGATCGCAAAACGTCAGCCACAATAGTGAAGAGGAGAGGGTAGAGGGGGTCTCCTTGTCGAAGGCCACGCTTACATGAAAGAGGATGTCCCATGACACCGTCTCCCATGATAGTTGTCCACTTGTGATGAGACAAGTGTGGATCCATCTGATCCACCTTTCCCCGAACCTATATCCTGCCAGCGCTTCCAAAAGACATTCCCAGTCCAAAGAATCATAAGCCTTCTCGAAATCCAGCTTAAGGAGGTAGCTCTTAGCATTAGACATATGGCAATAATGGATAGTCTCATCAGCGGTGGCAAAACAATCCTGGATACATCGTCCCTTAATGAACCCAGTTTGCTCGCAACTAATAAGTATGTCCATCACCTTTCCCAATCCGTTCGCAAGCGTCTTGGTGATGATCTTGGTTGAGCAGTTAAGCAGGCTAATAGGGCGGAAGTCACCCACCCTCTGGGTATCTGCTTTCTTAGGGACTAACACAACCTCAGCATAATTAATTCTACATAATTTAAGCTTATGGTCAAAGAAATTGCTGAAAAAACTCACAAGATCATCTTTGATTTCCTCCCAAAAGACATGGTAGAAGAGGATAGGGAATCCATTCGGACCTAGTGCTTTCTCCCTTCCAAGTTGCGTTACCGCTTCCCGTATTTCCTCTTCCATGAAGGGAGCTTATAGGGACCGTAAGTCAAGTTCTATGTCATCCACGGTAGCCTGCCAGAAGTCATGGACAAGAGGGATTCTCACCTCTGCTTTCTTCCCAAAAAGGTTCTTGAAGTGGGACTGGAATGCTATTCTGATATCATCGTCGCCTTGTAGTATTCCAGAGTCAATATGAATCGAATGAATGAGGTTAGATCTACGTCAGGAACTAGCAACTCGATAGAAGAATGCGGTATTCGTATCTCCCTCTTTGAGCCACGAAATTCTGGACCTCTGTTGCCATTTGAGTTCCTTAAGTCTATAAAGTTAAGCAATGTCCTTTCTGAGTTGAAGCAACCTATTTCGCTCCTCTTGCATTAGGTCTCTAGTTTCTTCAACCTTTTCAAGCTCCTCAATACCTTCCAGAAGGGTATCTTTTGCTTTCCAAATCAAAGAAAACCTGGTCCGATTCCATTTCCTGAGCTTGGAACGCAGTCTTCTTATTTTTTCACACCAGATTACTGCTACTTCTGTCACTCTAATAGGGCAGGCCCAGCTATCGTTGAGACCATGTGATGGAACCCTTGGATTTTTAACCACGCTTTCTCGAACCTAAACTTGGGAGTTCTCCTGGGTTGCAATTCCCCGGTAGAAAGGATAATAGGAACATGATCCAATGTAGGTTTAGGGAGGGATTTCGCCCATGAGAATGGAAACTTGGTCTCCCAATCAAGAGAGACCAATTCCCTATCTAGCTTAGCCAATATAGGTGATGAATGCATGTTAGACCAGGTAAATTATCTATCAGTGATGGGAATGTCAACTAGAGTGATATTCGCAATAATCTCGTTAAACACTTTTCTGTCGGAATCACTGGATCCTCTGCCATTGTGCTCAGAGACAAATCTGGTGACATTAAAGTATCCCCCCACTACCCAAGGGTGCGACCAGTGTGCGTGAATCGCTCATAGCTCTATCTAGAAAGCCATTCTGGGCGAGGCATTATTTGGCCCATAAACCACCGTGATTGTGTGGGTCCACAAATCAGCTTTATGTTGGAGCAGGACTAATAACGATAACTGCCCTTGGAATTCATCTAGGCAGTTAAAAATCTCTGAATTAAACCCAACGGCAATACCCTCAGAGGCCCCCACAGAAGGGTGAGTTTTATAATCAAAAATACATCCCCCCCTCCAATCTACTGATCCTAGTACTATTAGCCAATTTGGTCTCCTACAAACCCACAATGTTAACTTTAGACTTGGCGATGACATCCTTAACCATTTTCTGCTTGCCTCGTCTACCCAGGCCTCTAACGTTCCAAAAAAGAGTATCCATTAACTACACCCTAGCTCAGGTCCATAAATCAGTTTAGACACCGAGTCAATGAGTTGTTGATGGAGCTCATGTGATGAACAAGACGTTGAACTCATTGTTTGGAGACAACCAGTTGTTGATGGGGCCTAAGCAAAGAGCAAGGCATTGAAATTATTGTCCGGAGTCAATGAGTTGTTGATGGAGCTCATATGAAGAGCAAGGCGTTGAACTCGTTGTGAAGAGCAAGGCGCCGAGCCGACGAGTTGTTGACGGACCCTGAGCGAAAAACAAATGTTGAACTCGTTATTTGGAGCCAACGAGTTGTTGATGGAGCTTGAGCGAAGTGGAAGGCATTGAAATCGTTGTTTGGAGTCAACGAGTTATTGATGGGGCTTGGGCAAAAAAGTAAGACGTTGAACTCGTTGTTTGGAGTCAACGAGTTGTTGATGGAGCTCGAGCGGTGAAGAACGTAATGAACTCGTTGTTTGGATTCAACAATTTGTTAACGGAGCTCAAGCAGAAAGCAGGTTGTTGAACTCATTGTTTGGGCTCAACGAGTTGTTGGTAGAGTTTGAGTGAAGAGCAAGGCGTTGAACTAGTTATTTGGATCCAACGATTTGTTGATAGTGCTCGGGTTGTGAGAAAAGCATTAAACTCGTTGTTCAGAGTTAATGAGTTGTTAATGGAGCTCGAGCAGTGTGCAGAGCGTTGAACTCGTTGTTTGGAGCCAATGAGTTATTGATAGAGCTCGAGCAGTGTGCAAAGCATTGATCCTGTTGTTTGTAGCTAACGAGCTATTGATGGATCTCTAGTGGTAATCAGAGCATTGAAATCAATGTTCTGAGCCAACGAGTTGTTGATTTTCTACTATTACTAAGAAAGGATGTTTTCGATGCCCTCGTTCACCTTCATGAGGTGTTCTACTTTTCAAGTCCCTACTGATATCTCCTTGTCCCCCCGGGTCTTTAATTGGATGAGTCGTTAACCAAACATCTTGGTAGACCTTACCTGGACTTGTCTATTTTGGAACGAGCCTCCTATTGTCTAACACAGAGAATGAGATACCTAGTTTTTAAAGGACTATTTCTTTCTGTTGAATGAGCGGAGTGACTTTGGGCGGGGGATTCAAGTTTGTTACTGTGTTATGATAGGAACTAGTTTGGACTTGGTGAGAGAAGATTTGGCAGGTTTGGATGTTCTTGGTAAGATTGTTTATGGCATTGGCTTCAAACTTGTTTGCATTCTTAAAATTATGACTGCTTTCTGGCGGTAACTCTATGGCATCGAGGGGGAGAACCGAGCCCCTCATTATAGCAGTGTAGCATGCTCGTGCTGCTTATTGGCTCCCTACAACTTGGCCTATGCCTGCCTTTGTTGGGAACTTCATTTTCTTGTGGTAGACGGAAGCAACTGCATAGAAGGGCACTAGGCTTGGACTGCCAAATATTGCATTGTACGCGGCTTTAACGTCTACTACCATAAATTCTAGTGCTTCCATCTGAGTTGCGAGAGCTTTTTCTGCTATCACATCAAGTGTGAAAATCCCTTCTATTTGAACAGGTACATCAGAGAATTCGTGGAGTGTATAACCGACTGGCTTGAGTCGGTCTCGGGAGAGCTTGAGGCCATTGAAAGTGTTCACGAAAAGGATGTTTACAGAGCTCCTATTTTCCACCAGGATGCGGCATACCTTATGATTCACCATGCAAAGATTTATGAATAATGCCTCACAGTGAGGTGTTCAGACACCTTCTAAGTTCTTGTCGGAGGAAGATATTGGGAGCTCAGTGCTCTTGGTAGGTGGGATGTTATGTACTAAGTTGACTTTCTTGACAAAGGCTTTGCGGGAGGAGTTGGAATCTCCCCCCCATCGGGCCTCCGTGAATGCAGTGAAGAATGGCCATGTGTTCTTAGTCTTGTGATTCGGAGGGCCTCTCTTGACACTTATTGCCCCCCCTCCCCAGGCGGAGAGTTTTCGGCGCTGTTGCTTTGTTAGGCAAATTGAAAGAGATTGTAATGCCCCGATTTTCATTTAATGAAAATTATCTTATTTTACACGTAGTGTGCACGTGCAATATTTTTGGTAAATATTTTCATCATGATGAGTATAGATATTTAAATATGTGCTTTTAATTATTTTATACAAAGCCCTCTTTCAATTAAACAAAAAGCATTTTCTTTTTAAAAGCCCAAATTTAATTCAATTTATTATTTTTTATAATTATTATTTTGGCCCAAAAACTAAAGCCCATGAACTAATTTAATTTTTAAATACAACTTGTAATGTAGAATACAATTTAAAGATTATTTTTATATAAAATATAATGTACAAATTTTTGGAGGCAAAAGCATGCACGGCATTGCACGTACACGTGCAATATGCACCTTTGAGGCATGGCCAGTTGTGATCTTGGAGGGAAATGAAATTTTCAATTGGGATCATGGTGGTGGTGGTTACTTGATCATGAGTGGTTAGTGTAACTCCTCCTTAAATCATAGCCATTTGTTCCAAACTCCTACTTCAATCTTAGCCATCCATTCTCCTATTTTTTTATTATAAATACCCCCCCCCCCTCTTTTGCTAGTATTCTTGTGCTAATATTTTTCCTCCAATCTATAGTTCAAAATACAATTATCTAGTAGTTAGTAAGTGAGTAAAAGATTGAGAGTGTGTGGGAAGATTGTGCTTGCATCATCAAGAAGGGGAGAGGCCGGCTATCATCAAGGAGAGCTCTCGGTTTTGGTGTGCTTGGAGGCTCGAGTGCGCGCTTCTAGGAGGAGGATCGTTCGTTTGTAAGGACATTCGTTTAGGAGGTTGCTAGTTATATTTTCTCTCCATATAAGGTGGGTAAATTTTCTATATTTCTAAATAGGAATGCATGCTAGATTTGAATGGAAAAATGATGCATGAAAAAGATTAATAAGAGTGCACATTTAATTGGAAAATTGATCTATAAATTGATTGGAATGTGGATGTGCAATTGTATGTGGTTTTATTAGTAAAAGTCTAAATTTTGTGTGAATTGATTATAGCCATGGATTGTTGAAGAAAGTTTTATTATCTACACCATGAATTATAGACACAAAAGTTAGTAGATTAACAATGCTACTTTATGTGTTTAAATGAATCCTTGTATTGTATTGAAATGAATGAATTAAAATATAGATTTGTATGTTTGGTAAATGATTAAAAACAGGAAATTAATATGAAGTTTGCTAATGAAGAGATTAGTGGTGTTAATTGTTAAGAAATGCAAAAAAGGAAGAAATGTGGTAGTGATAGTTCACAATTCGAATTAATTGTAAGAAAAATATGTTTTAATTATTGAAAAAATTATTTTCTATATACTGGAGTATAATTCATGATGGTAATAATCAATCTGGAATTTTACAATAATTTTTATAAAAGCGAAATGAAATGAGAGCTTGTTGAATATCGAAATGTTTTGATAACAGAGAGGATTGATTTAAGCGAACTTAGAGTTGTACCATAGACAACCCGAGCGCATAGCTCAAGTGGTTGGGACGGCTCTGTTTCCTATAGTGAGTTTCGGAGTCCCAGGTTGCTGGTTCGAATCCCTGTGGCACCATACTTTTGTTTCCTATTTTTCAAAAAAAGATAGAACAGCGGTCGAGAGCATTAGATGCTCTCAGCCTCTCCTATTAACGCATATGGCGTTCGGCCTAGTGGTCTGTGCCTTGGGCGGTTTTCCCTGTGGTTGTGGGTTCGATCCTTGGCTTCGGCAAGTTTGGAAAAAATATTTTTTTGAGTGTTTTAATGATTAAAAATTACAAAAAAAAATATGGTTATTATCTTAAAAATATGTGGAGTTTATGAAAAATAATTTGAGGATTATTTGCATTAAATGAGGTATGTTTTGAAAATAAAATGTATAATTTAGAATTATAATTATACACTTGTATGTTATGAAAGTTGCACTTTGCAAAAGGACTTGAAATAAAATACTAAAAAAGAAGTGAAATAAAGATAGAAATTATATTATGAGATGGATGTGAATTATTCTCATTGGAGAATAGTGTGAAAAATATGAAATGCGAATATTCATTTAGTGATGTGATTTCAATGTGAAATTGATATTTGATGAAGTATATAATTCCATGTATGATTATGGACTCATGAATAAATTTAGAGATCATGCTATTGAAAAAGAAATTTGTTATGATTATGAAAAATGGACTTATGAGTTGGAAATGCTCAATTTTGGAAATTGTGAATTGAAATTGAACCAAAAGAGTAGCTAAGTCTCCCCCGGCATTTGAAAAGAAATGAAATGAAATTTGAAATGAAAGACCAAGGTTGGTCATGTTTGAATGAATGAATAAGTCTGGTTTAGTGGATAGGCTAACTCTAGAGCTTTGATTTTGTTCATGATTCTAATGAAAACTAAGGATTAGTACATAGTGGAGACGTGATGAAAGTAGGAGAAAAACATGAGTATGAGGGTCATTGGATTGGCGGCGTGAGAGTATTCACAGGCTGTCTTCATGATGCGTCGTGACATGACGTGGATACTGCTCCAGAGTACCGTCCCGGTGGCGACGCTCGTGGGATGTTTGGTGACTGCGGGTGGTGTCATGTCTCTTGACGGAGGCTGAATTGACCACAGGCTGTCTTCACGATGCGTCGTGACATGACGTGGGATTCCCCTCCAGGCTGTCTGTACATGAGCTCGTAACTCATAGAACATCTAAGATACTTACCGTAGTTACAATAGTAGATTAAGTCATGGCGAGGGATTGAACCCTACAAGATGAAGAACGCTTAAGGGCTTGCCCTCGGACCTATGTATTATGGGATGCATAGAATCCGAACAAGCGCATTAGTGTCATATAATATAAATAACTGCATTAAGGACTAAGTGCACAATCGCAACACGACATCAATAGGTTAGTCCCTTTAGTTTGATTTGTGACAAGTTTGTGTTTGTTAAATATGGAAAATGAGTTGTACTATTTTCGGCATAGAGAGGATGGCCGTGTATAATGTTCGTCGGTTGAATAAACTGACGTACTCACAGTTTTATATGCAGGTAAGTGACCTGATAAAGATTAAAGAGAAACAGATGCTTAAAGATTATTCAATGTTGATGTACATTTATTTAATTGTTGTAAAATTTACTTCCGCTGTGCAATATAAAGAGTAAAGTTTTATGTAAACTCTGATGTAAAGTGAAAAGTTTAAATTTTCTTATAAAATTGTACTAAATGAAGTGGAAAGATCCTGTAGAACTCTCGAATTCAGTTGTATTTGGGATTCGGGGCATTACAGAGTGGTATCAGAGCCACGCTTCACACTTGTACAAATTTATAAGGAACGACACCCTAAAAGTGGACATTAGAGTGTGTGTTTGAGTCTAGAGATTTAAATGTAAGTGACTTACATTTGTGTTGCTCTATGACTTATGCTTCTTCCTCTCTATTTCTAAGATGGCTGATCACTTCGACCCTGCTGGAGACGACGACTGGCATATCATTGTGGAAAAGTACCATCCTGGACAAGCAGATTCCGAGGAAGAGTACTACCCAGGGCAAGCAGATTCTAACGGAGAAGAATGGCCTGAATTCCGAGAGATTACCCCACCTCCGGATTCATCTGATGACTCTTCTAATGAAGAAGAAGAAGAACCAGTTCCGAATAGTCTTGTGATATCTCTTCAGAGGCCTGCACATTCTGGGAATTTCTAGGGACAACCTTCTGCACAAACGTTCAAACCGACAGGGGCGAACGCTATTAGTGTGGCTGGAGGACCTGGGAACAACGTGGTGCGACCTCTTGCGGTGACTTGCTTCAACTGTGGTGAGACGGGACATTACATGTCTCAATGCTCCAAGCCGCGGAATGTCACCCGTAGGGGATCAACTCAGCAGGCCGGGAAGAAGTCGTACCAACCAGAGTATTTGCCTTGACGGAAGCTGATGCTGATGAAGTAGATCATGTCATCACTAGTACGAGGGTAGATGTTTAGAGGTTTATGTCATTTCTTTTTCCCGCTATTTAGTGAACTATTACGTAATGAGTGTGTATTATGGAACAGGAGAACTTTATTTAAATGGAATGAAAGCTGTTGTGTTGTTCGATACTAGATCCTCTCATACTTTTGTGTCTCCTAAATTTGCTAAAGTGTTGGGAGTTGAACCGAAGATTTTTCCAGGCAAGATCTTAGCAGTAGCTACTCCATCAGGGGAAACTTTAACCACTGATCAGTATTATGCTAATTGTGAGATTGTGATTGGAGATCGAATCATTGGGATTGATCTGATCGAGCTGACTATCTTGGAAGTCGATGTTATCATTGGCATTGATTGGATGTCGGTGTACAGTGCAAGCATCGAGTACAAAACCAAGATGGTAACAGTGAAGGCTCCAGGTGGACCTGAAGTCACTTTCCAAGGGAAGAAGAAGTGTTCTAGGCTGGTGGCAGCTATCCGCAAGGAAGAGATTCCTGTGGAAGTGCAAGGGATTCCTATGGTTCGGGACTATCCGACTGTGTTCTTGGATGATTTTCCTGGGTTACCTCCGCATCGTGATGTAGAGTTCAGCATCACTGTTCAACAGGAAAGTGCACCCATTTCTAAGGCACCGTATAGGATGGCTCCAGTGGAACAGGATGAGGTGAAATGGTAGATTGAGGAACTATTGGAGAAAGGCTTTATTCAACCTAGTGCGTCACCTTGGAAAGCACCAGTGCTTTTGGTAAAGAAGAAGGATGGATCGATGAGAATGTGTATCGATTACCGAGAGCTGAATAAGGTCACTGTTCAGAATATCCTATTCCTCGAATTGATGACTTGTTCGATCGTCTACAAGGAGCAGCTATTTTCTCCAAAATAGATCTTCGATCAGGATATCACCAAGTTCGAGGGAAAGCTGAAGAAGTGCACAAAACTGCATTTAGAACTCGACATGGGCATTACGAATTCTTAGTTATGCCATTTGGAGTGACGAATGCACCCGCAATCTTCATGGATTTGATGAACAGAGTTCTGAGGTCGTTCATTGATTCTTTCGTCGTGGTGTTTATCGACAATATCCTCGTGTACTCCAAGTCAGAGGAGGAGCACACCGAGCATCTGACAGTAGTTTTGAAGAAGCTGGAAGAGCAGGAGTTGTATGCCAAGCTATCCAAGTGTGATTTCTGGAAATCTGAAGTGGCATTCCTAGGTCACATCCTTTCTAAGGAGGGAGTGGCAACTGACCCTCAGAAGATAGAGGCAATGAGAGATTGGGCTAGGCATACTACAGTGAAGGAAGTCAGAAGTTTTCTTGGAATGACTAGATACTACAGGAGATTCATTCGAGGTTATGCTCAGATAGCTGTACCGCTTACTGGTCTAACCAAGAAGAATGTGAACTTCAAGTGGACTGAGCAATGTGAGGCGAGCTTTCAGGAGCTGAAAGAGAAGCTGACTACTGCACCTATTTTGGCTTTGCCTAGAGCAGGTGTTGAGTATGATGTTTATAGCGATGTTTCACATCGTGGTCTTGGTTGTGTCTTAATGCAAGAGGGAAGAGTAATCGCTTATGGGTCTAGGCAACTACGACCGCATGAGAAGAATTACCCGATTCATGATCTGGAGTTGGCTGCGATTATCTTTGCTTTGAAGCAATGGAGACACTATGTGTACGGTGAGAAATTGAATATGTACACGGACCACAAGAGTTTGAAGTACATATATCAGCAGAAGGATCTGAATTTGAGGCAGCGAAGATGGTTGGAAGTGCTTGAGGACATGCGACCTGAGGTCAAGTATCATCCTGGGAAAGCTAATGTTGTTGCTGATGCACTTAGTCGCAAGAGCAGTTTGTCCAGTTTGATTACAACTCAGAAGCATCTGATTGAGGAATTGGATCGAGTAGGTATTGAATTTGTCTTGCAAGGATTGGGAGCATCTTTAGCTCAGTTGAGGCTTCAGCCTACACTGAATGGAAAGATCATTGCAAGTTAGGAGATTGATGCTGATAGTTTGGAGATGAAGGGGCAGGTTGGTGCGGGCAGGTTGCCCGGATTTCAAATCAGGGAAGTGCTGTGGTTTGGAGAGAGGCTATGCGTTTGTCACGTCCTGCTTCCCAAAAATACGGAATACGAGTACGTAACAAAAGCCCAGCGAATGATTATTATCATCCATAAGCTGTTTCAAGAAATCTTTACAACATGTCACAGTAAAAATCAGAGTCGGAAGCCAGAAAAAGATCAACCACATGCACTTATAAACCAAATACCAACAAGAATACTTGAAATAAAAATACAATAATCTCAAATAGTCATGATCTGAATAACACGAATAATCTTGGGTCACATTGCCCAAATACAGGAAAATAATACAAGTAACAGATACAATATTCAAAATGAGCAACAGGAAATAAATATAGATAGCAAAGCTTCAGCCAACTAGAACTTCATCTCGCCAATACCTTCAGGAATCCTGTCCTCCAAAATCTGCAATTCACATAATGCAGGAAAAAGGAAAAGAAGAAAACACAGTACCCGTCAATGGCAAGTCCGGGTCACAAATAAAATAGGATACAAGCACATGGACACTATCTAATAACAGGATATACTAACAGGTAAGGGTAACATATGTCAAATGTAAAGTCAACAGGTAAACAGGTAGCATGTATAATTATCAGGTAATCAGGTAATCAGGTAAATATGTATCCAGTATCAGGAAATCAGGTAACAAGAATATCAGGATAATCATGTAACAGGTAATCATGTAACAGGAAATCAGGTATCAGATTATATCAGGTAACAGGTATACAGGTAACAGGTAATCAGGTAAACAGGATCATCAGGTTATGTTAAGTCTAATCTTTTATTAACTATCTAGGTAGCACGACATGTGCCCCAAATTATATCACATGGTTGCTACATTCAAAACAATTTCGCTTTAGATTTCGTAGGGGACCATGCAGGGCAGTATACTCAGTATTCACAGAATCACAGAACTTTTTCGGTAAACTTGATCGGTAAACTTGATCGGTAACTTGATCGGTAAACTTGATCGGTAACTTGATCGGTAACTTGATCGGTAAACTTGATCGGTAACTTGATCGGTAAACTTGATCGGTAAACTTGATCGGTAACTTGATCGGTAACAGGTACATGAACCCAAAGGTATCATGCATCAAAATGGGAAACACGGGCCCCCTTCCGAGTACACGTTTCTGCACTATCCACTACTAGATCTGTCCCATTAAACCCCGGCTTGATTACTTTTATTATTAAGATCATCAACAGACATGAGAGTGTGCTAAATGATGTCAAACTAACAGGTTATACTCAGGTTTAGACTCAGGAAATTAGATCAGCAAGTATAGGTACCAAACATTCACAAACACGAGCAAAATGGTGTATGTCTATAATCAGGTCAGCAAGACCAGTCTGTACATAAATAGTGATCCGCAGATCTACAGGCATGCAAATAATGATCCGTCGAAGGATCTGGAAACTAGACTTCCACACGCTTCTAACGGTTATAATAAATCCATATGCTATTTCACAACATCACGACTCAAAACACAATTCAACACAGTTTGCATGTACAGTCAGAAACCAGGGGAATAACTTAAACCACATGAAAACAGCATACAAAGTCATTAATTAAATCCACGAAAATTCTGGGGTAATCTCCTATATGTATAGTCTCAAAATATAGATTTTCATATTTTTCCAGAAAGTATAGATATGTTTTAAAAAATAGAAAATAACACATAACACCTTTTTGATGGATCTGGAATTCTTCAACACCGCTGTACAAAATGGAACACATCTTGCAAATAGCGCATCAAAATCCACTTCCGCCAAAACAGGGTGAAAGTAGATACAATTACCCAACTTTCATATCTCTCATGAAATATTCATACAGTAATTAGAAATAAGGTGAACACGGCATTCAACATACAATCACACGCAGTTTACAGCAAAAGCAATCTACAGAAAAGGATGTAAGGCATCACTCAAAACTCATCTTTTAATTACCACAAAAATCAGGGAACTACCTAACATCATGGTGAAACACTGGACAAAATCTTGTGGCATGAAATTATGTCTAACTTAGATCTTGAAAATAAATTGTCTACAAAAATTACCCCGAACTGGAACTGGAAACTACTAACATACAGTTACTAAAATGATCATAACTACTCCATACGAACTCCAAACAGGGTGAAATCAGTGGGATTAGAAATTAGATTCAATTCTCTACAAATTACTCAGAAATAGCCATGTTGAGATTCGGACTTTAATTCAGGTAAAATCAGCAATCAATCCAGTTCAATCCAAATTTCCAGATTTCTCAATTAAGTTTCAAAACGTCATAACTTCCTCAAAAATCATCAAAACTCTTCCAAATTCAAAACGCTGTCTACCCATTGTCTAAATATCATATCTAAGGGTTTCTAACCTGTCAAAATCCAATATTTCTCATATGGGTGTCCAAACAAACATCGGATATACGATATGGCACATACGCGATCAAACCGCGTTTGGGTGATTCCTAAGGCATAACCCTATCAAAATTCATGTCCTAATTCGTCCATGGCCTGTTTTGAAACCTTAGAGACGAAATCCACCAATAAAGACGTGATCTTGGTCCGTCTCTAGTCTCAAACTATCCTATGTGTGAACTTTCTACTTGTATCAACCTAAGAAATTTAAGTACAAGTTACTTGCCTTTGTGATGACGAACGCGACGAATCCAAGCCTTTCAAAGAGAATCCACGAGCAAGACGCCTTCTAGCGCGATTTCGAGCGAAACCCACGAACAGAATTTTGCCTACGATCGCCTTCTTGAAGCACGAACTCGAACGGATGATACCCTCTTCACCAAATCAACGAAGAGATGAAGGAGGGGCTGTTTTGAAGTAGTGGGTGCTGTTTTGGTTGGTTTCGGCCACAAGGAAAGGAGAGACGAGGTAGAATCGAGGCGAAGTAGTATAGAATGATGGAGGAGGAGAGATATGGGTGGTCGGGGAAGTGGTGGGGCTGATGGGAGGCCGGCTACAATTAGAGAGGGAGAGAAAATAGATTAGGGTTAGGGGTTAATAGATGAAGGGGGTATTTATAGGGAATCAAATGTGGGTTAATGGGTAGTGGATATCCATAGGAAACAATAGGTATACAATTGGGTAATGGATATTGGGTATATTTCAAATGGAGATACAAAATACAATGAATCCTATGGCTCCTAAAAATCTCCTTAAGAGCCAAAAATTTCAAATTGGTCAAAATACTTCTAAAAATTCATCATGACCCAAAAATAAATAATAAAGATGAATGAGGCCAAGAAAATGCGAAAAAGAATTCAAAATGGCGAAAAACGGACGATCGACGCACAAACAGCACACGGAGGTCAAAAATGCAAGAAAAATAATATAAAATGAAAATAATCCAATAAGAAAATTAATACAATAATTAATAAATATAATTTATGAAATAATCTAATTTTAACAATAAAAAATAATTTGCGAAAATTTTAAATACAGAAAATATCGAAAAATACCTTTCTGGAAAAACAGGTGTTACAGCGTTCCAAATCAGGCTGACCTGAAAGAGAGTATTCTTCAGGAGGCGCATGATACTCTTTTGTCGGTACATCCTGGAAGTACTAAGATGTACAAAGATATCAAACCGTATTTCTGGTGGTCAGGTTTGAAGCGGGATGTGGTTGAATTTGTGGCAAAGTGTGAGGTTTGTCAGCAAGTCAAAGCCGAAAATCAGAGACCCGGAGGTCTATTACAGCCGTTACCTATTCCGGAATAAGTGGGATAACATCAGTATGGATTTCATTACGGGATTGCCTAAGAGTCCTAAAGGCAATGATGTGATTTGGGTTATAGTCGATCGACTAACCAAGTCTGCTCACTTTTTGGCGATGAAACTCACTGCTTCGATGGACAAGTTAGCTGAGTTGTATGTTGGCGAGATCGTCAGGCTTCATGGTGTTCCGTCAACTATTGTGTCTGATCGAGATGTGCGGTTTACTTCGCATTTCTGAAGGAGTCTTCAGACAGCTTTGGGTACCAAGACAGATTTCAGCACTGCTTTTTATCCTCAAACTGATGGGCAGACCGAGAGAGTCAACCGCATTCTTGAGGATATGCTTCGGTGTTGTGTACTAGACTTTGGAGGCAGTTGGGAAAGGCATTTACCTTTGGTAGAGTTTGCCTACAACAACAGTTTTCAGACTATCATCAGAATGGCGCAGTATGAAGCTCTGTATGGCAGGAAGTGCAGAACACCTGTTTGTTGGTTTGAAGTTGGGGAGCGTAAGTTGTTTGGTCCTGAGCTTGTGCAGCAAACCTCTGAAAAGATTGTTCTGATCAGGAAAAGGTTGGTAGAAGCTCAGAGCAGGCAGAAAAGCTATGCAGACAACCGGAGAAGGGACCTTGAATTTGAGGTCGGTGACTTCGTCTTTCTGAAAGTATCGCCCAGTAAAGGTGTGGTTCGATTTGGCAAAGGCGGGAAATTAGCCACGAGGTTTATAGGCCCGTACAAGATATTGAAAAGGATCGGAAAAACTGCTTACCGGCTTGAGTTACCGGAAGAGTTATCTCAGGTGTACAATGTCTTTCATGTGTCTATGCTGAGAGGTTATATTGCTGATCCGAGTCATCATTTGCCTGAAGTGCTGGAAGGTTTGTAGTTGGATCTGAATTACATCGAGTCTCCTGTCGAGATTGTTGATCGTCGAGAGAAAGTCTTGAGGAATAAGACGATACCGATGGTCAAGGTAGTCTGGAGAAACCATTTGGTTGAAGAGGCTACTTGGGAGTCTGAGGAGAGGATGTTGAAGGACTATCCTGAGCTTTTTGCTTGATTGTATCTTTGTATCTTTTTGTTCTTGTTGTGAGTGTTTGTTTTCTCGCTCTTGACTGTAGTTCCGAGGACGGAACTATTCTAATGAGGGAGTGTTGTAATGCCCCGATTTTCATTTAATGAAAATTATTTTATTTTGCACGTAGTGTGCACGTGCAATATTTTTGGTAAATATTTTCATCATGATGAGTATAGATATTTAAATATGTGCTTTTAATTATTTTATACAAAGCCCTTTTTCAATAAGACAAAAAGCCATTTCTTTTTAAAAGCCCAAATTTAATTCAATTTATTATTTTTTATAATTATTATTTTGGCCCAAAAACTAAAGCCCATGAGCTAATTTATTTTTTAAATACAACTTGTAATGTAGAATACAATTTAAAGATTATTTTTATATAAAATATAATATACAAATTTTTGGAGCCAAATGCATGCACGTGCATTGCACGTACGCGTGCAATATGCACCTTTGAGGCATGGCCGGTTGTGATCTTGGAGGGAAATGAAAATTTCAATTGGGATCATGGTGGTGGTGGTTACTTGATCATGGGTGGTTAGTGTAACTCCTGCTTAAATCATAGCCATTTGTTCCTAACTCTTACTTCAATCTTAGCCATCCATTCTCCTATTTTTTTAGTATAAATACCCCCCCCCCCTTGCTAGTATTCTTGTGCTAATATTTTTCCTCCAATCTATAGTTCAAAATACAATTATCTAGTAGTTAGTAAGTGAGTAAAAGATTGAGAGTGTGTGGGAAGATTGTGCTTGCATCATCAAGAAGGGGAGAGGCCGGCTATCATCAAGGAGAGCTCTAGGTTTTGGTGTGCTTGGAGGCTCTAGTGCGCGCTTCTAGGAGGAGAATCGTTCGTTTGCAAGGACATTCGTTTAGGAGGTTGCTAGTTATATTTTCTGTATTTCTAAATAGGAATGCATGCTAGATTTGAATGGAAAAATGATGCATGAAAAAGATTAATAAGAGTGCACATTTAATTGGAAAATTGATCTATAAATTGATTGGAATGTGGATGTGCAATTGTATGTGGTTTTATTAGTAAAAGTCTAAATTTTGTGTGAATTGATTATAGCCATGGATTGTTGAAGAAAGTTTTATTATCTACACCATGAATTATAGACACAAAAGTTAGTAGATTAACAATGCTACTTTATGTGTTTAAATGAATCCTTGTGTTGTATTGAAATGAATGAATTAAAATATAGATTTGTATGTTTGGTAAATGATTAAAAATAGGAAATTAATATGAAGTTTGCTAATGAAGAGATTAGTGGTGTTAATTGTTAAGAAATGCAAAAAAGGAAGAAATGTGGTAGTGATAGTTCACAATTCGAATTAATTGTATGAAAAATATGTTTTAATTATTGAAAAAATTATTTTCTATATACTGGAGTATAATTCATGATGGTAATAATCAATCTGGAATTTTACAATAATTTTTATAAAAGCGAAATGAAATGAGAGCTTGTTGAATATCGAAATATTTTGATAACAGAGATGATTGATTTAAGTGAACTTAGAGTTGTACCATAGACAACCCGAGGGCATAGCTCAAGTGGTTGGGACGGCTCTGTTTGCTACAGTGAGTTTCGGAGTCCCAGGTTGCTGGTTCGAATCCCAGTGGCACCATACTTTTGTTTCCTATTTTTCAAAAAAAGATAGAACAGCGGCCGAGAGCATAGATGCTCTCCGCCTCTCCTATTAACGCATATGGCGTTCGGCCTAGTGGTTTGTGCCTTGGGCGGTTTTCCCTATGGTTGTGGGTTTGATCCTTTGTAGCGCCCCGATTTCCAATACCGGAAAACCGTGACACGAGCCAAGACCTTTTCTTCAATTAGTCACAATACACAGAAAAACAGGAGAATTTAAAACTTTTTATTCAATACCCAATGTATTACAAGTCTGAACATTATACAATTGCAATACATTACAATAGAGTTACAATATTACCTTTACAATCCCAAGTATTACAACCTTCAACAAATTACATCAGAGTACAAGGAATGAAGAACAACACTTTGTAACTCTCACTTGAGTACTTCTCAACTAATAGATAATCAATACATATACTGCAGCGGAACTAAACATAACACTGACTCCTTGCTTTCCTTGCCTTGAGTCCTCCTGAATCTCGCCTTTGTACTTCGGCGATCCAGTACCTATGGAAGTGGGGACGTCAGTATTCACTGACGCTTAAAGGCTGATCATATAGCAGCGAATCTCCCAAACAACTTACAAAATATAGTAATGGTGTTGGTGTAGTTTAAGTGTTCGTGAGTGCTATGACTAGACTCTAATGCGATATTTAAATAGAACTAGGATGCTCCTATTCTAATGTCAGTAAGTCTCCGAAGTAACATGCAGCCCATACTACATGCGACCCTTCTCAAGCCGTTTCTCCATATATAGGGATTTGAACCCGCGTTATGAATTCTAATTGTACACAACCAGTTCCTGACAGCTACACGTGACTTATGAGGTTGCAGATGGGGTCAAGTCCCACTAATGCATTTCGCCAGTGGTGTCTATGTTCGCCACTGCGACCCGGCTAACCGGACCTCTCTCAAAATAGACGAACCCAATGTATCGGGCGTCATTACAAAATCAAACTATAGGGTTTTGCAAGCGCAGGGTAGCGCGAAGCCTACCCTGTGGCACCCTCTGGGGTCTGGCAAACGCAGGACTGCACAATGCATCCTGTGGCACCCCAGCCATGGTACTTCAGGAATTAACAGCGCGAGATACGCAACCCATGTCCTCAACTTGTGAGACGGCACCGTACGTATCCCTTTGACGGGAAGGTACAACCCGGTAACACCACCTGGTCTGCCTCAAGGGACGAGTTAGTCATAAGGTGCCCCCTACAACCGACTCCTCTCTTCCGGCAAAGGTTTTAAGTAATGATCTTTATAAGTCACTACCCTAATAATGTCCCTAGCCCTGAACACTCCTAGGGAGGACAATATTATAACCACAATATGCTAGGCCTTAATTTAGACTTTGCAAGACAACTCTACTAGGCTGCTTAACCTAGACTTACCGGAACCCCTCGGGATCCGGTTCGTGGCTCATCGATCCAAGACTTCGGCAGTGCGAATATACATGCATGCCGTTACCCTAAACTTGGATTTCGTCTATGCTCCGGTCCTCGATCAACCTATCCTGGTTAAGATTCGACGGTACACAAGGAGTAACTCCTCCACAGTTCCTTAGGGTGAGAAAACATATGTCTTGATGGTCGATAGCCCTTAGGGTGGTAACATCACCCTAGACGAGCACAGCGAATTGTGTACTAGCTAACAAGCTATACACGAGTAACAACCACATACGAGCCAATAAGCTACGTATGAAACAATAACTACCTACGAGCCAGGCGGGCCTCGTAGGAGATAACCACGTACATACCAGCCAAATAAGCCGCGTATGAGACCAACAGCTACGCACGGGCCGGTCGAGCCGCGTACGAGACAACAACCTACATACGAGCCAAGTAAGCTACGTATGAGACTCACAGCTACATACGGGCCAGTCGAGCCACGTACGAGCACAACCATATGCAAACAACCATACAGGTAATCAATCTTAAAAGCAACCAAACGTGCTACTAGCAAACTTGATCTCCTATTATTAGAAGCAACAGAAGAGTCTACTAATATTCTATGGTCGGTATTCCACTAAGGAAGAATCCGAAGGCGACATAACGGCCTTTATCGGGCTAACTATCACTAGTGGTCTTCCCAATCCTTATTACTTCAACCTATAGCGCCTTAAGTATGGCATACAATTACAAGCATCTTCCTACGACAATCTAATCATATAACACAACCACTCATCATGATACTCCTAAGTATGAATCTGATTAAGCTTGTGCTTACATCGAGCTTCAGCATAAAAATCACTACGACCTAGACATGAAGTCCACTATAGTCAAGCATAGGTTACAAATTGAGCATGAAAGCTTACTACTTATCATGACTAATCACCACAACCCAAGCATGGATAGATAACTAATATAAACATACAACATTCCAAGCATAGTAGGTATTCTAACACTAACCCTACAACATTCTAAGCATGTATTTGGACTTTAGCATGGTATAGAACACAACATAAAATCACTACAACTAACCATGGGTAGTTTCTTTAATCTAAGCTTGAATATCATAGTATGGATATCATTAACTTAACATGATCAATAATTAGTATGATACCTACTTACTTAGCATGAATAATGATTAAGCATGATCATCTACTAACATAGCATGAACAAATACTTGTCTAAGCATGGGTATCATGTAAACATGAGTATTCATCTAAACTAGCATGGCATACAACTTAATTATCATTAAGCTAGCATGGCATACAACTTACTTGTGATTAACTAGCATGGCATAGGCCTTACTTACAATTAAACTAGCATGGTATATCACATACCTACAATTTAATTAACATGGTAAGTAATTTTATCATTGATCCTACAACATCCTAAGCATAATAAAATTAATCCAAACATGGTAGGATACTCTTATATTGAATCCTACAATATTCTAAGCATAAATGAGTTGATCTAAACATGGTAGGAAACTTTTAGATTGAATCCTACAACATTCTAAGCATAATAAAATTAATCCAAACATGGTAGGAAACTCTTAGATTGAATCCTACAACATTCTAAGCATAAATGAGTTGATCTAAACATGGTAGGAAACTTTTAGATTGAATCCTACAACATTATAAGCATAAATAAGTTACTAAACATGGTAGGAAATTCCTAGGATGAGTCCTACAACATTCTAATCATAAATAAATTACTAAACATGATAGGAAACTTTAGGAATGAATCCTACAAAATTCTAAGCACAAATAAATTACTAAACATGATAGGAAACTCTAGGAATGGATCCTACAAAATTCTAAGCATAAACGAGTTACTAAACATGATAGGTATTTTTTTGAATGAGTCCTACAACATGTATGTCATTCCCACATGTGATAGGCAATTTTAGAATTAATCCTACAACATTCTAAACATGATAGGATATTTTTAGAAATAATCCTACAACATTCTAAACATAAAGAATGACAGGATATTTTTAGAAAAAATAATCCTACAACATTCTAAACATAAAGCATGATAGGATATTTTTAGAAATAATCCTACAACATTCTAAACATAAAGCATGATAGGATATTTTTAGAAATAATCCTACAACATTCTAAACATAAAGCATGATAGGATATTTTTAGAAATAATCCTACAACATTCTAAACATAAAAACATACTAGGATATTTTTGGAAAACATCCTACAATATTCTAAGCATAAAAACATACTAGGATATTTTAGAAAACATCCTACAACTATCTACTACTACTACTACTCCATTTTAATCAAAAACATAACACCCAACTATCCACTACTACTACTACTACTTCATTCACAACATACAACTTACTCCTACTACTACTTTATGGACATAAACATTTATACTACTTACTACTACTTCTTCATTTAATCAATATACTACTACTTTATTTAAGCAACCTACTACTACTTTATTTTAACATGCTACTACTTAATTGCCTACTAGTCTTTATTATCACTAGTGATAAAAGAAAAGATCATTTTTATTTATTTTACAACTAGTGGATAATAAAGAGAAGATCTTTTTATTATTTCTACAACTAGTGATTAATAAAGAAAAGATCTTTTTAATCTACAACTAGTGATTTAATAAAAAGAAAATATCTTTTTATTTTCTACAACTAGTGATTAATAAAAAGGAAAGATCTTTTTATTTTCTACAACTAGTGATTAATAAAAAGAAAAGATCTTTTTATTTTCTACAACTAGTGATTAATAAAAAGAAAAGATCTTTTTATTTTCTACAACTAGTGATTAATAAAAAGAAAAGATCTTTTTATTTAAGAAAGAAAACTACAATAGAACATATGCTTATTATCATTAGTCCAAGTTCAATCAAAGTCCTACAACCCACAATGGTTGTAAAAATGCTCATATGCTTATGTATACCAAGTCCTACAAGTCCTACAACCCCCAATCGGTTGTATGTTCAATGTTCATATGCAATATGTGAATTTTAGTCCAATAACAACCATAAACAACAACTACAATTATAAAGGTGTGATCTTTATATGTTTAGTAGTTACTACTACTACTTTCTTTCTTTTATTCATCATTCACAACAACCATAACACACCCATCAAACAAAAGAAAACAAAACAAGAAGGTAAGAAGAAGAAGTCAAACAACAAAACAAACAAACAACCAAACAATCAAAATGGAGAACCCCCACCTTATTTTACTTTGTAGGAAGAACTTGCTAGCTAAACTTCTCCTTCCCCTAGCTTTAGAAATCTTCTACTAAACCTACAAGAGAACTCTCAAATTAGTATGGTGTTCTCTCTTTCTTTTTCCTTTCCTTTCTTTCTTTCTTTTTTGATCTTTCTAAAAATGAGACAAAGTGGAGAAGGAAGGGTTATTTATAGGTGGAGAGAATGGGGGAAAGTGCAAATGTGCACATACAAAAGTGCACAAAAGACCTTCCCTAAAAGGGGGGCCGGCCATACCTATAGGAAGGCGGGGAGTGGTGGAGGTAGGATGTGGTGGAGGTGTGGTGTGGTGGAGAATTAGTTCTAGAAGAATTTCTCCTAATTCTCTCATGCACAATTAGTCTAAGTTAAACGCTTATAAAACCCTAACAATCTAATAGGTTTGTCACAACAAACAAGTGTTGTCCAAAAATACACAACACACAATTTGTATGATGTACTAATCGACATACTACACGTATGTGTTCCTATATGTCTGAATACCGAAAATCTTTGCATAATCCGTATAAAAATAATTAAATCTTGGAAATAATAATAAATAAATTTTATTATTAGTTCGGAAGATCACGGTATCAATTTGATACAATACGGATGTATACTGACCGATATCTGGGTACAGATAATGTCTATGAATAAACCGGGTGAAAATCACCAAAATGTTCTAATTTTGGAATAATAATAAAATAATAATAAATAATAATAAAATAATAATTTATATACGGTAATATCCGTCCGGGATATTACAATACTCCCTCCTTAGAATAGTTCTGTCCTCAGAACTACGTTAAGTTAGGAAAACAGGCAAACACTCATACCCTAATAACTCGGGGAAAGAAAGCTTATGCTGCTTTCCGGCTCCCAAGTGGCTCATTCACGAACTGGTTCTCCAAAGAACCCGACCCTTGCAATTCGGTGGCTACTCCCTCCTTAGAATAGGTCGTGACCTATGGACATCACTTCCAACTTCCAGGATTCTCTATTGTAATTTTGACGCTTCATGTGGTTTTATTAACCGAACTGATTCTTGAGTTGCCTCCCGCACACACCTCAACTATTGGAAAAATTTAGACAGAAGATTATGATGAACCAAGTTTGAACAAAACAGTTGGCTGGATTTCATATATATAAATCCGACGGGTTACAAAAAGTGTTTACATCATATATAACTTCTTCCGTCCAAAATAAATTTCAAAATATGCAACCTTTAGACTTAGTTGCAGTTCTATATGCACATATTGTTACTGGCTCCTTCAACTTGCTCTTAGTTCGTGCGAATTCTCACCCTTGGTGAACAGGATCCTTTCCCTTAGCGTTCATCTTTGGAGATGATCTGTCGTTATTTTTATGAAGCTGGGGACAGTTTGGCCTAATATGACCAATCTCCCTACAGTTGTAACATGTACGGGTTTCCACCTGAGAGTTCTTCATCAGACATTGTTTCCTGAAATGACCTCGCTCGCCACATAAGAAACAACTTCCCGGGTTGGCGCCTCTAATTCTGCCCCTTGTTTTCTGAGTCTTCTGTTTCTGACCTTGGTTCTCAAATCCGGATGCAGGTGTAGGTCTTTTCCCTTGTCGTCGTGGACAGACTGATTGCTCGTGCCCATCTTCCTCACAAAAATGGCATACTATAACCTTGGAGGTCTCTAGAATTTTTCTCCCACTCATGCCGTAGTTGTGCCAATCTGGCGTTGAAATATTCCCGTTCCTCCGCCAAGCATGCTAATGTAGCTATGCAAGCATCGCCCAGTTGCTTAGCTTGACGATCTATCCTGGCTACGTACTTCATTAACTTCCTCATTTCTCGATATATGCTGGTCGCCGCTGCCCTGCGTTGATCCATACTTGGCCCTCGTGGTGGTGAAGGCGAGTTCATCTTGAGGTTAATTTGTAGTGAAATCTCCTTCGGCTCCTCGCTCGAGATCATCGGATCGTCCTTTGAAATTGGCTCACTCTCCTCCATCAGTACATCTTCGGTTAGGATATCTTCGAATACCATCCTAAAATATTCATACTGGAATTAGTCCAGATATAGGAAATTCATAAAACATAGTTGAAATGAACAACAATATGAATTACAATTGCCTACAACTAACTAAGACCCGACTCCTAAAAGGTATCCAAGTTTAATTTTCCTGCAGTGTTGGACTGTAAATTGAAGTTAGCTCTGATACCACACTGTAGCGCCCCAATTTCCAATACCGGGAAACCGTGACACGAGCCAAGAACTTTTCTTCAATTAGTCACAATACACAGAAAAACAGGAGAATTTAAAAAATTTTATTCAATACCCAATGTATTACAAGTCTGAACATTATACAATTGCAATACATTACAATAGAGTTACAATATTAACTTTACAATCCCAAGTATTACAACCTTCAACAAATTACATCAGAGTACAAGGAATGAAGAACAACACTTGGTAACTCTCACTTGAGTACTTCTCAACAAATAGATAATCAATACATATACTGCAGCGGAACTAAACATAACACTGACTCCTTGCTTTCCTTGCCTTGAGTCCTCCTGAATCTCGCCTTTGTACTTCGGCGATCCAGTACCTATGGAAGTGGGGACGTCAGTATTCACTGACGCTTAAAGGCTAATCATATAGCAGCGAATCTCCCAAACAACATACAAAATATAGTAATGGTGTTGGTGTAGTTTAAGTGTTCGTGAGTGCTATGACTAGACTCTAATGCGATATTTAAATAGAACTAGGATGCTCCTATTCTAATGTCAGTAAGTCTCCGAAGTAACATGCAGCCCATACTACATGCGACCCTTCTCAAGCCGTTTCTCCATATATAGGGATTTGAACCCGCGTTATGAATTCTAATTGTACACAACCTGTTCTTGACAGCTACACATGACTTATGAGGTTGCAGATGGGGTCAAGTCCCACTAATGCATTTCGCCAGTGGTGTCTATGTTCGCCACTGCGACCCGGCTAACCGGACCTCTCTCAAAATAGACGAACCCAATGTATCGGGCGTCATTACAAAATCAAACTATAGGGTTTCGCAAGCGCAGGGTAGTGCGAAGCCTACCCTGTGGCACCCTCTGGGGTCTGGCAAACGCAGGACTGCACAATGCATCCTGTGGCACCCCAGCCACGGTACTTCAGGAATTAACAGCGCGAGATACGCAACCCGTGTCCTCAACTTGTGAGACGGCACCGTACGTATCCCTTTGACGGGAAGGTACAACCCGGTAACACCACCTGGTCTGCCTCAAGGAACGAGTTAGTCATAAGGTGCCCCCTACAACCGACTCCTCTCTTCCGGCAAAGGTTTTAAGTAATGATCTTTATAAGTCACTACCCTAATAATGTCCCTAGCCCTGAACACTCCTAGGGAGGACAATATTATAACCACAATATGCTAGGCCTTAATTTAGACTTTGCAAGACAACTCTACTAGGCTGCTTAACCTAGACTTACCGGAACCCCTCGGGATCCGGTTCGTGGCTCATCGATCCAAGACTTCGGCAGTGCGAATATACATGCATGCCGTTACCCTAAACTTGGATTTCGTCTATGCTCTGGTCCTCGATCAACCAATCCTGGTTAAGATTCGACGGTACACAAGGAGTGACTCCTCCACAGTTCCTTAGGGTGAGAAAACATATGTCTTGATGGTCGATAGCCCTTAGGGTGGTAACATCACCCTAGACGAGCACAACGAACTGTGTACTAGCTAACAAGCTATACACGAGTAACAACCACATACGAGCCAATAAGCTACGTATGAAACAATAACTACCTACGAGCTAGGCGGGCCTCGTAGGAGATAACCACGTACATACTAGCCAAATAAGCCGCGTATGAGACCAACAGCTACGCACGGGCCGGTCGAGCCGCGTACAAGACAACAACCTACATACGAGCCAAGTAAGCTACGTATGAGACTCACAGCTACGTACGGACCAGTCGAGCCACGTACGAGCACAACCATATGCAAACAACCACACAGGTAATCAATCTTAAAAGCAACCAAACGTGCTACTAGCAAACTTGATCTCCTATTATTAGAAGCAACAGAAGAGTCTACTAATATTCTATGGTCGGTATTCCACTAAGGAAGAATCCGAAGGCAACATAACGGCCTTTATCGGGCTAACTATCACTAGTGGTCTTCCCAATCCTTATTACTTCAACCTATAGCGCCTTAAGTATGGCATACAATTACAAGCATCTTCCTACGACAATCTAATCATTTAACACAACCACTCATCATGATACTCCTAAGTATGAATCTGATTAAGCTTGTGCTTACATCGAGCTTAAGCATAAAAATGACTACGACCTTGACATGAAGTTCACTATAGTCAAGCATAGGTTACAAATTGAGCATGAAAGCTTATTACTTATCATGACTAATCACCACAACCCAAGCATGGATAGATAACTAATATAAACATACAACATTCCAAGCATAGTAAGTATTCTAACACTAACCCTACAACATTCTAAGCATGTATTTGGACTTTAGCATGGTATAGAACACAACATAAAATCACTACAACTAACCATGGGTAGTTTCTTTAATCTAAGCTTGAATATCATAGTATGGATATCATTAACTTAACATGATCAATAATTAGTATGATACCTACTTACTTAGCATGAATAATGATTAAGCATGATCATCTACTAACATAGCATGAACAAATACTTGTCTAAGCATGGGTATCATGTAAACATGAGTATTCATCTAAACTAGCATGGCATACAACTTAATTACCATTAAGCTAGCATGGCATACAACTTACTTGTGATTAACTAGCATGGCATAGGCCTTACTTACAATTAAACTAGCATGGTATATCACATACCTACAATTTAATTAACATGGTAAGTAATTTTATCATTGATCCTACAACATCCTAAGCATAATAAAATTAATCCAAACATGGTAGGAAACTCTTAGATTGAATCCTACAACATTCTAAGCATAAATGAGTTGGTCTAAACATGGTAGGAAACTTTTAGATTGAATCCTACAACATTCTAAGCATAATAAATTTAATCCAAACATGGTAGGAAACTCTTAGATTGAATCCTACAACATTCTAAGCATAAATGAGTTGATCTAAACATGGTAGGAAACTTTTAGATTGAATCCTACAACATTCTAAGCATAAATAAGTTACTAAACATGGTAGGAAATTCCTAGGATGAGTCCTACAACATTCTAATCATAAATAAATTACTAAACATGATAGGAAACTTTAGGAATGAATCCTACAAAATTCTAAGCACAAAAAAATTACTAAACATGATAGGAAACTCTAGGAATGGATCCTACAAAATTCTAAGCATAAACGAGTTACTAAACATGATAGGTATTTTTTTGAATGAGTCCTACAACATGTATGTCATTCCCACATGTAATAGGCAATTTTAGAATTAATCCTACAACATTCTAAACATGATAGGATATTTTTAGAAATAATCCTACAACATTCTAAACATAAAGTATGATAGGATATTTTTAGAAAAAATAATCCTACAACATTCTAAACATAAAGCATGATAGGATATTTTTAGAAATAATCCTACAACATTCTAAACATAAAGCATGATAGGATATTTTTAGAAATAATCCTACAACATTCTAAACATAAAGCATGATAGGATATTTTTAGAAATAATCCTACAACATTCTAAACATAAAAACATACTAGGATATTTTTAGAAAACATCCTACAACATTCTAAGCATAAAAACATACTAGGATATTTTTAGAAAACGTCCTACAACATTCTAAGCATAAAAACATACTAGGATATTTTGGAAAACATCCTACAACTATTTACTACTACTACTACTCCATTTTAATCAAAAACATAACACCCAACTATCTACTACTACTATTACTACTTCATTCACAACATACAACTTACTCCTACTACTGCTTTATGGACATAAACATTTATACTACTTACTACTACTTCTTCATTTAATCAATATAACTACTTTATTTAAGCAACCTACTACTACTTTATTTTAACATGCTACTACTTAATTGCCTACTAGTCTTTATTATCACTAGTGATAAAAGAAAAGATCATTTTTATTTATTTTACAACTAGTGGTTAATAAAGAGAAGATCTTTTTATTATTTCTACAACTAGTGATTAATAAAGAAAAGATCTTTTTAATCTACAACTAGTGATTTAATAAAAAGAAAATATCTTTTTATTTTCTACAACTAGTGATTAATAAAAAGGAAAGATCTTTTTATTTTCTACAACTATTGATTAATAAAAAGAAAAGATCTTTTTATTTTCTACAACTAGTGATTAATAAAAAGAAAAGATCTTTTTATTTTCTACAACTAGTGATTAATAAAAAGAAAAGATCTTTTTATTTAAGAAAGAAAACTACAATAGAACATATGCTTATTATCATTAGTCCAAGTTCAATCAAAGTCCTACAACCCACAATGGTTGTAAAAATGCTTATATGCTTATGTATACCAAGTCCTACAAGTCCTACAACCCCCAATCGGTTGTATGTTCAATGTTCATATGCAATATGTGAATTTTAGTCCAATAACAACCATAAACAACAACTACAATTATAAAGGTGTGATCTTTATATGTTTAGTAGTTACTACTACTACTTTCTTTCTTTTATTCATCATTCACAACAACCATAACACACCCATCAAACAAAAGAAAACAAAACAAGAAGGTAAGAAGAAGAAGTCAAACAACAAAACAAACAAACAACCAAACAATCAAAATGGAGAACCCCCACCTTATTTTACTTTGTAGGAAGAACTTGCTAGCTAAACTTCTCCTTCCCCTAGCTTTAGAAATCTTCTACTAAACCTATAAGAGAACTCTCAAATTAGTATGGTGTTCTCTCTTTCTTTTTCCTTTCCTTTCTTTCTTTCTTTTTTGATCTTTCTAAAAATGAGACAAAGTGGAGAAGGAAGGGTTATTTATAGGTGGAGAGAATGGGGGAAAGTGCAAATGTGCACATACAAAAGTGCACAAAAGACCTTCCCTAAAAGGGGGGCCGGCCATACCTATAGGAAGGCGGGGAGTGGTGGAGGTAGGATGTGGTGGAGGTGTGGTGTGGTGGAGAATTAGTTCTAGAAGAATTTCTCCTAATTCTCTCATGCACAATTAGTCTAAGTTAAACGCTTATAAAACCCTAACAATCTAATAGGTTTGTCACAACAAACAAGTGTTGTCCAAAAATACACAACACACAATTTGTATGATGTACTAATCGACATACTACACGTATGTGCACCTATATGTCTGAATACCGAAAATCTTCGCATAATCCGTATAAAAATAATTAAATCTTGGAAATAATAATAAATAAATTTTATTATTAGTTCGGAAGATCACGGTATCAATTTGATACAATACGGATGTATACTGACCGATATCTGGGTACAGATAATGTCTATGAATAAACCGGGTGAAAATCACCAAAATGTTCTAATTTTGGAATAATAATAAAATAATAATAAATAATAATATAATAATAATTTATATACAGTAATATCCGTCCAGGATATTACATCCTTGGCTTCGGCAAGTTTGGAAAAAATATTTTTTTGAGTGTTTTAATGATTAAAAAATTACAAAAAAAATATGGTTATTATCTTAAAAGTATGTGGAGTTTATGAAGAATAATTTGAGAATTATTTGCATTAAATGAGGTATGTTTTGAAAATAAAATGTATAATTTAGAATTATAATTATACACTTGTATGTTATGAAAGTTGCACTTTGCAAAAGGACTTGAAATAAAATACTAGAAAAGAAGTGAAATAAAGATAGAAATTATATTATGAGATGGATGTGAATTATTCTCATTGGAGAATAGTGTGAAAAATATGAAATGCGAATATTCATTTAGTGATGTGATTTCAATGTGAAATTGATATTTGATGAAGTATATAATTCCATGTATGATTATGGACTCATGAATAAATTTAGAGATCCTGCTATTGAAAAAGAAATTTGTTATGATTATGAAAAATGGACTTATGAGTTGGAAATGCTCAATTTTGAAAATTGTGAATTGAAATTGAAACAAAAGAGTAGCTAAGTCTCCCCCGGCATTTGAAAAGAAATGAAATGAAATTTGAAATGAAAGACCAAGGTTGGTCATGTTTGAATGAATGAATATGTCCGGTTTAGTGGATAGGCTAACTCTAGAGCTTTGATTTTGTTCATGATTTTAATGAAAACTAAGGATTAGTACATAGTGGAGACGTGATGAAAGTAGGAGAAAAACATGAGTATGAGGGCCATTGGATTGGCGGCGTGAGAGTATTCACAGGCTGTCTTCATAATGCGTCGTGACATGACGTGGATACTGCTCCAGAGTACCCTCCCGGTGGCGACGCTCGTGGGATGTTTGGTGACTGCGGGTGGTGTCATGTCCCATGACGGAGGCTGAATTGATCACAGGCTATCTTCACGATGCGTCGTGACATGACGTAGGATTCCCCTCCAGGCTGTCTGGATATGAGCTCGTAACTCATAGAACATCTAAGATACTTACCGTAGTTACAGTAGTAGATTAAGTCATGGTGAGGGATTGAACCCTACAAGATGAAGAACGCTTAAGGGCTTGCCCTCGGACCTATGTAGTATGGGATGCATAGAATCTGAACAATTGCGCATTAGTGTCATATAATATAAATAACTGCATTAAGGACTAAGTGCACAATCACAACACGACATCAATAGGTTAGTTCCTTTAGTTTGATTTGTGACAAGTTTGTGTTTGTTAAATATGGAAAATGAGTTATACTATTTCCGGCATAGAGAGGATGGCCGTGTATAATGTTCGTCGGTTGAATAAACTGTCGTACCCACAGTTTTATATGTAGGTAAGTGACCTGATAAAGATTAAAGTGGAACAGATGCTTAAAGATTATTCAATGTTGATGTACATTTATTTAATTGTTGTAAAATTTACTTCCGCTGTGCAATGTAAAGAGTAATGTTTTATGTAAACTCTGATGTAAAGTGAAAAGTTTAAATTTTCTTATAAAATTGTACTAAATGAAGTGGAAAGATCCTGTATAACTCTCGAATTCAGTTGTATTTGGGATTCGGGGCGTTACAGAGATATCCTCAGTGAATTAGGCCTTCAAGTTCTTCTTTGAGGGCTCGATAGTTGTCAGTAATGTATCCATGATCTCTGTAAAATGCACCACTTGTTTTTGTTTCTTCTCTTACTAGCTGTGGACATCTTGGGCGGAGGACTGATTATTTCTTCTTTCTCAACTTCCATGAGGATGGCTAATACGCTTGCGCTGAAAGGAGTGAACTTATCAAAGCGTGGTGTTGGAGGTCGTACTGTGAGCCCGACATCCTCATTACTCTCTTAGGGTTGATTTTCTGCCCCTTTATATATGATATGTATCTGTGATAAAGACACACGTGAAAGACCCTAGCTGTCACAGAAAGTGAGAGAGAGAGATCGTGAGGAACATCCCTTCCCGCAGCTAGCACTGCGGTCTGAAGGAGAGCCATTTTTCATTCCATTCGTGTGGATACCATAGAGGCACTGCAATACTGCAGTACTGTGATCGAGATACTGTGGAGACAACAAGTCAATTTTTAAGGTATAACTCCTAAACACGATTTATTTTTGCATGGATCCATGTCTAGGTTTCGATATTTTTGTAATTTTTTCGCTGTGTATTTAATATGTGATTGCTTTCGAAACCTAACACGCTCAAGTCAGAACCAGAGAGAGAAAATGAGTTTGAGGGAGAAACTATTAATGACTAAAGAGGGAGGAGGGTATTTATAGGCCTGAGAAACAGTACAGAAGATTGATATGAATCCAATTGATCGACTATGAATTCCTTATCTCTTATTCGAATCTTCCCCTCAAGAGATAAGTTCGCTTGTTTGGCCATAAGAAGTTTGACTAACAGCCTTCATGGGCTGAGTCTCTCTTGGTAGGCCTAATCTATCACTTTTTATGGGCTTGAATGATGCCCATGTCTTGTAAAGGAGCCTGAAAGAGGCCCAGACCTATTAAAGAGGTCAACTATGATTAATCTGCATGTAGAGGCTTTGAGATCTGTGCTGAAATCGTATGACCTTGATTTGCTGAGATTTTTATGATCATTAGTCAGGATTAATAGTAGTAAGGGCTAGAGAGTGGGAAGTCGAGGAATGAGTGCAGTGGTTGTTAGGTGATGTAGACGGCTGTCGGAGTGCAAGGTGAGGGTGAGTGGTCAGGATGGTGAAGGGTTTTGGAGTTGACACTGGTTGTGGTGGACGAAGGAGTGAAGGAGGCTCCGGGGCGAGGCTTTGAATAGGTTTCGGGATGATCGGTAAATAAGAAGAAAAAGGAGAGGGATTAAAGAGAGGAGTAATTAGTGGTTGATTATTATGGGAATTAAAGAGGGGAAAGTGGGGCTGAAATTTGTTGGGGTGGTGAAGGATTTAGTGGAGATATGAGCAATTGGGAAATTTTAGGATTGGTTCTTAGAATTTTTAACTAATCGATTGAGTTGGGCATGGTTTATGGCCTCTACAGTAAGATAATAACAACATACAATGAGTTAGGAGTCTGGGTTAATAAATAGTTAAATAATGTAGAACATGTGAATAAGCCCAAAAGAAAAGAGATAGTAAATGAGTTCAAAAGAATTTAAAAAAAACACGGTAGATAACAGAAACAAAAAATACATTAAAAATACATATAGATGGATCAGGGAGTTACAGAGGGAGGGGGAGGGTATTTATAGGCCTGAGAAACAATTAGGAGATTGATATAAATCTGTTATCTTCTGTTGATTCTCTCCCTCAAGAGATAGAATCAGTTACTCTTATAATGGGGACAAGAGATTTGACTTACAGTCCTCATGGGCTGGGTATCTCTCTTTGTGGACCCAGTCGCTTTTAATGGGCTTGAAAGTAGCCCGTATTTTTTTAATGAGCCTAAAGAAGGCCAGACTCGTTAAAAAGGCCCGTTACTGTTAATATGCCTGTAGAAGCTTTAAGATATATGCAGGAATTGTATGGCCCTGATTTTTTATGAATTTTACTATTATCATAAGCACCCCACTTCCGGAAGATGATTTTCTAGGCTTTCGGGAATTAGCTTGCCTTGTTTCGGAGTTCTTGGGTACTATTTTGGCTTTCAAAGACTATTGAAGATTCCTGGAACTTGTGGAAAGCTTCTAGAGGCTGTAGATATTTTCTTGAACTTTTTCAAATTTTTGTGAAATTTTCCATAATTTTTAATTATTTTTTTCTCAGTCAATAATTACTTTTTAAAAATTTTTAATTAATTATCCTTTTTCAGAAATTTTAATTAATTTTCGAATGTAATAATTATTTTTCAGAATTTTTAGTTAAAATTTTGAATTTTAATTGGTTTTTGGGGATTTTTATTGATTTATCAATCCCGGCACGATTTTGGAGCAATCTTGCGCGTTGATCATGCCCTGCCTCACGAGCTGAGTGGATCAGATGGTTTTAATGGAGCCGCTATGATGAGGGTGTGACGTGGCGCAATGGTGCGCGTCCATCACGATAAGGCTCGCCGCTGAGTGAAATGGGTGGCTAAGAAGCGGTGCGGGAAAGCGGAGGTGACGAGGCGAGATCTGGTGCGTCCATCATAGTGGGGTTCGCATTTCTGAGTGATCTAATGGTTAAGGAACGAAGCGGGTATGGTAGGGATGAAGTGTGCGACTTAGCTCAATCGCGTATGTCCATCTCGCGCCCACTCGATCTTCTTGGCGATCCGATGGTCTGCTGTCGCCGCGAGCGCCTGCTTAGTCGCCCGACCATTTTGGGTGTCCTCTGGCACGATAGTTTGGCCGACCATGAGCTTCACCGACCTACAGAGAGCCTCATCGAGCAAGCTACTACCTTGTCGACCTTCTCCTCCATCTTCTTATTCGAGTAACCACAAAGCTTTAGCGACTATAGCTTCTTCAACTTTGGACCTCGGTGACCACTGGCGGTTCGTCGACCATCGCCTTCGTTGAGCAAGGACTTTGGCAACCAACTCACTCCCTCGTCGACCTACGGTTTCAGAGACCAACTCACTACCTCATCGACCTAGCTTCTCATCACCCAACCCTCGTCGACCAACCATCTCGTCGACCAAGCTTTTGTGGTTGCCAACCTAGGAGCTTGCTGTTGGTTTCGACAACCAAGGGTTTTGGTGATCATGTTTCGTCGACCAACTTAAGCATCGACCTTGTCTTTAACTCACTCGTCGATTATCTCTTCACCGACCAACAGTTTGGTGACTAATGGATTGGCAACCAACTCCTCGAGCTTTGTCGAGATGGGTATGGGGCGAGGTTCAGAGTTTTGCTGAGGTGGGTTCGGCTAACTTCGGGGTACTGTCATCTCAAGCCCTCGTTGATTTCGAAGCCTTTGTAAAGTTCGAGTGTTAGCCAAGTGCGAGTTTTCACCAATCTTGGAGCATTGGTTTTGACCAAACATAGGTTTATTGCTAAGTTCGAATTGTGGCTGACTTCGGGAGCTTCTTCGAGTTGGGTTCTCGTCATCTCCGAAGTCTCTTGTAGAGCTCGAGTTTTGGCTCAGTGTGGGGCATCATCAAAGTTCAAGCTTGTCCCTTCTTTGGAGCATCATCGAGTATGGGTTTGGTCATCTTCGAAGCTTTTAGTCGAGTTGGAGTTTGGGTTTGATTTAGTTTTGAGTTCAAGCTAGGCAAAGTTAGAAGCTTTATCGACCATGCTTGTGGTCGAGTTTGAGTCTCGTCAACTTTGGTGTTTAGATTTATTTGTTCTTACTCAAGTGTGCATCTCTTGTTGGAGTTTGGCCAAGTTAGAGGCTTTGTTGAGCTAGGGAATTTTGCCTCAGAGCAGCTTTTCATTCTTTGTGCATGCATGCAATGACACACACATACACACACACACACACACACACACACACACACACAGAGTTCATCTTATAGATCTTGGTCCATATATCAACATAATCTTTTTGGTGAACATAGCTTCTTATGCTTGTCAACTTATTTTGTAGATCAAAACATCCTATCGTTCATTATTTGACTATTGATAAAGTGTGAGACCATAAACTCTATTTTTTAATCCATTATATATATATATATATATATATATATATATATATATATATATATATATATATATATATATTATTTGATCATTATTTTGAAACTCAAATAAACATTGTTCTTTAAAACTCAATTGCATCCATCGGCTCACTCAATTATTTTTAGAACCTAGAAATATATTTTAGTAGTAATCGATTATTTAACTAATAATTATTATTGATTATTTTTGTAAAGCCCAAAACTTTATTCTATTATTATTGGTCTATTACTGATTTTAACCCAAATTTGTAAACCCTATAATCCTAAACCCAAACCTGTTAACCCAATATATCATTCATATTTAATTATTTATATTTTAAACCCAAGTCCATTCTTGTTGGATCCTAACCCAAACTCGCAAACCCGTTAACCCAAACCCAAAAACCGTTAATTCTAATCCAAACCTACCTCTTAATCCCCTATATATATTAATTAACCTATCTCTAAATTAATTAACCTAATTATTATCTATTCTAATATACCCCCGCCGCCTATTCCTTTTTCTTCCTCTGATTGACTCTGAACCCACCTCGTCGAGCCCCTTCGACCACCATCTTCCTCTAGCTAAAGCCACCACCTGCAACACTCTCGCCTCTAGCCTCGTCGAGCCATCGTCGACTTTCACGCCCCGCTTCCCAAATATACGGAATATGAGTACATGACATTAGCCCAGCGAATGACTAACGTCATCCATAAGCTGTTTATCCGATTAACTCAACAATATAATCAATACAGAACAATTGTGCAGGCAATAATAGTAATCTCTTGAACAATAATACTTGGAATGAAGCAATATAAATATCTAAATACAATAATAATCCAACGTCTGGAAACAAATAGCAATATTCAGGACATAAGCCCAAAATAATAACAATCCAATCACAAATAGATAATAAGCCTCAATACAGTAAGTTTGATAAAATAATAAGCAACTAGTAAGCATCAGGTCTTCAGAATCTTTGTTCTCACATCCCAGTAGGCAATTCTCCTTCAATACCTGTAAACACTTCATCTAAAAAGAGGAGAAAATGTCCTTAGAGCAAGTCATGGACAGCAAGTAGAGAAAGCAGGGAATAATGGAATGACGGTATAACAATGAATCAATGGATCAATAGGAATCAATAACATGGGACAATAATCATGTTAATCGATGCAATGGCTATAAACGATGATTCAATCATCAATAACAATAATCAATAGTTACATCAATACCACTTAGCCAATATTCGATATCAATAGAAATAATAGTGAACAACATGCAATGTCGATGTATAATCCTTATGTCTATTAATCATTTTGATCCTAGCTAATGCATGTACTACTACATCCCATACTACAGGTTCGATGCATACAATCAATTTCATTTAGACTTAAGTGGTAGATTCTATAGTTCATGTACTGGGTATGATAACGATAACAATATAACACGGGCCAAGGTGCAATTTCTTACACAATGACGATATCAATAATAACACGGGCCATCATCCGAGTACAGTCCCTATATCGTCAACTACTCTAGTCAATCCCTTAAATCCCGGCTTGTTAACAATTTTTATCGATGCAACAATACAATACAATATGCAATTTGGGATATGAGGTGAACCATAGTATCAATAGAGGAACAATAGGACGATAACATGGAATAGGACTATTAGAATGATGATAATAACTCATTAGGATCATGCAATGCAACATACATACATCAATTCATGCAATGTTACGATATAGGAACAATTACTTCAAGAAAATCTGAAAAGTATAATTCTGGAAATAAAAACACAGCTGTAGTAAAACAGGAATAACTTTTGCTACAAAACTTAAAATTCAGAAATTCAAGATGTTATGGAAACTATAAATATAAGGCTACAATTCATATTAAGAAAGTATTTCATTTTAAGATCATTTACTGGTTCAAAACTAGCAGTCAATATACAGGTCAGCAAGCAATATAAAGAATTTGTGTAGTTTTCTTGAAAATAAATTAATTAAACATGATGGGTATCTATTCTTTAGTTAATAAATTGTGTAATCAACATGATGGGTGTCAAAACATAATAAATAAAATTAGAACACGCTCATACATAAATTTATCATTAATCAATCATCAATTGATCAAACAACATACAACTTATCAATTGTCTCTACAATAATTTATTTGTATGGCGATTATATGAACAACCCTATTGTCAATTCTATATGCACTCATGAAAGATTCAAACTTTAGAGTCAAAAGTGGCACGATGTCAAGAATATTGGGGTTAGCTCGTGTAAACCCTCAATAGACCCAACGAAGAGATGAACAAAAGATAATATGATAACAAAGAGATCTACTTGCAACAGTTTCAAGAAAACTTGAATTTGATACAATTAACAATTCAAGAGGACGGTGACTTGCCTTATAAACGGTAAAAACGAATACCAAGAATAACGAGATAAGGATCCCGAGGCAATTAACCCACGAACACACAATAACACGTGCACAATATGTGCAATAAAAAGCAACAACAACAACAACAACTGTCGGCAAAAGAGAGAAATAGCCAATGGCAGCAACGACCAGGGGCTGCTCGACATCGACGACCACGGTGGGAAGCACGAATAGCGAGGTCTGAGCGGCGCGATAGCGTCGCCAGAGCTCGGGAGGGCTTCGATTGCCGTTGTTGGGCAGAGGGAAGAAGAAGACAGAGCGGCAGCTTGATTGGAGGTGAGGGGAGGTCGGGTTCTGGTGGCGATGTCAGGGGGTGGCACGACGGAGGATGGCAACGGAGGGGGGGGCGGAGGTCGGGGGTCAGATCGGAGAAGAAGAATAGTGGGTTGAGTCTGGCTTCGACGAAAGGGGAGAGCAAAAGGGGTGGATCGACAGGGGAGAACAAATAAAATTGGGTTTTATGGTTCAATTAAGAGATAGATCAAAGTCAATATTGTTCCAATAAAAACACCCACAATTAAATAAAAGATAATAGGTCCAACAAGAAAAGCTCAAACAAGAAGAACGGAAATTTTCCATGAACAAATTTAATCAAAAAAAAAATAATCAGAAAGAACAATATGGTATTTAAAATATTCATGTATACACATATATATACATTAAATCAAATAGTGAACTGCATATAAATTGAGCATGCTCGGGCTTAAAACAAAATAATAATAATAATAATGATAATAATAGTGATAAAAATAGTAATACCAATAACAATGATAATAACAACAATAACAACAAATACTAATACTAATAACAATAAGAATTACAATAATAATAATAATAATAATAATAATATGCATCAAAATAGGATTTGAGTTGAACTAATTTATTAAAATCCGAAAATTAATAACATAAATAGTCGATAAATTAAAAATAGAAAATAAAGTTAATTTATACTATTATTTGAAAAAGATTTTAATAGAAGGTCCAAATCGAGTTAATACAAAGGTAAATTTCCAAAAAATCAAATTATAGAAAATATACGAAAAATACTAATTATCAGAAAAGGGGGTTACATCGACTGTCGCCCCGCACCCCTGCAACCACACATCGATCGTCGCTCTGCACCCCTGCAGTCGCCACCTCCATCCCGCTCGTCGCCATCCACCTCGTTTGCATCTTCACCGCGTACACTACTGCTCATCACCATCGAGCACCACCTCCATAGTCGCTGCCTTGACACCCCTGCCTTGCTGCCGACCACCGCCGCTGCTACCCAGCACACCCCATTCACCACCTTCACCATCTCTCTTAGCCTCGTTGACCCACCACTGCTCTCCCCCGCACTCCTCCTCGTCACCCCAGTCTCCACCATCGCCGTTGCCGCCACCGTAACCCCCCACACTCCTCCTCTTTGCCCTGTCCTTGCCCTCTCCTTCACCGCCTGTGCTCCACCTCTGCAGCCCCCAGTCCATTGCAACCACCGCCCTCGCACTGCCTTTTCCTCCTCGTCATCACCTCCCGACTACAGCCAGCACCTTTCGACTCATCCTCGACGCTGCCAACCCATCGACCTCTTCACCGACAGCAACCACCAACGCTAGTGCACCCAACTCCCTTGCTGCCTCTTCTCCACCCTGCCGCTCCTTGGCTGCACTTCGGCCATCGTAGCACCACGACCACCACCCTATTGCTACCGCTTCTTCTTGTTGTTCTTCCTTTCGCCGTCAATCACCACATACACCCTCGGCGTTGTTGTCTCGTGTGTTGCTGTTTTCTCTTGCGGTTGTTGCTTGTGCACTGCCATGTGTTGAACGTGCCGTCATTGTTGTTGCCGTCTCCGTTGTCGTCGAGACTCGTGTTCCCGTTATTCTTTCATATTCGAAATCATCATCTATAAGGCAAGTTTCCCTTGAACTAGTTTATTATTCTTATTCAAGAATTTTCATTGATCTCTGCAAGTAGTTCATCTTTCAATTATCATATTTTATTTGTTTGATACCCTTCAAAGAGAATATTACGGATTCATCGACAAAACCAAGTAGTAGTTTTTTTTGTGCAATTTCCTTGATTCAAACCCAAGCCTTGTTATATATTGTCATATGCATACACTGCATGAATACATAGATTAGAAGCATCTTATATAGAAGAATGATGATTTTTAATGCTTATCGATTGAATATGATGTTCATGCTATGAATAATAAAATTTGTCTAGTTAACAGTAGAATTCAACCCTTATGATTAAGTATGATTTCCTGTTAATTATTGCTATGAAGTTCTATGCATGTGAATATTGTTTGTTGCTAATCAATAATTAATCTACTTGCTGTTCTTCTGCTGTTTGTCCCATGTTGCTTTGATTTTTTGTCCTAGTTTCTGTTATAATTAAGTAGAACTTTGTAAATATCATTTGTATCCCTCTGAATTTATTTTCTAGAACATTTTACGGATCTAAATTTTTATTTATAAACTGAAAGTTATCATATTTTTAACGCTGGTATGTTTTCAATTTCTAGATTACTATCTAGAGGTACACCGACATGATTTTCTATTAAAATAAAATGTGAACAGTAGAATTAGAACTTGAAATTAACTATGTTGTTACTATACATTACTAAGAGTCACCTTGTTATTTTCTTAAGATTATTTGATGATTTTGCAGACCTGTTATAAATAGGAAAACATGACCCTAGGTTGCTGCCAGAGCACTAGTTCAGTAAAGAAACAGATTTTAGACCTAACTTCAGATAATAACATTTAAAACTTATTAAATAAGTGTTGTATCCTTGTGTGTCTGGAATCCGGATTATCTGACGGTTTACAATCAGACCTACAGATTGCAAGATATTTATATTTTCGTACAGTGACGTCTGAATTCTAGAATGCAATTTGAAAATACATTATCCTGTTTAACTAATTGAAACAATATATTAAATTAAGAAATAAAATTTGGGATTAACTGTATTGATACTAAACACTGTTGGGAACTAAATTATGATTTTTATGAGATTTTTAAATTATTTTACAAACAACTTTTGTATTAAGAATTTAACCCTAACATGCTGCCTGAATATGAAATCAGTAAAGAATGAGATTATTCACCTGGTTTCTGTAGTTATTATATGTCGTGTGAATATGCGTTGGACCGGAAGGGTGTTTAGTTTCCAGAACCCTTGACAGAACCTGATTTTCTTTCCTGTAGCAACGGAAAAGTTAGTTTTTGTACAACAACGCATTGTTGTCCAAAATGTGTATTTTGTATTTTTTTGTATATCTATGTTTGATTTTGCATCTAGGGAATAGAATTAGTTATACCATGCATTGCATAGTTTTGATAGCTTCTTTTGACATCGCTTTGAAACTTCTATAGCCATTGCATGTCCACATTAGAGTGTAATAAAATATTAACAAGCTAGGGTATTAAGGGTCGACTTGGTAGTGAACAATCAAAGACTGTACTCAGGGAAGGTCGCTTATCGTTCGATTGATTTTTGTTATTGATTGTGGATTATCGATTATTAATTGTTGATTATTGTGCTGAGTACAAGATCTGTCGAGTTCACCACTACAGTCTAAATGATCACTGTTTGCATGCACTGAACCTGTGGTATGGAACACAGCATTACGTGCATTAGATCGAATAATGAAAGGCTAATAAATCTAGGATTTACAACTTGCATTCTTGATCATGATTATTGTCATCGATCATGAATTATTGATCACAGTCATTGATTTTTGCATCGTTAATTCTAGACATTGGATTTTATTATCATTCCTTGTTACGGATCTTGATTTTGAGCAAGTTCATTATTTCTTGATATACCATTGTTTTTTTTGCTTCCTTGCTTCTACTACTTATTGTCCGTAACTTGTTCTAACAGACAATTTTCCCCTCATCTCTAGTTGATGAGTTTGCAGGTACAATTTGAGATTTGACCAAAGAATTTGGAGAGCAAACCTTCTAGAGAATGGAGCTGGATTATTAGAATGCTATAATTATTTCGTCCATGTTATTTTCTTTTCCGAATTGTTACTTTTTTCGTACTTTGTATTCCGGCCTTTAATGACCCAAAGTTTATTTTTTTTTCTTCCAGATGTTGGATATTATTTTATGAATTGATTTCGTGAATATTTTGGAGTTTATTCATTGTTTATGTGGTTATTTATTCTTGCGTGGTTGTGATCTCTTGCATAATGTTGAGTTAATCTGTTACAGCTTATGAATGATGTACACATTATTTGCTGGGCCTTTGTTACTTGCTCGTATTGCCGTATTTTGGGAAGCATGACATGATAAGACAACTCTGAGATGGAGTTGGAAGTTTGAACTTGCTGTTTGCACCTAGCAAGTTTGGAGAGGCAACTTTAGGATATAGTTGGACGTAGATCTTGTTGTTTGATAACAAGAAGTTTATAGAGAACTCTGAGATGGAGTTGGACATTTGAATTTACTGTTTGCGCCCAGCAAGTTTGGAGAGCCAACTCTAGGATGGAGTTGGACGTATAGCTTGTTGTTTGATCCCAACAAGTTTATGTAGACAACTCTGAGACGAAGTTGGACATTTGAACTTGCTATTTATGCCCAACATGTTTGGAGAGGAAACTCTATGATAGAGTTAGATGTAGAGCTTGATATTTGATCCCAGTAAGTTTATAGAGACAATTCGGAGAATGAGTTGAACGTTTGAACTTGCTGTTTGTGCCCAGCAAGTTTGGAGAGGCAACACTAGGATGGAGTTGGATGTAGAGCTTGCTGTTTGATCCCAAAAAGTTTATAAAGACAACTCTGAGACAGAGTTAGACGTTTGAACTTGCTATTTGCACCCATCAAGTTTGGAGAGGCAACTCTAAGATGGAGTTGGACGTAGAGCTTGTTGTTTGATCCTAGCAAGTTTATAGAGACCACTCTGAGACAGAGTTGAATATTTAGCTTGCGGTTTGCACCCAACAAGTTTGTAAAAACAACTTTGAGATAGAGTTCGATGTAGAGCTTGCTATCTGCACTAGCAAGTTTGTAGAGACAACTTTGAGACGGAGTTAGACGTTTGAGCTTAATGTTTGCGCCTAGCAAGTTTGAAGAAGAAACTTCAGGATTAGACTTTTATGTAGAGCATGTTTTTTGTACCCAGCAAGTTTATAGAGATAACTCTAAGACGGAGTTGGACATTTAAACTTGCTGTTTGTGCCCAGCAAGTTTGGAGAAGAACTCTAAGAATGATTTGGACATAAAGCTTGCTGTTTGGTCCCAGCAAGTTTATAAAGAAAACTCTAAGACAAATTTCAACGTTTAGTTTGCTGTTTGCACCTAACAAGTTCTTAGAAACAACTCCAAGATGACGTTGGATGTGGAGATTTCTGTTTGTGCAAGTTTGTGGAGACAACTCTGAGATTGTGTTGGATATTTGAATTTGATATTTACTGTCACGCCCCGCTTCCTAAAAGGAATACGGAATACGAGAACGTGACAAAGCCCAGCGAATGATTTTCATCATTCATAAGCTGTAGGATCGACTCAGCATCATAACAAGAAATATAGCAAAATATACTCAACCACGCATGCATGAATAATTTATTAATCAACAAAAAAATATTTGAAACAAATATATTCCAAATAATTTTTAGATCTTGATCAAAACATAGAACTTCGGGACTACAAGCCTGTTACAAGTTTTAAAGAGAAACAAGAATTAAATGAACTCAAATACAAAATAATTAAAGCAAGTTTTCTCCAAGCGAAGCCTAGAAGGTTTGCTCACCAACTCCAGCAGGCAACTCGTCTCCAAAGTCTGTATTAACATGCAGAAGAAAATGAAGAAACAAGACAATAGTGCAAATTAGGGCTACAAGTAGTACAAGCAAAGGTATGAAAACAAGTGCAAGAAATATGAAACAAGATTTGGAATCAAGAACGTATAACATGATATGATAGGGATACAACAAGTAGTGGAGTTCAACAGACTAGCTAGCAAGTAAGATAACTCAAGTAACAAGATTGGGTAACAAGTACTAGTAGTGGAACAAGTAACAAGTGAGCATGTAATTTTATCAAGCATCTAGTAACAAGTATCACGTACAAGTGACAAGTAACAAGCATCAAGTAGGGTATCAAGTGTGTACAAGTGACAAATTAATCTTAAGTCTAATGTTTAATTCTATCTAGGTAGCACTTCATGCATCCATACTTTTACCACATGGTTGCTACTTACAAATAGTTACATTTAGGTCTAGTGGTGGATTTTATAGGGCGGTGTACTCAGGTATCAAGTATCAAGCAAGCATGGTTTTTGAATATAAAAATAATGTAAAAAGTTCACGAACCAAGTTCGTGAATGCACTAACAAGTTCAAGAACCAATCGTGGGTTCATGAATGCTCTGACGATCCAACAAGTTCATGAGCCAAGTAGTGGGCTCATGAATACACTCAAGATACAACAAGTTTATAAACCAAGTACTGGAAAACACGGATCCCCTTCCGAGTACACTTACCTATATTGTCCACTACTATAGGCTTTCTCTTAAACCCCGACTTATTATTTATTATTATCATCAAATAAGTATGAAAGTGTGCAAAACAGGTCAAGTATACATGATCAAAAATAGGGAACAAGCCTAGGCTAGGTAGGATACATGTTCGAGGGTCAAAACAAATCTAAATATCGAGAACGACGAGAATTTCAAATCTGGACAGCATGACGTTGCTGCACCAAAATTGCGATTTCCGTCGCTACAAGAATGCAAATGTGGACCCGTCAGAAGTTCTAGAAACTAGACTCCTGCCCGGTTCCAACTCATATAAATAAGACATATAAAAGTTGTAGCATCAGGTGTCAAAACAGCAAATTACTCAGAATTTGTGTTCAGCCAGAATTTGTAAAACTGAGTTTATACATATGAAACAGGTTAGAAACTTTATTAATTAAATCTAGAAAAATTATAAAAAGTTCTCTAGTGTGTCTACTATCAGCATGCAAAATTTCAAGTGATTATCTTACAGGCAGCATAGTTAAATTAATTGTAAAACAAAGTGATGCAGCAGTTTTTATGAATCTGCGATTTCAGACACAGCAGCAGTAAAACTACGATAACTCACAAACCATAACTCGGAATTCAATTTCATCAAAAGGGTAGTAAACTAGACATCTGTGGCTATATTTCATGTTTAGAACTCAGGTCTAGTTTCTGACGTTATCGGGGTCAAAACAGTAAGCAAAAATAGGAATAGCAGCATATGTGATTTTCTTTTATATAAAAGTGGCATGATAAATGACTAGTATGAGTCTAGATTAGTGTGTGATACAATTAGGGTGTAATGGGTATCAAATCCGCAAGTCACAACTATTTCTCAACTAAAGGAAAGATAAGATCAACACATACATCATGCAACATACATCTACGAGTCAATGTGGTTCTTAGTTTCATGTGTTCGAATAATTAGAAGATAAAATGGATCCAACTAGTTTTCCAACAAATATATCAACGAAGGATTGTGACTCTTAAGATCATGGAATTGGTAAGGAACAAAATATGATCAACAAACGACGAGCCAAAGGAGAGTCACATTTACGATCTACATGCAGTATTTTCAATTAAACGCTTGTACTAGAACAATAAATTGTACATGAAGATACTTGCCTTTAGGACGACATTAGATTAATTCGAATAAGCGAAGAATAACGAATCGGAATCCCGACGACAAGTGACACGGTGACAAGCAACGATCACGATAATCACGATCGGGCACGGATAATGATGGGGATCAAGATTGGATGATCAGATGGCTGGATGCACAATCTGATAATGATAAAGATGATCTGATGATGGCTGATGAAATCGGATGGCCCAGATCGAGAGATCAAGATGATCAGCTCAACGGACGGCTCTGATCTGGCTGATGGTGATTGATCTGATTTGATCTCAATCACGATGAGGTCAAGCAGATCAGACAACAAGGATTCCACTTGATCAGAACTCAAGCATAGCAGCAAGCAACGGCATGGAGGGGGGCTTGCACTGGCTTGGTGATGACTGGTGGCGGTCATGGCGGCGGTGCGGAGGATGCGAGGCAGCGGGGGTGAGTGCTGCCATAGGTTGCTGCATCGCAGAGGCTGGCTGCGCTACTACAGCGGGAGAGGAGAAGGGAAGGAGGGGACAATAGGGTTACCGACGATGATAAAGACGATGGAGGAGGACAGGGACACAGGGGGTCGCTGGCTGCAGGCGTTGTTGTCGTGGCATCGTCGAGAGGAGGCAGGACCAAGCAGAGAGAGGAGAGGATGGTGGTCGGGAGACTGCAGGGCGAGGAGGTAGACGAAGGGAAATAGGGGGCGGCTGAGTCGAGGCAGGGAGGATGGGTTTAGGCGATGCACAGGGTTAGAGGAGGCGGCTAGGTAGAAGATGAATATACGGTAATATATAAGGGTATATATACAGGGTAGAGTAGATATTAGGGTTAGGGTGATAACGGGTGTGGGTTAGGCGTAATGGGTAACGGGTATAGGGTAGTAAAGGGGATTTTTGGGGTAATGGTTTAATGGGTTTGAGTGTGAAGTGGGTATTGGGCTTTTGGGAAAATAAAATCACCAAAAAAATATACAATTAGGATTTTATAGAAATACTAATAATAAATATTAAAAACAATAACAATAACCATAATGATAATAGTATTAAAAATAACAGTAATAATAATAATATCGAGAACAATAATAATAATAAACATAAACATAATAATAATAATAGTATTAACCAAAATAACAATAATAATATCAATAATGACAAAAATAATAGGATTTAAATTACAATATAAATTCATTGGAAAAAGAGTTACAAATAAAATCATTGATTAAAAATAGACTTTAATAGAAGATCCAATAATACATTTTAACAAAAGAATTTGAAAGCGGAAAAATAATTTACAAAAGTTTGAAATACCAAAAATACACAGAAAATACGTATTTACGAAAACAGGGGTTATATTTGCGCTCAGCAAGTTTGGAAGGCAACTCTAGGATGGAGTTGGATGTTGAGCTTGTTTTTTGATCTCAACGAATTTATAGAGACAACTCTGAGATGAAATTGGATGTTTGAACTTGCTGTTTGCACCCAGCAAGTTTGCAGAGACAACTCTAAGACGGAGTTGGACATAGAGCTTGCTGTTTGCACCCAACAAGTTTGTAGAGGTGAATGTGGGTTGGGGTTAGAAGTTTGAACTAATTGTTTGCGCCTAGCAAGTTTGGAGGGGCAACTTTAGAACAGAGTTGACATCGAGCTCACTGTTTGTGTCTGACAAGTTTAGAGAGGCAACTTTAGGAAGAAATTGGCATTGAACTTGTTGTTTGCTCCCAGTAAGTTTGTAGAGACAACTCTAGGATGAAGTTAACGTTGAACTTGTTGTTTGCTCCCAACAAGTTTATAGAGGCAACTCTATGACGGAGTTGGAGGTTTGAACTTGCTGTCTATGCCCAGCAAGTTTGTAGAGCCAATTCTAGGATGGAGTTGGACGTTGAACTTTTTGTTTGCTCCCAACAAGTTTGTAGAGGCGACTATAAGACAGAGTTCTAGTTTCCTCCTCCTAACAAGTTTTTAGAGACAACTCTAAGATGGAATTGGACGTTTGAACCAAATGTTTGAACCCAGCAACTTTGTAGAGGAAACTCTGAGCTGGAGTTGGATGCCGACCCGATTGCATATAAAGAGTTGTTGGATGAACTCGAGCAAAGAGTGGGGTATGGAACTCATTGTATGGAGTTAACGAGTTGTTGAAGAGCTCGAGTAAAGAGCAAGACACTGAACTCGTTATATGGAGTTAACGAGTGATTGACGGAGCTCAAGCTCGAGCGGGGTATTGAACTCATTATATGGAGCTAACGAGTTGTTTATGAAGCTCAAGCAAAGAGCAAGGCATTGAACTTGTTGTACAGAGTTAACAAACTATTGTCGGAGCTCGACTGAAGAGCAGGACATTGAGCTCGTTGTGGAGTTAAAGAGTTGTTGACGGAGCTCGAGCGAAGAGCAGAGCATTGAACTCGTGGTACGAAGTTAACGAGTTGTTGACGGAGCTCGAGCTAAGAGCAGGGCATTGAACTCGTTGTATGGAGTGAAAGAATGTTGATGGAGCTCTAGCGAAGATAGGGGCACCGAACTTGTTGTATGATGCTAACGAGTTTTTGTTGGAGCTCGAACCGAGAGTGGAGCACTGAACTCGTTATGTGGAGTTAACAAGATGTTGATGGATCTCGAGCGAAGAGCAAGATACTTGACTTGTTGTATGGAGTTAACGAGTAATTGACGGAGCTTGAGCGAAGAGCAAGATATTGAACACGTTGTATGGAGTTAAGAAGTTGTTGATGGAGCACGAGCTCGAGCAAGGCATTGAACTCGTTGCATGGGGTTAACGACCTGTTGACGGAGCTCGAGCAAAAAATCAGGGCATTGAACTCTTTGTATGGAGTAAACGGGTTATTGACATAGCTCAAGCGGAGAGAAAGACATTGAACTCATTATATGGAGCTAAAGAGTTGTTGACGGGGCTTAAGCGGAGAGCAAGACACTGAAATTGTTGTTTGGAATTAATGAGTTGTTGACGGAGCAAGAGCAAATAACGAGGCACTAAACGTGTTATATGGAGTTAGTGAGTGATTAACGGAGTTCAAATGAAGAGCAAGGAATTGAACTCGTTGTATGGAGCTAACGAGTCATTGATGGAGGAACTCGGGTGGCGCACGGAGCGTCGAACTCATTTTGTGGACCGAGTGAGTTTTGGGTGTTATGAGTCTTCTCAATATTGAAGTGAATCCTTTGAGTTTGTTTTGTGTTGAAGTAATTCCATTTTTCTTTTTGATGACAAGTAGTCATGTACATTGAACAAGGTCTTCAGGATGTTGAGCATGCTTTCCTTCGCAACAAGCTGTGCTTGACGGAGTTGGGACTTTTCCGTTTGAAAGGTGCGTTATGTGAGACAGAGTTGGAGCTTGCCCGAGTGAAGGTGGCATTAATCCGGAAAGACTTGGAGGTTGCCCGCCTAAGGAAGGCTTTTCTTGGAAATTTATCATTAAGAGTTTAGGCGGCCCTGGGGAGCTGTTAGTTGCAGAAGACCTATGAAGAGGTTTGTGTCTCTTAGGTGGAACATCCCCTACCGTGTAGCTGGGAGGAAGATTTGCAAGACAGCTTGTTGTACAGCGTTTGCAAGACTTTTATAGCAATGGTTTAGCACAAAATGTAGACTCATTGTAGTTCTGTAGTTGTAACGAGACTTATTGTTTGTGAAATAAAAATCTTTTATATGCATGTGCCTTATCCTGTAATTTGTTGTCTTGGTTATTAGCTAGTCGTAGGAGCAGCTTTACAGAAGAGTTGGGCTCTAGACTTGTCATTTTGTACTTAGCTAGTTGTACGAGCAACTCTAGGAGGAAGTTAGACTCTGGACTTGCTGTATGGGTCCTCCAACGAATTGTGAAAGTTGCCTCGAGTGGCGAGTTGAGCTCCAAACTTGCTTGTTTGCAGGTTTGCTGGAGCTACGAAAATCCACGATTATGGACCTCTAATCTGTCTTTAAGGGGTTTTAAAAGTTTCAGGAATGGACCGAACGGTGAGTTGAGTTATGAAATAGCTTGTTCGTAGGATGCAGTTTGCTAAAGCAACACCGAGCCATGTGTATGGATTTCGAACTTGTTGTTTAGGGATTTAACAGGTTGCAGGAGCTGATCGATTGGCGACTTGAGCTCCGAACGTGCTTAATTACAGGTTGCTAGAGCAACTCCGAGCTATGGTATGGACTCCTAACTTTTTGTTGAAGTGTTTAATGAGTTGCAGGAGCAAGTCAAATGGTGAGTTGAGATCTCAATTTGCTTTATCGCAAGTTGCTAGAGCAACTCCGAGCCATGGGTATGAACTCTAGAATCATCTTATAAGGAGCTTCTAATAAGCTTTTAGTGCCATTTTTAGGAGTAAGCTTGATATTTTAACCCATTTTATGCATCCGTAGAGTTGTATGGTAATTTTGTAAAAATAAATACTAAATTTTATTGAAAAATAAAAGTAAGATGCTGCTCTAGTTGCTGACCTTTATTATATGCAGTGATCCGTAGGGAAAGCGATCTTTATTAGAAAATATTGAAAATGTATAGAGAATGGGGGTGTTAAGCACCCTTGTTGAAGTTTAAGAGGTGTTCCACATTCCAAGTCCCTTCTGATATCTCCTTGCCCCACCAAGTCATCAAGTTGATGAGACGCTATTTGAACAACTTGGTAGACCTTGCTTAGACTTTTCTGTATTGGAGCGAGCATCCCCTTGTTTTGCAGAGAAAATGAGAGATCTTCTAGTTCATCAAAGTGTTTAGGCAGGACTACGTTGAATGAGTAGAGTTGCTCCGAGCGAGTGATTCAAGTCTATTACTGTATTCTGACTAACGAATTTGGACCTGATGGGAGATGGTTTGACAAGTTTGGAAGTTCTCAATAGGATTTTCTAGGACAGTAGCTTCAAACTTATTTACGGGCTTGGAGTTACTATGACTGCTTACTGGTGGTAGTTCTATGGCGTCAAGGGAGAAGACCGAGTCCCCCCATTGTGGCGGTGTAACATGTTTGTGCTGCCTGTTGGCTTCCTACAACTTTTCATACACCTGCTATTGTTGGGAACATCATTTTCATGTGGTAGGAGGAAGTAATTGCATGAAAGGATGCCAGGCTCGGACGGCCAAATATTACGACGTATGCGGCTTTGATGTCGACTACCATTAAGTCCAACACTTCCGTTAGAGTGGCTAGAGCCTTTCATGCCGTCATATCGAGTGTGACGATTCCTTCTATTTGAAGGGGACGCTGGAGAATCCGTGGAGTGTATAACCAGCTGCTTGAGTCGGTATAGGGAAAGCTTGGGTCCGTTGAATGTGTTCATGAAAAGGATGTTTATCGAGCTACCATTGTCAACCAAGATGTGGCGTACCTCATGATTCTTCATGTAAAGGCTTATAACCAATGCATCACAATGAACTGTTCGGACACCCTCCTTGTCTGAGAAAGATACTGAAATCCCTATGCTTTTGGTAGGGGCTATGCATTGAGTTTATCCCTCGGACGAAGGCTTTGCCAGAGTAGTTAAACTCTCCCCCCATTGGTCCTCCGTGGATGGAGTGGAAGACTACCATGCGCTCTAAGTCTTGGGATTCAGAGGGATTCTCTCGACACTTATTAGTCTCCCGAGCTGGAGGAGTTTCGACATTGTTTCGTTGGAAAAACTGGGAGAGGTAGTCCCGGCGAATCAGACATTCAACTTCTTCTTTGAGGGTTAGGCAGTTGTCAGTGGTGTGTCCTTGATTCTTGTGAAATGCGCGGCACTTGTTCCTATCTCTTCTCTTGCAAGCTGTGATCATCTTGGGAGGAGGACAGACTATTTCGTTCTTTTCAACTGCCTTGGGGATGACTGATACACTTGCGTTAAGGGGAGTAAACTTGTCAAAGTGTGGTGCTGGAGGAGGACAGCGCTGAATTGCGCGGTCTTTCTGAAACTTCCTGGGTCATTCATTGCTTGTATTCTTCCATTTGTTTCCGGAAGGTGGATCATTCTGGCCTTGAGAATAAAAAACTTCCTCGGCTCTAATACAATTATCACTCCTTTCCAGGAGCTCTGTGAAGTCTTTAGGAGGCTTCTTTGCGAGTGCCTTCAGGTCTTTGTGAGCTACATTGTGGCGGAAAGTGGCAACCGCCACCGATGAGTCTAGGGAAGAGATGAACTTTGCATCGGCTGTGAAGTGCTTGACAAAGTCTTTCAGTTGTTCTCCATCTATTTTCTTTAATTCAAACAGGGAAGCAATTATTTTTTTAGCCTTGCGGCTAGTAAAAAAGTGCACTATGAAGAGCTCATCGAATTAGTCGAAGGAGAATATTGACTCTGAAGTAAGGCGAAAGTACCATTCCCTTGCTGATCCTATCAAAGTTGCGAGAAATGTTCGGCACATGAGTGCATCGATGGCGTTATAGACCATCCTGAGAGTTCTAAAACTCTTAATCTGGTCAGCCAGGTCAGATTCACCATCGTATGATTCAAACTGAGGAGCTTTGAAGTTCTTTGGAATGGGTGCATTGAGGATGGATTTGCTGAAAGGAGGTCGACTGGGGCGGTAAGCCCTGCTGGAGCGGTTCCCTTCATGCTTTATATGTTCCAGGCAATCCCCTACTTCTTGAATGCGGTGAAGGACTTGATCGTCCTTCTCCTTGGATCTAGTTAAGTCATAGATTTTTCTTCTTTTGAAGGGTAGAGTGGCAGCTAGGGCTGCAAACGAGCCGAGTCGAGTCGAGTATCTTGAGGCTCGAGCTCGGCTCGTTAAGCAATTGAGCTCAGTTTCGAGCTCGAGCTCGTTTCGAGCTGAGCTTTGACCGAGCTTTGACCAAGTTCGAGCTGAGTAGCTCACGAGCTTAGCCTAATAATCACAAAAAGCCCAAGCTCGAGCTCGGCTCGTTAAGCTATCGAGCTTGATTTCGAGCTCGAGCTCGTCTCGAGCCGAGCTTTGATCGAGCTTTGACCGAGCTCGAGCCAAGTAGCTCACGAGTAGCTCAGATCGTTTGCAGCCCTAGTGGCAGCTCCAAGAGTGTTGACCATGATCATAAGTACCTCGGATGGCTCGGAGGATGTCATATTTGAAGTTTTCCAATTCTGCCCTAGTGACTGGGGCCTCCTGCTCTTTGTTCCTCTTAAGATTCTTTCGATTCTTACGAGTCAGGCTTCTTTCTACAATGTGTCCTTTGTGAGAGAAGGAGCATCTTGATCTCTGCCTTCTGGGAGAGTTTCTTCTCTAGTTCTCCTGATGTTCTTAGCGAGAGGCCTTGCCCCATGTATGCCTCTCATCCAAATGGGTCCATAGGTCAGTCCCCTGTTGTTTAGCATTGATGACTTGACAGAGATCTCTTGACCCCTGGGGAATTAACAAGGGCATGTAGTGTCTTGCGACAGAGTGGACTGAGACATGGTTGTATAGATGGTGATATTCATGGCGCGGTTCATGAAAACTTTGTCGGGAGCCCCCAACGCATCTCCGTTGAGAGGAGCTTGATTAGGCTGTTGGGGCTGATCTGGTTGATAAGGAGGAATAGGGTCCTCCAAAAAGGAGCTTATTGACCAAGAGGGTTGGCTATATGGCTTGATGTCGCTACTTTCCCTCTTAACTTCGGTGGCATGATGTGAAGACTCGGTGTTTCTCACGGAAAGTTCTGATCTGTGATGTAGATCTGTGTAGTTTTTCACAGATGGCGTCAATCTGTTGCTGCTAATTTTGGTGTGAGAGAAAATAGATAGTGAGTTTATATTTTGAAGGAAACTACTAAAGATCTAACATTTGATCGTCGTCGTAAAAAGTAGTTAGAGCTCCTGAGATTAGATCTGGATCGTTGAACGAGCACTTAATCTGAATCCGACGATTGCTGATACAGCTGATGGACCTGCAAAAAGCCTGAAACACCGGAGTTGGTCCTGGCGACAGATCCTCCGATGCTAAAGTTAGAATTAGGGAGAGGAAGTGAGTTTAAGAGAAATTTCTATTTACCTTTTGAATGAGGAGGAGGGGTATTTATAGGCCTGAGAAACAGTTAGGAAATTGATATAAATCTGTTATCTCGTGTTGGTTCTCCCCCTTAAGTGATAGAATTGGTTACTCTTTTGATGGGGACAAGAGATTTGACTTAGAACCCTCATGGGCTAAGTGTCTCTTGGTGGATCCCAACGCTTTAATAAACTTGAAAGCGGCTCATGTTTTGTTAATGAGCATGAAAAAGGGCCGGACCAATTAAAGAGGTCCGTTACTGTTAATCTGCCTGTTGAATCTTTAAGATCTGTGATGGAATCGTACGGCCCTGATTTACTGCGATTTTTACTGTTATCATATCCAAAGATGTATATACCATATTCCAATGACGGAAAATAGTTGAGCTTACCTGGTTTTGAGGAATATATGAACTCTTCAGGTACATAATGAGATAGATGTTTTCATCTGAAACTATATGCAATATATATTTAATTATTGATCTCCTAAACCAAAATTCCAAGAGGTTAAATTTAGGTATATCACCCCTTCTATATAAGCAGGTGATATATATCCTATTGAAAACTGATTTGGGAAAATAATTTTTATTCTTATTCTTTATTCTTTACTACATACATCTATATATAAGGATTACATTCTTGGAGGAGAAAAAAGGAGATTGAGAGAAGATTGAGTGGTGAGAGATTTGTGAAATCTGTTTCCTATAGATTAGAAAACAGAATATACATATTAGTACTTACTACATTTCAACACTCTCCCTCAAGTTGGTGCATAGATATTGATCATGCCCAACTTGTCAACAAATTTCAAGAAGAGCCGACTCGAAACTGCCTTAGTCAGGATATCTGCGAGCTGATCTTCTGACTTCACTTTAGATATCTCAATGACTTTCTCATCCAATTTCTCATTGATGAAGAATCTATTCACCTCTACATATTTCGGCCTATCATGTTAAACTGAATTGGCAAAAATATCACATGCTGCTTGACTGTAACAATACACCTTCATAGGTTCATTCGGACCACAGCCTAAGTCCTGCAACAAGAGTTTCATCCATAAAGCTTCCGCTATACATAGAGCTACTCCGCAATACTCAGCCTCTGCACTAGAGCGTGCAACAACATTTTACTTCTTACTTCTCCATGTAACTAGATTTCCTCCAACAAATGTGAAATATCCTGAAGTGGAGCGCCTATCAATTATAGATCCTGCCCAATCAACATCAGTATATGCCTCAACCTTCAAGTGACCATGTTTCGTAAATAGGACCCCCTTTCCCGGAGCAGACTTAATATATCTCAGAATTCTCATCACTGTATCCATGTGGTGTTCCTGAGGTGCATTCATAAACTGACTTACCACACTTCAAGCATATAATAAATCTGGCCATGTATGCACAAGATACATCAGTCGTCCAACCAATCTCTGATATCTTTTCTTATCACAAGGCACATGATCAGATTCGTTGCAAAGTTTTAGTCCTTCTTCTAATGGTGTACCAACCGGCTGACAAGCAGACATTCCAGTTTCCTTCAATAAATCGATAGCATACTTTCTTTGAGACAGAAATATACCATTTCTTGAGCGAGAAACTTAAATACCAGGAAAATATCTCAAAGAGTCAAGATCCTTCATTTCGAACTCTTGTGACAAGTAGCTCTTCAATGCCATTCTCTCTTCAGGATTATTTTCAGTTACTATCATGTCATCCACATATATAATGAGAGCAGTAATCTTATCTTCTTTCCTTTTTAGGAATAGGATATGATCTGAATTACTCTGACAATATCCAAATTTCCTCACTGATTTTTGTAAACCTCCCAAACCAAACTCTTGGCGATTGTTTGAGACCATATAGCGCCTTCTTCAACTGACACACTTTATTACTGTGTTGGAGTGGTCTATTTGATCCCGGCGGTAAATCCATATAAACCTCTTATGTCAATTCCCCATGCAGAAATACATTCTTCACATCAAATTGCTCCAACGACCAGTCAAGATTTGTAGCAAGTGACAGTAGAACTCGAACAGTGTTGAACTTTGCCACATGTGAAAATGTTTTGTCCTAATCAATTTCATAAGTTTGAGTGTACCCTTTGGCAACCAGCCTTGCCTTGTACCGCTCTATCGAACCATCCGACTTATATTTTACTGTATAAATCCATCTGCATCCTACCGGCTTCTTCCCTGCTGGCAGTTCGACTATCTCCCAAGTCACATTCTTCTTCAAGGTCATTTCCTCATCCATGGCTGCTTTCCACCTTGGATCGGCTAAGGCTTCTTGCACACTGTTAGGAATAGATACAACAGATAATTGATTCACAAATGACTTATTTGATTCAGACAATCGGTGAGTGGACACATAATGACTCATGGGATACTTGACTTTACTAGTGTAATTAGGCTCATAAATGAGTTTTGGGATACTTCTAGTAGTACGGTTTGGGAGTTCTCTTCTTGGAGCTTCGGACAGCGATGACAATTGGTTTTGGGGTTCTGCTGGGGGTAGAGATAGATCTGATGGTACTGGTGGTGGAGATGGTTCAGATGGTGCTGGTGGTGGAGATGGTTCAGATGGTGCTGGCGGTAGAGATGGTTTATCTTCATGGAGGTTCGGCACTGACTGCAATTCTTCGTGAAAATTTTCTTCCTCAACCAAGTTTTCATTCGAGTGATCGACACTACTTATATCCTGATTTTCTCCCCTTATATCTGATGTTCAGTCTGAATAGTAACCACTTCATCATAGGCAAAAGTTTGAACTTCACTTCGGTACTCCCCCTAAAGTTCAACCTCAGAGGAAAAATACATCTCATCTTCATGGAACACAATATCCATAGTCACAAATATCTTTTGAGTTGGTGGGTGATAGCACTGATACCCTTTCTTACTCTGTGCATATCCCACAAAAACATAGCGGACAGCTCGAGGAGTTAACTTATTGCGTTCATGTTGATGAAGATGAACAAATGCAACACACCCAAACACACGAGGTGGTAAGTTGACAACTTTTGGTGCATTCACAGCTTCAGTTAATGCTTGAAATGGTGTGAGGAAGTTTAGGATATTAGAGGGAACTCGGTTGATTAAGTATGCAGCAGAAGCAAGGGCTTCTCCCCAATAAATCAGTGGCATATTTCTATGAATAAGAGAAGCACGGACCACTTCGAGTAAGTGTCTATTTTTTCTTTTCTGCAATCCTATTCTGTTAAGGTGTATATGAGCATGTAGTCTGGTGATCAATTCCGTGTTCCACCAAATATTGTTGCAGATTCGAACTCAAATACTCTCCGCCATTATCACTCCTAAGAACTTAAATTTGTGATTTATACTGAACCATAACATGCTTGTGAAATTTCTGAAATAAGCCACTAACATCACTTTTCGACTTCATCACACAAATCCAAGTCATACGGGTACAGTCATCAATAAAGGTCATAAACTATTTGGCTCCTCCAAATGTAGTGGTTTTGGATGGACCCCAAACATCATAATGAATAATCATAAATGGAAGGGAGCTTCTACTTGGACTTGGAGAAAAAGAGATACGGTGACCTTTTGTGAGTTCACACACATCACACCGAAAGGCAGATATATCCAACTTCAAAATAAACTTGGAAATAATTACTTTAAATAACCAAAAGAAGTATACCCTAGACGTCGATGCCAGAGCCATATATCTTATTTCTTCTTCTCATCTTCGGATCCTTCCACACTTAGAGCTTGAGTCAACTTGCTTGAACTTTCAAATTCTAAATTCAGGTAATAGAGCTTCCCCTGTCTAACCCCATAACCAATCGTCTTCCGAGTCCGAATATCCTTAAACACACAATGTGAAGGCCAAAAGACTACAATATAATGTAAGGCAGTAGTTATTTGAGCAACAGATAATAAGTTAAAATTAAGGAAGGCACAACTAGGGCAGTATCTAAGGTTAGGTTGTTTGTGAGATGTATGGTACCCTCGACAGTAACATTGGCAGGATCACCATTGGTAGTGGACACAGTTAATTTGGTGGATGGTTGAAAATTTTGAACTTGTCTAGAATCAAAAGTCATATGGTCGATAGCACCCAAATCAATTATCCATGCATTATTCATAACAGAAGCAGAAATATTAAATACCTTACCATCATTACCTGCAGTTGTAACTAATGTAGAGGCGAGTCCAATACTCTTCTCAGCTCTATCAGTTTGTCTCATGGTAGCAGCACAAGAAAAACAACGGATCTGATCTTCAGCAACCAATAGCAAACGATACAACTTGGCCACGAACGGCAACTAGCAAATCAAATAGCACCCTCCGATAGAATAGCTCCTTTTAGATCCGATCTGGATCAAATCCAAGAGCCCGAACACCAAACAACAACAGCAACTGAATGAAACAGCAGCAACAGAGGATCCGTCGATGAGGGCAGGGATCTAGAGTCGTCGATGAGGGCAGAGATCTAGAGTCGTCGAGGTGTTGGAGTCGATGAGGGTATTGTTGGGTTTCAGTGGCGGAAGAAGGAAAAGCAAGCGACGGCGACGAGTGTTCGAGTCGTCGATGTGTGGAAGATGGGTATTGTAGGGTTTCGGTGGCGGAAGAGGGCAAAGCAGGTGACAGCAACGAGTGTTGGAGTCGTTGATGTGTGGCTTCGGGGTCGACGAGGTGTTTTGGTGATCGGAGACGAAGATCAGTGATGATCGGTGATGAACATTGGTGACGAGATCGGTGACGAAGATCGGTGACGAGATCAGCAACGGGATCTTTGGACGGGATCAGATCAAGATGGAGATTGATCACCTCCCTCTTCTTCTTCAGTTAGCCTAGATCTGGTTAGGCTCTGATACCATATTGAAAACTGATTTGGGAAAAATAATTTTTATTTTTATTCTTTATTCTTTACTGTATATATCTATATATAAGGATTACATTGTTGGAGGAGAAGAAAGGAAATTGAGAGAAGATTGAGTGGTGAGAGATTTGGAAAATCTGTTTCCTATAAATTAGGAAACAGAATATACATATTAATACTTACTACATTTCAATATATCCGATAAAAAGTGCATCTGATATTGCAGTTGTATATTTAACGATGATCTAGTAAAATCGAAATTATGATACATAACACGAGGTATAGTACTAACAAGCAATAGTCTGGTTTTGCAAAACCAGACATATTTTCTTCATATACAATGTGCATTTTCTACGCGAAAACACACCACAAAGATTTTGAGATCTATAGGTAAGTCCCAACTCACATTAACTCAACTTACAGCGATTTGGTTGCTTATAAGAAGCGCTGGAAAAGAAAAGAGGATATATATGAATGATTTACAATGGATTCCCGCTTCTTAAAGCTATTTTGGATAATGAACAATTTCCCCAACTTAGCTATTTTGGAATCGTGAACAATTTCCAACCTTAATTAGATAACACGGCTCATGGAAAACAATGGAGAATACTTCCTCAATAATCAAGCATCTCTATCCCCTCTTCAATGCAAAATATCAAATGTAATACAGTAGTATTATATATAAACTTATGATCCACAAAGTCGCTCGAAAGCACTAAGATACGCTTCAGGAGAATTATGTACACAATCCAGTGCCGTAAAAATGAATCAGACCGCAGTTGGTGACATTGGTCAGCCAGGTTCTGATCCATAAATTGGCTTTGTTTTTTTTGCAAATAGGAGGACATATTGAAAAAATGCACCGAAGCCGGTTTAAATTAACTTATTCATATTAATAAATTTTGATTTGTGTGGCAAATATATTTTAAGAAATAAATTTGTGGCAGTAACATTTGAACCTAATCGAAGTATGTCTCCATTTCTTTCGAACCCGGTTCAACTTAAGTAAACCCAAATTGACACTTGATAATCAGACACACCAATTGACTATCAGTTAAGATAAAGAAGAGTTATCATTATGAACTCTTGTTAGGAAAAAATGAGAGAGAAGAAACACAACTGTATACAAGCAGACAAATTACTTTGAACTAGCCAGCCCTATGATATAGCAACTGTACGGAACCTCACAAAATACATGATTGCCAACAAGAAATCACTCTGAAATCATGAGACAAAAAGATCAAGAAAAATATCCTTCATATAAAATCCATGCAGATAAAAACACTTCGTTCTGCTCAAAATATTCCATGACACCAGACCAAGATCTAAATGACTACATCAATACTATTGAAAAAAAATCATTAATTTCAACCTGCCAATTAAAACGGTTTTCTAATAATAGTAATTAAAAAAGAAGAAGGAAGAGTGTAGAATTTGTTATACAAGTGAAAGCTAGGGATTTGATTTACCTTTAAATCTTGCTTCGTCTAAAAGCCATTTATTGCCAATGCAGCATCATCAAGATTCTCAATTGTCACAACTATATCATAGATGTGTAACAAATTGATCGATAAAATCCAGCCCATGTGAATCTTGCTGATGCTACACTTGCAAACAATGACTGGTTGCTTACTTTTCAGCACATAGAATCCTAACCCTAACCCTAACCCTCTCAATCATGAAGAAAGGTGATCAATTGGACATAAGGTTTAAGGCAAGAAAAAATCCACACTTTGAAAAATCAATTTCCATAGAATGAATGGGGGGCAAACAAGTTGAAGGGTTTTCAAGAAATAGAGGTGCAAATTTAAAGAGCTACAAATTAAAACATAAATATACTATTGATCGAGTTGTGAAGGGAATAAGAGAGATGGCTGGAGAGTTGAAGCTTGGAAAGGTGAGGGGTATAAATATTGGCTTTGGAGACTTGAAGCAATTATGAGTTTGGTGAAATGGTTGGTGTGGCTGTGCATATGAGAGAGAGAGAGAGAGAGAGAGAGCAAAGATCAAAAGCTCAGAAGTTCAGTGTTGATGGAGGTTGTCAATTCATACAAAGCTTGTAGAGAAAGCAAACAGATCTTGGCAAAGCTAAGAGCTTCAAACAATGTAAGTTGATGTGCATACTCCCACTTTCCATTTTTGCCTCCATCCTAGTTTGGGAGCTAGGGTTAGGGTTTACCATTTTGGGGAAGATTAGTGCAACTCTTCTCTATCTATGCACTTTAACATCTCTTTGATGTTTCTTTTGAGGACCATGCACATCTATAGCAAGTGGTCTAGGTCAGGGAAATTAAAAGTCATGATTCTTTTGGGACACCTTGGATTGTGATGTATAACTGTTGCTATTGTTTGCATGGTACATACTCTCACTCTTTTACACAATCATAAATGATAACAAGAGAATATCAAGGCTTGTCTTTTACATAGGGGATCACTGATTTTGGTTTTTAACCTCTATGCGTTATGGGACCCGAATGCCTTGACAATTGTGCATTTGCGATCTTAGTCAACTTAATACATCAATGGTTCATTTAACTTGTGAAAAACAATGAGTTGATGGATGTATTGACAACATGAAGAGTAATGTTTTTTTTTGGCTTAATTTGCTTGTAGGAGTAACGTGATCTTGCCCTCTAGTTTTTGATCCAGTGGTCATATTAGGGCCCTTCTGTATCATCTACTCTTGGAGAGTCAGTTTTTCATCATTCTTTTATGTTAAAGAAAAATCACAATCTATATTGGTATCTTCTTGGCAGAATCTCAAATTCAAAGAAAGCAATTTGGTCCATGAAATTTAAACTAAAAAAAAATCTACATGAACTTGCAGAAATTTTAATTGCAGAAATTTTAAATGGTTCATAAATCAGCCTGGGCGGTGAATATGGTGGCTCTGCAGAAATTAAAAACGTAAAGTAATTATGTATAATGATTCCGTAAAGTAAGAGTAGAGTTAGAGAAATCAAACAGATCGAGCAATAAGGTAAGACACAAAGGTATAAGTGGTTCGGCTCCAAGTCTACTCTGCTATCCGTTACTTGCTACAATTCTATGCCGCAAGCGTTCTACTATACTTCAACCTCATACAGTGAGTCCTCGGTATTCTGGTCGAGATTCTTATTACACTCAACAAGACTTCTATTAATTTATAAGCCCTGAAGACCGCCTCTATTCGAAGTGAAAAGAAATTAAAAAATAAGATCAACGTCTTGACTAAGAAAACGATAAATGCACACTTTTCTCGTGATCTTTGACCAAGTAATAAGTTCTGAAGTTTATGAGTCAAAAGATATAATTAATACTCAGTAAATTTACCTCTATTTATAGAGTTATTAAATTATTTTACTTCACAAAAGTGAAAAGACATTCAAAAAATATCTTGGTGTAGGTAGCAGTTGACTGCGCATTTGGGCGGTCGAATGTCATTTTCCCCCGACCAAAGTTGAGGGGAATTGATAGTCGACTTCACCAATTTCCACTAAGGTAGCTGTCGACTATAAATGGTGCGGTTGACCATACCTGTCCCGAATCAATTTTTTTGGTGAATCCACTTTATATTATTCCCATAACTTGATCATTTGCTAACGATTATTTTACATATATATTTTTCACAAATAAACCGTAAATAATCTTTAATGCACTAGATGCTTGAGGATTAATCACATGTTTCTTCTTGATGGAAACTTTCCTGATATTTGCAATTCTTTTTTATACTTTTCCGATAATTGCGATCTCTCATATTTGCATGATTCTTTTCGTTTTGTTTTGATTCTGAAGATCTTGAGGTTTATTTGAATTTCATTATATATTCTCCAGTAAAAATCTCAGATGAAAATATTAGATGCATGTATATATTTTGTACATACCAAACTTAAGGTCAACAATCTCTCCATTTTGGTGCGGACAAAACACACTAAGAATTTAAGATAAAACTTCCCCTTAATTCATGAGTACATCATAAGAGCATATTTGTAACCCCCGTTCTCGATTGTACGAATTTTATTTTTTTCTTTTTCTCTTCCGTATTCTTGTATTTCAATTTTCTATAAATCTTTCTATTCTTTATAAACCCAATTGCATTCACTTAGACATTCGATTATTTTGTTAGAACCCAGAATTGTAGTCCACCCTATTATGTTTTTTTAGTGTTGGGTTATTTAATTAATGTTTACTACATTGATTATTTAATTCATGTAAAGCCCACTTAATTAAACCAAGGCCCAAATCCAAGCCCAAAGTCAACCCAAAACCCACCAAAGTATTTGCTGCCTATATTAACTCCAATCACCCTATTAATTAAACCATAAACTAATCTACTCCCCTCCTTCTTCAGCCGCCCTATTCATCTTCTCCTTCCTTCATTTTACCCGATCACCCCAAACCCTTCATCTCGAGCTCCTTCTACCCACAACCGACTGCCATCGCCACTCCTCCTCCATCCAGAGCATCTCTAGTGCCTCCACAGCCTCGTCATCACCTTCCACTATCTACACCATCCTTATCCCCCAACCTCACCTCCCCACCGGCCTTGCTGCCTTGATCGTCCGAACAGCACCTCCCGAAGCTCCACCTCGCCGGAGACCATCCTTGCTGCCCCGAGACACCAACAGCAAAACCCTCGCCCTCTAGCATGCACATGACCAACCAGCAACATCACCACCCTCTCCCATGCTGCCATTTCCTTTTGGTGCTATCCTCTTGTTGTTTGTGATGTTTTCCTTGTCGACATCGCTGCCTTGTTGCTGCTCTGTTGTTTTTCTTGCCACTGTTCTTGTGGTGTTGACGTTGTTGGCGTCGCTTTTGCTCGTTGTTGCTGCCATTGTGCTCTCGCTGACCTCTTGCTGCCATTGCTCGATGTTTTGCTACAGTCATCTTGCCGTTATTACCGTGGTACTTCTCTTCTCCTCGTTGATCATTTGCATTCATAATCTTCGTGTAAAAGGCAAGTATTTCTTGAACTCCTTTTATTAGTCTAGTTCAAGTATTTCTTTGAACTCTGGCAAGTAGTTCTTATCATTTATATCATTGAATTATCTTATTGATTCTTCGTTGAGTTCATACTCGACTTCTACCCTTGATTCATCAGCACATCTGACTCATAACTTCCTTATCAAGCCATGTTATTGATTGAAGTCTAGAACCGTTAATTTATCATGTTATCAAATATTCAAATTTCGGTCCTGTTATCTCTCCTGATTTGCTACTAGAATTTGAACCAGTTACCATTAATATAATTCAGAATTTTATATATGATAGTCATAGCCCTCTGTGTCTAGAATGCAGAAAACCTGACGAATCTAAAAATCTGACTTGTAGATTGTAAGATATCCTTATTTTAGTACTATAACGTTTTTAATTCCATGTTACTTTTTAGAAGTACATCGTCATGATTAACTAATTAAAATAATATGTTATCAATTGAATTAAAACCTGAGATTAATCAGAATGTTACTGAGCAATGTTAGGAACAAGATTATGGATTTTGTAAGAATTGTTATTAAGTTTTCAGTTGAATTATATGTACAAGAACTTGACCCTGAATTGTTGCCGGAACACTAGACCCGAAAGAACTGACTTGTAGGCATAAGTACTTTCTTTAGAATGCATCGTGTGAAAATGCATTGGAAGCGGTAGGGAGTCTATTATCTGGAATCCCTGACGGAATTTGATTTGCTTTTCCGTAGTAGCAGGATAGTTAGTTTTTGTACAGCAACATATTGTTGTCCAAAATTATAACTTCATGTTTTTCATCGTAGAGATGTTTAATTTTGCATATAATGAATTGAATTGTATATCAAGCAATGAACAACCCTTAACACCTTCTTGATATCATCTTAATAATACAGTTCTCATTGATTATACTGAATGCATGTTCACAATTGATCACAGTAAATAAATAACAAACTAGGGTAATAAATGGTACGACTTAGTAGTGAACAATATAGGGGACTGTACTCGGAAGGGAGCTCGTGGTTTCCATACCATTACTGAATAACTAAATGAATGAATAACTGAATAATTGAATCCTGAATACTGTTTCATGTTTACATGTTTTGCTGAGTACATGATTCTCTAGAATTCACCACTAGAGTCAAAACGTTCTCTTGATTGATATGCATCCGAACCTAGGGTATAGGACGCAGAATTGCGTGCATTAAATAGGTTAATAAAAGAACTGATAGACATAAGGTGAACACTGAACATTGACACCGATAACTGATTCCTGATTACTGATTACTGAATTAATGATTACCGACTTCTGTTTACCGACCATGACATTATTGATTACCGACTATTGTATTATTGACTATTACATCATTGACCATTGACTATTGTTTATTAAAACTTGGTTAGCGGTTGAATATATTTTGAAAACCTGTTTTCCCGTCTACATATTTTCCCCGTGTATAAGTTTACAGTTGTTACTTGTATCGTTCCAGTTCTTTGTTTCCTTTTTCCTTGTTATATCATGCTTTATTGTTTCACTGCTTGTTACTACTTGCTTTCCAAATATTGCTCTAACGGATACCCCCCTTCTTTTTTAGTTAATATCTATACAAGTACAGATGATGTGATACTGAAGGAACTTGGTGAAGAGACTTTTTAGACGGCCGTGATGGATTTGCTAGTGCTAAGGCTGCAAACGAATCGAATTATTCGCGAGCTATTCGGCTCGAGCTCGGTCAAAGCTCGGCTAGAACCGAGCTCGAGCTCAAAACTAAGCTCGTTTCCTTAACGAGCCGAGCTCGAGCTTGGTTTTTTTTTAATTTTAGGCTAAGCTCGTGAGCTATTCGGCTCGAATACGGTCAAAGCTCGGTTCGAACCGAGCTCGAGCCGAGCTCGAGCTCAAAACTGTGCTCATTTCCTTAAGGCTAAGAAGGTGCTGGCTTTGCTACGAATAGTTCCGATTCATCATAAGAGTACGGATACTCAACTAGGGCTATCGAAAAGCCGTATCTAAGGGTTGGAACGTAAGTGAGCCGAGCTCGAGCCTGAAGATATTCTGCTCGGCTGGGCTTGATTGCAGCCCTAGATAGTGCTACTCTCTACTTTTATTTTACTACTTTATCGTAGAGAACTGTTTACTGCATTGCATATTCTCGAATATTGTGTAAGTTCTTGTATTTCAGGTATTAGTTATTGATTCTATTATTGTTCATGTGATTATTATTATTATATGTGTTGTCGAGCATAATGGTATTGTACATCTTATGGATGATATAAGTTGGTATACTTATATCATTCGTTGGGCCTTAGCTACGTGCTTTTACTTCCATATTTTGGAAAGCGGGCGTGACAATATAAGTGTGTGAATGACATGATGCATCCTAAATGAGGGAAAAACTTGCACACAAACATGCACACACAATCTATGCATGCATAACAACATTTTATATATCATATGGATTACACGACATTTCATTACAATCAAAAGATCTTATACATGATAGAACATTAGCACGATTGAGACACACAAAAACTTCAAGATCATAAAATCAAAGAAAACAAGTTCTTATTCTTCAAGCCTCCAAATAATTATCCTTTTTTGAACACAACAAAAGTGAGATACCCCGCATCGTCATCATCCTCATATTCATTGCCAACATTCCCCTCTAACCCATCCAAATCTCTCAAATTTTTTTTACTATCTCCTCTTCAATATTTGTTGGGTTCAAGCAAAGTGTTCTCGGATTTTCTACTATGGACTCCGGACATAGGTGCTCCACTCAATATTCTTCTTCTTCTTCTACCGTACCTAAATCCTCAAACTCTAAGGTAAGAAACTAGCATGTCGTAGGGAGAAAGAAATAAAAATTAGAATTTGCAACTTGAGTTATACTGCGTCAAGGGACATCCAACCATTAAACTCTCTGACTATAGAAAGAATCATTACAGTCGATTTTCAATTTGTGAATTTTACAGTAGACTGTGTTTTAGGACAGTCGCCCGCTCAAGCTCTCTGACTTGAAAATGCACACATTACAGTCGATTGTCTAATTTTTGCAGTCGACTGTCACTTTCTCAACTAAGTTGTGAATTTGACAGTCAATTGTCATGTTAAAAGTTGACTGCAACTATGTTTATTTGGATGGAACACCATAAAAATAAAGAAAATTAACAATAAATCATGCAGAAATATTAAACTCACCTTGTAAATCATTTTTCAACTAAAGTTTTTTTTTAAAGATACCAGCTAATTGCAAATCATTCAAAACATAATCAAGAACAGTATAACCTTTAATGAAATAATTCTTAATGAAATGATAATAAATTTCTATATTTTTTTTGAAACTATGTTGATCAGAGTCCTTAGTCATGTGAATAGTGCTAGTATTATCAAACATATTTGGAATATGAACAAGAAAACCATATAGTCATCCAATGTGTGTCTCTATCTCCTCTTCATTCCAAACTTCTTAACCAATTCTCTCGCGAATTTAGATTAATATAAGAGGATTCCTTTTTTACTTTGTTGTACTTGAAGACCAAGGAAATAGTTCAATTGAGCCATCATGCCCATCTCAAATTTAACCTGCATTTGCTTTGAAAACTTCTTGAACATATTTTCATTACTATCCAAGAATAATACTGTCAACAATCATATTGAATTTAAACAATCAAAATTTAAACAATCAAGATATCTTTAAGAAATTATTTGAAATAAGTAGTCTACTTTCCCTTTTGAGAAACCTATGTAAGTGAGTAACAAGATCAAACGTTCATGCCAAGCTCGAGGTAATTGCTTCAAATCGTATAATGTTTTATCAAGAAGGACCTATATAATTTAGTATGTATCAATATTCAAATCACATATATAATATTTAATATATAAATGATCATAACAACAATTAAAACCATTCTCATTTTATTGTTCCAAGCTCCCCTCCTTTTTTTCTTACATTAATAAGGGGCATAAAAATAAATTAATAATTAGTTGATAAAAACCAGCCTTTTGCACATTCTGTAGAAAAATAGTCATATATTTTGTAAAGAGCTCTAAATAAAATGAAACCAGGTTTATTTAAAAGACATTTTCGAGCTCTTACAAAATGAAACCTTATTTGACTAATTTAGTAAGGAAATGAGAGAGATAACAATTACACAGAATCATCCTATCAATAAATCCGAAAATTGCATATTTTAATCAAATCAAAATTAGATGTTAAGAATCTCTGATATAATTTGATCCCAATTAAATTCTGAAAAGTAGTTGTCAAATATAGATAAGTTTGGTGATTGTAATCATCTATTTAGAGGAAGTATAGTACAAAAATATGATTGTAATCATCTATTTGTTTGAATGCAAATCTAGTTTTGATATATTTGAAAATCCATAAGAAATTCAAAACTGATTTCAAATAATGCAAAACTCCATAAGAGATCAAAATAAGAATAGATGAAAAGTAAAGGGCACTAAATCAAGTGGCTTGCAAAAATAGCAATTTGAAATAAAAATATGAATCCAAATTTAAGAATGATTTTCAAAAGACATGGTAAAATAAAATAGAATATAAAACACATAAACATATGTGGATATAATTTTCCCTAATACGCAAAACGATACAACATAACTATGAGAAAGATGAATTAATACAAAATAATGTATTATGGTCTAAAATTTTTACCCTAACTATTGTTACCCAATAATCACTTCTTAATAAGGTTGCAAGCAATATGCCATTTATCATTGAGAATCACTATTAATATGTCATCTTTTTTCAAAAATCAATTGTTGTAGCACATCTATCAATATGAGTAGATGCGACTTTTGGTATCCAAGTTTGTGTACTACCTGCATTGTTAGTCTTTCTAACTCAAACAAAGTTAGTATTCATTTTCAACATACAATTATAAGAAATATGTCCTAATCTACAACAATAATTGCAGGTAATATAGTTATGTCTCGGTTCATATACATTTGAATAATTATGCATATGTGTATGAGAAGATAGCTTAGGAATTTGACGTTATGGTGGATTGTTGAAATCGAGTTCCTTTTTATCATAGTCCGTTCTTGATTGCTTTGTCATAAAATAAGTTGGTCCCTTATTGTATTTTTCAATAGTTGATTCGAGCTCAATTATTTTAAGACAAAGCCTCTTTTTTGTTTGGTATCCCAACAAAGATTATCGAGTGCTACATCAAGTTGTTTATTTTGTTCAAAAGCTTTTTTACAATTTTCACTACTTCATGAAATTTTTTGTGTGTGCCGTTATCAAGTTCAGTAGTAAGTTTGGTAATGTGAGCATATTTCACATAGATCACTTTTAGATCTTCATTATTTATTGATAGAATTTTTGAATTTCTTTTTTAAAACGTTCATTTTACTCTATCAATAAATCATATTTTCTAAATAAATCAAGTTTTTCAATAATTTGTAACACCCCACAAAATTGAAAATGATAATTTTGTCCTCATGTATTATGCACGTGTATTTTGTACAGCTACTGCTAATATTTGTAACGTGTTTCACTACGTACTTTGGATTCCGACTATTTATGCATTTCCGTCAATCCCACAAGCCTCTTATCCATTCTCGTTCGATCGCTGTGGGGGAGCAACTTATTCTTAAAATTCCATCTGAGTCAACTCAAATATAAAGTTCCAATCTCTATATTTGTACGTGCTTTATACGTATTATCGATGCACGTATCCATTACGTGTTTTCTACCGCTACGTGTAATATTTTCTATGTGTTTCAATTATTTATTTTATGTATTCGAATTCATTTTATAAATAAAAATTCATTTTTTTTCTTATTTTTATTAAAATACTTTTATATGTGCGGTGCACGTGTTTTCAATGTACGTGTTGAGTACATTATTGAATGTGTATATTAAATATATTTTATTATGTTTTATTTCGATTAACTTTAAATATTTTTCCGTTGATAGTCATTTCGTATTTTAATATTTTTACCGGCGACGCACGTGTTTGCGGTGCACGTATTTGGGCGTATTCTTTTAAAATAAAATTTTATGTAGTATGTGTGTGTGTCTATTTTATTTTTCAATGACAAATCTAATTTATAATTAAATTAAAATAATTTTATTTAAATATTTACAATGTATTATAATCTATGTTTTAAATTAAATATACATGTGTGTATGAATGAAGTGTGTGCAAGTGTAACACATGTGCACATGTTTGGGAGGAAAAATGGTGGCCGGCTGTTTGCATGGAGGGAAAAATGAATGCTTTGAAAAATTAGAGAATGGAGTTAGTGGAGTTGTAGGAGTAGTTAATATAACCACTCATTAAAACCTATACAAATACCCCGAATATTCACTCTCAATTCCTCTCCTCCTTTCTTTCTGCACATAATCCGAAACCCCCTTCCTTCACTTCTTTGTCTCTGCCGAAATCAAAATTCCCATCCAGCAACCCCACTGTGCTACACCACCTACTACAAATATACATTTATACACCTATCTTCCCACCATCCAATTATATATACATATAATTATGTAGATATATATGCATATATGAAGTGAGATGGTGCTTCCTGTGTTCCTATTGCATGCCGAATGGAAGATGCTTCCTGTTGCTTGGCCGAAGTTGGAGTTTGGAGCTTTCTTTTTGTGCTCAGATTTTGAGGAGGCAAATTGGAGATTCTCTTGGAGTTTATTTCTAGGAGTGCTATTGAGTACATCAATATTTTTTGGGTGTGTGTTTCTTAAATCCTTTCTAAATTTAGGAGTAGATTTCATGATAAATGATATAAAATTTAATTGTTAAAATTTGATTGGTATGTTAATTGTAGATTGCATAATCTTACTTTATTTGTGTCATGATATTGTAATTCATACAAATGATTAGAACGCTTATTAAATAAAAAAGGTGAAAAAGAAAGTACTATCTAATGAATTTATTGGAATGAAAAATTGATGCGTTGTAAAATATTTTCTATTATAGTCAAAATAATGTAACATTTATGGAAATGATTTTTATAATACGATTATAGTAGAGAAATAGTCTCATGAGTTTATTTTATTATAAGGAATTTTATGAAGAAGTTTTGATGAAAGGAAATTTTCTATTTGTAAATTAATAATATGAGTTCTTTAATGCAAGATTGAGATTTTGTTATATTGTTGGAAATAAATTTTGTGAATTTAAATATACGCGCTATACTATATTATTTTGTTAGAAATACATTCTGGAAAAAGAAATTTAGATTTTGAGAAAGTAAAAATTAATTGAGAATTCGAATTTATTAAAGGAAAATTAAATACAGTACGATCTCTACAAAAAGTACTTAACCAATTTCATATCGGTTAGTCACTCAAGACCAATTGGTCTTCGGATGCAATTTGGGTCCGTTACTGTAGCAGAGCGGAGGCTCTGGTCTGGGTTCGAGTCTTGATAGAGACTCTGTTTTAGTGAATTTTGATTTTAATTCAAATTACCGGAAGTATATATATAAATATATTTCGATCTCTCCTCTTATCAGTTAGTCACTGTAGCCATTTGGACTTCAGGTACGATTTGGGTCCGTTACTGTTCATGGATGGAGGCTCTGTCCTGGGTTCGATTCTGGTTAGAGACCCTGTTTTATTAAATTTTTGATTTTAATCAAATCACCGAAAGTATAAATATATCTCTAATTCGAGTTCACCTTATTTCAGTTAGTCACTCTGGCCTTTCTGGTTGATGGGTACGCTTTGGGTTGGTTACTGTTCATCGGCGGGGTTTGGGCTTTGGTCCTGGGTTCGAATCCGACCTTGCCACTTTGTTTTCTTTTGTGATTTTTTTGGGTATTTTGAGTTTTAAGTGAAATAAAAATTGGAAAAAATACTCATATTCTTCTAAAATTGTTTACTTTATAAAAATTGTTTCTACAATATTTTGATATATTTTGTGAGAATTGAAAGAGGATTTTACATTAAAATAATGTTGAAGAACTCGATCTTATCGATTAAAATGTGACTTTTGTATAATTAAAGAGAAATAAAAGTTTGGAATGCAATTAGATTTCTTCTCGATGAGATTTTTTGATTATAACATTGATTAAGTGAATATTTGAATTGTATACAATGCTATAAGTGATTAAATTGATAAAAGAGGTTGAATTGAATCATTTTATGTTATGAGATTATAAAGAAATGTTTTCTTTGAGAAAGAGATTGTGAATAAAGGAATTAAAATATTATTTGATTGAATATAACATATTGCTGATCTCTAAAGCAAGATAGTTGTTGGAATCTAAAGGCTAGGCGAGACCCTAGTGACCGGTAGTATTTATTAATAAATTTGAGAGCTAACTAGTATGGGTTGAGCATCTCTTGAGAAGTAGTCAGGTTGGGCTGACTGTCTCTTTTATTTGGTTTAAGTCCGATAGGGTAAGCTAGCTTTAGGTTGGGATGATTTTCTTCTAAAACAAATTAAAAACTTAAGGAATACACCATAGTGGAGATGTGATGAAAGTAAGAGAAAAACACAAGTATGAGGGTCTCGGATCTACGGTGTGAGAGTATTCACAGGCTGCCTGCGTGATGCATCATGTCATGGCGTGGACACATCTCTGAAATTTTCGGAACCGTAGCGACGCTTGTGGGGGTGTTTGGTGAGTACGTAGTGCCATCGTTCCATGACGGAAGCGAATTGTCCATAGGTTGTCTGCATGATGCATCATGTCATGACGTGGGATTCTCCTCCAGGCTGTCTGGACATAGGCTCATAACTCATAGAACATCTAGGATACTTGCCGTAGTTATCGTAGTAGTTTAATTCATAGCGAGGAATTCAACCCTACAAAATGAAGTACGATTAAGGGCTTGCCTTCGGACCTATGTAGTATGGGATGCATAGAATCCAAACAAGTGTGAATTAGTGTCATTAAATATAAATAACTGCATTAAGGACTAAGTGCACAGCACCTAGACATCAATAGAATAGTCCCTCTTTAGTTTTTTTTGTGATCAAGTTTGTGTTTGTTAAAGTATTTAAGAATCGTTATACTTTCAGCATAGCCAGGATGGCCGTATATAATATTTTCATCGGTTGTAAGCAACTGACGTGTCCACGGTTTTATATTTATCATTGTTTACAAGAAGATATAAAGATGAATTTGTTGCTGATGATTACTTAAATACTAAAGTTGTTACAATTGTATATTTATCATTGTTTTATTTTATTTATTCTGCTGCGTGTTGATGTAAAAGATTCTGATGTAAATAAAATTTTAAATTTCTTGTAAAATTGTACTAAGTAAAGTGTAAAGATCCTGTGGAACTTCGAATTCAGACTTATTTGAAATTCGGGGTGTTACATAATTAAAGAATTCTTATTTTTCAATTTTTTTTGTTTTTAGCAATGGATGAGACATGTGATCCATTATTCATTTGTTTATATTGCTAAGTTCATGACTGACCTTTTTGACATAATCTTTTGATTCATTAGCAATATCAACTAATTCATCAAAAGTAGGTTTTTAGATTACCTCTTATTGAAGTGATGATAGCTCCTCATTATCTCCAAGAGCCATGAGTCCAAACACATTTGCTTGCTTATATTGATTGTCTTCAATGTTTCTTGAATTGGAATCAAGTCAAGTTGCCTTCAATGCCTTCTTTTTGTAGTTGTGATTTGTTAGGTTAACAGAGAGAGATGAAGAGAAAAGATGAATGAATATTATTGGGCACCAAATGCCAGTATATATAAGGTACAAGTACAATCTCAAACATACATCTAATATATATCTAACACCCCCTCTCAATCTCACGGTATTTCTTAGTGAGATTTTGCCCACTAAATATTGAATCTCTGGACAGTGTAGGGTTTCGAGAAGAAGTCGGTTGTCTGCTATGAAGAAGTCACAAAGATAAGTGAAATGGTCCCTTTCTTAAAATGCTCATGTATGAAGTGACAATCAATCTCGATGTGCTTCGTCCGCTTATGAAAGACCGGATTGCTTGCTACATGTATAGCACTCCGATTGTTACATTGAAGAGGAGTGGCTCATGTAAGGGTGACACCTATATCTGATAACAACCATCGAACATGAATAATTTCTCCAGTAGTGGCTATCATCTCTCTGTACTCGGCCTCTGTGGAAGAACATGCAACAACTACCTTTTTCTTGCTTCACGATGAGGTCAGTGAATCACCAAGAAAGAGACAGAAACCTGTGATAGACCTTCTGGTAGTAGGATCTCTTGCCCAATCAGAATCAGAATATGCACTAAGCTCTAGTCTTGATGTGGAGAGCATGAATAATGAGCAAGTGATAGTATCCTGAAGATATATATGAATCCAAAGATAGCAATGTAGTGAACTGATCGAGGAACTAAAACAATATGGCTAACAATTATCACTGCATGAGTGATATCGGGTCTGGTCATGAATAAATAGACAAGCTATCCAACAATATGCCTGTATCTACAGGGATCGGGGAGGAGTTCCCCATCTATGGGATAAAGCTATACATGAATCTCTAAGGGAGTATCAGCTGATCGACTGTGAGGTAGAGCTGCAGCAGAAACAACATCTAATGTGTAATTTTGCTTTATCCCCCAAATAGCATGGGCAATTTCTAAACCCAAAAAATAACGTAGCCTATCCAGATCCTTCATATTAAACTACTGATAAAGGTATTTCTGAGTGGATGCAATGCCTGCTGAGTCGTCCCCTGTAATAATCATATCATCAACATATTGCAATAGAAGTACTCTCCCTTGCGGTCATGACCGTATAAACATATTGATTCGTGAGCTTTGACTGAAACCTACTTGGGTGATGACCTGTCGAAAGCACTCAAACCAGGCTCGAGGAGCCTATTTTAGACCATAAATAGCTCGTTGTAGATGACAAATATGACGAGAAGGTGTGGTGAGACCAAGAGGAAACTACATGTAAACAACCTCAAATAAGTTATTATGAAGAAATGTATTCTTCACATCCATCTTGTAATGACCACTGACGAATGGCAGCAACAGAAAGGAGAGTGTAAACTGTAGTCATCTGGGCAATTGGAGCAAAAGTCTCCTCATATTCAATATCATACTCCTGAGTAAAACCTCTAATAACTAAATGAGTCTTGTGTTGCACAATGGAGCCATTAGGTCGATATTTGACCTTGAAGATCCACTTTTAGCTAATAGTTTGGTCCCCTTTGGTAGTGGAACAACATCCAAAGTGCTAGTCTGATCAAATGCATGGAACTCCTCTACAATAATCCGTGCCACTCTGGATGTTGAATAGCTTCCGATAAGATCTGGGGTCATGGGTGTAGTGTATGGTGGTGGGGTATGCATCGAACTGTGGTAAGTAAGATGCTACAGTGGCAAAGCCAAACTGGCAAGGAGGACCAGTAGCATCTGGTGTAAAACGTGTTAGTGGGATACCCGTAGTGGAATGGGTATAGTGACGGATTGCCTGTGGATGTGCAGGCTATGGAGGTGGGGAAAGTGCATGTGGATGTGGTGATGCAGGAGGTATAGGGGTCTATGGAGGTGGCAATGCAGGCGGTGTGGGAGGTGGGGTCGGTGCTTATGGAGTGACAGGAATCATAGTATCTATGTGAGGTGGGATCAAAGGAAATTCATGAAGATGTACCCATGGAGGTAGTCAAGGAAACCGGGGAATCGAGAAAGCAAACATCCTCAATGGAGAATAAATAGTAAGGGGAGTCTTTCACAAAGAATACATGATGACAGATATGAAGATGACACGACAATGGATCATAGCAACGATATCCCTTATGCTCAGTGGGACGGAGAAAGACGTAATAGGTGCACTAAAGGTACGAAGCATGAAGAGTGTAATTTCTAGTTGACACTTTCACGAATGTTTCGAACTAGAAGATGGACGAATCTCAATTTTTTTTCCTAAAACAAAGATGTCGGACTTCGAATCTTCTTCGAAATGAGTGGTCATATGTCATGAACGAATTTCTGTTGCTCCAAAAAAATCATTTTCTATCCAGCTACGCGCAGAAATCAGAAAATGTAGTTGAGCGCTAAACTCTCTGTTTGGAGATTGAAAAATGCAGTCGACTGCACAAAAATGCAGTCGACCACCTCAGGCAGTTGTGTGTTACTTGGGTTGTGGGTTTTAGGTCCAATTGGTTGTATTTGTGTATATCTTTTTAGGGATTATTTAGGTGCTATATAGAGAGGCTGATGTGACCTCTAGGGGTGAGTTGGAGGCTAAGAGATTTGGAGGAAACGACTCATCATACCGTTGGAGAGCAAAAACCACAATGTTCATCAAGATTGACTAGAGTTCTTTATTCTCTTTTATTTTTTCATTATCCAATCAATACGAGGTTTGTTAGTTTCAAATTTTCTATGAATTAATTTTATTTTTCGAGGGCTTCGATGTAGCCTAGCTTTGAAAACACAATTTGGATTTCAAATTATTTTATTCTTCTACTTTTCCATGGCTTTGTGTTTAATTTCTCTTCTTAATGCTTACAATTGTCTGGCCAACTATTGTTTGATTTATTGAATTATGGGAGATGCCGAGAGGTAACTTATGATTTAGAATTCTATAATTGAACAACATTAATTGAGCAAATTAGAGATAAGTGACTGCAATTAATGTGACTGTAGAGAAGTCCATAAAACTTAATAAATCTTTAAATAATTAAATTCATATAGAGATGTGATGAATTATTAGTTGGGGATATGTTTGGTGTTATTCGAGAGAAAACATTGAATAATGAGGATATTTTAGTCTACAACTTGAAAGAGTAGAGTTTTGAGTTTCATGGAATTATGAATTGTGTGGGGTTAGCCAGGTAAAACCGAAAGCCCTAGGTTTAGTTTCGCTATTAATAAACCCGAACAATTTTAGATTTCGTTATTTTTTGTTAGTTTTGTTTTGCCTTTAGTTTAATTTAATTTAGTTGCTGCTTTTATCGGAATTCGGTTCTCCAAATAGTAAATAATATGGAGAATTTCGGTACTCAATAAAATAATTAGTCCTTGTGGGCTCGACATTATTTCCTTTTAAACTATACTACTTGTTGCAACTTTGTGCGCTTGCAAATTAATCCATCAAAATTTTGGTGCGACTGTCGGGGACTAATTATTCTTTTATTGATATTGATAATAGCTAAATTGTTACTAATTTGGATTTTATTTTGTTTTGAAAGATTATTTTTCCTAGTTTTTTTTCTTTTATTTATATTTCAGGACTTAGAAGTGTGCCCCGATCTAAACCATTAGAGTGTACAATTTTTGATCTTGAGATTGAGAGAACTCTACGTCAAATCAGAAAGAAGCAAGAAGTTACCACATCCTCCTTATCCATGGTGAATGAGGAGGAAAATAAGGCTTTAAGGGAATATGCTATGCCCTCAGTTAATGGAGCAACATCAAGCATAAAGAGGTCGGCTGTAGAAGCTAACAATTTTGAGATTAAACCAGCAATCATTCGAATGATTCAATAGATTGTTCAGTTTGGCGGATTGTCGCATTAGGATCCTAATGTTCACATTGCAAACTTTTTAGAAATTTGCGGCACTTTCAAGGATAATGGAGTGTTGGACGATGCTATTTGTTTGAGACATTTCCTTTTTCACTTAAAGGTAAGGCGAAGGCTTGACTAAATTCTCTACCACCTGGTGTCATCACAACTTGGGAGAGATTAGCACGGAAATTTAGGGCTAAGTATTTTTCTTCGACAAAGACAGCGAAGTCAAGGAATAACACTATCACATTCACTCAATTTGAAACTTAGTCTTTTTATGATTCGTAGGAGAGGTATAAGGATTTATTGAGAAAGTGTCATCATCATGAACTTTCGAAATGGCTGCAAGTCCAAACATTCTATAATAGTTTGGGAGCTTCAAATCGGACTATGGTAGATGCAGCAGCTTGGCAAGCTCTTATGAGAAAAACTCATGAACCGGCCTAGGAGATGGCGTCTAACAATTATCATTGGTTTTCGGAAGAGCAATGCTAAGAAAGATGGCTGGAACTTTTGAGATTGATCATATTACCACATTGGCAGCACAAATGACTACTGGATCTAAACAATTAGGTAATATGAATGTTAATGCTATTCAAATTAATTTTATTTGTGATCATTGTACAATAAATTACCCAAGTATGGATTGCCAAGTAATAACATCCTTTTGCTCAGCAAAATTCCGAACAAGCAAACTACGTGTCTAACTTCCAATGACAAAACAATCCTTATTCGAACATCAAAATTTTTTACAACAAGAAAGGAAGTCAACACTTGAAGAGATATTCATGCAATACATGCAAAAGATAGGTTTGGCAATCCAAAATAACGTGGCTTCAATTCGGAACCTTGGGGCTCAAATTGATCTGCTTCCAAATATCCTTATAGAGAGGATAGCAATAACCTTATCCAACAACACCATGAAAAATTCTAGGAGTATGTCAAACCAATAGCACTAAGAAGTGGAAGAATAACTGAGCAGCCACAAGAAGAAATTGCCAAACAAAACGTTGCAGAAAAGCATGCTGAGTCCGAGCCAAGTTTAGGGAAATAGAAACAGAAGGTGACCAACCACCATGTTGAGAATTAATTCTAAGGAGATGAAATGAGCTTCAAACCCCACAATTTCCGGGGAGTTTAATTCTGAAACTAATTCTAAATCTCCTTATGATCCACCAATTCCTTTTCCAAAAAGACTTAAGAATAAGCTTGATAATAAATTTTTTGAATTCTTAAATGTTTTTAAGCAACTGCATATTAATATTTATCTTATTGAACCTTTAGAAAAAATACTTAAATTTGCTAAATTATTAAAGAATATTTTATCAAACAAACGGAAGTTGGAGGAGCATGAGATGGTGATGCTAACTGAAGAGATTAGTGCAATTTTACTAAAGAAGTTTCCTCATAAACTTAAAGATCCAAGGCGTTTTACAATTTCTTGCACAATTAAAAATTCTAATTTTGATAAAGTCTTGCGTGATTTAGAGGGCAAGCATTAATCTTATGCCTTTTTCCGGTTTTTAGGAAACTCGGTCTTGGAGAAGTAAAGCCTACTACAATTTCTTTGTAATTTGGCGAATAGATCTGTAAAATACCCACGAGGGATAATTGAAGACTATTTGGTGAAGGTAGACAAATTCATAGCTGATTTTATAGTGCTTGACATTGAGGAAGATGAAGAAATTCTGTTAATTTTGGGGTGACCTTTTTAGCTACGAGAAGAGTTTTGATTGATGTCCAACAAGAAAAACTTATTTTGAGGTTGATGATGAGCAAGTAACGTTAAATGTTTTTAGATCCATGGAGTTTCCTACAGAAGTTCACTCGTATTTTCAAGTTAGTGAAATTGATTTAGTGGTGGTCGAGACACATAGGGCTAGAGTTGCAATGTTACCGCTAACAAATTCAACAGCTCTTGAATTTGAGAATGAAGATGTTTTGAAATATGTTCAGGATTTGGAAGCTGCACCATCTATTCATCTTCTTCTCAGCTGAACTTCGAAGATGTGGGGATATCAAAGACGTCATCTTCAAGTAAGAAACCACTCAAACTCGAGCTTAAACCACTGCCATCTAGTTTGTGGGATGCAAAAAGAAAACCCAATAAAAAAATGAAGGAAATTGTTAGAAAAGATGTTCTTATGTTGTTGGATGTTGGCATCACCTAACCATCTCAGTTACCATGTCCGGCTGAAGACTCAAAACGTAGCACTTCTTGAGAGGAAACCCAAGTTTTCTTTTCCTTTCTTTAGACTTGTTTTTCTTTTTGTTTAATTTATTATTCTGTTTGATTTTATTATATAGGATTGTATAAGTTTGGGGGTTTACAAGCGGAGTTTTTTCTAGACCTATTTTGATGGCAGATTTTGGAGAGGATGGAGTCTGAATTTAGAAAACTGTATTAGCTTTCAGATACTACATGAATCAGGGAATTTGGACATCTACAACTCCAGATAGAACTAAAATAATGAACGTTACTCATCGGGTTTTTCAACATGAAGCGGGGATAAAATGAATTTTTCAAATTATGTTTTGACATTTTAAAAAAATAAAAATGATGACTTGATTAGGATTAACATTACACTTTTGGGTTCTTTATTGTGCAAAGCATTGCATTTTTATATATATTAAGATAGTTTCCTTGCAAAGTTGTGTGAGTTGTGTGACTATGAAGATGAGAATGATTCTATTCATGTGATTATCCCCTTTGGTCTAGTCCTAAACATGATTTAAGCAAACATAGTGATAATGATTAAACAAATTAATAAATAAAGTTCTATCTACTACAATGTTTTGAGTTACTTAGTAACTAGAGGTATTATCACCAATGTTTACTTTTATGTCAAATGAAAATTTAAAATATGAGTATGCAAAAGCACTCTAAGTGTGTGACTTGTTGAGTAACCGGGTGCATCCATCACAAAGATTTGCATTTGCGTCAAAAGGCGAGTGATAACCTAAAGATAATAAAAAAATAGAAATCTTTAGTTTGCTACCATGTTTGTAGTAGTGAGAATGGGTGATCACATATTGAGTTGTTACATGATTTAGTTGCGTTACCTGCATGACAAACATGATTGGATTTGGAATTATGTATAAATAATTATATAGGAGAATGTGAGTATGCTTAGTTTTTCTTCATTTTCTATTATTTATGTATTAAGTTGAAGATTTGATGCTTGCATGATAAGTCCTTTGTGTGTGATGAGTTGAGCCTAACTATGATTACTATCCTTTGATTTATGGTTTCCCTTTTTGCTCAATGACAAACAAAATCTTAAGTTTGGGGGTATTTGATGAGTGTAATTTCTACATGATTTTATTATATTTTTTATGCATTAAAATTGTGAGTTCTCATTTATTTCTTTGAGTTTCATATTCTTTCTACTTAATTTTATGTATTTGTTTGTTTTTGACGGAATGAGATGGTTGTTAATATTGTGGACTCAAATATACATAATCACAGAGCTTGGAGTTGGAGAAAGAGAAGGCACAAAGCAATTTGAAGAAAAGCAGCACCATTCACACACTTACACAGATGTTTCGAACTAGAAGATGGACGAATCTCAATTTTTGTTCTAAATCAAAGATGTCGGCCTTCGAGTATTCTTCAAAACGAGTGGTCATTTGTCATGAACAAAGTTCTGTAGCTCCAGGAAACTTAATTTTTATGCAGCTGCGCGCAGCAGTCGACCGTGCAAAAACACAGTCGACCGCTAAACTCACTGTTTGGAGATCAAAAAAATATAATCGACCGCTAAAAAATGCAGTCGACCACATCAGGCGGCTGTGTTATTTGGGTTGCGGTTTTCGGGTCAAATTGGTTGTATTCGTGTATATTTTTTTTAGGGATTCTTTGGGAGCTATATATAGAGGCTGATGTGAATTATATATAGAGGCTAAGTCATTTGGAGGAGACGAATCATCACACCGTTGGAGAGCAAGAGCCATAGCATTCTTCTAGATCATCTATAGTTTTTTCTTCTCTTCTATTTTTCATTATGCAATCCAATACATTGTCTGTTAGTTTCAAATTTTCTATGAGCTAATCTTAATTTTATTTTTCTAGGGCTTTGATGTAGCCTAGCTTTGAAAACACAATTTGGATTTTATATTATTTTATTCGTCATGGTTGTGTGTTTAAAGGCTATTTCTAGAGGAAGAAGGGAAGGCCGGCTTAATGGTTACAATTGTCTAGCCAACTATTGTTTTATTTATTGAATCATGGGGAATGCCAAGAGGTAACTTGTGATTTAAAATTCTAGAATCTAACACCATTAATTAAGAAAATTAGAGATAATTGACTGTAATTAATGTGTCTGTAGAGAAATCTGTAGAACATAAAAAATCTTCAAATAATAAAATCTGAAATTTGCACAGAGATGCGATGAATTATTAGTTGGGGATATGTTTGGTGTTATTCGATAGAAAACACTAAATAATTAGGAGATTTGGTCTACAAATTGGAAGAGTAGAGTTTTGAGTTTCATGAAATTATGAGTTGTGTGAGATTAGCTAGGTGAAACTGAAAGCTCTAGAGCATGTTTTGCTATTAATAAACAATAAAAATTTTAGATTTCGTTATTTTTTAATTAGTTTAGTTTTGCCTTTGGTTAAATTTAATTTAGTTTCTATTTTTATTAGATTCTCCAAATAGTAAATAATATGGTAAATTTCAGTACTCAAAAAGATAATTAGTCATTGTGGGTTCGACACACTTTTTCTTTAAACTATACTAGTTGTTGCGATTTGTGTGCATGCAAATTAATCCATCAGAGCATACTGCAGTCCAGTGGACAATGGTGAAGGGCCTCATCTAGCATCTTACCAGATAAGGTAGACGAGGGAGTGATGTTAATGAGACTGACAGAAGTCATGACAGCTTCAGCCTGGAAGGTACAGAGAACAGAGGAAGAGAGTAGAAGAGCGCGAGTTGTCTCACGAATGTGACAATGCTGGCGTTCAATTACACCATTCTGTTAATGTATGTGAAGACATGAATACAGGAAAATGGTGCCGTGAGATTGAAGAATCAAACTCATAGTAGTGGAGGTGTACTCATGAGCACCATCGGAACGAAAAACCTTGATGCGCACCCCGAACTGAATATGAATCATGGCCATAAAGACTTGGTACATGGCAGGAATCTCAAATCTTTGGCGCATAAGGAACACCATTTTGTAGCGATTGAAGTCATCTATGAAGCTAAAATAATAGTGATAGCCTTTACTAGAGGGTATAGAAGAGGGTCCTCATATGTCAGAATGAATAAGCTGAAAAGCATGAGTGGACTGAGAAGTGCTTTTATTATTAAAAGGAAGGGCCAACTTACAACTCAGAAAAACAGACAAATGCGTCAAAGAAAGACGGCTAAGTGCACCACTATGGGCTAAACTATTTAGGCGAGCTCACTAACATGATCTAAACATTTGTGCTACAGATCAACATCAGATGACATGACACCAGCAAAACTGGAATGAGAGCCATATGCAAGAAGAAAATCTACATGATATAGACGATCACGGCGACTAGCACGTCTAATCACCTATCTTGTCTGCAGATCCTGTATTGAACAGCCAAAAGAATCGAAGGTAACAGTAAGGCCACTATCGCACAAAGCACTAATGGAAATAATGTTCATGAATAAAAGGGGAGCATAAATGAAAAAAAGTAAAGAGAGTGGGAAAGTGAATATAGTCTGAGTGTGCAGTGAAAAGTAGTGAGTCATTGGTTGTGTATTGTGATGGAAAGTGAAAGGAAAGTGCAGTGTTGGTGGTGAGCAGTGTATAATCACTAGTAAGATATTGTGATGCACCATAATCCAAAAGTCGGGAAGAATTCATACCAAGAGAAACTAAGAAATTAGGAACAGAGGAGCTAACATTGGTAAACTGTCCTGAGGACTAAAGTTCCACCTGAATGAGGTGATGCTGGAGGTTGTCATAATCAGTAGGAGAAGGAAAAGCTAAAGTAACGGCCATGGTACGAGGTGGACGAGAAGGAGTACACAGAGGAGGTAAACCCTTTACTTTCTCCACTACTGGGCCTGAATTAGAAGCTCTGCACGCTGGACAAAGTAATCACTATCAGAATGACTAGCCTTCTGACAATGGTTACAAAATCTAAGATGGTAGGTGAGCTTGAAGTGGCCTATCTGTTTACAAATAGTGCAAAGGTGACTGAGGCAGCCACACCTTCCCTTTTTTTGGGAGAGTTAGAGGCAGCTGGAATAAAGGTAGAAGTTAGGTTTGGGGATGTTGGAGTAGGGCAGCGACTGAGGTTTTGGGGAGTAGAGAGCAGGTTGGAAATCGGGAAGTTTGGGGAGGAGTCGATGGGATCACGGAGTGGGAGTGTTGGGATTTGGAGGTGATCGAGATCGGGAGAGTTGATCGGGATTGGGAGAGGACTGTTGGGAGGTGAGCGGGAGGTGATCAGGATTTGGGATTAGTCGGGATCGGGATTCGATGGCGATGTGGATAGGGATGTGGGAGGCCGACGGTGAGAGCGACGCCGACAATGGGAGGATGTTGATGAAGAGGCATAAGCAACAGTAGCAGAGAGATTTTGAGATTTGATTTGGGATTAGGGAAGGAAGATTAGGGATTAGGGTTTGGTAGAGCTCTAATACCCTGCTAGGTTAACAGAGAGAGATGGAGAGACAAGATGAATGAATATTATTGGGTACTAAAGGCCAGTATATATTAAGGTCCGTACTTCTAATATACATCTAGCAGGATTATATGATTTGATCCTATTTTGAGTGAGGGGACAATTTGAATGAATATGTCATGGCTTCTTATATTTGTAACAAACGCCTTCTTTACCTTTATCTCTAGTAAACCTACGGTGATGGTAAGGTCGGGACCGTGGTCTTCCGTCTCCGGTCCTCCTTGGTACTTGCCAAAATTTTTAATAAAGGTACTTACTGTATTGTTTGGTCAATAGTGAGATGTCCTCATCTGATGCTTCGTTGTCTGAATCTTTGTTTGAACGACATGATGCAGTGGCTTTTAGGGCGATGGTCTTCTCCTCAATTTTGTGTGTGATCCCAATGTTCAATTTATACCTTTTCATCTCCCTCATCTTCATTTCATACGTTTTGAGTTTACCTTGAAACGTGTAATAATCGAATCCCTTTTCTTCATGTGTTTCTCTTATGGAAGCAGCTTTGATATCCCATTCTAGCGAGAGGCGGATTATGATTAGTCCAATCTTTCGGTCATCATTCAAGCCCTTACCTAAGTTTTCAAGTTCATGAGCAATAATATCAAAGCTGGCCAAATCTGATCTATACTTTCACCTGGAATCATACAAAACACATCAAATTTATAATAGCATAATGTAACTTTAGCTTAATCTCCGAGGTGGTCCCCCCATGACGCCTTTGCATGTTCTTCCAGATTTCGTATGCAGTTTTACAGTTTTGTTCGCATCGCATGAGTTCTTCATTGTTCAAGCCTCCATATAATCCTGTCATAGCTTTACAATTTGCATTTTTCAGTGAAGGGCGATGGTCTATTCCTCATTTTTGGGTATGATCATAATGTTCTGTCTATACATTTTCGTCTCCACCATCTTCATTTTGTATGTTTTGAGTTTACCTTGGAAAGTGTAATAATCGAACTCCTTTTCTTCGTGTACTTCTCTCATGGCATCAACTTTGATATCCTATTCTGGTGAGAGATAGCTTATGATTTTTCCAATCTTTTGGTCTCCAAGCCCTTACCCAATCTTTCAAGTTCATGAGCAAAAACATCAAAGTGGGCCAACATATGATCTATACTTTTTACCTGTTGTGCAAAAATTAAAAACTTAAAGTAAATACATATAATGATTGCGTAAGATAAATACTAGAGTTAGAGAAATCAAACAGAGCAATGAGGCAAGCCACAGATGATATAAGTGGTTCGGCTCCCAGGTCTACACCACTACCCGTTACTTACAGCAATTCTTTGCCTCAAGTGTTTCACTTTACTTCAACCCCATAAAGTGAGTTCTTGGTATGTAGAATGAGATTCTTACTACACTCGATAGGACTTCTATTACTTTATAAGCCCCGAAGGCCGCCTTTATTCGAAGTGAAAAGAAAATGAAAAAGCAAGATCAACGTCTTGACTAAGAAAACAATAAAAGCACACTTCTCTCCTGATCTTTGACAAAGTAATAAGTTCTAAAGTTTATGAGTTAAAAAAGATAATTAATATTCACTGAATTTACCTCTGTTTATAGAGTTATGAAATTATTCATTTCCATAGAAGTGAAAGAAATACTAAAAATGGCTTGGTGCAAGTTGCGGTCGACTGCGCATTTGAGCATTTTACTGTCAATCCTCCCCAGACCAACGTCGAGGAGAATTGATAGTCGACTGTAAATGGTGCAGTTGACCGTACCTATCCAGAATCCAATATTTGGGTGAATCCACTTTATATTATTTCCACTCCTTGATCATTTGCCAACTATACATTTATATATATATTTCTCATAAATAAAGCAATAAATAATCTTGAATGCACTAGCTTTTTGAAGATTAATCATATGTTTCTTATTGATGAAACTTTACCAATACTTGCAATTCTTTTTTATACTTTCCCGATAATTGCGATCTCTCATATTTGCATGATCTTTTCCTTTTGCTTTGATTATGAAGATCTTGAGGTTTATTTGAATTCATTCTATATTCTCCTCTAAGTTATTAGATGAAAACATTATATGCATGTGTATGTTTTGTACATACCAAACTCAGGTCAACAAATATCATTGGAATGTCACGTACAATTGGAAAAAGAAAAGGTTAATTAATATTCATTTCTTTAAGTATTTGCATGCTTATATATAAAACTTCACTTGATCACTTGTAACTTTTTCGACACAAATGAGGCAAACATGTAAAAAGTTAAGATTGGATAGAAATTATGTGTTTATATTTCCTTGTAAAAGGGTACATATATATAATATACAAGAGGAGTCTGAAGGATAAGGACTACAACAATTAGATGAGAGCTACAACGAACTATAGATAAGAAACAATCTGCTTGTTATAAACAAATTGCATTTTTTTTGGGTGAACCACACTAAATTTCCAACTGTCAACACTCCCCCTCAAGCGCTGAGAGTGGAATGCATGAAGAAGCTTACCAGTCAAGGAGTGAAACTGATCACGATCAAGTGGCTTTGTGAACACATCAGAAAGTTGAAGGGAGCTAGGTACATCAGTCATCAGATGTTCTTAGGAACCCATCCTGAATTCTGCCCTTAACTAGATGACAATCGATTTTGATGTGTTTCGTGCGGAAAAATGAAAATTCTCTATGGCTCATGAAACACCGGATTGGAAGCAATATGGAAAGCAACTTGGTTGTCACAAAATAAAGTCGATGTCTTGAGTGGAAGACGAAATCACGAAGCAAGTAACTGAGCCAAATAAGTTCGCAAGTAGTGGACGCCATTGCTATGTATTCAGCTTTAGCGAAAGAGCAGGAGACAGTATTTTTCTTCTTGGATTTCCACGGGATTGGGCTGGAACTACAAAAACACGATAACCTGTGGTTGATCGCTGAGAAGTATAAGAACAAGAGCCCCAATCAGAGTTGCAATATGCATGTAGTTTGAGAGAACTTTGAGCATAAAGAAGTATACCACGAGCAGGAGATGAGTTAATGTACAGAAGAACTCGAAGTGCATCTTGCCAATGAGGGTCACGAGGTACCGTTTCTTCATGAATTAACTGAGGAGATTCACCACATAAACAATGTCGGGTCTGGTGATAGTAAGGTAGAGAAGGCGACCAATTAAATGACAATACTGAGAAGGATCAAAAAGTTATTGAAATTAAACTTGATTTTGAGTTAGGATTAATTATGGGTTCATAATCCAAACCCAAAATTAAGCCCAAGTTCTAGAGAGTCTCTAGAAACATCATAAAACATTATCACCTCCTCTAGATGTTCTAGAGAATTCTATAAAATAATTATCTAAAGATTGTGTAGAAAATTCTAGGAATTGTAAGACATAAAATCTAGATATTATGGTAGAGAGTTCTAGAAAGATATTTTGTACTCTTGGAGCCTATAAATAGCTCCTTCCTCTCCCATTTGTAAACAAGTTGAACAAATAAATAAAAAGCAAGTTAAAGAAAGAGTGTTCTTCATAAGTTCTCTAATTCTCTCTTTTCTAAGTATTCTTCCATATCATTCTTCATACTTAGAGGATTTCTTCTCTTGGTTTCACTCGGGTTTCTCGGGTATTACGGTCTTGGGCTAGTGCTAAGCACTATCGGAGTTTCTCTACATGGTATCAGAGCCATTCTAATCTTGTGCTCATCAAGATCGGGGTTTAAGAGAGCTCGGTTTATTCTAAGTATGGAATCAATGGGTCGTGTCGTTGGATTGGGAATGGAGATCTTAAACCAATCTAACTACCGGTTATGGAAGTCATGTATGGAGTCATACTTGGTTAGTGAGGACTTATGGGATGTCGTCGGCGGTAGTAGCACAACACCACCAAGGGGAGATGCTGCAACAGCGGAAGCGACAAAGGAGTGGACACGGAAGAATGCCAAGGCGGAGTTTGCTTTGAAGAGGTCAATATCCTCGGGAGTATTTGAGCATGTCTCAAGGTGCACATCCGCAAGTTCCATATGGAAGGCGCTAGATCAATTGTTCAACAAGAAGAATGAGGCTCGGTTACAACTATTAGAGAATGAGCTGGCGAATGCGAAGCAGGGGGAGTCTTCAATCTCAGAGTTCTTTATCAAGGTAAAAAACCTTTGCTCAGAGATTAATTCTCTTAATCCGGAGGAGTCGATTTCAGAAGCTCGGATGAAGCGGTTTATTATTCGTGGTTTATGACCCGAATATACACCGTTTGTTACTTCAGTTCAAGGATGGGCTACACAACCTTCCATGGAGGAGTTCGAAAATCTACTAGCTTCGCAAGAATCACTAGCCATGCAAATGGCGGGAGTTAAAGTCAATGATGACTCGGGGAGCGCGTTTGTAGCTCGGAGGCAACAAAGTTTTAGAGCCAAGTTCAAGGATAGTGATACAAAAAATAATGATGAACGAGAAAGATCTTCTATGGGAGACAAGAAGCGATTCAAGTGCTACCGGTGTGGGAAACTTGGGCACTTCAAAAAGGATTGCCGAGTGAAGTTGAAAGAAACAAATATGGCGGAATCAAAGGGTCACACTGAAGACGAAGCATGGGGAAAATGTTTCACGGTGGAGGCTGCATCTTCAGGTACCACTACAACTAAAAATCTAGAAAATGATTGGATTGTAGATTCTGGTTGTAGCCATCATATTACCGGAGACGAGAAGTTATTTTCCAGTCTTCAGCGCCATGACGGAAAAGAAGCCATCATTACCGCGGATAATTCAATCCACCGCGTTGAGAAGGAAGGAACTGTTGTCATTAAAGGAGATGATGGAAGCCCAATAACTCTCAAGAATGTATATCATGTTCCTGGAGTAAGGAAGAATCTTTTCTCTGTGGTAAATGCGGTGGACTCAGGTAACTACGTTTTATTTGGCCCAAGTGACGTCAAATTCTTAAAGAATATTAAAGAGTTAAAGGCGGATGTGGTTCACACCGGAGCACGAGTTAAAGATCTATATGTTTTATCGGCCTCCAACTCATATGTTGAGAAGATGAGCACCAATGATAATGTCTTTATATGGCATGCTAGACTTGGTCATATAAATATGACTAAACTCAAAGTTATGGTAAACAAGGATTTGGTTAATGGGCTCCCAAGGTTGAAGATTCAAGATGAAGGAAGACTTTGTGAAGGTTGTCAATATGGAAAATCACATAGGCTTCCATTTGACAACTCCACTTCACGATGCAGCGCTCCGTTGGAGAGGATCCATAGCGATTTGATGGGTCCAACAAGAACACCCTCCTATTCCGGGTTTCGTTACATGTTGTTGTTCGTTGATGATTTCTCACGGTACACCTGGGTATACTTTGTGAAGGAAAAATACGAAGCATTTTCAAGATTTCAAGAATTCAAGGTTACCGTGGAAGGCGAGTTATGTCGGAAGATCAAGACCCTAAGGACGGACAATGGAGGAGAGTTTATGTCAAAGGAGTTCCTCTCTTTTTGTCAAGAGCATGGTATCAAGAGGGAATTTACATGCCCATATACACCTCAACAAAATGGAGTAGCAGAAAGGAAGATCCGACATCTAAGCGAAACGTGTAGAAGCTGGCTACATGACAAGAATTTGCCTAAAGCCTTATGGGCGGAAGGCATGAGATGTGCAGCATATGTCATCAATCGAATGCCACTAAGTCCGAACAACATGAAGTCTCCTTATGAGATGGTTCATGGGAAGAAGCCAACGGTGAAACATCTCAGGATATTTGGATCAATCTGCTACGTCCATGTGTTCGACTCTCAGAGAACAAAGTTGGAGGCAAAGGCGAAGAAATGCATATTTGTTGGTTATGATGAACAAAGAAAAGGGTGGAGGTGCATGGATCCTGAGACACATAGGTACGTCGTGTCTCGTGATGTTGTCTTTGACGAAGTTTCCTCATATTATGGACAACCTCAAGTCTTGGTCGAACAAGAAGGTGGAGATTCCTTCAAGATTGATGAACCAGTTCCTCAAACGCCAAGTGAGAGCGGAAGTCTTGAAAAAGAGACGCAAGGTGAAAGGGGGAGCACTAATCAAGAGGAAGATGATGATGAAGATCATGGTTCCATGGCTAATCAAAGGCCTAAAAGGAACATTGTTAAGCCTGCCCGGTTCAGAGATGAAAGGTTTGTCACTACTTACTCATGTTATTTTGCCGCTCCATTAGATGAAGAAGAGCCATCATCTTATGATGAAGCTAAAGGTGTTCAAGAGTGGGAGACCGCAATGGAAGAGAAGATGAATGCCCTTATAAAGAATGAAACTTGGGATTTGGTTCCGAAAACCAAGGATGTTCAACCCGTTTCATGTAAATGGGTGTATCGAATTAAGCGGAAAGCGGATGGAAGCATTGATAGATTTAAAGCAAGGTTGGTTGCTCGGGGGTTCTCTCAGAAGTATGGAGAAGATTATGATGAGACTTTCAGTCCTGTGGCTAAGATGACTACGGTACGTTTACTTCTATCTTTAGCCGCAAGCTTTGGTTGGAAGTTATGGCAACTAGATGTGAAAAATGCATTTCTATACGGTGAGCTTGATAAGAGTATCTTCATGAAGCAACCACTTGGTTTCAAATCACGAGAGCATCCTGATTATGTGTGTAAGCTTAAGAAGGCCTTGTACGGGTTAAAACAAGCTCCTCGAGCATGGTATGGAAAACTTGCTCAATTCCTTCAGTTTTGCGGTTATGTACCATCAAATTCGGATCCAAGTCTATTCTTCAAGAAGAATGGAGGAGTCCACGTGGTAGTTCTTCTTTACGTGGATGATATGATAATCACCGGGAACGATGATGCTGAAATTGCTCGTCTACAAGAGGATATGTCGGTGAGGTTTGAGATGAAGAAGTTAGGTGAGTTGAATAACTTTCTTGGTTTGGAGGTTGAAAGGGTAAAGGATGGAATCTTCATCGGTCAACAAAGCTATGCAAGAAGGATTGTTGAGAAGTTCAGGGTACACGAAGGAAAGACACGTACTACTCCGATGGATGTGAACATAAGGCTTAAGCGCGATGAAGGGTCCTTGCTACCTGATCCTCGACCTTATCGCTCTCTTGTGGGAAGTCTTCTATATTTAACCATTACAAGACCTGACATTGCCTTCGCGGTAGGTCTCATAAGCCGTTTTATGCAAGAACCAAGGAAACCACATTTAGAAGCGGCAAAGAAGATCTTGAAGTATGTGAAGACAACTCTTGGCATGGGTTTGGTGTATAAGTACAATGCCAAGACCTCTCTTCATGGCTTCACAGATGCTGACTTTGGTGGAGATCTTGATGATCGAAGATCAACCTCAGGCTATGTGTTCTTATGTGGAGACACAAGTGTTTCATGGTGCAGCAAGAAGCAAGCAACGGTGTCATTGTCTACCACTGAAGCAGAGTATAAAGCGTCAACACTCGCAGCTCAAGAGTGTATATGGCTTCGAAGACTCCTTGAAGATTTGTTCGAGCCAATCAATAAGCCGGTTGAAATTTATGGAGATAATCAAAGTGCTATCAAGTTGGCTAATAATCCGGTGTTTCATGCAAGGACGAAACATATCGAGTTAGAGCATCACTTCATAAGGGAGAAGGTGCTTGATGGAACAATTGAAGCTTTGGAAGTTCGAAGCGATGACAACGTTGCAGATATCTTCACCAAGTCATTACCAAAAAGTAAATTCGAGTTACTTCGCTCGAAGCTCGGTATGGTTGACAAAATCAAGTTTAAGGGGGAGTATTGAAATTAAACTTGATTTTGAGTTAGGATTAATTATGGGTTCATAATCCAAACCCAAAATTAAGCCCAAGTTCTAGAGAGTCTCTAGAAACATCATAAAACATTATCACCTCCTCTAGATGTTCTAGAGAATTCTATAAAATAATTATCTAAAGATTGTGTAGAAAATTCTAGGAATTGTAAGACATAAAATCTAGATATTATGGTAGAGAGTTCTAGAAAGATATTTTGTACTCTTGGAGCCTATAAATAGCTCCTTCCTCTCCCATTTGTAAACAAGTTGAACAAATAAATAAAAAGCAAGTTAAAGAAAGAGTGTTCTTCATAAGTTCTCTAATTCTCTCTTTTCTAAGTATTCTTTCATATCATTCTTCATACTTAGAGGATTTCTTCTCTTGGTTTCACTCGGGTTTCTCGGGTATTACGGTCTTGGGCTAGTGCTAAGCACTATCGGAGTTTCTCTACAAAAGTAAAGGGCCTTCATGGTCCATGTGGAAATTGCTCATATGTCCTTCCAAAAAACTGATGTCATTGAGGATGTCGAAGGCATATTTTCTTTGAGAAATAATAACTCCATCCTTAGAACGTGCCAATCTCCAATCCAGGAAAATATTTAAGAGTGCCCAAATCTTTGATGAAAAATTTTGAGTGCAAGAACCAGTTAAAAAGAGCAATGGAGATTTGATCATCACTAATAATTATAATGTCGTTGACATAAATAAGAAATATAGTTAATAGCTAGGTTACCACATTGGGAGTGAACAAGGAGTAGTCGGCATTTGATTGAATAAAATCGATCTCCATAAGAGCGGAAGAAAAATTGGAAAACCAGTTCCTTGAAGCTTGCTTGAGATCATAAAGAGATTGTTTAATATGCAACACTCATATCCCCCTGTTTGGTAAAAGCGGTGGAATTTTCATGTACACCTCCTCGAGCTCACCATGCAAAAATGCAATATTGATATCCAATTGATACATGGTCCACGAGCGGACTGCTGCAACTCCTAGGAGACATTGCATAGTTACAAGCTTTGCCACAGTAGCAAAAGGTTTCATTGAAATCAAGGCCATTAACCCGTGTATAACCTTTGGTGACGAGTCGTGCTTTGTAGCGCTCAATGGTACCGTCAGAACGATATTTAATTTTATAAATCCATTCGCAACCAACTGGATTTTAATGAAAAGGCAATGTCGTCAAGGTCCATGTATTGTTTAGTTCTAGCACTTTAATCTCGGCTGCCATGGCTTCCCTTCATTTTGTACTTTTATTTCCTACTATAAAAGAAGTAGGTTCTTTTTCACAAGTAATGCTAACAATGGATTTATAAGAGGCATTAAACTGATCAAATGAAAGCAAATGTGATGAGGGAAATGATGTACCTGAGACCAAACTCTTAGAGGAAAGATGAATCAGCAGGTTGACAATGTGCCCAACAATACTTGGACAAATGTGTGGGAGCACGTCAGGTACATGTGGAGCGTCCAACCTTAGGTTGAATGAGCTGAGGGGCATGAGGAAAGGGTACATCTGTTTCTTGCATGGTGGCAGAAGTTGGAGATGGGGATGATGATGATGTGGAATGAAGAGGACTTGAACTGATGTCATATGTGGGTAGTGGCAATACAGTGGGTGGTGTAGGAGAGGAAGATGCAACAAGAGATGAGAAAGGGAAGACATTCTCATAGAAGATAACGTCACTACTAGAGAAGTGTTAGTGGTGAGATCAAGAAGACGATATGCTTTCTGGACGGACAAATAACCGAGGACCAAACTTTTCGTGATGAAGATTAGCAGTGGTAGCATAACACAAACAACCGAAAACATGCGGATGAGAGTAGGGTGGACCATGATTATGTAGAAGATTAAAGGGTGTGGCTCCATGAAGAAGAGGAGTGGGAGTTCGATTGATCAAATAGGTGGCGGTGAGAAGGCAGTCACCCCAAAATGAAAGGGGTAAGTTGGCTTGAAAACACAAAGCACGAGCCACGACGATGCTTGCATTCAACGACGTCATTCTGTTGGGAAGTGTAGACACAACTATACTGATGTATGATACCATTGTCGTTAAAAAATGATGACATGAGAGATGAAAAAAATTCAAAGCCTTTATCAGAACAAACAACTTTTATGCTATGATTAAATTGAGTTTTAACATAAGCATGAAATTTATGTAGGATAGAAAAGGTCTGAGATTTGAATTTCATTAGAAATGTCCAAGTGCAAGGATTTTTTTCCCGAACAGACCTACTTTTTGAAAGTTTTTCCCAAACCGACCTTCTTTTTTTTTAATACCCAAAACGACCCACTCGGTCTTTGAAAGACCGAGTTTAGTACAAAATAACTCGGTTTTTCAAAGACCGAGTGTTAGAACTCGGTCTTTGAAAAACCGAGTTATTTTGTACTAAACTCGGTCTTTCAAAGACCGAGTGTATCATTTTGGTAAATACTTTCAAAAGTGGGTCAGTTTGGTAAATACTTTCAAAAAGTGGGCCATTTTGGTAACAAGTTCACATTTCCATGGGAGATGATAGCCAAGCTCGTTGGAGTCATAAGAAAAACACATTTTTGGAAGTCTTCTGCTGACATGCTACACACCATGCACGCTATCATTAGTCGATCAGCTATACGTAAAGGAACATATTTAATTAATTTAGGATACATATCCATTGAAACTTGCAGATGGGAGGTACCGATACATGTAGATGCAGCCATCGGTGGATTTGTTGCTCCCTTCCTTTACCCAAAGCTGGTATGGGACTTCCGTCTTCCTTTAGTAAAGAGCATCAACGTTAGTGGGCACAAGTATGGCCTTGTGTACCCAGGCATCGGGTGGGCCGTTTGGAGGAGCAAAGAAGACTTACCCGAAGAGCTCATCTTTCATACCACCGTTCTTGGAGCCGATCAACCTACATTCACTCTCAATTTCTCTAAAGGTAATTTTAATTTATTAATTCCCAGTGCTATAAGTTCAGTACCATAGTCATTATGTACTGTTAGTAGTATACCTCTATATGAATTTTTATTTTTATTTTGATAAATACCTCTATATGATTGGGTAGTGAAGTTGCGGGATATGAATCATATGCCTGATAGGGCATAGAAATTCTATGAAAAAGAAAAAGGAGCATTGAAATTTCTCAAAAATTAACAGTGCTTTCCACAAGATCTGCCAGGATCGTGAGGGGATCCCGCAAGGGGCATATATAGCTTATGGAGAGATCCAAAGGCCCCATTTGCCCATTTTGCCAAAGAAATTTTATGCCCAACAGGGTATATGATTATTTTTTCCCTGACGTAGTGCATTAATGCAATACCACTTATAACTATATCTACGTATGTGATCCAGGTGCCAACCAAATTATCGGACAATACTATAACCTAATTCGTTTGGGGTTTGAGGTAACAAATTTTGATCACATTATTTTATGTGTGCGTAACATTTTTTGCTGCTTTAGAAAAGAAAACATGTGAAGTTTGAGTGTTTTATAATTGCAGGGATACAAGAACATAATAGAGAATTGCCAAAAGAATATGATGTTTCTGAGGGAAGGGTTAGAGAAGACAGGGGAGTTCAAAATAATATCAAAGGACAACGGTGTCCCACTTGTGGCATTCTCACTCAAGTACTCCGGTTGGTATGACGAGTTTGATGTGTCAAAAAATTTGCGCCAATTTGGGTGGATCGTCCCAGCCTACAATATGCCACCCAAAGCAGATAAGGTGAAGGTGCTGCGAGTTGTAGTCCGAGAGGATTTTAGTCGGACCCTTGCTGAAAGGCTGGTGAATGACATAAAGACGGTGCTTCGTGAGGTAAGGTCATTCACTTCCGAACAGCAAATGTTGGCTACAGAGATAGAGGGACCAAACAAGAAGATCCCTGGAGTTTGTTAGCTCAACATAAATATATAAATAAAATAATAAATAAAGATTGTTGCAAGTTTCAAATTCGTGTTTCATTCTGTTGTTGAGTTCGTATCGTTTATGGATATTAATTCCTAATCATTTTGTGACCAGGGATGTATTGTTATTGAAGTTTAATAAATAAAGAGTAATGAGTTTACAATATGATTAATCTCTATAAATTTATTTCCTTTTTCGGTTTGTTACATACGAGCACTTGTAGTTGTAGCTTGGCAATTTAATTCCTTGTACGTCAAGCAGAACTTGTTAGCAAAATGACCCACTTTTTTAAAAGTATTTACCAAACTGACCCACTTTCGTAAGTATTTATCAAAATAACACACTCGGTCTTTGAAAGACCGAGTTTAGTTCAAAATAGCTCGGTTTTTCAAAGACCGAGTGTTAGAATTCGAAAAATCGAATTCTAACACTTGATCTTTGAAAAACCGAGTTATTTTGTACTAATCTCGGTCTTTCAAAAACCGAGTGGGTCGCTTTGGGAATTTAAAAAAAAGGTCGGTTTGGAAAAAACTTTCAAAAAGTAGGTCTGTTTGGGAAAAAATTCCAAGTGCAATGACTATAATCATCAACTGTAGTTCTAAAAAAAAACAAGCACCATTATGCGTGGAAAAAAATATTTTCTCCAAGATATTAATTTAGTCTCATATCAAATAATATATTGATTTAGTATTTGCAATATCTCCTATATATATATATGAGATATTGTATCCATTTATAATTCAATTCAATAAACCCAATAATCCAATAAAGTATTATTTTATAACCCTAAATCTACCCTAATATCAGAGCCTCCTTGTTCCAACTAAAAACCCTAGATTTGTTTTGCAACCATAAAAAAATCCAAAATCCAATCCCTAATCTTCACTAATCATCTCCTTCTCCAACCTCCATTAATTAGCCTGAGCACCTTCCTAAACCCAACATTTCATCCTCTCTCTCCAACCCCCGCAAACCCACCAACATCAGCCCGAACTTCCGACCACCAAACCACTTCCACTTCCCCTCCACTTCCGACCACCAAACCACTTCCGAAGTCAAAGTTAACGCCCTCTGCTCCGTCACCGGCGACGTCCTCCAGTGGGGCCACAACAAGAGATCTAGTGGCTCCAGGCACGGACATCACATGCTCGGGGATGAGTCCTCCACCGTCCATTCCAGGCAGATGATGGCACGCCGCCATCGTCGGAGCCGAGCGGATTGCGGCTGCCGCTGCTGCACTCACCACCGCTGCTTCTATCATTATTGCTGCTATTGCCGTCCAGTCTTGCTGACCCCGACACATGTCGTCTCCCACGCCGCTGACCACCATCCACAGCCTCGTTCCGATCCCAGCTCCACCAATCCACACCCTAATCCCTAAACCATATACATCTGAACCCTACACATATACATCCAAACCTGAAACTACAAAATCGAACCAAATTCCACTTCAAACCCGACCCAAATCACCCGCTCCCAATCCGATAACCCACTTCAAACTCGACTCGACCCAAATCCAAACCCTAATATTCGTCTACCCTATACCCGCATTCCACCAAAAAAAAAAACCTGAAGCCCACTCTAACCCTAAAACTTGAATCCCCATACAAAACCCGCATCCTACTACCTTACAACCCAAAACCCTATAACCCAACACCCACTCAACCCAAAATCCTATTACCCGATTACCCAAACTCGTAAACCAAACATAACCCTAACAGAAAACCCTAACCCTAACCCTACTTCTCTCTACTCCCGCTTTGTCCGCCGCCACCGCCGCCATTCGTAAATGCAGGTATTTTTGTTTCTCCATGTAATCCGAACAGAACTCCCCATCTCCCTCCTTTCACCTTCCGTTGATGCCCTCTCACTTTCGCATCCAGATCCCGAAACAAACACACACTGGTTAATCTACCATGAGTTTGAGAGGGGGAGATCCCGACATCATCATAGTTCCCTAAGTCATCTCATGACGTCCATCTCGTCAGTCCAGGGCCATTCCAAACTACTACCACTACTACTACTACTTCTCGCCGAAGAACACTACTTCTACTACTTCTACTACTTCTCATCGAAGAGCACTACTTCTAATACTTCTCACCAAAGAACACTACTTCTACTACTGCCGAAAAACACCACTTGTACACTTTCCAAATCCAAGAGTCAGATCATCCCTTGCGCCATCTACCGTGCATCATCCCTTCTGCTAAAGAGCAATACTCCCATACTTCCAAGATCCAAGAGCTGGACCATCCCTACGCCACTACAGTGCACCATCCCTTACACCATCTACCGTGTGTCGTCCCTTCTGCTAGAGAGCACTACTCCCACACTTCCAAGATCCAAAAGCCAGATTATCCCTATGCCACTACCGAACGCATTCCTGTGCCACTGTGTGCTGCCCCATGCGCCACTACCGTGCACCGTCTCTGTCACGTGAACATTGTTAATATTCTAAACTCATGTTGCTTGAACCAACTTGAGTTTGAGAGTGTAGCGCCCCGAATTTCCAATATGATATCTCAGAAATACGTGGCACAATTCTCAGCATCAACTTCAATTGCAATAGTAAACATAGCCAAAAACATAGATAATTTTTATTTCAACTTTTATTACAACACTTATTTATAAAACACTGCGGAATACAAAACACCTTGAATTACAAACTTTTCTTTACAACACATCTTTTACAATTTACACAAGTCATAACATCAATTTAGCACAAGCATCCAAATCCCAAGCTATAAACACATACCTGTAAAACATGAGGCTAGAGATAAGCCTAACTCCCAAAACTACAGGGGTCAGCCATAACGGTGTGAGTGACATAAGAGAAAACAACATAAATAAAACATAAAGCATAGAGTCAAAAATAACATATATTAACAGCATGAATAAATGAAATGAGAAATAATAATAAGTAAAGCATGAAAACAACCAGGAATATAAGATAGTAAATATTAATACATGAAAACATCAAGTGAATCTAGACTAAGTGTCAAGTGTATGAAAAACAGGAAAATACAAGCATAAAACCAAGTCAAGAAAACATCAATACTATATGCTGACTCTCTAATGCATACTTGTCGGATTCTATGCATTTCACAGTACATAGGTCCGGTGCAAGCCCTTATCGATATCCACTTTATAGGGTTAAATCCCCCGTTATGCAACTAATCCTACTACGATGATGGAAACAAGATCCAAAGTACTCTGCGAATAGGCACCACAGCACTCGACGCGCAAGCATCATGTAAGAATAGCTCTAAAACCGGAGAATCACCTTCCAACCGTGTACCCCACGAATAGGCTTGCGAGGCCTTCGATGTGCAGATACACCGAGTACATCTCGTGAATAGGCCCGCCGACCCTCGACACGTGAATGCACCCTGCATGCTCCTTGAATAGGCCTGCAGACCCTCGACACGCGAACATACAAATGTCCTCTCGAGACAGGACAACAAACAGTCCTGGAATGGATCCGTTGGACTAAACAGACCAAGAGCATATACTCACTTTCCCAAGTTTCATTACATCTCCACTAGTGCCTGTCCTTATATAATCCTAATCTCTAGAGTTAGTGTATCCTGCCGGACTTAAGTACTCAACAACAATCCCAAGACCCAACTGGTCTATATCAACAAATCTCAACTGCCGGTTCACAGGACTCCCACTCAACTCCTAAAGATATCATCAAGACCAAAACTTACAAATTCATCGTCAAAACGATCATATGAAGAAATTTCTCCAATCAACAAAACCCAAATCTTTTATAAAATTCCAGAATCTAAATCCAACAATAAAACCTCTTGAAAATATATGTTCTGTAGAAAGGATAATATTTAGAATAGTGAGTTATAGATCCAAAACTTTTAATAATCAATCGTTTAGAGAACATCAGGATAACTCAAGAAAATATCAGTAACAGTCGACTGTAAATCGGAGTCGGTAGACTGTCCAGAGCGAAAAACTAGCACTTCAAGAAAATAATTCTATGTAATGGCAGTCGACTGTAAAAGTCATCGGTCGACTGTCCAGAGCAAAAAATCCAAAACTTCGAGAAAACATCAAAACAGAGCAGAGTCAGTCGATTGTAAAAAATGGGTCAGTCGACTGTCCCGCGTAATATCCAAAACTTTAAGAAAATATAAATCAGAGCAGACCAGTTGACTGTGTAAAATGGTCAGTCGACTGTCCCGCATGAAAATCTAATACATCAAGAAAATACAAATCTGTTCAGTGATAGTCGACTGTACAATCTGGACAGTTGACTGTCCCCCAGGAAAATCCAACACTTAAAGAAAATATTTAATTCAAAGCAGAGACAGTCGACTGTATAAGGAAGCCAGTCGACTGTCCCGTAGGAAATTTCGAGACTCAAGAAAATACTTCAACCAGGACCCCGACAGTCGCCTGTCGACATTGGTCGGTCGACTGTCAGTCCTCCAGACTGCAGTTTTTGTTGTGCACATTTCAACCGATACGCGATTCCACTTTGTAAAATCACAAATTTGAAGAACTAATTTACTGAGATAATTAATTGTAACTTGTATAACATATAGGAGTTATTAAAACACATCAAAATATATCAAGATCTCGAAATATAAGTTTTACCCAAAAATCTTTCAAAATAACATCTTATATACATATATGTTCGAATACGAATTTTTAACATCAGTTTAGACTTCAAAAATCCATCAATAAAAGTAGTAAAGAGTTTAAAACTATCTTAGAACCAAAACAATTGAAATCTATTCAAAACTACATCAAAACACACGAAAACTCAATTTCTTCGAAAATAATGAAATAAGATACATGTACACATGTTTGTGCGCTAAGAAAACTTCAAAACTCAACAATTAAAAATAACAAAATATTTAGATTAAAACTTAGTATTTGAGCAAATTCAATTTTAAGTAAAAACTTCATAAAATCACGAAATCCCAAAATTGATCATAATGCATAGATCCAATCTAAACCTTTTTCTTAAAACTCCAAGACTTAATTCTTAGATTCAATAGCCATTAAACTCATCCACAATCATTCACAATAATTTGTCCATGCATATAAGCAATTATAACCATCACTAATCAAGTTTCTACTCAACGAAAAGCCCCCAAATATAGTTTATGCATTTATACACAAGTATAGGTAATCTTTTTATCCACTTTCATGCAATATCATCATACAACACTTCTCAATAAGTCAAAACAGCAAATATGTGAGGGAAAACAATCTACTCATGATTTCTAATCTGTTCTTTAACAATCTCAAGTCAACAAATTAGGGTTCCAATTATCAATAATATAGTTTCATGAAGGGATCCACTTTTAATTCATCTGCTCATCAAAACTTCATACATCATCATACAAACTCCTAGCATTCTTTCTAATCGATAGATCATCACATACAATATACATAAAACAAAACAAAATAAAACATGTCACTTACCTTGTTGAAGAGATCAACCGAAGATAATATAGCAATATGAAACATCCTTCCTTCGCTAGAAATCCAAGATCTTTGGCTTGAAAACTCCAAGAAAATAAAATAATGCAATCCCTTGTGTTGTGCAGCGAAAGATAGCTGCACTCCACCCATAAATAGGCCGGGATCCAAGGTTTTAGGGTTTTGAATATATTTGCAAAAATACTCCTTTTAAATTTATCTTTACATATATAGATCCATATACTTAGAAACTTGATAAAACAAATTTAATTAAGTTTTAAAAACAAAAATAACCATCATAAGGTCAGCCGGCACTGTTTAAAAGCCTGGAAAAATGAATTTGCATTTTTACCCCTCAAAATGACAATTTTGCAAAAAAATTATTTTTATCAATACTTGTAAAATAAATCAAATTCATCAAAACAAAAAGTAAACTTTTTAAACCTGAGTTGACTAGGCATCATACCCAGTCCAAAAATCCAAAAATCTGGAGTTTTTGCTCCAAGTGGTAATTTCGCACAAAAATCTCTCTTTTCGTAATATTTGCAAATAGGTCCAATAAGTATCAGAAAAATCCAGAAAATTCACAAATAATATCTAATAATAAATAATGACTTTGCACAAAATAATTTTTAAATTTGAACTTCCCAAGAAAATATTTACACGTGTTTTGCACGTGTAAAAAGGGTAAATCTTCAGAAATTTTTTTATTAAATCACCAAAAATTATTTTAATTCATTTATTAATCTTAAAAACATTATTTTAAAAATCTGGGGTAGTACATCACTCTCTCCTTAGAATAGTTCTGTCCTCAGAACTACTACTAATAAGGTCCAAACAAAAATAAGCAAAAGGAATTGAAATCTCATAAATGGAAACATAGTTTAAGAAATACAATCACATAAGAGAATGTAATCTAACAAAAGAAATACAATTCAACTCAAAGAGCACAATCATACTGATATGGCTAAAATTGGGGTTAAATCGGGACCGTCCAGATCGAGCACGGATCTTGAAGCACGGGGGTAAAAAGGTAATTTCACATACAGATGGATCCAAAATGGGTATTGGGTCTCCCTCTCACAGAACCAACCATCCGCAAATGGACCCACTTCAACTGGGCACGGGTCCCGACCCGATACAAGCCCGGTCCACCAAGAGGAGAATCAGGCCACTGATTTGATTAAATCAAATCAATAAGCCTGATTAGCCCTCACCAGGGAATCAAGGCCTAATTTCCTAAAACAGAATAGGAGGATTTTGCTCCTGACTGTTAGGCAGGAAATCAGGACCCAAATCATTCCAAAGGCGACTATAAATACAACCCCTCTACCACCAAGACCAGGTTAATCACTTCTTGACCACTTAAGCTCTTTCTTAATCTTTATCTGATTACTGACAAGAGCGTCGGAGGGTGCGTCACCGGAATCAACCCCGGTGTCTCGCACTTCCTTGCAGGTCGCGGCAGGAGCAAGAGGGCCGAGTCAACTGTTCAGGCTTTTTTCCGGACTCACAAATTCTATCTGTTTACCCCCACACCGAAATCAGCGGTAACAGATTGGCACCGTCTGTGGGAAAACAAGCCACACGAACAGCCTCAGTCCATTCTCCGCCGTCCTTGACAGCCATGCCGCCGAAGAAGAACAGATCCAGAGGGTCGAACCATGCGGGCAACCTCACCGACCCGGCAAATGAAGCTCCGGTCAATCCTATCCCTCAGTCCGACCTCCCTCCGCTGACCCAGCAGGTCCCACCTCCTCCTTCCAAGCAGCAGCCCAACAATGGTCCGTCCGGTCATAACAGTCGGAAGGAGAAGCAGCCGCTCAATCCGGGCCACGTTTCGGTCCATAATGGGTCCTCGGACTCGATGGCTTCTCATCATCCCGACCTCCGCATCACACTTCTAAACCGCCAGAAGGACAACGACCTCCGTACCCATCTTGACGAGAGGCGGGCCCGAGAGGGAGCCTCTCGCCAGCGCCAAGGTGAGCGGTCGCCACGCCGTCGGGACGGCAGAAGGTCTCCGGACCGCAGAGGTCGAGCGGCGTCCCCAGAGCGCCGAAGGAGGAGGTCCCGTTCCCCCAGGGATCGGCGTCATCCGAGGGACCGGGATGTACCTATCAGTAGAGCCGAATTCCTCCAGTTTCAGGAGACCGTTCTGCAGGCCCTCAATCTTCGGCAGAACGTCCAGAATGCTCAGAGGGCTCCGACGCCCCCCAGGGATCCCAGTCCTCGGCGCCGAACACGGAGCCCTTCCCCGGCTCCCAGCCGCCAGCAGCGCAAACAAAGCCCACGCCGGTCCCAGGATTACCGGCGCCGCAGTCCACGCTCCCCTTCCTATGAAGAGGAGTCCGGAGGGTCATACGACTACCAGCGGAGGGACGACGCCCTCATCCGCCGTATTCATGAGGTGGAAAGGCGCATCGGCCGCATGGACAGGGAGGAAGAGTCCCGAGCCGGAACCTTCCGTCCCAGCCGACCTCCCTTCTCACGGTCGATCATGGAGGCCCACATACCGAGGAGTTTCAAACCACCACAGTTTGAAACATACTCAGGGGAATCCGACCCGGTCGACCACGTCGAGAGCTTCAAAACCCTAATGCTGATCCATCAAGCTTCCGACGCTGTGCTCTGCAGAACCTTCCCTGCCACCCTCAGGGGGTCGGCTCGGGAATGGTACTCCAGGCTCGCCCCTTCATCCATCTTCTCATTCGAGCAGTTCGAGACACTGTTCATCACTCACTTCGTGAGTAGCCGGCGAGCCGAGAAGACGAGTCTTTCCCTACTGAACCTGCGGCAGGAGAAGGAAGAAAAGTTGCGGGACTATGTGAAAAGGTTTACCGCAGAAGTCAGGTCAATCGCCTCCTTAGACCAGTCCGTGGCCACCGTGGTGTTCCAGTCGAACGTCCTTAACGCCAACCTCCAATCCTCCCTGGCCAAGAAGCCCCCGCATGACTTCGCCGACCTCCTCCTGAGGTGCGAGAAGTACATCCGAGCAGAAGAGGCCGAAGCCCTTCCCAGCTTTGGGGGGCCCTCTGCAGGGTCGAAAAGGAAGGCAACAGGGGAAGAAGGGTCGAAGAAAGCTCAGAAGGACATGGGCGGTCAACGTCGCCCTCCCCCCAGGTTCGAGAAGTTCACGCCCCTCACCACTAATGTCTCCACTATCCTCATGGAGGTGGAGAAGGAGGGGGTCATCCCTCCAGCCCCGAGGATGCACACCCCGGCGAAGAGGATGGACAAAGACAAGTGGTGTCGGTATCACCGAGACCACGGGCACGATACGAATGACTGTCGGGCTTTGAGAGATGAGATCGAAGCCCTCATTCGAAGGGGGCAGTTGGCCAAGTTCGTGAAGGCTAACGATTGGACAGATCGCCACTCCCCTCCACCTTGGGGGGCTAACAAGCGCTCCGAGCGGCGCGAGGGGACACCCGAGTTCGAGGAGGAACGGGTCCTGCACTTGATCCACAGAGACCCCATGGGGGGCTCCTCTAATTCCTCCTGGAAGGCCTTCGTCCGAGAGGTCAACTCGGTCCATAGTGCTCCTCCCCCGAAAGGTCTCGGCGTCCCAGTGTCTTTCTCCGATGCCGACCTAGAAGGAGTCCGAACCCCCCACTGCGATGCCCTTGTCATCGACCTCCGCATGGCCAACTTCAAGGTGCAGAGGATTTTGGTAGACAACGGGAGTTCGGTCAATATCCTTTTCCTCTCGGCCTTCCGAGGCCTGCAGCTGTCCCGAGACCGCCTCAAGCCGGCCGGTTATACTCTCCACGGGTTCACGGGGGTCCCGGTAACCGTCGAAGGGGTGATAACCCTAGACGTTACTGCGGGAAGCGCCCCTACTACCCGGACCGAGCCGATGGACTTCATGGTCGTCGACGTCCCGGCGGCATATAATGTCATCCTAGGCCGCCCCGGCCTAGCGGCCCTGGAGGCTGTCCCCTCGGCATACCATTTGAAAATGAAGTTCCCCACTCGTTCGGGAGTAGGGGAAGTCAGGGGAAGCCAGGAAACAGCTCGGAAGTGCTACATGACTTCCACCGGGGGACCAGTGCTCTCGCTCGAGACACTAGAGATCCCCGAGCCGAAGGCCCGCCCAACGTCCGAGCCGGCGGACGAGTTAGAGGAAGTACTCTTCTCGGACGAGGATCCGAGCCGAAAATTTCTCGTCAGCAAATCCTTGCCGACCGTGCTATTCTCCGACTTGGTGAGGTACATCCGGGATAACCGCGACCTATTTGCTTGGTCAGCCGCGGACATGCCCGGCATCTCCGAGGACTTGCTCGTCCACCGCCTAAGCGTCGAACCGGGGTGCAAACCGGTTCAGCAGAAGAGGCGAAAATTCGCTCCTGAGCGATAGCAGGCAATCAAGGAGGAAGTGGACAAGCTGCTGAGGGCCAGGTTCATCCAGGAGGTAAATTATCCCGAGTGGCTCTCGAACGTCGTAATGGTCAAGAAGTCCAATGGCTAGTGGAGGATATGCATTGACTTCACCGACCTAAACAAGGCGTGTCCGAAGGATCCCTTCCCGCTCCCGAACATCGACACCCTTATCGACGCCACCTCGGGCCATGAGCTGCTCAGCTTCATGGATGCCTTCTCGGGATACAATTAAATCCGGATGTTCCCTCCGGATATCCCGAAGACCTCCTTCGTCACCGACCAAGGCCTCTACTGCTACCGGGTCATGCCGTTCGGTTTGAAGAACACAGGCGCCACCTACCAGTGCCTCGTCAACAAGGTCTTCCAGAACCAGATCGGCCGGAACATGGAGGTGTACGTTGATGACATGCTCGTCAAGAGCATCCGCGGCACCGATCATGTAGCCGACCTCCAGGAGGCCTTCGGTGTATTGAGGAAGTACAACATGCGGCTGAACCCGAACAAGTGTGCGTTCGGGGTCTCCTCGGGAAAATTCCTCGGCTTCATGGTAAGCCAGCGAGGAATCGAAGCTAACCCCGAGAAGATTAAGGCCATATTAGACATGGCCCCGCCTCGGAACGTCAAGGAGGTGCAGAAGCTCACCGGTCGGCTCGCAGCCATCGGTCGGTTCCTCTCCAAGTCAGGGGAAAAATGCCTCCCCTTCTTCAAAGCACTCCGGGGGGCTAAAGGATTTGAATGGGGCCAAGCACAGCAAGAATCATTCGACCAGCTGAAAGCCTATCTGGTGAACCCCCCTCTGCTCAGTAAGCCGGTCCCGGGCGAGCCTCTCTTCATCTACTTGGCCGCTTCCGAGCAGACCTTGAGCGCTGTCTTGGTAAGAGAAGAGGACCGGACCCAAAGGCCCATTTACTACGTGAGCAAGGTGCTTTGGGACGCCGAGCTCCGCTATCCGAGGATAGAGAAGATAGCCTACGCTCTGGTCATGGCAGCAAGAAAGCTTCGGCTCTACTTCCAATCTCACTCGGTCGTTGTCCTCACCGATCAACCCCTAAAGCAGATCCTCCACAAGCCAGAGACCTCGGGTCGGCTGATGAAATGGTCCATAGAGCTGAGTCAGCACGACATCTCTTATCAGCCTCGGACGGCAATCAAGGCCCAGGCCCTCGCCGATTTCATTGTAGAATCCACTATCCCTGAGGTCGGCCACGTCCCGAATGGGCCCCCCATTTGGACAGTCTTCGTGGACGGATCCTCTTGCAATGAAGGAAGCGGCGCCAGCATCATCCTAAACGGCCCTGACAACTTCGTCCTCCAGTATGCGATCCGCATGAACTTCAAGGTCTCGAACAACGAGGCGGAGTACGAGGCTCTCATAGCTGGGCTCGGACTCGCCCGAAGTGCTGGGGCGCAGCGCCTCCAGATTCACAGTGATTTCCAGCTAGTCGTGAACCAGGTCTTGGGCGAATATGAGGCCCGGGACGAGCGAATGGCGAAGTACCTCGCCAAAGTCCGGGATCTCATAGGTCGGTTCGAAGAAGCCATCATCCAACGGGTCCCTCGGGAGGAGAACTCACAAGCTGACGCTCTCTCCAAGTTGGCCTCGTCTTCTCTACAAGGACTTGAGTAGACCGTACTGATTGAAGTCCTCTCTAAACCGAGCATCGAAGACGAGACACCTAGCTCGGTCGAGACATTGCCGATCATGCTGCAGGACAATTGGATGAAGCCACTGGTGGAATTCTTAAGGGATGGGGTTCTGCCCTCGGATCCCAAGGAAGCACGCCGAGTCAGAACTCGGGCCGAGCGCTATGTCTTGATCGAGGGCATCTTATACAAGCGATCCTTCTCTCAAATAGACGGCCGACCATATCTAAGATGCCTCTCTCCGGATCAGGCCGAATATGCCCTACAGGAGCTTCATGAAGGCATCGGGGGGGCACACTCGGGATTTAGGTCCTTGGCCCGAAAAGCTTTGAATTATGGGTACTTCTGGCCGACCCTTCTCCAAGACGCCGAGCGGCACGTTCGGCAATGCAGCTCCTGTCAAAGACACTCTAACATCCGACGACTCCCTCAGGCCAACCTCGCCTCCCTATCAAGTCCCATCCCCTTTGCAATGTGGGGGATGGACTTACTAGGGCCTTTCCCTCCAGCTCCGGGTCAGTTCAAATTCTTGGTCGTAGCCATCGACTACTTCTCCAAGTGGGTCGAGGCCGAGCCTCTCGCCACTATAACCGAGAACAAAGTGGTGCAGTTCTTCTGGAAGAGCATCATATGCAGATTCGGTGTCCCCCGCGTCCTCGTGACGGACAACGGGACTCAGTTCACTGGCACAGCATTCTGAGCCCTATGCGATGACCTCGTCATTCAGCAGCGCTTCTCGTCCGTCTCACACCCTCAGTCGAACGGACAGGCCGAGAATGCTAATAAGCAGATCCTCGCAGGAATCAAGAAAAGGTTGGACAAGTGCTCCAAAGGTTTGTGGGTCGACCAACTCCCTAATGTGTTGTGGAACTACCGCACAAGCAAGTGGACGCCCACCGGAGAGTCGCCTTTCAACCTTACTTATGGGGCCGAGGCCGTGATACCCCTCGAGGTCGGAATACCTTCCCCTCGGCTCACAGCCTATGACGAAGCACAGAATGCCAGGGACCTCAGAGGAAACTTGGACCTGATAGATGAACTAAGGGAAAGGGCATCAATCCGGCAGCAGAATTACCGAAGAAGGGTCGAGCTAGCGTACAACAGAAAGGTCCGACCCGCTGACCTTAAGCAAGGAGATTTGGTCTTGAGAAAGCTAGCCATATCCCTCCCCAGTCAGAAGAGCAAGCTAGCTCCGAATTGGGAAGGGCCGTACCGGATCACAAAAGTTGTTCGGCCTGGGGCATACCGACTTGAAGACATGGATGGCAGAGAGCTTCCGAGGACTTGGAATGCCGACCACCTCCTGAAATACCAAGAGAGCGCTCCGGCACCTCTCTAAGTAATCCGAGGTGTCGAACCATTCCTCTCCTCTAACTTGTAACCTGTCCCATGAATTGTACTATGTAAAACGGTTCGCCGTCAAATATCAATAAAGAAAAGTTCTATTATGTTTGTGAATTTGCATGTTTCTCTCCCCTCTTATTTAACCAATGATTCGGAGTCCAACACTCGGCTCGACTTTACCTCCTCGGCTCGTCTCGGGACGAGCCAGGGGTAGATCGCCATTCGGAATTGCTCCCACAGCCGTTGAACTATACCGATGGTTCGGAGTCCAACACTCGGCTCGACTTTACCGCCTCGGCTCGTCTCCGGACGAACCAGGGTTAGATCGCCGTTCGGAATTGCTCCCACAGCCGTTGAACTATACCGATGGTTCGGAGTCCAACACTCGGCTCGACTTTACCTCCTCGGCTCGTCTCCGGACGAACCAGGGATAGATCGCCGTTCGGAATTGCTCCCACAGCCGTTGAACTATACCGATGGTTCGGAGTCCAACACTCGGCTCGACTTTACCTCCTCGGCTCGTCTCTGGACGAGCCAGGGGTAGATCGCCATTCGGAATTGCTCCCACAGCCGTTGAACTATACCGATGGTTCGGAGTCCAACACTCGGCTCGACTTTACCTCCTCGGCTCGTCTCCGGACGAACCAGGGCTAGATCGCCATTCGAAATTGCTCCCACACCCGTCGAGCTCCAACGATGGTCCCGGGGGCCAACACTTGGTTCCCAGTCCATCTAAACTACTCCGGTAGATCGATGCCGGACCTTCGTTCGAACACAAAAGTCCGAACTCTCCTAACTATTAGCCGAAGACCGAAGACCCACAAATTCGGTCGGCTTCCGAGCAAGTGGCTTCCCGAGCGTGTAAACGGGGAAAACACACTTTCCCCTCAACTTCCGTGCGTGATCTCGATCAGACGGCTCAGATCATGCCACCTGCGCAAAACGACAAGATAACGTTTTCTTGGGAACTGAGCCGCCTCGAGATTCGCGCCTACGTTCGACGGCTCAGATCTCGCCACCTGCCCTAAGCGACAAAATAGCACTTTCTTGGGTACAGAGCTGCCTAGGGATTCGTGCCGTACCGTGTCAGAACCACTAAACGACAAAGTGCCGTACCCCTGGGGATCCATTCGGCTAAACAGACACGCTCGGTTCAAAGATCTCGACACGACCGATACGGTTATAAGCAAAGAAAAACATACAAAGCAACGAAAGGGAATTTTATTAATTGTCGGCGCATAGTACAAAACATTCCATTACAAAGTGTTGGCAAACAAAACATACAATGCCCGACCCACTACACTTGTCTCTCATATAAAAACATCTTCACTAAACTGTTCGTCCTCCTCGGCTGACAGCTCCTCTTTCTCCCCCCGGAGCTTCGCCATCACAGCACGCAGGTGCCACATCTCTGAGAGCAGGTCATCCCGCTCGGCGACAATCTTCGACTGGTTGTGCCGAATGCATCTTACCCGAAGAGCGTTGCTGAATGCGGTCTGCGAGTCTTCATCCTCTCCTGCGGGCTCAGCTCGTTGATCCTGCTCTCCAAGCGTTGGATCTCGGCTTCCCGAAGACTGAGGACAGACGAGAGGTGGTCCCACTCACTCCCGGCTCGGCGTAACTTCAGATCAGCGCTCCTAGGGCTCAGAACCACCGTTCCTGAGGTGGCCTCGGATTCGGAGTCATCATTCGAACGCTCGGAGTCCGAGCCATGGATCGTCACCACGAGCTGAAAAGAGGGAAAAAAGAAAAGCACAATTTCAATACAATGCCGATGTCTAACACTTGAAAACTTCCCGAAAAAAGATTCGCGTTCAGACATGATAGTGTTACAGACAGCCGAACCGAGCCCATAATTAGTTTCTTACAACAATCAACAAAAATAGGAAAACGACAGAATCAGAGCCTCTTCGGAAGGGGAATGCTTCGGTTTAGGGAAATACGAGGACGACGAGGTCTGCCCTCCGAACCCGACCCTAAACCAACGAAGCGCGACCCCCCTTCGCTGCTAGCTCTAACTGCGACGCCGGCCGAAGCCCCGCTCGACGAGGCGGCCGCACTACTCTGAGCGTCGGCTGGACTCCGCCTGGTCAACGGCGAGCGCATCGCAAGTTCGTGAAACGTAATCCCCTTCTCGCTTTCTTCGCGAGTGCACGAAGTGCTCCGAACGTTAGCCCTGACCTGTGCCGGCTTGAGCGACGCGATCTCTTCCTCCAGTTCGATAATCCTATCCCTCAAGACGTCGTCCTTCGCCAACTTCTTCGGTCGAGGGGCCGTCAACGAGCCCGAGGCATTGGCATTATCAGTCGCGAGCCGTCGGTAATGGGTGACTTCAATCCCCCTATCTATTGTGATCCTTCTGAGCCTGTCGACTTCGGCCGATAGCCTCTTGCGCTCAGTTAACGCTTTCTCCAGTTCGGAAGCCAGCTTCTCCCTCTCCGCCGAACGTTCTTTTTCCGCTAGCTCCAAGTATTGGACCTCGGCCAAAAGGTCGTCATTCTTCTGCTCGGCGGCAGTAAGCTCTCTACGGAGATTCTCGACTTCGCCTTCGGGATGGGGAGCTGAAGAGCGCTTCCGATACTGGTACAACTCGCGACCATACCTCCGCAGAGCCGCCTTCGTATCCTCCAGCTTGCCGAGAAGGAGATATCGATTATACCGGCTCTGAAAGAGCTCATCCTTCGTTTTCGCCAGCTCCTTCCGAAGGTATTCAACCTCCGTGATCGGACCGAATCTCACCTGAAATGCAGAGATAAATCCGAGGCCCAACACTTGGAGAAATTCACGCCTAAACAAACACTAAGTCCGAGACTCAACACTTGGGCAAATTTTGGCCAAACAAAACATTTTTTCATTCAAAATTCAAAGAGTTCTACAACAGCGGTGGCCAGTCCGCAGTTAGGCTTACAAAAACAAAAAAAAAGAGAAAAGAAGACAACCGAGTCAGGGGTCGACCTTTTTGTCGTTCGGGTCCGTCGACCCCTCGGCCTTGTCCTCGCCCTCACCTCCACCTCCTCCTTCGCTCCAGCTCTCCTCCTCGGAATCATCCTCCTTCTCCTCCTCGGCCGTCGCCTTCCACGGGTCCTCGACGGGTTCCGTCTCCCCCTCGGGGCCGATCAACCCCTCGGGGACAACCTCCTCCCCTTCCACGAGGTCGTAGAAGTTGTAGGAGGATGTGTCGAAGCCCGGGTTCTTGGCGACCACATGTTGCAAGGCTCGGCCATAGGCATCCACCATATTCTGGAGCATGTGCATCGCGGCCTCCTCCTGCACGGCTTTCTTCACCCTCTTCACCTTCCTGAGGTGTTTGGCCTTGATCTTCTCGGCCCTCTTCCGAGCGTCCTCCGCCTCCGACCGAGCCTTGGCCAGCTCCTCCCTCAGGTCGGCAGCCTCCTTCACCGACGCCTCGAGCTTGGCCGCCGAGTCCTTCAGCTCGGCCACCTCCTTCTCCGAGGCCTCGAGCTTGGCCGCCGTATCCTTTGACAGCTGAACAGCATCGGCCAGCTGCTTCTCCAGCCCCTCCACTTCGGTGGCCCTCTTCGTCGAAAGAAGCAGCTCGGAATCAAGCCGCTTCGCGACCTTGACGCGTTCCGCCCTCTCCTTCTCCTTCTCCTGATCCTTCTTCGCCAACTCCTCGACCAAAAAATTGAAGTGGCAGAGGGTCTGGAAGAGAACAGCACGTTAAAATCCGAGTCCAAGAACTTAGAAAAATTCTAAGGGAGGGATTTGGATAAAGAATAGCTCAGCATACTTACCGACATGGTGTTCCGGGTAATCTGCATCACGGCGTCCCCTGCCATCCCGGCCTTCAGGGTTGCTCGATCCTTCGGGGTCGGCAGGTGCCTGACCGCCTCCATGCAGATGTTCCCGTTGCCCAAAAAGCCGTCGACGTTCATCACCTGCCAATCGGGGACGAAGATCTGCTTGTGGCGCTCGGTCAAGATCTCCTCCGCATCGGTGGTAAGGGGCGGAACTGAGAGGGACAGCGCATCCTTCACCCCGAACACGCTGCTCGACGAACCGGGCGCGTCTGCCTTGGGGGTCTGTGCAGGGGCATCCGAGGCGAGTAGCTCGGAGGACACGACCCCTCCCTGCTCGGGGGCCACGACCTTCGTCGGAGAGACGAGGACCTCGATCTCCCCCTCCTTCAGGACCGCGACCTTCGGTTGGTCGGCAGCCTTCACTACCGAGGGCTTCTTCGAAGCTCGGCTGTCCTGAGGCGCTGCCGACTGCCTCTTCTTCTTCTCCTGCTCTGCCCTGCCCTTCGCCACCAGAGCCTTGTAATCGAGCTTCATCGTCTCTGCAAAAGCCGAATGAAAAAACTTAGGAAAATTTTCATGAGCTTTAAACAAAGAAGTATAAATACCAGAAGCATACGAGGGTCGATCGGACTGAGACCCCCACGGAACAGATGCTCTTCGGTAATATCCTTCCAGCTGAGCGTCGGCAGAGCGAGGAGCTTCCTCTGAACCTCAGCCTCGTCGGCATTCAGCGGGACGTCCTTCTTTGTACGCTTGGGCAGGCCATCCTTCGCCCAAACTGTCGGTATCACCCATGGCATCAGAGTTCGGACGAGGAAGTATTTGTCCTTCCAATGTTTGATCGAGTCCGGGTTCTCGATCAACTTAACTCCCGTCCGAGGAGAAAGGAAAAACCTCTGCTCGTCCCGCCTCGGCTGGCAAGGTCGGAAGAGACTCCGAAAGAGGTACATAGTCGGCTTAGCGCCGATCTCTTGGCATCGGAGGAGAAACGCCACGACGTGCCTCCAAGTGTTCGGCATCAGTTGGGCGGGACTCAAACCGTACCAGACCAAGACCTCGACCACGAACGGGTGGAGGGGGAAGCGGAGCCCGGCGATGAGGGAGTCGACCGGGAAGACACATACGTCCGACGAGGACTTTGTGTTGGCTCGGAACCCCGGCCCAGGAAGGAGCAGCACATACTCGAGCGGGACCCGGAAACCCTCTCGGATCATACGAAGATCGGTCTCGGTAAGAGTCGAGATCCTATGGTCCATCTCGGACAGCTCCCTAGGCTCGTTCTCCTCCACCAGCTTTGCCGTACCTTGAGTGACCCTCTCCAAGGTATCTTCGGCGTAATCCCGGACGCCTCCCACACTCGACACGGCGATGGGCTGCCGACCAAACGCCCCCGCTCTCTTCGGCGTCTCCACTATCGTGACCACTCCTTTGCCCTTTCGGGACTCGGCCACAACTTCCTCGGGCACTTCGGCCACTTCACCCTCTTTATCCGGACGAACGACGTCTTGCTCGCTCGGCTCCGCTACTCCCTTCCCTTTATCCCCTCGGCCAACGGCTTGCTCCGAGGCGGGGGTCTCAGCCGAAATCTTAACCATTTTTTCCTAAAAAGAGAAGGGAAAGAGACTGACCTTGAAGTGACAGGTGCGGTCGGAAAGTTCGCCGGAAATAGGAACGCTACCGCGACAGCTAGCGATACCACCAGAGAGCTAAAAACTTCGAAGCGGAGTAAAAACTGAAGAGAGAGAGAGTAAAAGTGAAAAGTGAGACTTGGTCTTAGGGGGGGTGAAGATTTATAGTAAAATTGGGACGTCCCTTGGACTTCCAATGAAAGTTCGCGACTTTTGGGCTGCTCTCGAAACGTCGCGAAGGCCCATCACCACGACCTCTCTCACCAAGTCAACTGGCTCGGCCCCAGGGGATCCAAATCCGAGCTACAAGCGATCCGAACACGCCGGCAGTAGGGTCCGATCGGAATCCGAGCAAGTGCCTTCCCGAACGTGTAAACGGAGAAAACTCACTTTCCCCTCAACTTTCGCGCCCGATCTCGATCAGACGGCTCAGATCTCGCCAAGAGTACTAAACGACAAGATAGCATTTTCTTGGGAGCTGCGCCCGTCTTGAGATGCGCGCCATCATCCAGCGGCTCAAGGTGTGCCACGTCGCTCGGACGATTGAACCCTCGGACGCCTCACCTATGCCTAGAAGAACCTGGAAAAATTTTGATTCAGTTTTGAGGCGCCGCCTTCGGCGAGCGCCCCCCAGTCCCGTGCATCAGTCGGTATTCCGCCGACCCACGGGCCCCGGACAAAAACAGATCGGCACTCCCCCCATCTCTAACTCCCCCGGGCTGACATCCATCACAAGCCTTCAGCCCGGAAGGAAGACAGAGATGGGAGGGGGCCCATCAACCCTCAGAAATCAGGAGAAACGTACCATTCCGAGATAGTTGGTAGCAACTGGAAGGCTCGGCTCGTCAGAGGACTCTGACAACAGCGCCTTCACAGTTGCTAACAACGGGCTCGGATGGTCCGAAAGCCCGAGCCACGACTCATGGTGGAGAAGCGCACCATCCCGAGCTAGTTGGTTGCAACTGGAAGGCCCGACTTGTCAGAGGTCTCTGGCAACGGTGCCTTCACAGTTGCAACAAACGGACTCGGATGGTCCGGAAATCGGCCTCGGACATGGATCATCACCTCTTCCACCAAGATCTCCGCCTACCTAGGCACCTGCTTCGGAGCGACCAAAGAAGGCCGAAGATCTTGGTGGAAGAATGACCACCCGTCCTTCCGAAGTGGCCCACACCCCGGGTCCAGACTATAGTTGTCGCCACTACTGCCTTATCCCCTCCCGCTCCTGACATCCCCTTCAGAGTAGTGAGGAACGGGAGAAGAATAAGACAACAGAGCGACCACCCGTCCCTCTGAAGTAACTCATCCCTCGGATCCGGACTACGGTCGTCACCACTACTACCTCGTCCCCCCTTGCTCCTAACATCCGCTTTGGGGCCGTCAGGAACAAAGGGAAAACCAGGCAGAAGAGCGACCACCTCTCCGAACCTCAAGAGAGAAGCTACCCAAGGCAGATGCCTCCGAGGTCTGGAACTCAATTTGGTTGTGACTAAAATGACAAAGGGAGTGGAGTACTTATAGCCTGCCTCCAAGAACCAGCCATTATGACCCTCGGAAATTGAAGTGCCGTGTTTTAATTAAGGGGATTATCCTTACTGACCCTCGGAAGTTGAAACGCCACGCATTAATTAAAGGAATTATCCTTAATGACATCGGGAAGGCAAAACGCCACACAAGTCACGAAGCACCATTAATACCATTGGGAACAGAGCCATCTCAGATTGCCAAAAACCACAGGCCCTCGGTCGGCTGCCGAGCAAGTGCCTTCCCGAGCGTGTAAACGGGGAAAACTCACTTTCCCCTCAACTTTCGCGTCTGATCTCAATCAGACGGCCCAGATCTCGCCGATAGCACTAAAAGACAAGATAGTGTTTTCTTGGGAGCTGCGCCCGTCTCGAGATGCGTGCCGACATCCAACAGCTCAGATAGCGCCACGTCGCTCGGCCTGCCGAACCCCCTGCCTCCGGTCGGCAGCCGAGCAAGCGCCTTTCCGAGCTCGTAAACGGAGAAAAACGCTGCCGAGCGGTAACAGCCGTCAGATCTTTCCGAAGTTCGCACCCATCCACAATCGACGGCTCAGATCGAGCCGCGCCATTAATCGGTATTTAAATCGTTTTTTATCTATTTAAATCATTTTGTTTGTTTAAAAATTGCGAAAAAATTGCTAAAAATTCGGAAAAATTAACCAAAAATTCTGGAGAATAATTGAAAATTTGGGGGCACATTTTCGAACCCCTGAACGAACAATTATCGCCCAGAATATACAGTTAAGGCCCCCGAACGATTAGCGAACACGTCGCAAAATTAAATAAATAGTCCGAAAAAATAGATAAAAACCCTTGAATACCCGATGTGACCAGAGAACAGCCAGCGGCGTCAAAAGTTACCTCACTACCCCCTTTCTAGATTCAAAATCCCACATTTGGACTCCGATACAACTCCATCAGCCACGGAAACAGCTGAACTACTCCTCAAAGTCTGATCACGCTCAGCCTTTAGGAGTGGGGGGCTCGTGATATGGCTAAAATTGGGGTTAAATCGGGACCGTCCAGATCGAGCACGGATCTTGAAGCACGGGGGTAAAAAGGTAATTTCACATACAGATGGATCCAAAACGGGTATTGGGTCTCCCTCTCACAGAACCAACCATCTGCAAATGGACCCACTTCAACTGGGCACGGGTCCCGACCCGATACAAGCCCGGTCCACCAAGAGGAGAATCAGGCCACTGATTTGATTAAATCAAATCAATAAGCCTGATTAGCCCTCACCAGGGAATCAAGGCCTAATTTCCTAAAACAGAATAGGAGGATTTTGCTCCTGACTGTTAGGCAGGAAATCAGGACCCAAATCATTCCAAAGGCGACTATAAATACAACCCCTCTACCACCAAGACCAGGTTAATCACTTCTTGACCACTTAAGCTCTTTCTTAATCTTTATCTGATTACTGACAAGAGCGTCGGAGGGTGCATCGCCGGAATCAACCCCGGTGTCTCGCACTTCCTTGCAGGTCGCGGCAGGAGCAAGAGGGCTGAGTCAACTGTTCAGGCTTTTTCCCGGACTCACAAATTCTATCTATTTACCCCCACACCGAAATCAGCGGTAACACATACAAAAGAACACAATCATACAAAAGGAACATAATCATACAAAAAGTTTAAGGAAAACCTTCCGCATGCAATCATCCGACTCCCAAGTAGCTCCCACTGTGCACTCTGATAACCTGCCATTGGAAACCATGCTGCAACAACCTCTGAATCCTGCATCTGATTCCTGACCTTCCACCATCTGCCTCAACCTTTCGAGGATCAGTGGCCACTCCCTCCTTAGAAAGGACATGACTAAGAAAAGCTACCTCAACTTGAAGCTCAAAGAGATCAATACCAAATAATCTCCCACCAACCTCGATATCACATTCTTCGTAATATCGATCAGCAATCAATTTCTCCTGATGGTGTTGCCACCGTCAAGGCTCCGCTTGAAAACACCTTAAGCTCCACACCTAAGAATAGCAAAAATTGGGCGACACAAATGTATGCAAGAAAACAGTATCAAATAAAACTTTTGTTTTTATTCCATTAACCAAAACAATTCTGTTACATGGAGAACGATACTCAAATCTCCAAATTATTCTTAAACAAAGTTTTACTTAATACATATATGAATGAATTCAAAATTCTTACACACCCTGGATCACATCCCTGAGTTACCCGCATCCTCCTCAGTCAATGCGAACACTCCCCCCTGCCTCAGAACTTTGCCTCTGCCTGCACCATCCTTCTTCAGCTGCGGATAGTTTGGTTTGAGATGCCCTTCACGACTACACTGATAACAAACCTGTGCCCTCCGAGGCTTGGTGCATGCTGCCTGATAATGACCTGCCTCTCCACAGTTGAAACAAGTCACGCCTTGAACTGCGGGTGCCTTCTGCACTGGCCCATTGAACTTGTCCTGCTTCTCTGGGAACTGCTTCCCATTCTGACTATCTGCTGGCCTCTTGTTCTTATTCCAGGTCTCCTGCTTCTTCTGGAATTGGTCCATATCCTCTTCTATCATAGCTGCTCTCCTGACCAGCTTATCAAACCTCATGATGCCCAAAGAAATCATCCTCGACCTCAAATTCGGCTTCAAGCCCAGCTCGAATTTCTTAGCCTTTTTTGCTTTATCAACAATCAGCTTCGGTGCATATCTTGACAGCTGAGCAAACTTAGTCTCATATTCACGCACTGTCATGTTGCCTTGCTGCAGGTTCAAGCATTCCGTTGCCTTCTTCTCCTGAATATCCAAAGGAAAGAAACGGTTCGTGAACTCATCCAGAAAAGCCTCCCAAGTCACTTGCTAATCTCCAAACGTCCTCTTCACTGACTGCCACCAAACGCCAGAATCCTTCTCTAACTGCATAGTAACCAATTTCACCTTATTGACTGCTGAAGTTTCCGAGACTTCGAACATCATCTCCATCTGTCTAATCCAATCATCAGCCCTATATGGATCAGACTGCCCCTCAAACACAGGCGGCTTGATCCGCGTAAAGGACTCAACTTGCTTGATCGGATTAGCATTAACAAACACTGGTTCGGCCGCCTGATTCTGATTCTGATTCTGTGCCATATTGGCCACCATGAATGCATTCAAGGTTTGATATACCCTCGCAATCTCAGTCTCAAGATCAAGTCCAGTTCCATGGGAACCTTCAGCCCCATCACTATTACCACCACTCCTGATCCTGGCACCTGCCATTCTACTAAATATGGCAACATGAGGGAAAAGTTAGAGCATCACAACACAATTCATATTCACATCAATAGCCTATGGCAAAACCTCAACCATACCCCAAACCAAAACACCATGTTCTAACTCTATGTGATACTCACACTCTAATATCCACACCGAGGTACTCACGCTCTAGAGTCCACACCAAGGTTTATTTTTATACTATGTTTATTATTACTATTGAAGCATGCTCTGATACCAATCACTGTAGTGCCCCGAATTTCTAATATGATATCTCAGAAATACGTGGCACAATTCTCAGCATCAACTTCAATTGCAATAGTAAACATAGCCAAAAACATAGATAATTTTTATTTCAACTTTTATTACAACACTTATTATAAAACACTGCGGAATACAAAACACCTTGAATTACAAACTTTTCTTTACAGCACATCTTTTACAATTTACACAAGTCATAACATCAATTTAGTACAAGCATCCAAATCCCAAGCTATAAACACATACCTGTAAAACATGAGGCTAGAGATAAGCCTAACCCCCAAAACTACAGGGGTCAGCCATAACGGTGTGAGTGACATAAGAGAAAACAACATAAATAAAACATAAAGCATAGAGTCAAAAAAAAAAAATAAACCGCATGAATAAATGAAATGAGAAATAATAATAAGTAAAGCATGAAAACAATCAGGAATATAAGATAGTAAATATTAATACATGAAAACATCAAGTGAATCTAGATTAAGTGTCAAGTGTAGGAAAAACAGGAAAATACAGGCATAAACCAAGTCAAGAAAATATCAATACTATATGCTGACTCTCTAATGCATACTTGTTGGATTCTATGCATTCCATAGTACATAGGTCTGGTGCAAGCCCTTATCGATCTCCACTTTATAGGATTAAATCTCCCGTTATGCAACTAATCCTACTACGGTGATGGAAACAAGATCCAAAGTACTCTGCGAATAGGCACCACTGCACTCGACGCGCAAGCATCATGTAAGAATAGCTCTAAAACCGGAGAATCACCTTCCAACCGTGTACCCCACGAATAGGCTTGCGAGGCCTTCGATGTGCAGATACACCGAGTACATCTCGTGAATAGGCCCGCCGACCCTCGACACGCGAATGCACCCTGCATGCTCCTTGAATAGGCCTGCAGACCCTCGACACGCGACCATACAAATATCCTCTCGAGACAGGAAAACAAACAGTCTTGGAACGGATCCGTTGGACTAAACAGACCAAGAGCATATACTCACGTTTCCCAAGTTTCATTACATCTCCACTAGTGCCTGTCCTTATGTAGATTATTAGTAAAATACGAAAATCCTCATCTCTAGAGTTAGTGTATCCTGCCGGACTTAAATACTCAACAACAACCTCAAGTGGTCTATATCAACAAATCTCAACTGCCGGTTCACAAGACTCCCACTCAACTCCTAGAGATATCATCAATACCATAACTCACAAATCCTCGTCAAAACGATCATATGAAGAAATTTCTCCAATCAACAAAACCCAAATCTTTTATAAAATTTCAGAATCCAAACCCAACAATAAAACCTCTAGAAAATATATATTCTGTAGAAAGGATAATATTTAGAATAGTAAGTTATAGATCCAAAGCTTTTAAGAATCAATCGTTTAAAGAACATCATGATAACTCAAGAAAATATCAGTAACAGTCGACTGTAAACCGGAGTCAGTCGACTGTCTAGAGTGAAAAACTAGCACTTCAAGAAAATAATTGTAAGTAATGGCAATTGACTGTAAAAGTCATCGGTCGACTGTACAGAGCAAAAAATCCAAAACTTCGAGAAAATATCAAAACAGAGCAGAGTCAGTCGACTGTAAAAAATGAGTCAGTCGACTGTTCCGCATAATATCCAAAACTTTAAGAAAACATAAATCAGAGCAAACCAGTCGACTGTGTAAAGTGGTCAGTCGATAGTCCCGCATGAAAATCCAATACATCAAGAAAACACAAATTTGGGTAGTGATAGTCGACTGTATAATCTGGACAGTCGACTGTCCCCCAGGAAAATCCAACACTTAAAGAAAACATTTAATTCAGAGCAGAGACAGTCGACTGTCCCGTAGGAAATTTCGAGACTCAAGAAAATACTTCAGCCAGGACCCCGACAGTCGACTGTCGACATTGGTCGGTCGACTGTCAGTCCTCCAGACTGTAGTTTTTGTTGTGCACATTTCAACCGATAAGCAATTCCACTTTGTAAAATCACAAATTTGAAGAACTAATTTACTGAGATAATTAATTGTAACTTGTATAACATATAGGAGTTATTAAAACACATCAAAACATATCAAGATCTCGAAATAGGAGTTTTACCCAAAAATCTTTCAAAATTACATCTTATATACATATATGTTCGAATACGAATTTTTAACATCAGTTTAGACTTCAAAAATCCATCAATAAAACTAGTAAAGAGTTTAAACTATCTTAGAACCAAAATAATTGAAATCTAATCAAAACTCCATCAAAACACACGAAAACTCAATTTCTTCGAAAACAACAAAATAAGATACATGTACATATGTTTGTGCGCCAAGAAAACTTCAAAACTCAACAATTAAAAATAACAAAATATTCAGATTAAAACTTAGTATTTGAGCAAATTCAATTTCAAGTAAAAACTTCACAAAATCACAAAATCCCAAAATTGATCATAATGCATAGATCCAATCTAAACCCCTTTCTCAAAACTCCAAGACTTAATTCTTAGATTCAATATCCATTAAACTCATCCACAATCATTCACAATAATTTGTCCATGCATATAAGCAATTATAACAATCACTAATCAAGTTTCTACTCAACGAATAGCCACCAAATATAGTTTATGCATTTATACACAAGTATAGGTAATCTTTTTATCCACTTTCATGCAATATCATCATACACCACTTCTCAACAAGTCAAAACAGCAAATATGTGAGGGAAAATAACCTACTCAAGATTTCTAATCAGTTCTTTAACAATTTCAAGTCAACAAATTAGGGTTTCAATTATCAATAATATAGTTTCATGAAAGGATCCACTTTTAATTCATCTGCTCATCAAAACTTCATACATCATCATACAAACTCCTAGCATGCTTTCTAATCGATAAATCATCACATACAATATACATAAAACAAAACAAAGTAAAACATATCACTCACCTTGTTGAAGAGATCAACCGAATATAATATAGCAATATGAAAAATCCTTCCTTCGCAAAAAATCCAAGATCTTTGGCTTGAAAAATCCAAGAAAATAAAATAATGCAATCTCTTGTGTTGTGCAGCGAAAGACAGCTGCACTCCACCCATAAATAAGCCGGGATCCAAGGTTTTAGGGTTTTGAATACATTTGCAAAAATACTCCTTTTAAATTTATCTTTACATATATAGATCCATATACTTGGAAACTTGATAAAACAAATTTAATTGAGTTTTAAAAAACAAAAATAACCATCATAAGGTCAGCCGGCACTATTTAAAAGCCCGGAAAAATGAATTTGCATTTTTACCCCTCAAAATGACAATTTTGCAAAAAAATCATTTTTTATCAATACTTGTAAAATAAATCAAATTCATCAAAACAAAAAGTAAAATTTTTAAACCTGAGTTGACTATGCATCATACCCAGTCCAAAAATCCAAAAATCTGGAGTTTTTGCTCCAAGTGGTAATTTCGCACAAAAGTCCATATTTTCGTAATATTTGCAAATAGGTCCAATAAATATCGAAAAAATTTAGAAAATTCACAAATAATATCTAATAATAAATAATGACTTTCCACAAAATAATTTTTGAATTTGAACTTCCCAAGAAAACATTTGCACGTATTTTGCACGTGTAAAAAGGGTAAATCTTCAGAATTTTTTTTATTAAATCACCAAAAATCATTTTAATTCATTTATTAATCTTAAAAATATTATTTAAAAAATCTGGGGTACTACAGAGAGGGGGTGTTAGATGTAAGATATTAGTTTAGTCTCAGCGATTCATCGGACTATGAAGTATTCGAAGAGGGTAAGAAAGTGTACAATCCTGAGCCATTCCGAACTCGCAAGCCCTTCGTCATGGAGTCGAGTAACTTGAAGGAAGGTGTCGAAGTGGTTAATGCGGTTGGCGGGGGAGAAGTGGATGTCGAAGGTGAAGGAGATGGGGAGGAGAATGAGGGCATTGAGGAAGAGGGTGATCCTTCAAATAAAACTTCTTCATCGGGGCCCCAAACCGAACCGTTTGCTTCAAAGGTTACCTGAAGGAATAAGGTAAAGTGGACCATTTCAGACAACCCTAAGGACCCACTTGAATTCTTCCCAAAACACGAACTAGATGTTCCCTATCTTCAGCAACCGTGTTTGATTAGGATGTACCTAAATGATCTTGAGGGTAAAGTTTGGTACGAGGTGCAGCCCTCTTCTCAGATCTGACCAAAACTGAAGATTGATGATGAGCAGAGCGTAGTGGAAAGCACTCATCTTCTCTGATACGAGCGAGATACTTCATTCTTCTAGAGTATGAGTTGATGGTGTCGAACCCTGGGCTTCGACCCGCTGATACCCTTTCTGAATGGTTTTGTATGTTTACGGTTGATGCATTCGATTCAGGGCTGAGGCTGCCATTGCATCCATTTGTAAAGGAGGTGTTAAACTGGGCCAGTCTAAGTCCCATGCAATACTGCCCCAATTTTTTGAAGCAGCTGGAGTGCTACATTTTTCTTAGTGAAAAAAGATGGGTGCCTCTAAAGTTGAAGTATTTCTGAGCCGCCCTTGGTGTGAGTTCATCGTCAATGCATGAGTGCATTTATTACGTCTCTCCTCGGCCCCATAACTAGGTCATTTACGGTCACCCGGATTCTGTTAAGAGGTGAAAGAATAAGTACATCATTATTCCGATCCCAACTCTATGGGATATTCCGACCGCATGGACCTTTTACAAACCGAACCTCAAGCCTCCGAAGGGAAAGAAGCTTATGGAAGATGAGTGGGACGATGTGAAATGGGTCACCGGCGGCAAGAGTATTCATTTGCAGACCGTGCACGAGAGGCATGTAGCCCGGATTGGAACGAGCCCTGCCGACCTCTGTATGTTTTCCGTTTCTTTTTTCCTTGCATCTTATTCCTTTGTTTTCACAACTTCGATTTTCTTTTGCAACAATGGATGATACCAAGATTGAGCGAAGGAGGACCCATTTGGAAAAGAAGGCTGCCCAGTAGTCGAAGCATAAGAAAAGCCCTCCCCCCCCCCCCCCCCCCCCCGCGGGAGGCTATGAAGGGACTTCCGATCTGAAGTCCAAGAAGTCGAAGGCCTCCATGGTACCAGGGACTCTGAGATAGACGAAGATGGTACGGAGTTCTAGAAACCTTAAGGTTTCTGAGCTGTTGACGAAGGGTGTCTCTCCTCTCAAGCCCTTGGCCCATGAGATCGTCGGCGAAGCTGGGCTCCTACCGTGGGCCCCTGACTGGTCGATGAAGGTAGTGGACTCACCGACCGAGGGACCCATAATGGTTAAGGCAGTGGAGTCCCTCACCACGCCTCTTGATCGGGAGGGCTTTACCACTGAGAAAATTGAGTCATGCTACATGAGGTGGGCTCAAGCCAATATGGTGGTAAGTGCTAACGAATTTCATAATTTTGATCATTTTCTCCTGTAAATTTCTAAGTCTTGACCACTCATTTACAAGCGACTATTGTCAGGGCCCAATTGAGGAGACTGGATGCTCTTGATCTCCAGTGGGAAGTGAAGAATGCTCAGTGCGATGAGCACGACAAGAAGGAGCAAAAGGTGTGGACTGATAACACCAAAGCTTGGGAGTAGGCTCTTCGGGCGGAATTGACCTCTCTTGCCGAAAGCCAAGATCGGAGGAAGAAGGAGATGGAAGCAAAGATTTAGAGGAAGCTCAAGGAGGTAAGGACCGCTGCCATTGACAAGGTCATCGAGTCTCAAAACAAAGTGTACCACCAGGAAATTGAACACGTGCTACGCAAGTATCCCCGGTGTGAACTCGACGAATTTCACTATTCAATGAAGTTCGACGAGACTCCACCAACTATGCGGGGAGACAAAAAGGAGGACGATGGTCGTCAGTTTAGCGAGGAGGAAGAACAACCAGTGGTCGACCCCGAAGCCGACGTCATAGGGAACGATGAGGTGCTCCCCTGCACTCAGCAGTAGCTTTCCCCTTTTTTGTTTTTTTTTCTTTTTGTATTTGCCGAATGCAGACTGGCCACCATACTTTTTGTATCGATTGTAAATGAATGGAGGAAACTTTTTTGGGCCAACCTTTTTCTCTTTTTGTTGGGGACGATTTGCAATTTGGCAAAGTCTATGAGGCTCAGAATAATGTCTTTTTTTAATGCCAAATGGTCAGCCTTATTTTGTCCGACCCTCATAACGCCGAGCTCGAACACCTTAGGGATTGTGTGAAATCCCTGAAGGATAGTTTGGTGCATTATCGAAAAGAAGACAGGGACCAGAAAGCGGCCCTCACTTCATGAATATGTCGGAAGAACTGAGCTTGGAATCAGCCCGTCTGAATCGGACGATTTCTTATCGAGGCTTGGGTGATGCTGAGTCCAGGTGGTTGTGATCTCTCAATTCCATTCAACGTCCCATTTCATAGTCGTTCCCTTGTGAGGTGATAGTGGAGAAGAAATTGGAGATCCAGAGATTGAAGATCATGCTCAGAGTGGGTGGATCACGAACCCATTCTTTCGGGAGCGGTTGGCCCTGCGATGGAGGCCTGTCCCTGGCCCTGATGCTGGAGCCGCCGAGATCGGGTGATGCTCAGAGCTCTGTTGTTGGAGCATCCACCTTAGCGACTCTTAGGGATCTTGATAGGCTCATCAGTGAACAAACGCATTTGATTGGGCTCGAACTAGTTCGTACAGTCCTAAGGTCCCCTGAAGAGGAAGGGTAGGCCGAGTTTGTAACAGTTGTAACTTTCATACTTTTTGTGACTTTGTTGTAATCACAACCCATATGGCCTCGCCGATTGTATTAATGAACTTCTAAATGTTGTAATAAAATGATCATTCTATTTTTTGAGCTCGGCTTTAATCTGGATGTGTTGGCGAGGCAGACCTGCTGAATGTGAGACATTTCTTCTACCAAGGATATTGATGGACTGGAATAGGAGACGTTTCGTCTTCCAAGTGAATTGATGGATTGTCATAAATCCGTCTTATTGTAACAGTTGTAATCACAACCCATATTGCCCCATCCATTTCTCATTTTTCAATTCACTAAGAGCTTTCATGACTGGTGGTTCTTCTATTACCCGCTGACAGTTAGGGGTAGCAGTGATGAAGGCTGTTCTACTCTTGACCGTCAGCGGGTGGAAGAGGGACCTACTCGGGACATGGAGCTCAAGGTCCTTACCGAAGGCGAGGACCATAAATATAATTAAAACTTTTGCAAGGGCTGAGGTCCAAGTTCGACACCGAAGCAGGGATTTGAGAGGTTGAGAAATTTCTTGTTAGTGTTTGAGGTCGACACCGAGCGGTGAGGGCCTAAGAAATTAAGGAATCTCTCGGGTAGGTGGAGTGTCGATGTCAAGCGGCGAGGACGTGAAAGATTGAGGAATCTCTCGTTAGGATTTTTTGAGATCGACGCCGAGCGGCAAGGACGTGAGAGATTGAGGAATCTCTCGCTAAGGTGGAAAGTCGACGCCGAGCAGCGACGTGAGAGATTGAGGAATCTCTCACTAAGGTGGAGAGTCGACGCCGATCAGCGAGAACGTGAGAGTGAGGAATCTCTCATTTGAGTTAGAGGTTGACTCTGAGTGCTGAGGACCTGAGAGATTGAGGAATCTCTTGCTAAGATGGAGAGTCAATGCTGAGCGGTAAAGACTTGAGAGATTGAGGATTCTCTCGTTAGGGTTTGAGGTCAACGCCGAGCAGCGAGGACCAGAGAGATTGAGGAATCTCTCGTTAAGGTGGAGAGTCGATGCCGAGCGGCGAGGACATGAGAGATTGAAGAATCTCTAGTTAGGGTTTGCGTGAAAGTCAGGAGCTGGCTCGAGGTTAATGTCGAGCATCGAGCGTCGAGCGTCGAAGACCTGAGAGATTCAGAGATCTCTGGTTGACATTGAGAGTCAACGCCGAGCGGAGAGCTTAGCATGAATGCTAGGAGCTGACTCGAGGTTAAGCGTCATGCTTAGCACGATAGACAGGGGCTGATTTGAGGTCGACGCCGAGCGCAATGACGTGAAAGAGAAATCCCTCGTCTGGAGGAGTAAAGCACTACAACGAACGAAGTCTTCACCGACATTTTGTTTGGGATTTACTGGCATATTTTAAATGCCGGTGATTAAGCTATCGGCATTTCATTGAACACCACAACAACTGTCGAGGATGCGCGTGCCGGGGAATACTGCCATACTACCCAAGCGTTTTATAGATTCGCCGGTGTATATTTTGCTTTTGCCCAGCGTTGAAGGAGTGCCGGTGTAAAATAATTTTAATTTTTTAAAATTATGAAAATTAGGGACCCCCGGCGTTTCAAAAACGCCGGGGATTGTTTTTAAAATTTTGAATTTTTTGTACAAATTCGTTTTTAAATTTTTTGAAACATACACCGGCGTTTACCCAAACGCCGATGTATAGGGGGAGGTTTTTTTTTTTTTTTTTTTTTTTTTTTTTTTTTGGGGGGGGGGGGGGGGGGGTGAAACAGAATTTCGTTTTTTTTGGTTGAAAACTTGTATATTATTTCCCTTTTTGCATCAAAAAAAATTTGTAGTAATTTCCATTCATCCACAATAACACAATAAAGAATATAGAAAATGAAATTCATTATATATATATTTTCCAAATAGCAACAAACACAACTTAAAAAGTTTAAAGTTCTGCAGTCTAAAATCCAGAATTCAACGTTTCTCACACAAGTATCAAGTTACATATAACTCGGTTACAAAAAAAGTTCTAACAAGTTTCACCATACAAAATAATTTGAACATAAAAAAAAAGACTTAAAAAAGACTATTGCAGTTAGTAGATTCTCTTAATCGGTACGCCTCCTTATGTCCTCATTGCTTCCATCATGCTCACTTTGATTCTCTGGATTGGCCCGACTTGAATTAGTTGGAACTCTATTTTGAAACTGTGTAAGTCACACATTCAAATATAATTAGCAAGGTAATTATACATTAAACTAATGAATTTAGAACGTAGAACGTAAAGAGCATACTTTGTTCACAGCAAAAGAGCTCAAACATGAAATACAATTGTAAAACTGATCAACTATACTTGTTCAACCATCAGCTTGATCAAACAAATACAATGAGAATATACTTAACACAATTGTAAGTCACAGGAAGCTTGTTCAAATATAATGAGAATATACTTGTTCAACCATCAGCTATACAAATCAAACAAATACAATGAGAATATACTTGTTCAACCATCAGCTACAGAAATACAATTGTAAGTCACAAGAAGCTTGATCAAATATACTTGATCAAACTGACCAAAGCAGACTAAAAAACTGCATGGTTTGGAAATCTTTTGTATCTTCTTAACACATTGCCACCATAGCAGAATAAAACTGAAAGCCAGAACAAACTTTTCTTAACCTAACTTGCATTGACTTCTAACTCCCGTGATATCAGCTCTGATAGTTCAATAATGTGAGGTTTCAGATCTGGATACTTAACACATTATTGACATGACATTGAGTGTTAAGTTTCAGATCTGGATACTTAACAAATTCTGGCAAAGCTTATTACACCTACTTTGAATTGATATGGGAAGATATGGTGATAAAGAAAAGTTAGGAAGTATGATATAAAAAACATGCCAGAATTTGAACTTAAATTACCAAAGCAATGTGAATCATTCATATCAGAGCATACTTTTTTTTTTCATCAAAAGTAATAATTGCAATTTTGAGAGTTGTTAGAGAAAGAAATAGGAAACCTGAAAGGTTAGATGGAGAGCAAAGAATTTTCTTTCATTAACTTTTAGAGTCTTGACTGTACGGTGGGATGTTCAAAACATGATAATTAATAATAGCTTTGATAATTATTACATTTTCATTTTTACCTACATTTGATTGTTTTCTTGATGGTTTGGATGGTGGTGTCATATTCCAAAATGTTAATTAGGAAGAAAAATCGTATGCTTTGATGCATGCATCTAGCAGTTTCATATGCCAAGAAAGTTGGCACAACCAAAGTGTGTGATATGCACACTGAGCAATAATCGAATAGCTTCATATATGTATTGCAACATCAAATTTTGAATAGGTGCAGGTGTAAATGTAGGTACTGAATAAAAATTAAAATAAATACTATAAACATATCATATCGGTTCTAAGTTACAATACTAACCTGTGTTGGAGTGGCTCGTTCGAGATTTTGGTGTCTTAACAACTCTGACATATCTGCAAATGCCTTTCTATGTTCTGACAACTCTGACTTTATAGAGCGCATCTCCTCATCTCTCGGATCCTCAACAGTAGATGCACAATCCTCAAAGACTTGAGTGGGTGTTGGCCCTAAGCCCATTCCATGCACACGACCAGGGTGCTCTGAGCCTCCTGTTCCGATCAAAGCATGGCACTGAAGTGATAATAATGAAATGGAAGATATGGTAGAGTCAGAAGCCATTGTGGAAGACAGTTCGGCATATTTGACTCTGGCAGTGCTCTGTTAAAATACAAATTAAAAAAAAAAATACATATGTTATTTACTTGATTGTCCATTTAACAAATCTAAGAACACACATCATGAAGAAAAATTACTGATATCATCGCAGCTGTAGTGGAAACAAATTGCCCATCTGATTTCTTGTGGGTAGCGTCAAAGAAATCTAGATCGCCAAACTTGTCTGCACCGTGTTCCTCAACCTTTATATTAATAAATCACAGCTATAAGAAACATTATAATCTTTGTATAATCATCAGGGAAAAAACACTGAAGACTAACCAATCTCTCACTAACTACAGCGAAGCTACTAGTTCCAGCAGTATGCAATACATCCTGTTGCCCCCGACTTGCCGAACCGATTTCAAACCTTTTCTGTACATTTCAGATTATTACAAGTCAATCATAATTAATAAACAAAATCAAATACAATAATTGTAATATTAAGATGAATACCTTTTCCTCTGGAGAACTCCAAAAATGATCAAGGTAGTGCCAATCGGAAGGATTAACATTAGGAGGGACAACCCTTGCAATGTCGGCTGCGGACTTATTTTCATCAAAAAATTTCACCTTAAGTTCACGTTTCCAGTCTCTCCACTTCTTTCCCATGGACATGTTCAACCATTTCTTTTCAAGACTGTCGGGGTATTCAAATTTTTGCCATAGATTAACTTGAAGATTAATCAAATGTCGGGGTATTCCAGAGTAACCAACAAAAATTGAGGAGACCATAATAGAGTTAGTTCATCAAATGCAAATAGGAGCCCAAGTATATAGGAAATCTTGTACACTCAAGTTTGTAACAGACTAAATGATGAAGCTATTTTAGAACAACTAAGTGAAAAATTCTATACTTAATACCTAACACTGACTGAAGTGATTGTACATAAACACCTAAGATAATTCAAGGGCATTTTTCCTTCAGATTACCCATATATTGAATTACTCAGTTGTACATAAACACCTAAGTGAGAGAAGAGAATATAAGTTAAATGGGTAGTGACCTTCCTTAGAATAGCATGACTGTAAATTTTTCAATCTATTGAATTACTCAATTGTTAAATTAAGTTTCCGACATGCATAAAACAAAGGAAAAGGAAATACCTTGATAGTATTGATGGCAACTGCCTTAGACGTCACCAGAATTTTGGACCATCTGTCATAAGACAATGGAAGCATTTGTCCATTTCTTGCAATTACCCCAATGAAATTAGCGAATTTAGCTGCATCCTTGCCTACAAGCTGATTTGCATTGTTTACTGTCACGACAATTTTGTCATCCGGCGAACGCTTCCAAACGTTTCCCATCCTCGTCGGTCCCCCTTTTTTTTGGCTGATGGTGCACTCCCCTCACCCATCTCAAATTGATTGTCAGTCTTGTTTGAAGGCTGCCCTTGCACATCCCTCGCGATTGGAGTGGGCGAGGGTGCGCTTTTTGTATTCCTTCTCGGCATTTTTCACTTAGAAAAATAAACTTCATATTAATATAATTAACAAAAAGCCAACAAATATATAAGAGTTTGCATTGTATCAGGAGGAATAACTTTGAATATGCATTGACCACTAGCAATATTATTGTGCAGTCGGTATTGCAATTTAATCATCAATTTCTAATGTTTCTGCTGTTAGGGAAGTCTGTAACAATGCTAATCTCTCCACTTCTTGTAACAATCCTTAATCATCAGAATGGAATTGAATATTGTATCTCTTGTTAGTGTGCAGGTTTATCTGTATCTTCTGAAATGAAGTCTGGGAAATTTTTAAATGTTGAATGGTTATGATGCCTTGGTTAGAAAATGTGTTCCATGAATGTATTTATGATTTTGTGATATCCCACTGTTTCTAGGCCTGAAAAGCACAGCCCTAATGCCATCAGTGACATCAGTTTTGGTTCAAATTTAAGGGTTTATGTCCTTGTGTGTTAAAAGGGTGAGTGGAGCATAAGGCTATAACTTACTAATGAGCATGGTTTCTTTTATCTGTTGTTTGCTGTATGCACAAGCTTTGTGCAATTATCTGTTGTTTGCTGTGCACAAGCTTTGTTCATTTATTTGTTGTTTGCTGTGCACAAGCTTTGTGCATAAAGTTTACTCCATAAGGTAATATAATACAATCTAAGAATCTTTTATTATACGTATATGGTTGAAAATTATCATACATTTGTGGTTGGAAATTGTACCACATCATCTTGTGGAGTAAAACTTTGATAAAATGGTTTCTTGCATTGTTTGGACTGACCTTTGGAAGTTTGAAACTAAATTTAAAAATCAAGCAGGTTTGGCTATGATATTTTGGTGAATTATAGTTGAAATCTTGAAGCTATTTCAAAAATTTTATGTTGACAACTGCAATAGTGTAGTGTGCAGGTTTAGTGTGCAGGTTTACCATCTCCTAATGTAGTATGGAATACTACATCACCTTATGTAGTATGCAGGTTTACCATCTCCTAATGCAGGTTTACCATCGCTTGTTAGTGTGCAGGTTTAGTGTGCAGGTTTACCTGGACAGCAAATATATGGATCCATCCATCATGGTACTAATGAAGGGAATGCTAATCTTGAAGTATCGAAAAGATGACTGAATCATTTGTACTGGATCTTGCAAAACAAATCTGTTGACATGGTTTGAATGCAAATTATGATCTTTTAAAAAAAATTGGGATAATTTCAGTTGAAACTAGAGAACTGCAGCATCAAAATAAAAAATAATAAAAATATAAAAAGTCAGTAGTTGGATGCCAAAGACTATTACCTGATATTTAGTAGTATGAGAACATTATATATAAAAGTTAAAACTTGATGCATGGAGATTGACTTGAAGTATCCTATTAGGATCACGGGAAGGATTATCAAGTGGTACTAGATTTAAGATAACAATCCGACATGCTGATCAACTTTAGAGTGTACTAGATTTAAGATAACAATCTTTGGGTTTAAAATAGATTAAGGTTATTGTGTTTCATACCCAAACCAACTCAAAAGTTAAACTCAATACAAGAGTTTAAAGGGGAAATTCTTAATTTTTTATTATTATAATACAATATCATCCAATACATCTCCTGGCTCTCCATCCATACGGAGCCAATTAGGACTGTTGTCATCTGTTATGTTAACATCTAATATTGGAAACTCATTAGCAAAATAGTTGTTCATGGAATCATCGTTCTCATCATTTGCAGCCTCTCCCAACTGAAATATATCTCTTGGTTGCATAATAAGTGCAATGTGAGATTTGGAACAAACTGGATCTTCAACATAGAACACTTGAAGGACTTGGGATGAGAAGACAAATGGCTCATGAGTAATGTGTATACCTGTGTGAATCAAATTTGAAAAGTTTACAATTGTAAAACCTAATTTATTCTTGTTATTGGGATAATTCTTATCCAAACCAGCCCATTCCCCACGAAATAAGACTACCCAGAAATGACCGTAATAATCCAACTCAATGATATCCGTGAGCACCCCATAATAGTCAACATCTTCATCTATATGATTCGCATCTTTCCTAGTAGCATAACTTCTAGTCTTTGACGTGACTACAATTCCACTATTCTGGGACTTCAAATAATGTTCACGATCTTTAGTATGAATTCTGAAGCCATTGTATATATATCCCCAGAATCTTCTAACCATTTTATGGGGACCATTCGCCAAAATCTTTATTTCAGATGAAAGATCCTCATCATGCAATTTAGAGACCTACATATGTGATGGTTAATCGTATAAGTACAATGACGAATATAGATATAAAATATCATTGCATAAGTTGGAATTTCACTTACATGAGATTGAAACCAAGTATAAAATTTTTCATTCATTATCTTACTTTGATCACGTGGTCTCAGTTTCTCGGTCTAGCAGTTTACTTAATCTCACGGATAAATTCACTAGAAATAATAAAATCATCGAAATGATGGTTAGTTAAAATTATGTCTCGTTTTTAATGCAATATAAACAACTCCAAATTTGACTTACGCTCGAAATGGCTCAACTGCTGCATGGTGGTCTAGTACATATCGGAGAGCTTGTTTCCATGTTAAGTTATCTAACTCAAATGCATCAACTTTACCGATAGTAGTGCCAGCAGTCTAAAAGAGATACTTAGCCCTGCCAAGGTTTGACATGTCCGGGTTTCTTCTTGGCCTATTCAGACTGGTCTCTACACCTAGAAGATATCTTGAACAAAAATTAGTGCACTCTTCCGATAGATACCCTTCAGCTATCGAGCCTTCTGGATATGCTCTATTTTTAATATATTCCTTAAGTCGATAAAGATACCTATATAGTTAAATATTTTGGAGTTAAAAAATGAATAAATACATCACATAAAGTAGAGAAACCAGATGCTTAATGAGGCATGAATATTACCTCTCAATAGGATACATCCACCGATAATGTACGGGTCCCCCGAGTCTAGATTCACCGGCCAGGTGGATTATCAAGTGAATCATTATAGTGAAAAACGATGGAGGAAATATCCTCTCCATTTGACAAAGTACCACTACAGCATGTTGCTCCAATTGGTCAAGATCTTCAATACGTAGAACTCTTGAACAAAGTCCTTTATAAATACTACAAAGATCCTTGATGACGGCAGTGACTTGCTCACACATTGAAAACCTTAGAGCAACGGGAAAGAGATCCTGCATCAATATGTGGTAGTCATGTGACTTTAGACCCTGAAGCTTCTTCTCCTTAGAGTTGACGCACCGTGCTATGTTAGATGAATAGTCATCAGGGACTTTAATCTCCTGTAACACCTTGCAAAACAATCCCAACTCTTTTTTAGACATTGAATAAATTGCAGGAGGGAGATGAACTCTGCCATTAGGTAAGTACTCTGAGTGCAACTCATGTCATATATCCATCGTAACTAAATCAAGGCGACACTTAAGATTATCTTTGGTCTTCCGATCATCCCCGATAACAGTTCCTATACAACTTTCACCGATATTTTTCCCATTGTGCATCACATCTAAATTATGACGTAATGAGTTGAATTCCCAATACGGAAACTGAAAAAAAATGCTCTTCTTTTTCCATGACCCTAAATCAACCATGTTGTCACATTCATCTGCATCGCATAAGTCGATGTCCTCATCCCTTGCTCTTTTCTTCCCTTTCTTGATGACTTCTGGTTTTTTACCGTAATTGAAATTATGCCCTTGTAATCGCCTAGACACATCTGACTCTGTCAAAATTTCAGGCGCATGTCCCTACTCCTGCAACCCATCAAATGTTGAAGTTTCTGATCTGAAAATATGAGTTGGATGCAACCATCTCCGATGACCCATGTAACAAAATTTTCTACCATTATACAACCATTTTGAAACTGTTTGATCAGTACAACAAGGACATGCATAACGCCCTTTGGTGCTATAACCAGATAAATTTGCATATGCAGGAAAACATTGATTGTCCAAGTCAAGGCAACCCGGAGACGGAAAGTTTCTTTGGTTGTTGCATCATAGGTTGGAACACCCTCCTATAATTTTTGAATCTCATCTATTAATGGTTGAAGGTACACGTCTATATCATTTTCTGGACTTTTCGGTCCAGGAATTATCATGGACAACATAAACGATGAAGGTTTCATACATTTCCAAGGAGGCAAATTGTACGGAATTAACACAACAGACCATATGCTATATGTATTTCTCATTTGCTTAAATGGGTTAAAACCATCACCAGCTAATCCAAGTCTCACACTATGAGGATTTTCAGCAAAATCAGAGTATCTTTCATCAAAAATTTTCCAAGACTGAGAATCAGCCGGGTGTCTGAGAATCCCATCATTCTTACGACATTCTGCATGCCATCTCATATTCGAAGAAGTTTCTGAGGACAAACATTCTTTGCACCCTAGGAATTAGAGGAAAGTATCGCAACATTTTTGCAGGCTTCTTTCTCCTAATTGTTTTAAATGGGTCATCAACTTCTTCGCCTTCATTTAGCTTTCCTTTCCATTTCGAAGTTCCGCGGATTTCACAATTCTGGAGTTTCTCCTTATCCCCCCTGAAGAGCATACAATCATATAGACAAGCTAAAATCTTCTCATACCCTAAATCGAAAGACTTGAGAAATTTTTTAACTGCATAGGATGATTCTGGAATACAGATTTCAGGAAATGCTTCATTAAGTAATTGAAGTAGCATGTTGAAGGACTTAGCAGACCACCCGTTTAAAGTTTTGATTTGAAATAGTCAAACAATGAATGCAAATTTCGAAAATTTTGTGCAATCACGGTACAAAGGTGTACTAGCATCTCCCATCAACTTAGTAAATGCTTCGTATTCTTTATTAACTTCGGGATCTTGTCTTTCCTCTTCCACTCCACCATCAATTTCTAATGTTTCTGTTGACTCATTATGGGCTAGTGATGTTGGACTGTTAGAGTGTACTGGATTGTTATGAATTCCAAATGCATCCTGCAATAAATCTTGCATCTCATTAGCCACACTTAAATCGTCATTTACTATGGGCTCGTCTTCATCGTCTAACGCACCCTGTCCAAACGGAATCGCCGGGGCATGCTCTCCATGGCAAAACCATTGTGTGTACCCTTGAAGAAAACCATTGGTCACCAAATGTGTTTGAACTTCGTCGCATGTCTTTAGATGATAGTTTGTATACCGTCGACATGGACAAAGAATCAAATTAGGATCACGGAAATTTTTCTTGGCGAAGATAATAAAATCTTTAACGCCATTCCGATACTCTTTTGATAATCGTGACTTGTTCATCCAGCTTTTATCCATTTCAACAATATCACTCAATCTGAAAATAAAATTTCAAAAATTAAAATTGGAAGAGGAATTGTTTGGAGATTCTTCAATCTTCCTGATCTCCATATATATGTTCTACAACAAAGTTTTTATATATCTCTATATAATCGCTCATCTCTAATATTATAACTACAAAGTTGGAGTATTGCAAAGTGTCAATGACCAACCCAATTAATCTGATTCAGACACTATATCTGAAGTAGTATTGACTTTTGACCATCCATTACAAATCAATGACTCAATATAGATCTTAATCACACCTTACTTTCATGTGCATTGCACATACTAATTAGCTAATATACTAGCTAATATCTCTACTATTTTAATGGGAGAGTTGAGATTTGTAACAAAAATTTCCTAAACATACTAGTTCCTCATGATTCCATAATTTCTAAACATGAAATGCAACTAATATTAGAACTCCTACATACCCTTTATGTATAAATCAGAAAAGAAACAAAATATAATAACAAAACCTAATTAAACTACAAACCCTAATTAAGAAATCCACAAATTTAGCAAACCCTAAATAGTCAAAATTCGCCTACAAGATTCCATAATTCCTAATTACTCATTCACACAATCCCAATTGCAAATAATTTTATGCATAAAAAAATTTACCAAAAGTTATAAATAATTATAATACCTGATGACGGTGGGAGAGGTGGATGGCGAGAGCGACAAGGTGGTGACAACGGCGGGACAACAGTGGAGGAGACGACGTCGTAGTTCGACAGCGGGAACGGGAGAGAGAGAGAGAGATGGAAATTACCGCGAGCGAAAGGGTTTAGTAAAAATGGGGAATTGGGAAAATAGGAGAGGCGACGTGGGTTAAAAAAAAACCCCAGAATGACCGACATTTGTTTAATAAATTCCGTCCTATAACATAATCTCCCGGCACTTATTAAAAGCACCGGTGTATGTTAAGGTTTTAGCTTCCTCACGAAATAACACATTCATACCCCGGCGTTTCCCAAAAATGTCGGGGTATAAATGCCGCTAAATACAGTTTTTGTTGTAGTGAAGCCGAGACATTTTGACTTGTTTTGCAAAGAAATTTCATTGCTTTTATTCAATGTTTGGCTACAAAAGAAAGAGGCGTAGCGCCTATTACAACCACAGACGCCTATGTTGGCCCTCATGGCCCCCCATGGAACTTAATAAGATGCTCTGCGTTCCATGGTCTCTTGACTACACTGCCCCCCAGGTCATCTACAGTCGGTACGTGCCAGGACGTACCACTTGGAAGATCTTATACGGGCCCTCCCAGTTTGGGGCCAGTTTGCCTTTCTTGGTAGGGCCGAAAATGGCAAGCTTCCTGAGCACGAGGTCACCCTCATTGATGTGGGTCGAACAGACTTTTTTGTCATAAAATCTTTCAATACGCCGCTGATATATATTTCTTCTGATGGAAAATTTTTCACGGACGTTATCGATTAGGTCCAAGTTGGCCATGAGGTTGCTCAAGTTCAATTCCTCGTTGAAGCCCATAATCCCAGGCGAAGGGAGCCCGATTCTAAGGGGGATGAAAGCCTCTGTCCCATAAGTTAGGTTGAATAGGGACTCGCCTATGGGGATCCTCTTGGTTGTTCGATACGACCAAAGGATGCTAGGCAATTGGTCGACCCACATCCCCTTGGGAGATTTGTCCAACCGTTTTTGAGACCTTCAAGAATTTGGCAGTTGGCATTTTTGGCTTGGTCTTCGACTGGGAATGTGATATTGATAAGAACAGCTGCTGGACCCCGAGATCTTCACAGAACATTCAAAAAACAATTGCCGACAAATTGAGTTCCGTTATCAGTGATGAGCATGCGCAGGATCTCGAACCGTCAAATGATGTATGTCCAAAAGAATTGTTGGACTTGATACTCAGTGATTATGGCCAAGGGTTCTACCTCGACCCATTTAGTGAAATAGTCGATGACCACTTTGAGTAAGCGCCTTTGGCACGTAGCCTTCGGAAAGGTACCGAATAAATCCATCCTCCACATGGCGAAGGGAGCCGGACTGGCAAGTGCCGGAGTTCGGTTTGTGGCATGCGCATGACCGTAGAGAATCTCTGGAAGAGCCCGCACCTTTTCACAAGATCGTGGGTGTCTTGCAATATGGTCGACCAATAGTACCCGTGGTTAAGTACTTTCCCTGCAAGTGACCTGCTGCCTATATGGCAACCTCCAATTCCCTCATGCAACTCCTCCAGCGCATAATTGGCTTCATCGAGACTCCGACAGCGGAGATATGGTTTTCCGTTCACCTTAGTGTATGAGTGCTTGAAGAGTACATTGTCGATCAATGTGAATCTTTCTAATCAAATTGTTATCTTCTTGGCTTCAGCCGGGTACTGTGGGAATTGGCCCTCTGCCAAGAATAACAAGGAATCAAGAAATTGAATATGGAGGGATCAAAATGAACGGAACAAGACTAGTATCCAGATCAATATTGATTATAATTCATTCATGTATGCATGCTCTGTGTACTGTTGTGCCGATCCCAGATCGAGCCAAGCTTGTCTAATATATCAGTCAAACTAATACATTAGTCAAACCTGGTGCTCTGATACCACTAAAAACCTTATCACGCCCCGCTTTCCAAAAAGTGAATATGGAATACAAATACGTGACTAAATCCAGTGAATGATTTTCATCATCCATAAGCTGCAGGATCTTCACAACATTCCACAGGAATAATTAGAGTAGGAAGTAAGCGAAGTCAACGACGCATGCATAACTGAATCAATATACCAGTAGGAATTTACTTGAAACAAAATTTAATAATCTCAAATAAATCAGATCTCAACAAGTCAATAATCCTGGCTCACATTGCCCAAATACAAATAATCCAAGTAAAAGATACATTGTTCAAATAAGCAACAAGAAATAATAATAATAGCAAGAAATAATAATACCAAAACTCCAGTATGTAGAATCTCAGATCACCTACTCCATTTGGCAGCTGGTCTCCAAAAGCTGCAATTTAATAAATTGCAGGAAGAGGAAAAAAGAAAACAAATGCCCTTCAATGTAAGTTACGGGCTGCTTGTAGTGCAGGCACAAGTATAGGAAACATAAATAGATATAAATAATAACAGAACAACATAGCATGGAATAGATATGACAGAGCAAAACAGAATGTCTAACATGAATCAGAAAAACAGAATCAAGTAACATGGTATGCTAACAGGTACAGGTAATATGTAACAGATGTCAAGTGTTATACAGACAGGTAAACAGGTAACATATGTCATGTAGCATGTAACATTCAAACAGATAACAGATGTCAAATAGCAGGTACAGGTAAACAAGTAACAGATGTTATGTTATTACAGATCTTGTGTTATTACTATCTAGGTAGCACTTCATGCGTCCCAAGTTTTTACCACATGGTTGCTACTTACAAACAAGTCATGTTTAGATTTCGTAGGTGATTCTATATAGGGCCGTGTACTCAGGTCTCAGATAGAGAGATATCAGATGCAGATCCAGACAGACAGATAGAACCTATGAGTTCTCTTCTGAGTACACCTTCTTATAGGGAAGTGTTCAGTCAGGGTAATCAGACAGACAGATTCGTGTACCATTTAGTCATGAAACGTAGCTGATAATCCTATGAAAAATATGGGCCCCCTTCCAAGTACACATTTCTATATTATCCAGTACTAGATCTTTCCCTTAACCCCGGCTTGGTTATTTTATGATTATTATCAAACAGGCATGTATGTGTCACAAACAGGGCACGAATAATATGTTTTAAACAAGTAACAGGTTCAGACTGAATGATAAACATGTACAGGTAAAAGACAACTCATAAAAGGATAGAACAACAAAAATTCTAGTTCAGGACAACAAGATATTACAGCACTAAATCTGGGATTCCCGTTGCTACAAAAATGCAAACCTAGATCCGTCAAAAAATCTGAAAAACAGACTCTTAGCCGAATCCAACAAATATATACAAGTCATAGGTATTTCACAAAAATAAGTCTCAAAATAGATTTGAATCCAGGAAACGTGTTCAGTGTTGTGCAATCTAGATACCTAAATAAATAGATAAAACTAGACACAAATTAAAAACCTCGCAAGTGCACGAATCGTTTATAAAAGCGTAGCAATAGCAAGGGTCGATCCCACAGAGATTGTAGACTTTAACTTACCAACCAATAAAAAGAATAAGAATCATAAAGAGTTGTTCTAAAGGTTGAAAAGAAATAAAAAGATTAAAACTAAATTAAGAAATGCTGAATCACAAATATTTATTAAGTAGTTGGGTTTAGATATCCACCAATAGTCAATAATGCTAAGTCACCTTCTGAACTTCTTCTTATTACTCATGTTTGTTCCCTTCAAGGGTATGGTATCTACTCCTTAAAGTATTGTTTCCCTAAGCCAAGAATTAGGCATGGTATCTACTCTAATTCGTTTCTTTCATTAAGTATTTAGCATGGTATCTACTAAGTTGCACTTAAAGAAAACATAAGATCAGTGGAAACGAACAAACACTTGAAGTTCTAGAAATTGGTATCAGATCTAGATCCTTCAAGTTGATTGAACCAAGAACCCCTAAAGATTCCCTTGTTACAAGTTACGGGCACGAGATACAGATCGTCTCAATATGCTCATATAACAGATTCAGATAGATGGTAATGCAAACTTGATATTCTCAAGTTCTGTATGTCAGTCGACTGGCTGTCACTTCAGTCGACTGCTCTCAGAACTTTGAGAACAAGTTTGATTATCATAAATCTATGTCAATTCAATCAGATTCAATCAATAAGTAAAATAGAAGAACTCAGAAGAATATAGCATTACATAACTACGGTTTCAATCACCCAACTATGAAATTAGTTCCACATAATAAGACGTTTATTAATCAACAAGTTCAAATACATGAGCAACATAAAAGAATTAGAAAGAGAAGGGATAAACTGATGTAGTTCGGTCAGATAGGTCGGCTGGCTGTCACACAGTCGACCGGCCGTTCTATTCTTAATGCTTGATCTCCTTTCTTCTTCTTTGATGCTGATAAAGTGCTTCTTGTTGATGGCTCTGGAACTCTGCGATTCGGTGATTCAGGAACGTGGAAGAGCTCCTTGAATCATGCTTCTTGGTTGGTATTTATAGAACACGGCTAGAGAATTAGGGTTTGCACTTTTCTTTTTATAGAAAAGTCCTTTTCTTTTATTTATTTCCTCCCTCGTTGCTCTGCGTATTATTTGTTTCTCTTTTCTTCTATTCTTCCTTTTCTGTTCTGATTTGGATTAGATTTGGACGCATCTTCAAATATCTTATCTTTTGACTCTGCCGCCTACCAGTCGACTGGTCAGCTAACCAGTCGACTGTGTCGAGACTTCTGAAGATTTTATAGTTGATCATCCAAGTCGGCTGTTGACAATCAACTTCTCTGGGCAGTCGCCTGTTGTAATGGACCAGTCGACTGATGATCTGCCATTTCCTGTGTGTCATCCTTAAAATCCTGAATCTGCTTCGTTTCTCCGTTTTAGGCTGTTTCCTATGGAAAAGAGAAAATAAGAGTTAAATATCATATATAGAGCTTTAAAATGTCTAATTGCATTAAGATTATTACTCCTAAAAGTGAATAATATTGTGTTCATCAAATACCCCCAAACTTAGCTTTTGCTTGTCCTCAAGCAAAAAGTGAATTTATGAACAAGGAGAAAAATGATAGTACTCTCAATCAAGAATTCTTATTATGTGAGCATCAACATATAACAATGTAAACAATTTCAGATAAAGTAAAATTAAACATACCTACTTTCTCCAGTGCGATTATTTGTTCATAATTCCCAAACTTCATCATATTTGTCATGCAATTAATGTAGTTATAGTATGCGACTACTCAATCTGTGATTATCCCCTTTTTTCTACTACAAACCGAGTAGCAAACTAGAGAGTTTTTTTTTTTTTTTTTTTTAATTTTTTTTAAGTCTCTTCTCTAAAGTTGTCACTTGCCTTTTGACGCGAATGCAAAACATTTGTGATGAATCCACCCGGTTACTCAGCAAGTCACAAACTTTAAAGTGCTTTGCATACTCATATTTCAAGTTGCCGTTTGACGTAAAGGTAAACATTGGTGATGAATACCCCTAGTTACTAAGCACTTAAAACATTGGAGTAGATTGACTTTATTCAAATATATATATATATATATATACACATTTTATGTCTCTATTTACTTAAACTCGATTTAGGACTAAATCTAAAGGGAATAATTACCAGAAAAAGCATCACATTTGTGTATTATGTATAATCGCATGACTCATATAATTTTGTAAGGCATTATGAAACTTAACAATCCTAAAGTAAATAAGTATTTGTAGTCTTACTTTATAAGAAATTGTTTATCCTAAAAAAAATCAAAAAGACTCCAAATGTAACTAACTAATACCACCAAACTTAGATGGAACATTGTCCTCAATGTTTGCACAAAATTTAAAATATAGGCGTGTGTTACCAACTAGTTTGAAGAAAATGAAATAAAGAAATAAAGAAATGACTAAAGAGACGAATAAAGGAAGAGAGTGTAAATACTCCTCTGAAAAATTGGGTTGCCTCCCAATAAGCGCTGTGTTTCTTGTCTTCAGCTAGACTTGATGAGTTTGTGCAATGTATTGAATGGGTTGCGGCTCAAAACTCATCTTCTTATAAGGTTCCCCCCCTGCCCATTCACCTTGAACGTTGATTTTTCGCCAACGCTGCATGTGGGGGAAACCTTTGCAACAATTTATGGACCGTACCATCTTGACATCAGTTTGTCTGCAAGGGTCCACCTTGGTGCACCATTGTGCTTTTGAAAGACTCCCTGCAGCCTCTCCTCTTTCTGCACCCTAAAATTTGTAGCAACTGTCACAGGTAATATCTGGTTCCCCCACAAAGATTCATACTGCTGGTGTTCATGTAGTGGCTTCAGCTCCACGTCTAGGATTCTGGTAGCAGTCGGGACAGTCGACTTATCCCGTCCACCAGTCGACTGATCTACGGGAACAAAAGCGTTATCAGTCATAATATTGTCACATGCAGGTGCGAGTTTACCTGAATATGGCGTTGGAGCTTCAAGGTGCTGTACTGTCTCTGCAATCCTGCCGTCATCGTATTCCTGTTCAACAGGAAATAAAGTTAGAGGGAGTGTAGTTGTTTCTTGTGATGGATCAACACCATGTTCCTGAAATGTTTGGTTGCAAATTTCCTGAACCACATCAACATTATAACATTCATGATCATCGTGTGGAATTTGTGGTGCATCAAACACGTTAAACTCAATCTCTTCCTCTAGTGTTGTCCTTAATTAGAGCTGTTCTTGTCCTCTAGGGTTGGGTATGGTTTGTGATGGGAATTCTCCTGCCTTTCTTTCACTTAACTCCGTAGCAATTTGACCAATTTGAAATTCCAATTTTTTAATGGCCTGTCTTTGTTGATTGCCTGTTTGCTATTGCTGTTGGAGTAACTGCAGAATGGTAGATTCGAAATCCAACTTCTTTTGTTCTTGTGCTGGCTCCTCATTCCCATTCCCACCCTGGAATTGCTGCGTATCCCCTGGTGTGAATTGATTGCCTTGATGGTTTTGCCACCCTGGGTTATACGTGTTTGAAAAAAAATTGTTCTGGGGCGGGTACATTCCCTGTTCTTCGTAATTTGTGTGCTCCTGATCTGCGAAAGAAAACATGGGACATGAATTAGTTGTATGATTAGAATGAAAACAATTTGCACAAATTTCTTTTGGTTGGTTTTTTACGCCACCCAACGTTGAATTTACAAGTATATCAATCTTTTTATTCATGGTTTCCATTTCTACTTGCATGTTTCTATTATGAGAAATTTCGTAAACTCCCTGTTTTCTCAAAAGACCCCTCCTTGTGGAGAATTGTTGTGAGTTCTCGCTGAGTTCTTCAAATAACTCTATGGCCTCCTCAGCACTCTTCCTCATCAACATTCCATTGCAACCTGTGTCTACAATTGCTTTATTAGCGTCATTTAAACCCTTATAAAATGATTGTACCTGGTCATCCTTAGGTATGTTATGCGTAGGACACTTGTAAAGCTTGTTTTTAAAGTCTTTCCATGCCTCGAAAAATAAATCATCATCCTTTTGTTGGAAGAGTAGAATTTCCCTTTTTAGTTGTCTGGTTTTCTGGGCTGGAAAGAACTCCTTCAAAAATTTTGTTGCCAATTGCTCCCATGATTGAATTGATCCTGGTTCCAAGGAATTATACCACAACTTAGCATTAAGTTTTAAGGAAAAAGGAAACAAGATTAACCTGATTTGTTCAGGGGTAAGCCCTTGGATGCTTTGTGTCCTGCAAAGATCAAAGAAGTCTTGTAGATGTAGGTGCGGATCTTCATCTAGTCTACCATTGAAGTGGGGAACCATACTGAGTAATTGAGGTGATAGATGCATATTCCCTGTGACTTTGGGTTGAAAAGCTATGCAAGACGGTTGCTCAATATTCTTAGGAATGAATTTGTCTTGCATTGGTACTCGATTCAATATTCTTTCACCCATTGTTGCTTTTGGAATTCTTCGCTGTACAGTCGACTGGTCCTTGGGACAGTCGACTGGTCAGAGTCTGTTTGTGCAGAAAGTAAACTAAAAGAAAATGTTAGAAAAGAAAAAGAAGAAATAAAATAAAATAAACAGAAAAAGATTTTACTGATTTGTAAGTTAAAATACTAAACAATCCCCGGCAACGGCGCCAAAAACTTGTTGTGCAATCTAGATACCTAAATAAATAGATAAAACTAGACACAAATTAAAAACCTCGCAAGTGCACGAATCGTTTATAAAAGCGTAGCAATAGCAAGGGTCGATCCCACAGAGATTGTAGACTTTAACTTACCAACCAATAAAAAGAATAAGAATCATAAAGAGTTGTTCTAAAGGTTGAAAAGAAATAAAAAGATTAAAACTAAATTAAGAAATGCTGAATCACAAATATTTATTAAGTAGTTGGGTTTTGATATCCACCAATAGTCAATAATGCTAAGTCACCTTCTGAACTTCTTCTTATTACTCATGTTTGTTCCCTTCAAGGGCATGGTATCTACTCCTTAAAGTATTGTTTTCCTAAGCCAAGAATTAGGCATGGTATCTACTCTAATTCGTTTCTTTCATTAAGTATTTAGCATGGTATCTATTAAGTTGCACTTAAAGAAAACATAAGATCAGTGGAAACGAACAAACACTTGAAGTTCTAGAAATTGGTATCAGATCTAGATCCTTCAAGTTGATTGAACTAAGAACCCCTAAAGATTCCCTTGTTACAAGTTACGGGCACGAGATACGGGTCGTCTCAATATGCTCATATAACAGATTCAGATAGATGGTAATGCAAACTTGATATTCTCAAGTTCTGTATGTCAGTCGACTGGCTGTCACTTCAGTCGACTGCTCTCAGAACTTTGAGAACAAGTTTGATTATCATAAATCTATGTCAATTCAATCAGATTCAATCAATAAGTAAAATAGAAGAACTCAGAAGAATATAGCATTACATAACTACGGTTTCAATCACCCAACTATGAAATTAGTTCCACATAATAAGACGTTTATTAATCAACAAGTTCAAATACATGAGCAACATAAAAGAATTAGAAAGAGAAGGGATAAACTGATGTAGTTCGGTCAGATAGGTCGGCTGGCTGTCACACAGTCGACCGGCCGTTCTATTCTTAATGCTTGATCTCCTTTCTTCTTCTTTGATGCTGATAAAGTGCTTCTTGTTGATGGCTCTGGAACTCTGCGATTCGGTGATTCAGGAACGTGGAAGAGCTCCTTGAATCATGCTTCTTGGTTGGTATTTATAGAACACGGCTAGAGAATTAGGGTTTGCACTTTTCTTTTTATAGAAAAGTCCTTTTCTTTTATTTATTTCCTCCCTCGTTGCTCTGCGTATTATTTCTTTCTCTTTTCTTCTATTCTTCCTTTTCTGTTCTGATTGGATTAGATTTGGACGCATCTTCAAATATCTTATCTTTTAACTCTGCCGCCTACCAGTCGACTTGTCAGCTAACCAGTTGACTGTGTCGAGACTTCTGAAGATTTTATAGTTGATCATCCAAGTCGGCTGTTGACAATCAACTTCTCTGGGCAGTCGCCTGTTGTAATGGACCAGTCGACTGATGATCTGCCATTTCCTGTGTGTCATCCTTAAAATCCTGAATCTGCTTCGTTGCTCCGTTTTAGGCTGTTTCCTATGGAAAAGAGAAAATAAGAGTTAAATATCACATATAGAGCTTTAAAATGTCTAATTGCATTAAGATTATTGCTCCTAAAAGTGAATAATATTGTGTTCATCATTCAGCCAGAAATCAGAAGTTGGTATTCATAAATAGGAAAACCGCATCAAAACCTCAATGATTAAATCCAAGAAAAATCTGCGGTATTCCTTAGTATGTTTAGTAACAGAAAATAGAGTTTCATAATTTTCCAATATAGATAGAATAGTCATGTAAAATCAGAAAGCAACAAGATGTAGCAGATCTGTAAATCTGGAATCATAAACACCGCAGTACTAAAACAACAATATCTCATAAAATATAAATCGAAATCCAGATCCGTCAAAAGAATGATAAAATAGATACAGTACGCTAAACTTCATATTCACAAAGGTTTTATAGACAACAAATAGAATCAGGTCGAAATTAAGTATCTTTACTAAACAGTATGAAAATTCTGCAAAGTAAAGTAGTTGTTTGCAAGCATAGAATAGTGTATAAAAATTATTAATTAAATTCACAAAAATTAGGGGTTAATCCAATCAAGTCTAGTCGTAACCAGCAAAATATTGGATCAAAATAAAGTCTTTAGCATCAGTAGAAAAATAATTTACCATACAGAATTCATATAAAACTAGATCTGAAATTTAAAACACATGTGTAGTAAAATAGTCATAACTCACAACTCATAAATCGAAACTGAGATCTGTTAGAAAATCTGGAAAGTAGACAGAATTCTCTATAATTCATATTCACAAATAATTTTCATATACTGACCTTAATAGGGTCTAAAATACCGATAAAAAATGGGGAATCGACAAAAAGAAAATATCCTTCATGCACAAAATCAACTAGTTCATATGAAACTCATCCAAAATATAACCAAACGTGAAATAGGGTATACTAGATATCCAAACAACATGGTATAGAGTATTTAGCAAGTCTACAACAAGTTATACTACAACGAACACAACCGAACACACGATATCATACGAACAACATGCATGTATACATCAAGAAATGGTCATCCCTAAGTTATTTCATGTCATGTGTGTCATGAGGGAAACTACGGGTGGGTAAACACAATAGAGACAACATATAACAGGGGTTTCACACAAGAATTGTGTCTAGAACATAACTACACTACAGGCAATATTTAGTACTTGTATTACACGAAGAAAAGAATACAAGTTACTTGCCTTAAAGACGATGACGAGAACGACACAACAACAAGAATAACAGGAACGGATTCCCGGGGCACGAACACAACAAACGAGTCACGAACACAAGAACGAACCCACGAACCAAAACGGACACACGAAGAACGACGAAACACACGAACAACGAGGAAACACACGAACCACGAATACCCAAGATCCAACACATGCACACCAAACACACTTGCACACAAGGCGAAAGAGAGAGAGGTCGGTGCACCGTGGGGATGGCAAAGACAGCGAGTTGCTACCGCTGTGGTCGGATGCTGGAGGAGGCTGTCGGGGTCTATTGCGGCTACTGTCATGAGTGCCACAGTCGCTGCTGACTGTGGGAGAGAAGCAGAGGAGCGGCGACGGGCTGCTGGTGTGTGCGGTGCGCTGGAGGGTGGTGTAGCATATGAGCTGTGGGCATCGAGGTGAGCACACATGGGATGGCAGGGAGAGGATGAGAGGGCGCTACAGGAGGGAAGCACAGCAGTGCAAAGGGAATCGGGAGTGAAGTGCAGGGCGGCTGGCTTGGGATGATGAACAGGGGTACTACTTGGGTATAATATATATATGCAGTTAGAGTTAGGGTTGGGTGTATATTAGGGTTTCGGTGATGGCTGATGGGGATAATCGGGTTTGGGCACAGGGAATAGGGTAACGGTATTGGGTTTTAGGTAGAGTTAAGGTAATGCTAAAGGGTATTAAGAATAGGATTAAGAATGGGTTTAAATGGATCCAAATAAATAAAATAAGGCTAAAGGAAATAATAGATCCAATAAAACAAATGAGATGGCGCAAAATGGATAATCAAGAGAAGGTACGAACAAATAAAATAAAGAGGATAAAAAATAGTGGCTCGATCAAAAGAAGACGAAACAATGGCGGACAAAAGAATCAAGAATTCAAATAAAAGACGACAAAACAATAAAATGAATATATTGAAAAAAAAAGGATCCAATATACGGTCCAAAAAGAGATACAATGAGGATAAAATGCACAAAAGAAAAAAATACACCAAAAATATAGAAAATGAAAAACAGGGGTTACAAATGCTACCACCTAACAAGAAGAATTTTGTCCTCGAAATTTTCTTAGGCGGTACATAGGACAGGGCAAAAGCAAACTGGGGGTAACAAAACAGAGAATTAAAGGAGAAGGAACAAAGTAGTGGCAATACCAGAAAATAAGGAAGTGGATAACAATAAGGTCAAATGGAATGCATGAAAGAGAATAAGCAGTATCAAAAAGAAAGAAACAACACAAGATAACAAAGCGAGATAGGGAATCGGTAGTACTGAAATCAAGAAAAGGACAAATAGGAAAGAATTCAATCAAATAATGAATGGGTGCATGATGGCAAAATGGAATGCAAGAAAGAAGTAACCGTTATCAAAAATGAAGAAGAAACAACACAAGACTTACAAGATAACAAAGCAAAGAGATGAAGAAATAGATAGAGCTGGAATCGAAGAAATGATGGACAAGGAAGAGATGAACCAAGCAATGAGTCAACGGATGGGGACGAATACAAGGAAGGGAAAGAAACAAACAATGCAGGGAAGGAAAAACAACAAAAGGATCCTGGGACCTGTGGGTTATGGGCCCACAACGCTTCCATTGCACCACTATGATCGGGAAGACTCTCCTAGTAGCATCCAGTAGCTCCAGCAATTTGCTTCGTGGCTTACCATATCCTTGACATGTCCAACCGCATCTTTCTAGCATGAAGTTCGAACTCCTGGCAACTTCAGATCCTAAACACTTCCTGAGATCCTGGGGCTCTGCATGCACATCTTGGAGCAAAAGATGACACTTCTTCTCCTGGTGATGATCCAAACTGCTTACAAGTCGAAGTAGAACCAGCGATGCCGACCGAAGAACCAAGCAGGACGAAAAGAATAGATAACACCACAATCAAAGGGATACGGGTACAAAAAAATGAATTCATACCCAATAAGAGGTCAATCAAAGAGGACAACGGAAAAAAAAACGGAAGAAACAAGGAATCAAAGAATTGAATAAGGAGGGATCAAAATGAACGAAACAACACTAGTATCCAGATCAATGTTGATTATAATTCATTCATGTATGCATGCTCTGTGTACTGTTGTGCCGATCCTAGATCGAGCCAAGCTTGTCTAATATATCAGTCAAACTAATACATTAGCCAAACCTGGTGCTCTGATACCACTAAAAACCTTGTCATGTCCTGCTTTCCAAAAAGAGAATACGGAATACGAATACGTGACTAAGTCCAGCGAATAATTTTCATCAACCATAAGCTGTCAGGATCTTCACAACATTCCACAGGAATAATCAGAGTAGGAAGCAAGAGAAGTCAACCACGCATATATAACCGAATCAATATACCAATAGGAATTTACTTGAAACAAAATTTAATAATCTCAAATAAACCAGATCTGAATAAGTCAATAATTTTGGCTCACATTGCCCAAATATAAATAATCCAAGTAATAGATACATTATTCAAATAAGCAACAGGAAATAATAATAATAGCAGGAAATAATAATAGTAAAACTCCAGTATCTAGAATCTCAGATCACCTACTTCATCTAGCAGCTGATCTCCAAAACCTGCAATTTAATAAATTGCAGGAAGAGGAAAAAAGAAAACAAATGTCCGTCAATGCAAGTTACGGGCCGCTTGTAGTGCAGGCACAAGTACAGGAAAAATAAATAGATATAAATAATAACAGAACAACATAGCATGGAATAGATATGACAGAGCAAAACAGAATGTCTAACATGAATCAGAAAAACGGAATCAAGTAACATGGTATGCTAACAGGTACAGGTGATATGTAACAGATGTCAAGTGTTATACAGACAGGTAAACAGGTAACATATGTCATGTAGCATGTAACAGTCAAACAGATAACAGATGTCAGATAGCAGGTACAGGTAAACAGGTAACAGATGTTATGTTATTACAGATCTTGTGTTATTACTATCTAGGTAGCACTTCATGCGTCCCAAGTTTTTACCACATGGTTGCTACTTACAAACAAGTCACGTTTAGATTTCGTAGGGGATTCTATATAGGGTCGTGTACTCAGGTATCAGACAGACAGATATCAGATGCAGATCCAGACAGACAGATAGAACCTACGGGTTCTCTTTTGAATACACCGTCCTATAGGAAAGTGTGCAGTCATGATAATTAGACAGACATATTCGTGTACCATGTAGTCATGAACACGTAGCAGATAATCCTGTAGGAAACATGGGCCCCCTTCCAAGTACACATTTCTCTATTATCTACTACTAGATTTTTCCCTTAACCCCGGCTTGGTTTTTTTATTATTATTATCAAATAGGCATGTATGTGTCACAAACATGGAAAGAATAACATGTTTTAAATAAGTAATAGGTTCACATAGAAAGATTAACATGTACAGGTGAAAGACGACTCATAAAAGGAGAGAATAACGAAAATTCTAGTTCATGACAACAAGACAGTACTGCACTAAATCTGGGATTTCCGTTGCTACAAAAATGCAAACCTGGATCCGTCAGAAAATCCGAAAAATAGACTCTCGACCGAAACCAACAAATATATATAAGTCATATGGTGCTTGACAAAAACAAGTCTCAAAACAGATTTGAATTAAGGAAATGTGTTCAGCCAGAAATCAGAAGTTGGTATTCATAAACAGGAAAATGGAATCAAAACCTCACTGATTAAATCAAAAAAAAAATCTGCGATATTCCCTAGTATGTTTAGTAACAGAAAATAGAGTTTCATAATTTTCCAACATAGATAGAATAGTCAAGTAAAATAAGAAAGGAGCAGGATGTAGTAGATCTGTAAATATGGAATCATAAACACCACAGTACTAAAACAGCAATATCTCACAAAATATAAATCAAAATTTAGATCCGTCAAAAAGGTAATAAAATAGATATAGTAGGCTAAAATTAATATTCACAAAGTTTTCATAGAAAGCAAATAGAATCAGGTCGAAATTAAGTATCTTTACTGAACTGTATGAAAATTCTGTAAGTAAAGTACTTGTTTGCAAGCATAGAATAGTGTATAAAAGTCATCAATTAAATCTACAAAAATTATGGGTTAATCACAATCAAGTCTAGTTATAACCAGCAAAATATTTGATCAAAATACTATCTTTAACATCAGTAGAAAAAAAATTTACCATACAGAATTCATATAAAACTGGATCTGAAATTTAAAACACATCTGTAGTAAAATAGTTATAACTCGCAACTCATAAATCGAAATTGAGATCTGTCAGAAAATCTGGAAAGTAGACAAAATTCTCTATAATTCATATTCACAAATAATTTTCATATACTAACCTTAATAGGGTCTAAAATACCGATCAAAAACGGGGAATCGACAAAATAGAAAATATCCTTCATGCACAAAATCAACTAGTTCATATGAAACTCATCCAAAACATAACCAAATGTGAAATAGGGTATACTAGATGTCCAAACAACATGGTATAGGGATTTAGCAAGTCTACAACGAGTTATACTACAACGAACACAATTGAGCACACGATATCATACGAACAACATGCATATATACATCAAGAAGTGGTCATCCCTAAGTTATTTTATGTCATATGTGTCATGAAAAAAACTACGAGCGGGTCAAAACAATAGAGACAACATATAACAGGGATTTCGCAAAAGAATTGTCACTAGAACACAACTATACTACAGGCTGTATTTAGTACTTGTATTACACAAAGAAAAAAATACAAGTTACTTGCCTTAAAGATGACGACGGGAAGACACAACAGCAAAAATAACGGGAACGGATTTCCAGGGCACGGACACAACGATTGAGTCACGAACACAGGAACGAACCAACGAACCAAAACAAACACACGAATAACGTCGAAACACACGAACAACGATGAAACACACAAACAACGACGAAACACACAAACCACAAATACCCGAGATCCAACACATGCTCACCGAACACACTCGCACACAAGGGAAAAGCGAAAGAGAGATCGGTGCACCGCGGGGATGGCGACGACAGCGAGTTGCTACCGCTGCGGTGGGACGTCAGAGGAGACTGTCGGGGTCTGTTGTGGCTGCTGTCGTGAGTGTCGTAGTCGTTGCTGATTGTGGGAGAGAAGCAGGGGACAGGCGACGGGGTGCTGGTGTGTGCGGTGCACTGAAGGAAGGTGCGGCACAGGAGCTGTGGGCGTCGAGGTGAGCACACAGGGGACGGTGTGGAGAAGATGAGAAGGCACTGCAGGAGGGAAGCACGACAGCGCAAGGGGGATCGGGAGTGAAGAGCAAGGCGGCTGGCTTGGGATGATGAACAAGGGTGCTACTATGGGTATAATATATATATGCAGTTAGAGTTAGGGTTGGGTGTATATTAGGGTTTTGGTGACGGCTGATGGGGGTAATCGAGTTTGGGCACAGGGAATAGGGTAAAAGTATTAGGTTTTAGGTAGAGTTAGGGTAATGCTAAAGGGTATTAAGAATAGGATTAAGAATGGGTTTAAATGGATCCAAATAAATAAAATAGGGCTGAAGGAAATAATAGATCCAATAAAAAATGAGATGGCGCAAAATGGATAATTAAGAGAAGGCACGAACAAATAAAATAAAGAGGATAAAATATAATGGCTCGATCAAAAGGAGACGAAACAATGGTGAAAAAAAGAATCAAGAATTCAAATAAAAGATGACAAAACAATAAAATAAATATATGGCAAAAAAGATCCAATATACGGTCCAAAAAGAGATAAAATGAGGATAAAATGCACAAAAGAAAAAAAAATACACCCAAAAATACAGAAAATGAAAAACCGGGGTTCCAATGATGCCAGCTCCACTTCCACCCTCACAGGATGATCTGTTGACATAGATCTCCCAAACTAGTTTGTCCTCTCGAATTTCAGACGCTTTGGGAATAGTACATTTTGTGATGAATTCTGCGAGGGGTTTGCCCTTTGATGGCTATCCGACGTTGGTAGCTGATTTTATGTTGGCTCAGCTTAATTGACCACTTGATTAAGCAGTCAGAGTTCTTCGGTTTGTTGAGGACTATCTTGAGAGGCTGATCTGTAAGAACATAGGTGGTGTGGGCTTGAAAGTATGGTCGGAGTTTCCGAGCGGCCATCACCAATGCATAGGCAACCTTCTCCATCCTGGTCTATCGGAGTTCAGCATCGTGCAGGACTTTGCTGACATAATAGATGGAATTCTGGACCCTATCTTTCTCCCTGACTAGTACGAAGCCGAGCACGTGTTTCGAAGCAGCCAGATAAAGAAAGAGGGACTCACCTGGCTTTGGTTTGCTAAGGAGTGGGGGTTTGCCAGGTAGGAATTCATCTGATCGAAAGCCTGCCATTGAGGATCTTCCCACTCGAAGCTTTTTGCCCCCCAGAGGGCTTTGAAGAACGGGAGCATCTTTTCTCCAAACTTGGTGAGGTAACGGCCGATGGTCGCCAATCGACCCGTGAGCCGTTGGAGTTCTTTGACATTTCTTGGAGAGGCCTGTCTAGTATGGCCTGAATCTTTTCAGGGTTCACCTCAATGCCTCACTGGTTGACCACAAATCCAAGAAATTTCTCCAAGGTGACGCCGAAGGCACATTTGGAGAGGTTGAGTCTCATATTATGAGATCGTAGGATCCCGAAAGCTTCTTTAAGATCATTGATGTGATCTTGTCCTCTGCGGCTTTTGACGAGCATATCGTCGACATATACCTCCATATTCCGTCATATCTGTTCCTTAAAGACCCGATTGACGAGCCTTTGGTACGTAGCACTGGCATTCTTCAGCCCGAAGGGCACGAACCGGTAACAGTAGAGGCCTTGGTCGGTCATAAAGGCGGTCTTGGAGATGTCCAGAGGGAACATTCTGATCTGGTTGTAGCCTAAAAAAACATCCATGAAACTTAGCAGCTCGTGACCCGTGTTGCATCTATCAGGGCATCAATGCTCGGGAGGGAGAACGGATCTTTAGGATAGGCCTTGTTGAGGTCTGTGAAGTCTATACAGGTCCTCCACTTCCTGTCTGATTTCTTCACCATCACAACGTTTGTCAACCACTCTGGGTAGTTGACCTCCTATATGAACCGAGCCAAGAGGAGCTTGTCCACTTCTTCCTTTATCACCTGTTGCCTATCGGGAGCGAACGTATGGTGCTTCTGCTTGACTGGCTTCAAGTACAGGGGGACGCTTAGATTGTGCATGATGAGGTCCTCTGAAATTCTTGGCATATCCGAGGGCATCCATGCGAAGAGGTCATCATTCCGATGGATGTAGCCAATAATGGCCAGCTTCAGAACTGGAGCGAGAGACTGGCTCACTCGAAAGCTTTTAGATTTGTCATTCCTGGAGAAGGGGACCTCCTCCAACTTGTCTATAGGCTCCGAGCGCAAATGATTCCTGTCAGATGGAAGTTCCACTGCATCAAGGGGTAAGACTCCGCCCCCACTGCGACCATATAGCATGAACAAGTAGATTCCTGATTGCTTCGGACAATGCCGACCCCATAGCTGGTAGGAAATTTCATCTTCAGGTGATAGGCAGAGGGCACTGCCTGGAGGGAGCAGAGGTCGGGTCTACCGAGGATGGCATTATAGGTGGCCTTAACGTTGACCACCATGAAGTCCATTGCCTCTGTCCAGATGGTCGGGGCCGTTTCGGATATAAAATAAAGCATGATGATTCCCTCAATTTGGACAGGAATGCCAGAGAACCTGTGGAGCGTGTACCCGGCCAGCTTTAGTTTTTCATGAGAGAGTTTGAGCTTTCAAATGCGGTCAGGAACAGGATATTGAACGAGCTTCCATTGTGAACTCGAATGTGACGAACCTTGTGATTAACCATGACGAGGCTGACTATTAGGGCATCGCAATGAGGCAGTTGGATGCCTTCCAGATCTTCGCTGGAGAATGAGACCGCCAGTCCTTGATCCCCGGGGCGCGGATAGTTGTGGACTGAGTTAACCTCCCGTACGAAGGCCTTACAGGAGGTGTTCGACCCTTCCCCCATGGGTCCTTCGTGGACATAGTGAAGAATGGATGGCCCACCGGCTTCTTCGGGCTTGGCATCTGCCTTTGGACGCCTGTTGGCTATTCAAGGAGGAGGCGAGCCCTCAGGTTAGTTCGGGTGAACTCCCGTAGGTACCCCCTTTGGATGAGGGCCTCAATCTCTTCTTTGAGGGCCCGGCAATTGTCAGTCTTGGACCCGTGGTCCCGATGGAATCGACAGTAGAATTCTGGTCCCTCTTCTTATTGTTGTTGGATCGGAGAGGATGGCGGACGATCCCCTTATCCTCAATCTTCATGAGGATGGATGACACACTTTGAGTCAGCAGAGTGAACCTCTCAAAGAGGGGGACAAGAGGTGGTCATTTCTGTTCGAATGCATCTTTCTGAGCCTTCTTCATCGTGGAGTCATCGACCTTTCTCTTCCCCTTGGAGGGGGTTTCTTTCAGACCTTCAGGGTGCGAAGCTTCCTCGGCTCGGATGTACTTTTCAACCCTGTTGAGGATGTCGGAAAAATCAATGGGCGGCTTCTTTTCCAAGGAGGCCTTCAACTGGCCGTGCTGAACATTTAGTCAGAAGGTTGCGGATGTGACACCAGTGTCGAAAGAAGAGAACGCCCTAGCCTCGACAGTGAATCTCTGCCCGAAGTCCCAAAGGGACTCTCCTTCCTTTTGTTTAAGGTTCTGAAGGGACGCGCTCGTCTTCTAGACCTTGCGACTGGTCACAAAGTGAGCAAGGAAGCTCGCCTTGAGCTGGTCGAATGATAAAATCGAGTTGGGGGACAGCTTTGAGAACCATTCCCATGCCGGGCCACATAGAGTGGCTGGGAATGCACGATAGAGGAGATGATCTGTGGTACTGTGAATCATCATGAAGGTTTTGAACCCTTCCATGTGACCAGCAGGATCAGACTCTCCATTGTTCGACCCGAACTGCGGCAATCTGAAATTCCTTGGAATCTCAGCATCAAGGATTCTAACGAAAAACGTGGGTCGGGTAGGCTGATACCTCCGGTTGGGTTGTGACCCACCCTCGCTAATCCGAGTGAGGCGATTCTCCATTTTTTGGAAGTACTGAAGGACGGCCTCCTCCCATCTCACCGGATGAGTCGAGCGGTGAGACTCACTGCTATGGGCTTCCTCCCAATGAGGGTTTTCATTTTGACGCTCGGTTCTTAGGCCGCACCGGAGGGCCTGGACGACCTTGTTCCTAAAAGCCCGATACTCGACTCTCGTGACCGGGACCTATTCGCCTTGACTCTTCGAGGGTGCCTGATCTCTCGGGGAGTGGCTGCGCCTCTGCTCTCGACCCTGGGATTGGTGAATGCTGTGGGTCAAAGCCTAGTTGGAGGGAGAAGCCCCGCCCCTCGATCGGCTGAGCTAGTGCTGGAGATCTTCCACAAACTGCCAATTATGGATGACGTGTCGAAGTTCATCGACGGCTGAGCGTGAAGCACTCGAACCAGGTCTTGACGGACCCTTGGCTCACTGCCCTCGAGACCCTTGTGTATTCACGTGACTGCGAGAAGGATGAAAAGGGTCGGGATGACGTCCTGCGGTTGGTGCTCTCTTGGCTTTAGGTGCCATGGAGGGGGACGGCTTTAGCATGATATCTGAGTTTGGAGTCAAATCAATCTGACCGATGCTACCAATATGATGTTGTTGATTTAGTGGTGGGAGCAACATATGTGAGTTCTTGTTATTTGTGGAGGAAGAGACATATCTAGATCCGAGATGAGGGTTTTGTGAGAAGGAGATGTGGTGCTGCTGGTAGTTGACTGCTCTGAACACCTGCAAAATGCTTAGAAACATCGGGACAGATCCCGGCGACAGGCCCTCCGACGATCTAGTTAGTTAGTCACCTGAAGAAGTGAAACTAGGGTTTGAGTGGAGAAAATGACATTACTTTTAGAAAGGGGTGGCTGTCTGGTATTTATAGACAGAAAGAGGAGACCTTAATGTGCTAGGTTGACTCTCCTGTGGCCCTGATCAGCAAAAGGCCCATATGGTCTACAGGCCTGATTATAAAGGATTCACGCATCCTGAGGAGATCAAATAGCTCAGATTGAGGGGCTGAACTTTTACCCACATCAGGTAGTATCCAAGCAGAAGCACTTTTGAGAGCTTCTCAAACAATCACCAAAGGAATTAAGCTTTTATTGAGATGAAATTAACCAGGATACAAGAATTAGGGTTTGGGAAATGGAAGATTTGGGGAAGAACAAGAAACAGAAATGAAGAGAGAATCAAGAATCAGTTACAATTTCTCCACGACCTTTCCCTCTCACTTTCACCTATCATTTATACCCATCTGAATTATTACAGCTATGCCATTCCTTTCCCGCTCTGACTCTCTTCAATTACATCTCAAAGCCCGTGCAAAGCACATATAACTCCATACATTGCATAGTCTCTCAAGTAACCCAGTCTTACCCTGTTTCTCTTGCTCTTGATTTCCTGCACCACTTCTATACTCGTATTAATACCGCCCCCTTTAAAACAAACCTTGTCCTCAAGGTTCAGTTTAGGAAATGCTTTTGCTACCACTGCGACATCCTCCCAACTATCGTCATCTTCGGCTAAAGCATCACACCTGATCAACACTAGTTCTACAATTGTAGGCAATCAAAACTGATAAAACATTACCTAGATTAGTTGAAGAACAGTGGTCTTTTTCTTCATTCAAACCAGGAGTCATTTTTCCAGTTGGCCGTAGTACTTGCTTCGCAGTTTAGTTCAATCTCTGAGGGTTTCCTAGGATAAGTGCTTGTCAAGAGACATCAAAACTGGAGCTCCCCAAATTTTCGTCCACAAGTATAGAAGAAGCTTCAACATTATCTGATTCAACACTCCATCGCACATGCTGCTACATTCCTGAAGATCCATAAGAAAAATCGACTGATTCATATGGCTTGGTAAGTAAGTAACTGATAGTATCTGATAACCTTTGAGTTGCATTCTCTGCAACTTTCAAAGAGCTGTCATTCTGACTCTTGCCTAAAGAAGTTACTGTGCTACTATTTACATTTAATTGTTTAACTAAACCATGGGAATTGTTGAAAGGCCTCTAATTCATCATGCCACCATGATAAGGTAAGGAATACTGAAAACCTGACCCTCCAGGATACGAACCTATATAGCTCGTAGAATGCATAGAAGATCGTCTGTCACACATTCCGTTGCAAAACAATGGATACTGACCTTTGAGTAGCATATTTGCAAGCCCTTGGCTTCCAATGAAAGATGCAGGTTCCGAAAAATCATGAGCCCAAAGGTTTCATTCAGCAACTTTGGTATGTGGCCTTGCTTCTCATGTTCATTAACCATCAATGTCTCAAAGCAGAATAAGAAGACAAGGGAAGCAAGTGAATGCTATATGCTTGTCACCCAAATGCTTGGAAGTCTGCTCATGCTTTTCAATATCCCCACAAGGAGGTGAAAGTTGCTGAATAGCAGGCAAGCCTTTCTTGGACCTCTGCCATTATTGGCTGCAGATAATACATGCAGAGGTCTCACTGCTCTTAGATGGGACAAGTTTTAAGCTCGAGAATTTGAAGGCTAGTGCGAGAAATAGTTAGGATAATTTTGCTCCATCCAAACACCTTGCAACAAGAGATAGCCACTCCAGGTTGGTACCAAGAAGACTATGGATAATTGGATGTGCAAGCAATTCTCCGAAGTGATAAATGTTGTAATCAAGCAAAGCAGAAAGTGAAACATCAAATACCAAATCCAGTTTGAATGCTTCAGAGAGAAACTCCACTTTGGTGTAGGCCAAATACAGAAGAGTGCTCTTATAAAATTCATTCTTGACAAGGTTTGTCATATTGTGAAGATATCCAGACCTAATTAGCATGAACAGAAGGTCTATCAACTATAATGCCCTTAACCATTGCAACATCAGGTTTCTCATCCTCTTAAGCAAGCTGACTTCCACTCATCCTTATATCATCAATATCTTTAGTTGTGTCCTTCCTCTTTTTCACAAAAGCTCTCACCCTTGTCTCAATTGGTGGCGGCCATCCATTAAGCATTACTATGTTCTTCAGTTCCTGCTTAAATTCAGAAATCATCCGATCACTAGCTTCCTGCATAAACTAGTCCATGTTTCCCACTTCAAGCTTCAGTTCATTCTAGTCATGCACCACTCCTTTACCATCTTCAGTTCATCTCTACTAGCACCTCTAAGCAGTATCGTGAAATCAAGAGGTCCAGGACAACCTTCCAAAAACATCAGTGTTTTGCTTGACTTCTACCATCTGCACTATAACTCTGACCATTACCCAAATTGACAATTGTTGGTGACAAAGGATCCATGCATGCATTAGTTTCAGCAATTGGAGACCCTTGATTGGTGACATCACAACCATTACTTTGTTCACTGTCAAATTTCTCTTTAGAGAAAGAGTGACTAATTTCATCTACAAACTCAATAGCCATATTGTTAGTTTCATCACTGTTCTCATAGTGATCATGCTTACTATTGTGGGTATTGATTCCTTCAACAACTCTTGTGCTTGCCAAAACATTTGGACCATCTCCTGTAACATCAAAGAATTTTGAGACTGAGTTATTTTCAAGATTTGATTCGCTGGAAATCACTTGAGCATTTTCACGAACACGTTGTGAACAGTTTGAAATTAACGAACTATAATCCACGAACTTTGCGCCTTGACTTTTATACCAATTTGTTGGTTCAAACCAACATATCAAAGCCTCCGAAATAATTTCTCAGATTGGGAAAGTTGTCGAAATTTGAACCAAGCCCATGCTTCACCATCCATATGAACTGAATCCAGCATAATTTTCTGTTCTTCAGTTGATTTGTGATAATCAAAAAATTGATCGGCTTCGAATAACCATCATATTAGATTTGTCCCCTCAAATCGTGAAAATTCAACCTAGGGTTTCGAACATGGAACTCATGAACAGAGAAGGAAGGAATCCTTACATTGATCTAGTATTCTTGATCAATCGTCATTCACAACCGAAGTTGTTGATCACGCTTGCCATCAAGAATCATCAATTTCTGAAACACATTCGACATCGACATCGATAAATTCTGTAGCTGCTCGCCGCGATGATTTGTTGCCTCCCACAATTCAACGATTGCATCATCAATCGATTGCTGATCGCCCACCATGGCTTGATGTCAAATCGGTGAAATGCTAAGCAATTTTATGAATTCAAATCAGTGAAAGCACCAATAGATACGGTAGTATCCAAACAAAATCACTTTTGAGAGATTCTCAAACAATCACCAAAGGAATTAAGCTTTTATTGAGAAGAAATTAACTAGGATACAAGAATTAGGGGTTGGAAAATGGAAGACTTGGGGAAGAACAAGAAAATAGAAATGAGGAGGGAATCAAGAATCAGTTATAATCTGTCCATGTCCTCTCCCTCTCACTCTCACCTCTTATTTATACCCATCTCAAGTATTACAACTATGCCATTCCTATCCCGCTCTTACTCTCTTCAATTACATTTCAAATCCTGTGCATAGCACATATAACTCCCTACATTGCATAGTCTCTCAAGTAACCAAGTGTTAACCCTGTTTCTCTTGCTCTTGATTCCCTGCACCCCTTCTTCTATACTCGTATCATCAAGGCAATAAGTTGCAGTAAATGGCAGGACAGCTAAGATCTAAGAACAAAGCTCCCATACTAGGTAAAACTCAAGGTTCAGACACCCTCGAAAGCAAATGAAGAAATTGAAATTTAATTGACATGAAATATCAGTGTACACCAAACTGAACCGTGGTTGAAAACTCAATAAACCTGAAACTTAGTCCATAACCAAATATGACACGACTAAACCCATATTTTGGTGTACATATATTTTAAAGTTTATTTATCGTACTACATAACCACTTATTAAACGAATGGTTCATCCACATACCAATTGATATTATAGCTGTATATAGGACATCTTTAAATGAAAAGCTTTCCCTCAAAAAAGCAAAGAAAAACATAAAAGATGTGACAGGAGAGAGGAGAGAGGAGAGAGGAGTGAGGTGTGAACATGGATACCTTGGAACAAGAGCAAATCCTTTGCTCAAGTTCCAATGGCTCCTCATCCCCCCTCTCATCATTACCCCCCTCCCCCCAACTCATCGTTTCCCACGCCCACCTCAAAACCCGCACGAAACCCACCACACCACTCCACCATCACTTCATCTGCCACACCACAACCAGGGCCGGCCCTGAGTTCCGGAGGGCCCTAGGCAAACTTCCGAAATGGGGCCCCCCTACACCATATAAAAATAAAATAAAAAATTTACGCGCGAAATGCGTGCCTATATTTACAAGGGAAGTTTCAAATCGAGGGCCCCAAAAATAACGATTTCGGCGGGGGCCCGAGGCGGCCGCCTTGCCCGCCTACATGTCAGGGCCGGCCCTGACCACAACCAATACCCTTTTCCCCCTAAACCTATCTTCCCTCCCAAACCCACCTTTCCTCGTAACCCTAGACCTAAGAATCCCAAACCCACTAAGAAGAAGATGGTGAGACGTTGCATGCGATGTGGGGAGAACGACCACCTGGCGGTGGACTACCGAAAAAGTGGAATTCATTGCTTCAGCTGCTGCAAGTTCGGCCACAGAGTTAGAGACTGCCCTCTCCACAACCGACATGAGTCCATGGCCATTGAAGTCAATCACAATTCCGAGATCGCTTCAGCACTGCTAGGACTACATGCAAGTGCCTTCCTCCATCTGATCAACCCACAGACTTATCCTGAGATGGCAGCTATCGAGAGTGCTTTTAACTTCTCTTGGAAATGGCAAGGAGGGTGGTGGGTAGTGAAGCGGGTCATCGATGGGGTCTTCCATGTCCAATTCCCCTCTGAGGAGGAGGCCAAGAAGGCGATTGCATATGGTGTTTTCCAATTCCCCTCTGGGTTCAATGCAATTTTCTCGTCATGGTCCACGGACTACAGAGCAAGACTGAAACCTAAACCAAGCTTCATCTGGATTAATGTTCCCCTATTACCCTTCCACATGTGAAACCAGACCTCCCTCGAGGAACTGGTGAAACCCTTTGGCAAATTCATTACTATGAGTGGAGAAATGAAGAATGTGGTTTCCAGGGACCAAGCCATCATCCTGATTGAAGTTGAAGATGTTGGTCTCATACCAAAGAGTATTCAAATCCACTACACAGTGCCATGGACTAAGGAGCTTCAGATTCATGATGTACCCGTGCTTATTCTGGGCAACCACATCCCTACCGACGACGTTCGCCAAGGCAAAGTCCAATTATTTACGTCAGGGAGTGGCTCCACCACCTCCTTCTGACGTCGCAGGGAGTCACCGCCAGATCCGCAAGATCGATCCACTCATCCACCAGCTCAAGGAATCATCGGCGACGCAAAAGTCAAGGAGAAAATCATTGATGTAAATCTTTCCGTTATGGAATCGGTTATGCGATCTCAGGAGCAACCAAATTAGGTACAATTGGTATGGAATCTTTTAAGTATCTCAGTTATTGCGGACTCAAGTATGTAAGGTTCTAAATTGCCCCCCCCCCCCAAACGAAGCATTTTGAGGATTATGTGGGGGCAAGACGGGAGAAAAGTTTATTTTTCAACGCTCCCCCAATAATTGAGATCTCCTCCAATTCTCTGAAGGGAAATATGGAAATTGCATCTAGTGAATCAAACAATAATCTCGTCAGCTCGGATAGCTCTAAAGATAATGCCAATGGTGAAGAAGTACGACTGATGATTTGGAAGGGGAGTGTCACGCCCCGCTTCCCTTATACGAGAATATGGCACATAACCGAGTCCCAGCAAATGATGCAAATACATCATCCATAAGTTGTATACATAACAACAATACAATAACAACCACGCAAGCATGTATAATCACAAACAAGATAAGGATACATTTAGAAACAGTTCATAACCAACAAGTGAAAAGAAATATAGTTATGGGTTAAACATGCCCGGAATACTATAAAGAGTAGCATGAATAAAACATGAACTAAGGAAACATGATAATTAAACAAAACTAAAACACTTGATCAACAACACCTTCGGATAACTCTCCTTCCTGGCCTGCAAGTACATTATCACAAAAGGAGAAACAAGAAGATGCTCGTTAATGCAAGTCACGACCCGCAAGTAGTACAAGCAAAAGACAAGAACGAGGATATAATAAGAAACAAGAACCAAGATATAACAAGAAATAATGACAAGAATCAAGGAACATGAAACAAGACGAGATGAAGTGTAATGTAGTTAACTGTAAACATATGAATGGGGACAGCAATAACTTGTAACTGAAAAACATGTAACGGTAACGGGTTCATGCAACTTGTGTTTCAAAATTATGTGACTTGTAAAGCAAAATTATGTAACCAAATCATACAACTTGTAACGAAATCAAGAAACTGGTAGACAGGATTAAGCATGTGCTCGGTGTCAACTTAATTCTATTCATTTAATCCATCCTAACTAATGCACCCGATCCTGCATCCCATGCCACAGGTCGGGTGCATACAAACATGTTTCGTTTAGACTCTAGTAGCAAACTCTATAGGTTCATGTACTCGGGTTTTGCAGTGGTCAACCATATCATGTAACCAAATCATATCGTATAACCAAATGAGGTGCTACTATTATGAGAAACATGAGCCCTTTTTAAGTACACTCTTCTGTATTGTCCACTACTAGGTCTTTTCCCTTATACCCGGCTTGTTTTTTTATTACAATTAAACATGATCATGGAACAACGAGAATGATATTTGGATAGGGTCAAGGTTGTATCAAGAGCTCATATGATGCAAGGAACATGTTGTGATTCACAAAATGCAAGAAACAAGCATGTAAATATTAAAAACAACGAAATATCGGTTCATGACATTATTATATAACAATACTAAACCATCAATAATTTGCAATTAAAAGATCGGATCGAGAATCTGATAAATGTTCTGAATTCAAGACTCAGTGTGCTACAATTTCTATATACGAAGAAATTTCGGTGTCAAAAACAGGGTTGAAACCTCAGTGCAAGATCAAGAAATTTACAGGACAGCAACTTTGAATATTCAATAACAACATTCTCAACATATATGTATATATATTTATACTACTATATCATGTGTTCGTGTCATGCACGCAACAACAAGATAACCAATGATCTATCTACGAATGCAGGGTTGACCAGAAATCAAATCAAACTAGATATATTGATGGGTCAAGATTATCGACACAATAAAGTAGGGAAATGGGGTTCAATCACGTTGGATTAACAATAAAATCTACTAGCAGTATTTCAAAATGAAAGCTTGTACCGAACAAACAAAATTGTACAAGGGAATACTTGCCTTAATATGATGACGATACCGATGATAAGAATAACGGGATTAGGATCCCGGGCAACGAAGCATGCACAAACTACGTGCTCAACCACAAAATAGCAAACGACAACTGCAAGAACAGAAAACAACTACTCCAAGAACAGCAAACGACAACAGTTGCGGCTCTGGCTCGACTTCAACGCTGGCTCGCTGTGGTCGACGGTGGCTTGCAGTGAAGGGGGCGCAGGGACGAGGGTGAAGGTCGCTTGAGGGATGGAGGGTTGACGGTGGGAAGGCGGCGATGATAGGAGTCCTCTGTGGGTTTTCGGGGTTAGAGACGGTGGCGATGGCGGGTGGCGGCAGTAGGGTCGACGGGGACTGTAGAGGCGATGAGAGTGGACTGTGGTGGTGTCAGAGGCAGGGGAGTTAGGCAGTGTTCGCGAGAGGACGAAGCCTGAGGTGCTAGGCTCGGGATCAGTGAGGGGCTCAACGATGGTGGAATGCATGGGTTAAGAGGCGCAGCAATGGCATCGACGGTGGAGCTTGGGGATGCTGCAATGGCGAAAGGTGAAGGAGATGGAGGAGCTCAGGGATGGAAGGGTGACGAGGTGTCGACGGGGGGTGAGGAAGAGGAGGGGCTGCAGAGGCGAAGTCGAGCAGTGACTGGTGGTTGCTCGACGAGATGGAAGCGGTGGTTGGACGGCGGGAGGTTGAAGAAGCTGATGGGTTGGGTCGAGGCTCAATGACTGGGATGAAGGCGAGAGGGCGAGGACGGAGGGTGGAGGGGGGAGGGTGGAGGAGCGTTGATGTGGTGGCGAACACGAGCAGAGTGTTAGGTTCGAATGAAATGGACGGAGGAGGATGATGCTCTATTTGTTTGGGAAACAAAGGAGAGAGAAAGAGAGAATACGGGGATAGAGAATGAGGGACTGAGAGCATCCACAGTCGTTTTTCTCATTTGCTATAATATGGCAGCTACAGTAATAGCAAATACGATCGTTCACTGCAGTCGTCGTTTGCTATATTTTTTCTATTTTTTAGAGAGACGGGGTATCATACCCCGTCCGATCGTTTCGAATAAATTAAAAAAAGTTAATTACTATTAACTATTAAACTATATTAATTAACTAAATTAAATAATAAAATAATAACTAAATCTAATCAATTAATACCTAACTACTCCTAATCAGCATTAATACCTAACTAGATCTAATTAAACTTACCCAATTAATGCCAATCAGCATTTAATGCTCCACTGGCTTTAATCCTTGGACGGGGTATGATACCCCGGCCGGGGTATCATTCCCCGTCTGGGGACTTTTTTAAAAAAAAATATTTTTTAAAGGGGAGAGACGGGGTGCCATACCCCGTCCGGGGTATCATTCCCTGTCCGACCATTAAAAAAAAATTTAAAATTATTGAGACGGTATATGTTCTTCCGTCCGAATCGATTAAATAATTATTAAATCAGAGAGACGGGGAATCATACCCCGTCTTTTATAATTTGAGAAAGCACATTTCGTTTCTCATATTTGAGAAATGAGAATAGAACGTTTGCTAAAAAATGGATAAATGAGAAACAACTGCAGAGGTCGTTTGCTATTTCGTTTGCTATAATATGGCAAAATGGCATATATAGCAAACGACTGTGGATGCTCTGAAGGGGGAGCGAGACAGAGTGGGGTAGGTTTATTAAATAATATAATAAAAGTGATTTAGTGGGGTAGTTATGAGGTAGCAGAGGTGTGAAAATTTTCCCAAACAGCCCCACTTTTTGAAAGTTTTTTACAAACTGCCTTACTTTTTTTTAAAAATTTCCAAACAATTCCATTCGGTATTTGAAAAACCGAGTTTAGTTAAAACTAATTCGGTTTTTCAAAAGACCAAGTGTTAGTCTTAGATTTTTCGAATTCTAACACTCGGTCTTTGAAAAACCGAGTTATTTTTAACTAAACTCGGTCTTTCAAAGACCACGGGATCATTTTGGTAAATACTTTCGAAAGTGGGTCAGTTTGGTAAATACTTTTAAAAAGTGGGTCATTTTGGTAACAAGTTCGGTTTGTAGAAGGAAAAAATACCAATTAAGAACTAGAGACCATTTAATTATGTAACAAGTGTTTCATAATACTAGCAAGCCACAAGCACCAATTTGATTATTTGAAAACTATGTCTAATATTAAACTATTTTAAACTATTATTGTATAATCAAATTAAACTTTATCGGAACCTAACTAATAGTAATAACACTTTACGCTAGTTAAAACACAATATGAACAGAAAAATATAAAATAAATGAACATAGTGAATATTATAGTTAACTATGAATGTCAATAATAATTACTTAACAACCACATTTTAATATTAAACATAGAAAAGGGAGTTCCTGACCTAGGCCACCATCTTTTTCGGAAAGTACTCTTTTCCTTTCATAGACTTTGCGTCTTAAATTTTATGAACCTAAAAAAATATATATTGTAATTTGTTCAACAGATAGCCACAGAAATATGTTTTCCCTTCAACATATCTACACCATCTTCGACTAGGTAGAAATAGTATGACATAAAAAGATAATGAGAATGGACACCGCAACAAATGCCACTACATTAACTGACAGAATCAAAACCATTGGTTGACCATCAAAACATATTCTGTGGCTATCTGTTGAACTTATTGTCTTTCTATTTGAACATAATATACTAGGATGCTGTTAACCAGTGGTTCTACTTATGGTTGGGCCAGCATACATAAAAATCATTATATAAGGAGTATTAATGTGGAATTTTGTCATAATATATATGGAGTTTGTGTGTATAACATTCTAGAGTTCTAGATGCAAGCTGGATTCAAATTTTCTTTAATCTTACCTATTTCTGACAAAGATCTATCTCTGTAAGCATGTGTCGCCAACTCAAGTAGATTCCACTGACATATATGTTTATGGAACATCAAAACATGTATGCACAAGTAGGTAGCTGCAAATTTTACTAAATTCCTTAATTAAGTAATTTAAAAGAAACTAACTTAAACTAATTTCATGACCTCTGCATATTTGGTAACAAAAAAGTGAGGCATATTCTTTACTGAGAATTTCCAAGATTCTTTAAGGTAAAAAAAGGAAAAAGAAGAAGATTGACATTGTTACGTCGTGTGAGTACTTACAATCATTCATGTCCATCCCGAGAAGTAGAATCTGGAACCGTATAGCATTCCTTGTCTCGATTATTGTGGTTGCTCCAAATTGATTTTCAAGAGGACAATTTGCCAAAGTTTCGGTATAAGTAGCTTCCATCTTTTGGCCCAGAATTTTTCTATTGACTGTGCAACACTAAAGGAATTTAAATTTTGAAGAGAAACATACTATAAATGGTTGCAGTACTAAAGTTAAAGGTGCAAACACTTAACAAATTACAATATTCTTTTAGGTTCATAAAATTTAAGACGCAAAGTCTATGGAAGGAAAAGAGTACTTTCCGAAAAGATGGTGGCCTAGGTCAGGAACTCCCTTTTCTATGTTTAATATTAAAATGTGGTTGTTAAGTAATTATTATTGACATTCATAGTTAACTATAATATTCACTATTTTCATTTATTTCATATTTCTCTGTTCATATTGTGTTTTAACTAGTGTAAAGTGTTATTACTATTAGTTAGGTTCCGATAAAGTATAATTTGATTATACAATAATAGTTTAAAATAGTTTAATATTACATAGTTTTCAAATAATCAAGTTGGTGCTTGTAGTTTACTAGTATTATGTAACACTTGTTACATAATTAAATGGTCTCTAGTTCTTAATTGATGTTTTTTTTCTACAAACCGAACTTTATACCAAAATGATCCACTTTTTGAAAGTATTTACCAAACTAACCCACTTTCGAAAGTATTTACCAAAATGACCACACGGTCTTTGAAAGACCGAGTTTAGTTAAAAATAACTCGGTTTTTCAAAGACCGAGTGTTAGAATTCGAAAAATCCAAGACTAACACTCAGTCTTTGAAAAACCGACTTAGTTTTAACTAAACTCGGTCTTTCAAAGACCGAGTGGGATGGTTTGGGAATTTAAAAAAAAATTAGGGCAGTTTGGGAAAAACTTTCAAAAAGTGGGGCAGTTTGGGAAAAAATTCTAGAGGTGTGGGGTTACAGAAATGTGAAGAGATTGAGGGTTGATCTGGTCAACAAGCATGTGAGGGGGAGGGGGGGGGGGGGGGGGGGAGGGGGGAATTGGTTAGTGGGTTGGTGGATTTGAATGAGTATCCAAAGAAGATCCAATAGTAGGATGGTCTTCAATGAATGGGCTCAAGATAAAATAAAATAATAATAGTAATATTGGCTGGGTTGGGCTTCACATGAAATTAAAATAGTCAATAAAATAATATGATTGTCTGGATTAGAATTCGGATTCAATAAATCAAAGTAACATTATAAGATGAGGGAAACAAGACTTGGTTTGGGCTTCAAAATAAATAAATAAAATAAGAGAAAATAAGATTATAGTCTAGAATATGAATTTGGGTATTAAATGAATATCAAGATAGATTCCAATAGGAGATGACAAGGAAATAAATTCAAATGAAAGAAAGAATTTACAAGGAGATGCAAGAATAGAGAGCAAGAAGGAATAAAATATGTACAATCGGGAACAAAATAGTTTATAGACAATAAAATAAAAGAATACAGAAGAATTTTGTATCAATGGAAGTGGGGGTTACAGGGAGAGTTGTAACTATCCCACTGTCACTGTACAAGGAGATCCAACCTGCAGTTGAGACTGCTCTTGAAATGTCTGTGACTAGGCGAGTTGCAAAGCTTGAAGTCTCTAAGGCAATGCAGTTCCACTCGGGTGCTGGGGGAGCTGGCCCCACCAGCTTCAAAACCAAGTCCCTTATCCCTCGACATCATAAGCCTAAATCCTCTGCTAGCTCGGGCTCTGTCCCACCTGGCTTTGATGAAGAAACTAGAAAGCACCCAAAGAGAAGCAGATCAGCATCCAAAGCCTCCTATACCAGGCCGTTCATGAAGCATCTCTGTTCCTCCCTCAAGTCTGCATCCTCCCAAAAAATGAAGGTGCTTCATCTTCTATGTTTTTAGTTACCAAAGCTTGCAATAATCCTTTTGGTTTACTATCTAATGAGAATATTAACGAGGTAGCTGAATCTGTAGGAGTGGAGGCTGTTGGGCCACACACTTTTGATAAACTTAAGCAACCAACGAGCGACTATGTTGATCCCCCATATCAACAAAGACAGCTCATCTGAGTGCTTCGGGTTATCGGTCTTTACTTTGATTATTTGCTTTGCTGCTTATTTTTCTTTTGTTGCGATGAAGATTGGCAGTTGGAATGTTCGAAGTTTGGGCAACCCCAACAAATGTGCCTTGATCAAGGATGGTATCCGAAATGCTCAAATAACTGTGGCCTGTCTCCAAGAATCCAAGCTTAACAATCCCTCCACCAGGAAGCTTGCTTCTATTGGAGGATCTTTGCTAACCAAATGGAGGTTTCTTGATGCTATCAAGAGCCGTGGCGGTATTCTTATCGGATGGGATGACAATATTCTGGATTGTTATTATTGTGCAGTCGACACTTTTTTCAATCTCTCTTTCCTTTAGAGACAGAACCTCTAGTGCAGAGGGGTCCCTTACCTCAGTCTATGCCCCTTTCGAGCTTGAGGACAGAAACCTTTGCTTCAGTGAAATTATACTTAGAAGAAGCTCCTTATGTGATGCCTGGGTCATAGGTAGGGATGCTTTCGGATCGGATACGGATCAGATATTGGCTATACCAACATCCGTATCTGCAATCCAAAGACGGATTCGGATACGGATACGGATATGATTCTGAAAATAAAAATCATATCCGTATCCGCAATTTTCGGATACGGATGCGAATCAGATACGGTCTACCGGATATCGGATACGAATTCGGATATCAAATATAAAGTTTTTGCTATTTATTTTTCTTAACTAGTACTTAAACATATATCACTGAATTGTGGATATCAACTTTTATATCTAATCACAAAATAGAAATCAACAGAACAAAAAAGGTGAATGAAAATTTATTTCAAATATATACAACTCTTATAAAAAAATGAATATGATACACACTTACCTGTCTATGTTGCATTGGTTTGAAACTGACTCTTTAACTTTTTTTACCAGAATGATGTGGCATCATTGAAAAAGACAGCACTTTGAAAAAACTGGAGTAATGGAGAAAAGTTAACAATGACAATGTATAAATTATTTCTTCATTCTTAAAAAAATAGCATAACTTGTACATGTATATAAATTTGGCCCAATGTAGGTGTTGATTATAAATTTTCTTCAGAATGGTTATATTCATATATCCAAACACCTAGTAGCCAGAGCAGAGCAATGGCAAATAAAAAAGTTGAAGATATCCAAAAAAAGAGTTGCAGTAGAAGTCAAATTCGATCGGAGCTCTAAACATGACAGAAGTTCTAATGTATAATAATTTACAGTCACTGTTCAATCAGTAATCTCAAATTGGCTCATACTAAGTTACAAACTTCTCATTTATCAACATGATACAACTTAACAGAATTTTCTTCAAAATGCTTATTCATATAGCTAGTGCAGACTGCAGAGCAATGCCACTTAAAAAACTTAAGACATCCAGGATAGAGTTACATTAACAGCACAGAAAATGCCAACTTCTCATCTATAAACACGATAAACTTTTACAGTAAATCTAAATTTGATATCTAACTCAAACTTTATCAGGAAAAAGAGTTGTGAAATTACCAAGCACTTGTTGTGCTGTCAATCTCTTGTTCAGATCCGGATTAAGCATCTTCTTCACAAGACCCTTCGAATTATTAGAAATCCTCGGCCACGGCTCTCGTTTGAAGTCAACCACAGACTGTATAATTGTTTGTGCAACTCCCTGTTCAGTTTCTGCATTCCAACACAAAGTCAGGTAAACTAAAATCTATCTTTAATTCATTCTCCCATTCCTCAAAAACCAAACCAAACAAACTCACCAGCCCAAAACGGCGGCATCCTGCAAAGCAAGATATACAAAATAACCCCCGCACTCCAAACATCAATCTCCGATCCGTAATTCCTCTTCAAAACCTCCGGCACCATGTAATGTAACTTGTTTGGGGGAGGAGGTCGGGGGTTGCAGCTAGGGTCACGTTTGGGGGGGGGGGGGGGTCGGGAAGGAATTTGAGCGGGAAGATAGTCTAGAAGCCGGGGGGGAGGAAGTCGGGACTTAGTTGATTGTGGGTTAGAGGAATTTGGGTTTGGGGATGCCAAGAATTGAGCTAGGGTTTGGGGAGGATGTCGGGGATGGATTTGGATTTGGGTCAGAGAAGAAAGGAAAGAAATGAAGAGATGAGGTGTTAAATCCCCAAACTACCCTTACTCACTTATATATATATATATATATATATATATATATATATATATATTTATATATATATTTGTGGATATCCGTATCCGAATCCGCTTTTTTAAAGGATATCCGCATCCGTATTCGTATCCAAATTTTTTTGGATTTGGATATCCAAACCCGTATCCGTATCCGCCCGGATATGGATTTTTCATATCCGTATCTGCAAAAATTTCGAATTCGGATAAGGATCGAATCAGATATATCCTTATCCGAGAGCATCCCTAGTCATAGGTCGGGACTTCAACGTCACCATCTCCAACTCAGAGAGAAATGGAGGCCAGAGTTCAAGCAAGGATATGCAGGAGTTCAGAAATTGGATCCAACAGATGCAACTCATCGATCTACCTCTTGCAGGTAGGAAATACACATGGTCAAATCTGAGAGCTAATCCTGCACTGGCTAGATTGGATAGATTCCTTATATCAAGCCAATTTGAACAACTACATCCAAATTGCATTCAACACTCCCTCCCAAGAATTGCTTCAGAAAATTGTCCTCTTATATTAGACTCCAAGGCTATCCCTACCAGACTACACTAAAAATTTGAGAAAAATTGGACCTCCCATGAGAGCTTTACACCTGCTGTTTGTGCTTGGTGAATGAGTTTTATCTGCAGGGGGTCGTCGATTGATATTTTTGCTCAGAAATTGGTACTGCTCAAGAGAAGAACTAGACGTTGGAGAAATGAGGTGTTCGGGCACATCCCACCTCGGAAGAAGGCTCTTTTAGATAAAATACACCAACTAGACATCTTGGCAAAAGATCAGCCCTTAGACCCTGCCCTATCAACTGAACTCTCTGAAGCCCACAGAGATTACAACTCTCTGGTGCAAGCGGAGGTCACTTACTGGTGACAGAGATCCAGAGTGGCTTGGATTAAGGAGGGATACGCCAACACTAAATTCTTTCACTCCATTACCAGTGGTAGACGAAGAAAGAACTTCACTTTTTCCCTACTACATAACGGAGACCTTATCACTGAGCAACACACAATCTGATCCTGCTTTGAGCAACAATTCAATGATATTTGTGGAAGCACTACATCTCCTGACTTCAGAATTGACTGGGCAACCTTGTACCCTAATCCAAATGAAAACCTTTCAGTGCTGGATGCCCCCTTCAGTAGAGAAGAGATCAAGAAAGCTATCTTTGACATGAATGGAGATAAAGCCCCTAGCCCTGATGGTTTCTCCATGCACTTTTATCAACAATATTGAGAGGTTATACAAGATGATCTATGTCATATGATGCTTGATATCCAAACTAGAGAAGCTGATATTAATATACTGAATTACACAACCATTGTCCTAATCTCCAAGTGCGATGGGGCTAACACAGTCACTGATTTTTGCCCCATAAGCATCCTTAATTGCTCTCTGAAGATCTTCACCAAGACCCTTGCAAACAAGCTCAGCCCCTTGCTCAATTTCCTTGTCGCCTCATCACAGGGTGCATTCCTAAAGGGAAAATTCACTATTGAATGTTTTTTAGTTGCACATGAAACTATAAACCTGTTTTGCAACAAGAAATCATACACCCTCATGCTAAAGATCGACTTCTGCAAAGCTTTTTAATATGGCTAAAAATGGAATTAAATTAAGACCGTTCAAACAGGGCATAAATCTTAAAGCTCTCAAGGGTAAAACGGTAATTTCCACCACAAATGAATCCGAAATGGGAACTGGGTCTTTCTTCAAAGCCCAGTAACCTGAGAATGGATCTGTCATATTAGGTGTGGGTAGTAACCCATTACAAACCAGCCCAAATACTTAAAGAGTAATTCAAATTCGTGATTGTCCCTAAGAGGCGGTTTAAACCGCCTCTCTTATGATGAAACGAATTTAAACTCTACATCTTATTCAAAAACACCGGGACATAGGGATAAATGATTATCTCTAAACTTTCTCTAAAGGTGACTATAAATACCCCTCTCCCCCACCATAAGAAAGGTAATCAATATTTTTCAACATAAATGCTCTTTCATAATCTTTCTAATTATTGACTTGAGCGTCGTAGAGTTCGTCGCGGGGATCCATCCCGGTGTATCGAACTTTTTGCAAGTCGACGGCAGCGGCAAGAAACCAGTCAAACGCTGGTGAAAATTCAATAGGTTCGCCTTTATTGTTTCCAAAAGAATCAACAAATTCATCTGTTTGCTCCCACACCAAAATCAGCAGCAACCGATTGGCATCGTCTGTGGGAAATGAAAAGCAATCCAACCTTATTGCACTGGTGAAGTTGTTTCCCAGGCCAAGCCTCCGAAAAAAGGGAAGGCAGCGATCTCCAGCCGCAGAGCCACTCCCGTTCCTCCTCCTCCTCCACTCCATGATGTTTTCCCTCAGCCCGTCCAGCAAGTCCAGCAACTGCAACCTAGACAGCCTCTCCCTCAACATGTCCAGCAACTACAGCCTAGACAGCCTCTACCTCAACAACCTCTCCCCCAGCACGCCCCTCAAGGGCCTCGAAGGGCTGCCCCGGGGGGCTCCCATCGAAGTCATCAAAGGCAACTTCCTCTTCATGACCATGTCTCAGTACATAACCCCTCATCCGAATCCATGGCCTCTCACAATCCTCCAACGCCAAAGGATCTCCGACACGTTATTGTTAATCGGCAACAGGGGATAGATCTTCAGACCCGCTTGAATAAGAGGCAGACCCATGACGGAATCCCTCGCCATGAACATTAAAGGGGTCATGCGATTCGGTCCCCAAGAGCCCGATCCCCCCGTAGGCCAGAACGCAAAAGATCGAACTCTCCCAGGAGGCGGAGGGAGTCACCCCCTCACCATCAGAGGAGGAGCCGCACCCTAACCGGTCGATCCACCCCAAGGGACCACCGAGATCGGGAGGCACCTGTCACGAGGGCGGAGTTTTAGAAGCCATTTTGCATGCCCTCAATGTTGTTCCTAACCATGATCAACAGGCTCCTAGTCCTCAACCTGATCCAAGCCATCACCATCGCACTCCCAGTCCCTTTCCATATGATAATGAGTTCTGGGGATCATCAAAAATTGAATGGAGGGAGGACTTGGTCTATCACCGTCTCCACGAGATGGAAAGGAACCTTGGCAAACTTGATAGAAAAGAGGAACAATGGGCAAGGAATTTCCGCCTAAGCAGGCCTCCGTTCTCCCGAACCATCATGGAATCCCCAGTCCCGAAAAACTTCAAACCCCATCACTTTGAGTCATATAATGGGGAGTCAGACCCCACTAACTATATCGACAGTTTCAAAACTCTCATGATGATCCACCAGGCTTTGAGAATGATATTCTCGACTCGCCCCTGCCTCCATCTTCTCCTTCGATCAGTTCGAGGGGCTGTTCCTTCCCCATTTTGTGAGTAGCCATCACGCCGAAAAGACAAGCACATCTTTGCTAGCACTCAATGAAAAGAAGGGCGAGCGATTAAGGGACTATGTCAAGCACTTCACTACCGAGGCCCGCTCAATCGCCTCCCTAGACCAGTCGGTAGCCTCCGCTGCCTTCTGACACAACATCAACCACGCCGACTTGAAGGCTTCTCTTGCTAAAAAGCCGCCCCAAAACTTTTCGGAACTCCTACTGAGGAGCGAGAAATATATTAAGGCAGAGGAGGCCCTCCTCCCACTTGATCAGAAAGAGCCCCTGTCCGAGAACAAACAGAAGGGCGCTGAAGAAGAAGAGGTTAAGAAGCTTCAGAAAGATAATGGTGGTCAGCATCGCCCTCCTCCCCGTTTTGAGAAGTTTACCCCACTGAATGCTATTGTTTCAGCCATCCTAATGGAGGTCGGGAAAGAAGGACTGCTCCCACCACCTCCGAAGATGAATACACCAGGCAGGAAAAGGAACAGGGACAAATAGTGCTGTTTCCATAGGGATCATGGCCATGACACAGATGACTGTCGAGCCCTCAAAGACGAGAATGAAGCCCTCAATTAGAGGGGGCAACTCTCTAGGTTCGTAAGGAAGGACAGGGTAGATCCTCCTCCACCCCCCCTCCCCCGAGGGGCCAATAAGCGAACTGAATGACCTGTTGAGACCCCAGACTATGAAACTGAAGCTGCTCTACACCTCATACATGGAGGCCCAATGGGGGGAGATTCAAACTCCTCCCGAAATGCCTTCGTCCGAGAGGTAAACTCGGTACAAATTCATCCTCCTCCCAGGTGCCTCGGAGTCCCTGTTACCTTTTAAGACAAGGATTTGGAAGATGTCCGAACGCCTCATTGTGATGCTCTTGTGATAAACCTCCATATGGCCAACTTCGAATTACGCCGAGTCCTAGTCGACAACGGCGGTTTGGTTAACATCCTTTTTCTAAAAGCCTTCCTGGGGCTCAAGTTGTCTAGGGATCAACTCAAATCCGCCAGCTACACTCTCCACGGGTTCTCCGGGGTGCTAGTGAAGATCGGGGGAGTGATAACTCTCGACGTAACCACTGGCAAAACCCCGACCACTCGAACCGAACCGATGGATTTCATGGTGGTAGACGTGAAGGCCACTTACAATGTCATTCTGGTCCGACCCAGCCTAGCCGCTCTTCAGGCCGTACCCTCAGCCTAACAAATGAAGATGAAGTTCCCCACCACAGCAGGAGTGGGAGAAGTCAGAGGGAGCCAGGAGACGGCTCGCAAATATTAAATGACTTCGGTAGGAGGGCTGGTCCTCTCCCTTGAAGCCCTCGAGCTCCCACAAGGGAGTAGCCAAGCCATCTCAGATCTGGTCGACGAGTTGGAAGAAATAGCCTTCTCAGAAGGAGATCCAACCAGGAAATTCCAAATTAGTAAGGTCCTTCCCCTTCCCGTCAAAACCGACAATATCCGATGTATAAGAGGAAATCGCGACCTATTTGCTTCGACCGCGACCGACATGCCTGGAATCTCCGAATAACTTCTCATGCATCACCTTAGTGTTTCTCCCGGGGCCAAACCTGTCCAGCAAAAGTGACGCAAGTTCGTGCCTGAACGCCAGCATACAATCAAAGAAGAAATAGAGAAACTCTTGAATGCTCGGTTCATACAGGAAGTCAACTATCCTGAATGGCTGTCCAACATTGTGATGGTCAAAAAGGCCAACAGGGGCTGAAGAATTTGCATTGATTTCACTGATTTGAACAAAGCTTGTCCAAAAGATCCATTCCCATTCCCAAGCATTGATGCCTTGATTGATGCAACCTCCGGCCACGAACTCTTGAGTTTCATGGATGCCTTTTCCGGGTACAACCAGATTAGGATGTTCCTACCCAATATTCTGAAGACTTCGTTCGTAATCGACCAAGGTCTATATCGCTATCGGGTCATGCCCTTCGAGCTAAAGAATGTCGGTGCAACTTATCAACGCCTTGTCAAAAAGTTATTTAGAGAACAGATCGGCCGGAACATGGAGGTCTATGTAGATGACATGTTGGTGAAAAGCATCAGCAAATTGAATCATGTCTCTGACCTTCAGGAGGCCTTCGATGTGTTGCGAAGACACAATATGAGACTAAACTCGAACAAGTGTGCCTTCGGTGTCTTATTCGGCAAATTCCTTAGCTTAGAGGCATAGAAGCCAACCCGAAAAAGATTCAGGACATATTGAACATGACTCCCCCTTCCAGTGTCAAAGACGTACAAAGACTCACAGGATGCCTGGCAGCCATAGGGCATTTTCTCTCCATGTCAGGAGAAAAATGTCTCCCGTTCTCGAAGGCCCTTAGAGGGGCAAAAGGCTTTGAGTAGGGGCAACAGTAGCAGGAGTCCTTCGATCAACTTAAAGTCTATCTAGTCAACCCCCCACTTTTGATCAAGCCAAAGCCCGGGGAAGTCCTCTACATATACCTTGCCACCTCAGAACAGAGTCTCAGCACCGTCCTAGTAAGAGAAGAAGATAAGACGCATAATCTACCATGTGAGTAAGGACCTCAGGGATGCCGAACTCCGTTATCCAAAGGTAGAAAAGATGGCTTATGTATTAGTCATGGCAGCCCGAAAGCTCCGCACCTACTTCCAGTCCCACTCAGCGGTTGTTCTTACCGATCAGGCACTCAAGCAAGTTCTCCACAAGCCCGAAACTTCGAGGCATCTTATGAAGTGGTCTATAGAACTGAGCCAACATGATATCAACCATCAGCCCCGAACCGCTATCAAGGCACAAGCCATGGCAGAATTTATAGTAGAGAGCACTATCCCTGACCCTAGCAAGGCAATAGAGGAACCCTCATTCTGGATCGTGTATGTTGATGGGTCCTCATGCACTGATGGGAGTGGGGCTGGGGTCATCTTGACTGGCCCTGATGACTTTGTTTTCAGTACTCATTCTGCATTAGTTTTCGGGCATCAAACAACGAGGCTGAATATGAGGCTCTCATAGCCGTTCTGTGTATGGCACGCAAGGCTGGGGCCCAACGTGTCAATATTCAGTGACTTACAGCTGGTAGTGAACCATATATCGGGAGAGTATGAGGCAAGAGATGATCGCATGGTCAAATATTTTGCCAAGTTCAAGGAGCTGCTGGGCACTTTCAAAGATGCACAACTCCGACGAATCCCTTGATAGGAGAATGCACAGGTAGATGCCCTCTCAAAGCTGGCCTCCTCTTCTCTCCTGGTGCTAGAACAAACCGTCTTGATAGAAGTCCTCTTGAAACCTAGCATCGAGGACGAAGGTCCCTAACTGATGGAGAAGCTGCCCCTAGCACTCGGGGAGAATTGAATGAGGCCCTTACTCGAGTTTTTCAAAGATGGAATCCTCCCTCCAGACCCTAAAAAGGCTAGAAGAATCAGAACCAGAGCCGAGCAATACATGCTCATCGAATGGGTCATGTACAAATGCTCTTACACTCAAGTGGACAGCAGACCCTACTTGAGATGCCTCTCCCCCGAGGAGGCCCAGTATACTCTAAAGGATACCCATGAAGGGAAGTGCAGTGCTTATTTGGGAGCAAGGTCCCTCGCCCGTAAAATCTTAAATTATCGATATTTCTGGCCCACACTCCTTAGCGACACCGAACAGCACGTTCTCCAATGCTCCCCCTGCCAAAAGTTCTCAACAATTCGGCACTTACCACAAACCCAGCTCTCCTCTTTATCTAGTCCGACCCCTTTCACATTGTGGGGGATGGACTTGCTTGGGCCTTTCCCCACAACACTAGGCTAGCTGAAGTTCCTTATCATTGCAGTCGACTACTTATCCAAATGGATCGAAGCCGAGCCTCTAGCGATAATCACGGAGAACAGAGTCCAGCGGTTCTTTTGGAAGAACATCGTCTACAGATTCGGTGTATCTCGAATCTTGGTAACGGACAATGGGACCCAATTTACGGGGGCAACCTTTCACAATTTTTGTATGGACCTCGATATCTAGCAACCTCCTCAATATCCCACCCGCAATCCAACGGTCAAGTAGAGAACGCCAATCGGCAAATTCTCTCCGGCCTAAAGAAGACACTGGACAAGTCTGCCAAGAGATTATGGGTCGAGCAACTCCCCAATGTGCTCTGGAGCTACCGCACTACTAAGAGGACCCCCACAGGAGAATCTCCCTTCAACCTTACTTATGGCTCTGAAGCCGTCATCCCATTGGAAGTTGGCCTACCTTCTCCCCGCTTGATTGCATTCAATGAAGAGCAAAATTCGAACCAGCTTCGGGGCAACTTAGACCTCATTGATGAGACCCGAGAAAGATCATCAATCCGTCAGGATATTTATCGATGTAGGATCGAGTAGTCCTACAACAAGAGAGTCTGCTCCACTAATCTCAAAGAAGGAGATTTGGTTCTTAGAAAACTATCAATTTCTTTTCCGAGCAAGAAAGGGAAACTATCTCCTAATTGGGAAGGACCGTATAGGATCTCCAAAGTTGTTCGCCCTGGCGCTTATCAACTTGAAAATCTCGGGAGCAAGAGAATACCAAGAACATGGAATGCGGAACACTTGTTGAAGTACCAAGAGGGTATTTAAATACTGCTCCAAGCAAGTTCTAATCCTAGAGCATTTCTAAGTTTGTTTTCATCTTATTTAGTTGATTTTTTCACATGTAGTAATGTCTTGCAACTCAGAAGCAGCCACTTAGTCCTCTTTAATAAAAGCAGTTTATTTCTTGGAAAACTTGTTGTTTAAATGTTCTGTTTGTCTCACCGCGAAGCGTACACTCTAAATGTGAAACTCTCTTACCGACATGTTCGGAGTCCAACACTTGGTTCGATGCTACTTTACCTACTTGTGAACAGGCAAGTCTGAAGTAGCTCGCCATTCGAAATTGCTCCTACAACTGTTGAAACTCTTTTAACGACAAGTTTGGAGTCCAACAGTTGGTTTGATGCTACTTTAGCTACTTGCAAACAAGCAAGTGCAAAGTAGCTCATCATTCAGAATTGCTCCCACAACTGTTGAAACTCTTTTAACGACAAGTTCGGAGTCCAACACTTGGTTCGATGCTACTCAAGCTACTTGCGAACAAGCAACTACAAAGTAGCTCACCATTCAGAATTACTCCCACAACTGTTGAAACTTTCTCAACGACAAGTTTGGAGTCCAACACTTGGTTCAATGCTACCTTAGCTACTTGCGAACAAGCAAGTGCAAAGTAGATCACCATTCAAAATTTCTTTCACAACTATTGAAACTTTCTTAACAACGAGTTCGGAGTCCAACACTTGGTTCGATGCTACTTTGCAAGCACAATTTAATTTCTTTCACAATCTTTCTAAACAAAATCTACTTATACTAAATTAAAAAATTTCATGGCATCACATATAATAATTTGCACACTTGAATTTTAATTTCACATAAAATCTACATCATAAAATTTTCATTTAACATGCATTTCATTCATCAATTACTAAAATTTTAGATATTTCCTACAACATGCATCACGTAAAAAATTAGAGAATAAATTAAGCAATTTACATCTACAATTGTAATATAAATCTCCTAAACATAAAATTAAACTACCAATTAGAAAGTATATAGAAACACCCACCTAATAGAAGAGTACTAGTAGCAAAATCCCAACACAAAGCACAACAAGCAAGTGCGAAGTAGCTCACCATTCGAAATTGCTCCCACAACTGTTGAAACTCTCTTGAACACACAATGTTATTAAGAGAAAGAAACTCATTACAAAATCGAAAGATGCAATCAACTAAAATATTGCTCGAATACTACAAAAAATTCCATTAAAAGTCAAGATACAAGTCTTATTCAAAGACTATGCTACAAACATTTTGTTCTGCCATAAATGGACATACAAGTCCTATTCAAGACTACACACTCTTACAAAACAACAAGTTTCTCTCTAACTCCTCCTAGGAAGTGGTACACTTCTATTAAGAGATGCCCGGGGATGACGAGCACCGTGCCCCTCCCTCGTGGCCTCCGAGGCGACCTCCAAGCCTGCGAGTCAAGTGGTACCATCAGGACACATGGACCTAGTTGTCGCCCCGATAGATGCTCCGCTCGACGAGTCAGCCACTCCGCTTTGAGCATCCCCAGGGTTCCACGGAGCACTAGGCATGTGAAGGGCCAATTCATGAAAAGGCTTCCCGAGAGCATACTCCCTTCGCGGGCAAGAAGTACTCCTGACGTTGCTCCCTTCAGAGAGTCGCTTTAAGCAAAGATTCTCTGCTTCCAATTCGACAAGTCGCTCTTTGAGGGAGTCGTTTGTTACTCTGAACTTGAAATGGGGTATCCCACTCTTGCCCCCTCCTCATGAGAATTCAAAGATGTTCCTCTGCAGATGAGCTACCTCTAAATTTTTCTCAAGCACGACGTTCTTCCGATCGTCTCTCTCCGACGTCACGGCGAATAAAGAGTGTCGAAGAAACTTTAGTCGAGAAGCTTTGCCAGCAACCATTGAGGGGCCGACCTATCCCCCTTTGGGAATACTTCTCGGAGAACTCCTCGAGACGCCTCGTCTCGATATTTCGGCGAGCCAAGGCCAATCTTAACTGGCAGAGCTCCAACTCCGTCTTTGAGAGCTTCTCCCGAGATTCAGGAAGTCCCAACTTAGTGACACGGAGCTGGGCACGAAGACGAGACGATTTGTTACCCTAGGAAAGTCAACCAAAGAAGAAGCGTAAATCATTAAGTCTAAAAGAACTACACCATGGCTCTACGGCTAAATAAGGCTGCTACGAGGTGATTCTAAGCAAGCCTACAAGTAGTCCAAAGTCACACAACACTTGTCCCAAAAGTTACATTTCATTAACTCCAACAAAGGTACAAGAAGTGGTGGCTAGTTTGCTATTTGGCTTCAATACAAAACACCTAAGACTAGAAAGGAAATGAAAAGTACAACAAAGTCAGAGGTCGACCTCTTTCGAATGATCCCCGGACGCGGAGGGTGCTTCAGCAACAATCACTAGGGGCATAAACCCTGAAGCTATGTCTGCCTCTATCTCTTCGGCCACGACCTCAACCTCCTCCGCCTCCTCCGCCTCCTCGTTTTCTTCAACTTCCTCCGAGACGTCATCAAAATCGGGGATAGGGTCGGGGAACAGACACCACCCGGCCTAGTCGACATCTGGGAACTTCTCCCGAACTTGGTCAGTAGCATGGGCATATGCATTCACCATGTTCACGTAGAGGTACCCTTTGGCCTTCTCCGTCACATAGACTTCGGCCTCCTTTAACGCCACTATCTTCACAGAAACAATAGCCTCCTCCTTGTCCTTTGCGGCGAGCTTTTGCTCCTTCAATAACCGAGCGTTATCCACCTCCAACTTGGCAACAACTGCCTCGAGATGCTCCACCCTCGAGGTCTTCAACCCGGCCTGAACCCTCGATTGCTCGATGTCCTTGGCCATCTTAGCTCTATCGGACTGAGCCTTCTCGATCTCAAGCTTCAACTCCTTCTCCAGTTTGGTCATCTTCTCCATCAAATGCCCGAAGTGGCAAGTGATCTGCATAAAAGGTGGAACTCAATCATGTCGAGCTAAAAAAGGAAGCCAAGACTTGGCAAAAAGAAAGGGATCCGGGATGACACAAACTAACTGACATAGCAGCTCGAGGGATTTCGAGCACATCGTCGCCAACCGTCCCTGCCTCTAGGGCGGCCTTGTCCTTCGGCATAGCAAGATGCCGAACCGCCTGCATATAGAAGAATTTTCGAGGAATTTGTCGAGCTTCCTGACCAGACAATCGGGGACGAATATCTTCTTATGCTCCTCTGTTAGGAACTCCTCAGCTTCGACAGTTAGGGTAGGCACCTCCAAGCCCAAGGCAACCGATATGGGGAAGGCCCTCGTGTCCACGTAGACTGACGGTGTCACGAAAGCCTCTGGTTGCTGGACCATTGCAACCGTCTTCGAGGACTGCTCCACGGCAGTGACAAAAGACTTCGGCTTCGGCGAAGAAACCTTGCTGGCCACTCTCTTCCTCTTCTTAGGGGCCTTGCTGCCCAGAACGTCGTGCCCCACTAGAATCTCGTCGAAGTCCATCGATTCGGCAATGGTGGAAATTGTCGAGGTTAAGGGCAAATAAAATTCGACAGTTTTATATATATATATATATATATATATATATATATATATATATATATATATATATATATATATATATATATATATATATATATATATATGAGTTACGCTGAGCAAAAATGATAAAAAGCGTACTGGGGTTTATAAGGCTGAGACCCCCCTGAAGAGCGCTTCCTCAGTCAAGTCCTTCCAATCGAACTTCAGTCGATCAAGGAACGTCTGGACCATCTCATCCTCCTCGGGGCTAAGAATTGGACTCTCCTTCACCCTCTTCGAAATTTCCTCGACCCAAGCAGTCGGGATGACCCAAGGTTCTCGACTTTGGATAAGAAAATACTTATCCCTCCAATTTTTGATCGAGTTGGGACAGCTGACGAGCATTGCACCATGCATCGGAGACAAGTAGAACCTAAACTTCAACTTGTGCTGCTGGTGTACCCGGTATATCGTTCGCAGCACACTCAATCGAGGCTCGAAACCCATGGCTTGGCAATGAAGGATGAACCCGTTGATCAGCCTCCACACATTTGGCATATACTGAACCGGGCTGATCCGGTACCATCGTAGGACTTCGACAATAAAGGGATGAAAATGTAATCGAACACCGGCTAAGAAGGCATCGACGGGCCAAAAACACATGTCTACTGGCATCGACGAGTTGGCCCTCAGACCGGGTCCTGGCAACATAAAGTCAAATTCGCTCGGGATATGAAACCACTCCCATATCAATGTTAGGTCCATTTTGGAAAGAATAGAGACGGTGTCTTTGGCCTCCGAAGTCTCTTGAGCCGCATTCTCCTCGATGCACCGTCCTAGACCGTACACGATACGTTCTGCCATGTCATCTGCAAGATCCCAAACTCTTTGGAGCCCAGTCAAGGGCTTGGGCAACCTGCCGAACTCTCCCATTCTTCGCTCCATCTTGACAATACTCACCACTACCGCCGAAGAAGACCTACCACGGCCTTACCCTTGTTGATTACAGAAACTTGACTAGAGGTCGACTCAAGGTCAACGATGGGGGAGGTCTTCTGCCTCAAAGGAACGATAGACATTCTCTAAAAAGCAAGCTAAGTTATCTAAAATTATCTTAATTTGATGGCAACGGTCGGAAAAGATCACCAAAGACAGAAAATTCCACCGGAAGCTCCCATTAGACAGTAAAAAATCACTGAGTGAAAAATTTAGAGAATGAGCAAATGAGGAGTGGAGGTGGAGATTTATAGGGAGATAAGAAATTGGCACATTCACCAAGGTTAAAAGGTCCCCATGAGCGCAAAGGCCAGACCCATTTACCGCAAGACGACAAGAAGAGCAGGGCAAACCAAGATAGTTGACTGGTCAACGGTCAACGATTAACGATGCCACATGTTGCCGTCTCGAAGTCTTCCTAGACTTTGGCAACATGTGTCAAGCATCTTGCCACCGATGACAAAATGCAAGAAATGGTGTTGACAAGTCAACGGTCAACGGTCAACGACGCCACGTGTCGCCCTCTCGAAGTCTTCATAGACTTCGGAAACATGTGCCAAGCATTCTTGCCACCGACGTCAAAATGCGAGAAATGGTGTTGACTAGTCAACGGTCAATGGTCAACGAGGCCACGTGTCGCTGTCTCGAAGTCTTCCTAGAATTTGGCAACATGTGTCGAGCATTCTTACCACCGACATCAAAATGCGAGAATTGGCATTGACTGGTCAACGGTCAATGCTCAACCATGCCATGTGTCGCCCTCTCGAAGTCTTCCAAGACTTCGGCAACATGTGCCGAGCATTTTTGCCACCGACGTCAAAATGCGAGATATGGCGTTCACTGGTCAACGATCAACGACGACGCGTGTCACCCTCTCGAAGTCTTCCAGACTTCGAAAACAAGCATGTGCTGAGCATTCTTGCCACCAACATCAAAATGCGAGAATTGGCATTGTCTGGTCAACGGTCAACGGTCAACGATGCCACATGTCACCCTCTCGAAGTCTTCCTAGAATTCGGTAACATGTGCCGAGCATTCTTGCCACCAACGTCAAAATATGAGAAATAGCGTTAGCTGGTCAACAGTCAATGACGCCACATGTCGCCCCTCGAAGTCCTCCTAGACTTCGGCAACATATGCCGAGCATTATTGCCACCGACGTCAAAATGCAAGAAATGGCGTAGGCTGGTCAACGGTCATTGACGCCACATGTCGCCCCCTCGAAGTCCTCCTAGACTTCGGTAACATGTACCAAGCATTCTTGCCACCGACGTCAAAATGCGAGAAATGGCATTGACTGGTCAATGGTCAACGGTCAACGACGCCACGTGTCGCTTCCTCGAAGTCTCAATGAACTTCGGCAGCTCTTGTCGAGCCTCCTTGACATCGACAACCACCACACCACGTGTCAGCCTGTCGAGGTGTATATGTGGTTCAGCAACTTGCGCCAAGCACTCTTTCCGCCGACCCCTGCTTGAGGGAAAAACGTTTGCCTCCCGATGCGCACCCACGATCAAAGTGTCAAGATCGAGCCACGTCAGCTAGCGCCAGATCAGCCATCTGATCCTTCAGAAAATCACGCCGTCAACGTGATCGATGCTCTAGATCGTGCTACGTCGGTAATTAATTGATTAATTAGAATTAATTATTTAAAAATTGTGAAAAATAATTAAAAATTCAAAAAAGTTAATTAAAAATTCTAAAAAATAATTATAAATTTGGGGAAAATATTTTTGAACTCCTGGAAAAATATTTATTAATTGGAATGATTAATTAATGATTTTTGAAAATAAATTGTTGCTTCGCAAAATTGAATGAATAATTTGAAAAATGATTTTAAAAAATTAGAAAAAATCAATGGAAAATCCTGAAGATCCCACCAACATGTTTGAATACAAGGCATGCTCAATTGAACGCTGTTAAGCCCCGTGGGCAATTCTAAAGCTCCAAAAGAACTCCGATAAAATCTCGTACACCATTAAAATAAGAAAAATACTCCCCAAAGGCTGTTAAACTCAGTCTTCGAGAGTGGGGACTCGTGATATGGCTAAAATGGGATTAAATTGAGACTATTCAAACCGGGCACAAATCTTAAAGCTCTCAGGGGTAAAACAGTAGTTTCACCACAAACGGTCTGAAATGGGAACTGGGTCTTTCTTTAAAGTCCAGTAACCCGAGAATGGATCTGTCCTATTGGGTGTGGATAGCAACCCGTTACAAACCAGCCCAAATTGTGATTATCCCTTAGAGGCGGTTTAAACCGCTTCTCTTATAATGAAACAAATTTAAACTCTACATCTTATCCAAAAACCCCGAGACATAGAGATAATTGATTATCTCTAAACCATCTCTAAAGGCGACTATAAATACCCCTATCCCCCACCATAATAAAGGTAATCAATATTTCTCTACATAAACGCTCTTTCATAATCTTCCTAATTACTGACTTGAGCGTCGGAGGGTTCGTTGCCGGGATCCATCCCAGTGTATTAAACTTTTTGCAGGTCGACAGTAGCGGCAAGAAACCAGTCAAATGCCGATGAAAAGTCAACAGGTTTGCCTTCATTGTTTCCAAAAGAATCCACAAATTGATCTATTTTCTCCCACACTAAAATCAGCAGTAGCACTTTTGATACCCTCAGTTGGACCTTCATTGAGAAAATGCTAGCTGCCAGAGGCTTTGGCCCCAGCTGGTGCAGATGGATACATACAATACTTCGTTCTACTAAATCCTCTGTTATGGTTAATGGGGTAGGCAGGAAAACTATTAACTCTAGGAGGGGTCTTAAGCAAGGTGACCATTATTGCCTATGCTTTTTATCTTGGCAGTTGATGTGATGGCCCAAATATTGAGATGTGGAAGAAGCACTGGCATATTCTCTCAACTTCAACTCAGGGGTTCCCTTCTTTCGTTGTCTATACTCCAATTTGCCGATGACACTCTAATCATCTGCAAAGGTGACGAACAAAAGGTGCTTCATTTAAAACTACTTATTCATATGTTCGCTAATATTTCAGGTCTTGATATCAATTTCACAAAATCCTCCATTACCTATTTTGGGTCCTCTAAGGCCAAACTACAGGCTTTCTCTCACATTCAGGGTTGCAAACAAGATTTGCTACCCACCAAATATCTGTGCATGCCCTTGACCAGAGGCAAATTAAAGAAGAGGGATTGGAAACCTATTCTTTTAAAGATTAAGAAGACGTTGTCTACCTGAAAGGGACGATTGCTATCTAGAGGCAGGAGATTGATCCTCATTAACTCTGTGCTTAGTGCCTTACCAACTTACTATGCTTCATTCTTTAAATTACCCCAATGGGTTATAGCAAGAATTGACCAATTACGTAGCAGGTTTTCTGGGTGGGGGCTGATACCAACGCCTCTGAGGTCTCATGTACAAACTGGAAGCACATATGTCAGCTCAAAGAATAAGGAGGCCTGGGTGTCTTGAATCTTAATCAATTCAACAGTGCCTTGCTTATGAAATGGTGGTGGAAGCTCTTGTCTAAGATCTCTATTGGCAGCCAAACTCTCAAAACATTGTATTTCAATATAACGTCCTGCTCCTTCATTTGCTCTACTCACGCATCGGATTTTTGGAAAAAATCTATAAACTTTTGGAGCAATTCCTTCAGGGGATTACTTGGCAATTGGGTGAAGAGCATTTGCTCAAATTTTGGACTACGAATTTGATTGGAGGCCTTAGCATTTCCACTCTCTTCCCAGCACTGTTCGAGGCTGCTTGGAACAAAGATGCACCACTTTTCTCCCAAGGCCACCTTCAGCATGGTGGATGGATTTGGAGACCAAGTCTAAACACCACTTCCTCTTCCCACCTTATTCTTGAGAAAGATAAACTCCTGCAACTCATCTCCCAAATGCAACCATCTACAACCGTAGACATTCCGACTTGGAAGCACTCTGGATCAGGGATTTACACAGTCAATTCAGCCTACGGCTTCAATAGCATCTCCGGCCTTACATCCCCCTATTTCAGCACCTGTTGGAAGAATTTTGCACCGCAAAATTTTTATCTGGATGTTGAGTTGGGAGATACTCAAATCCAAGGCTAGACTGCACTCCAAAGGATGGGATGGTGATCAGACATGCACAACTTGTGCATGCCCGATTGAAACCACCTTCCATATTTTCTTTGAATGTCTAGTGGCTGTTCAAGCTTGGGAACACTTCACATATCAATTCAACATTCCTAACTTACTTACATCCACTTCCGACTGCTTCACACGATGTTGTTTTTGATCCAAACAATAACAAGTTCACACACTCATGACATTTGATTACAATTGCTGCTTTTTGGAGTATCTGGAATGCTAGAAATGATAGGACTTTCAATAACAAGCATATTACTATGGAAATTCTCATCTCTAATATCAAATTCTGCTTCTCTCATTGGCTAGATAACAGAGGAAGCTCATCGAAGAAGGCCAAGATACTGAAGGAGCTTGAGGATGCAGGGGATCAAGACCTTATGCGGCCTAGGAAAGACTCCACTTCACAGCATGGGTGGTAGTCAGGGGTAGTTTGATCCTTGTTTTGTGAGTTTTTGTTGGGGTTTTTTGGATAATCTTTGTATCCCGAGACTTGTAATATTTTAGCTTTTGTTTTGAACTGATGGTTTTGTAGGGGAGGTTAGGTCTTTGTTATTGTTGGGGGTGCAGCTGAGATGAGTGTAGGGGGATGAGATCATCACCTTGAGTCTAGTTGAGGTTTACGACAATAGTCCGTTGCCCTCTCTACGACTCAATGTTATGTCATCTCGAGCTCATACGGTCATAGCGCTTAGCCCAATGTACAACCCCCATTGTATTTTGTACTATCTTTTGCTCTTATATATTTATAAAACTTTTTGTGAGGTAGGACTTATCCTACCTTTTACCTTTCAAAATAAATAAATAAATAAATAAAGGACAGCTTTAAATGAGAATAAATATGTACGTAGTTTACAAAATATATATATACTAGATTTGCCCGTGGGCACGTGCCTACGGCACATCTTCAGAATGATACAGTATATAAAAAACCATGTAAACAGTAAATCAACAATTATATAGCTCAAGTTTGAATAGTTAGACAATAATTAGTTGTAAATAAAAGTCCATATTTTTATTAGTATATGTTGAAAAATAATTATAAATTAGGATATAAAAGTCCATGTTTCCATAAGTGTGTGTGTGTGTATATATATATATATATATATATATATATATATATATATATATATATATATATATATATATATATATATCTACTATTATAATACTATTATAATGGGAGAAGGCCTTAGTGGTATTTGTCATCAAATTTTTTTTTGTCATTTTGTCATTTTGAAGCCAACACGTGCGCTGCACGTGTTGGCTTTTTTTTCCTTTTTTTCCTTTCCATTCCCCTCCACGTGCATCGCACGTGTTGGTATTTTTTTCCCTTTTCGTTCTCCGCCGCGTGCATCGCACGTGCATTATATATATATATTTTTTGTCCTTTTCATTCCTCTCCACGTGCATCGCACGTGCATGATACTAGTATATATATATATAGAGAGAGAGAGATAATTAAATAAATAAATAAAGGAGTTGTTTTAGGGGGATTTGAATTTGAGTTTTGGGGGAAAATTTTTTTTTTTTTTTGGGGGGGGGGGCTTTAAATGAGAATAAATATGTACGCAGTTTACAAAATATATATATACTAGATTTGCCCGTGGGCACGTGCCTACGGCACGTCTTCAGAACGATATAGTATATGAAAAACCTTGTAAACAGTAAATCAACAATTATATAGCTCAAGTTTGAATAGTTAGACAATAATTAGTTGTAAATAAAAGTCCATATTTCGTTAGTACATGTTGAAAAATAATTATAAATTGGGATATAAAAGTCCATGTTTCCATAAGTGTATATATATATATATATATATAGATAGAGAGAGAGAGAGAGAGAGAGAGAGAGAGAGAGAGAGAGAGAGAGAGAGAGAGAGAGAGAGAGAGAGAGAGAGAGAGAGAGAATTAAATAAATAAATAAAGGAGTTGTTTTGGGGGGATTTGAATTTGAGTTTTGGCCACTTGATAGCTTTTTTTGTGTTTTATTATCTCTAATCACTAATCTCTAATCTCTAATATATAATATTATAATGGGAGAAGGCCTTAGTGTCATTTGTCATTCTACCAACATGTGCAACGCACGTACATAACTAATTTGAAAGAGATTTCCGCTTCAAATCCTACCTACGTCAGAGTTTTTATTTTTATTTTTTTAAATTATAAAAACGTGCATCACACGTGTAAATTACTAGTATAGATAAGAGAAATGAAAGAATGAGAGACTTCTTATATGAACTCATCCAACCAGCCCAACATAGAAAAAGTATACTCAAACCCAAAACTCGCCTAGGATTACTATACTACACAGATTTCGGTCCTGCTAAAACTCTCAGGGATTTAGCTTGAATTCTTCTTCACATTTAAGTAGTGGAATGCACTGGAAATTCCAAAAGAGAAAGCTTGCCGAAACCAAAAAACTGTACCTAACATTCCTTTAGCCTCATCCAAACATCTTCCCTTCATAATCTAATAGATTAATGTTTTGGACAATTGGACACAATTAAATACCATCCTCAAGAAACCAACACAAACTACAGATAAGTAGAGGTCGAGGGAGAACTGAATAGCTCTATTCGTACTCAACTGTTTATTTACAAACATCTAATTGTTCACAGTATTAATGTTATCCTCAAGAAACCAACACAAACTACAGATAAGTAGAGGTCGAGGGAGAACAGAATAGCTCTATTCGTACTCAACTGTTTATTTACAAACTTCAAATTGTTCACAGTATTAATGTTAAATTTTAATAACTCGAGAGCATTTTGTTATGACTTGGGCCATTAACTTTTGGCTTAAGTCCAAATGCATATTGGTAAATTACTCTAAAGCCATACCGGTAGAAATGAGTGTATTAACATCATTTCTGAATTAGTTTTTGAGCGATTTTTTGAGTAAGATCCTCAATGAATTATTGAGATATCTTGATTGATTTTTGTTCTCCCTCGTGAGTAGATCAAAATCATATATTTATTTACTAAAAACAATTAAGGAGTGAATGAGAAATTGTCTCTCAAAGTGAGACATTTTCATTTCTGAAAATGGGTTGAGGGAACATAATCCCTCATCGGAAACATCAAAGGAATTAGAAGATGATATATAATAACCTCTTTCTAAACGTTGTAAGATAGCTAGATAAGAGGTTGTCTCTCGGGTGTGCAGGGGTGCAAATTTTGGACCGGCCGGACCGACATAACCCCACCCACCCCGTGCAAAGCCACCGTTTGCTACAGTTTTGATTTTTTTCCTTTATAAACGGCTGGAATAAATGTGGAAACGATTTTGTCTGTCGTTTCAGTGCAGTTTTGATTTTTTTTCTTTGTAAACGGCTGAAATAAATACAGAAACGATTTTGTCTGCCATTTCATTGCAGTATTAAACATTTTGTCTGCCGTTACAGTGTACGCATTCAATTGATTGTCTGCAGTTACACTGAAGGCATTCAAAGGCATTGACCGTTGCCTGCCGTTACAGTGTACGTATTCAATAGATTGTCTGCAGTTACACAGAAGGCATTCATAGTCTTGTCTGCAGTTACAGTCTCTAACTCTAGCCCTATAAATAGAGGCCCCCCCTCACTTTCTTCCCTGCACAAAATCTGCTCTCTTCCTCTCTGTTCTGTTCCATTTTGTAAGTTCATTCGGTAATTCAGTGATAGAGTTCTGACGCTACCAATTCGAGAGCGTTACGTGGTGTCTGCGTGAACGCTCTTCGTCGTTGCATCCTGGGAGACAGACATCTCCACTAGCTCCAGCACCAAGATGAGGTGAAAACTGTTTTAAGGAGATTGTGTGCTACACAAGCCTCGACGCTCCTCCGCTTTAATAATCATCTGGTTTGTAATTCTATAAATTCATTTCCATTCAATTTTGTTTATTTGAAAGTTTTCTTCCTCTTCTCCTTCTCTTCTGATTTTGTGCCTCTTAATTGTATTGGGTTTCTTTTCAAAATATCTGTAAATAAAATTGCAACACATTTTGTAACACATACATGACCCAAAGGGATAATTTCTACTGGAGTTTAGGGTTTGATTTAATTTAGCCATCTATCCATCTACTTAAATGTTTCATGAGATTATTATTCGAGGCACAACCTACAACCACAACACTTTTCATGCACGTTTCTGAAGAAGTTACCTTAGAAGATTATTTTTCTGTACTCTGTTATGTTAAATCCAGAATCCACAAAACAGCATAGCCTTATCTATTTATCTTCGTGTCAAGATATATTCTAGTGCGAGTAAGGATCCTGCTAATTCATAAAGATGCATGTTGAAGGAAGAATCACACAAAAAACAACAAATGACCTGATGGCACACGAAAAATGAAATATTACTATTGCTGCTTATTTTGGTGTGGGAGCAAACAGATAGTGAGTTAATAAATGAAGGACACTACTAAAAGTCGAACCTGTGACCTGGCCGTTATAAACTGTCGGGAGTCCTGAGAGTGGATCTGGATCGTTGATTGACCTCCTGTGATCTGAATTCGACGGTGGATGATGTGGCCGACGGACTTGCAAAAACACCTGAAACACCGGGGTGTGGTCCCGGTGACAGACCCTCCGACGCTCAAGTCAGAACCAGAAAGAGAGAATGTAAGAGAGTGAAAACTAGTGAATTGTTGATTACTTGGTGACTGAAGAGGGGGAGGAGTATTTATAGGCCTGAGAGACATTCTAGAAGCCGAATCGTGACCGTCGGATCTTTCATGTCTCCCCCTTGAAGAGATAAGATATCTCTGTGAGGGGATAAGAGATTTGACTCCTAACCATCATGGGCTGGGTGTCTCTCTTAATAGGCCTAGTCTATCACTTTTTATGGGCTTAAGGGAGTGGGCCCAGACCTGTAAAATAGGTCTATGATGACTAATCTGCCTGTAGATGCTTTGAGATCCGTGCAGAAATCATACGGCTCTGATCTGCTGTGATTTTTACCATCATCATAAGCCCCCCACTCCGAAAGGTGATTTTCATGGCTTTCGGGAAGTAGTACGTCTTATTTTTAGAATTTGGCGAATAATCTTAGCAGTCGGAGTGCTCGGAGATATCTGGAACTGATCTATGGCTTCTGAAGACAGTGAATACTTTTCTGGATTTTTTCCATATTTTTTGGATTTTTCTGAATTTTCAATAGAATTTTTCTGGAATTTTTCCATAGTTCTTCGGATTTCTCCGAGTTTTATGGAATGCTCTACAGTCTCAAAATCACTATTTCGAATTTTATAATTAATAAATTCAATTTATTTTTTTTTTTGAATTTTTAATTATTTTCCCGAATTTAAATAATTATTTTTGAACTTTTTAATCAAATTTTCAAATTAAAAATGATTTTTAATTGTTTTTTAATTAATTTTCTTATTTTATCAGATCTGGGCTCACTTTTTGGAGCGATTCTGAAGTGCAGATCAGAGATGCGCTGATCTTGGAGCGATCTAAGTTGCCCATCATGCGGCAGCTCGCCCGCTTATGGAGATCGGACGGCGGAGAGGCGAGATCAAGATGGAAAAAATGCAGGGCGTTGATCATGAGGCTAGCACGCATTTTGTGGAGATCCAACGGCTACCACTCATCTTCATCCCCCTCTCAGCTCAGCGAACCAATTCGCCGAGCTACTCTCTTCTCCTTCGACGCATAACTCGCGGAGGCTCTAGTAGGCAATTGCGGAGTTATGGACATCGAGCTCTCACCGAACTATCGAAGCTTCACCATGATGAGGATATGGCATGCTTTTCGTCGAACTATGGGGACTCCGATTTCTTGCCGAGCTACGGCAATGGGTTGTTTTGCCGAGCTACGGTGTATGAGTGCTTGCCGAGCTATGGAGACTGAATCCACCAAGCTATGGGTTTCGACGAGTTCACCGAGCTGCGAAAATTTCGAATCCACCGAGCTACGAGAATTTTGAATCCGCCGAGCGACGAACCCGAGTTCTCGCCCAGCTATGGGTTCACTTTGCCGAGCTATTAAAATTTCGAATTCCCCGAGCTATGGGTTCCGTGCTCTCGCCGAGCTATGGCCATGGAGCTCTTGTCGAGCTATGGTAGCTCGTTTTTGCCGTGCTACGGTGCTTAAGTTCTCACCAAGCTACGAGAATTTTGAATCCGCCGAGCTATGAGAATTTCGAATCTGCTGAGCTACGAACCCGAGGTCTCGCCAAGCTACGGAGTAGTGATTCTTCACCGAGCTACGTGTTCACCGAGCTATGGGGATCGAGTTTCTCGCCGAGCTATGAGTTCCCTTCGCCAAGCTATGGAGTTAAAGATTTTGGACTTCATGGGTTTTAGTGAAGTGAAAGGAGCTCAGAAACGGATCCCAACTTGAGGGAGCTCGACGGCGGAGCGGGGAGGCGAGGCTTTTGGCGAGATAGGGGCTTAACGCCAGAGTTGGAGTGAGGTGGAGAAACTAAGTTCGAGCGTTTGTCGAGTTTAGATTTTTTTGTGCCAAAACTCAAAGAAGAGGAAGAAGAAGAGGAGAGCGGAGCGGTTTTGGGTTCATGGGCTTAAACCCGGCCCGTTAATACCCCTTTGTTCTCATCTTATTTCCGAGCAGGATTTGGGTCTCGGATCTGACCCGTTAATACTCCTTTGGCTATTTTCTTTGATTTTGTTTGTGGGTTTGGGTTGCGAATCTGACCCGTTTGCACCCTTTTCTCCTTAGGCTCCACCGAGAGTTGCTTTTGGGGATTTTTTGAAGTTTTAGAGAGTGGTTTTTGCATACAAAAATATTTATATGCATATGTTTCGTATATAAGCAACAAATACATATACATACACCTTCATATGTGTATACCCATCTTCTAACCTTTCAAAAAATCTTGCTTTTGCTTGGAGTTGGATCGTCCCCATTGTGGTGTCTTCTCGTTAAGGTAGGAGTAATATTGTGCTCGGATCGTTGGAGTTGGTTTTAATTAAGAGAGTTTTGATCGACCTTGGAGTTGTCACAGGATAGTAGGCTTTGTCTCAAGTGGAGCTTGATGAGTAATAGATTTTTGTTGGTGGTGTATATAGTTTCCACCAAGTGTTTGTGATTGCTCACCCCACCATAGTCACCAAGTGTTTGTGAGATTGCCTCTTCTAAGACGTTCGCAAGGTGTTTGTGAGATTGCTCCTGGGTGCTGTCTCTAGTATTTGACCGAACATTGTGGTGATCGTTCGTGTTGTCAACTGACTGTCTGGTTGTTAAGTTACTGTTGTGGTTGGACTCGGATCGGTGTGATTCGATCGTTGATTTGTTGAGATGATCTTAGATGTTTCCATGTGGCAATTTTATCCTCTCTGGTCCTATAAATAAGGGTTGATCCTATCTGCCCTTCCTCATTTACCACATTCCCTCTCTCTCTCCTATTTTTTTTTGGAGAGCTTCTCTCTCTAGAAATTGCAGCGTTGCATTTGGTGGTGCTAGCTCCCGTTGTTGGTTCGGAGTTTCTTCCGTTTGGACTAGGTAAGTTTCTTGCGATTGTTGTTTGTCATGTCTAGTATTCCGTCGATCTGTGGCTCTACTAGATCAGCTAGTCTAGATGGAGAAGAGGATGTTATGCCTGATCACCTTCCTGGAGTGAAGGCCGTTCGTGGTGAGGCTGATCATTCCACTGTTGTGGAAACGATTGTCGAACTTGAAAGAGATGGGAGATGTAGGCTCCATACCCCATTGTTTCTTGTTCTAGAGTTGATTATGGAATACTTGATAGTAGATCACCAGTTTCTGAGGAGCGTCATGGAATATAATGAGCCAGAGCTTGTTCACACTACTGAGGCTAATCATACTGCCACCATTCTTACACGCGATGAGTTGATCGTGATAAGAGCAGGTTTTGGCATTCCTAGTAAGTACAGCCTACTCCTGTCAGGACATGGTGTCAGGATGTGTTATGCCATGTTAGAGGAGTATTGTTTCTTTCCTTGCTACGCTTTCTTCGTGGAACTTCATCTACCCCTCCATCCCTTCGTTAAAGAAGTACTTAATTGGTATCGGCTGTGCCCGGTGCAGCTGATGCCGAACACACGGAGGCACATCAAGGGCTTCATCTTGTAATGCTGCCAGCTCAGAGCTGTGCCGAGTCTTGCGGTGTTTAGAAGACATTTCAAGCTTATCTGACTCAGCAAAATGGAGAAAAGTTGGTATCTCAGCCCTCGCAGGAATAAGGGGCTGGTTGATACCCTTCGATCAGTAAGGTGCTGGAAGGAGAAGTTCTTCATTGTTCGCAGTGCCGAGCCATAGGGGATTCCCATTACTTGGAGGGAGACGATTCCCTCGGCGGTGCGAGCGGAGCCGATAATGAGCGTAGAGGAGGAGAGCTTTAGCGACGCACTTCTGGGATTGAAGGTGTTTTCGTGGCAAGATATTACCAACGAAGTGCTCTTTGAAGGCGGCCTTGGACCGGCCGTTCCTAGTATGATTTTGTTGTTACTATTTTCTTACCTTGTTATCCATGCTTTTGTCGATTTCTAGCTTTTTGGTTTATGCCTCTACTGCTTTCCTTTGATTTTATGATTTTTGACCATCCCGTGTTTCATCTCGCAAGCAAGACGGACATGGATTTTGAGGATATCTTTGCGGAGCTGGATGCGATACAGAACAAGAGGGAGGAGGAACCAAGGAAGTGGAAGAGGACAGCATTGCGTCCTTCTTCTTCCCTGAGCTTACAGCCCACGGTTCCCGTTGCACAGACTGAGTCCCCTATAGGGGCCCACCTACCATTGGGGCAAGTTCTTCTTTAGCTGTGGTCATGGCTAGCGCCGCGTCAGCCCCACTGACTGCTATGGATGCCGCAGTGCTTGTTAGTTAGGGAGACGTGGTCTACACTCTCGACTGGAATGTGAAGTACCATGAGAACGTCTTGGGGAACTCTGCTGCTTGCCTTGAAGCCGGTCATCACCTCTCTACTGCTTCTGACAGGGAGAGGTTAAAGTTGGAGGCCCCCGAGAGATTGGTCTTGGAGATTGCGAGGGCGCATGTGATGGTATGGCCCAGTTTCTTTAGTTATTTATGTTGTGCTCCATTTTCTTGCATCGTTATGTTTCTAACTCATTTCTCCTTGTTCCAGGCGATGAGCCACTTCGGGCACTTGGTAGACTTCTACGCGGCCGATGAGAAGAACATGAGGGCTTGCATCACTCATACCGAAAAATATAAGAAGAAGGCCGCCAAGGAGTCCAAGACAGAGTTGGAAGGGATGAATAAGGAGCAGGAGGCGTGCCTTGAGTTGGAGGCGTCGGCCGTGAAGGTGGAGGGGATGCGCCTCGAGCTAGAGGCATCCAAGGAGCGACAGTTGGCGTTAGAGAAGAAGAACACCGATCTTCTGTTAGAGCTGGAGAAGGCCCGCACTGACGTGGCCTCGGATATGAAGGTGGAAGTGGCTAAGGTCCATGCAGAGTGTAAATCGAAGCTTCGGGGGGTGATGTTGAGGTCCTATGCTTTGGCGATCTCACATGTGGTGGAGTGGGTTCCCGATTTTGACGGGAAGGGCTACCATGTGACGCTTCGATCTGGTTAGCCTCTAGATCCCAACAGGAAGGACGATGTTGAGGCTGATACTCCTACGGGTGGTGCGAGGAGTGGTTCTGGGAAGAAGGACAAAGGGAAAGGCACAGATGGAAGTGCCTTGTCAGAGATGATACCGAAGCAGGTGGATGCTTGATTCACCTTGATGTATTTTTTGTCATTCCAGTCTATTGTTGGATTATTTCATCTGAGACTTTATAGTTTGCTTCTATGATGCCTAATTGCGAACTGGCCACCACATCTCTGTATCTTCCTTTCAATGCTTTAAAGAAACTATCTTCTAGACTGGTTATTGCTTATCATGTTGTGTTGATGTGCCTTGGAGCTTGGAGTGGTGTTCGCTTGTGACACTTTGTACTTTAATCCTATGTTTGATTATACTTTTTGGGCTTGCTGATAGGTGACCGTGGGATCTGGTAAAGATCCTCGCAGTGACGAGGTGGGGCACCTCCGCAAGCAACTGCGCGTAATGGAGTTGGCGGTCGACTGTTTGCGTGTTCAGTCGGATGAGGAATGGTTGGAATCCGTTCGTCTTAAGTCGGCGCTAGTTGAGCGGGACTGCGAGTTAGCACTCCTGTATTCCAGTCGTCTAGCAAGCTTGCCACTGCCTTCGAAAGTGACAAAAGACAGCATTGGCAAATGCGCCCTACTCAGGGAGATAATTGTTGAGAAGGACTTGGAGCTATATCGCCTTCAGGTGAGGCTTGGTGGGTTGCGGACGGCAAACACCCCGCATGTTGTTGGTTCTAGGGAGGACCAGCTGGTTGGAGCGAAGAAAAGCACCATGGCTGTTGCGAAAGATAGTGTCACGGTAGGAGGACCTGTGTCGAGTGTCGGGGGAGCCGTGCAAACAGCGTTGATGCCCTTTCAACACCCCGTAAGCGTCTCGAGAGGAGCATCGGTTTTGTTAAGTTTGACTTTGGTTGGTGGAAAGTCACATGCCTCGTGTGCCGGTCAGCAGTCACAGTCGCTATCAACATTTGCTGTGCAAGGTGCTGGCAGCCAAGGACAGGAAGTGGCTGTCAGGCGTTCTACTAGGAGGCTCGTGTCTCTCAGGAACAACATTCCTCGCCCAATAAGTCACAGGGATGGCTTGTAAATCGAGTTGTATGGTTGATGACTCCTTACTTATAGATATTTGTAGTACCATTGAATATGAAATTGTGGACTTGCGAACTCTCTTTACGTGCTTAGTCTTTGTTGTCGTGGTTGAGGTATTATCGACGAGTTCTTTGTCGTTAAATAACAGGGTCTCAAGTCTGTTGCGTAAAGCTTAAAGAGCTATCGATGCTGTATGACAGAGTTGAAAAAATTTTCGTCCTGTACCCACCTAGTTATAGGAACAATTCTGAAGAAGAATTGTTTTCCAAACTTCTGTATGGGTCCTCTAACAGATTGTTAGAATCACATTGAATGGAGAGTTGAACTCCAAGCATGACTTTTGACAAGTGTTGCTAGAGTAACTTCGATCCATGATTTTGGACCTCTTAATCTGTTGTTGAGGGAATTTAACTAGTTGCAGGAACAGATCGAATGGCGAGTTGAACTCTGAATGTGTGTGATTACACGTTGCGAGAGTAACTCTGAACCATGAACATGGATTCCAAACTTGTTAGTTTAAGTATTAATAGGTTGCAGGAGCAGCTCGAATGGTAAAGTGCACTCTAAACTTGCCTCTTTGCAAGTTGACAGAGTCTCTTTTGAACCATGAACATGGACTCCGAACCGGTCGTCGAGGCATTAACGGATTGCAGGAGCAGATCGAATAGCGAAGTGCACTCTGAATTTGCATTATTGCAAATTGTTATAGTCTCTGTCGAGCCATGGGTATGGACTCCGAATCCATCTTACGGGGGGACTCGCAACGAGTGTTTGGTGCTGCTTAAGTGTATAAGTGTGGCACTCAACTTGCTATTTCCGAGCCTCCAAGGAAGATCAACTAGTTGCAGGAGCAGATCGGTCGGTAAGTTGTGTTCTAAATGTGCATGTTTGCACGCTGCAACTCCCGAGTTCTGGATTCCGAGCTTGCATTGTAGAACGCTTGTAACGAGTGCTTAGCGCCACTTTTGAGTATGAGTTGGGCGTTTTTAGTTCATTGTTTGCTTTGTTCAATTGACCAAGATGTAAAGAAATAAACTAGCTAATCTTTATTTGCTTTAGTGGCTGGCCTTTATTACAAAATCTTAAAAATTCTGCAGAAATTAGGAGAGCGTGTCTCAAACACTCTCGTTGTACTCCATAGGGTGTTGCTCACTTGAAATCCCTACTGACACATCCCTGCCCCCAGGGTCTTCAAGTTGGTGAGCTGTCAGGCGAACAACTTGGTAGACCTTGTCTAGACTTGCATGTTTCTGGAGAACACCCGCGTTATCCTGCTTAGAGATAGTGGAATGTTCTGATGGACTGTCGTGCTTAGGCAAGATTGATTGTTTATTATGACCGAGTGGAGCAGCTTCGAATGAGGGAGTTGAAAGAACTGTTGGGTTCGGACGAGGACGTGGTTGGAGCTGGGAGGAAGTCATTTGACGACTTCAAATATTCCCGGTTTGGCTGCCTAGTGTAGCAGCTCGAGCTTGCTTGCTGGCTTTTGTGACACCATGATTATTTTCCTGTAGCAGTTCTTCAGTGTGGAGAGGGAAAACCGAGCCCACCGTTGTAGCAATGTAGAATGCACATGCCACTTGTTGGCTTCTTACTACTTTGCCCACGCCTGCTGCTGTTGGAAATTTCATTTTCATATGGAACGCGAAAGCGACGGCGTGGAAGGTGGCTAGTCCTGGACGGCCGAATATGGCATTGTATGCGGATATAACATCGACTAACAGAAAATCTAAGGACTCTATTCGAGTGGCTGGTGCTTTCCCTGCTGTTACGTTGAGTGCGACAATTCTCTCGACTTGCATAGGTGCACCCGAGAAGCCATGAAGGGTATAGCTGACTGGCTTGAGACAATCACAGGAGAGCTTCAGCGCATCGAATGCGGCCATGAATAGGATGTTCACGGAACTACCATTGTCAATGAGGATACGTCACACCTCGTGGTTTGCCATGCCTAGATTGATAACTAGTGCATCGCAATGAGGCATTTTAACGCCCTCAAGATCTTTGTCAGAGAAGGAGACAAAGAGGCCCGAACTCTTCGGGGGTGGAGTGTTATGAACTAAATTAACCTCTCTTACAAAAGCTTTACGAGAGGAGTTAGAATCTCCCCCCATGGGCCCACCATGGATGGTGTGCAAAATGGCCATATGTTCAGAGTCTTTGGATTCAAAAGGTCTTTCAGGACGCTTGTTAGCCCCCCACGATGGAGGATTTTTGGCGTCGTTGTTTCGTTGGACAAACTGAGATAGGTAGCCCTGGTGAATCAGGTCTTCTATTTCTTGTTTGAGGGCTTTGCAATTATCGGTTGTATGTCCGTAGCCTTTGTGAAAGGCGCACCATAGACTTTTGTCTCTTCTCTTGCCGGGTGTCGTCATCCTGGGAAGAGGATGGACTATCACATTCTTCTCTACTGCCATGAAAATGGTAGATGTACTTGCATTTAGAGGAGTGAACTTGTCGAAGTGAGGCGTAGGAGGAGGGCGGCGCTGTCCTGCACCATTTTTCTGAAACTTTTTGGGCATCTCCTCTGTTTGGCTCTTCCGTTTGTTCCCGGAGAGTGATTCTTTCTTGTCTAGGGGATTGAGAGCTTCCTCAACTCTGATGTACTTCTCACTCCGTTCTAGGAGCTCTGTGAAATTGCGAGGCGACCTCTTGGCGAGGGATGCTTTTAGCTCTTTATGCCTGACGTTGTGGCGGAAGGCGACAGCCGCCACTGAGGAGTCTAGAGAGGAAATTGATCTTGCTTTCGATGTGAATTACTTGACAAAGTATTTTAGCAATTCTCCATCTTTTTGCTTCAGTTCTAACAGGGAGATGCTGGTATTTTCAGTTCTCCGGCTAGTAATAAATTGTGCGATGAAGAGTTCTTCAAACTGGTCGAAGGAAAATATGGACTCGGGTTTCAGACGCGAATACCACTTCCTAGCTGATCCTTTCAGTGTAGTGGAAAATGTCCGACACATGAGTGCATCGGTGGTATTATAGACCATCATGAGCATTTTAAAGCTCTCGATATGGTCTGTCAAATCTGATTCCCCGTCATAAGATTCGAATTGAGGAGCCTTGAAGCCCCTTGGAATAGTTGCATCGAGAATAGCTCGGCTAAACGGAGGTTGACTAGGGCAATAGGCCTTGCTGGGGTGGTTTCCCCCATTCTTCATTTGTTCAAAACGTTTCTTTACCTCTTGGATTCGGTGGAGGACTTGGTCATCCTTCGTTTGGGATCCAGTTGAGTCGGCGGATCCTTCTTTCAGGGGAAGGCTCTGAGTGTGACTTGCTTGGAGAGCATAGAGAAGGTCATGTTTGAATTGATCAAGCTCGACCCTGGTGACCGGTGCATTTCGATCTCTGTTCTGCCCAGGTTGCCTTTGATCATCCTACGTCGGGTTTACCCTAGCTGGTTGCCCCCTGTGAGAGGAGAATTGCCTTGATATTTGTCTAGAAGGATGGGCTCTCTGGCTTGCTTGATGTCCTTAATGGGAGGCCTCACATCGGGCGCACCTCTCATTCAGCTTTATCCGCAGGTCGCCTTCAATCTGGTTGAGATTTTTAGATCCCATGGGCCTCGTGTAGCCATTGAATCAGTCGAGGCGTTGTGGACCGAGACGTGGTCGTTGAGAGGATGCTGTTCAGGATGGTTCTATCGGGAGCCCCCCTGCGCTTCTCCATTGACAGGAGCGTGATTAGGCTCCAGGGGCTGTTGTTAAGGAGGAATTTGATCTTCCATAGGAGGAACCAGAGCTGGCTGACGAAGAGAGTTTGTGCGACGGGTGGAGCCTGCCCCTCTTAGTCTTGGTGGCATGGAGAAAAATTAGACTTGTGCAATGGTTTCCCACAGACGGCGCTAATCTGTTGCTGCTTATTTTGGTGTGGGAGCAAACAAATAGTGAGTTAATAAATGAAGGACACTACTAAAAGTCGAACCTGTGACCTGGCTATTATAAACTGTCGGGAGTCCTGAGAGTGTATCTGGATCGTTGATTGACCTCCTGTGATCTGAATTCGACGGTGGATGATGTGGCCGACGGACCTGCAAAAACCCCTGAAACACCGAGGTGTGGCCCCGGCGACAGACCCTCTGATGCTCAAGTCAGAACCAGAAAGAGAGAGAAAGTAAGAAAGTGAAAACTGGTGAATTGTTGATTACCTGGTGACTGAAGAGGGGGAGGAGTATTTATAAGCCTGAGAGACATTCTAGAAGCCGAATCGTGACTGTCGGATCTTTCATGTCTCCCCCCATGAAGAGATAAGATATCCCTGTGAGGGGATAAGAGATTTGACTCCTTGTCATCATGGGCTGGGTGTCTCTCTTAGTGAGCATAGTCTGTCACTTTTTATGGGCTTAAGAGAAGCCCATGTCTCGGAGTAGGCGCCCAGGCTTGTAAAATAGGCTTGTGATGGCTAATCTGCCTGTATACTTTGAGATCCGTGCAGGGATCGTACGGCTCTGATCTGCTGCGATTTTTATCATCATCAATTACCTTATGGCAGCTCCCCATATGCTTAAAACAGAGGAGAAGTCTGCCCTGAAAAGAGATGAAGAAACAGAACTCAGTCCACGTTACAATTTATAACTTCCTCTTAACTTTAAATTAGTACAATTGTTATAATTTTTGGAGAGAAAGAAGGGACATTCAGTTTGAATATGTCGTTTGTTATAGTTTAGTGAAACATGATGTTGATCACAGGAAATTTTCATTTCGTATTCAGAATATCTGTATCTGCCAAAGGCCAAGCCCATAAACTGATCATATGTACAGATTAATAATATTCTTCAAAATTTTGGACAAAATTCATTTTAGGTTGTCTTCATGTTTGTGAATTTTTTTGGTTGAAGCTGAACAAATAAAATTTTCAGAAGGAATATCATATATTATATAAGTATACTCTCTTTTTCTTTATAACATTTATACAGGTTGTTCATATTTTTTTGACATTAAAAAAAAGCTCTAAAAGAGACGTGTTTGATCCAATTTAATGTGAATCAGTGTTCAAAGCATAAACTCTGATCAAATTGCAAAATCTTGAATAACATTATAACCAAATCATAAAATACAGGAAGTATCATAGAGTGTAAAGGCAACTTTAATTTATGTACCAATTGACACATTTTAAACCAGATACAGAACACTAAAAAAAATTTGATTCTATCTCGATTGATAATTTGCTGATGACAAGCAAGAGTACAAGTATATGGATTTTTGTATTTTATTATATTTAGAAAAAACACACTACACATGTTTAACATGTCTCGAAGTTTAATTAACACAATGTTTAAATTTAAATAGTAAATTAATAATCATATACAGGACTTTATATAAGGAGTATACATGTTCTTCAACTCTCTATTGACTAGCTTAATATATCTCATTTATGTTGGAACTATTAACCATAGTGAACGCACAGAACCAGTGTTTGGGTTAGGCTAGTGTGAGTTTCAGTCAGCAAATTAAATTAATCAAGATTGTATACCAAAAATAAAGAGCCTAACTATTATGCTATAATTTATTATTTTGTTAGAAAATAAATTATTCTGGTTGTCCACCAAATTGAAGAGGGTTATTTTGATTGATATGCTTGATTCCTTGTTGGAAAAGAATAATGCATGGTCTAATTCTTTACGAGAAAAAAAATCACTTATTAAGTGGATATTTATTGCCATCAATGATTTCCTGGCATACAAGTTTTTATCTTTATGAGTAAAATAGTATGGGGAAAATTATATTCCATATTCAGGCTGTGGTCTTAAAATATATATATATATATATATATATATATATATATATATATATATATATATATAAAAGTTGTGCCGGCATTTTTCAGGCCAAAAGGCATGACTCGATAGCAGTATAGACCATGATCTGTGATGAAGGACATTTCCCGGGTGTCAAGTGGAAACAACTGGATCTAATTATACCCGGAAAAGACATTCATGAAAGTTAGGAGTTCATTACCCGACGTGGCATTAGTCAGAGTGTCTATATATGCCTAGGAGAGGGAATGGGTCTTTGGACAAGCATTGTTGAGATCTGTCTATGCACATTCTTCACTTACTGTTAGCCTTCTGCACCATCACCACATTTGCTAACTACTCTGGGTAGTTAACTTCTTGTATGAAGCTGCAGCTAGGAGTTTTTCGACTTCTTCTTTAACTGCTTGTAGCCTTTCTGGAGCAAATTTGCTACACCTTTCTTAGACAGGCTTGGCATATGGGATTATGCTAAGGTGATGCATGATTAAGTCTCCACGAATTCCTTGCATGTCGGCTGCAGTTCAGGCGAATAAGTCTTGATTCCTTCTTATGCAAGCAGTGAGATGCACTTTGAGTTAGGGAGAATGGGTCATGCTAACACGAAAACTCATGGTCTGATCCTCCTGAGAAAAGGGATCTCTTTCAATTCATCCATGTGCTTTGAGTTTGTGTGACTTCTTTTTGGCGGCAGTTCGATTGCATCCAGTGGAAGAACAAAGTCCTCCATTGTGGTAGTATAGCATGCTCGCACTGCCTCTTGGTTTACTGCAACTTGGCCTATGCCTGATGACGTGGGAATTTCATCTTCATGTGAAATGAGGATGCAACTACATGGAAAGTGGTTAGGCCTGGGTAGCAAAATATGGCATTGTACGTGGCTCTGATGTTGACTACCATGAAGTCTAATGCCTTTGAGTTGCAGGGCTTTTCCTGCTATCACATCTAATGTGATAATTCCTTCAACTTGAACGGGTGCACTTGAGAAGCCGGAGAGGGTGTAGCCGATCCCGCAGAAACTTGAGAGCGTCGAATGTGGCCATGAAGAGGATATTTACAGAGTTGCCGTTGTCTACCAGGATGCGTCGTATCTCATAATTTTTCATGCAAAGACTTATGACCAACACGTCATAGTGAGATGTCTTGACACCTTCTAGATCTTTGTTAGAAAATGACACAGAGTTACCCATGCCCATGGCAGGCAGAATGTTGTATACTTAGTTAACCTCTCACACAAAGCCTTTGTGGGAGGAGTTGGCAACCCCCCCCCCCCCCCCCCCCCCCCCCGCGAAGGGACTTCGGCATTGTTGTCTTCCTCAAAGAATTAGGAGAAGTAGCCTCGATGAATTAGACCTTCGAGTTCTTCTTTGAGAGCTCGGTAGCTGTCGGTGGTCATGTCCATGGTCTTTGTGAAATGTGAACCACTTGTTCCTATCCCTTCTCTTGCTGGCTGCAGTCATCTTGGGAGGAGAACAAACTATTCTGTCTTTTTTAACTGCCATGAGGATGGCAAACACACTTGCATTCAGGAGAGTGAATTTGTTGAAGCATGGTGTTGGAGGAGGACGGAATTGGCCTCTGTCTTCTTTTTTAAACTTCTTGGCCCCTTCTTCGTTTGTATTCTTCTGTTTGTTCCCGGAAGGTGACTCTTTCTTGCCTTGAGGGTAGAGAGCATCCTCACCCCTAATATGCTTGTGGCTCCTCTCAAGGAGCTCATGTGAAATCTCTGGGTGACTTCTTGGGGAGGGAGGCTTTTATTTCTTTGTGAGTGACGTTGTGGCGGAAAGCGGCAGTCGCCACTGATGAGTCTAAGGATAGAATGAACCTTTCTTCGGTTGTGAAGTGCTTGACAAAGTCCTTCAACAATTCTTCGTCCTTCTATTTCAATTCCAATAGAGAAACACTTGTTTTTCAGTCTTGCGGCCAGTAATGAAGTGCTCTATGAAAAGCTCCTCGAGCTAGTCGATGGAGAGTTTTAACTCTGGAGTGAGGCGGGAGTACCATTCCCTTGCTAATCCTTTCAAAGTTGAGGCAAATTTTCGACACATGAGTGCATCGGTGGCATTATAAACCATCATGAGAGTTTTAAAACTCTCAGTATGTTCAGCCGGTTCTGATTCACCATCATATGACTCGAATTGTGGAGCTTTGAAGTTCTTCGAAATGAGTGCATCGAGGATTGTTTTGCTGAAAGGAGGTCGACTGGGGCAGTAAGTCATGTTGGAGCGGTTCACTTCATTCCTCACTGTTCTAGGCAATCTTCTACTTCTTGGATGCGGCGAAGGACTTGGTCGTCCTTCCCCTTGGATCCAGTCGAGTGGTCGGATTCTTCTTCTCTAGAGCACCGACCCTGATCTTGACTACCTGGATGGCTCGGAGGATGTCAAGCTTGAAGTTTTCCAGTTCGGCCCTATGACTGGGATCTCTTTCTCTTCGCTTTTCTAAAAATTCTTTCAGCTCTCAATAGTCGTGATTCTCTCTACTGTGTGCACCCTGTGAAAGGAGTATCTTAATCTTGGCCTTCGGGGAGAGTTTCTTCTCCGGTTTACATGATGTTCTGAGCGGGAGGCCTCGGTTCGGGCACGCCTCTCATCCAAACGGATTCGTAGGTCGGTCCTTGTTACCTGGTGCTGATGATTTGGCAGAGATCTCTTGACCCCTGGGGGCCTCGCAAGGCCATTGAATCACTTGAAGGATTATGGATTGAAATATGATCGTGCAGAGGGCGTTGTTCATAACAGCTTTGTCAGGAGCCTCCTGGTGCCTCTCCATTGATAGGAACTTGACTATACTGGTGGGGCGGATCTGGTTAATAAGGAGGAATTGAATCCTCCACAAAAAGAGCTGGTTGACGAAGAGAGTTGGTGCGACGGCTTGAGGCCGCTGCTCTACCTCTTAGTCTTGATGGCATGGCGGTTAGTCTGATCTGTGTAGTTTTTCACAAAAGGCATCAAACTGTTGCTGTTAATTTTGGTGTGAGAGTAAACATATAGTGTGATTTTATTTGAAGGAAACTACTAAAGATCTGACATTTGATCATTGCCGTAAAAAGTAGTTAGAGATCCTGAGATTGGATATAGATTGTTGATCGAACAACATGATCTGAATCTGATGGTTGCTGATGCAGCCGATGGACCTGCAAAAAGCCTGAAACACCGAGGATAGCCCCCGGCGACAGACTTTTTGACGCTGAAGTCAGAACCAGAAAGAGAAAGTTCGAGAGAGAAAGTGTCAGTTACCTTCTGACTGAGGAGGCGGGGGAGGGGGGGGGATTTATTGGCCTGAGTAACAGTACAAGGGATTGATATGAATTCATTATATTGATATGAATTACTTATCTCCTATTTGATTCTCCCCCTTAAGAGATACGACTCTTTGATCTGGGCATAAGATATTTGACTTACAACCCTCATGGACTGAGTGTCTCTCCTAATGGGCATAATCTATAACTTTTGATGAGCTTGAAAGCGGAACATGTCTTGTAGATGAGCCTGAAGAAGGCCCGAACCTGTTGAAGTGGTTTGTTATGGTTAATTTGCATGCAAAAGCTTTAGGATCCGTGCAGAAATTGTACGGCTTTGATTTGCCATGATTTTTACCATTATCAGCCACCATCTCCTAATACTTTCTGGTATAGCTGAGAGAGCAAACTTCAACTGTATTGATGCCCACGCTTTCTTGGAGAATGTACAGTCACCAACACGATGGAAAAGATCCACCACAAAACCGTGACACCTCGAACACTGTAAGCTTGCAAATAATCTGCGACGATGCAAAAAGGCCTTAGTTGGCACACACTCATGTCCAATTTTCCGCACCCACACTTTAACACGCTTAGAGGTCTGCAGCTTCCAAATCCACTACCAGTTTTCACTAATACCTCTTGTTTTTGAGTTCGATCTGTAGTGATGACTTAACATGCCTATCTTTGTCGAAAAATGAGTCGTTGGCCTATCCATCCATAACAACCAGTTTGCAATTCAAACACAGGAATAGGTAGCTCATAATCATTCGCATGCAGTCTAATACTGAGCTTCTTTTCTTTCTTCAACTCTCTGGGAATTCTTCTATTTGGGATCTTCATCTATTGTGTCACATACATCACAAGCTTCAAAATAGCACCGGGTCATGCTCCATCTTCTGTAATTGGATAAGTTCAATTTCTCCATTTTTGTGTGATCTTCACACAATCTTCTGAACTTTTAATTGACCTAGCTCTGATACCACTATGTTGGCACAAAGTAAGCCAAGAAGAAGATTGTTTTCTTGTGGAAACACTCAAAATATTAACTCGCTATATAATTGAAAGATAACTCATTGATATTAGACTTGTTTACTTACCATCTTGCTTACTTGATTACTTGTTTTTTTGCTACATAACATGAAACTATATTGTAATATGAAGACTTCATGAAAATAAGATGAAAAGACACTAAATGTGCGTGCAACATGGAAAGACTAAAAGACACTAATAATTCGTGCACCCGCTGGAAAACTAAAAGTCCATTCATGAAGAATCTTGAACATCTCTTCATGCAAGGATATATTGAACTTCCAATAGGCATGAGGGTATCACAAACAGCTAGCTTTTAAGGGTGAGTTCTCTTGAGTTTGTTTCAATTGGTATTAGAGCGGGTCTCATTCTCTTGATCTACGGTGCTCGGAAAGGACTACCTAGAGGCTAGATTAAAATTACTGGTAGACCCGGGTTGTGCCAGTGTCACTAGAGTGAAAGTCACCGAGAGTCGGAAATGGCTATCTAGAGGCTGGATTAAAATTATTGGTAGGTTCGGACCGGGCCAGTGTCGCTAGAGTGAAGCCGTCCGGTGTCCTATGGTGTGAGCTACCGGGGACGGTGGGATCAGAAGCATGGTGGTTTGTTAGGGACCATTTAGTCCCATATCGGTTATATGTGTAGAACCCCGTATTTTCAAATATTATTTTAATTATTTGAAAAATGAATTTAAATGATTTTTGAGGATTTAATTGATATTTTCTAAAAGATTTATCTTTGGTACACGTGCAAAACACGTACAAATGACTTTTGAGATGTTTGAAAAATTAAGTTTTCCTTATGAAAAATCATTATTTATTATTTTGGAATTATGTAGTATTTTTCCAGATTTTTCTGAAATTAATTTGATCTATTTGCAATTTTTGGATAAAAGAAGAACCTTTTCGCAAAATTGACATTCTTAAGGGCTAAAATGCAAAATTGGCATTCTGGATGTTTTAAACAGTATTGATTAAGATTTAGAAGTATATTTTCTTTTAAATCCTAATTTAAATGAATTTTAGATGAATTTCCAAGGGTAGATATATATATATGTATAATTGCATTTTGAAGGGATTATTTTGTAAATATATTCCTAAAACCTAATACTTGATCCCGGCCTATATAAGAGAGTTTGCAGCCGTCATTCGCTGCACAACTCAGATCTTATTATATTCTCATTCTTTTGGTGATTGAGGAAGAAGCTTTTGGATCTAGCAAAGGAAGGCTTTTGTGGATTCTTCTTGATTCTAAAAGGTGAGTGATATGGACTTATTTATTTATATGTATGTTTGTATGCTGTTTGTAGGATGTTTTTCGTATTTAAGTATGAAATCGACGCCATGGTTGTATTTGTTATATGCATGTGAAATTCCATGAAAGATTCGTAGATCTCATTGACAATTCTTGATTTGCCTGAAACATGTTAGATCCGAGTATGGTTATGAAAATAAGAAATTGGATGGATGAATCTCTGGATCTTATGATTACGAATCTGTAGCGCCCCAAATTTCTAATATGAGAGCTTAGAAAATAAGTGGCGAAATCCCAGCAATCCACTTCAATACAACAATAAACACCAACAACACCACTAAAATTTTTCTTCTTTATTACAACAATTATTATAATTACAGCGGAAGTCTAAACATCTCAACACCAATTAATCTTTTATTTACAACTCAATAATGATCTCAAATATCCTTTACAGTTTTACACCAATCACTAAATAATCCAATAATCTCAAATTGCCCACTCAAGCATCCAACCTCCAATCTAAGCAATAACCTGCAACATGTGAGGCTAGAGTTGGACCCTAACCCCAAAACTACGGGGTTAGCCATAAATGGTGTGAGTGGTAACAAATCAAACAATTAGCATAAATGAACTTGAAACATAATATCCAACAAATAATAATCAAACACTAAAGTATGAAGTACGACAAAAGAATAATGGGTGATACCAAAACCAAAAGCCAAGTGTGTAAAAACAGGAAATCCGAATGCATAAAAGTGATTCAAGAAAACATCATGACTACATGCTGACAACGATGACTACTAAGAGATGAAGATAAACTATGATAATTTGCCCATGCTTGATCATTCCGGAGATTGATCCCACATCACAGGTATTTTCCCTGGATAATTCAGGAGATCATCCCACATCTAAACATAGATTCCTTATCACAATAATACCCCAAAAGCGTCGCCTCGACTCCGATCATTCCGTAGTTCAATCCCACATCTCAAGATAATTACTTGGATAATTCAGGAGAAATACCTCGCATCACAGGTTAACTGCCTGGATAATTCCGGAGATAAATCACACATCACAAGTTAACTACTTGGATAATTCAGGAGATTAAATCCTACATCAAAAGCCATACTGAGGTGCATAACTCAAGTTCCCATTCGTCATGACACTACTAATGCCTGTCCTTATTAGTTTGGGTTACTGAACAAATCTCCTAGAGTAGTGTACCCTACCGGACTAAAAATCTGAATAACTGAAAATTTGCCTCGATGGGCCTCAACAAATAACTGAACAAACACCGGTATACTAGGGTCACCTACCTCTAGAGACTCAAAAACAAATATCTGAACAAATTTCCACTAAACAAGTGGCTCAACAAAATATCTCAAAATCATGTTCTTAACTGAACATCTCAAAATCAAAGACTGAACAAACATCTCAAAATCAAACACTAAACAGAAGATCTCAAAAACAAATACAAGGATCCTTCAGGACCAGTCGACTGCATAAAGGACCAGTCGACTGTCCAGAGGACATATCCCAACATTTTACAAAAAATAATCTAAGGCATGACCAGTCGGCTTGACAAGTCATCAGTCGACTGCCCCGAGACAAATTCAAATAGTCCTCATCAAAATAATCTAAGTATTTGAGTCGACTGAAAGGTCATAGGTCGACTGTCCCGAAAGGACTGAACAAAATCACAAACAGAGGATCAGTCGACTGACCTCAGTCTAGGTCGACTGTCCCGAACAAATCTCAAGACTCAAAAATACACAGTAGGCTCGTACCAGTCGACTGCTTCGCAAGACAGTCGGCTGTCGGCTACAGATTCCCAAAAGATAGGTCTGAACACAAATCAAACGGGAGTATTCTAAAGATTCATCGATCATAAAATTTTAATTTATATCCAGGCAAATAAACAATTCTCAATAATCTCCATCCTGGTTACATTACTCAATCAATCAATTTCTCCAATCTCATATTCTCATGATCCCAATTCTTAATTCTCCCATTAGGGTTTTTCTCAACAAAATGTCTTCCATAACTTAATCCATATCTGATTTACAACCATAAGGTCCAGGTGTTTACCATCTAATCACATCAAAATCAATTCTTAATATGTCTCCCAACAATACGATCTCATAGATCAACATTTCCTCAACAAATCTTAATATTTTCTCATACATGGTTCAAATATCAACAAGAGTTCTCATCCTCCATAACAGATAAAAGATCCATACCATACATTCAATGGGACTAACAAAATAATGGCATAATGATCACAAACAAGCATAACAAGATCTTACGTCATTCATCAATCAAGACAAACAAAACAAGCAAAGCAAAACAAAACAACAAAACAAACCACTCACTTTTGTTTTGATGAAAATCCGCCAAAAGCTTTCTCCTTGCTAGATCCAAGAATCCTCCTTTTTGCTCCTCAAAATAATCTCAAAATTCTGTGAGTTCTCAATGACGGCTGGGGGAAAAGGATTTCCCTTATATATGCCGGATAGAATATTAGGGTTATATTCCCTCTTTTGCAAAATACTCCTTTCCAAAATACATCTTGCATATATAATTTTATTCTTGAAATTTAAATCAAATATCATTTAAGTTAGGATCTAATAGAAAATATATTTCCAAACTTCAACAAATACTGATCGGAATGTCCAGCAAATGCATTTTTGCGCTTTAAACCCTCAAAATGTCAATTTTGCAAATAAGTCCTTCTTTTCCCAAAAATTGCAAATACGCACATTTAATTTCAGAAAAATCTGGAAAAATACTAAATAATTTTCAAATAATAAGTAATGGTTTTTCTTAAAGAAAACTTAATTTTTCAAACTTCTCAAAAGTCATTTGCACGTGTTTTGCACGTGTACAAAAGATAATTTTCTTAGAAAATATTTAGTAAATCCTCAAAAATCATTTAAATTCATTTTCAAAATAATTAAAATAATATTTGAAAATACGGGGTTCTACATCACTCCCTCCTTAGAAGAGTTCTGTCCTCAGAACTACTACTAATGAGTTCAAATACATACCAACAAAAGGAAACAATACTTCATAAATAGATCATAATCCAAATAATTTCATATAACATCACAATCAAATTAAAGATTACATCATGTATCAATCAATAGTTCAATCATTCAAAGAATTCCATTCACATACAAGAAATACATTCATTCAAACAATTCAGGAAAATCATTCAGCATGCGATCCTCTGGCTCCCAAGTAGCCTCCTCGAACTGTTGATTCCTCCACAATACCTTGACCATAGGGATCACCTTGCTTCTAAGGACTTTCTCCCTACGATCGACGATCTCAACAGGCTGTTCTTTGTAACTCAAGTTCACCTGTAGGTCTTCAGGAACTTCTACCAACTGATGCTTCTGATCGGCCACATACTTCCTCAGTAATGATACATGAAACACATCATGCACTTGCGCTAACTCCTCTGGAAGTTTCAATCTGTATGCGGTCTTGCCAATCCTCTCCACGATCTTGTACGGACCAATGTACCTCGGCGCCAACTTGCCACCCTTACCAAATCTGATCACTCCTTTGGTCGGAGAAACCTTGAGAAAAACTGCATCCCCAACCTCAAATTCCAAATCTCTCCGTCGAGTGTCAGCATAACTCTTCTGCCGACTCTGAGCTTCAACTAACCTCTTGCGAATCAACTCAATCTGCTCTGACGTCTGTTGTACGATCTCAGGACCATACATCTGCCTCTCGCCAACCTCATACCAACAAACAGGTGTCCTGCACCTCCGCCCGTACAAAGCCTCATACGGTGCCATCCCAATACTTGCATGGTAACTGTTGTTATAAGCAAACTCAACCAATGCCAAGTATCTCTCCCAACTACCACCAAAGTCCATAACACAAGCTCTCAACATATCTTCCAGCACTCGATTCACCCTCTCCGTCTGACCATCTGTCTGCGGATGAAATGCTGTACTGAAATCAGTCCTGGTGCCCAAAGCTGCCTGTAGGCTCTTCCAAAACCTCGAAGTAAATATTGCATCTCTGTTAGACACAATCGAAACAGGAACTCCATGAAGTCTCACAATCTCTCCAATGTATAACTCAGCCAATTTCTCCATCGACCAAGTAATCTTCATGGCTAGAAAATGTGCCGACTTAGTCAATCGGTCCACAACAACCCAAATCGAGTCATTGCCCTTCGAACTCCTCGGCAAACCCGTAATAAAGTCCATACTGATATTCTCCCACTTCCACTCCGGAATGGGTAAAGGCTGCAACAAACCTCCAGGTCTCTGATTTTCTGCCTTGATTTGCTGACAAGTCAGACACCTTGCCACGAAATCTGCTACATCTCGCTTCATGCCAGACCACCAAAAGTGGGGTTTGATATCCCTGTACATCTTCGTACCTCCTGGATGAACTGATAACAATGTGCTGTGTGCCTCCTGCAAGATACTCTCTTTCAACTCCGCATCATCTGGAACACACAACCTCTCACCCAACCAAAGAACTCCATCTTGGACACGAAATTCTGATAACTTGCCTTCTGAAACCTGCTGCAACATCTTCTGGATCTCCGAATCTGATCTCTGACCTTCCACAATCTTCTCTCTCAAGGACGGCTGCAGTCTCAACTGAGCCAAAGATGCCCCTAAACCTCGCAGTACCACCTCGATACCTGCCTGATCGATCTCTGCTGCCAACTCTCTTCGAGTAGTGATCAATCTTGATAAACTACATTTCCTGCTAAGTCCATCAGCCACTACATTCGCCTTGCCCGGATGATACTTGATCTCAGGACGAATGTCTTCCAATACCTCCAACCATCTTCTCTGACGAAGATTCAAATCCCTCTGCTGATAGATATACTTCAGGCTCTTGTGGTCAGTGTACATATTGACCTTCTCACCATAAACATAATGCCTCCATAGCTTCAAGGCATAAATGATAGCTGCTAGCTCCAAATCATGCGTCGGATAATTCTTCTCATGCGGACGCAACTGCCTCGAACCATACGCAATGACCTTGCCTTCCTGCATCAAGACACAACCCAAACGTCTGAGAGATGCATCGCTGTAGATGTCATAATCCTTCCCTGCTTGCGGCAATGCTAATATAGGTGCAGTAGTCAACCTTTCCTTTAACTCAAGGAAACTCTCCTCGCACTTATCTGTCCACACAAATGCCACACTCTTCCGGATCAAACCTGTCAATGGAACTGCAATCTGAGAATACCCCTGAATAAACCTCCTGTAGTAACCAGCTAATCCCAAGAAGCTTCTGACTTCCTTCACTGACGTCGGCCTGGGCCAATCCTTCACTGCTTCCACTTTCTGAGGATCAGTAGCCACTCCCTCCTTAGAAAGAATGTGACCAAGGAAAGCTACCTCAGACTTCCAAAATTCACACTTCGACAATTTGGCATACAAGTTGTGCTCCTGCAATGTCTGTAATACCGCTGTCAAGTGCTTAGAATGATCCTCCTCCGACTTCGAATACACCAAGATATCATCGATGAAGACCACCACGAAGGAATCAATGAATGGCCTCAACACCCGATTCATCATATCCATGAAAACTGCTGGCGCATTCGTCAACCCGAATGGCATCACCAAAAATTCATACAACCCATGACGAGTCCTGAAAGCTGTCTTGCTCACATCTTCCTCCTTGACTCGCACCTGATGATATCCTGACCTCAAGTCAATCTTCAAAAATACCGCTGCTCCTCGAAGTCTGTCGAACAAATCATCTATCCGCGGCAGTGGGTACTTGTTCTGAATAGTCACCCTATTCAACTCCCTGTAGTCAATGCACATCCTCATTGACCCATCCTTCTTCTTGACCAACAACACTGGCGCTCCCCACGGAGATGAACTCGGTCTGATAAGCCCTTTGCTCAAAAGCTCCTCAATCTGCTTCTTCACTTCATCCTGCTCTACAGGTGCCATCCTGTACGGAGCCTTGGACATCGGCGCACTCCCCGGCTGAACATTGATGCAAAACTCCACATCTCTCTGCGGCGGTAATCCTGGAAAATCATCCAAGAACACCTGAGGAAACTTTCGAACCACCGGAATGCCCTTGACTTCATCTGCAATAGACTTCTTAGATACCATTGCAGCCACCTGCGGGATCTTCTTCTTCCCTTGGAAAGTTACTGCAGGTCCACCTGGTGCTTTCACCAACACCTCCTTCTGCTTGAAATCAATTGTGGCATCATAAATAGCCATCCAATCGATGCCTACGATGACATCCACTCCCAACACTTGTAGCTCGATCAAGTCGATGCCGAACATCCTTCCACCAATCTCAATATCACAGCCCTCGTAATATCGATCCGCTACCAGCTCTTCACCTGACGGCATTGCCACCGACAAAACCCTGCCTGGAAATAACTTAGGTTCCAAACCTAAGATCTTTGCAAAACTTGGCGATACAAATGTATGCGATGAACCAGTGTCCAACAAAATCTTTGCTTTTATTCCATTTATTAAAACAACTCCTGTTACAATAAGAATGATACTCAATCTTAAATTGTTCTGAAATAAAAGCTTTATTCATTACACTGATTCAAAAATGAAAGAAATCAAAATTCCTGCATATCCTGTATTACATCTTCCGAGTTTCTCGCATCCTCCTCGGTCAATGCAAATACTCGCCCTTGCCTCTTCGGGACTTTGCTTCCACCCGAACCATCTTTCTTCAGTTGTGGACAATGGGGCTTTGAGTGTCCAGCCTGCCCACACTGAGAACAAACATGCTCTGCCAACTTCGGACATGCTGACCTGTAATGTCCTACTTCCTTGCAGTAGTAGCAGGTCACTCCCTGAGCTCCAGGTGCCTTCTGCACCGGTCCACTGAACTTCGCCTGCTTCGCGGGGAATCCCTTCCCACTCTGGCTTGATGCTGGCCTCTTGTTCCGGTTCCATGATTCCTGCTTCTTCTGAAACAAGTCCATATCTTCTTCAGTCATCGCGGCCCTCCTGACTAGCTTCTCGAATCTCCTGATACCCAACGGAACCATCCTTGACCTCAAGTTCGGCCTCAAGCCCTGCTCAAACTTTTTGGCCTTCTTTGCTTCATCCATAACCAATTCTGGTGCATACCTCGAAAGTTGAGCAAATTTTGTCTCATACTCCCGAACGGTCATGCTCCCCTGCTGAAGGTTCATGAACTCAGTCGCCTTCTTCTCTTGAACATCCAGAGGAAAGAAGCGATCTCTGAACTCCTCCAGAAAAGCATCCCATGTCAAAGGTTGATCTCCCAGAGTCCTCTTCAGTGACTCCCACCAGACACCAACGTCTTTCTCAAGCTGCATAGAAGCCAACTTCACCTTACTGGCTGCTGGAGTCTCCGATACTTCGAAGATCGTCTCCATCTTCCGAATCCAATCGTCTGCTGCTGTTGGATCAGCTTGCCCCTCAAAGACTGGCGGCCTCATCCTCTTAAAGGATTCAATCTGCTTGATGGGGTCGGCATTCACCAATCCATTCCCAGCTCCATGATTGGGCGGCGGATTCTGCTGCTGCGCTTGCTGCTGCGCCACATTGAGTGCCATCAGCGTATTCAACGTCTGATATACTTTGGCAAACTCAGCTTCTAGGTCAATTCCCGTTCCTCGAGAACTACCTGATCCATCCTCATTGTTGCCACCATTTCTACCTCTGGGTGCAACCATTGTGATTACTGCAAAATGAGGGTAAAGTTAGAGCACACATACAATTCAAACTCAAGTCATTACCCTATGGCAAAGCCATAACCATACCCCAAACCATAATTTCAAACCAAACATCATAATTTAATTCTATGTGATACTCACACTCTGATGTCCACACCTAGGAACTCACTCTCTAGTGTCCACACCTAGGTTGGTTTTTCTTACTATGTCTATTATTACATTTAAGCAGAGCTCTGATACCAATCTCTGTAGCGCCCCAAATTTCTAATATGAGAGCTTAGAAAATAAGTGGCGAAATCCCAGCAATCCACTTCAATACAACAATAAACACCAACAACACCACTAAAATTTTTCTTCTTTATTACAACAATTATTATAATTACAGCGGAAGTCTAAACATCTCAACACCAATTAATCTTTTATTTACAACTCAATAATGATCTCAAATATCCTTTACAGTTTTACACCAATCACTAAATAATCCAATAATCTCAAATTGCCCACTCAAGCATCCAACCTCCAATCTAAGCAATAACCTGCAACATGTGAGGCTAGAGTTGGACCCTAACCCCAAAACTACGGGGTTAGCCATAAATGGTGTGAGTGGTAACAAATCAGACAATTAGCATAAATGAACTTGAAACATAATATCCAACAAATAATAATCAAACACTAAAGTATGAAGTACGACAAAAGAATAATGGGTGATACCAAAACCAAAAGCCAAGTGTGTAAAAACAGGAAATCCGAATGCATAAAAGTGATTCAAGAAAACATCATGACTACATGCTGACAACGATGACTACTAAGAGATGAAGATAAACTATGATAATTTGCCCATGCTTGATCATTCCGGAGATTGATCCCACATCACAGGTATTTTCCCTGGATAATTCAGGAGATCATCCCACATCTAAACATAGATTCCTTATCACAATAATACCCCAAAAGCGTCGCCTCGACTCCGATCATTCCGTAGTTCAATCCCACATCTCAAGATAATTACTTGGATAATTCAGGAGAAATACCTCGCATCACAGGTTAACTGCCTGGATAATTCCGGAGATAAATCACACATCACAAGTTAACTACTTGGATAATTCAGGAGATTAAATCCTACATCAAAAGCCATACTGAGGTGCATAACTCAAGTTCCCATTCGTCATGACACTACTAATGCCTGTCCTTATTAGTTTGGGTTACTGAACAAATCTCCTAGAGTAGTGTACCCTACCGGACTAAAAATCTGAATAACTGAAAATTTGCCTCGATGGGCCTCAACAAATAACTGAACAAACACCGGTATACTAGGGTCACCTACCTCTAGAGACTCAAAAACAAATATCTGAACAAATTTCCACTAAACAAGTGGCTCAACAAAATATCTCAAAATCATGTTCTTAACTGAACATCTCAAAATCAAAGACTGAACAAACAGCTCAAAATCAAACACTAAACAGAAGATCTCAAAAACAAATACAAGGATCCTTCAGGACCAGTCGACTGCATAAAGGACCAGTCGACTGTCCAGAGGACATATCCCAACATTTTACAAAAAATAATCTAAGGCATGACCAGTCGGCTTGACAAGTCATCAGTCGACTGCCCCGAGACAAATTCAAATAGTCCTCATCAAAATAATCTAAGTATTTGAGTCGACTGAAAGGTCATAGGTCGACTGTCCCGAAAGGACTGAACAAAATCACAAACAGAGGATCAGTCGACTGACCTCAGTCTAGGTCGACTGTCCCGAACAAATCTCAAGACTCAAAAATACACAGTAGGCTCGTACCAGTCGACTGCTTCGCAAGACAGTCGGCTGTCGGCTACAGATTCCCAAAAGATAGGTCTGAACACAAATCAAACGGGAGTATTCTAAAGATTCATCGATCATAAAATTTTAATTTATATCCAGGCAAATAAACAATTCTCAATAATCTCCATCCTGGTTACATTACTCAATCAATCAATTTCTCCAATCTCATATTCTCATGATCCCAATTCTTAATTCTCCCATTAGGGTTTTTCTCAACAAAATGTCTTCCATAACTTAATCCATATCTGATTTACAACCATAAGGTCCAGGTGTTTACCATCTAATCACATCAAAATCAATTCTTAATATGTCTCCCAACAATACGATCTCATAGATCAACATTTCCTCAACAAATCTTAATATTTTCTCATACATGGTTCAAATATCAACAAGAGTTCTCATCCTCCATAACAGATAAAAGATCCATACCATACATTCAATGGGACTAACAAAATAATGGCATAATGATCACAAACAAGCATAACAAGATCTTACGTCATTCATCAATCAAGACAAACAAAACAAGCAAAGCAAAACAAAACAACAAAACAAACCACTCACTTTTGTTTTGATGAAAATCCGCCAAAAGCTTTCTCCTTGCTAGATCCAAGAATCCTCCTTTTTGCTCCTCAAAATAATCTCAAAATTCTGTGAGTTCTCAATGACGGCTGGGGGAAAAGGATTTCCCTTATATATGCCGGATAGAATATTAGGGTTATATTCCCTCTTTTGCAAAATACTCCTTTCCAAAATACATCTTGCATATATAATTCTATTCTTGAAATTTAAATCAAATATCATTTAAGTTAGGATCTAATAGAAAATATATTTCCAAACTTCAACAAATACTGATCGGAATGTCCAGCAAATGCATTTTTGCGCTTTAAACCCTCAAAATGTCAATTTTGCAAATAAGTCCTTCTTTTCCCAAAAATTGCAAATACGCACATTTAATTTCAGAAAAATCTGGAAAAATACTAAATAATTTTCAAATAATAAGTAATGGTTTTTCTTAAAGAAAACTTAATTTTTCAAACTTCTCAAAAGTCATTTGCACGTGTTTTGCACGTGTACAAAAGATAATTTTCTTAGAAAATATTTAGTAAATCCTCAAAAATCATTTAAATTCATTTTCAAAATAATTAAAATAATATTTAAAAATACGGGGTTCTGCAGAATCGGATTAGATTTGAGTTGAGGAAGAGATTTGGTATTGAGATAGACACCAGAAATTATTATTTGATTTCAGACCTAGTTTGTGAGAATTGTAGGCCGACAGTCGACTGGTCTATGACTCAGTCGACTGGTACGACCCTATTATTATTTTTTCAGTCTCGTGTAATCGTTCGGGACAGTCGACTGGCACTATAATCTGTCGACTGGTATGCTGAGTAAAGTTTTGTTCAGTCGTTTCGGGACAGTCGACCATGACCCCTAAGAGTCGACTGTTAGCACTTGGATTGTTCTTGAGAAATTATCGGTAATTGTTTAGGGTAAGTCGACTGATGGTTGATGAAGTCGACTTGTTGCACTTGTTATAATCTTGGATATTGGTTCTCGGGGCAGTCGACTTACTATAACATAAGTCGACTGGTTATGATGAGTTTTCGTGATCTTGAGGGTTCTTGTTATCTTTAGTTGTTTGTAGATGGATATGTTCGTCGGTGTCATGGCATGCCGGGTTCGTATTCGATCTATACCTTCTTAGTTTGTTTGTAGATGGATATGTTTGTCGGTGTCATGGCATGCCGGGTTCGTATTCGATCTATACCTTCTTAGTTTGTTTGTAGATGGATATTTCGTCGGTGTCATGGCATGCCGGGTTCGTATTCGATCTATACCTTCTTAGTTTGTTTGTAGATGGATATGTTCGTCGGTGTCATGGCATGCCGGGTTCGTATTCGATCTATACCTTCTTAGTTTGTTTGTAGATGGATATGTTCGTCGGTGTCATGGCATGTCGGGTTCGTATTCGATCTATACCTTCTTAGTTGTTTATAGATGGATATGTTCGTCGGTGTCGTGGCATACCGGGTTCGTATTCGATCTATACCTTATCTTTAGTTTTGTAGATGGATATATTGCTATCCGATCTATGATATTATTGGTGATCGATTGTTGGACATACATTGTGGCATTGGGATTTATTGATAATTGGGCATATACTGAGATGTGAGGATTTCTGTTGGCTCAGATCAGTTGACTGGTTCATTATACAGTCGACTGCATCGAGCAGTTGAGCTGCACTATTTTTGAGGATGATGGATTGATGGATACTTGATCGTTGGTATTGTTTCTCGACTTGGTTCATGCATGTACTGGCCTATCGTTCTTATTTCAGATTACATGTTCAGTTATTGTATTTTTGTTCAGTACATGTGGGTTGAGAATTTATGTTTGTTGTTTATATCACTCACACCATTTATGGCTGACCCCGTAGTTTTGGGGGTTAAGGTTCAACTCTAGCCTCACATGTTGCAGGTTGCTTAGAATTGGAGGCTTGGATGCTTGGGTTAGCTATAGAGATTATGAGTATTATAATAGAACCTTGTGTAAATTATTGTAAGAAGAGTTTTGTAAAAGGAATTGTTGTAATTTAAAGTGTTTGTATTTCCGCTGCAATGTTAAAGATTATTGTAATAAAGATTTGGAATAAAATGATTTGAGTTTTTGGCTATGTATGTTGTTACATTGAAGTGGATCGCTGGGAAAGTGCCACGTATTTTCTAAAGTTTCGTATTTAGAAATTCGGGGCGCTACAATATGGGTAGCCGGTGTGGGGTGAAATAAACTTGGATTCCATCCCCTTAACAGCTAGCTTATTTCACAGGGCAGTCGACCGAAGTACGGGCAGTCGACTACAGGGGAAGAGTTAGAGTATTGCGTATCAGTCCCTGAGATTCATATAGCAGTCTCTGGCTATTATCTTTCTTCTCTAGACTTATTTGTATATTTGCATCTAATTCTTACTTTGGAGTCCAACAGCCTATAACTGAATGTCCAAATACATGTGATGCACGTGTTCCTTTCTCTACAAATACTTCACCCCTGTAACAGAACAGAGTATGAATCGAAATTGAGACAAACTGTCAACTGTTCATCTTCTTCTTCCTTCTCTCATCTTGATCCCAAACCTAGGGTTTGCAAGCTCTATAGCAAGAATACGACCCATCGCGTCTAGCAATGCCACCGGAGGTCGAGCCGGAACAATGGTATCAGAGTTTCAAGATCCTTTAATGGCAATGGAGATGACCAAATTCGACGGTGATATCAAGAGTCTGAAGAATCTTGACCATGGATTTTGATCCAAGGTCGGTTCAAAGGACCAGACAACGAGGAGTTCCACTGATTACGGTGTTGAATTCCAAAAGTTGTCTGCACTTGGACAAAGATTTGAAAGGCGACTTGACAAATAGAGTTGAAAGTTCTTGATTACCTTGAAGGATCGATTCTTGAATCTCGTCACCAGCGTTGGAAGATGAGGGTTCCCCGTGATGGTTCCGATGATACCGGTGAGGTTATTCTTTGCTTCACGATCATCGATTTCTTGACTAAGATGTCAATCAAGAAATTGAAGAGCGATTTGATAGATTGGGCTGGCGATGAATCGGAAAGTTCAAGAATAGCGATGCCGTCATCACTCTCAATGGTGGAAGGACAATTGGAAGTCGGAAGATATTGAAGATATTGAAGAGCTAAAAGATGGAGATGGTTCTTAGCAATCAACAAATGCTCGACAAGATTCTTGTGAGAAACCAGCGCCATTCAGGAATTCACAGGATGGGTATTGCCCTCTTCATCTGCGAAACAAAGCTACTTCAGTTGTGAGCGTGCAATAAGTAATAAGGATTCCAAAATGCGTACCAACTGTTCGACATAAATCCGTTGAGAAATCAGCACTATCGAAAAATGATTATTGTGTTGCAAGGGTGATCAATGATGCAGGTTCAAATGGGAACTCGACACGCCAGTGTAATGTCAGTCCTGACTTCAAAATTACCCCTGTTGATAAGGAGAAAAGGAAAAGGAAATTGAGTGATGATGACTCTCTCAATGATGCAATTATCGTGGATGAGGAGAACATAGCTTCAGGTGCCAGGTATCTTCTTCCCCATCTACAACAAGAAATTTATCCCTCAAATAATAGCACAGGACCATTTTTCAACCCTTATCAAGCAAACAATGGTAGCTTGGATAAAACGCCATCTGATTTTGTAACACCCCGCAAAATTGTCACACCCTGCAAAATTGAGTTATAACAATTTTGCTCCACGGGTGTTACGCACATTTATTTTGTACCGTTACGGGTAATATCTGTAACATATTTTAATATAAATATCCTACATATTTTGTATTCCGATTATTTATATATTTTTTGTCCTCTCAAAATTCATTTTTTATTCTATTTTGAGCCAACTCAAATATTAATCTTAATCTTTGTGTTTTTACGCATACTGCACGTGCTTTCAATGCACGTGTCAATTACGTATATTGTAATATCCCGAGCAGATATTATAATATTATTTTATTATTATTATTTTATTTTTTTCGAGATTAAATTATTTTTATACTGATTGTTTGGTTCAATGAATAAAAATTATCAGTATACATAATAGTATATACGTATACATATTATATCGATTCTGTACATTATACGAAACCATGTAGTATGTGTTTTAGATAAAAATGTATTTAATTTTCATGGTTGATAAAATGAATGGTTAAGTTTTAATTAAGGGGATTAGATATATTATATTCATGTACTATGAAGTACATTGAGTATGGTTTCTTTCTTAACCATACCCTCACCCTCACCTCACATACACTCACCCCTTCACCTCACCTACACTCACCCCTCACCCCTCACCCATCAAAAATGGCCGGCCATTTTTCCAAAGGCCAAGAGTGCCAACTCTAAAGCTACACTCACCCTCTCTTACTCTCACTCTCTCATTTTCCTATAAATACCCCCACCCTTCACCCTTTGCCTCATTTGTTAAAAGAAAAAAAATAAGAGTAAAAGAAAGAGAGAAAAATTTAACTAGAGAGCTTTTCATTGTAGGTTCAAATAGGAGGTAAGGGAAAGGAGAAGAAAGTTAGGCTAGTTCTTCCTATTAGGTTCAAGGTGGGGGTTTCTCTAACTCTTTTATTGTATTGATTGTTTGTTATTGTTTTTCTCATTGTTATATGTTGTTCTAACTTAACAACTTGGACCAAAATTCATGTCCATATGAGTAGTGTGGATCAAAATGATCACATGAAGAGGTTGAATGGTAGAACTCAAACAAAACAACATAAAGATTTAATCTTTAATAACTTGTTGTGAACACTTGTTGTTAATTGTTATTATGGTTATAGTTGTTCTTATTTTTGTATAAAGATTACAACTTGGACTAAATCATGTGCATAAAAACGATGGTGGATCAAAATAAATACATAAAGGAATTGAATGGTGGAACTCAAACAAATTGTTGTTGTTACTTTTTATCATTTTGTTATTATTGTTTAAAGTAAACACTTGGATTATTCTAAATAAAATGTAACAACTTGGAATAAATCCATGTGCATATAAGAATAGATGGATTAAGGATATCTACACACACGATTAAAGTGGAAAACTTAATTAGATTACTAAAAGATTAAGTTTTAATATGTTGTTTGTAGAACTTCTAGTTCATAAAAGAGTAGTTTTTAGTTGTATGTGTAACTTCAGTTCATAAAAAGTGGATTTTTGTTGTTTGAAGAAATTTTAATTCAATAAAGGAGTAGTCTTTCTCATATGTAGAAGTTATAATTCATAAAAGAGCAGTTTTTGTAATATGTAGAACTTCTAATTCATGAAAGATAGTCTTTAGTAGTTTGTTGTATGTTTACTTTTATACCTATTAAAAATCAAGTTCTTTTGGTAATTCTAGTTCTCATGAAAGATCAAGTTTGTAGTAGAATGCTTAATTTGCTTCTATGTTGTTAAAATACTTTCATGTTGTTCTATGTGTAAAAGATCAGTAAAATTGAATTCTATAAGGATTCCAGAAAGTTGTCAACTAGAGAGTTGTAGTAGATGTTCTTAGTTTTTCAAAAAGTCCAATTTTGTTAGATTCTGGTAAGTATAGAATCTATTATGATTTTTACAAAATTCCAGCAGCAACTTCCTCTTGCTGAGTTTCTGTTTGAAAATATTAAGAGTTTTCGACCTCTTGTTGATTGAACTTGAGAAAGTTGTCAACTAGAGAGTTGTAGTAGATGTTCTTAGCTTTCCAAAAAGTCCAATTTTGTTAGATTTTGATAAGTATAGCATCTATTATGATTTTTACAGAATTCCAGAAGCAACTTCCTCTTGCTTAGTTTATGTTTGGAAGGATTAGGAGTTTTCGACCTCTTGTTGATTGAACTCGAGAAAGTTGTCAACTAGAGAGTTGTAATAGATGTTCGTAGCTTTCCAAATAATCCAATTTTGTTAGTTTACGATAAGTATAGCATCTATTATGATTTTTACAAAATTCTAGAAGCAACTTCCTCTTGCTGAATTTCTGTTTGGAAAGATTATGAGTTTTCGACCTCTTGTTGACTAAACTTGAGAAAGTTGTCAACTAGCTAAGGATTTCCAGTAGATGTTCTTAGATTTCTAAAAAGTACAATTTTGTTAGATTTTGATAAGTGTAGCATCTATTATGATTTTTGCAAAATTCCAGCAGCAACTTTCTCTTGCTGAGTTTCTGTTTAGAAAGATTATGAGTTTTCTACCTCTTGTTAACTGAACTTGAGGAAGTTGTCAACAAGAGAGTTTTAGTAGATGTTCTTAGCTTTCTAAAAAGTCTAAATTTGTTAGATTCCGACAAGCGTAGAAGTTACTATGAATTTCTCAAGCTTCAACAGTTGTTGACCTTTGGCCAATTCGCCATTTGGAATATATGGTTGTTTCCCCCTTATTCAAGCCCTTGTTTAGGACTTCGATGTGTTTCTGTATGCTTATAAACACATGTCATAGCATTTTTTGGGTTGGAAAAATAGTTGTGCTATTATTTAGCATGTAATTGGTTCGTACGTAGCCTTTGTTAAGCTCGTCTAGGGTATTGTAGTTACCCTAGGGGACATCGACCATCAAGACCTGTATTTTACCACCTTGGAAATTGTGGATAAGTCACACCTCGTGCGTCGGCATATCTTAACCAGTGTAGGTTGATCGCGGGCCAAGAATGTAGACGAGATCCGAATTAGGGGTAGTGGTGAGTGAGGGAGATCCCTTCACCGGTGTCTTGGATCGATAGGCTGTGAGTTGGATCCATGATGATCTTAAGAAAATAGGTTGAAATCCATCATGTGGTATTAACATTATGGTAACCCCGTTAGATTGTTTAAGGATTAGTGACATCATTAGGGTAGTAACTTGTAACTATTGTTACTTAACCATTTTATCTATATTTTGCCAAAAGGGAAGAATCGGTATTAGGGGTGATACCTTATGATCCGACTCGGCCTTTAGGCCGACACTAGGTAATGTTATTGGGTTTTAACTCTCTGTCAAAGGAATACGTGCGGTGTATTCTCACGAGTTGGGAGCACGGGTTACGTATCTCACTCTGTTAATTTCTGAAGTACCATGATAAGAACGGGAGGCTCTCCTGTCGGAACTAGGGGATGGACCCTGACATTCCATCACATTCTATGTCAGGGAAGTGAATGGGTCATAGACTACTATTCTATGAGTTGTGGGTGCCACAGAGTAGGCTTCATGCTATTCTGTGCTGTGGATATCCTGCGTTCGTCTGGCTTTTGAGAGAGGTCTGGTATGCCGGGTAGTAGTGACAAATATAGACACCATGAGCGTACTGCATTAGTGGGACTTGACCACGTCTGCAATCTCATCAGTCACATTGTATCTGTCAGGAACAGGTTAAGTACAAAAGTAGAATTCATAGCGTGGGTTCAAATCCCTAAATATGGAGAACGACGTGATATCGGCATATGTAGTTATGGGATGCATACGATTCTAGAGTTTCGCTTGCATCAGAATAAGTGCATCCTCGCCTTAGTTGACATTGCATTAGATTCTAAATCATAACACCCACGAACACTTAAACTACACCTGCACATTTTACCATGCTTAAATTATGTTTGTTTAAAGTTGAGATTCGCTGCTAGTCATCAGCCTTAAAGTGTCAGTATATGTACTGACTTCCCCACTTACTTAGGTTGTGGATGTAGGACCACTGATCCGGGAGAACTCTAGGTAAGGCGTAGCTTCCAAGTAAAGGGCCCAGTGTTCATTTGTTTTCATGTATACCCTGATGTAATTTATTAAAATGATTGTAACACTTGGCTTGTAAGTTATTGTGTTGAAAAAAAAAGTTTTAAATTTTTCTGTTTTTTTGTGTATTGCGACTAATTGAAGGTAAAGGTCTTGGCTCATGTCATGAATTCTCCATATAGGAAATTCGAGGCGTTACATATATTTTACCATTACATGTAATATCTGTAACATTATTAATATAAAAGTTCTATGTATTTTTTATTTTGACTGTTTATGAATGTTTTTCGTCCTCTCGAATTTATTTTGTATAGATACGCGCAACGCACGTGTTTGCAGTGCACGTGTTGGTTGTATCATTTTTCAAAATAAAAATTTATGAAGTGTGTATATTTATTTTTATTTTTATTAGTTTAAACTATTTTTTACGTGAAATACTTCTTTCTAAAAATTTTTTTGCTACATGTGCTTTACACGTGCTTTTTCTACTATACACGTGCAAGTTTCGTTATTTTTATTACAAGTTGTGCTTTAAAAATTTTTTAAGATTAATTTAAGAAAATTATAATAAACTTTTTTTAAGAAAAATAATATAATTATTTATTAAAGAAGAGTGTTTAAAATAATATAAAATGATAATAAAAGAGTAAAATGAAAGTGTACAAAACACGTGCGCACGTGCACACGTGCAATTTGCACTCTTTCAAGAAACTGGCTGCCCATTTGACTTGGTATTCAAGAATGGGAGAGTGGGGAGAGTGTGTGAGTGGGTTAGTGGATGATTGGTTGCTAAAACTACTCCCTAATTACCCATTTAAATACCCCATATTCTAACCCCAAATGAACACAAAAAAAACTCCAAAAAAAAAAAGAGTTGTTGTTTTTGGCTTTCGGGATTTTGCAAGGAGGCTTGTGGGATTTGCTTTTGTGGAGTGTTTTGGAGCATTTTACTAAGGGGTTCAACCATTAGGATGTCTCTTTTGAGATTGGTGTTTTCATGATCTTCTAGTATGTAGAAATTATGTTTGTTTAATTAGAATTGTGTAGCTAGAGATGAATTGATTTGTGATTGTGAAGTAGTTGCTCTAGAAATTCTATTGGTGCATGCTTAATTATAATTGTATAGTAGATGATTAAATTAATGTGTGTATGTGTAGGAGGCTTATAGAAATTTTTGTCTAATTGAAATTTCACACAATAAATACATGGGATTGATTTCCGTGTATGCATTTTAGTAATATTGATACCCCTCAATAACTCTAGTTGTGTAGAGAAAAATTTGTTTCATTTAATCTAAGTGTAAGACTATGAATAATTTATACAATTTAAATAAAAATTCTCACGTTCTTCAAGAATAAAACTGGTATATATTCTATTTTTTCATGCATATACACTAATCTCATAAATGATTACATTCTGAATTTGTAAAGCAACACGTAAGAATTGAATTATCGAAAAATTTGAGTTTCAAATCTACTGTAGTTCGAATTATAAACAATGAACGTCACTCTTCTCACACAAACAGTGAGTTGGCTCACTGGTTCGAGTTGCGGTCTGGCTCGGTTCTGTGTCTAGGTTCGAATCCGGACGGTGACAGGTTACTTTAAAATTTTTATTTTATTTATTACTGTTAGTCAATTCACATGTTTTTTTATTAAGAAGGAATACTAGTAGATTAGTGGAATATTTGAGATAATTATGTACAAATCTAGAATTTAATTTGAGTATAAAAATCACATTACAATTTGAATAGTATGTCTAGTTAGACTTATTAAGAAAAAAAATGTTTTATGAATGAGTTAACTTTGAAATAATTGAGATAATCAAAGATAAATTGGGAAATTCACTTGGATAAAAATTATACATTATTTTATTTTAAGAAGTGAACTTTATAATATTTCATTTTTGTGTGAAAAATTGAAATGTGATTATTTATCTTAGAATTTTGGTATCATATGAAAATAAGTATCACCCTATAATTTATGCAAATAATTTATATGATAAATTAGAAGATAAACTAAGTTTGTACTTGGGGAAAACCGTACGCATGATATTTGTAAGATTTTTTATCAAAGTTGAAATGTTTTTGAGATGAATGATAAGAGAATAAGAAGATATACTTTGAAATTGACAATCTAAAGTGAATATATGAAAGAATCAACTGAATTATGAATGAGAATTGTGTAATTGAGGTTAAGATAACCCATGTGATCTCGGTTTGAGATGTTGGAATCTAGAGGCAGAGCGACACCCATAGTTACCGGTAAGTTGTGATAAATAAAATTTGAAAAGTAGCCAGTGTCGACTAATAATTCTCCTTGTGTTGATTTAAGTTCGGTGGGGTAAGCTAGCTCTAGGTCGTAATGATTATAATTAAATTTAAGGACATGCACTAGATTGGGGATGTGATGAAGTAAGGGCAAACATGAGTATGAGGACCTCAATTAGTCTGCGATGTGAGATTTTCTCCCTAGAATTATCGAGAAATGATTGGGAGTGTCCCCAGCTTATCTGCGGTGTGGGATTCGTCTTCGAAATTATCGAGATCGAGGAGACACTCATGGGGTGTTTTGGTGACTATTGAGGCGTCATAGCTTGCGGTGTGAGAATGGATCCCTAGAATTATCGAGATGTGATTGGGAGTGTCCCCAACTCGTCTACAGTATGGGATTCATTTCCAGAGTTATTGGGGTGTGGGTTTAATAATCACAGAATATCTAAATCTTATTCTAGTCACGAGTGAAAAATTGCATAATAAGGAACTGAACTCTATAATGAGGAGTACGATAAGGGCTTGTCCTCAGACTTATGTAGTATGGGATGCATAGAATCTGAACAAGTGTGTATTAGTGTCATTGTAAGTGTAAATGTCTGCATTAGACATTAAGCTCATATCATACACTGACATAATTAAGATAGTCATTTTTCTATTTTTGTGCATTCAAGTTTGTGATTGTTAAGATAGTGAAATCACTGTATTATAGCATCACGTCAGTTGTATGCAACTGATGTGCCCACAATTTCCTAGTTGCAGGATTGGATGTGTTATGGACTTGAAATCGCTGTGATGGGTTGTCACAAGATTGAAGAGCTTTCATTATCATATGTTGTATTTGTATTTATTTATGTAATTTCCTCTGTGTATTGTGATAAACATTATTGAAATGAAAAGTTTAAAATTCTTGCATTTTTGTACAAAATTGAACTAAAGATCATGTTTTTGCAATGAATTACCTGTGTTTAGAATTCGGGGTATAACAGATTTTGACACTAGTGAGGGGAAAATAAGTGAAGCTATCAAGGGTAGTGATAATGCTATTCGAAAACTTCTTAATGAGGATGAGAATGCATTCAAGTCAATGAAAGAGAATGAGTTGTGTTCAAAGGCAAAGACAAGAACAACAAATGAGAGTGGGTTGTGTTCAAAAGTAATTAAGGCTAATCTTTCATACCCTAAAGCAAAAGTACTCTCTCACGCCCAAGCAAAGCATTTGTTCTATCGAAAGGAGCTTTTTATGTTAGACAATTTTCATATCAAAAGGAACTATGAGAATGGTCTCAAAGGGAATATGCTTGATTGGTTTCGTTGGTGGGAGAAATATAAGGGAGGAGTGAAGACGGTCTATGATAAAATCTCTGAGTCGGCTAAGAAAGGGCAAGCTAGAGCCAGAGCTCTAATCTGGCAGTTGATGGTTGAAGGAATTAAAAGGTATCCTACGATTTTTTTGTTTGTTAATTGGAGTACTATTTCGTATGCTAGTGGATTTAATGGAAAGGAAATAATGCTCTGGGCAAGAAAGGAAAATGAAGGTTTGGTTATAAACCTATCTTCAGTCGCTGCTGCTGAAGCTACTGAAAAGTTTCTCAAACAATACCAGACATATGTCATTCTTCAACAATATCAGACATATGTCATAGGTCTCTTTGAGCAGTATGAGGGACCCGAATATGAAGAATTTATGAAAGCAGCCACTCCTGATAATGAAGTCCAGTTTGCTGAAGCAGAATATTTGAGTATTGCTAATGTTATTTATCCAAATACGGTAGCTGCGAAGCATTTCCTAGGCCCTGTCAAAAGTGTGTGTTGGAAGGTCTTTAATGTTTTGAATTCATTGGAGTTGAAGTCATTAGAAGATCCATTGTACCCGTTTGAACAGTTCTTTAAGAACCCAGTTGAATGTTCAAAACTTGCTTATTATCTGGATTTAGCTAGAAGGTTGATAAAAGATCCTGAGTTATTGTTGTAACGCCCCGAGTTCCCAATACCCGGAACCCGTGACACAATTCAGAATCTTTCCTTCAAATGAGTCACAACACAACAAAATCACAGAAATTAAAATACTTTTATTGCATCAAAATGTTATTACAATGTCCAATGATTACAAGAATTACAATAAATTATTACATCATGAATGCACAATAATATTGGACAATAAATTTCTACTTGGATGCTTCCCACGACTAGACCTTTCCCACGCTCCCCAAGATCAGGTACTCCTGCAAACTCACCAAACTGTGGGCACGTCAGTTGAATAAAACTGACGCAATGTTATAATACAGAGATCCTCGCTATGCCATAATATAGCGATTCCAAACTTCAACCACCAAAATTTGATGCAAAAGAAAAGTGATGTCAAACAAGTGTCGGTGTATGTCATGGCCTAGATCTAATGCACCCGATACTATTATTCTAATAGACGCCTGATTGGAGAGATATGCATCCCATACTACACATTCCCCAACCAAACGACGTTCTTCAATTGATGGAGTTCGATCCCCTGCTATGCATCCTACTCTTGTGCTTTATCCTGTCTCTGATACTCTAGTGATGATGAGGTTGCAGTTGTCCGGTTTACTCCAGACGTTGTCACGTTAGTGGTGTCCTATTCCTCGTGTTTTATCCACTGCTCCCGGGGTCACAGTCGCACGGCTAAAACCCATAGTAGGTCGCGGTAATTCCGCATCCCTGGATCTCACCAAAAGTTGATGTACGGACACTAGGGCTCCCCGCCAAGAACATAATTTTAGAGCCCCAAAGAGTTCACTCACATGGGAGTCTCTAAGTCCTCTGCCCGCATTGATCAACATAGGACCTGACGGATATTAGTGTTTCTCCAACTCTCCGTTTCACTCGTCCTTACACTAGACCAGAATTTGCAGTTGAGACAACGTCACCACTCCAAACCTCTTCAAAGGTTGTTACAGACATAAAGGCACTCGTGCCGAAGACAATATTCACTCACATGACATTCCCTAAGTCTCCTGTCCGCATTAAACGAACCTAGAATTCGGCCAGGCGTGAAGACGCCATGCATCCCCCTGACAGGCAAACACAACACCGATTAGTGCCTGTCCTTACATTCAACAACGACTCGAACTAATCCTACAACATCACGAACCCAAGGTAATACTGTTAATCCCCTCTAGGACCATGATTAAGAATGAGGTTAATTACAGGATTACTAGCTTTTTATCTGATCATCTGATTATCTAAATTCCAAGACTCTAATCAATCTTTAGTCCTTTCTCATTATCTCATTATGAATTATTAGCAGAGTCTAGGTTAAATTCATTTTAGCCAATACTCTTCTAGTTAGAGGATCTATCAACTTTCATGTCCTAACTTAGTAAACAACTTTTGTCTATTATGAACAACTAGTTAAGTTCTACATATAGACTCTTTTCTAGTTAATTACCTTTTTCATTATTAGAACCTAATCCATCCCACAATAGGACTCAACCTAGCCTTCAAATCCGGCCTAAGGGTTGGCCCGCCTCAGCCCACACTTGGCCCGAAACAATGACAAACCGACTCCGTTGATCGTCGCAACCACCATCTACGCTTGGAGTTAGATCGCAATCTTGGCCAGACCCAAACACGTTGCTCCCGCTATCTTCACGCTCCACGATCCCCGACAAGTGGTAGCATCAAACAAAACTATGAAATCCTTCAATAAACGGTGAGCACGTTAGCGCACGAGTCATCTCCTCCCACATGTTCGATGCGACACGAGTTCCTATTCTACCCGTCTAGATATACCATCATGACTCAGTCCTAGAGTCTTTAAACTTAACCAATGTAGCCCAACAAAGGTGCACTACCCTAGGAATAAATTCTACACCATGAATACTCAAAAAGAGTGCTAAAAATCCCTAAAAGTGGAAAATCACATTTCCAAACAGCAAGCATACAATTGGCATTCATACCAAAACGAAGTCGTTCCCGGTCCCGTTTCATTGAAGAAAAGCGATCGGGTACTCCCCATGCTTGTACTCAAAGTAGACAGCAAGCATAAGTACAAATTGGGCATGAATTTCATCCCAATGTGATCAACAACAATACATAAACATCCATCATAATTTCTACTTCAAAACAGTGAACAGACATGTTTATATTGTAAATCTATAAGCACACATGAGCTACCCATAATATGAAACATTAGATAATCTAAGTCCTAACTCATTCTCATATCCCCAATATGATTTATGACCCACAACAGCAACTTAAAACTCAGATTCTGCAAGTTCAAACTCAATCTCTTAGACATAGTGTAAACAGTGAGCTTTAAAAATCTGTGTGTTTCTATTATTACTTGCAAAATTCATTATAATTCGTGTAATGACCCAAATCATGAGTACATAGGCATTACAGAAATATCTATGTGTCTACTACAACTTTCTAGTTACATACTTCTTCAGATTAAGTCGTTAAGTGATCAAATAAGTCCTTCTTTAACATGCATACAATAATTTTCAAAATAGAGAAATAACTAACCAGTGTTAACATAAGAAAACTTTTAAAATAGCAAATGATATCTAAACTTCATGAAATTTGAAACATAAGTTCTACATACATGGTAACATAACATATTTAAATTTTAAGTGATTCTACCTAGTATTTTTCAAGTTATGACTTCTTTAAGATTAGCTGAAAAAGAGACAGATCATCTTCACTCTGTCTTTTCTTTTCAGAACAGGCAATAGTTTCGGATTTATTAATAATAGCAAACGATGTCCAAAAATTATAAAATTTTATATTCAGGCATTGGACCCATATTAGAAGCACATACTAAAATTTCAGCAATAGAACTCAAGTGGTTACAGAGTTATGAGTTTTGGAATATCATAGTCAGGACCTATGCTAAATATGTTTTCTGCACATTCAGTGTTCAAGTTCGTATTTAATTAAAATAGCAAATAAATTCTAAAAATTATGACATTCTGAAGACATGTGTATAACATGCATAAGAATCTATGTTTAAAATTTTAACTTCAAACTCCAAGTTATTTTTGAGTTATAGCATGCAGACCTAACACACTTTTCTGTTTAGCTTTTTACTATGTTTTTATCTAGTCTTTCATAAATAAAACTAGCATGCAATAAATTTTAACACTTAATTACACATTTTATGACCCACTCATGCTGTCAAGTACATTAAGATTTCACCACAAAGGTTTAGACCTTTTGTTTGTAGATGAAGTGTACTCTCCAAGTTGGCCTCCTTGTCCTTGCTCCTCCTTGCTTGCACTCCTTGCTTCCTTGTCTACTCTTTGGATCCTTTTTCTTCTTTTTGGCTCCTTGTTCTTCCTCCAATTTAGTGGATAACTCCTTATAGATAGTATATAAGTATAGTAGAAGATAGTTTGGAGATAGTAGAATGAGAAAATGGAGCTAGTGCTTGTAGGGGAGTTTAAATATAGTGAGAGGGGGAGAGTTTGAGAAGATTGGCCTGATGTAGAGAGATAGAGAGAGTGTGAGAGAGAGAGAGAGGGTGAGGCCAACATGCATTGGAGGGGAGGGAGGTGGAGTGTCCAAGTGAACAAATTGCTTTGAATACTACAACACTCAAGTAATCTCTTAGGGTTACACAAAAATCCTAGATTCTAGCATTTAAAAAATCAAAACCTCCCATCCTTCCCTCCAAAAGATGGTTGGCCAAAACTAGTGTAAGTGCACAAAATTTTGTTCATGCCATGCACGAAACAAGTTAAGTTAGGTTGGATCAACTTGAGATCAAGATAGGGTGTGTTTGTTTGGGTTTAGTTGAGTCATAATGGGTTTAATTAAATGATTTAAATCAAAACATCTCACACACAATTTCAATCAAATAGAAATTGAAATACACACAAATAATATCAATACAATTTGTACATACAATTTGTAATAACACACATAAAATCGTATTATCACCATACAAAATCATAATTCAATATTATACATCCTAACTCAATTATAGTTAAGACTAATATACAACTTAATTGAGAAGATATCTCCACTCCGGTTCTACAGTTGCACCTTCGTTCAGTTCAAAACCTATCGAATAATAATATGTTTCAATACTTACCCAATTTAAATTGAGAAAATTCCATTAATATGTGCAACTCTTAATCGTGCATGGATTAAAAATATAAAATAGATATATATTATTTTGCTGGGTCTGACAATTGTCCTTCATAGATGCCGAGTGCTTCATTGTGAGTATAGTTGATGCTTTGCATACGCCAATGATCAATGGAGGCATGGCATTTTGTGATAGACATTATGGAGGGATCAATTATCCGGTTGGTAGTGTTGGTGGAATTGCCAAGTGTTTGGTGAAAGACCTAGAAGATAAGGGTAGTAAAATACTTTATAAGGCAAATGTGACGAATATCACACTTGAGGATGGAAAAGCTGTTGGAGTTAGACTTGGAAATGGAAGGGAGTATTTCTTTACCCCGTGTGTGTCAATATGGCAGTCGACTGCAATATGAACTAGACACTTGAGGATGGATCATATGCATTATTTAGTTCATATGGCAGTCGACGGGGGTAGTAAGAGCAGTCGACCGTGTAGTGTTCCAGTCGACTGTGTGGGTATGACTGTAAACCACGCGCTTTGCGAACTCTTTCCTTTATTTGCATTTGAATGTAGAGGATGGTGGAAAGAGAGATGATGAGCTATAACTGATTGGACTGTAACTACAATAAATAGTAGCCTTGTAAAAGAATAGATATGCAGATGAATGAATTGATTCTTGAACCTTCTTCTCTAGTCTGATCTTTTCTACCATTGTTCTTCCCCAATTCTTCCTCAAATCTTCAATTCGCCTAACCCTAGCTTCTCAACTCTTTTCCAATCCTATTATACTCATATCAATTGGTGCTTTCACCGATTTGAATTTGGTAATTTGATCAGCGTTTCACTGATTTGGATTCAAAAATTGGATCAGTATGGCATCAATTTCAGCTTCAACCATGGCAGACGGATTGATTGATGATGATAATCGATGGAGAGCATCGATGGATGAGACACTCACTGGATTTCATGAGACTATGCTGCATCACAACGAGCAGTCACGAAGCTTAATGACGTCGATGTTGAATTTGCTTCACAAAATGACGATTCTTGATGGCATGTCAGGATCACCTGCCAATCTATGAGCTGAGCATGGATGTATCAGGAATGGTTGCTGAACTGGAGATGTAGCAATGTAGCAATGTATCAGTTTAATACAGTCAATGTATCAGTTTAGCTGAGAATGTATCAGTTTAGTTGAGAATGTATCAGCCGATTGTATTGTTTCTGTTTTACGTACTTATAGCACGTTTTTGTAAAAAGTCTATAGGCGGGAAAATTGGGATTTGGTGAAAAATATCCCACCCCAACTCTAACGGCCTATAAAAGGTCTGTATTGTTCAAATTGGAGAATCAATAAAGAAATTCTAGTTCCTTCTAAGATCTTCTTTCTCTTTCTCTTCTCTTCTCTTCATCTTCTCCACCTAAATCTCTCTTACGCTGCAACAATGGCGAGGTCTAGATCAGGTCGGAATCCTAATGCTGACAATCTGGTATCAGAGCCAGGACATCTCGATGATGAAGTGCGAGATGAAGGGAGCACGATGCTGGAGGGTGTGATCGCCGATATGAGGAGTCAAATGATGGCGGGCCAAATACAGACTAATTACCTCACTGAAAGAATTGAGACCATTGCTACTAGTGTTGGAGATAGGTTCTCAGCAATTGAGACGAGAATGGAGACGATGATGGCTATGATGCAACAGTCTCGTGTTCGGCAGTAGAATCCATCGCATCCTAGCTCTCCTCTGCTTCCCAATCCACCGCAACCACCATTCCAAAGAGAGGTAAATGTATCCAACTCGAATTTCATTTCACATTCATCTAATAGCGATGGAGGTACTGTGTTTAGAGCTCCGTTTAAAGTTGAGTTTCCGATCTTCCACGAAGGGGATCCGACGGAGTGGATCTGTGGAATTGAGCAGTTCTTGGATTTCTATGAGGTCCCTGAGAACCAGAGGTTGAAGTATGCGACGCTTAACCTCAGAGGAAGGGCGGCGTAGTGGTTCCGACATCACTTGAAGTCCAGGATCCATGAAATCACGTGGCCGAAGTTCTTGGAGGAGCTGATAACAAGGTTTGGGCCAACTGAGTTCCAGGATTATGAAGGAATTCTATCTAAACTCCAACAAAAAGGAGATCTTGAGATCTATGTCCAGGAATTCGATAGGATTTCCAATTTTGTAGAAGGGTGGTCGGAATCACATTATTTGAGTACATTCATAAGCGGATTGAGAGACGAAATCCGGTGGGATGTGAAATCGAAGCGTCCAAGGAATGTTAACGAAGCTATTGGACTGGCTAGAGGCTATGAAGAGAAATTATCATGCTTAAGGAAAAATTTTAGAACTCCCTTCCCTGCTAGAAATGCTACACTACCTCCGAAACCCCCTCCACAAACCAGTAACTATCCCAACCATCAGCCAGTGTCATATACTCCACCTCTCCATCAGAACACTTCTAATTCACACCCATCCTCCACTCCTACTACCTCCAATTGGGTGCCTAGGCGGTTGAGTATCCAAGAAATGCGAGATCGAAGAGCTAGGGGCCTATGTTTCAATTGTGACGAGAAGTATACACAGGGCCACATATGTAAAACTCAGAAATTTTATTTCATAGAGGGGCTAGAAGAAGAAGATGATATTGACGCAGTAGTTGAGGGAGTTGAAGAGGAAGGCAACTGCACTTCTGTTGAACAGTCCCTTCTTCCAAATACCATACATCCTGAAATCTCTTTTCATGCTTTAGTGGTGAACCAGGCCTATCCACAAACGATGCGAGTCAAGGGAAGAATTGGTCGAAGCGAAGTGAACATTCTTATCAACTCTGGATCCACACACAATTATCTTGATCCTTTAACAGCCCTCAGAGCAAATTTGTCCATAATGCAGGAACCAAGGTATAAGGTAACTGTCGCCAATGGACAGAGTATGTTTAGTGAAGGGAAAGTTCAATGTGCTAACTTTATGGTGCAAGGTGTGGAACTTCAAGCAGAGTTATTACTCCTGTCCCTAGGTCCAGCTCAGATGGTATTGGGTGCGCATTGGTTGAGATCTCTCGGTCCAGTAACAATGGATTTTTCTAAGATGACCATGGAATTTATCGTAGCTGGAAGTCGAAGAACTTTGCAAGGGCTCATTGGCTCGCAGTTGCAATTGGTGAATGCTCAGGAAATTATGAAGATGAGCCAGCACATTTGCCAAGCATTTATGATACAAGTTCAAGAGACTGTGGAAGAAAGAAATTATGAATTGCTTCAAACTCAGACTGAACATGAAGATCTGCAGCGCATTTTACACAGTTTTCCTGAGGTATTTTCCGAACATCTCACGCTCCCACCAAACCGATCCATAGACCACAAGATTCCCATCATTGCTGGAGCTAAACCAGTATGCTTGAGACCTTACCGACATCCCCATTACCACAAAGGAGAGATAGAGAAGCAAGTAGAAGAAATGCTCACATCGGGGTTTATCAGACCAAGCCAGAGTCCATATGCTTCTCCAGTTATTTTGGTCAAGAAATCTGATGGTAGTTGGAGGTTATGTGTCGATTATAGAGCTCTCAACAACCAAACTATCAAAGCTAAGTTCCCAATTCCCCTCATAGATGATCTTTTAGATGAGTTAAATGGGTCGGCATTCTTCTCCAAAATCGACCTGAGGTCGGGTTACCATCAGATAAGAGTAAGTGATTGTGATATTCCCAAAACAGCTTTCCGCACACATCACGGCCATTTTGAATTTGTAGTCATGCCTTTTGGCCTCACTAATGCCCCAGCAACCTTCCAATGCCTCATGAATGATATATTCAAAGAGCACTTATGCAAGTTTGTACTAGTGTTCTTCGATGACATACTTGTTTACAGCCCTTATTGGGAGAGCCATCTTCAGCATGTGTCGACAATCCTAGCTATTCTGAGCAAGCATCAACTAGTAGCCAAAGTGAGTAAATGCACATTTGGGCAAAGAGAAGTGGGTTTTCTTGGGCATATCATCAGCAAGGAAGGAATCGCAGTTGATCAAGCTAAGATTAAGGCAGTAATGGAATGGCCAGAGCCAAGAACCATAAAAGAACTTAGAGGATTCCTTGGATTAACTGGGTATTATCGAAGGTTTGTGAAGAATTATGGGGGAATTGCCGCACCACTAACTCAGCTCCTTAAGAAGAACTCTTTTAAATGGAGTGCCATTGCTTCGAAGTCATTCCAAGAGCTCAAAAGTGCGATGACAACCACTCCTGTTTTGAGATCCCCTGATTTCACAAAGCCCTTCGTTATTGAGACAGATGCATCACAAAATGGAATTGGTGCGGTTTTGATGCAAGAGTTCCAACCCATTGCCTTTATGAGTAAAGGTCTGAAAGGGAGGTTATTGGTGCTATCTACCTATGAGAAGGAAGTATTCGCCATTCTACAAGCAGTGAAACTGTGGAGGCAATATCTGTTAGGGGGTACTTTTGTGATACGAACAGATCAAAAGAGTATTAAGTATATCTTAGATCAAAGAATTAATACGGAGATGCAAGAGAAATGGTTGTGGAAGCTATTGGGCTATACATTCACCGTTGAGTACAAGAAAGGAATTGAAAATACAGCAGCTGATGGGTTATCAAGGAGAGAGGGAGGAAGTGAAACTTGCTGCGAGATTACTTTCGTTGTACCGGAATGGTTAGAAGGTGTCAAAAAGATGGTTGTCGAAGATCCCTACTTCAAAGATCTTCAAGAGAAGCTGCAAGCTCAACCCGATCTCCAGGAATCCTACAAATTGCTGGCAGGGGTTTGGTACTATAAGTGTAAGCTGTTGATTAGTCCGCAATCAGAAGTGAGGCATTTAATCTTCTTCGATATGCATACTTCAAGCGCAGGAGGTCACTCTGGTTTTGTAAAAACCTTGCAACATATCAAAAGAGATTTCAAATGGGAAGGAATGAGCAAAGAGATCAAATTGTGGGTGAGAGATTGCTTGGTTTGTCAGAAAAACAAAAATGAGACACTTCATCCTGCTGGGTTATTAAGCCCATTACCAATCCCCGATCGTGTATGAGAAGATATCTCGATGGATTTTATTGAAGGCCTTCCGAAGAGTAATGGTAAGAGTGTGGTTATGGTTGTGGTTGATCGACTCACTAAATACTCTCATTTTATAGGGGTATCTCATCCGTATACTGCCCAAACGATAGCACAAACTTTCATTGATAACATCTATAAGCTCCATGGAATGCCAAGGAGCATTTTGAGTGATAGGGATCCAGTTTTCATTAGCCGTTTCTGGAGAGAGTTCTTTAAGCTACAAAACTGCAAACTCAACCATACAACAGCCTATCATCCTCAAGGAGATGGACAAACGGAGGTAGTAAATAAGGCTTTGGAATTGTATCTGCGCTGCTTTTGTGGACAGAAACCTAGTGATTGGATGAGATGGTTGGCGTAGGCGGAATTCTGGTTCAATACAAACTGGCACACTACGATTGGGGTCACTCCTTTCGAAGGTGTTTATGGAAGATCACCACCATCCCTAACTCAGTATGTGAGAGGAACGGCTGAAATGCCAGCAGTAGAGGAAGAGTTTATCTCCAGGGATGCTATACTGAAGTTGCTGAAGGATAATATGGCTCAAGCCCAACAGCGTATGAAGTTCTATGCTGATAAGAAACGCACTGAGCGGGAATTCAATGTTGGAGATTTAGTTCTCCTCAAGATTCAGCCGTATAAGCAACAATCGGTTAGAAACCATACTCCTCAGAAGCTGTCGACCAAGTTCTTTGGTCCCTACAGGGTGCTTGAGAATATTGGATCTGTTGCATACCGCTTACAATTACCAGAGGGTGCTTTAATTCATCCCATCTTTCATGTCTCCAAACTTAAAAAATGTCATGGCAATCATCTACCCAATATCTCTTCAGAAATTCCTTCATGGTGGGAGGAAGAAGACCATTCGGAGGAGCCAGAAGCTATACTGGACAGGAGAGTTTATAAGAAAAATAATCAGATGGGTATTGACTTGTTGATCAAGTGGAAGAATTCTAGGGTAGAGGATGCTTCGTGGGTGGAAATTGACACTTTCAGAAGGAAATTTCCCGACTTCGAACTTGGGGCAAGTTCGTTCTTGAGCGGGGAGGTGTTGTCAGGATCACCTGCCAATCTATGAGCTGAGCATGGATGTATCAGGAATGGTTGCTGAACAGGAGATGTAGCAATGTAGCAATGTATCAGTTTAATACAGTCAATGTATCAGTTTAGTTGAGAATGTATCAGCCGGTTGTATTGTTTCTGTTTTACGTGCTTATAGCACGTTTTTGTAAAAAGTCTATGGGCGGAAAAATTGGGATTTGGTGAAAAATATCCCACCCCAACTCTAACGGCCTATAAAAGGTCTGTATTGTTCAAATTGGAGAATCAATAAAGAAATTCTAGTTCCTTCTCAGATCTTCTTTCTCCTTCTCTTCTCTTCTCTTCATCTTCTCCACCTAAATCTCTCTTGAGCTGCAACAATGGCGAGGTCTAGATCAGGTCGGAATCCTAATGCTGACATGGCAAGATCGATCGATGGGTTTAGAGGCGATCTGCAATTGATCAAGATTTCCAAAGCAATGTAAGGAATCTTTCTTTTTCTAATCATGAGATTCTTGATCGAAAAACCTAGGTTGGATTATGTTGGCATGCTTTTTAAGTCGAATCAAACTTCATCATTAGAAAATTACTTGGAGCAATAAAGAAGAAGCTTTCGTGAGTAGAACAAAGGGCTTAGGGGATTGTTTGATTTTGAGTTGCTTTATCTTAGGGCTTAAATTAGAAATTAGGCGGAGTGTGTTAGCTCATAACCCTCAGAGTTTGTTTGATGCAACTGGGTTAGCAAAAGAGTGTGATGAAGATCAAAGAAAGAAGTTTGTGAAATCTTTCTCTTCAAATTCAGATTGTACAGAACATGTTTGTGAAAATTTCCAAGTGATCTCCAGCCAATCAATTCTTGAAAGTGAAGTACTGGAAATTGAAGAATTAAGCCCATCCGATCTTTGCTGTTGAAGAGGCCAAACTGCATATCAACAACCAAGAACTGGAAATAGATGAATAAAGGCTTCAACAAGAAGATTATAAGACAAATTCTAAAGTTTTTTTATGAGAAACATATCAAATTGTAGTAAGTGTTGATGGAGGAGAAGTTGTAGAGTTGTTTTCAACTGCAATGGTCTCTTTGAGTGGCGAAAATGGATGCAAGAATAACTCAGTTAGTGGTGTAGGTGGAGATTTCAGATTGGTTAGTGTACTGATCATGCATGCTAACGGGGTTCCAAAGATTGACATGAAGTTCATCTCTCTACTACAGAAGGCTATGAAGAGAATAATTCGAAGGGTTTCAGTTAGTTTTATGAAGTTTTACAGAAAAAAAAAATTAAGTTAGGGAAGAGAAGTATGTTCACTTTTGATCCTTGTAGAAGCAACTACTGCTCTCTATTGATTATACATGAAAAAATAGTGTTTAGTAAGAAGAGATATACATATGCATTATTAATTCGGGTGAAAGAGCTTGAGTGTTTTAGCATACCTCTTGCAGGTGCTATAGTTGGTTTTTTTACTGGAGGATTAATGGCTGACAAATTTGGTCTAACAAGAACTTTTCAGTTGGATGTGATTACACTAGTAATAGGTGCACTTTTAAGTGCTACTGCACAGAATGTGCAGACAGTGCTAATTGGCAGATTTCTTGCTGGAATTGAGGTTTACTACATGATGGATTTTGAAAACAATGTTCAGCTGCTAGACTTCTCAGGCTATGGGAACACACTGCACTATTCATGAAGATCTGAAAATGTTTAGTTATTATATTGTTCGGTCTTGTGCATTCTTCAAATTCTCCCCAAGGGTGTGTTGCTTCTTCAATTTGAGAGTGGAAACACTAAATTGGAAGAAATGGAAAGTGAGAATCAGACATTGGTGATGAGATAGATGATTTAGAACAAAATAGTTTGGTTTCCTTAAGAAAATCTTTGAAAGGTACATGATTGGCGGAGGATGCTACAGCCTTGAGAGTAGAGCTAAATTCTCTCCAACAAGAAAGCATAGGAAATCCTAGTTCAAGTTCATTTGAAGAGCAAATCCTTGCAAGGGAAAAGAAATCAATATATTTGAATTCATGGTTAAAGCATGAATTAGTGTTGATACATCAACACCCAGAAGATAGCATTGTAGCTTTGACCAAAAAGGTCTCAAAGGAAGCTCCAGATGCAGCTGTTTTGAAAGAAGATGGCAAGAGTTATTCAACTAATGTAGGCAATGTTTTATCAGCAGGTCATTTGTTGCATTCAGGTGAAAAGGAAAAAGTGGAATTACTGGGCTGCAGAGGCCTGGGTGCCAAGTGGAATTGGGTCGTTGAATTTTTGTTGCCTATCAACTGGAGTACAAGGATTAAGGTTGTGCAATCTTATGTTTTACTTGGTAATTTGAAGCTTTATGATGTTACTATACTCCATGGATGGAATCAAAAAAATTGCATTCTTGTTCATATGGACTTGGAAATTATCTACTATGGACATTCTAGTTCATGTCCATTACACAAGTCAAGAAGGTACGACTGCAGTAAGCACATTATGGGAACATAAGGATAAGGAATAGGAGAAACATCTCAGTGTCAAAGAAATTTCTGAATACATTCTGGCTAAGCATTTTCTTCTATCAAAGGGAGACATGGTACCCATAGTAGATCAGCTTAACTTTTGCCTTCATCTTGGTGGTAAAATCTTGTAATGAGAAATAAAGTTAGATCTAAACAAGTCCACCTAGTGAACCTTGAGGACAAAGTTCTCTTAAGGAGAAGGAAATTGATACGAGTATGATTATGCATGTAGAGGGGGTGAACTAGAAGCTGCTGGTAATGATCGGGGGTTCAAATTGATGTAGTCGACTGTGTCTCAAGGGTGCAGTCGACGACTATTTAGTAGTCGACTGTGAAGTTGTTCTTCTGAGTAGATCTGTTGTGTTTACATTGTACGTGCTATATGCACTCTTTACTTTTAAACAAGATGTAGCGGGAAGGCATTAGGAGGGTGTAACTGAATTGAATTGTAATTACTATAAATAGCTACCTCTCGTAATAGAATGGGCATGTAGCCCATAAACCATCTTCTTTAGCTGATGCTTTAGGTTTGGCAAGATTGCAGGATGGAAAATTTAAGGACCTTCGGAGCATGAGTAGTAGGGGTGGTGGATATAGACCTCCATGGTATAGAGTTCAATTCATTATATACGAAATTAATCATATTTATAATTAAAACATAAAAATGCAATTCTAGACAGCAATACAATGATGTACAAAAGCTGACTTTCCAACTTCTATAAGAAAGAGAACCAGGTTCCGTCAGGGGTTCAAGAAAATAGACTCCCTGAATGTTCCAACACATATCCACAAGACACACTCTAATTACAGCAACTATATGTATCAGTCAGTTCTTTATAGATCTACTGTTCAGGAAGCAACTCAATGTTACGTTCTTATATATATAATTCGACTAAAAATTCATTAAAAATTCTTATAAAAATCATAAACTAGCTCCTAGCATTGTTCAGTAACATTCTGATTAATCTCACGTCTTAATTCCTATGTTAACATATAATTTTAACTAATTATACATGACGATGTATTTCTAAATAGCATTTTGGAATTAGAACGTTGCGGTAGTAAAACCTGAATATCGTGCAATCTGTAATTCAGATTACAAAACCGTCAGGTGATTTGGATTGCAAACATAGAGGACTACAACGTTCATATACAAGTTTCTAAAATGAATAGAATAGCATATGATGATGAATTAACAATTTAAGACTTGAGTCAATAACATGACACGATAAAGAAAACTATTACTCAGATTCGCCGATGAATCAATAAATGGTTTCAATGAAATACGATTCAAGAACTACTTGCGGGAGTTCAATAAATGAACATAAACAATAAATGGGTTCAAGAGAAGCTTGCCTTTTAAGTGATGATTTCCAATGAGCAAGAGAAGACAGAAAGGAGAGAACCCCAATGGCAATGGTGGTAAGCAACAGTAAGCAAGCGCGGCAATCCTCGGTAACTACTACGGCAAGGCAGCGTGGAGTGCTGGGTGATACTCATGTGTTTGAGGTAGCAATAACAAAGATGATGGCAGCAATAGTGAGGGAATATTCGGGTTCGGGGAAGGGTGCAAGGCAGCAAGTGGAGAGTGGCTGCAGGGTGTTGTCGAAGTAGGCAGTGGAAGGAGCTAGAGGTGTCGAGATGGTACAGTGGAGGGGCTGTTTGGGGTGGTCATTGTCGGGATGGTGGGGAGCGTGGGGGGGTTTTAGGAGTTGCGGTCGGGGCTAGCGAGGTTGCAATGAGGTGGAAAGGTAGTGGTGTAGGCAATGGAGGTGGAGGAGTTTTAGTGATGGGTTCGAGTGAACGAGGTTGTGACAGTGGAGGGGCTTGAAGTTGAGGTTTCAACGAAGGTCAGGGTGGATTTGTATGAGGACTGGTCGTGTGTAGCAAGTGGATGGTGAGGCAGTGGCCGGGCTTGAGGAGATGGTGGTGTAGTTTGTGCTACGATGGAGAAGATGGTGGAGTGTGAAGGAGTGGACTGTTAGGGGCTTGGAGAGATGGCTTCGAGTGTACATGGAAGAAGGAGGAGAAGCTCGAGGCTTTGAAGATGATGATGATGATGATGATGATGATGATGGAGAAGTTGTTGGGATTATAGGGGTTTGTTTCTGAAGTTGTGGGGATTAATGGCTAGGAGAATATTATGGAGTAATTAGAGGAGTTATGGTGGCTGATAATGGGGTGTACTTAGGTTAAAGTTAATATAATATGTAGTATGTGGACTTGGGTTTCGGGGTATGAGCTTTGATTTGGGCTATTAAATTTGGGTTTATTCAATAATTAAATAATCACTAATAGCAATATAATAGTGTTGATTATAATTTCAGGGTGCCAACATAATAATTGACTAACCGAAAGAATACATTAGGTTCAAGAGGACAACAAGATTTATTTAAATAATCAGTATACAAGAATTGAATAAGAGAAAAAGAATTACATATATAAATCTGTACAATCGGAAACGAGGGTTCCAGGGATGGAGGCAAGGAGGATGGAGATAAGGACAACACCTTTGTGAGGCGAAGAGTGTCTCGGGGAAGAAGAACAATGGGAAGGAGGTGGTTGGGGGCTTCTTACGCTTAGTTCCGTCGAATCAGGTGGACACTTGATTCATCCTCCATGTTTTTTGTTGCTTTTGTTTTCGGTTTCTGTATGACGCCATATTGCGGACTAGCCACCGCACCTTTGTACCTTCCTTTTAGTAAATGAAAAAATACTTTCTTGCTTTATCAACAGTTGTGTACTGTTCCGGTGTACTTTGAGTCACTCTTGGTTGCAACGTTTTGTTGTTTATCTCTTTTGTGACTGTATCCTTTGTCTTATCAATGTTGAGATAACTCTTTGGCACTTTTTTGTTGGCAAATGGTTGTGGGAGCAAGGGAGAAGTCACAAGGTGATGAGGTTGAGCAGCTTCGCATGAGGTTGCGCATAACAGAGATAGCGCTTGGTCACTTGCATGATCAGTCAGAGGACGAGTGGTTGGAAATGGTTCATCTTAAGTCAGTGCTAGTCGATAAGGAATGTGAGTTAAGCCTTCTGTGTGTTGATTGCATCGCCAATCTACCCTTGCCCCCCAAAGTGACAAAAGCCAGTGTTGCGGAGTGGGCTCTTCTTATAGAGGTACTCGTTGAGAAAGATTTGGAGATATACCATCTCCAAGCGAAACTTGGGGGCTGCGCACGGCAAGCACTTAAGCCTAGTGAAGGATTTTGAACAGATCTGGGTTCCATGACGCGAGGAAAGAGAGAAGCAAGGGTATGGTAGGAAAGCAGGCCCAATGTCGGTTGTTCATGGTGCGATATCACAGGAACGTTCTTGGGACACTTCTGCTAACCACCCCCCCCCCCCCTCCCCCCTCTCCACCCATATATTGTTCGTTCTGGAAACACGTCTTCTTATTCTATCTTAAGCACCACCTGTATCTGTGTTCCCGAAGGCACCCCTCTCTTTCAAGATGATTCACACCCTGGAAATGGGTTTCGCCCGAAGCATCGGACCAATGACCACCCATGACTTCTGTGTACTATTAGTGCCACAAAGGCTTTTTGTGGTCTTATTGGTGTCTTTAGTTGTCCAAGCAAAAGAATCTAAGCCATCAGTAGCAGAGGTCACGAAGGCCCGTCACACTATGGGAGCTGGCCATACCCGAAGTCATTACCTTAACCACAAGGAGGGGGATGCCGAAGGCGGGGCTAGTGACTGGAGTGAAGTCGTAACTAGGTAGTCGTACTGGAACGTGTGGCTAGATCACCTCAGTCAGTAACTAACCGAGACTCAATGGCTGTACGAAGAAATGTCCACTATCTCCTGTTGAGGTGAGGACTCAGTCTAGGTTGGGGGTTAGGTTTGGGGGGGGGGGGGGGGGTTCCCGAGAAGGGGCTCGCATCTGATTAGCTAGTTGGTGAGGCAAAGGATATATGAAATTCCAATGACCATTGCATATGCTTCGATCAAGTCTTACATAGTCAAGAATTTTCCGATCTTTTTTACTAGAAGGATCCATCAATTTATGTCATACTCGATCATTAGTGATTGAGAGGTCAGAGATATATCTTTCACCGACAGAAAAAGAATGAATATTCATATGATCTTGCTCCTGAAAGGACATTAGATGTACTGGATTAGAAGGATCAGTCATCCGAAAATTAGGATTCATTTCTTGTCTCAAATATTCACTTGTGGCATACCATATTTCAATGGATTGGAGTAATTTTTCTACCGCGTGTACATTCCCATAATGATGGTGTTTCTCCAAAATAAAACTTTGTTGTTCAGCATCTTGGACTAAACATCCTTTAGAAAGTATTGTTAAAAGAAATCTATTCCTAATGAAATAGATGTTGCGCTCGTTGCGGGACTTAACCCAACACCTTATGGTACGAGCTGACGACAGCCATGCACCACCTGTGTCCGTGTTCCCGAAGGCACACCTCTCTTTCAAGAGGATTCATGGCATGTCAAGCTCTGGTAAGGTTCTTCGCTTTGCATCGAAGTAGAACTTCTCGATCCTTTGTTAGTAAATGTTCCTCCGTATAACTGCTTTTTCCCGTACCTCCTCAACGATATTGAGATTAGCTCGAAGATTAATGGAGTTTTGTTCTCCAGTTGGGGTTTGCTTTATGGTTCTGTGGGACCATGGTACGCTTGGTAATTCTTCGACCCACAATCACCTTGCAGCCTTGCTTTAGAATTTTCAACTTGGCCATTAATTGGGGGGTGCAAGACGGAGGAAAAGTGTTGACTGATCCCTAAATCGGTGCAGAACTGGCAAAGTTCTTTCCCGGTGAACTGTGTTCCGTTGCCGAAGACTAGTATGGCCTATCATTAACTAGAGTGTAATATCGTTTGTGCAGGAGTCCCTCCATGATAGTGTATCTTTCAAAACTTTTCCGAATCTTCCTTGCTTCTTTATGGTCTTCAGTGAGAATTCCCTTATCGAGGAAATTGATCAAAGGTTTCATCCAACATTCTTCGGACATTTGAAGGGTGACAATCATGAGCTCTAACTCTTCCTCCTCGATGCTCGGCTTGAGAAGGACCTCGATAAGGACCGTGTGGTCAAGCCCATCGAGAGGTGAGGAAGCTAGCTTGGAGAGGGTATCTGCTTGCCCGTTCTACTCGCGGGGGATGCGAGTGAAGTTGTAATACCCCGCAAAATAGCATATGGCTATTTTTGCATCGTAATCTGTGCTCAATTGAGAATTACACGCGATTATGTATTTTTCTTATAACAATTGATTTTTAATTGTATCAGATATAATGTCCACTTTAGTTTATAATTTTGAAGGATTATTACGAGGTAGTTTTAATGTATTTTGTATTGTTGGTATTATTAAAGAAAAGAGTTGGGTTTTATTTGAAATATATTTGAGACTTGGGGGCTTATAGGTAATATTCCCTTATATTAATTATTTACCTATTTATTTATTTATTCACTTTTACAAAACCCCACCCCCCATTCCCTTCCTCCTTCTCCTTTCTTTCCCTTCCTATTTTTATCCCGACAGAAAAGAAACTCCCCCCCCCCCCCCCAACCCATTTCGGCTCTCTCTCCCCGCCCAAATCCACCCCATTTCTCCATGATTTTTCAATTAAATTGAGGAAAAAGCTAATTGAAGGGTTCTCTACACCGTGGTAGTGTCGATTTGGAGAAATAACTACGGGAAGGTATACCCTAATTTGTTTAGTTGTATAAAATTGAGTGTGGTTAATTTCTATTGAGTAGGAGTATTATGGTACGAAGATTAAGAGATGTTGGGAAGGGTAGACACGAGGAATTAGCGGATTCTTAGAGAGTTTGCAAGTTGTTAATAAATTAGAATTTTGGGTTTGTAAAAGAGAACTATATGTGTATGAATTATTTTTCGTATAGTAGTGGAAAGTATAGTTGGCCCATTAGAAAATTTAGGAGTGGTTCTAGTAATTATTTGAGGTTAAAAATTCCATAGGCATTAGATTATTACGTGCATCGCACATGCCAGGCGTTCAATAAACGCTTGTGTGATATTTGGAATAGTTTTAATAGCTCTTGTGATTGGTTTGGATAATTTGAGTCTTAATTGCTTTGAAATTTGATGATAAGATATATTAGCGACTTTGGATGTGGGGTGGCGTAGTAGCGCTTCGAGTCTTTGCGGGAAATATGTGAGTATGATTTATTTACGTATTTGATGTTTTAAAAGAAGTTTGAATAAACTGAAGTGTTGATATGATTTATGGATGAGGCGTATTAGGATAAAGTGTATTGGTATAAATTTATGGATTAGTTATGTATATGGGGATGAGTTATATTTATATAATGATATCGAAATATGTGAGTATGATTTATTTACGTATTTGATGTTTTAAAAGAAGTTTGAATAAACTGAAGTGTTAATATGATTTATGGATGAGGCGTATTGGGATAAAGTGTATTGGTATAAATTTATGGATTAGTTATGTATATGGGGATGAGTTATATTTATATAATGATATCGAAATATGTGAGTATGATCTCTTTTAGTTTATGTACGTGGTGTGTTGTTGGGTTGTTGTTTCTCTTGTATGTATGTTGTCCTAAAACAACTTGGACAAAGTCCTAAGCTTACGAATGATGCCATGGATAAAATAAATGATCACCTAAGAAAGTAAATGGTAGAACTTTAATAAGAACATAAAGATTGAATCTTGAATTGTTGTAGGAATGAGGCTCATGCTATATACCATGCTTGGATTATTGTAGGAAAGTTGTATACCATGCTTAGATTATTGTAGGAAAATTATATACCATGCTTAGATTATTGTAGGAAAGTTATATACCATGTTTAAGGTTGTGGTAGATATCCATGCTTAAAATTGTAGTAGAAATCCATGCATAGTGTGTAATAGTTACTCATACTTGAATTGTAGTAAATGTTCATATCCATGCTTAAGGTTGTAATAGACATCCATGCTTAGAGTATAGTAGTTACTCATGCTTGAATGGTAGTAAATGCTCATGTTTAAGTTGTAGTAAATATCCATGCTAAAGTTAGTAGATATTCATGTTAAGTTGTAGTAACATACATGCTTAAGTTGTAGTAACCATTCATGCTTAAGTTGTAGCTCATGCTTAAATTGTAGCAAAGCTTCATGCTTAGATTGTAGTAATTATTCATGTTTTAGATTGTTGTAACTCCATGCTTAAGTTGTATTCATGCTTAAGATTGTTGTGAGTACATGCTTAAGTTGTATTCATGCTTAAGAATGTTATAGGTTGATGTTTAAGTTATATACCATGCTTAAGGCTATTGTAGATTCGTGCTTAAGTAATAGAAAAGAATCATGTTGTGGTGGTAGCATTAGTGAAGAACCATCGTATTGTAGTTGCAATACTCCAGTTGCATGGTAGTTCTAGATTCAAAGGAACCACACTTGAATCGTATTATGATTGTAGTGAAAGATTAAAAAGAACCCACGAACCCATGCATTTAGTCCTAGGTGATTCTAGCTCAAACTTGAAGAAAGAACCCAAGAATCTAGTGCATGTAGTTCTAGTTCAATTTAGCGGGGGGGGGGGGGGGGGGGGGGGGGGGGGGGGGGACCACGGATTCTAGTTGTATGATACCCTAAGTAAAGTTGGACCATATCACATGAACATTACTCATCTTCATGGGTAATAAGGGTTGGGAAGGTCACTAATAATCGTTAGCTTGATAAAAGTTTGATGTCGCTTCTTGGGCTTCTGATTGGTAGAATGACTATTTTAGACTGTTAGTAGATTCTTCTGCTGCTTCTAATTATAGAAAATCAAGTTTGCTAGTAAGCACGTTTGGTTGCTTCTAGGTTGATTACTTGTATGGTTATTTTTATGTGTGGTTTTGCTCATACGGGCTCGACTATGCCGTATGTAGCTGTTGGTCTCATACGTAGCTTATTTGGCTCGTATGTATGTTGTTGTCTCGCGCGCCTGGCCCGTATGTTGCTGTTGGTCTCATACGTGGCTTATTTGGCTCATATATATGTTGTTGTCTCATACGCGGCTCGACTGGTCCGTATGTAGCTGTTGGTTCCATACGTAGCTTGTTTAGCTTGTATGTATTTTTGGTTACTCGTATGTAGCTTCTTAGCTAATACGCAGTTTGTTGTGCTCATCTAGGGTGATATCATTGCCCTAGGGCTATCGACCATCAAGACGTGTGTTTACCTTACTCCTAAGGGACTGTGGACGAGTCACTCGCGTGTACCGTCAGATCTTAACCGAGTTGGTTGATCGCGAACCGAAGTATGACGGAATCCAAGTTCAGGATAGTAGTATGCAAATACGTTCGTATTGCCGAGGTCTTGGATCGATAGGCCATGAACCAGATCCTTAGGGATTCTAGTAAGTCGAGGTTGAGCAGCCTAGTAGAGTTATCTTGAAGTCTAAACTTAAAACCGAGCATGTTGTGTTTATACTGTTGTCATCCCTAGGATTGTTCAGGATTAGTGACATCGTTAGGGTAGTAACTTATGGCTATTACTACTTAACCATTACTTATTATCATTATTTGCCAAAGGGAAAGAGTTGGTGTTAAAGGTGATTCCTTATGATCCGACCTATCCTATAGGCCGACACTAGGCAGAGTTATTAGGTTGTACCTTCCCGTCAAAGGGATATGTACGATGCCATCTCACGAGTTGGAAGCACGGGTTGCGTATCTCGTCTGTTAATTCTTAAAATACCGTGGCTTGGGGTGCCACAGAATGCAACGTGCAGTCCTGCGCTTGCGAGACCCCAGGGGTGCCACAGGGTAGGCTTCGCGCTACCCTGCGCATGCGATACCCTATGTTCTTTTGATTTTTGAATGAGGCCCGATACACTGGGCAATAGTGGCAAACATAGACACCACTATATGACTGCAGTAACGAAACTAGACCGTACCTGTAACCTTATTTTTGAGTGAGGTCCGGCATGCCAGGTAGTAGTGGCAAACGGATACACCATAAGCGTACTGCATAGCGGGACTTGACCCCTTCTGTAACCTCACTAGTCACGTTGTATTGTCAGGAGCAGGATTGTGTATAAAGTAGAATTCATAACGTGGGTTCAAATCCCTATATATAGAGAAACGGCTTGAGATGGGGCGTATGTAGTATGGGATGCATACTGTTCCGGAGACTTGCTTGCATTAGAATAAGAGCATCACTGCATTGGTAATCTTGCATTAGAGTTTAAGTCATAACATACACTGGCACATCAATTATATATACACATTTCTTTTCCATTCAAGATGAATTGTGAGTGTGATAGTTGAAGTGTATAATGAGTGTGAAAGTGATGTATTATGAGATGGGATGATATATGTTGTAAGAAATTAATGAATGCGATGTTATGTGATATGAGATTGAGTAGGATCGTGTTTATGAATGGAGATGACCACGAAAGAATATAAGTCGTGAGTCTTTAAATGCAAATAAATGGTAAATGAGGTGCAGTTTATGTGGAAGTAGAGTTATTTGTGAATGTAAAGCTTTATGGGAAAGTAAAGCAATAGAAATATTTGTATAAGGCATAAAGTGATGAGCGTTAAGCGACTAATTTGTGAATGATTTCCAACTAACGATAAGTATGTTATGAGCGGGTATGGATATGCATACAGGTGATGACTCGGAGGGTATTTGAGGTGAAATCCCATTTATGATGTTTACATGTTCAGTTGTCAAGTAAAATTTGATTATCTTGGTATTCGTAAGTTCGTTTTGTTTTTACTTATAAAGTTTAATTTATTTGCTTAATTAGTAAATTATACTCACACCAGAAATGGCTAACCCCTTAGTATTTGGGGGGTTAGGGAGTCCCTGGACTACCTTAGGTCCCCTACTGTTACAGGTCCTCTGCAGTGCAGAGGTGAGGTGTAGATTCATGGTTCTGTGGAGTGGAACTTCATTTTACAATTTGTTGTTTAAGGTTTAATTATGTGAATAGCAAAATTTATGATTTAAATTGTATTTTAGATGTATAAGTTTGTGGATGATGATGATGAGTATAGTGTGGAGTGGCATGATATGTTTTTGACCCTTACCCATCTCGTTGTGGAGTACCGGACCCTGTGGTATGTTTTATAAGTTATTTTCTAAAAAACTTTACTACGTTTTCAAAGGAATTTATGGTTTTTAATTGATAATTGATATCCTGTTATCAGTTTGGCCCCCAGAGCATGATATTTATATTACCTATGTGATTCTGCTCATTTTGGCCTGAGAAGCCCATGATATTATTGCCTGTGATGTGAGCTACAAAATTTAGAGCAGAATTCCGTAAGTTTTTTGTATTTCGGGGCAGAAATTTTAGGAGAAACTCTGCAAAATTTTCTTTGAAATATAACTATCTTAGTTTTCATTTAAAGTGATATAGAAATTGAAAGAATTGAATTTTGAAGTCAAAAAGAAAAGGGGGGAGGCGTTACAGTTTGATATGACAAATTGATATTTGTAATTATTGATGTAATAACTCTGATGGCAATAAAAGTGTTTAAATTTTCATATTATTTACTGTGTTGAGATGCATTTGAAGGCAAAGATTCTGGCATGTATCACGGATGTCCGATAATGGGGATCCGGGACATTACAGAAGTTGGCTTCTTTGAACGCCGTTAGGAGTTTCTTCGCATGTGACATGTACTTGGATATACGTTCATCTTTGGCTTCATAATATCCTTGGACCTGGTTGACAACTAACTAAGAGTCGTTAAACATCTCGATTCTTTGCACACCTGCTTCACGTGCTGGCCGGCAACCGAAAATCAGTGCTTCAAATTCGGCTTCATTATTGGAAGCGGGGAAGTTGGGCTCAATGAGTGTTGGAGTATGAACTTATCAGGTCCAAGCAAAATAATTTTGGCTCCGCTTCTTTCGAGGTAAGAGGACCCATCCACATATACCTTCCAAAGCTGAGGGTTTTCTTCTACCTCATGGGAGTCAGGAATAGTGGTTTCCATGATGAATTTAGCCAAGGCTTGGGTCTTTATGGTTGTTCTTGGATGGTAGCTGATGTTGTGTTGACTTAGTTCGATGGACTACTTCATTAGTCTTACAAAGCTTTCAGGTTTGAGAAGCACTTGCTTGAGCGGCTGGTCAGTGAGGACGCATAGAGAATGCACCTGGAAGTAGGGGCGGAGTTTGCGAGCAGCCGTGACCAATGCATAGGCCATATCTTCCATCTTAGAGTAGCAGAGTTTGGTGTCATGGAATACATTGCTCACATAATAGATCGGCTTCTGAACTCTATCTACTTCTCTAACCAAAATGGCGTTGAGAGTTTGGTCTCAGGTGGCTAGGTAGAGGTAAAGGATTTTTCCTGGCTCGGGCTTGCTTAGGAGTGGGGGATTGACAAGGTATACTTTGAGTTGTTCGATGGAGTGTAGCTTTTCTTCACCCCAGTCGGAACCTTTTACACATCGTAGAACCTTTAAAAATGGTAGCATTTCTCCCCAGACTTAGAGATGATTCGAACGATGGTGGCTAAGTGCTCGATGAGTTTTTGCACTTCCTTAACAGTGGTTGGGGGAGACATGTTGCAAATTGCTTGGATCTTTTCGGGATTGGCTTTGATTCCTCTCTGGCTAACAATGAAGCCCAAGAACTTACTAGAGGAGACCCTGACGACACACTTTGACTCATTCAATTGCATGTTATGCCTACACAATTCAATCACATGTTCTTCGTTTCGGAGACTTTTGACTAACATGTCGTCAACGTACACCTCCATATTCTTGTCGATTTGACTTTTAAAAACCATATTTACCAGACGTTGATAGGTGTGTTAGCGTTTTTCAAGCCAAAAGGCATGACTCGATAACAACAGAGGACCTGATCTGTTATGAAAGATGTCTTTGAGGTGTCGGGTGGAAAAATTTAGATCTTATTATACTCAGAGAAGGCATCCAAGAAAGTTAGGAGTTCATGCCCAGATCTGGCGTCGATCAGTGCGTCTATACTTGGGAGAGGGAATGGATCTTTCGGACATGCCGTATTGAGATCAGTAAAGTCTATGCACATTCTCCATTTACTGTTAGCTGTCTTAAATATCACCACATTTGCTTGCCACTCAGGGTAGCTAACTTCTTGGATGAAGCGTGCGGCTAGAAATTTGTCTTCTTTTTGACTACCTGCAGTCTTTTGGGAGCGAACTTGTGGCGCCTTTGTTGGACAGGCTTGGCATCCATGTTCAAGCTAAGGTGATGCATAATGAAATCTCCAGAAATTTCTGGTATGTCTGATGTGGTCCAGGCAAACAAGTCCTGATTCCCCCTTATAAAGGCGATGAGTCACTCTTTGAGTTGAAGAGGAAGGGCCGTGCGGAAACTGTTGGTCTGATCCTCTTGAGAGAAAGGGATATCTTCCAATTCGTCCATGGGCTGAAAGTTTATGTGACTCCTTTCTGCCAATAGTTCGATGGCAAAAAGTGGAAGAACTGAGCCTCCCATTATGGTAGTGTAGCATGCTTGCACTGCCTCTTAGCTTCCTGCAACCTGGCCTATGCCCCTATTGTTGGGAACTTCAACTTCATGTGATATGCGAAGGTGACTTCATGGAAAGATGCTAAGCCTGGGCGACCAAATATAGCGTTGTACGTAGCTTTGATGTTGACTAAGTCTAATGCCTCTGTTTGAGTTGTGGGGGCCTTTCCTACTGTCACATTGAGTATGATGATTCCGTCGACTTGAATGACTAAACCTTAGAACCTGTGGAGTGTATAACGACTGGTTTGAACCGTCCTGGGAGAGCTTGAGAGCTTCGAATGTAACCATGAAGAGGATGTTTACAGAGCTGCCGTTGTCTACAAGGATGCGTCGTACCTCATGATTTTTTATGCACAGGTTTATGACCAATGCATTGCAATAAGGCATCTGGACGCCCTCTAGATCTTTATTAGAAAATGACACAGGGACGCCTAGGCTCTTGGCCGGCGGAATGTTGTGTACTGAGTTAACTTCCCTAACAGAGGCTTTGCGGGAGAAGTTGGAATCTCTGCCCATCGAACAATGGAGTGAAGAATGGTCATGTGTTCCGAGTCTTGGGATTCGATGGGCTTCTTTTGACGCTTATTAGCCCCTCGTGCCGGAGGGGTTTCGGCGTTGTTAATTTGCTAAACAAATAGAGAGAGATAGCCATAGCGAATCAGACCTTCAAGTTCTTCTTTGAGGGCTTGGCAGTTGTCGGTGGTGTGTCCTTGCTCTCTATGAAACGTGCACCACTTGTTCTTATCATTTCTCTTGCTGGCTGGGGTCATCTTAGAGGGAGAACGGACTATTCCGTCTTTTTCAACTACCACGAGGATGTCAGTGCACATGTATTAAAGAGAGTGAACTTATTGAAGCGTGCTACTACAGGAGGATGGCGTTGACCTATGCCGTCTTTCTGAAACTTCCTGGGTCTTTCCTAACTTTCATTCTACTGTTTGTTCCTGGAAGGTGAATCCTTCTTACCTTGAGGATAAACAGCTTCCTCGGATCTGATATACTTGTCACTCATTTCCAGAAGCTCGATGATATCTTTAGGAGGCTTTTTCATGAGAGAGGCCTACAGGTTTTTGTGAGTGACGTTGTGGCAGAAGGCGGAAGCTTCCACTGACGAGTCCAGGAAGGAGATGGACCTTACTTCGGCTATGAAGCCCATCACAAAGTCTTTCAGTAGTTCTCCGTCTGTTTGCTTTAATTCCAACAATGAAGCAATTATTTTTTCAACCTTGCGGCTAGTGACGAAGTGTGCTATGAAGAGTTCCTCAAGTTGGTCGGAGGAGAATAATGACTCTGGAGTCAGGAGAGAGTTTCATTCCTTTGTTGATCCTTTCAAAGTTGCGGGGAATGTTTGGCACATTAGTGCATCACTGGCATTATAAACCATCTTAAGAGTTTTAAAACTCTCAATATGGCCAGCCGGGTCAGATTCACCATCATAAGATTCAAACTGAGGAGCCTTAAGTTCTTTGGAATGGGAGCATCGATGATGGATTTGCTAAAAGGAGGTCGACTGGGGTAATAAGCTCTGCTGGAACAGTTCCTTTCATACTTTATCAATTATAGGTGATCATCTACTTCTCAGATGCAGCGAAGAACATGATCATCCCTCCCTTTAGATCTAGTTGAGTCGTTGAATTCTTCTTCTCTCGAAGGAGTAGAATGGCGGCTTCATAAGCCTCAACCCTGATCACAACTACCTCGGATGGCTCGGAGGATGTCTTGCTTGAAGTTTTCCAATTCGGCCCTAGTGATTGGGGCCTCTTGCTCTTTGTTCCTCTCAAACTACTTTCAACTCCCACAAGTCGGGTTTCTTTCAATACTGCACTCCCTATGAGAGGAGGAGCGTCTAGATATCTGCCTTCGGAGATAGTTGCTTCTTTGGTTTACCGGACATCCTGAGCAGAATGCCTCAGTCCTTGTACGCCTCTTGTCCAAATGGATCCATTGATCGGTCCGCTATTTTCTGGAATTAATAACTTGACAGAGATCTCTTGACCCCCGGGACCTCACAAGGGTTATCGAGCCGCTGACAGCATTGTGAACTGAGACATGGTTGTGTACAGGGTGTTGTTCATGACTGCTTGTCGGGATACCCCTGGTGCCTATCCGTTGACAAGAGCTTGATTAGGCTGTTGGGGCGAATCTGGCTAATGAGGAGGAATAGGTTCCTCCACAGGAGGAGCTTGTAGACGAAGAGGGTGGGCTAGACGGTTTGAGCTCGCTGCTCTCCCTCTTAACCTCAGTGGCATGATGTGAAGACTCAGTGTTTCTCACAACAAGTTCTGATATGCGATGTAGATCTGTGTAGTATCTCATAGACAGTGCCAATCTGTTGTTGCTTATTTTGGTGTGGGAGCAAACAAATAGTGAGTTTATATTTTGAAGGAAACTACTAAAAATCTAACATTTGATCGTCATCATAAAAAGTGGTTAGAGCTCCTGATATTGGATCTCGATCGTTGAAAAAGCAACTTGATTGGAATCCAGCAGTTGCTGATGCGGCCAATGACCAGCAAAAATCCTGAAACACCGGAGATGACCCCGGCGACGGACCCTCCGACGCTCAAGTTAGAATCATATAGAGAAAGAGAGTTTGAGAGAGATATTCTTTATTACCTTCTGACTGGGGGAGGGGAAAGGGTATTTATAGGGCTGAGAAATAGTTAGGAGATTGAAACAAATTTGTTATCTCTATTCCCCCCTTAAGAAAATTGGTTTCTCTTTTGATGGGGACAAGAGATTTGACTTACAACCCTCATGGTCTTAGTGTGTTGCTTAGTGGGCCGAGTCGCTTTTAAAGGGCTTGACAGTGTCCTTGTGAATGAGCATGAAGGAGGTCGAACCTATTAAATAATCCCGTTACTGTTAATCTGCATGTAGAAGATTTGAGATCGATGCTGGAATCGTACGGCCCTGATTTGCTGCAATTTTTAACATTATCAATATATATATGAGAAAAATGAGCCTCATATTTGTATGAGGAAATTTTTTTATACAAAGTGATGTGTCAAAACAAGAACCCTGAGATTATAGTTTTGTTAAAGAACATCTTGGTTCATCTTGATTGTTAAAATTCTCTACTGCAACTTGCAAATAAGTCATTTAATCAAATCTATAATTTAAGTGTTACATTTTTGACATTTGACTTTGTATTTTCTTACTCACATATATATATATATATATATATATATATATATATATATATATACTGTAGGGCCTAGTACTAGACTTTTACTTCCATTTAAAATAAATAGGACCCACCACTTTATATATATATACATGTAAAATAAAATAGATGGGAAGTGATGTGTCAAAATATGAACCCTTAGATTATTGGTTTGTTAAAGAACATTTTGGTTCTTGATAGTTAAGATTCGATACTGCAACTTGCAAATAAGTCCTTTGATCAAATCTATAATTTAAGGGTTCTTGTTTTGACATTTCACTTTGTATTTTTCTCATACAAATATGAGACTCAATTTTCTATATATATATATATATATATATATATATATATATATATATATATATATATATATATATATATATATGCTCCATTGAAGACGGGTTTATTTTCAACGGGTTGGATAACAGCGATCTGAGCCGTTGGATCGCTCTTGATCGTGATCAACGGCTCAGATCACTACCGCTCAGATCTGAGCGGAGCTCCTAATAAGAGCGGATAGGCATTTTGGGAAGTTCACGCGAAAAACACTTCAGACTTGGCGTTATTTGGTGTGAACTTTTTTTTTGTCGAAAAAAATACTTAGGCCGTTGTTGGAAACAACGCCTAAGTTGTTTTTTTTATAAAAAAAATTCAACATAAGCCGTTGTTCCCAACAACTGCCTAGGTATTTACAAGTGTTTTTCCAAACACTTGTACATACTCAGATCTCCATCTCCCTCACTTCTTCGAAAACTCTCTCTCTCTCTCTCTCTCTCTCTCTCTCTCTCGCAACTGGAGCTCGCGAAACCCATTTTCCAAACCTTAGCTCTACTCCGACCTCCTCTTCTGGATCTCCCTCTCTTCTCGAAGCCTCTCTATCTCCCTCTCCCTCTCCCTCTGCCGAATACCCCAAACCGTAACCCAACCCGAAATCCCAAATCATCCGAACCCTAGCACAAATTCTTTGAAACCCTAGAGTCTACAACTTCTTCGTCAACAGCAGCGACTCCTCACATCTTCAAAAACTCTCTCTCTCTCTCTGGATTAGGTATTCACCTTTTCACAATTTAGTAGAATGAACTATATTAATTTATTGATTTTTTTTTTAACTTTTTAGTTTGATTTTTTGTATTATGCGAGTAGTCTACAATTTAGAGAGTCTACAATTTTTGTACCATGTGTGTTGTATATCTTTTGTTGACATTTTCGTAGATGTAGTGTTAGTTGTAGTTGTAGAATATAGGAAAAGCAAACAAACGAGATCCAAAAATTTTCAAATTTTACGAGTAGGTCGGACTCACCACGCACAAGGCAACGCAACTTATAGAGTCGATTTTCGACTCACGGTTTGCAAGATACGTCCATTTATCACTTTTATTCAATAAAATGGAAATAAAGCGATACAAAGCCGTATATTACAAACCGAGAGTCGGAACTCACCTCTGCAAGTTGCGTTGGCTTGTGTTTGGTGTGCCAGACGTAACGGCCAAATTTCAGAATTTTTGCATCTCGTTTGTGTTGTTTTATCGCGTATATAAAAGAACTTCTATATACGTCGAAACCTTTTTAGTACAGTCTCATTAGAAAACTGCTCAAACGAAGTCCAAAAAATACGAAACTGTGCGAGTAGGTCGAGCTAACCATTCATAACCCAATGTAACTTGTAGTTGCGAGTTCTGACCCATGGTTTGCGAGATACGTCAATGTATCGCTTTCGCTCTTTTTTTCAAGAGTGAAAGCGATACACGGCCGTATCTTCTAAACCATTGGTCGGAAATCACTTCTACAAGTTGTGTTGGCTTGTGTGCGGAGAGCCCGACCAAATCGTAAAGTTTGATATTTTTGGAGGTCATTTGTGTGGTTTCTCACGTAATTTGTTATATTTTTAGCAATTTTTCAATAGAGAACCCGCTAAAAAATTACGAAATTTTGCGAGTATGTTATTTTCGCCACTCACAAATCAAAGCAACTTGTAGTTGTGAGTTCTCACCCACGGTTTTCTATATGCGTCCATGGATCGCATTCCGCTCTTGTTTCAAGAGTGAAAACGATACACGACCGTATCTTGAAGACCGTGAGTCCAAACTCGCTTCTACAAGTTGTGTTGGCTTGTATGCGGCAATTTAGACCCAACTGCGAAGTTTGGTATTTTTTGAAAGTTGTTTGTGTAGTTTCTCACGTATTTTATTTCGTATCAATATATATGCCAATTTTTTGTGAACAAATTGTTTTATATATGTGTACTTTCTTACAGAGAAATGGTTAGAACGAGGTGAACTGGAAGGCCATCTGTTAGTGGTCGGGGCGAACATTTCACGGAAGTAAGAGAACTATTAATTTATATTATGAATTTTATATATAGTGGTATTGTTCTACACTAATAATGATTTGTTGTGTTGGTGTAGGTTGGTGCATCCTCTTCGGCAGCAAAATGGGGTCGAGGACCATTATATGAAGATGTTCTCACTTTGCAAGACTGCCACAGATCTGAGGCGGTGTGGGGTGGGACGACGTGAAGATGTAATTTCTGCACTCACAAGACTATGATGGTGCACCCTCGTACCGTCGAAGACCTAGTCCAGGCCGATTTCTATGGAATCATTATGATGGGTCAGGTGAAACTTGATCGAGCACTTCTTGTAGCACTCGTCGAGCGATGAAGGCCGGAGACGCACACCTTCCATCTACCGGTCGGAGAGATGATGGTGACGCTACAGGATATATCGATGATCTCCGATCTTCCAATAGATGGGATGACCGTGACGAGTAATATAAATTTTGATAAGAGAGAGTTGTGCAATGAACTCCTCGGTACAGAGTTTGATGAAGAGGACAAGGACGATAGGCCTATTTTTGTCGGACAATCAATCCGACTATCTTGGTTGAAAGACTATTTTGAAGAGAGGTTGACTGAGCAATCGATCGACCACAAAGTGCAATGCTACACCAGAGCGTATATTCTAACAGTGCTTGGAGGGGTTATCTTGCCTAACTCATCCGGAGATACCGTACCGCTTATGTATCTACGATTGCTCGCCTACCTAGACTTAGCTAGCCGGTACAGCTAGGGAAGCTGCGTATTAGCAATGTTGTACAGGGTATTGTGTTCGGTAGCGTTAGATGGAACCGAGATGACCGGTTTGATGGTGTTGTTAAAGATTTGGTCATGGGAGCGTCTACACTTGGGACGTCCCAGAATTACGAGACCGACGGACGGTTGGTTGGCCGAAGCACCAATTGTGGATATGTTAGCATCTTTAGGTGTATATTGGGCAGGCAGACGAAGTTATAGAGACAACCAAAAAGGTGTACTAACTTACTACAAAGACAAGCTCTACCAACTATGAGAAGTGTTCGTGATTGTAATACCCTAAACTTTCATCCTAATAAGATATTGATTTTCACGTGTTGTGCACGTGCAAATTTTATGTGTATATTATTTATCTATTTTTATATACAAAATTTCTCTTGGTAGTATGAACAATTATTTTTCCTTTCCTTTATTTTTATAAAAGCTAAATTCTAAAGCCTAAAACACTATTTTATTTGTGTTAGCCCACTTTAATTTATTGTCTTGGCCCACAAGCCTAAGCCCACTAATTGTGAAGCCCACAAATTTAATAAATCAATTAAATTGTCACACTTGTCATATAGAGACAAATGGTGAACATTTTGATTAATTAAATTGTACAAACTTCTACATAGGGATACTAGGTGGCACGTGCGAAGCACGTAGTGTGCAATGCACACTATATTGGTGGTCGGATGGTGTATGGAGACATGGGAGAGTGGGTTGTGTGCATGGGTAGTTTATTTGTGTGTGGGTGGTTGCTATAACTTCTACTCCTATCCTAGCCCTCCATTCTACAACTATCTAACCAATCCTAGCCCTCCAATCTAGTCTAAAAATAGTATAAATACCCCCCCTTCCTACTTGTATTCTACACTAAAGCAAATATTGAAAGAAGGCATTATATAGGAGATATATACATATTAGTATGTGAGTTGTGTATTGTGTTCCCCTTTGGAGGCCGGCTATTCACCCCACTCTAGGAGCTCTCGGTTTTGGCAAGGAGCAAGGAGGAGGAGTCGTGCATTGCAATCTAGGATGAGAATGCACTCGCTCGCAATCTAGGAGACTCTAGGGGATTTTTTTTTAATTGGGTTTTCTTCAAAAGGTGGGTGTTTCTCATGACTTCTAGACTAGAAAGCATGCTAGAAAATGAAATTTAATTATTATTATAAGCTACTAGTTGAAATGAAATACATGCTTGTTTAATTAGAAGAAAATTATTAATTAGCAAATGTGTTGATTGATTACTAGAGTTATTACCTATGAGTAAAAGTGTATGTTTCTCATTGTTATAACCATTAGAATGCTTGTTAATTATATTAAATTACAATTATGTGAAATTCGCTAGTAAGAAATTGAACCATGCTTATTGATTGAACATGCCAAAGTAGAATAGCGAGTTAAATTTTAATTGATCGAAATGTTTGTTAATAGATGTAGTGAATTTCCCTATTGTGATATTTATCATGTGGAAGATTTGAATAAATGAAAAAGAATGTCTTCTTGCATACACATAATTAAATATATCAAGTGTATATAAATTAGTAAAATGGAAGTTTTACTCTCTTATAATGTTGGTTTTGTGCTCTAAAATACCATAGTGTCAAAATATCATAGTAGTGAATTTTGGTGTGAGAAACTATTTTAATTTATGAACAAATGTGTAATAGTTTTCAAATGTCGAAATAGTGTTCATAATATGCAATCTAAGGCTAAATACATGTTTTAAAAGAGGAAAAAATAGATTTAAATATACTGGTTATGGTTAAAATAAATGTGGGTTTATTCTGGGTATTTTTGTTTCCAAAAGAGGAGGAGAAGAGACAATTTCGTTTTGAAAATTTTGAAATTTAGTTTCGAACAGAGAGTGAAAACAAAACCTATTTTTATTATTATCATATCGATATGTTCACTTAGACCAACTGGTCGAAATGGGTTTGGGTCGCTACAGTAGCGGAGGTCTCGGGTTCGATACCGCCGCTCAGTTTTTTAATTTTTTTGGTTAAAAACCAAATTCGCCGAGAACAGAACATAGGGTTTTTAATCCCTACCTATATCGCCCAGTGGCTGTGGCGCTTTGGTCTTGTGCGCTGTCTGCCTTACCGCTGGTCACTGGTTCGAATATTGGTGGGTTTGTGAGTTTAGAAAAAAAAATATATTTTTTGGAATTTTTGAATGAAAATAGACTTTTAAATTAGAATAAAAATCAGAAAATTATGGGATAAATTCTGAAAATTAATGGAACTTATTAGGAAGTATTTATACATTGATGAAGTGTGAATAAGAAATTTGGGTTTTTTGCAAGAAAGGACTCACTTTGAAATTAAATTATTCTTTTAAACGAAAGAAAAATAAAAATGAAAATTTTGAGTTATAAAAGATGAATTTTTGAAGTTTGTGACTAGCGTGATTAAATGAAATTATAGAAAATGTGTTATAGTAAAATTGTGAATTTGTGAATAATAGATTTGTGAAATATATGAAATTGATGGTGACTATTAAGTGAAATTTATTTTTGCACATGAATTGCACGCAAAATTGAATTATTGATCGTGATGAATTATGAAAGGTGTGAATACATGAATACTATGCTATTGGAATATGAATTGTGATTAATCATTAAAAGATCTTATGAGTATGACATTCTAATTATGAGTTGAAATTGAGAATTAGGGTATAGCCAAGCCTTATACCGGCAATGAAAGAAATGAGAAAATGATATTTTGAAATGAGAAGACCAATATTTGGGTCATGTGAATTAAATGAATAAGACCGGTATAGTGGAAGTGCTACACTCTAAGAGTTGATTTTATTCATGATTCAATTAAACTAAGGATTAGAAGCATAGAGAAGATGTGATGAAAGTAAGAGAAAAATATTGAGTATGAGGGCCATTGGATTGGCGGCGTGAGAGTATTCACAGGATGTCCCATGATGAGTCATGATAGGGCGTGGATACTACTCCAGAGTACTGTCCCGGTGGCGACGCTCATGGGGTGTTTGACGACTGCGGGTGGTGTCATGTCTATGATAGGAGCTGAATTACCGCAGGATGCCTGCATGATGAGTCATGTGTCAGTGCATTGGGATTCCCTCCAGGGCGCCTAGACATGAGTTCGTAGGTCAGAAAATATCTAGAATACTTATCGTAGTTACAGTAGTAGATTAAGTCATGGTGAGGGATTGAACCCTACAAGATGAAGAACGGTTAAGAGCTTGCCCTCGGACCTATATAGTATGGGCTGCATAGACTCTAAACAAGTGCGCATTAGAGTCATATAATATAAATAATTGCATTAAGGACTAAGTGCACATTCACGACACGACATCAATAGGATAGTCCCTTTAGCTTTGTTTGTGACAAGTTTGTGTTTGTAAGAAATGAGAATCGTTATACTGTTTCCGGCATAGAGAGGATGGCCGTGTATAATATTTCATCAGTTGAATGAACTGACGCGACCACAGTTTTATAAGCAGGGTAAAGATGCTTGACTATTGAAGTATACATACTGCGCAAGACTATTTTAAATGTTGTTTCTTGTAATTTATTGAAATATTGCTTCCGCTGTGATAATGTACAAGTGTAAATGTAACTCTGATAAAAGAAAAGTTTTTATTTCCTTATAAAATTGTACGAAAGAAGTGTAAAGATCCTATGGAATCTCGAATTCAGTTGTATTTTGGAATTCGGGGTGTTACAGTGATTTGGGTGCCGTATACACCCGAGCGGGTGGGAAGACTATCACCGGTGTGCACGACCGGGTCGCAGTTGTGGATGACGACGGCTCCACTCATCAACTTTGGTATAGTGGAGCATCCGCGACCAGACAGAGTCCTTTGGCAATTCGGTCTTCAACAAAATGTACCTGGACTAAGAGAAAACCTATACAACTTTGAGTTACATGCTGTTAGGGGTACCGGTCGTATGCCTACCCATGATTAGGCAGATTTTCACCGTGCTCATGTTGCAGATTGGAATGAGCGACGATTTGGACTCGTAATTGATGAAGTTCCCCCGTACGATGGCACGCAACAAATGAAGTACATGGATTGGTATAAGATTATTACACGTTTGTGCAACTCTCCGAATACAGAACTACCTGCTGGTATTCAACTACCAATTGAGGAGAGAAAAATTGAACCACCACCCACGTATTCTAGTTCACAACCCATGTTCCAACCAAAGGCCTCATCTGTACGTACATTGGTGAGTATAATGATTAAATTTTATTGAAATTTCCTTATTTTAAAAATAATTAAATTTATTACAAACCGAACTGTGTTTAATATACTTGTTTTTGTGTTTTAGATTGATAATACATGGGACATGGCAAAAGAATGTGCGTGGGTACTCAAAAGTAATGCTGCCCAACCTATGAAGAAGTTCGCTCCGAAGATGCTCTCTTCATGTCGGGGAAATTTAGAAGTTTTAGGAGAGGGTGAAGCTTTGAACCGTTATTTGGATAGGACCATACATACACAGCGACGTAAGAGCGTGAGGGGCGGGCTATCTGGCCCGGGGCAACAACGGAAATATCATGCTCCATCTCCACCTGAAGAAGAAGAGCAAGAAGAAGAGCATCAAGAAAGTGTTGTTGGAGACAGACAAGAGGAGGGAGAAGAAGAAGAAATTTTCGCGGCGTCATCCCCAATCTGGCGACGATAACCTGCTCGGAAGAGGCGAGCGCTACAAACTTACACGTCCGGTGATTGAGTGTTTCCCGATACAGTTTTTTCCTCGTTAAAATTTTTGCTGTTGTTGATTGTAATTGAAAGAACTTGTTGTGGTTGTTGTAGAGATATGGTTTGTTTTTGTTGTTTTTGTTGTTGTTATTTTGTGTTGATTATAAATTTTGTTGTTGTTGTTGAGATATGGTTTGTTTTTGTTGTTGTTGTTGTTGTTATTTTGTGTTGATTATAAATTTTGTTGTTGTTGTTGTTTTTGATTTTTTTGTTGTTATTGGTGTTATTTTTGTTGTTAAGTGTACATGTTGGTGGGATTCAAGTGTTGTTGTTTTGTTGTTGCTGATGGGATTATGTATAGCACTTTTTTTGAGAATGTAGTGTAGCAGCTGTAGCTGCTGTTTTAACTTGTCATTATTTTATTTTTTTTAACTTAGGCCGTTGTTGGGTTTTAAAAAAAATTGATACGGTATACGTTAATCATGTAGAACCCCGCATTTTCAAATATTATTTTAATTATTTGAAAATGAATTTAAGTAATTTTTTGAGGATTTAAATAAATATTTTCTAAGAAATTTATCTTTTGTACACGTGCAAAACACGTGCAAATGACTTTTCAGAAGTTTGAAAAATTAAGTTTTCTTTATGAATAATCATTATTTATTATTTGAAGATTATTTAGTATTTTTCCAGATTTTTCTGAAATTAATTAGTACTATTTGAAATTTTTGAGAAAAGAAGGACTTATTTGTAAAATTGACAATTGTTTGGGTTAAAACGCAAAAGTGGCATTCTGGACGTTTTGAGCAGTATTGGCATTGAGGTTTAAGTTATATTTCACTATTAAATCCTGGCTTAAATGATATTTGATGAAATTTCAAGACTAATCTATATATATGTAAATTATATTTTGGGAAAGGATTATTTTGCAAATCGGGTGAAAACCCTAATATTTTAATCCGGCATATATATAAGGGATTTTCTTATTCCCAGCCGTCATTTACAATATTGAGACTTTTGAGATTTGTTTGAGGAACAAGAAGAGGCTTTTTGGATCTAGCAAGGAGAAGAACTATTTCGTGGATTTTTCTTCAAAACAATGTGAGTTGGTTTGTTTTGTTTTGTTTGCTTTGTTTGATTTGAATGATGAATGAAGTAAGATTTTTGTTATGCCTTGTTCGTGATCGTTACACTATTGATTTGTTAGTCTCATTGTATGTATGACATGGATCTATTATTTAATATGAAGGATGAAAACTTTTATTGTTACTTGGATCATGATGAGAGAAATATTAAGATTTGTTGAGGATATGTTGATTTTGAGATCGTATTGTTGGGAGATATATTAAAAATTGATGGTGTTATGATCAGATGATAAACATCTAGATCTGATGGTAATAGTTCAGATTTTGATTAGTTATGAAAGACGTTTTGTTGAGAAAACCCTAATGGGAGAATTGAGAATTAAGATCATGAGAATATGAAATTTGAGTATTTGAGTGTTTGAGTAATGTAACCATGATGGAGATTATTGAGAGATGTCTATTGGCCTGGATACAATTAATTTTTATGATCAGTGAATCTTTAGAAAACCCCTGGTTGATTTGTGTTCGGACCTATTGTTGGGAACCTGTAGCCGACAGTCGACTGGACCATACAGCAGTCGACTGGCACGGGACTGTGTGAATTTTTAGTCTTTGAGGTCGTTCGGGACAGTCGACCTAGACTGTGGTCAGTCGACTGGTCCTCTGCTTGTGATTTTGTTCAGTTCTTTCGAGACGGTCGACTGATAACTTACCCAGTCGACTGACCTTTCCTTAGTTTATTTTTGTAAAATGTTGGGATATGTCCTCTGGACAGTCGACTGGTCCATCAAGCAGTCGACTGGTCCTGAAGGAATCTTTGTATTTGATTGTGAGATATTTTGTTTAGTGTTTGACTTTGAGACATTTGTTCAGTATTTGATTTTGGGATATCTGTTCAGTATTTGATTTGAGATGTTCAGTTAAGAACATGATTTGAGATATTTTGTTGAGCCACTTGTTTAGTGGAAATTTGTTCAGATATTTGTTTTTGAGTCTCTAGAGGTAGGTGACCCTAGTATACCGGTGTTTGTTCAGTTATTTGTTGAGGCCCATCGAGGCGAATTTTCAGTTATTCAGATTTTAGTCCGGTAGGGTACACTACTCTAGGAGATTTGTTCAGCAACCCAAACTAATAAGGACAGGCATTAGTAGTGTCATGACGAATGAGAACATAAGTTATGCACCTCAGTATGGCTTTTGATGTAGGATTTAATCTCCTGAATTATCCAAGTAGTTAACTTGCGATGTGTGATTTATCTCCGGAATTATCCAGGTAGTTAACCTGAGATGTGAGGTATTTCTCCGGAATTATCCAAGTAATTATCTTGAGATGTGGGATTGAACTACGGAATGATCGGAGTCGAGGCGACACTTTTGGGGTATTATTGTGGTGATGAGTCTATGTTTAGATGTGGGATGATCTCCTGAATTATCCAGGGTAAATACCTGTGATGTGGGATCAATCTTCGGAATGATCAAGCATGGGCAAATTATCATAGTTTATCTTCATCTCTTAGTAGTCATCGTTGTCAGCATGTAGTCATGATGTTTTCTTGAATCACTTTTATGCATTTGGATTTCTTATTTTTCGGCACACACTTGGCTTTTGGTTTTGGTATCACCCCTTATCCTTTTGTTGTACTTCATACTTTAGTGTTCGATTACTATTTGTTGGATATTATGTTCTAAGTTCATTTATGTTATTGTTTTGATTAGTCGCCACTCACACCATTTTTATGGCTGACCCCTTTAGTTTGGGGGTTAGGGTTCAACTCTAGCCTCACATGTTGCAGGTTATTGCTTAGATTGGAGGTTGGATGCTTGAGTGGGCAATTTGAGATTATTGGATTATTTAGTGTTGTTGTAAAATTGTAATGACATATTGAGTTGTTATTGAGTTGTAAATAAAATATGAATTTGTGTTGAGATGTTTAGACTTCCGCTGTAATTGTAATAATTGTTGTAATAAAAGAAAGAAAAATTTTAGTAGTGTGGTTGGTGTTTATTGTTCTATTGAAGTGGATTACTGGGATTTCGCCACTTATTTTCTAAGCTCTCATATTAGAAATTTGGGGCGCTACAGAGATTGGTATCAGAGCTCCGCTTCAATGTAATAATAGACTTAGTATGACAACCAACCTAGGTGTGGACACTAGAGAGTGAGTACCTAGGTGTGGACATCAGAGTGTGAGTATCACATAGAATTAAATTATGATGTTTGGTTTGAAATTATGGTTTGACTTTGCCATAGGGCATCGAAATGAGTTTGAATTGTATGTGTGCTCTAACTTTACCCTCGTTTTGCAGTAATCACAATGGTTGCACCCAGAGGGAGAAATGGTGGCAACAATGAGGATGGTTCGGGTAGTTCTCGAGGAGCGGGAATTGACCTAGAGGCTGAGTTTGCTAAGGTTTATCAGACCTTGAACACATTGATGGCACTCAATGTGGCGCAGCAGCAAGCGCAGCAGCAGAATCCGCCGCCAAATCATGGAGCTGGGCATGGATTGGTGAATGCCGACCCCATCAAGCAGATTGAATCCTTTAAGAGGATGAGGCCGCCAGTCTTTGAGGGGCAAGCTGATCCAACAGCAGCAGATGATTGGATCAGGAAGATGGAGACGATCTTCGAAGTATCGGAGACTCCAGCAGCTAGTAAGGTGAAGTTAGCTTCGATGCAGCTCGAGAAAAATGCTGGTGTCTGGTGGGAGTCACTGAAGAGGACTCTGGGAGATCAGCCTTTGACATGGGAAGCTTTTCTGGAGGAATTCAGAGATCGCTTCTTTCCTCTTGATGTTCAGGAGAAGAAGGCGACTGAGTTCATGAACCTTCAGCAGGGGAGCATGACTGTTCGGGAGTATGAGACGAAGTTCGCTCAACTTTCGAGGTATGCACCAGAGTTGGTCATGGATGAAGCAAAGAAGGCCAAAAAGTTTGAGCAGGGCTTGAGGCCGAACTTGAGGTCAAGGATGGTTCCGTTGGGTATCAGGAGATTTGAGAAGCTGGTCAGGAGGGCCGCGATGACTGAAGAAGATATGGGACTGTTTCAGAAGAAGCAGGAATCATGGAACCGGAACAAGAGGCCAGCATCAGGCCAGAGTGGGAAGGGATTCCCCGCGAAGCAGGCAAAGTTCAGTGGACCGGTGCAGAAGGCACCTGGAGCTCAGGGAGTGACCTGCTACTACTGCAAGGAAGTAGGACACTACAGGTCAGCATGTCCGAAGTTGGCAGAGCATGTTTGTTCTCAGTGTGGGCAGACTGGACACTCCAAGCCCCATTGTCCACAACTGAAGAAAGATGGTTCGAGTGGAAGCAAGTTTCCGAAGAGGCAAGGGCGAGTATTTGCATTGACCGAGGAGGATGCGAAAAACTCGGAAGATGTAATACAGGGTATGCAGGAATTTTGATTTCTTTCATTTTGAATCAGTGTAATGAATAAAAGCTTTTATTTCAGAATAAATTAAGATTGAGTATCATTCTTATTGTAACAGGAGTTGTTTTAATAAATGGAATAAAAGCAAAGGTTTTGTTTGACACTGGTTCATCGCACACTTTTGTATCGCCAAGTTTTGCCAAGATCTTAGGTTTGGAACCTAAGCTATTTCCAGGCAGGGTTTTGTCAGTGGCAACGCCGTCAGGTGAAGAGCTAGTAGCAGATCGATATTACGAGGGCTGTGATATCGAGATTGGTGGAAGGATGTTCGGCATCGACCTGATCGAGCTACAAGTGTTGGGAGTGGATGTCATTGTAGGCATCGATTGGATGGCTATATATGATGCCACGATTGATTGCAAGCAGAAGGAGGTGTTGGTGAAAGCACCAGGTGGACCTGCAGTAACTTTCCAAGGGAGGAAGAAGATTCCGCAGGTGGCTGCAATGGTATCTAAGAAGTCTATTGCAGATGAAGTCAAGGGCATTCCGGTGGTTCGAAAGTTTTCTCAGGTGTTCTTGGATGATTTTCCAGGACTACCGCCGCAGAGAGATGTGGAGTTTTGCATCAATGTTCAGCCGGGGAGTGCGCCGATTTCCAAGGCTCCATACAGGATGGCACCTGTAGAGCAGGATGAAGTGAAGAAGCAGATTGAAGAGCTTTTGAGCAAAGGGCTTATCAGACCGAGTTCATCTCCGTGGGGAGCGCCAGTGTTGTTGGTCAAGAAGAAGGATGGGTCGATGAGGATGTGCATTGACTATCGGGAGTTGAATAGGGTGACTATTCAGAACAAGTATCCACTGCCGCGGATAGATGATTTGTTCGACAGACTTCGAGGAGCAGCGGTATTTTCGAAGATTGACTTGAGGTCAGGATATCATCAGGTGCGAGTCAAGGAGGAAGATGTGAGCAAGACAGCTTTCAGGACTCGTCATGGGTTGTATGAATTTTTGGTGATGCCATTCGGGTTGACGAATGCGCCAGCAGTTTTCATGGATATGATGAATCGGGTGTTGAGGCCATTCATTGATTCCTTCGTGGTGGTCTTCATCGATGATATCTTGGTGTATTCGAAGTCAGAAGAGGATCATTCTAAGCACTTGACAGCGGTATTACAGACATTGCAGGAGCACAGCTTGTATGCCAAATTGTCGAAGTGTGAATTTTGGAAGTCTGAGGTGGCTTTCCTTGGTCACATTCTTTCTAAGGAGGGAGTGGCTACTAACCCTCAGAAAGTGGAAGCAGTGAAGGATTGGCCCAGGCCGACGTCAGTGAAGGAAGTCAGAAGCTTCTTGGGATTAGCTGGTTACTACAGGAGGTTTATTCAGGGGTATTCCCAGATTGCAGTTCCATTGACAGGTTTGACCCGGAAGAGTGTGGCATTTGTGTGGACAGATAAGTGCGAGGAGAGTTTCCTTGAGTTAAAGGAAAGGTTGACTACCGCACCCATATTAGCATTGCCGCAAGCAGGGAAAGATTATGACATCTACAGCGATGCATCTCTCAGAGGTTTGGGATGTGTCTTGATGCAAGAAAGCAAGGTCATTGCTTATGGTTCGAGGCAGTTGCGTCCGCATGAGAAGAATTATCCGACGCATGATTTGGAGTTATCGGCTATCATATATGCCTTGAAGCTATGGAGGCATTATGTCTATGGTGAGAAGGTCAATATGTACACTGACCACAAGAGCCTGAAGTATATCTATCAGCAGAGGGATTTGAATCTTCATCAGAGAAGATGGTTGGAGGTATTGGAAGACATTCGTCCTGAGATCAAGTATCATCCGGGCAAGGCGAATGTAGTGGCTGATGGACTTAGCAGGAAGAGTAGTTTGTCAAGGTTGATCACTACTCGAAGAGAGTTGGCAGCAGAGATCGATCAGGCAGGTATCGAGGTGGTACTGCGAGGTTTAGGGGCATCTTTGGCTCAGTTGAGGCTGCAGCCGTCCTTGAGAGAGAAGATTGTGGAAGGTCAGAGATCAGATTCAGAGATCCAGAAGATGTTGCAGCAGGTTGCAGAAGGCAAGTTATCGGAATTTCGTGTCCAAGATGGAGTTCTTTGGTTGGGTGAGAGGTTGTGTGTTCCAGATGATGCAGAATTGAGAGAGAGTATCTTGCAGGAGGCACACAGCACCTTGTTATCAGTTCATCCAGGAGGTACGAAGATGTACAGGGACATCAAACCACATTTTTGGTGGTCTGGTATGAAGCGAGATGTAGCAGATTTTGTGGCAAGGTGTCTGACTTGTCAGCAGATCAAGGCAGAGAATCAGAGACCTGGAGGTTTGTTACAGCCTTTACCCATTCCGGAGTGGAAGTGGGAGAATATCAGCATGGACTTTATTACGGGTTTGCCGAGGAGTTCGAAGGGCAATGACTCGATTTGGGTTGTTGTGGACCGATTGACTAAGTCGGCACATTTTCTAGCCATGAAGATTACTTGGTCGATGGAGAAATTGGCTGAGTTGTACATTGAAGAGATTGTGAGACTTCATGGAGTTCCTGTTTCGATTATGTCTGACAGAGATCCGAGGTTTACATCAAGGTTTTGGAGAAGTTTACAAGCAGCGTTGGGCACCAGAACTGATTTCAGTACAGCATTTCATCCGCAGACAGATGGTCAGACGGAGAGGGTGAATCGAGTGCTGGAAGACATGTTGAGAGCTTGTGTTATGGACTTTGGTGGTAGTTGGGAGAGATACTTGGCATTGGTTGAGTTTGCCTATAACAATAGTTACCATGCAAGTATTGGGATGGCACCGTATGAGGCTTTGTACGGGCGGAGGTGCAGGACACCTGTATGTTGGTATGAGGTTGGCGAGAGGCAGATGTATGGTCCTGAGATCGTACAGCAGACGTCAGAGCAGATTGAGCAGATTCGCAAAAGATTGGTTGAGGCTCAGAGTCGGCAGAAGAGTTATGCTGACACTCGACGGAGAGATTTGGAATTCGAGGTTGGGGATGCAGTTTTTCTCAAGGTTTCTCCGACCAAAGGAGTGATCAGATTTGGTAAGGGTGGCAAGTTGGCGCCGAGGTATATTGGTCCGTACAGGATCATGGAGCGGATTGGTAAGACAGCTTACAGATTGAAGCTTCCAGGGGAGTTAGCTCAGGTGCATGATGTGTTTCATGTATCATTATTAAGGAAGTATGTGGCCGATCAAAAGCATCAGTTGGTAGAAGTTCCCGAGGATCTACAGGTGAACTTGAGTTACAAGGAACAGCCTGTTGAGATCGTTGATCGTAGGGAGAAAGTCCTTAGAAGCAAGGTGATACCTATGGTCAAGGTATTGTGGAGGAATCAACAGTTCGAGGAGGCTACTTGGGAGCCAGAGGATCGCATGCTGAATGATTTTCCTGAATTGTTTGAATGAATGTATTTCCTTGTATGTGATTGAAATTCTTTGAATAACTGAACCATTGATTGATACATGATGTAATCTTTAATTTGATTGTGATGTTATATGAAATTAATTGGATTATGATCTATTTATGAAGTATTGTTTCCTTTTGTTGGTATGTGTTTTGAACTCATTAGTAGTAGTTCTGAGGACAGAACTCTTCTAAGGAGGGAGTGATGTAGAACCCCGCATTTTCAAATATTATTTTAATTATTTGAAAATGAATTTAAGTAATTTTTTGAGGATTTAAATAAATATTTTCTAAGAAATTTATCTTTTGTACACGTGCAAAACACGTGCAAATGACTTTTCAGAAGTTTGAAAAATTAAGTTTTCTTTATGAATAATCATTATTTATTATTTGAAGATTATTTAGTATTTTTCCAGATTTTTCTGAAATTAATTAGTACTATTTGCAATTTTTGAGAAAAGAAGGACTTATTTGTAAAATTGACAATTGTTTGGGTTAAAACGCAAAAGTGGCATTCTGGACGTTTTGAGCAGTATTGGCATTGAGGTTTAAGTTATATTTCACTATTAAATCCTGGCTTAAATGATATTTGATGAAATTTCAAGACTAATCTATATATATGTAAATTATATTTTGGGAAAGGATTATTTTGCAAATCGGGTGAAAACCCTAATATTTTAATCCGGCATATATATAAGGGATTTTCTTATTCCCAGCCGTCATTTACAATATTGAGACTTTTGAGATTTGTTTGAGGAACAAGAAGAGGCTTTTTGGATCTAGCAAGGAGAAGAACTATTTCGTGGATTTTTCTTCAAAACAATGTGAGTTGGTTTGTTTTGTTTTGTTTGCTTTGTTTGATTTGAATGATGAATGAAGTAAGATTTTTGTTATGCCTTGTTCGTGATCGTTACACTATTGATTTGTTAGTCTCATTGTATGTATGACATGGATCTATTATTTAATATGAAGGATGAAAACTTTTATTGTTACTTGGATCATGATGAGAGAAATATTAAGATTTGTTGAGGATATGTTGATTTTGAGATCGTATTGTTGGGAGATATATTAAAAATTGATGGTGTTATGATCAGATGATAAACATCTAGATCTGATGGTAATAGTTCAGATTTTGATTAGTTATGAAGGAAGTTTTGTTGAGAAAACCCTAATGGGAGAATTGAGAATTAAGATCATGAGAATATGAAATTTGAGTATTTGAGTGTTTGAGTAATGTAACCATGATGGAGATTATTGAGAGATGTCTATTGGCCTGGATACAATTAATTTTTATGATCAGTGAATCTTTAGAAAACCCCTGGTTGATTTGTGTTCGGACCTATTGTTGGGAACCTGTAGCCGACAGTCGACTGGACCATCCAGCAGTCGACTGGCACGGGCCTGTGTGAATTTTTAGTCTTTGAGGTCGTTCGGGACAGTCGACCTAGACTGTGGTCAGTCGACTGGTCCTCTGCTTGTGATTTTGTTCAGTTCTTTCGGGACGGTCGACTGATAACTTACCCAGTCGACTGACCTTTCCTTAGTTTATTTTTGTAAAATGTTGGGATATGTCCTCTGGACGGTCGACTGGTCCATCAAGCAGTCGACTGGTCCTGAAGGAATCTTTGTATTTGATTGTGAGATATTTTGTTTAGTGTTTGACTTTGAGACATTTGTTCAGTATTTGATTTTGGGATATTTGTTCAGTATTTGATTTGAGATGTTCAGTTAAGAACATGATTTGAGATATTTTGTTGAGCCACTTGTTTAGTGGAAATTTGTTCAGATATTTGTTTTTGAGTCTCTAGAGGTAGGTGACCCTAGTATACCGGTGTTTGTTCAGTTATTTGTTGAGGCCCATTGAGGCGAATTTTCAGTTATTCAGATTTTAGTCCGGTAGGGTACACTACTCTAGGAGATTTGTTCAGCAACCCAAACTAATAAGGACAGGCATTAGTAGTGTCATGACGAATGAGAACATAAGTTATGCACCTCAGTATGGCTTTTGATGTAGGATTTAATCTCCTGAATTATCCAAGTAGTTAACTTGCGATGTGTGATTTATCTCCGGAATTATCCAGGTAGTTAACCTGAGATGTGAGGTATTTCTCCGGAATTATCCAAGTAATTATCTTGAGATGTGGGATTGAACTACGGAATGATCGGAGTCGAGGCGACACTTTTGGGGTATTATTGTGGTGATGAGTCTATGTTTAGATGTGGGATGATCTCCTGAATTATCCAGGGTAAATACCTGTGATGTGGGATCAATCTCCGGAATGATCAAGCATGGGCAAATTATCATAGTTTATCTTCATCTCTTAGTAGTCATCGTTGTCAGCATGTAGTCATGATGTTTTCTTGAATCACTTTTATGCATTTGGATTTCTTGTTTTTCGGCACACACTTGGCTTTTGGTTTTGGTATCACCCCTTATCCTTTTGTTGTACTTCATACTTTAGTGTTCGATTACTATTTGTTGGATATTATGTTCTAAGTTCATTTATGTTATTGTTTTGATTAGTCGCCACTCACACCATTTTTATGGCTGACCCCTTTAGTTTGGGGGTTAGGGTTCAACTCTAGCCTCACATGTTGCAGGTTATTGCTTAGATTGGAGGTTGGATGCTTGAGTGGGCAATTTGAGATTATTGGATTATTTAGTGTTGTTGTAAAATTGTAATGACATATTGAGTTGTTATTGAGTTGTAAATAAAATATGAATTTGTGTTGAGATGTTTAGACTTCCGCTGTAATTGTAATAATTGTTGTAATAAAAGAAAGAAAAATTTTAGTGGTGTGGTTGGTGTTTATTGTTCTATTGAAGTGGATTACTGGGATTTCGCCACTTATTTTCTAAGCTCTCATATTAGAAATTTGGGGCGCTACAAATCACAATGGTGAAGACTTGTGTTGCTGCGCGGTTGAATAATTATTGTTTTTCTTTTTTTTGAATTTTAATATTTGAACATTGTTATATTGTGGGCTTTTGACCCGAATGATGTTGTTGTTGATTCCATATGTTGGATTCATTTCATGTTGGTTATTTTATGCTTAAAATTTCAAGTACTGTTATTTATGTGATTACTTCTTTATTTGCATGCGTGGTTGTTTTACTTCCTGTTTTATATTGTTGAGTTGAATCGATGACAGCCTATGAATGACGCAAGCCATTCGCTGGGCCATGTCACGTACATACATTCCGTATTTTTGGAAAGCAGGGCGTGACAAGGTTTTTAGTGTTGTCTCCAACAACGGCCTAAGTTATATGAAAAAAATTGAATTTTGATGAATTGCTCTCTATCTTGGCCAAGCCATAAGGAGCAACAACTCATAAAAAATCAATTTTTTAAACTAAGGTCGTTGTCTCCAACAACGGTCTATGTTATATTCAAAAAATTGAAATTTGATGAGTTGCACTCTGTCTTGGCCAAGCCATAAGAAGCAGCAGCTGATTAAAAATAACATTTTTTTTAAACTAAGGCCATTGTGGCCTTAGGTTATATGAAAAAAAATTGAAATTTGATGAGTTGCTCTCTATCTTGGCCAAGCCATAAGGAGCAACAGTTCATCAAAAATCCAATTTTTTTTAACTAAGGTCGTTGTTTCCAACAACGGTCTAAGTTATATGAAAAAATTTAAATTTTTACGAGTTGTTCCCTGTCTTGGCCAAGCCAAAAGGAGCAGCAAGTCATAAAAAATTTCATTTTTTTTACCTAGGTCGTTGTCTCCAGTTAGATGAAAAAAGTTAGATTTTTCATGAGTTGCTCTCTGTCTTGGCCAAGCCATAAGGAGCAACAACTCATCAAAAATCCATTTTTTTAAACTACGACAACGAACTTGGTTATATTTTAAAAAATGGATTTTTATGAGTTGCTCTCTGTCTTGGCCAAGCCAAAAGGAGCAACAACTCATCAAAAATCAAAAAAAAATTTACCTAGACCATTGTCGCCAACAACGGCCTAGGTTATATGATTAAATTGGAAAAAAAATTTGTCTTTTACAACTTTCTCTCCACTCTTTACGAATAGTGTCTCTTGAACTTTACACCAAAGACATTCATATGCTTGTATATCATCTCTATATTAATTAATTTCCATTTTTAGCCACCTAAATGAACAATATACAATCGTTAAGGTTAAATGCTTAAATATCTAGCAGAAAATAACATATGATCTTCTTTTTTGTAAAAACCAATTTTTTTGGGGTACCCCTAAAATGTAATTTCTTCTAGAAAATGTATACCTATTCAGCTTAACACCTAACCCCTAACCATACCCCCCCTAACCCATAATATTTCAGCCACAGGTTTCGTTAGGGTTAGGGTAAGGTTAAGGTTAGTGTTAACGAGGGTTAGGATAGGGTTAGGGTAAGCTAGGTGGTAAATCCCAGCATTCATAATTTTGGTAGGGTTATGGTAGGGTTACGGGTTAGTGTAGGGTTATGAGTAGGGTTGTGGTAGGGTTACGGATTAGTGAAGGATTATGAGTAAGGTTATGGTAGGGTTAGGATAATGTCTGTACAAACGATTGAATCTATTAGATAATACATGGGAGCTAGTTCGAATCGAATGTTTCAATAGAGAACGATAATGGTTGGGAATAAAATATGGATCACATGAATAAAATAGAGCATATGAGAAATATTTCAAATTATTACAGAAAAAGACGGTTTCTTACGTTACATGTGATGCCAATAGATGTATTTACCACAAAAATCAAAGATGCCACAACATTTAAAATTTGAAATAATTGTGAAATAAACTAGGTTAACTTCAACCACATACTTCACTACAAAAAAAGGAATGCACATTTTTTAAAATAAAAAATAATAATAATAATAGTCCACAATCCTACACAACCGCTACCCTAACCCTCGCATAACCCTCCTTTACTTAGGTCATTGTTTACAACAACGGCCTAGGCATACTTTTTTTGAGTTTTTTTATTTTTTTTTGGACATAGACCCAAAAAAATTCCTAATTTTGTAATGTAGTAATCATTGGTATGTGTAAGATGTTCTAAAGGTGTTAAAAAATATTTCGGTCATTTTCGTTAGTAAAAAATGATTTTAATAAAATATGTAAACAAATTTAATTATTATTTTATTTGTCAATGTTCAAATAAAATTTACAAAAAAATATAATATTCGAGTCCAGCACAAACAATTTAATGTATTGAAGAAAGTCTAATAATCAAGTGGTGAATCTCCCAAAATTAATATGGAAAGCTTGAAACAATACCAAATATTCAAGTAAAGGGTAAGGTTAGGGTTATGAGTTTGTTAGGGTAGGGTTAGGTTTAACGGTACGGTTAGGGATAGGTAATGAGTAACTTGACAGATAATCTGAACAGGGATGTACTCTCTCGTTTCAAACTAGTTTTCATGTATTATCTAATAGATTCAATCGTTTGTACAGACATTATCCTAACCCTACCATAACCCTACTCATAACCCTTCACTAACCCATAACCCTACCATAACCCTACCAAAATTATGAATGTTGGGATTTACCACCTAGCTTACCCTAACCCTCATTAACACTAACCTTAACCTTACCCTAACCCTAACCATACCTGTCGTGGAAATATTATGGGTTAGGGGGGTATGGTTAGGGTCTAGGTGTTAAGTTGAATAGGTATACATTTTCCAGAAGAAATTACATATTAGAGGTACAAAAAAATTGGTTTTTACAAAAAAGAAGATCATCTTTTATTTTCTGCTAGATATTTAAGCATTTAATCTTAACGATTGTATATTGTTCATTTAGGTGGCTAAAATTGGAAATTAATAAAATAAGGAGACGATATACAAGCATATGAATGTCTTTGGTGTAGAGTTCAAGAGACATTGTTCGTAAAGAGTTGAGAGAAAGTTGTAAAAGAAACGAAAAAAATTCCAATTTAATCATATAACGGCCTAGGTAAAAAAAATGAAATTTTTTATGAGCAGCTCGATTTGGCTTGGCCAATACAGAGAGCAACTCATAAAAATCAAAGTTTTTTCATATAACCTAGGCCGTTTTAGTTATAAAAAAAATGGATTTTTGATGAGTTGTTGCTCCTTATGGCTTGGCCCAGACAGAGAGCAACTCATCAAAAATCCAATTTTTTCATATAAACTAAATCGTTGTTGGAGACAATGGCCTTAGTCATTAAAAAAAATTGTATTTTTTAATGAGCTGCTACTCCTTATGGCTTGGCCAAGACAGAGAGCAACTCATCAAATTTTAATTTTTTGAATATAACTTAGGCCGTTGTTGGAAACAATGGCCTTAGTTATAAAAAAAAATTTGATTTTTGATGAGTTGTTGCTCCTTATGGCTTGGCCAAGACAGAGAGCAACTCATCCAATTTCAATTTTTTTCATATCACTTAAGCCGTTGTTGGACAACGGCCTAGGTTATAAAAAAATTGGGAAACTTTTATGAGCTACTGCTTCTCATGGCTTCATAAAGACAAAGAGTAACTCATAAAAATCCAATTTTTTCATATAACCTAGCACGTTGTTGGAGACAACGGCCTAGGTTTAAAAAAAATTGAATTTTTTATGAGTTGCTGCTTCTTATGGCTTCATAAAGATAGAGAGCAACTCAAAAAAATTCAATATTATCGTATACAACTTAGGCCGTTGTCCGTTATTGGAGACAACGGCCTAGGTATGAAAAGAAGAAAAAAATTATTAAAAGTTTCAACTGCAGCAGCTACACTTCAATCCAACCCACATATAAATACATAATACAATTAGAAACAACAAAACCATAACACTTGAGTCCCAACAACATGTATAATTAACAAGAAATCTTACATATCAACTACAATCCAAATTATTACATCAAAATCTAACATACTCGAACTGTACATCCAAAAAAAAAATTCACAATGCTTCATCATATCTCTCGTCGGAACTCTCTTCATCGGATGGATTTATTTCTTGCGGATTGGTTGCCCTAAATTACCACAAATCAAATACAATAAATTTAAATTAATGATAACCAAATCAGAAAATGTATTACCGCTCAAATAATGTTGGACAATTTCTTGAATCGTGGTCTATTTGCACAATGACGCAAGTTCTGCACCGTCTCGATTTTTTAATGCGAAGTTGCTCTCTTATCAGCCTCAATCTCTTGGTGAGAGGCCTTTCCTTTATAATGCATTGTTGTTGGTCCCTCACGCATGTAGGTACATGTCCACTGCCTTCATCATGAGGTTGTGTACTACCATGCAGTTGTGCACTACCAAGCGCTTGTGTACTATCATGCGGTTGTGAGACCTCTTTGGAATGTTCACCCAATCCGGGTTGTTGCCGAGAGACGCAGTCAATGATCTTCACCAAATTCTCTAACATGTATTTGTAACTTTTATTGGAGAAACAACCAAGATCGACAATCTATTTTGCGTGGTAGCTCAATTCACAATATCAAGAGCAAAGTTCTCGCTATTGCCTTCGGTTGGAACAAATGTATAACTTCTCATCACATTCCGGATCCATCTTCTTTTAATATATACATCCGGAAGAGAAGTATGATGGTTGAACCAAAGAACTGCTAAAATATGCCTGTAAGAATGTCAACGAAGTCGAAGAAGTGACAAGAACATGGAATAATTGTAAGGAGTTTGCATAACTGAAGAAGGCGAGCCGGTTCTAATTCTTCACAAAATATCACAAGGAAGGTTGAACTATCCGGTTTCTCAAGATTGGCAATGAATGTCACATCATGAAGCTTTTTGTAACTTTATCTTGGAATTTGTAAAAAAAATTCAAAGTGTATGTTCGCGCCATTTGTGCCTCCAAAGCCCATTCACTTTTCAAATTCGGTCTCTTCTCACGGTTACAATGATTCTCTTTCAGTTCATCGTGTCTTTGCCTTCCCAAAAAACCGTCGAAGATGACGGCAAATTCATGCAAGGAATATTTCTTTTCTATATGATGCTTCAAGACAGAATGCAATGACTCAATCCGTTGGCTACTTAACATGTCTGTCCAAAATGAATCTTTAGCATAGATGGGTACCTATTTTTTACGGATATCAAATAGATCGTTTAACCATTTGTTATTCTCTAATCCGTATTGCGAAATCAATAATTTTTATTTTTCTACAAATTTATGTACATATTCGGAATCGTAGATGACAATCTTTGATGATTCCTTAAACTTGTCGACATCGTTCGATATACGCACCTCCTGCGGTAACTTATCCAATATGTGCCAAAAACAAAACCGATGCCGAGACTGGGGAAAAACTTTCTTCACTGCGGCGGCGATCCCATGGTCTTGATTAGTGACAATGCCGGATGGAGTACGATTCATTATACCTAACCATTTTTCAAAGAACCATTCAAATGAAGAGGCCGTCTCATTTGGAATGAACCCGCCTCGTAAGAAAATCAATTTCCAATATTGATTCACTCCAACAAAGGGAACAAATAACATTCCATACCGCTTCGTGTTGTATGTGGTATCAAAGCAAAGTACATCGCCAAATTCTTCATAATTCATCCTTGAAATACCATCAACCCATATACAATGTGACAACAGCCCTTCGGAATCTACTTGAATGTCGTAAAAAATGAAGGATCCGTCTGTTTCTTAGATTCGAAAAAATCGATTAGCATTTTCCCGTCGTGTCCTTTCAATGCTTCTTACGAGTCTCTAAGTAAATTTCTAATATCTTTTTTGGTGAATCCTATTTGATCGTGATCACCCTTAGCACTTTCGAAGAAGAACATTTATCGACATGTCTAGATATTAGCTTGGTTGAATTGATCTATTATTCATTTATCCGTATTTGATACGGAACGGTTTTGGGGCAAAAGATGTCTTCTACTGGGTGAGGTGAATTCGTGAGCGTGTGCTTCATGAAATGATTGCAACACCCACGTATTACTTGCTTCATTCAGTTTTACACGAATACAAGCCTTGCAACTCATTCTAGAGGTTGTTCACCGTCACCATCACTATGTTGATTCGGCGATGATCCGGCTTTATTACATAGATATGACTTATCTATTTCCACTCCTCCATTTAATTTATTTCCACCCTTACGCATTGCAAAACCCCAACACCAAGCATATGACGTATAGAAATTTTTGGCCTCAACTAAAGTAGGAAACGTCATACCAAACTTTGGTTTTAGGTGATCTTCGACTAACGACATGGAATCAACGATTGGTTCACCCGCAAAAAATTATTACCGGCAGCCGAACTTTCCGTATCGTTGTTTATCTAAAAAAATAATATTTTTTTAAATTAATACACACATCATATATAAAACAACTTGTTAACAAAAGATTGAGATATATATATATAGATAGAAAACAAAATACGTGAAAAAACCTCACAATCGATGTTCAAAAAATACGAAACATTGCGATTGGGTTCGGCTTGCCGCACACAAAGAAACGCAACTTGTAGAAGCGAGTTCCGATTCACGATTTACAAGATACGGCCGTGTCTCGCTTTCACTCTTGAAAAAGAGGGGAATGTGATACACGGATGCATATAGCAAACCGTGGGTGAGAACTCGCAACTACAAGTTGCTTTGGCTTGTGAGTGGCGAGACCGACCTACTCGCAAAATTTCGAATTTTTGAGTGGGTTCTCTATTGAAAACTCGCTCAAAATATTAAAAAAATACATGAGAAAACTGCACAAAAGACATTAAAAAGAAAAAAAACATTGTGATTGGGTCGGGCTCCCCGCACACAAGCCAACGCAACTTGTACAAGCGAGTTCCGACCTACGGTTTGCAAGATACGGCCGTGTATCGCTTTCAATCATGAAAATTTCCAAGAATGCGATACATTGACGTATCTCGCATACCATGGGTCGGAACTCACAACTACAAGTTGCGTTGGGTTGCAAGCGGTTAACCAGACTTGCTCCCAAAATTTTGTATTTTTTGGATATCGTTTGAGCGGTTTCCTAGTAAACAGTCGCTCGATAAATAATCAAACATTAATTGTTGTTGTTGTTTGATATATGATAGAAAACCGCACGAACGAGATCAAAAAAATTCCGAAACTTTGGGAATAGGTCGGACGCACCACGCATGAGCCAACACAACTTGTAGAGGTGAGTTTTGACTCACGGTTTGCAATATATGGCGATGTATCGCTTTCACTCACGGAAAAGTGTCGAAAGCGAGACACGGTCGTATACTTCAAACCGTGAATCCAAATACACTTCTACAAGTTGTGTTAGATTGTGCGTGGTGAGTCCAACGTACTCACAAAAAATTACAAAATTTTTGGATCTCTTTGTGCGCTATTACTAACAACGAACAACAACAACTAATACTACATCTATATCGACAATAACACTATAATTAGCTACGCAAAATAAACAAATTGTACGCTCAAACACTGAATAAAAAATTTCAATCAATTAGCCTAACTAGATCTACTAAAATAGAAAAAAATTTAATACCTTTCACAATGTGGGGTTTATGAAGAGGAGAGAGAGGAGGTACTTGCGCACTACTGAAGACAAAGGAAGGGGAGTAGGGTTTGGCTAATTTCTTTAGGATTAGGATTTTAGGGTTTGGGAGATTTCGTATGGGTTAGGGTTTTTTTGTATTCGGGTGATTTGGGATTTTGGGTTTGGTTAGGGTTTGGGATATTCAGGAGAGGGAGAGAGATAGAGTGTCTTTGAGAAGAGGGGGAGATCGAGAAGAGGAGGTCAGAGTAGAGCTAGGGTTTGGGAAATGGGTTTCGCGAGCTCTAGTTGCGAGAGAGAGAGAGAGAGAGTTGTTGAAGAAGTGAAGGAGATGGAGATCTGAGTATATACAAGTGTTTGGAAAAACACTTGTACATACCTAGGCCATTGTTGGGAACAACGGCCTAGGTTGATTTTTTTTTTTAAAACAACGTAGGTCGTTGTTTCCAACAACGGCCTAAGTGTTTTTTTTGACAGAAAAAAAGGTTCACGCCAAATAACGCTAAGTCTGAAGCTTTTTTGGTGTGAACTTCCTAAAAAGCCCCTCTGCTTTTATTAGGAGCTCCGCTCAAATCTCAGTGGCAGCGATCTGAGCCGTTGATCACGATCAAGAGCGATCCAACGGCTCAAATCGCTGTTTTCCAATCCGTTGAAAACAAACCCGTTTTCAATGGAGCAAACCTCATATATATATATATATATATATATATATATATATATATTGCAATGTCCGATCTCCTTTAAATATAAAAATTAAATTAGATGGGGCCGAGTATAAAGTGGTGGGTCCCATATAAAAATTAAATTAGATGGGGCCGAGTATAAAGTGGTGGGTCCCATTTATTAAGTACTCGGCCCCATCTAATTTAATTTTTATATTTAAAGGAGATGGGACCTTGCAATATATATATATATATATATATATATATATATATATATATATATATATATATATATATATATATAACCTTTGTTTCCGGATGTATGAGTTTCACTTGTATTCATGTTTCTTTATTTTTTCTACTCTTGTATTCTTGTTATCTAATAAAGTCTTGATATTCTTTTAAACTCTTTTGCTCTCCTTCGATTATCCGATCTTTTTTGAACCCTAGAATTTTAGTACACTGTATTTTTATTTTATTGTGTATTGGGTATTTAATTGATCTATTATATCATATTATTATTATTTGTTTCTTGTTGGATCCAAACCCAAACCCCGTTAACCATAATCCCCTAAATATACTAATTAACCCTCTAATCTTAATTATTTAACCCTAATCACCTCCACCAACTCCAACAGCCGCTCCCCCTCTCTTCTTCTTCTTCTTCCTCTGACTTCCCACAACACCATCCTGAACTCCATCCTTGTTCTTCCCCAAAGCAACCGCACACCGTTGCACCCCCGAGAACCCATCACCACCCATCAACTTCGTCTTCAACTCCTTCCCCGCACTGTCAACCAAACTCCACCGACCTCCACCTTTGTCCTGCACCCACAACCTGCATCAACTCGATGCCTGCTGTCACCACCGCAAGCACCCCTCGCAGACTTTCCACTGCCTACTTCACTGCGGCACCACCGATCGATCCCCTCACCATTGCCGCAGACGTAGCCAACCACCGTCTACCCACTGCCATCGTCACCAACCTCCACCGACCTTCACCTTCACCGAGTCCCTTGCAGCCATCGTCCTCGCCTACACCACCACTGCACCCCGACATCCCATAGCCACCTCGTCCAACTGCACCCATCCTCCACTCCACCAATTGCTGCTCCCGTTGTTGCTGCCTCCTTCACCTGCACAAAGCCATCGCCAATACCCGCATCGTCGATAGCACCCCGAAAGCTCAGTCCACTTGATGTCTTCGCTTTTGTGTTACTGTTGTCCTCTTGCTGCTACCTGCACCACGGCCGTGTATTGTCGCCACTCTCGTTCCTTCCGTCGTACGCATCGTAATCATCACGTGTAAAGGAAAGTTCTCTCGAACCAACTTATTGCTGTAGTTCAAGAATTATTTTGATCTCCGCAGGTAGTCCTTATTTCTTATCATATCTTATTTTACTTGATACCTCTAAAAGAAGCTGTTACGGATTCATTGGCGAAACCTAGTAGTAGTTTTCTTTTCGTGCTATTTCTTAGACTCAATCCTAAGTCATGTTATCCGTCATCATATGCATACACTACACGAACATAAACTATAAACACGTTATATAGAAGAAATAATAATTTGAATGCATTTCAGTTGTATGTGATGTTATAATTAGATTCATGAATTTAATGCTATAGTGATAGTAATTTTGTCATGTTAATGGTATGATTCCATCCTAATTATTGATTACAAATGCTAGCTAAATTCTTGTTATATGTATATGTGGATTGATTATCATGATTGTTGTATAGGAGTACATTTTACTGTTTTCCTGTTGTTTATTTCATGTTGTAGTAAGATTATGACCCAGTTCCTGATGAAATTAACTAGAATTTTGTATATGAGAATTTTATCCCATTGAATCTAATTTCCAGAACTTCTTACGGATTTGAATTCCGATTTATAGACTGCAAGTTATCATATTTTTTAGTACTGTTAGGTTTTTAATTCCAGATTGTTCTATGCACACCGACACAATTTACTAATTAAATGAAAATGTTAACAGTAGAATCAGAACTTGAAATGTACCAGGAAGCTGCTAGACATGATTGGCAGTTGTTTTATAATTTTTATGAGATTAATTGATGATTTTATGGTCTCGTTATGCATACAAAAACTTGACCGTAGGTTTCTGCCAGAACACGAAATCAGTAAAGAACCAGAATTTTAACCTAGCTGCATATAAAATCACTTAGAACTTATTAAATAAGATTTGTATCCCTCTATGTCTAGAATCCAGAACATCTGACGGTTTTGCAATCCAACTTACAGATTTCAAGATATTCATATTCTCGTGACGTAACATCTGAATTCCATAATGCAGTTTGAAAATACATCACCATGTTTAATTGGTTAAATCAGTTGGTTAATTTAAGAATTAGGACCTAAGATTTGCAAGAATGTTAATGCACAATGCCAGGAACTAGATTATAATTTTTGCAAGAATTTTAAATAACTTTTTAATCAAATTATGCATGTAATAGCTTTATATTGAGTTGCCGCCTGAACAATAGACTCGTAAAGAATTGTTTGGTTATTGTAGTTTTTATAAGCAAAACAAGCCGTGTGAATCTGTGTTAGAACCGGTATGGAGTCTAGTTTCTAAAACCATTGACGGAACCTGATTTACTTTCCTTTAGTAACGAAAAAGTTAATTTTTGTGCAGCAACATCTTGCGGTCTAGAGTGTGTTTTTGTGTTATTAAATATAAACATGTTTGATTTTACACCTAATGAATAAAATTGATTATACCATGCATTACATAGCCTTGGCACCTCCTTGACATCGTCTCGATTCTTCTGTATCCCTTTGCATGTTCACATTTGAGTATAATAAAATAATAATAAGCCGGGGTAATATGGGCCGACTTAGTAGTGGACAAAATCAGAAGCTATACTCGGAGAAGGGTCCCTTGTTTCTCGATTGATTATGGATTATAGATTATGGATTATGGATTATTGAATATTGATTATTGATTATTGTGTCGAGTACATGATCTATAGAGTTCACCACTATAGTCTAAACGATCACTGTTTGTATACATCGAACTTGTGGTATGGGACGCAGAATTACATGCATTAGATAAAATAATAAAAGACTGATGACTTAAGCTTGACACTTGCATTTTTAATCATGGGTATTGTTATCGACCTTGATTACTGATTGTAGTCATTGATTATTGCATCATAAATTCTTAACTTTTGATCTTATTATCAACCATTGTCATTGATCTTGATTTTGTTCTATTTCATTATTCCTTGAGATACACCATGTTTTCTTGTTCTTTTCTTTTTACTACTTGGTGTCTGTAACTTTCTTCGCCCCCCCCCCCCCCCCCCCCCCCCCCGACCAAATCTAGATGTTGAGCTTGCAAGTGCACGAGGAGAATTGACTAAAGGACTTGGTGAGCAAATATTCTAAGGAATAGAGTCAAGATCTTAGCTGATTTTATTACCTCGTTCATACTATTTATTTTTTGTATTTTCTCTTTTACATACTTTGTATTCCAGACATTTTAGACCCGAAGTTTATCTTTTCCCATATGTTGGATATTATTTTCTGGATTTATTTCATGGATTATTGAAGTTTGTTCATTGTTTATATGATTATTTGTTCATGTGTGAATGTGATTATATTTCATATTGTTGAGTTGAACGTTACAACTTATAGATGATATGAGTTGGTATACTTACATTATTTGTCGGGCCTCAATTACGTGCTCGTAATTTTGTATTTTGGGAAGCGGGGCGTGACGGGGTTTTTAGTGGTATTAGAGCCCCGGTTAGGCTCTAGCCAGGATAACTCAATAATATGCTCACCACGTTGATTACATAAACATGTAATAACCAACTTATATCTGGATACTCACCGATTTGACTATAATGCAAACTATGACTTGCGGAGGCTCTTCCACTTCCCGACCGAGGGATGAACAGTCAGAAAATGCAACCGTCCTTCCAGCACTGCAACAAATGATGGCACTGCAAGAGGAGCATAATGAGTTGATGAAGGTCAGCTTGGAGGCCGTGAACCAAACCATTGTTGGGCCCGCACCAGGGCTGCTGCCACCAAAGCTCGGTACAATGGCAGACTTCATGAGGCTGCACCCGGAGAAGTTATTGGACACTGAAACGTCGTTAGAGGCCGAACGGTGGTTGATCCGTACAGAGCAGTTGTCGCTAGCATCACGGATCTTTGACGTGGATCGGGTGGATGTGGTAAGCATTCAGCTTTTTGACCTTGCCCATATTTGGTGGCAAGCATAAACCGAGAGGTTAGAGAGGTCTATCTCTTGGGCCAATTTCACTGAGAGCTTCATGGCGAAATTCTTCTCCAGTGCCACCAAAGTTGAGATGGAGTGGCAATTCGTCTCTTTAACTCAGGTAGGTCGGATATTATTATTCAATGTCGCTTATTGTTGCCTATTTAATATGTCACAATATTAATTCAAACATTATCCTAACTCAGGGGAATCGGTCTGTGGATGAGTACGCTGCTGAATTTACTCGACTCAGTTGTTGTGTAGCTGTCATGGTGGCCAATGACGAAGACAGGGCCATCAGGTCCTTGATGGGCCTAAATTTCAACATTCAGGACCGTTTGGTTGCCCAACAGCACCGCACCTATGCCGATGTTCTTGATGCAGCTAGAATCCAGAAACAGACACATAAGAGGAGTGCTACTCAGCGGGTAGTACAGTACCCTACCATCACCCGGCCTACTAGAGGACCAGTACAAAGGCCAGTTCTGACCCTTCCCGCACGGGCGCTGCCATATTCACCTGCTGCCCCAAGGATGGTTCAGCCTTGTGGCTTCTGCCATAAGGTTGGGCATCCACAAAATGACAGCAGACTAGCCGATTGCTGATGTGAATATTTGAAAGTGTACAAAATCACAACAAGTAGTATAGTTAAGTGAAAAGAGTGTCGAACCCACAAGGACTAATTATTTCATTGAGTACCGATATTACTAGATTAACTACTATTTGGAAAATCGAAATTAATAAAGAAAGCAACTAAATTAAATTAATCTAAAAAAAACTAACTAAATTAATTAAGAGGGTGCGGAATCTAAAATTTGTAATTTGTTAATGGCAAAATTAATTCTAGGGCTTATGATTTCACCTAGTTAATCACACACAATTTATAACTTCATATGAATACAGAATTTATTTTATCAAGTTGTAGACCGAAATCCCTAAATTATTCAATGCTTTCTCTCGAACAACACAAAAAATATCTCCAACTAACTGTTTGTCATATCTCTATGCAAATTTAATTAATCGAAGACACATTAAGTTCTGTGGATTTCTTAATGGTCACATCAATCACGGTACAACATCTCTAATTTTACTCAATCAATGGTGTTTAATTTTTATAGTTCTAAATCACAAATTACCTCTCGGTCTCTCCACGATCCAATAAATCATACAAATATCTGCCCACCAATTATACGCATTAAGAATAAAAATAAAACACACAACCAGGAAAAAATAGAAAAATAATATGAAATTAAAAATTGTGTTCTCAAAACTAGGCTACATCAAAGCCCTAGAAAAATAAATTTAGTTCATAATGGTTTTGCAACTAACAAACATTGTCCTGGATTGCATGATAAAATTAGAGAAAGAAAGAAATACAGAAGAAACTGTTTTGTAATAAAAATTGCAAAACAAAGTCTCGATAATCGAGCCAAAACAAGTCAATTCCTCTCTGTCTCTTTCTGTCGTCTTTGAATTCCGTACGCTCGCCACGTCAGCAGCCACGTCAGCCTGGACGTTCTCTCTCCTGCCTCGTCAGAGTCCACACTTGTCTGTCGTTTTCGTCTTGTGGGCCCCGCCGCCAGGTCAGCACAGGTCTGGGTTTCGTCCTGTTCTGCCGCTGTCTCTTTCGTCTTGAACTACACGAAACAGAGAGAGAGAGAGCTCTTCTTCTCTTTCCTGGTTCGTCTTTTTTTCTCTTTTTTTTATATGAATGTAGCCGTCTCGTGTGGCGTGTCTTCGTTAAGCGCTCGCTTCTCTTCTTGTCTTCTCTTTTATTTATAGACACGGATAGGAGAATTTAGGGTTTACTTTTGCAGAAAAACCCATATTCTTTCTTTATTTCCACTTTTCTTTTTTGCTTCTTTTTCTTCTCTTTCACGTGCTGCACACACAAAATAAAATCAAAAGTTAGGATTTAAAATAAAAATAAAATTAATTAGTTTAAAATTAATTAAACAAACTAAAAATCATATTAGCTTATTTAAACTCTTTTAAAATTATTTATTGCACTTTTAGCTCAATTAGCAAATTGAAATTTGTATTTTATTTTTCTCATGGCCAAATTGTAAAATTTAAATTCAACAAATCAATAAAAAATAAATAAATCATTAAGTTTGTTTTGTTTGTTGATTTTTTACCAAAAATATTCACTTTTTGCATCAAAAATCTTATTCCTTCAAAAATAATTAATTAACTGAAATCTTATGGAAATAAAATAAAGTAAACACAATATAAACGAAAACAAGCAATTTTTATGGGTAAATGAGTACAAATATTTATATATAAATTAGACACATCAATCGCTTATGCCTTTTGTGCGGAAGTAGTGACCATGTGGTCTGGGACTGTCCAAGGAATAGGTTCCCTGCACCGACTGAAGCTTCAGCTCAGCAGGGAGCACTAGCTCAAGGTCATGGCAGACTATCTCTACCACCGCAGAGGCAAGCTTTTAATCAAAGGAGAATGGCACATAGGGGAGGTCAGATTGGAGGTCGTTGTCATTCCTATAACCTGACTGCAGAAGAATCAGAGATGGATGTTGGCGTGGTCACAGGTATATCATGATGATTGCATTATTTGTATTCAATTTTTGCATGTTTGTTCCTTCGACAATTATTCGTACATATATCTGCATATACCTACATTTTTATTCTTTGATCATTATTAAGCGTAATCTTAGTATACTCTTTCCCTGCTCATGTTATGTTTGATTCCGGTGCTACCCACTCCTTTGTTTCTTCTCGGTTCGTTGATCGGCACCTCTTGGCAAGCGATGTCATGCCAGCAGCTTGGAATATCATAACGGGAGAAGGCATCATTATTTGTTCTAAGGTGTACAAGCAGAGCCCTTTGCTGATTGGTGACATGGATTTTAAAGCCAATCTTATTATGATCAATAATTCCAGTTTTGCTGTTATCCTTGGAATGGATTGGCTGGGAGTTACTCATGCCGTGATCGATTACCGAGAGAATAAGGTAGTATTCAAGCTTCCAAGTCACACAGAGTTGAATTTCCATGTGGGTGAGACACTGCTTGGGCGTGTTAAGAACTCTATGAACCCGAAGGCTAGTGCACTAAAGTCGTTGTGCACTAATGGTGAAGTTGCACCCATAGTTGTGCGGAACTTTCTTGATGTCTTTCGAGAAGAATTGCCCGGGTTTTTGCCAGAGAGAGATGTGGAGTTCGGTATCGAAGTTCAGCCGGGTAAGGCACCAATCTCCAAGAGTCCATACCGAATGACACTAGTTGAGCTGGCAGAGCTGAAGGTGCAAGTCCAAGAGTTGTTGGATAGGGATTTTATCAGCCCAAGTATTTTGCCTTGGGGAGCCCCCATTTTGTTCGTCAATAAGAAGGATGGTGGTCGCAGACTCTGCATTGATTTAGCGCATCCAAGAAATGGAGAATCGCCTCGCTCGGATAGGCGAGGGCGAGTTACAATCCAACCGGGGGTATCAGCCTAACCGACCACCGTTCTCCGCTCCAATCCTCGACACCAAGATTCTGAAGAATTTCAGGCCGCATTAATTCCAAACACACAATGGAAAATCTGATCCTGCTGATCACATGGAAGGGTTCAAAACCCTCATGATGATTCACAGCACCTCAGATCCTTTCCTCTGTTGCGCACTCTCAGCCACTCTGCGTGGTCCGCTGCGGGAATGGTTCTCAAAAGTCGCCCCCAACTTGATTTTCTTATTCGATCAGCTCGAGGCGAACTTCGTTGCTCACTTCGTGACTAGACGCAAGGTCGAAAAAACAAGCGCTTCCCTTCTGGACCTCATGCAAAAAGAAGGAGAGTTCCTTTGGGACTTCGTGCGGAGGTTCACCACCGAGGCCAGGGCGGTCTCTTCTCTTGACGCTGGAGTCGCTTCCGTGGCCTTCCGGTACAATGTTCACCACAGCCAGCTCAAGGCATCCTTGGCAAAGAAGTTGCCCTTTGATTTTCCTGATCTCCTCAACAGGGTCAAAAAGTATATCCTAGCCAAGGAGGCTCTACAACCTGAAGGCCAGAAAGAAACCCCAGCCAAGGGGAAGATAAAAACTAATGACTCTGAGCCTACGAAGAAGGCTCAGAAAGATGCATTCGGTCAGAAATGACCACCTTATGTCCCCCGCTTCCAAAGGTTCACTCCGCTAATTCAGAGTGTGTCAGCCATCCTCATGGAAATCGAGGATAAGGACCTCGCCCGTCATCCTCCCCGATCCAGCAACAACAAGAAGAGGGACCGGAGATTCTACTGTTGGTTCCATCAGGACCACGTGCACGAGACCGACAATTGTCGGGCTCTCAAGGACAAGATTGAGGCCCTCATCCAAAGGGGGTACCTAAAGGAGTTCACCCGAACTAACCTGACGGGCCCAAGATCTTTGCCTCCCCCTCGAATAGCCAACAGGCATCCTGAGCCCAAGCATGAGCCTGAAGAAGCCAGGGGCCGGCCATTCTTCACTGTGTCCACAGCAGACCCATGGGCGGAGAGTCGAACACCTCCCATAAGGCTTGCGTATGGAAAGTTAACTCAGTCTTCAATTCTCGCCCCTCGGGGATAAAAACTGGTGGTCTCATTCTCCGGAGAAGATCTGGGAGGCATCAGACTGCCTCATTACGATGTCGTGGTAGTCAGCCTTGGAATGGTTAATCATAAGGTTCGTCGGATCCTAGTTGACATTGGAAGCTCGATCAATATCATGTTCCTGGTCGCGTTCGAAAAGCTCAAGCACTCTCGTGAGTGGCTGAAGTCGTCCGAGTAGACGCTCCACGAGTTCTCCGGTGTCCATGTACAAATTGAGGAATCGTCACACTTGATGTAATAGCCGATACAGTCCCGATCATCCGGAAAAAAGCATTGGACTTCATGGTGGTCGACGTGAAGGTCACATATAATTCCATCCTCGGTAGACCCGACCTCTGCTCCCTCCAGATGGTGCCCTCTGCCTATCACCTGAAGATGAAATTTCCTACCGACCATGGGGTCGGCATTGTCCAGGGCAACCAGGAATCTGCATGTTCATGCTACATGGCCGAGGTGGGGGCGGAGTTTTCCCCCTCGACGCAGTAGAGCTTCCATCTGATAGGAGTCAGTTTGGCTCGGAGCTCGTCGACAAATTGGAGGAGGTCCCCTTCTTCGGGGAAGACAAATCTAATGGTTCCGAGTGAGTCAGTCTCTCACTCCAGACCTAAAGACGACCATCATCGACTGCATCCGTCAGAATTCTGACCTCTTCGCAAGGACACCCTCGGACATGCCGGGAATTTCGGAGGACATCATGCACAAACTGAGTGTCCAACCGGGCTCGAGACCAGTCCAGCAGAAGCGCTGCAAGTTCACTCTCGACCGGCAACATGCGGTAGAGGAAGAAGTAGACAAGCTCCTCTCGACTCGGTTCATACAGGATGTCAACTCCCCAAAGTGGCGGGCAAACATTTTGATGGTGAAGAAACCGAATGGGAAGTGGAGGATCTGCATAGACTTCACAGAACTCAACAAGGCCTAACCTAAAGATCTATTCCCCCTCCCGAGCATCGATGCCCTGATTGATGTGACCTCAGGTCACGAGGTGCTAAGCTTCATGGACGCATTTTTCAGGCTACAACTAGATTAGAACGTTCCCTCAGAACATCGCCAAGACCACCTTCGTGATCGACCAAGGCCTCTACTATTAACGGGTCATGTCCTTTCGGCTGAAGAACGCCTATGCCACGTACCAAAGGCTCGTCAATTGGGTCTTCAAAGAACATTAAGCTATCACATGGAGGTATACATGGACGATATGCTCGTCAAAAGTCGCAGAGGAAAGGATCACATCTATGATCTCGATGAGGCTTTTGGGGTCCTACGATCCCATAATATGAGATTCAACACCTCGCTTGTGCTCTGCTCAGGCTCCATCAAAAACTTGTTGGCTCCAAACAACGAGTCCTACGCTCTGCTCTTCGCTCAGGCTCCGCCATTAATTCATTGACTCCAAACAACGAGTTCAACGCTCTGCTCACCGCATGAGCTCCATCAATGACTTGTTGACTCCAAACAATGAGTTCAACAACTTGCTCTTCGTTCAAGCTCCATTAACAACTCGTCAAATCCAAACAACGAGTTCGACATATTGTGCTCCGCTCAGGCTCCATCAAAAACTTATTGGCCCCAAACAACGAGTTCAACACTCCGTACTCCGCTTGAGCTCCATCAACAACTCGGTGACTCCAAACAACGAGTTCAATACCTTGTGCTTTGCTCAGGCTCCATCAAAAACTTGTTGGCTCCAAACAACGAGGCCTACGCTCTACTCTTCGCTCAGGCTCTGCGAACAACTCGTTGACTCCAAACAACGAGTTCAATGCTCTGCTTACCGCATGAGCTCCATCAACAACTCTTTGACTCCAAACAACGAGTTCAACGCCTTGTGCTCCGCTCAGGCTCCATCAAAAACTTGTTGGCTCCAAACAACCAGTCTTATGCTCTGCTCTTCGCTCAGGCTCCACCAACAACTCGTTGACACCAAACAACGAGTTCAACGCTCTACTCACCGATCAGCTCGATCAACAACTTTTTGACTCTAATCAACAGGTTCAACGCCTTGCTCTTCATTCAAACTCCATTAACAACTCGTCAACTCCAAACAACGAGTTCAACTCATTGCTCTCCGCTCGAGCTCCATCAACAAATCGTAGGCTCCAAACAACAAGTTTAATGCTCTGTACACCACTGAAGCTCTATCCACGCTCCAAACAACGAGTTTAACGCTCTGCTCATCGCGCGAGCTTTGTCAATAACTTGTTAACTCCAAGCAACGAGTTCAACGCTATGCTCACTGCACGAGCTCCGTCAACAACTCATTGACTCCAGACAATGAGTTCAATGCCTTGATCTTCGCTCAAGCTCCATCAACAGCTCGTTAGCTCCAAACAACGTGTTTAATGCATTTCTTTTCGCTTGAGCTCTGTTAACAACATGTAGACTCCAAACAACAAGTACAACGCTCTGCTCTTTGCTCGAGTCCTTCCAACGACCACTCATCTTCATGCAATAAGCTCGACATCGAACATCGGCCTAGAATTCTCTACAAGCTCGTTGGGCACAAACAACAAGTCTAAATGTCAGCTCCGTCACAAGGAGTCTCTACAAACTTGCTGGGGTTAAATAGAAAGCTCTACATTGACTCTGTTTTAGCGTTTTCTCTACAAACTTGTTGGGCACAAACAGAAAGTTCAAACGTCTGACTCCATCATGGAATTTACTATTAACTTTATGGTCGCAAATAGCAAGCTGAACGACCGACTCCATTTTAGAGTCATCTCTCCAAACTTGTTGGGCGCAACCAGTAAGTACAACGTTAAACTCTATCTCAGAGTTTTCAATACAAACTTGTTGGGTGCAAACAGCACGTTCAATGCTCAACTCCATCTTAGAGTTACCTCCCAAAACTTGTTGTGAAAAAATGACAAGTTCAACGTTTAACTTTATCTCTTAGTGGTTTCTATAACACTTGCCAGACGCAAACGGCAAGCTCTGCATCAACTTGATTAAGGAGTTGCCCCTACAAACTTGTGGGGATCAAATGGCAAGTTCTACATCAACTTGATCAAAGATTTACCTCTCAAAACTTGCCAGGATCAAACGGCAAGCTTTACATCCACTCGATCAAAGAGTTGCCTCTCAAAACTTGTTGAGCGCAAACAACAAGTTCAACGAACTCGGTCTCATGATTGCCCCTAAAAACTTGTTGGGATCAAATGGCAAGTTCAAACATCTGACTCCATCACATCTACATGCTTGTTGGGCATAAACGGTATGCTCTACGACCAACCCTATTTCAGAGTTGTCTCAATAAATTTTCTGGGATCTAACAGGAAGTCTGCAACAGCTCATATAGGTCAGCTACATATTTAAGGTCCAATAGTGAAATGATTTCTCGACAAAAGATCAACTCAGCAGAATGAAGGACAAGATGTTTGGTCGATAAAACTAGTGAATGACACAACGTTTGGTCAATAAAAGAGCAGTTCGACGAGAAAACCTTTCAACAAATACTTAGTGCGCTAAAAATCTCTTGGTTATACTCTACGGAACAAGTTGACAAGTACAAGATGCAATAAATCATCAAAAAGATCCTATTTTGATGAGTTAACGACGGTGAAGAAATTCTAACTTCATTAAAGGCATCGGGTTCGGGTCCAAACCCAACAACCACCCAAACCCGACCTAACTCTAACACATTGGAGAGTTATAAGGTTTTGGGTTGGATCCGAATAAACCTGTAACCCACAACCCTCCTTCAACCCTTATTCTCTAAGAAAAAACCCAACTCCGAATAAAGCTCAAAAGCTCTACCGACCAAGATGCAGCATGCCCAAATCCCAAAGCTCCATGACTTACAATTATAGCTTGACAATTCGCTCGTAGCTCGGCAGCACAAAAACCTCATAGCTCGAGCGTACAGCAAGACCTCCATAGCTCGAGCAAACAGCAGAAGCTCCATAGTTCGACCAAACGGAGACTATAGCTCGATAATTCGCTTGTAGCTCAGCAGCAGAGGACCCCATAGCTCGGCAAGCACGAGGCATAGCTCGCTAACTCCTATAGCTTGGCAGTAACGATCCCCATAGCTCGGCGAAATATCTCGATCGTAGCTCCACCTCCATAGCTCAACATCTTCGAAGCTCGACGAGGGAAGAAGAAACTCCACAGCTCGATGTTAAAGCTCAACCAATTGAAACATCAATGGAGACATAGCACCTCGACCAATACGTAGCTCGACTGATTGGAAGTTCGACGACAAAAAATAGAGCTCGCCCAAGAAAATAGAGCTCGACCGAACCCATAGCTCGGCTGGGGTGATAGCTCGGTGAAAAAATATAGCCCGGCATCCCAGGTAACTTGACGAAGATCAAGAGTTCGACGAAGGTCAAGATCATAGCTCGCCGGAGCTAGTACTTGGACGAAGATCAATGGCTTGGAGAAAAACAGTGGTCTACAAAGCCATAGCTCGCCCAATATCCATAGCTAGACTTGGTCGACGAAGCTTTGAAATCCAAGAAAAATGGCCATAGCTCAGCGAAATCATCGGTCGAGCTAGGCAGTCGCTCGCTGCTTCCACTGGCCCGTGGATCGCTCTAAAATTCGAGCACGGGTGCGATGGACGGACGAGATTAATCCACGTCGCCCTCCGCTCAAGCTCACCTCTCTGCTGCTTGATTTCACTCAACGGGCGAGCTCTCCTATGATGAGCGCTCTAGATCATGCCACGTCGCCAATAGCCATAGCGATCAGATCTTGACCTCTGATTCCACTCAGCACGCGAGCCACCCCTGATCAACGACTCTGGTCGTGCCAAAAAGTGTGTCAAGGTTTGATAATTAATAAAAAAAATCCCATAAATTCATTTTTAATTCAAAAAATTAATTAAAAAGTCCAAAATTAATTATTTAAATTCGGAAAATTAATAAAAATTTCTGAAAATTAATTTAAAATTGGGTTTTTTAATTTTAAATTTCGAAAAAAATATTTTAAAATTGGGAAAATTATTTACAAATCCAGAAAATTTCGAAAAAAATCCGAAAAAATATGAAAAATTTCATAAAAGTCCTGAAAAATATTTGCCACCTTCAGATGCCACTAATCAGTTCTAGGTATCTCCAAGCACCTTGAAAGCTAAGATTGTATTTCAGAATCCAAAAATAAGGTATACTACTCCCCGAAAGTCAAGAAAATTGTCTTCCGAGATTGGGATTTTATGATAATGATAAAAATCACAACAAGCCAGGGTTGTATGATTCCAGAACAGATCTCAAAGCTTCTACAGGAAAATTAATCATAACGGACTTTTTTAACAGGTTCAGACCTTCTTCATGCTCCTCTATAAGATATTGGACTCTTTCAAGCCCATAAAAAGTGACAAACTAGGACCACTAGGAGAGACACCCGGCCCATGAAAGCTAGAGTCAAATCTCTTATCCCTTAATAAGGAAGCTTACCTCTTGAGGGGGAGAAACATAAATGAGATAAGGAATTCATATCGATCTAACAGATACATCTCAATCCCCTAAAACTGTTTCTCAGACCTATAAATACCCCCCCCCCTCCTTCAGATAGAAGGTAATCAAGAGAGAATGGTTCTGACTTGACCGTCATAGGGTCTGTCGTCGGAGCCAACCCCCGGTGTTTCAGACTTTTTGCAGGTTCATCGGCATTGTCAGCAATCGTCGGAATACAGACCACGGTGTTCAATCAATAATCCAGATTCAATCTCAGGAGATCTAACCACATTCCACGGCAAAGATCAAAGATCAAATTTTTAGTAGTTTCAATAAAATAAGAACTCACTTTCTGTTTGGTCCCACATCAAAATATGCACCAACATTATATAAATCTGTCAAGGATTACTTTGGTCTTATAAAAGACTCTAAAATATATGTCAAAATATATTCAACAATTCCTAAGTATTTAGAAGATGACGAAGAACTTCTTGCTGAACATATCATAAAGATCGAAAGGACTACACAAATAATTTATGGCGCATCTAACACCATACCATTCAAAGATGAAGGGTTTGAGAAATTAATTTCCGCAAGAAAAACTATAGGATTTAGAAATATGTATTATGAACTGAAAATGTACAAAATAGGGACGAAGATATATGGATATACGATAGTGTCATGCCCCGCTTCTCAAAAAGAAATACGTAATACGGATACGTGACTAAGTCCAGCAAATGATTTTCATCATCCATAAGCTGTCAGGATCTTCACAACATTTCACAAGAATAACAAAAAGTAAACAAGGAGAAATCAACCACGCATGCATGAATGAATCAATATCCAACAGAATTTACTTGAAACAATATTTAATAATCTCAAATAAATCAGATCTGAACTAGTCAAAAATTCTGGATCAAACTGCTCAATACAAATAATCCAAGTAGCAGATACATTTATTCAAAATAAGCAACAGGACATAATAATAGCAAGAACTCCAGCAATTAGAATCTCAGATCACCTACTCCATTGGGCAGCAGATCACCATAATCTGCAATTTAATAAATTGCAGGAAAAGAAAAAAGAAACAAAATGCCCGTCAATGCAAGTCACAGGCCGCTTGTAGTACAGGCACAAGTACAGAAAAAGATAAACAAATATAGAGTAGTAACAGCAGAAATAAACATAGCATGGAATAGATATGTCAGCAAAACAGAATGTCTAACATGAATCAGGAAACAGAATCAAGTAACATGGTGTGCTAACAGGTACAGGTAATATGTAACAGATGTTAGGTATCACGCAAACAGGTAAACAGATAACAAATGTCAGGTGTCATGCAAATAGATAAACAGATAACAGATGTCAGGTTATGTAAAGTCTTGTATTTATTTCTATCTAGGTAGCACTTCATGCGTCTCATCCATTTACCACATTGTTGCTACATTTAAACAAGTTTGCGTTTAAATTTCGTAATGGATTCTATAGGGCTGTGTGCTCAGGTATCAGATAATAGATAACAGATACAGATACAGAAAGATAGAACCTACGGGCCCTCTTTTGAGTACACCTTCCTATAGGAAAGTGTGCAGTCAGGTAATCAGATAATAGAATCGTGTTTAGTGTAGTCATGAACACGTAACAGATAACAGATAACAGATAACAAGTGGGAAACATGAGTCCCCTTCCAAGTACACATTTCTATATTTTCCACTACTAGATCTTTCCCTTAACCCCGGCTAGATTATTTATTATTATTATCAAACAGGCATATATGTGTGCAAAACAGGACAAGAATAACATGGTATAAATAAGTAATAGGTTCAGGTTGAAAGATAAACATGTACAAGTGACAGACAACTTATAAAAGGGTAAGACAACGAAAATTCTAGTTCAGGATAGCAGAACAATACTGCACCAAATCTGGGATTACCGTTGCCACAAACATGCAAAACTGGATCCGTCAGAAAACGTGGAAAATAGAATCTCGGCCGAATCCAGAAAATATATATAAGTCATATGGTATTTCACAAAAATATGACTCAAAACAGAATTGTATCCAGATTACATGTTCAGCCAAAAATCAGAAGTTTGTATTCATAAGCAGGAAAACGGCATAAAAACTAACTGATTAAATCCAAAAAAAATCGGGGGTACTCCCTAGTATGTTTAGTATAAGAAAATATAATTTAATAATATTCCAACATAGATAGTATAGTCAAATAAAATCAGAAAATAGCAAGATACAGTGAATTTATAAATCTGAAATCATAAACACAGCAATACTAAAACAGAAATAGATTACAAAGTATAAATCTAAATCCAGATCCATCAAAAGGGTGATAAAATAGATACAGCATGCTACAAATCATATTCACAAAGTTTTTATCACAAGCAAATAGAATCAGGTTGAAATTAAGGTTCTTTACAAAACAGCACGAAAATTCTGCAAGTATAATAGTTGTTTGCAAGCATAGAATAGTTTATAAAAGTTTTCAATTAAATTCACAAAAATTAAGGGTTCATCCAGTCAAGTCTAGATGTACTCAGCAAAATATTGGATCAAAATATTATCCTTAACATCAGTATAAAAATAAATTACTCTCCAGAATCCACATAAAACCATATCTGTAATTTTCTACACCTCTGTAGTAAAATATCCATCACATGCAACTCACAAATCAAAATTGAGCTATGTCAGAAATTTTGGAAAGTATACAGAATTCTCTATAATTCATATTCACAAATAATTTTCATATACTGACCTTAATTAGGGATGGCATTCGGGCCATTCGGGCCGGGTCGGGCCGGGTTTGACCGGGTTTTGACCGGTCCCGGGCTTACCCGAGCCGGGCTCCTCCCAACGCGGGCCGGGCCGGGCCGGGCTCACGGTAAGAAACCTTGGCCCGGACCTGGCCCCCAGCCCCTTGTGTGGGGTCCGAGCCAAGCCGAGCCGGGCCGGGCCGGGCCTGGCCCGTATATAAAGGTTTTTTTTTAGTATTGTTAAAGAGCAAGTATATGGATTTGTAATTGCATAACAATTGCAAAGAATACAATTTCATAAATAATTGAAGTACATGATTAAATAAATTTGAACTTCTTGAATAAAATTAAGTACATGAATAAAATTCATACAAATTTGTCTATTTAGCTCAAATCATCAAATTACAAATCAAGGGAATTACTTGAATTTAAAGATCAAGATGGCCTCTACTTAGATTGAAGAGAAGGCATTGGACTATTGTCGTGCACTTCAACTTAACCTAAATACAGAATCTCATCACTATAAATTTTCCAATTAATTACAATTAATTGAACAACATTTTAATGTAAATTAACTAAATGCAATCGTTCATTCATCGCTACTTGTTGATCCACCTCTAGCTTGTGCTTCAAGTAAGTCTTGGTTCATCTCTTCCGCTTTCATCCAATCTTCGGTGCATACTAGCATCTCCAAATTTTTGGCTGTCAATCGGTTCCTGCTCGGGCTCATTATTCTTTCACCAAGAGAAAAAGCACTTTCCGATGCAACAGTTAACACCGGTGTTGTTAGCAGATCTTTAGCCATACGAGAAAGAATATTAAAAATTGCTTCATTAGTCTTCCAAAATTGTAACACATCTTCTACATCTTCAACTGCATTTTGTGCATTATACCAATTCAACTCATTAGGTGAATTGGTTCTTGCCTTTTTCGATTTAATAAGATTTAAAACACCAATACTAGCTTGACTCTTTTCTTTTGCTAATATGGAGGAAGAAGAAGAAGAAGATTGAACATTTTTTGTTTGTATTTGAATAGTGTTAGTTGAATAAATCCTATCATAAGAATCATATAACCTAGTCAAAACATTCTCAAATTTACGAGTAAAAGCAACATGATCAAAATCCAGTATTGCATCGTGTGGGGCATAAGTGTAGAAAATTTCAATTAAATTTTTTGTACCTTCTAATTTAATCATAGGATTCATTACACTAGCTACATAATATAACATAGGAATTGGATGAAAATATTTCAAAAACTTAACATATGCCGCATTAACCATATCTCCAATAAAAGGGTCATTTTACAAATCTCTAATTATTGTCATCATAGTCACAATTTCAAGTAAAATACCACTAGATGTAGATGTATATGTTTTCGAAAATTGCAAAGTTGCATCGTTAAAAGGTTGTAAAAATTTATATAAACTATCGGTAAAAAATCAAAAATCATCATCTAACATACAATTTTGCATACCCATTGCGACACAAAAATCTTTAAGATTAAAACGTTAATGAAGAACAACACCTAATAATTCAAAGGTAGAATTCCAACGATGTCGTACATCTTTAGGAAAACGTCTACATACAAGGCCCTAAGTTTACACCAATCATGAAAAGCTTGATAAATTGGACCACTCAATGTAATATAATGAACACAATCTCTCATAGCTTCTAGTTTATCATTTCCATATTTTAGTGCATCTTGCACACAAAGATTTAAAATGTGACAAGCACACCTAACATGAAAAATTTCGGGTTCCACAGGATCTAAAGTAATTTTTAAACTCTCAATTGCCTTAGTGTTATTGGATGCATTATCAAAACCAATAGCAAACACTTTATCATGAATAAAAAAATTATTGCATGCTTCCATAATGTGTGTGGCTATAATTTCACCCCTATGTAGGTACCTAACATATCCAAAAGAAATTATTCTCTTTTGAAGTAACCAATCCGAATCTATCCAATGACATGTTACACACATCATTGGAACCCCATTTACTCCTACCCACTCATCCGATGTCAATGAAACTCTAGTGTTTAGTGATTTTAGTGTTGCTATCAAAAAATCCTTACTCTCATTGTAAACTAATTTACAATCACCCTTAACAACATTCCTAGCAATTTTTTTAAAATGGGGGTTGAAGGTGGTTTGTACAAAATCCTCTACATATTTTTGTTCACCAAACGAATATAGCAATTCACCCCGAATTACTAATTTAGCGATTCCCTTACGAACGTGATCGTGATCATATGTATGACTATCTACTTGACCGGTTTAGGATGTATTTTTTGTTGTGTAAGGTTATCTTTCGAAAATTGTGATTGACATTTGTTTAAGTGACGTTGAAGTGTACCCGTGCCCGATCCTACTTTAAACTTATATGGGGTTTGGCACTTCTTACATATTTTAAGTCCTACACTCTTATCATTTTGTGAAGGGACAAAATTGAAAAAATTGTGTACTTCCGAAGTAGTCCCTCTTTTTTTTCTTGAGTTTAGAGAAGGACCTTGTTCCGACGGTTGTGGTTCTACATGATCTTCTATTTCTATAGGATTTGAGTGTGTTTCATTCAAATCGGGAAAACTATCATAATTCATAAATGTTTCTTCACTATCTATATATTGGTTAGGAATGGAAGGGATGTGATGACTGGTAGATTCTTGACTACTATGCCTACCACCACCGCGTGATCGATTAGAGGCCATTTAACTATGAAAAACTAAAAATGAAGTAGTGAGTGAGTAGTGTATGTTTTTTTACTACTTTACCAAAATTTAAAATAAAATCTAAAAAAATGAGAGAAAGAAGATCAAGAAAACACAAATTATATGAGAATAATGAAGTAGTATGCTATGTTAATTCTACAAATTAAAATTATACTAAAATACCGTAAGAAAGTAGAGACTTGAGTTGTTGTTGAATGTTGATGAGTTGTTGTTGTTGATTGTTGTTGATTTCCTTCCTTCAAAATCTACAAAATTTGATCTTGATCACTTGAAAGAATGTTGATCACCAAATTGGAGAAAGAAATAGTAGAGAGAAAGAGATAGTTGAGTGAATTGGTGAAGAGAAATGAAATGAATGGTATTGTATTTATAGAAAATGCAATTTTTTTGATTTCCTAAAGTACCCCCCAAAACTAGCCGTTATAAATCCGTTAGGGGGTAATTTCGTAATTTAAATTTTTTTTTTTAATTTTCTTGGAAAAAAAAAGGCAGCCAATGGCCGGCCCAGCCTGGCCCGAGCCCGGGCGGGCCGGTTCAACCGGTCCCGGGCCTCGAGCGGGCCGGGCTAGACCGGGCTTCCCTGGCAAAAATGGGGACAGGACCTGAACTGGGTGGGTGGGGGCCGGTTCAGGGGCCAGCCCGGGTTGGAGGGGGGCCGAGCCGGTCCCGGGCCAGCCCGGGCCTGATGCCATCCCTAACCTTAATAGGGTCTAAGACATTGAACAAAAACAGGATAACAGCAAATACAGAAATATTCTTCATGCATAAAATCAACTAGCTCATATGTAACACATCCAAATCATTAAAAAAATGTGAAATATGGTGTACTAGATGTCAAAGAAATATGGTATAGGGTATTTAACAGATCTACAATAGGATATACTACCAGTAACACGTCAAGCATGCAAGATTCATACAATAACTAATGGATCACAACCAACATACATATATGCAATAGGGATTAATTAGATCTAAGTCTAAATTTCATGTCGTGTGTGTAATGAGACAACTACGGAAAAATCAACACATATGGATAAGATCCTACAGGGTTTTCATGAGAATAGATCTTGAGGCAACTACACTACATACGGTATTTAGTAATTGTATATGCAACAGAAAAGTGTACAACTTACTTGCCTGAAATTGATGACGAAGACGATGAAGAGACGAGAATAATGGGAACGGATTCCTGGGCACAAACACGATATCGAGCGGATCACGAACAAACCACGAACACAACGCACGTACAACACACCAGCACGAACTCCAAAGCACGTGCAACAGCAAGGACGATTGAGATCGCTCTGATTGAGATCAAGGCGATCAACGTCTGAGATACAATCTGATGATGATCACGATCAGATCAGATCAGATGGTCCAGATCTCCCCGATGATGATCAAGAAGATCCGACGATCGAGATCAAGGAATCGAGAAGATGATCATCGTGATCGTGATGATCAAGAGGAGATCGGACGGCCCACAATCAAAGTGAACAAAACCAATATCGACAGCAACTGCAAAGGTTTGCACTGGCAGATGGTGGTCGACGGCCGCACTCGGTGGGAGAATGTCGACGGCGAACAGGGACAGCGATGGCAACCACGGAGGACGACGGCATCGCTGATGCTGCTATCGTTGTCGTCTGTCGTTGGAGGGGAGAAAGGTGCACCGGGCGTGCATCACTATTGCTCAGGTTGTTGCTTCTGTTGCTGCGCGTCGACGGAGGAAGGCACGGCGTTGAGGTGGCACTATGGGGCTGCTGGCATCGCGACAAAAGGAGGGCAGAGACAGCACAGCTGCTTTCTGCTGCTGCATCTTCGAGAGAAGCATAGGGCAGCGCTATAGGGCTGCCTCGAGAGGATGACAGCACCGGGGAGAGGCTGCTATGAGGGTACCATGCAGGAGGGTGGCAGGTCGAGATGGGGTGCACAAGGATGAGGGACAGAGAGGTCAGGAAAGGGGTAGGAGGTCGGGGATGAAGGTGAACAGGGGTAGGGATGATAGGCGACTGGGGTTTAGAGAATATACAGGGAGATGAACAGGTGTATATATATATGCATAGGTATTAGGGTTAGATGGCTGACGGGTTGGGTTGCAAAGTTATTGGGCTATTAGGTTAAAATCCAATAAGAGATAATGGGTTTGAGTTTTAGAAAAATAAATGAATAAATAGATCAAAAATAATATAGTAATACAAATAATCGATTTGTATGCATTAAATTAATATTCAAATACTATTAAACAATGTAGGTACTCACAAAAGATCAAGACTGTATTTGAATCGAACCAAAATAAGGAGCAAAATAGTATTACATATTATTTAATTAAATAAAATGGTATACATAAATCCATACTCTAATAACAATACAATATAGATTATGATCTATAAGCTTCCAAAAATAAAACTTTATAAACAATAAGTTTATTAACAATAATAATAATAATCATAAACATGAACATAATAATAATAATAATAATAATAATAATAATAATAATAATAATAATAATAATAATAATAATAATAATAATAATAATAATAATAATAATAATAATAATAATAATAGGATTTGAATTACAATGTAAATTCATTGGGAAATAGTCATAATAAAATTATCGATGAGAATAGGCTATATTAGGAGATCCTACAATACATTTTATTTGAAAGCGGAAAAATAATTTACAAAAAGTTTAAATACCGAAAATATACGGAAAAATATATATATACGGGAGCGGGGGTTACAGATAGTCCAGATCCACAAAAAATAATGATCTACAGTATATTGGAGGTAAAATAGTCCCAACAAAAGAAAGTGGTTTTTGACAGTTGATACCAAATACCGAAGTAAGGAAAGATGACAATGACATAAGAGATAACTGGAGAATACTGTAGAATGATGAAGATGAAACAAAACACAAGTGTGGCCAGTGCGACAAAGATAATGCTCATGAAGAACTGTTCTTAATGTAAGTGGACGATGATGTAAGCCATGATTTAACCAGAGCAATTATTGAAGACTGGTGTAAGCAGTGACGCAATTGTAGCAATTATTAAACCTATGATGTAGGTAGTGACGCATGTAAACTCAATGTAAGCTGATCCCTTGGTTTATAAAAGGGAAGGCATAAGAAGAAGAAAGACATACAAACTAGGAAAGAAATTCTATATAAGCTTGCAAGGGAGTTGGTTTGTAAGAGGTTTGGAATCAATAAAGATTACCTTTGGTGTTGTAGAATCCCGTATTTTCAAATATTATTTTAAATATTTGAAAATGAATTAAAATAATTTACTGGAAATTTAATAAATATTTTCTAAAAAGATTTATCTTTTTACACGTGCGAAAAATGTGCAAATAATTTTGGTGTAAATATACAATTTGATATTTTTAATAAGTTCTCATACTTATTATGGAGTGTATTCTAAATTTTGGGATTTTTCTGAATAAAGAAACTATTTTTACAAATATCTCGAAAGAGATGGGCTTTTATGTAAAAAATCGTTTGGATCTTAAATAAACAATGAAAATTAGTTTTTACTGATATTTTGGTTTCCCATGGTTAGCATTTAAATTTAAATATATTTAGATTTTATTTAAAGTCGATTTGGTGAAGATTTAGTCAAAAAGGGTGTTTTTGCAAATAAGGAATTCATGTAGAACTTGGTGCAAATATTTTTCTGGAAAGTAAAAGTCAAATATTTTGATTGGAAAATATAATATGTATTATTAGATATTATTTCGGATTTTTCTGGATTTTTATGAATATTTTATGAGGTATTTGCAAATATTACAAGAGGGAGGGCTTTTGTGCAAAATCGCCACCCTGAGTGTAAATCCGGAATTTTCTTATCTCTGGGCTGTGCTGGGTTGTTGGAAAACTTAGTGGTAAAAGGATTTTATTTAGTTTTGATTTATTTAACTTATTTTAACTAAGGAAGGTTATATATGTGAAGTAATAAATAGAAAAATGACTATTTTGCAAAAGTACTTCAAAATCCTAATTCTTTTCAATCCCGGCCTGTATAAAAGAGGACGTGCAGCCATCATTCGCTGCACAACTCCAGATTTATTATATTATTATTTTCTTGGTGATCAAAAGGAGAATTTTTGGATCTCGCAAAAAGGAAGGCTTTTCGTTGGATCTTTTCAATTCAAAGGTGAGTGATATAAATTTATTTTGTTGTTTGATTTATGTGAGTGAAATTGTTTGTTTTGTTTTGATTTTGTGATGTGATATGAACTATGTATTGCGGTATGATTTATGTGAATAGTTGTTATATTGTTGTTTGACCTGAATGTTATTCGGTATCCTTGCATGAGAACGATGCAAAGGATTGTTGTTTGTACCATGTTTGTGAAATCTATGAATGACTAGTGGATCTTTGTTTATGAAATTGTGTTGCTAAAAGCATGTTAAGATTTGAGTATGGTTATGATCGGATGGTGAGCATCTGGATTTTGTGTTTATAAATCAGATCATGCTATGAGTTGTGAAGAAATTTAGTATTGAAAAACCCTAATGAAAGAATTAGGAATTGAGAACATGAGAATTGAGTTTTGAGATATTGGATGATTGAGTATTGAATCCAATCTGAGATATTTGGAGATTTGTCACTTTTATATGAATACGAGTTATTTTCATAAACAAAGAATCTTTAGAAAACTCCAGTTTTGATCTTTGTATTCAGACCTAAATTATGAAAACTGTAGACCGACAGTCGACTGGTCTACTACTCAGTCGACTGGTACGACCCTGCTGTCGTTTCTTCAGATCTTTGAAATCTCCTCTAGACAGTCGACTAGACTCTTATGCAGTCGACTGGTGTCCTGAGATCTTTATTTTGTAAAATTATTTCAGTCCTTTCTGGACAGTCGACCATGACCTCTTTAAGTCGACTTATGTACTTAGAATATTTTCTTGAGAATTATTGGAATTTTGTCTCGATTAAGTCGACTGATGGCTTTCAAGTCGACTGGTATGACTTAGTTTATTTTTGCAAAATTTTGGATATTTATCCTCTGGACAGTCGACTTACCACAGTATGAGTCGACTGGTACTAATGGATTTTTGTAACTTGAGTGTTCTTTCGAATGATTGGCTTTCAGATAATTCAGTCTATACTTTGTCTTCAGCTAAGCATTTGGTTTGAGATATTCAGTTGAGCTAATTTTGTTTAGTGGAAAGTTGATTAAGACTTTTGAGTTTGAGTCCCTAGAGGTGAGTGACCCTAGTATACCGGTGTTGAGTTATTTTGTTGAGGCCCGTGAGGCATTTCAGTTAGTCAGTTTTGAATTTAGGCCGGTAGGATACACCAACTCTAGGAGATTCTTTAAGTAATTAAATAACCCAAATGATAAGGACAGGCACTAGTGGTGATATGATGAACGGGAACATGGGTCATGCACCTCAGTATGGCTTTAGATGTGGGATTTAATCTCCGGAATTATCCAAGTAACTTACTTGAGATGTGGGATTTATCTCCGGAATTATCCAGGTAAATTACCTGCGATGGGAGATATATCTCCGAAATTATCCAGGTAATTACTTGCGGTGTGGGATTGATCTCCGGAATTATCAAAGTCGAGGCGACGCACATGGGGTATTCATGTGATGATGTGTCAATGTCTAGATGTGGGATGATCTACGGAATTATCCAGATAAATTACCTGAGATGTGGGATCTATCTCCGGAATTATCAGGCATGGGCTAATTCTCACAGTTTATCTTTATCTCGTAGTAGTCATCATGATAGGAATAGTTGCATAGCGGGAGATTGAACCCTATAATGTGAAGACGTTAAAGGCTTGCACCGAACCTATGTAGAATGGGATGCATAGACTTCGACAAGTATGCATCAGAGAGTCCGCATATAGATTTTGTGTTGTCTTGACTTGGTTTTATGCATGAGTTTTCCAATTTTCCTACACTTGATACTTAGACTAGATGCACTTGTTGTTTTCATTCTATGATGTTTTCATGCTTTACATCTTTGTTATTCCTCAGTCATTTATCATTGTGGTTAATACATGTTGTTGATGACTTTATGTTTTACGATTGAATTATGTTGTTTGTTTTTATGTCACTCACACCATTTATGGCTGACCCCTTTAGTTTTGGGGGTTAGGGATCATCTCTAGCCTCATATGTTACAGGTTGTTGCTTAGAGTTTGGAGGTTGGATGCTTGAGATAGTGTTGGAGACAAACTGATGTAATAGAGTTTTGTGTAAAATTTTAGTAAAAGAAGTGTTGTGAAAAGAAAATTGTAATTCAAGGTGTTTGTAATTCCGCTGTGTTTGAAAAAGATTTGTTGTAATAAAAATTTGGTACAAAATTATTTATATTTTTGGGCTATGTGTACTGTTACATTGAAGTTGATGCTGGGATTGTGCCACGTATTTTCTAAGTTATTATATTAGAAATTCGGGGCGCTACAGGTGTTCAATCTAAGGTATGACTAACTAATCTCTTCCCCTTAGGGAGAATTTTGTAAGGCTTCATCTGAAAGATCTTG